>CM068826.1:24244843-25718616 GCA_028554795.2 Sinohyriopsis cumingii
GCTATAACTCGTAATATTTGAAAGTACGATGTACTACTTTTGTGTGTCTTGATTGTTTATGCATATTTTATTTCTTATTTCAGTTTATTTGTTTATATGAAACTGTGACCAACATAATTTTGTATTCATTACTTAAAAAAAATGCACATCAAGAATAAAGCCTAGTCAAATTGTTTGTCTTAGCGTACGTCATCTTGTCTAGCGTTTCTTGACCATGTCAGTACTTGCATAACGAATATATGTCATAACGAGTCATTCAGCACTTCCTGTACGTACAAGATGTGCCTATGTAAACGGACTAACAGAGAATAACCTAATTCACTTTATAAGACTTTACATTATTTTGCATTCTCTCTCTCTCTCTCTCTCTCTCTCTCTCTCTCTCTCTCTCTCTCTCTCTCTCGTGTTCGTTATAGTGGGTAACTTTAAATTATATGATATGTTTGCGTCAGGACCTATTTATTTGTCATCTCAATTCAAAAGTTTGTAGTTTTCTGTATCAGAGATTAAACTTTTTTTAAAAACTATATCTGGTAGTCTTCTGTTCAAGCAGCCATATTTTCATACGGTAGCATAGTTGATCAAGAGGCATGGAATGTGTCATGTACATGAAACAGTATACGTACCCTGTTATTTTCAGTGGTCCATTTTATTTAATTGGCTACTACAAACTTATTTTCAGTCGTCCATTTTATTTAATTGGCTACAACAAACTGCTATTTTCAGTGGTCCATTTTACTTTATTGACTCTTACAAACTGCTATTTTCAGTGGTCCATTTTATTTAATTGGTTACTAAAAGCTGCTATTTTCAGTGGTCCATTTTTATTTAATTGGCTACTACAAACTGCCATATTTAGTTTCATAACGTTCTAGGCAGCTTTAGAGAAACAAATTTAAGAAAAGTCTTATCAAGACCTATCTAGAGATCACACATTTCGGATCATTCCTTGAGATTTAGTTTCCCCTCTTAACCAATCAAAACTGAATTTACTGAATTAAAATCGTCTTGATTCAACCAACCACAGTAGCCGTCTACATAAAATTTTCAACTCAGTCTAAACATGTATTTCGTGATCTTAAGGCTTCTTACAATCCAAAGTAATGAATTAGACTTTTAGGCTTTGTTTTCTGACGATCGGAAGTTTTGTAAATTGCACACTTAATGAGAACATTAATTCAAATTATGCACGGATAACTAAAATGTTAAACGAATTATGTATCAAAAAGTTAGAATAATTAGGCAATTTCTTTTTTCTTAAGTTACGTTTCGTGAGTTTATTAATCTATCTTAAAAATATAATTATCACAGTAATACGATTTCAGTTGCTAGATCGCGTCTCGTTGTCAGCATAAGTTATAAGGATCATGACGAGATGCTTCGTATCATGATCCGGATTTTTTAAAATGCAAACAACTCGACGTGATCTAGCAATCTAGATGGCGTTACTGTGATAATAATATTATATATACATTGTTTGCAGTGTGACTCGACTTATACCAATGATATACTGTAAGTTAAAATTAACTGCTCGTTTCGAACAGTTTCAATTTGAAACATCTTGAGCGTTACAACACATAATGGCTTTGGCATCTGCAATTTTAGCTTTTACATCCTTTTCATCAGCTTCACCGCCACTTAGCTATTTCCGTTTCCAGTTCCAGTCCAGTTTCGCCTACTGTATTTTGTTTTCTTTCGTCTTATATTAGTCAGAATAAAGTTTAGGACACAAGTTAAAATTGGCGAATCTCTCAAGAACAGCTAATTCTGATTACTTACACAAACAATGTGTATATGATAGTATTATTTGTATTAAATATTAATTCTGCTATTATTAAGCATTCTCCTATAGAATCCAGGGATAGCACTTTCCGTTCTGTTTCTTATGAGGAATGAGATAACAAGGAGTAACAATTACGTTTGATATGAATTTCATTATGTTTTTTTCTGGATTTCCCTGATATTCTGGAAATATGAAATGTTTGTGATAGGTGGTGAGCCAATAATTCCTGCTGACTTTACATATATAACTAAGCACTTCCTAAATTTATGAATTTAAAGATTCCAAGATGTCTGAGACACTACTTGTTTGTGTTCTTGTCTCGCGGTAGCTAAGTCGGTCGAGAGCAGGCATCGTAATCCAAGGTTGACGGGTTCTCTGCCCGCCCTAGCAAGACTGGGTCTGCTACTACAGTGTGTCCTTAGGAATGTGTTTTGTTTCAATTTCCTCGGCATGATATAGTAGTATTCTGCTCAATCTATCGTCAAAATCCAGACAATTCCAACAACATCTTGTCACAGAGGAACACGAGCAAACATGAGAAGGATTCTTTTTGCATAATAATTAAGATTATAAGAAAACTACAGTTAAGGAGACTGCAAATTAAAGCAGCAAACAAATATTGCCCAATACAGCAGTGATCAAAATTTGCACAGCAGTGAACAAACAAGCTACAAGACAAACAGAGACGATGATACATGATGAAGATGGTGTGCATCATTCTTAATGTCACTGGTGCCAGTGCGCTTCGTTTATTACAAACAATCGCTAACGACAAGTTTTGGTGACCGAATCAAAACTGCCATTCGTTCATTTAGGAATTAACATTTCAGGAACTAGTTATATGGAAAATTGGGCTGCGTTGATAACCACGGTATTGGATGAAAACAAAAAGAGTAGGCATAATGGACAAGGACAACACACGCGACACTGGACAAGGACAACATATGCGACATTGGACAAGGACAACACACGCGACATTGGAAAAGAAGAACATACGCGACATTGGAAAAGGAGAACACAAGCGACATTGGAAAAGAAGAACACACGCGACACTGTATATGTCACAGAAGATGTTATGTCTAATTGTTTTGTGGGAAACGTTAAGCATTGTTAACAAAAACTTAGGTAGAAGAGCATTGGGAGAACAAAATAGGAAACAAACCAACTATTTTAAAATAAACTTATGACATTTCCTGTAGCAATATAAATATAACTGTCATGTAGGCAAATCTTATACAATGGTGTAGGCAAACTATTTATACCTCTTGGATACGTGAAAGCCAGCTAAAAGTTGAATTTTAAAAAAAAAATGTATTTTATTAATTTAAACAAATTTCATATACCAGGAAATACAGCAAATATATTTTTTCATTAAAAGTTGAAACTTCACGCGATTAATTGTATTGTTCTAAAGTTTAGAAACGAGTCCTTAAGGTAGAAATATTTTTTGTCAATATGATATTTGTACTTATTTCCAAAAAATACAGAAATGTTAAGGCAATATTGATCATACCGTTAAATGTCTGAAACAAAATTTTTGGCAATATCTTTAACTGACTTAGCTAAGCCAAATAATATCAAGTCTCAATTGCAGTCTCTGTTCGGGAAAGAAACTATTATAAAATGTCACTCTGAAAGAGTATAGATAAACGTTATAGAAAAACAAACAAATACAAAATCTGCCTATTTCTAAGATAAAGGTGTAATAAGTAACAGAGCATTTTTATGCGAAATGAACACCGATCAGAGAATTTGTATGTGAAATGAGCACCAGTCAGAGCATTTTATGTGAAATGAATACCAATGTGAGCATTTTTATGTGAAATGAATACCAATGTGACCATTATGTGAAATGAATACTAATGTGAGAATATTATGTGAAATGAATACCAATGTGAGCATTTTTATGTGAAATGAGCACCAATGTGAGCATATTTATGTGAAATGAGAACCAATGTGAGCATTTTATGTGAAATGAGCACCAATGTGAGCATTTTTATGTGAAATACCAGTCTGAACATTTTTATGTGAAATGAATACCAATCTGAGCATTTTATGTAAAATGCATACTAATCTGAGCATTTTGTGTGAAGTGAGCACCAATCTGAGCATTTTATGTGAAAAATTAGTACCAGTCTGAATATTTTATTCATTTCATTCCAATGCACACTAGTGAGTGGATTCATTATGTGAGAGCTGCTGCAAAGTTAACTCCTGTTTTCTCAGTATGACATAAAAAAAACAACCAAGTATAAACCGTGACCTCACACCCTCTGAGTATATGTAAAATTTATGTCTTTAATAAGTACACATGTAGCTACCTTTGTAGACTGCTTTTTCTGTCTCATTATATGTATGTATGTATGTATGTATGTATGTATGTATGTATGTATGTATGAATGTATGTATGTATGTGTGTGTGTGTGTATGTATGTATGTATGTATGTATGTATGTATGTATGTATGTATGTATGTATGGTTTTATTAATAGTGTATGCCTATCTACCTATCTATATAACTTACTAGATATATTCTGCGGCGGTTCGAGTCTAAGATTCAGCCAATGTGGGCATGTGAGAAAGCTTGCCAGTAGCTTCTCGTGGGTCGGTGGTTCTTTCCGGGGTTTTCCGGGTTCTTCCTCCACCATTAATACTGGCCGCCATGTATAGCCTATCGTGCTGAAAAATGGCGTTAAACCCCACAACAACAACAACAACTAGATATATTAAGGTCTAGTTTTTAGGTATTGGAAAATCACTAGCAGAACCATTGGAATCAATAAAACAATCTATGTTTGGTCGTAGAGCAACAACAGGTTTATAAAGAGATTTGCAGGGATAAAATCCGTGACGATATTATTATCTCCTTCTCTTTCTTACATTGACAAACACACACATCTATTATAAACAGAATTTTAAAATATGGGTCAAGAACATACCATCTCGAAGTAAACAGTCCTCAAACAAAATAGCTTGATTAGATCTAGGTCAACGACATGTACTTCGAAGTAACGTGAAATTTTGCGTAAAGGTCTTGAGTTGCAGTATTATGTATTGAACTTGCCGTTTAGGATCGTCGTGTATACCCCTTCAAGTTGAATAGATGTGCATATCGTATTGTCAATGTTGGGACAACAAAATGGCCAATCAGACGTGGAGATGTGTGTGTGTGTGTGTGATTTGGATTTTAACGTAGCTTTAAAAAAAATGTCACTCATATCGCTACGATGTCTGCAGTGTGGCAGTTTATAGTGATGTCTAGCACTTGGGCATCATGCCGCAGACATGTAGCACGATGTCCCACCCAGTTACATTATCCTGACAGTAGGCCGACCAGAAATAACACTAACCTATTAATGTTGAGCGCCAAGTGAGGCAGCTGTTAGTACCATTTTTTAAAAAATAAGTCTTTGGTATGACTCAGCTGGGGATCGAACCCACAACCTCCCGCATCCGCTTTAACCACTAGGCAACTGGAGCGGTTAGACGTGGAGATAAAATTCGGTGTAGTTATGGAACACTTCCTGGTTGCATATGATATTGATTCATCTCGTTCTTAGAATCGTGTTATATGTGGTTATTTACATAAATGGACAAGAAATATCAACGCTCTTCATTAATTTCGCCCAGAACAACTTTTTTTTGTCATGGGAAAATGCATTTAGCTTCCATTTTTTCAGCATGATAATGTAACAAAAATGTGTTACAATTACTGTTACTCCACCCCAACCACCACCACCACTCAAAAAATACCAAGAAAGCAAAAAGTAACATAAAGAACGTTTAGCTCCACTCAAAATGCTAGGTGTAGGGTAATTTTTTTAAAAGTAATTTCTACGAAACTCTTTGACGCAATGCAATCGAACTACTGTAGCATTTATAAAACCACAGTATCAAGTATTTCCTTCCTTAAAATAGATTTAATGCACGGTATGACAGCGCCAGTACAAACAGAAACAAAATTGTCATGCAATAGTTAAGGTGTGTTCACAAGGATACGTTACTGCTAATGTGACTTTAAAAAAAAAAAAGAAATTTTATTGGCTCGTATTTCGATATCTAACAGAATGCACAGGAGTAGTCCATTATTAATATGTTCAAACTTTAAATCCATTGTCAGTGCTTTTAAACATCTGTTTTACCAGGATATTCATGAATCACCTTTTAAACTCTTTGCTTAAATAATTTACTTTTTTTTCACTTTTTTCCTACCAATAGATAAATCATTAAAAACCAATATTGCAATGAAAATACATTGTGCCAAAAATAGTTCCTAATGATAGCAACAGTTAAGCAAGATTTCGTTTCTTATAAAAATATAAATTAGTTCACAGACCAGAGTAAAACAATATCGGCTTTCCAATGCAATTTTAAGCATCAGACTGCTCCAGAAATGGAGTTAATACTTTGAAGTGACAGTTTCGATTGGTGAGCGATTCTTAAGTTGTATTTCTAATGTCCTCTAATTGATTGAGAGCAGTAATGAAGTTGATGTCGATGTTATTTTGAGGACTCACGGTACTAATTCAGTTCCGATAGTAAACCTATGCAAACACCGTGATATTAAAAATTCAATAACTTTATCAGTATAGATGAAACCTGGATGTCAGCTTCTGTGTAGAGGAAAGAATAATGGCACTGTAACCCCTAGGAACCCTAGTGCCGCTGGAATGTTGGTCTGAGTTCAGCTGGAGGAAATGCATTTGGGTAATAACAAATCATTAGTGGTCTGACCCCAGTTACATCATTAAGAGCTCCTATGCCAATCCTCCTATCAAGCCTCGAATGCGCGCCTATATCTGTCAGTAGCTGCCATTTGGGCCGCCTCTGCTATTTACGAAACAATAATTGGCCCAGATGTTGCAAACGCATCGAACTATGTTTGTCATTCGCAACTTCTCTGCCGATCCTACTGTCAATCCAAACAGAAATGGCGAAGGTAGTCCGAATACATTCAGGTTTTGTTTTTAAATTCGGGTGTGGAAAGGCGTTATGTGTGGGTTGGGGATCTGAGGGAAACAATAAGTATGATTTTTTCCTGAAAATAATTACGCCCACATACATCCAAGGCTCACCCCCTCCCCCCGATATAGCCGAGGTGATTTGAATGTATTTAGATCTGGATCATGCCTGTTTGATGTGTTGTAAAGAACTGTTGATAAAGAAAATAAGACGATAGAATTTATAAACATTCTGAATAACAGACAACATATGCTGACGGTCTAGGTGTATAAAAGACTCAAGGTGAAATGTATAACAATTTAATAAATATCAACTTATTTAATAATCATTTTCAGTTTCTCAAATAATACTTTCGACAATCCGTTGCCAGTTACTATCCTCATGTGAAATTTCAGTCTTAAGAGAGTGTGTTTGTCCCCCTTCGGTGCTGATTCTGTTACTCATCTGTCCTCTGGTACTTCAGATACCCTCGACTCCTTGCTTTCCTTGCACTTCCGGAACTCTATTCCACGCTTCCTTCTGATTCAACGTCTTCACCCAGCTGCTCACCAGTTAATATGTACTTTTGAGAGAGTGACGTATATAAGGTGAAGATTTTTGCATTTAAAACATGCACAATGGAGAGAATGTTAGAATACCTCTATGCTACATTAATGTAATGTGGACGATATTTCTTTGGATATTGTACTTTTGGAAATTGTACATGATCTAAGCACACTGCTAACTAAAATGACTGCTCCCTTGTGCTAAAAAATCAGTCTGAATTAGTGTAAAGTACACTATCCATAGCAGCCATTAAAATAGGGTAAATGAATTTTGACAGACTAGACAATACCAGCTTCTGAAAGTACAATGAATGAATTACCAAATATATAAAATGTAAAAAAAAAGTTATCGGCTCTTTTTTATACAATTTATCTCTGAAGTTCAGGAAGTGGAACTGACCAAGTGGAGCTAGCACTTTTTTGAAAGGTGCACATCTGGAGTAAGGCCAAGCTGTATACTCTATAACCCATATTACACCCATCAATTATACACCAAAATAAAGGGAATTAAAGGTTCTTTGAATTATACCTAAGATATACAAGGTGTTTTATAATAGCCAGTATAACCAGTGAGGAAAGCCGGGGAAATTATTTTTCTTTAAAATTCTTCCATATGCAAAATGCGAAACTGTAGAGCGCCACCTTACGTAACGATAGTCCTTCCACGTGGTCTCAACGTGTCTTCCTTCTTTCTGATTTTCGTGTGTCGCCTCTCGCTCCCACCCGGAAAGCTTCCTCAAGAAGCCTTTGTTCACAGTCCATACATGTATTAGAATTACCCTGAAATTCCTTTCCCACTTTTTTAACGAGCGCACAACGTTTGCACTCTGAGCGCAGTCTAGTGTCTCCAAACTTCTCTATGATCTGCTCTCGCCAACGTCCAAACATGTACTAACGGAAAAATGGACTTAGTCCGAACAAATTGCATATTGAGATCCTTCTTAGATTTGAATCTCTCCGTTCCGATTGACTACGGCCCGGTCTCTTTGAAAACTACCCTGGAATTATTTCTCACTTACCTGTCGCACTGAATTTCCGGTCGGGACATCGCTTACGGAGTGCGAAGCAACAATGGCATCGCGACGTAGAATTCCTTTTGAAGTAAGCCGCGAGCAGGCCGTTGCTTAACGGTTACACAACCGACAGGCAGTTTCTTTGTCTAGAATAGGTCTATTGACAAAACCTTACGTAATACGTATTAACATATCCAGGTGCTCTCACTACAAGGTAACTATAAGAAAATCTGCGTATTCATGAACCTGAACATTAGCAAATTTTTCCCACAACGTGACGGTGTGTGCGCTGTATCAATGATACACCACGAGATGTTGTTGTTGTTGTTGTTGTTGTAGGATTTAACGCCATTTTTCAGCACACGATAGCGGCCAGTATTAATGGTGGAGGAAGAACCCGGGAAAACCCCAGAAAGAACCACCGACCCACGAGAAGCTACTGGCAAGCTTTCTCACATACCCACATTGGCTGAATCCGAGACTCAAACCCACGCAGACAGAGGTGAGATGGCAGTGATCCGTAACGGAGAGCGCTTTAGACCACTCGGCCACTCGGGGCCCCTACCACGAGATATATACATTTTTCAATATTTCAATAAAAGTAAACTAAGCTTGCCGAGTTTCCTTTTAATGAAACATGTATACAACGAGTCTCTTTCATCAGTCGTTATTAACAGCGGTTCAGAAATAGAGTGGTACCTGTTTATGAAGACAACTGAGAACTAGGGAAAATAGTACCTTAAAGGAGAATTTTGTTCAAATAAGAACCGTTGCTATTCATGACCTGACTTGCATCTCTCTCTCTCTCTCTCTCTCTCTCTCTCTCTCTCTCTCTGCGGACTATCAACGGCCTTACTCTCACACTAGGACGAAAATATTTCATGCTCGCCACATAATTTGTTTCTTAAAATATTATCATGCTTCTAATCAAACCATCCTGCTTACAATATGACTCTGATTAATATTGTTTTAATTAATCTTTCGAGAAGTAACATCGGCCTCTGATGAGTAAATAATCCAACCAAAAGGTATGCTCTCTTGCCCGATAGATGCATAGGAAAAAATAATGTGACATTTTCTCCAAGATGAGTAAATAATCCAACTAAAAGGTATGCTCTCTTTCCCGATAGATGCATAGGAAAAAATAATGTGACATTTTCTCCAAGATGAGTAAATAATCCAACCAAAAGGTATGCTCTCTTTCCCGATAGATGCATAGGAAAAAATAATGTGACATTTTCTCCAAGATGAGTAAATAATCCAACCAAAAGGTATGCTCTCTTGCCCGATAGATGCATAGGAAAAAATAATGTGACATTTTCTCCAAGATGCATTAAACTTTGACATTTTTTAGGTGTGTACGTCCGTGGATTGAAAATTGCGGTTTTCGATGATCTGCGGGCTTAAGGAACTGAGATGTGTTATAACACACGGGGTGTTACAACGTTTTGGTGACTTTACATAAACACAGTGTTCGTCACAGTATAATTTCAAATTTTCAGTTTGCACTTGCAATGGTAACAATTGTGATTGGTTATTGACATATGAATGGAAAATAAAAAAGGAGAAACAAACAGTGGTCATATCAGTCACGCTATCCTGCAGCATAAACAATCAGCACGAACGAAAGCAAGTCAAACAGTTCTCTGTATGTATAAAGTTGAATCAAACTTGGCATGTCCTGTCTAAGTCTGATTGAACTTTATACCTACAGAGGAATAACCAATGTCAGAATAATATTCCGTCATGTACATCTATTTTTGGTTTAAACTTTGACGAAAATGAAGGATGCATGCACGTCTGACTGACGGAACGTCAGTACAGTTATGGCTATTGAGTAGGAATAAAGGCTGTAAAACTTATGCAAAAAACTGATAGTCTTAATGAACCAAATAAAAGCATCATTTAACAGTTTAGCCTTGTATTTTAAAATCATCTGCAATATAAACTTCAATAACAAAAGTTTTTGAAAATAAATTTTTAAAAAATGGTCATCTGTTTTCATATGTAATTGCATAGGAAAAATGACAAAATAAAGCAAGCTAAATGAGTCACAAAACCTTTGTCATTAAAAAGATGCTTACATCTCTAATAAAACGCGTGATTTTCAGTGGTCATTTAATTAAAAAGAGCAAAACTAACAAACGAGGAATCGTGTGCTATTGCAGATTTACATCAAACTTAGATTAGTCAATGTACTTGGAATACTGTGGCTTTAAAGTCTATTTAAGTTGTCAATACTGTAGCTGTCAAGTCTTTTTAAGTTGTCAATACTGTAGCTGCAAAGTCTATTTAAGTCGTCAATACAGTAGCTGTAAAGTCTACTTAAATCTACATAACTAATTGGTATTAATACTTCTCCTGCAATGTCGTACTTGATTATTAGCTTATCTGGTCGAAGACTAGAGGAGCTATTGCCATGGTCTTGCGTCCGTTGTCCGTTACCTGTTCTTTCTCATCAACACTTCTCCTAAGCTAACTGGAGGAAAGTCATTAAATTTGGCATACAGTTTCACATTGATATCTATTACTTATTACAAACTTGGCATACAATTTCATCCTGAGGTCTATTACTTATTACAAACTTGGCATACAATTTTACCCAGAGGTCTATTACTTATTATAAACTTGGCATACAATTTCATCCTGATGTCTATTACTTATTACAGACTTGGCATACAATTTCACCCTGAGGTCTATTACTTATTAAAAATCTTGGCATGCAATTTCACACTGAGGTATTGTGCTATGTTGCAATCTAGGAAGTAAATATTTCCCTGGCTAACTTTTTCCATAATGCTACCTAGTTTATAAAAAAGCATAAAAAGAGAAAACACAACATCCATTTACATCTTCCAGTTCGACATCATAGGAAGCAATAGTACTATTTGGTTTTTAAACCCGACTTACATAAAATCTCGATTTTACGGATGTTAAATTTTGAACCATTTAAAAGTATCCGTTTTGTTTTTACCTTTATCCCATGCCGTTGCAAAGTTAAGCTGATAAATTAAGCAGTGATGAATGAGTTAGTCGCTATAGTGTTTTCTAACAGTCACCTATTGTCCTCTGATACTGCATTGGTCCTTCTTAATAGTCTGAAAACCATTTTGATTCTTACAGTTGCAATAGGGGTTCGGAGTTGTTGCCTTCTATCTTTTTACATTACCTAGTGTAGATATGCAGTTGGTGAAACTGCTTTCCACAGACGTCATCATCCGAGTGCCTAAGTCTTTTATTTAACAGGTCATCTCCCGAATATTTTTATAAAATAGAAACCTTATGCCAGGGCTAGAAGATTGAGACCTACATTATCCGAATTACATTTTTATTTTCTAATTGTGCCTTTTACTGACTTTACCATTTTGATTCTACTTCCATTTTGTAAAACTTATCTTTTTATTCGATATATTCTCTGTATTTTATTTGTTAAACGTTCATTTCCACGGTAAACGTTTGCAAACAAGCATTGAATTTGTTGTGCCATTATTTATGCAGTATATTCAATACTTTATCTAGAGTCTCATCTCTTCCCGGAACGCCGTATATAACTATTTCTTAAAATATTTCGTTTATGTCGTCTCCTTTTCCTGTTTTCTCTTTCTTCGCCCACTGAATTACACATATTTCAGCTATGTTTTCATGACAATAGTCATTCACGTGACTTTCAAAAGTTTGTACCGAAAATCTGTATCGTTTGGTTGTGTAATGTGCATGTAGATTGGTTAGCTAATCTTTTTATCAATACAGAGTACTTTATTTTCTTTTTTTGTGCCTTTTTTGATACTCTGTGTGTGTGTGTGTGTGTGTGTGTGTGTGTGTGTATACTGAGTTACCATGTGTTATTATAAATTTAACATTTATACCCCCTTTGCTTCAGTCATTGTAAGGGGGCCCCGAGTGGCCGAGTGGTCTAAAGCGCTCACCGTTATGGATCACTGCCATCTCACCTCTGTCTGCGTGGGTTCGAGTCCAAGGCTCGGCTAGCGTGGGTACGTGGGAAAGCCTGCCAGTAGCTTCTCGTGGGTCGGTGGTTCTTCCCTGGGTTTTCCAGGGTTCTTCCTCCACCAGTTATACTGGCCGCCATGTATAGCCTATCTTGTGCTGAAAAATGGGGTTAAACCCTAAAACAACAACAACATCAGTCATTGTAAATTGATCTTGTAAACATGACGAGCTCTGTACATGGCAAAGTTAATTTAGGCGATACAAATTTGTTTATGTACCTGCATAAAATAAACCATCTTCACACTGAGGCGTTTTCTGTATAAATCATCGAAGCTTTGCTACTTACTTAAGTAATCTACAACTTCATCCTTTCTGAAACTTTCATTTTGTATATCTTATTTGTGCCTAAATTCAGTAACTTATCGCTTTTGTAGTCTTAAAATTCATACATGACGTTAATACTCATAGGTTACTACATTTGTATGGGAAAATAAGAAAAAGTTTTTCTGAGTAATACTTCACGACCTTCATATTTTCCCAGACAAATGCAGTAACCTTTTTATTATATACTCATGTCTTTTTCGTAAATAAGGCGTAATAATAAAAGAATACTCTACAAGAAATAAAGTAATTGAATTTTTGCTGCATTCCAAAACAAGTTCATAACCGTGATTCATCAATACACAGTAACAACACTGATACGCACATAGCACCGCCCAGCGACCTTTGAACTTTGTCGCGCGTTCGACATTAGTTTTAAACAAATCTCGTTTTGTCTACTTAAAACTGAAATTTAAAGTCATATTTTGAATGAGTGCGTATTGAAACAACGTTTCCAGTTGGTCTGGAATAAATCAATTTTGTTTTTCTGTTGATCCATCTCATTTTTGTTTTTCTGCTTGTGATGGACTGCATTTATTCTCTGAGCCAATTCCGTACGATGTACATGTGATTTGAGTAGTGGACTAACGTTGAATCAATCGTACCTCTGTTCCATCATTGATTGTTTAGAATCATAATATGCGAAAAATATTAATTGTTTGAATTTAAATTATCAAAAGACGCTATGTAATATCACATTAATTACGTTTTAATTGCAGTAAGGAGGATATGATTCTGTTGGAAATGTAGTTGAACTTACACTACAGTTTTGCGGCGTGTATCACCTTTTGGAACTCATGACATGGGCAATCTAATTCGGATTTGCAGAACTAACAAAGAACATTTTGAGGAAATTCGAGATGCGAAAATGTAAGTATATTGTATTGCCATTCTTATTACCAGCTAAAGAAGACACTTGTTTATACTCTGTCACTTGCGAGCTTTCTGTTGGAGGGACCCCAGCCAAGTTCACGACCTGTATGGATAATATCTCTACTCTAAATCGCAACATTTATCAAAAAACTTAAACTGGAAATTTGCAAAGCAGCTACTGTGTAACAGGTAGAAGATAAAGATCTTTTCGTTGTCCTGACTTATCGGTTGTGATTCTCGTAGTTTCTTACCGAAACCTTCAGTTCCATTTTTTTTCTCGATTTTAGTATTTTGACCGACCTCTTGTAAAATGGTACGTATATGATAAATACACGAAAGCCATTGGGCTTACTATGCTTTTCTATGCTATTATTATAAACCCTAGAGAGCGCTGATCATAGTCTGAACCATTCTTTTTGCGAAAAGTGATGAACATTTAACTTAAATAACTCTATAATCAGAATGGTTTTTCGATAGTGCGACTCTCACGTTTGTGGACAATGTGAACATCACGTTCAGACGTTTGCCTGTTTGAAAGTTTCATTTGTGACGCGGTTAACTCGTCCACATCGTTAACTTTTTCATCTCTACTTTCAGATGGACGAAACAGCTTGTTTAGTTCATCCGCAAGCAAATCTAATAAACTAAAAGCAAAACGTCTACTACATGAGCTTATACTGTTTGTTTACAAAATAGTTCCTAATACACGATACTATTTCTAGACAAACGTGTCGTGTAATATGAATGCGCGCAGTACGGAAAAATACTGCACAATTCTAACACTATACAAAATTAACGGAAAAAATGAAAATGTAATAAAATGTTGTATTGTGCCATTGTTTGTGGTGTGTATAGAAAAATAATATAAATTATAAATGTTCGCTCCATCTCCCTTCGCTAGTTACCATTATCTTCAGCAATCTGATTTTGCTCTGTTTCTGGCGCCTTTGTTGTGATTGGTTAACATCAGCTCTCTCTCTCTCTCTCTCTCTCTCTCTTATTTTTTTATATCCCGTTTTGTATGCTTTCTACATTTTGTTTTCCGTACTCTGTATTTATTTTTTCTTATTTTAAGATGTTGGTTGAAGTATTTGTATTAAACTGTTGTGTCTAGTGAATATTTAAATCTCCAATAATCACATTTTCTACCATATGTTCATTTAAATGTCGAATCATCAAATTCTTTAATACGTCCAACTGCGTCTGTAATTTTCCCCAAGCAAAATGCTTCCTAAAAGAAGCAATATCTACAACATTGGTATCTTGTATTTCGTTTTTCCGTTTTGTTTGCTGATTTTTCAGTAGAAGAATTATTGTAGTTTGTCATCTATATTTATTTGCTGAAAATACCTATTTAAGGATTTTATATATGTTATCTCTATTTTCTATTGTATGTACCTTTAATGGCATTTCACATCACTATCTTTTCCTATTTTATCTTACTGTACTTTAAGTTCACATTTATTCGGAAGGGGCTATCTTCCTAAAGTTCATATATATATATATATATATATATATATATATATATATATATATATATATATATATATATAGAGAGAGAGAGAGAGAGAGAGAGAGAGAGAGAGATCTGTTTACATGCACACAATCTACAATAGCTAGTTGTATGTATCTTTTTATCCCCACGCTTTTTGAAAACATGTGGTATATTGCGATACTCACTCTATATATCTATCTTTCCTTCCGTCCTTATGTCCGTTTGTCCATTACTATATCCCCTCCTAACATGCTACCGGAAATCAGGTTGGTGATTGGTATGGTACGCCCCAATAATTGCTTCATTATATTAGCCGGACCGGTGCATATCAGTTAAAATAACGATCAATAATAAGTACAAATTTCCTGAACCGCTATGAAGTTCTGTAATTGTGTTGCCCTGTGGTAACTATATGTGCAAAGGGTGTCATTCAGGTCTCCCTCCATGGGCTTCAAAAGGGCGGGTCAAAGGTGACCAATGTAACAAATGCTCAATTGCAGTGCCTACGCATCAGAAATGTAGTCATAGCGAGAAGACACGTCAAGCATGTGACAGACTGCGTAGAAGGATCACTGGGTCAGTGTGTTTTGGAAGCGGAGGCGAGTCAGGTAGATTTATAACTTGGAAGGTGTAGTAAAAACAAGCATGAATTAGTTTTAGCGAAGCATGCAGTTGCTCAAGTCTTAGGTATTTTCCTGCAAGATAAAAAACAAAAACCTTTAGATCTTTTTAACTACATCTATCTGGAGTGGTAATAAGATAAGGTTTTTATGAATAAAGTTAATAATATGCCAGATTTTCTATATAGACGTTGCAGTTTTTCTTTTGAATGAATAACAGTGGGCCAGCATATTTGTCTAGCAGTATTCCTCAGAGTATAAATCCATCACCGTTACGATGTTAGAGCAGTACGCATGATTTTTGTAGTATCAAGATTAAACAGCGTATCCTCTTGGACTTTAAAGCATAATGAAATTAAAGATTGGAATGCCTTCAAGGAATGCCATCATCAAGGAATGCCATCAAGGAATGCCATCATCAAGGAATGGAAACAGAAACATTTAAAACTACAGTAAAGTGTCGCAAAACCGAAGAAGCTGAAGTTACTGAAGAAAGGAATTTGCTCTCTTTTTAAAGTACCAATGTCAGGTAATTGCCTTATTTAAAAATAAATAGAACCATCCCCCCTACTCCCTACCCCATAGCAAAAGTTATATTTATGGAACCTATTCAAACCTCCAAGGAACTATAGTTATTTCCATTTGGCTGAACAGTGTTTTGGACCGCCATTAAATTATAGATCTTGTTTACATGGCTTGTAATCTTCCGTCTTTGCAACTTGATATTTTAAGTTACTTATACTCTTAAATGTTGATTTTAAAGTAATTGCCCTTCGTGAACCAGATGTAGGAAATAACCCTGTAATCAACATATCTTGTTTTACATGTGCAGTGCTTATCTCTTTTGTAGAATATGTATGCATGCATTTTTGTGCATATTATTATTTTGTCTCGTGTATTGTTTTTATGTTGTCAACTGTATGTTTTATGTCTTGTGTCCAAATTGTTGTATATCACATGTTCATTTTACCAAATAAATAAATGCTGCTACTGACTGCATCTCTTCTTATCGTCAGCTCACCCATACTGGCATACGCGGAATACTTTCTCGCATCTTCTTAGGTTTTTAAACGAGAGATTGTAACATGTTCGTCTTGAGTAATTAGATTTTGAACATAATTTGAGTGCTTGAGGATTTATTTTTTAAACATTATTGTCAAAGATTAATAACTCATCCTTGAAATTTCTAAAATAGTCAGGACTACTTTGCACTTATACATATTTTCTATAACAGACAGGCCTACTTGGCACTTTTACCTACTTTCTATAGTAGTCAGAACTACTTGACACTTTCACCTAATTCCTACAATAGCCAAGACTACTTGGCACCTTTACCCGATTTCCACAATTGCCAAGACTACTTGGCACCTTTACCCGATTTCCACAATAGCCACGACTAATTGTCACCTTTACCCAGTTTTTACAATATGATAGAATGAGAAGAAAATTGACAATTCCGAGAAGTGGACTGGTTGGCTGTTTCTACAGATCTGTCATTTTATGAACTTCATTTCACTAGCAGCAATAAGCCTGTAAACCCTTCAAAATTGACACTCACGGATATTTGAAGATATGAATGCAGCACGCGAAACTGTTACAAAATGTCTCTTCTGACCCACACATATAATTCTGTACCAATAAAACGAATATTAACAAACAAAAAGAGAAACAAACAAACAAACAAACAAGGAGAGAAAGAAAGATAGAGAGAAAGGAGAAAAGAAAAATAAATAGTAAAATGGTACAATACTTTGACGTAAAGAATGAAGTCATGTTTTATGCCCTTCCTTGTTCTTTATAAATTATCGGCACACCTCTTCTGTCTGTAACTGTCATGCAAGTCTTTGTTTAAGACAAACCTTTTGAAGTCATGGCTAACGATGCGTGGTTTCTATGCTTTACAGATAGGTGTAATATTACAGGATTCGAATTATTTTTCTTTCAGGAACTTGAACCTTTCGACATTAGGCAAAGATTAAGAAGGGATTAAATTACTGAAATCATTTTTAGTCATTAACTTGATGAGAATACACTTTGATAAAATTATTCACATCGTTTATTTTAATATATCGCTACAGGATAGAGGAAACAGAGAGGCAATGGGTGATTTTAATAATAGAACGTTACATCAAGTTACGGTAAGAATACAATGTAACTTTCGTCCTGTAAGATGAGGATTCACGCTAAAAAAGATACGGCTCGGGCTTATAATAATCCTACTCAAGTTGCAATGCGGATTCAAAACCACTTTAAGCAAGGCAAGATTCGGTGAGGACTCACAGTAGCGCTCATCAAGTCAAGGTAAGAACTCAAAGCAACTCTAAGCATGATACAATAATAGCTCACAGCAGCTCTAAGCAAGTTAACGTAAGGACTCCCTGCATCTCAAGTCAAGTTTAGGTAAGGTCTCCTTACCCGTTATACTCTTTGTCTTCTGACGCTTAATGTGAAAGACCTTTAAGGAAACAAAGGGTAAAGTTTAAAATAAAGGTAAAAGAGTTAGAAATAGTCCGTCATTTTGAATCGTACCAGACCACTGTAAGGGACTGCAGGCTTGTGACCAGTTTAACATTGCTACTGTCTTCGTTAATAGATGGCATCTAGTAATAACCATTTACAGGCATTTCCAATTCCTATCAAAACAACCATCTACATGCATTTACAATCCCTATCAAAATAAGCATTTGTATGCAATTCCAATCCCTATTAAAACAAGCATCTGTATGCATTTTCAATCCCTATCAAAACAAGCATCTGTATGCATTTCCAATCCCTATCAAAACAAGCATCTGTATGCATTTCCAATCCCTATCAAAATAAGCATTTGTATGCATTTCCAATCTCTATCAAAATAGGCATTATTATGCATTTCCAATCCCTATCAAAATAAGCATTTGTATGTATTTCCAATCCCTATCAAAATAAACATCTGTATGCATTTTCAATCCCTATCAAAACAAGCATCTGTATGCATTTCCAACCCCTATCAAAACAAGCATCTGCATGCATTTCCAATCCCTATCAAAATAAGCATTTGTATGCATTTCCAATCTCTATCAAAATAGGTATTTTTATGCATTTCCAATCCCTATCAAAATAAGCATTTGTATGCATTTCCAATCCCTATCAAAACAAGCATATGTATGAATTTCCAATCCCTATCAAAACAAGGATCTGTATGCATTTCCAATCCCTATCAAAATAAGCATTTGTATGCATTTCCAATCTTTATCAAAATAATCTCATCTGTATGCATTTCCAATCTCTATCAAAACAAGCATCTCCATGCATTTCCAATCCCTATCAAAATAAGCATATGTATGCATTTCCACTCTCTATCAAAATAATCTCATCTGTATGCATTTCCAATCCCTATCAAAACAAGCATCTGTATGTATTTCCAATCCCTATAAAAAAAGCATCTGTATGCATTTCCAATCCACATCAAAATAAGCATCTGTTTTAAGCGTTGTCATTTCCTTTTATATCACGTCAAAGCAATTTCCAAAAGTCAAAGCAAGGTTATAGCGATGAATGAGGGTCACGACAGGAGACACTTATAAAAGTAGATTGGCTGCTTTTATCCATTTATTTGGAACTGTTTTTCTAAAAATATTAACGATGTGTCATCAGTGCCATTATTACGTCACATATGTCTGCAACGGATGCAGACCAGATGTTATCCAGTACAAGTTCTAATAAGCTTTGTTGTATATTTGTATACTGTATTAAAGTGTCTCGTGATGTTGATTTCTCTCTCTCTCTCTCTCTCTCTTTCTCTCTCTCTCTCTCTCTCTCTCTATATATATATATATATATGTGTGTGTGTGTGTGTGTGTGTGTGTGTGTGTGTGTGAAAGAATATGTTTATAGGTTTGTCATCATGTATGTTTGTGTACACGGTGGTTTCTTGTTTTCGAGCTGCATTTTATATCTTTGTACATGTATAAATAACTGCTGATCACAAGGGGGATTGGATTTTGTTTTAATTATCACTTTCTCAAGATATAAATATTTTTATTTTTATTATTATTATTATTATTATTATTATTCGTTTTCGTTAATTAATCGCCCATCTGTTCGCTGGCAAAACAAGCTTATGGTATGCCTTTTGACGCCATTGTAAAGTCTTCAGTTATGCCAAATCTATCATACATCGTCCGTCTGTGCGTACGTTTGCTTTTGTACTTAAAAAGAAAACTAACCACATGTAACTGATTTGTCTGGAATATAACCACGGTTGTACCGCACGTTTTCTCAGATTATGCACAGTACTTGTTAGAAAAAGTTTTTCGTAAGACTCATCCACAAATTGTAAAGATGACTTGTTTGTTAGGCAATAGGTTCAGACCTTGATGAGAAAAAAAAGAAGAAGGAGTTTAGTGGAGGAATGGCATCTATGGCAGACAGAGATAAATAGCAACACGAGAACACGTTGCATTTTTCTCAAGCACTCAGTCCTTTTCCATTCATACATCTTTACCATGAACTATTATCTTGTATCAGGAGGAACCAACGATGAATGAAAGGATCAACTTGTTTCCTTCTAAACCTCAGTGACTGGAAATTTCAAGCTCTGAGACGACGGATTCTAGAAGGATTCTAGCAACGGATTCTGGTTGTGAATCATATCAACTGATGGTCTCAGGTCCAATGTCTTCAAAATATCAGTCTATTACGTTAGGAAATTGTCTTGGCAAGGATATCATTCTTTGCCAACAATTGCTTCATCTTGTCCGCATACCTAAAAATGTCCACGTCGTTCTAAAAAATGGACCTGAATTTTTTGGCAACATGGTGAACAGCGATGGGCAAACGTGTACTTTTGATTACAAGTCCGTGGCAAATGTTGCTCGGTTATGGCCTTATTTAATAGTAAGTCAGGTCGACAATATTCTGTAAATATCTTATATAGATAGATCTCAGCAAGATTAAAAATATGAAGGATGGCTAGGTAACAAAAATACCCCAAAAGTCTGCATATCACGAATCAGTAAACCATGTCATCAATTTTTTTTTCTCACTTTCACATTAGTTCGTCACCATTTTGAGCATACGCACTCGAAAGGAACAACTGTATGATATAAACAAAACGCAAGATGGAAGTCGAGTTCATTTTAGTAGATTCTCTGTCAACGATTAGTGTGACCGACAGATTTTGATTGGATGTCAAGAAGAATCGTTAATGATTGGTGGATATGATGATTTCTTTCTACTTTACTCTTTCATCTGTTGGCATTCGCTCAGTTTACTACTGACAGATGGGACTGCCTCGTCAAACAAACCTCTGAGTACGACTATTTCCATGGTACCGCACTAATATGGAATTCTTGCAAATTACAGCAGGTGGGACTTCTGAGAGAGAATCATTCAAGCTGGAGATCAAGACTACCTATTTTGTTCACTTTGGGGTTGGCGTGATGTTGGTTTACAATGGATGTTTAATTTTTGCGGTTTAGTAATAACTAAGCGACCTACGTGTATTTGTGATAGTTGAAGATGTTTGATGAGTTGGGCCAAAACTCAAATGAAGAAAACGTTTCATTTTGCTTGTTCTTTCCACTACACATATGTTTTATCGTGCATCATTTGCACCTCTTACCTTTCAAAATGATGTGGATTTGCTCATGCGAATAAATCCCACAAACCGGGTTACAACATAATATATATAACAGTCCTTTCAAGTGCACTGGATCCAGCAAGGGATCAAGTGTATCAGGGATTGATTAAGATAAATACAATAAACGGACTACGAACAGTGCAAAACTAGTATCTTACTAGCTTGAGCGCTTTCGACTCTTAATGAGTCTTTTTAAAAAGCAGATACAAAACATAGACAAGACAAACAAATAAAACACAAAAACCGTTGCGTTTGCAAAACTTTACATGGCCGTATCTGCAGGAATTAAAGCTTTAAACTTATTATGTTTCAACTAGTTTATTCCAACTTGTTGCGGATGCTGGAAAATATTTTTATAGACACAGAAATCGATGATCCCTAACGACATCTGTTGTTTTATGTAAATTTATATAAGCGCAAATTATATCCCGGATATGTGTATAAAATTCTGCTTTAACTTTGCTCAAGTTTATAAGTTTGCTTTCTTTAAGCAGCGAAACTGGTAAGCCGCACTGACATTGTCACAGAAGGGACGTGGCAAATTCCTAATTCCACGCTCTGTTGTACTCTCTCAACATCATTAAACCCAATACTACTTTATCATCAGATCATTTAATCAAAGACCCTTGTATTCTGGGCAGCAATCTGACGTCAGTTAAATGTATCATGATCCCCATAATTGTGTGGATTCACAAGGCATGCATTGATCCGTTGTTAAACAGAGAAAAATAACTTTACCTTGGCCAGGAATCCATAGATTTAAAAACAAAAATCAACTTATTTCCATCCATTTATCTCAGAGGATGATTCTCCAAACGCCATATCTGCCTCAATATGTATGTAGCATATAATACACACGGTACTAGTTACATGGAAAAATGGGAACCAGCCTAGATATATATATATATATATATATATATATATATATATATATATATATATATATATATATATATATATATATATATATATATATATGGGTTTGGCTGTTCAGGATTGGTTAATAATGTAAGTTATATTTTAGGAAAAAGAATATTTTGAGATCTTATCCTTGTAGTAAGTGAAAAAGAAAAGAGACATTGTTTTATTGATGGAATTTCAGTCCTTTAACAGTCTTTAGTTTTGAACATTTGTTACTAAAATTAGCACTTGGCTCTTTGGTCCGGAATTGAAAGCACTTTTCAAACACATGCAGGTTCAGAAAATGCCGCGGCTCATATCATTTTCTCTATACAGAAGCTGACATCCAGGTTTCATCTATACTGATAAATATAGGCTTGGTCATGGGCACTCAGAAATTTTAAGTTATTTAATTTTTAATATCATAGTGTTTGCATAGTCATCTAGACACATGAAAAAAGCTGTTCAGGGTAAAGCTGGAAAATATATTTCCTTTGGCTGACATTGTCTGTGTCTTTGGAGTCAGATGTTACTTAAAAATAGCCAACAAAATTACGACGATTGAAATTTAATAATAGACTTATGGTTCGAAGATTTACATAAATAGAGATGGATGTGGTCATTACAAGAACTAGGAACAACGTACGGGGACAAACGTTTTCTTACACTTGGCAGCGAAAAGAGCTATCTAAATGAGCCATTAAAGACAACAGAGGAGATTCGAAATTCTATATGATCGGCACTGGTTTATTTGAAAGCATACACACTTAATCACCTTAAAACTAGCTGGATATGCAAAATTATTTTACAATCATGGAGATGGTCCATCGTTACCTGTAAATAACGCGTAAAAAAGAGAACAGTAGTAACCTAGTTACACCGTCGCATGATGTGCCAGCAGATTACGGTTTATGTTCGCTTAATCTGTAAAATGTAAAACTTAGCATCGAGCAAATCTTATTGGGTATCGTGTGTGTTAGTACCATTTGTATAAGTCTTTGGTATGACTCGACCGGGGATCGAACCCATGACTTTCCGCATCCGAGGCGGACGCTCTAACCACTAGGCCACCGGAGCGGTCTTTTAGCGGAGTGACGCAGGTGATGTTACCTATTTTGTCTGACTTTTAGCGAGTGCAATAAGTGATGTTACCTACTTTTTCTGTCTTTTAGTCTAGTACTACAGGTGATGTTATCTGTTTGATATGTTTTTTAGCGCAGTGCTGCACGAAGCCACTGAGAATCACTACAGACAATACAAATTAATCATGGAAATCATATTTGTACTGGCAAGAGAGTCAATGCATTGGCATGTTAAGACTGGTACAACCTAGCTTCTTGTACGTCAAGATAAGAGTACGTCAAGATAAGAGTCAATGTATATTAAGACTGGTACAAACTAGCCTCTTGTACGTCAAGATAAGGGTCAATGTATATTAGGACTGGTACAACCTAGCCTCTTGTATGTCAAGGCAAGAGTCAGTGCTTATTAAAACTGGTACAATATAGACTATTGCACGTCAAGACAAGAGTCAGTGCATATTAAGACTGGTGACCACATAGACTCTTGCACGTCAAGACAAGAGTCAATGCTTATTGAGACTGGTGCAACCTAGACTTTTGTACATCAAGATAAGAGTCAGTGTATATTAAGACTGGTACAACCTAGCCTTTTGTACGTCAAGATAAGGGTCAATGTATATTAAGACTGGTGCAAACTAGCCTCTTGTACGTCAAGGCAAGATTCAGTGCTTATTAAGACTGGTAAAACCTAGACTCTTGCACGTCAAGACAGGAGTCAATGCATATTAAGACTGGTACAACCTAGACTCTTGCACGCCAAGACAAGAATCAGTGCATGTTAAGACTGGTACAACATAGATTTTTGCACGTCAAGACAAGAGTCAATGCATATTGAGACTGGTGCAACGTAGACTTTTGTTCGTCAAGATAAGAGTCAATGTATATTAAGATTGGTACAACCTAGCCTCTTGCACGTCAGGACAAGAATCAAGTCATATTAAGACTGGTACAACATGGCCTCTTGTACGTCAATATAAGTCAATATATATTAAGACTGGTACAACCTAGCCTTTTACACGTCAAGACAAGAGTCAAGTCATATTGAGACTGGTACAACTTAGTCTCTTGTACGTCAGGACAAGAGTCGGTGCATATTGAGACTGGTACAACCTAGTCTCTTGCACGTCAAGACAAGAGTCAGTGCATATTAAGACTGGTACAACCTAACCTCTTGTACATCAAGATAAGAGTCAATGAATATTAAGACTGGTACAAACTAGCCTCTTGGACATCAAGAAAAAAGTCAAGTCATATTGAGACTTGTACAACCTAGCCTCTTGCACATCACGACAAGAGTCAAGTCATGTTGAGACTGTTACAACATAGTCTCTTGCACGTCAAGACAAGAGTCAATGCATATTGAGATTGGTACAACCTAGACTCTTGCACATCAAGACAAGAGTCAAGTCATATTGAGATTGGTAAAACCTAGCCTCTTTGTGCCTCTAGACAAGAATCAGGTCATATTGGACTAGTACAACACAGCCTCTTGCACGTCAATACAAGAGTCAGTGAATATTGAGACTGGTGTAACCTAGTCTCTTGCACGTCAAGACAAGAGTCAATGCATGTTCAGATTGGTACACTCTAGCATCTTGTATGTCAAGGCAAGACTTAATGCATATTATGATTGGTACAACCTAGCCTCTTGCACGTCAAGACAAGAGTCAATGCATATTTAGACTGGTAGAACCTAACTTCTTGTACGTGAAGATAAGAGTCAATGTATATTAAGACTGGTACAACCTAGCCTCTTGTACGTCAAGGCAAGAGTCAATGCATATTAAGACTGGTAAAACCTAGACTCTTGCACGTCAAGACTAGAGTCAATGCATATTAAGACTGGTACAACATAGACTATTGCACGTAAAAACAAGAGTCAATGCATATTAGGACTGGTACAACCTAGACTCTTGCACGTCAAGACAAGAGGCAATGCATATTAAGACTGGTACAACCTAAACTCTTGCACGCCAAGACAGGAGTCAGTGCATATTGAGACTGGTACAACCTAGACTTTTGTACGTCAAGATAAGAGTCAATGTATATTAAGACTGGTACAACGTAGCCTCTTGTACGTCAGGACAAGAATCAAGTCATATTAAGACTGGTACAACCTATCCTCTTGTACGTCAATATAAGTCAATATATATTAAGACTGGTACAACCTAGCCTCCTGCACGACAAGATAAGAGTCAATGTATATTAAGACTGGTACAACCTAGCCTCTTGCACGTCAAGACAAAAGTCAAATCATGTTGAGACTGTTACAACCTAGTCTCTTGCACGTCAAGAATCAATGCATATTGAGACTGGTACAACCTAGCCTCTTGCACATCAAGACAAGAGTCAATGCATATTGAGACTGGTACAACCTAGCCTCTTGCACATCAAGACAAGAGTCAGTGAATATTGAGACTGGTGCAACCTAGTCTCTTGCACGTCAAGACAAGAGTCGATGCATGTTCAGATTAGTACAATCTAGCCTCTTGTATGTCAAGGCAATACTTAATGCATATTATGATTGGTACAACCTAGCCTCTTGCACGTCAAGACAAGAGTCAATGCATATTAAGACTGGTTCAACACAGCCTCTTGCTCGTCACGACAAGGGATAAGTTATTACATGTTCATGCATTACACATGACAAGCAATAATTAAGCGACATGATTGATGGATTTATTTAACTCATAGATTGAATATACTGATAATGCGTGTGGTGTTTTTAAAACAGTTTCTCTGTGTCTACATATAAGTATTGTAATGCGAAATAACACGGAATGTAAAGGCAAACTAGAATAGTACTGACTGAATTTAGGATTTTGCTTGGCAATGTGATCATGTCAGATTGATATGTGTATCCGTCATCGTGCTTACCATATTTGTCATTTACACTGACTGTTTCTGTACCATTTTAAACGTTTGTGCACATTCACTTTTTTCCATACAGGAGGTAATTGAGACAGACTTCATTGCACGCATTTTAAAACACACACACACACACACACATATATATATATATATATATATATATATATATATATATATATATATATATATATATATATATATATATATATATATAGAGAGAGAGAGAGAGAGAGAGAGAGAGAGAGATTCCCCAAATTTATTAGACGATTTTCATCTCCATGACTGCTTTGAAATAAATATGTTGTCGTGTAAGGGATGGATGAAGCAAGAGGCGAGACATATCGTTAATAACTTCGCACTTCTTCCATCATCTGGCCGACTTCATTTATTCATGTATTCAATACAATTTTACTTTATTTCAGTTTTCTTCACTGCATGTTTAGCTTGCTTTGAAATGCCTATTTTATGAGATTAATGCTGTTTCCCATGACCAGATAGAAAGAGAGAGAGAGAAGAAGAAGTTCAAGCTCTCTTAAAAGAGGTGTCACTTATGACGGCGTAGATATGGCTACATCTGGGGAATATGGCAAGCGGAGGTATGGGATTCTGTAATGATACAAGCCTCTTTGAGATTCCGACGAATGAACTAACTATATTGAAATACTCAACATATAAAATTACATTCCAAAATCAATCGACATTAACTTAAATTACGGATATAAGATATACATATAAAACTACGATATTCCGTCACTTACCAACATCATACATTTGCATAATTTCTGCTTTTTAGAATATAATACAGTTAATTAAATACTGAATAAATTCACGATAGCTTATGAATCTAAAATTCAATATTTCAGACTAATACCGCAATCATTTAGTAGAAATATATTTTACTGAATTTAATCTAAAATGTCAACATATTAAACACTATTATTTAAAGAGTATTTTATTTCTGAATTATCTGTTACTGAGTATGAAGTTGGTAGCGAACGTCGTTTTTTTAAAACTATGATCAATAATATAATTACAAGTAAATATAAGTTCTTCAAACAATTAAACTTTCCAATACATTATATTAAAGAATAGTAAAGAAATATTAAAATAATCCAATGTTGCTAGATTAACATCTTAACACTAAAAATCCCTATACTATATTTTTTAAAAATCGTACGCAGGCGGTAGGCGGTGTTTTACCTGTAACGATACGAGCCTCTTTGAGATTCCGACGAACGGACTAATTCGTCAAACAAATCTCCTCGCTTTTTATATAGTTAATTAGGACGCAGCCAAATATGGCCATACTTCTAGTTCTTGAGTTGCGCCAGAATCTCAAAGTGAGGCTTCATAGTTTCTTACAGACTACCGTCTGAGTCTATGTACGTCATTAGACAGATAATTTTGTCACGTCAGCTTATTTACCCACTCAGACGGAATTTTTGGAATTCGTTAGTTCAGCGACCTACACAACTTACCGAGTGTAGTTTATTTGCTGACTTACGATACAAGGGACATGTATAGTGCAAGAGAATTTTGCCTTTTCGCTCATAAAGGCGCAATCTTTATTAAATATTATATGTAGCCCATCTTGTGGGGGTGGGTTATTTGGCGGATTGTACCTTCTTACAAGATGTCCGTTTTATTCTGATCTCGTTATTTAGGAGATGATCGCCCTCGGTGTTATTGCCCGGATCGAGTAAATATTAATATAAAGTGTGGAACTGATAGGTGGAATAAATAGAGATCTGAGCAGATATATATATATATATATATATATATATATATATATATATATATATATATATATATATATATATATATATATATATATATATATATATATATATATATATATAACATAATTACACGAGCCCCCGTATATGAAAACAACATTTTAATCAATTGCATAAACAATTGTGATAACACATTACATTAGGAAGATACACTTCTTTTTTTAAATAAATCTTTCACCGAATTTCAAAGACAAATATATTTGTATAATTAGCCATACTGTTTAAATGATATAATTGGTTTTTCATAGAATCGAGTGAACAAGCGAAGTCATTGCCTTATACAACTTCATAACCTGTGCATTCCCGGTTCACACCAACGTCACGGTAGTTGTTCCTCTCGGTCCTTCCGCTCTTTTGTTTCTCTCCTCCAACCTCCCTACTGTCTCGCCTCTTTCCGGCCCTCAAACTTTGTGTCGGTAGGTGGATACGTAAGCCTGTAGATACGTAGATACTTGTATCATTAGGTACGTGGATACGTCACTGTATACGTTAGTGGAGCTATTTCCCCTTTTAAAATAAACAGAGAAGCAACCTAAACTTTCTGTCGGTTATTTCTACTGGGAATAGATCATTACTCTCCTCTCGTTATGGTCAGATATCGTTATATCGGAATTCAGACAGATACCAAGGCTATCTGGTCAGCTAAACATGCAGACCATAAACAAACCTAGTTTCATAAGATTAATGTAATTTATAATGGCTATTCGATCCTGACTCACATTAACAGCACACGAGACATAACAGTTCCATTCTCGTCTCAATTGCACAAATGAATGAATGAAATTGATTATATGACTTAAATAGGCTATTTTCAGCGAATACACACATTCAAGTCTTTGTCTTACGAGAAATCATCTAAGATCGGTGAATACAAACGGATTGTCGTAACTCGTATCAACTAAAATAATGCCTGAAATCTTATTATACCCAATTCCTATACAAACAAGACAACTTCAACCAATTCGTCAAACTTATATAAAGAAGATTATTGTACGAATTCTGATGAACTTAAACACATTTATATTTATATCAAGAAAATTGAACTTCGAATTTAAACAAATAAATTCATGTAAATATAACCTAATAAATTTATGCAAGCCATACTACTGGTATCAACAAATTACATGAAATTAACGCAAATACCTCGTGCTTCAAGCTATGTTCGCTTATACCGCCAGAATTTTGTCCGTTGACTTTTCAGAATCCGGCCCTTTTGATAAATGTTTTTACGAGAGAATTTCGTCCAAATTTACTCCCAGAGTCTCTTATAGTTTCACTCCTGCAGGAAAAATGCAGACCAATTATATTTTTCAATGGGGGCAGTTTAAAACCCAGAAATTCGTGTGGGAAATACGCATCGTCTTTAGCGTAGCCAATCGGGATGTAATATATTTGCCGCCTTTTATAACTAGGCGCCATAATTGGGGTCAGCCTGCCTCTACTTTCCAGAATAACTGTTCTGGAGAATTTCAATTATGACAGCTCCGATATGAAATCGAAGTTAGCCCTGTACATTACAGTCTGTCTGGCTGCTAAATAAACGAAGACTTAATTAAGAATCACATCCTCTCCCGACAGAGACATTAGAAATCATTGCAGGATAGCAATTTAACAAGGACCTGTCCCCATAAATCTATTTAATTGTTCTCTGACCCAAAGTAATGTGTTTTTCATCGATCGACCGAAATTTGCATCCTTACAGTATATAATTGTAAAACTGAAATAATAGAATTTAATCTCAATATATATGAATATAAAATTACTTTCAATATAATTTAATGAAAAATTACTTTTAATACAATATAGAGAAAACTTCTATCTTATTAGTTTTACTTTAAAAAATTCTGTCCTAATAATATAAAATAATAAGATTGAAATGTTATTACCTTTACTAAAAACTTCTTTCCTAATGCCTATATATTTGTGTCGCATTAGAGGATAAGGTTCACCAGTGTACATGGAAACTGTGAAGGAACTTTTACCACTAGCATATCAAGGTGAAGAAATGGAGTACAACTGGTATGGGCGAGATCTAGAGGTTTAAAGATTTGTTGTTTAAAACAGGCACTTATTCTTAAACACAAAAAAGAATGTTAAACATGTCAGACTGTTATATGTCTCGAAAAGCAATTTCAGAGAACACTGCATAGCAAAACATGTGTCTGAAAATTCAGTTCGGTCCTTTATTTCGAAAAGTAAATAATGGGATTTTTCTTAGTTTCCGTCCTAACTCAGATGACAGAGTGGCGGACCCGTAATCCAAGGAGGGCATTAGATACGTAGGCTGATCTATACTTATTTCTTTGTCGTAATCCAAGGAGGTAATAAAATACGTAAACTGATCCGTACTTATTTCTGTTTCCTAATACGGCCATTTTCATATTGTCTTACACGTGCATTCTTTCTAACTGCAACTCAATTTTGTTTATTTGTATCAAATTTTCAATTCCATTTCTTCAATAAATTTCTAAATTATTTATCACTGAAAACCTCGAATATTCTCCTAAAATATTATTATTTCATCGGCATACATTAATAGAAACACGTTTAATTCCCTTTATTCTAGAGATTTATTATTGCGATTGATCGTTTCTCGTTCAAGATCATTACAGCTGAGGAGAAAGGGATTCAGATTGCATGTTTTCACCAATAATATTGTTATTTATGGGCGTGTATTCATACATTCTCGCCGGATGAAGCGAAATAATTTTCCCTGTAATCCCTAACGAATTAATTTAAACAATATCTTACTTTGCAGTATCAAGACAAAGGCATTTCTATCATCAGTAAATCAACAGTAAAACCGTTTATTGTCTCCAATAGTGTTTACAATGAGTGTATCCACTGAACATGATAGGGTACCAAAAGACTAATGTTCATCATAACACTTTGGTCGTTACAACCTGTATCAGGTCCCTATGACTTGAAAACGAGCAACAGCAGAGATTATATTACTGTGTAATGAATTCTATAAAATTATTATTGTTTTTAACTATCGATATTTTGTGCTTTAGGTTTGTTTTACGTCACAGCAACACAAGTTGGTTATTTAGTGCCAGTGCAATTGAAGTAAATTGCCTTTCCCAAGGACATACCACGATAGCCGATCAGGCCGATCCTAACGGTTGGATTCGAACCCGATTCCTTAATGTCCAGTTTTAATAATTTAGGTTTCTTAAATCCACTATATTACTTTTCAGTTCATAACTAAATCAAATTCCCTAATCTATAATGTCTACTTTAGAATGCTCTTTGTTCTAGTAATCAGCGGCAAAAAAGCCTGCGCCAATTTTTTGTCAGGATTGCTTTTGTCAACCCAATAATTCATGAATTATTCAACAGAATTTTGTAATATCGTTGACCATTCTTTCTCCAGGAATGGATGATTTAAGGACACGTTTTAATAGAAACCAATAAATGCGACGGTCCAAGTAATCACACAGCACAGTATGCTGCCCTCTAATGCAGAAGCAACTTATTATATTTGGGTCATTTTATATCGTAATTCATGGAAAGGAGCAGCAGTAGCTCAATTCGTAGAGCGTCGGACTCGTACTCTAACAGTTGCGGGTTCAATACCTTCCCAGACAAGCTCCGGTCGCCTAACTCGATGTGTCCTTGGGAAAGGCACTAAACATCTATTCCTCGCCATGATATGGCCATTAGTAGTGCGTTAAAACCCACGAAAACAAAACGAAAGTTTCATGAAAACTAATGTACAAAGGCACCTAGAGTTTAAATTCCTATTTGAATCAAAATATAATGTATTTGAGTCATAAAATGGCTCAAAATGGAGTCTATGCCGTACTATCAATTCAATGGATTGCTTTCTGTTTTGGCAAGAGCTACATTTTCACTACAACCCGATACGGCCTGACATAAATGTCCTTTCAGATAGTCTAAAAAATTGTTGTTCAGGATGTCACTTTGTTAGTAAAGATGATTAGACCAGGATCTTAATGTACTGAAATTACTTGAATTAGAAGCTTGAGTACTGTGGCATTGTGATATCTGACCGACTTAACGTTATAACACACGTTTTAACTTGTTTCATTTTCATTCCAAATCAATTATCTTTCGTCTGAATTTGTTCCAAAGTTCAATCTATTTTTCAGTAAACGAATGCAAAACAATTATACAGGGTTAAATAAAAACGACTGTCATAAAACACGGTGATACACAAAAGCAAGAATTTAAATTAGGAAAATACATGTACAACATAACCCATCTGACATGACGGTTTGGATGTTTCACACATGACTAAGCATTAAAATACCAAGCATACACCTGGCATGCTTGCTAGGGACACATTATATTACCGATTCAAGGAATTAAAACGTATACACATCATGTTTACCTTTCGTGGAATAAAATAGGACCTAACATTTCCCCGGTAAAAGGTTTCGCCTCAAGTTACAGTCAGAGCCTTACTGACAGCTACGCAAATGCATTGTGGACTTGTCTGAACAGACGAGACCAAAAGCAAATATTAATTTACTTTGTAAAGAAAGTTTATTTATTAATTTTCACCTTAACTTTTTTCTCCATCTTATTTGTTCTTTTCTCTTAGATCTGACACAACAACAACGAAAAGACAGAGATCAAATGTGATAACGATTCACATGACTCCAACTCAAGATGGCTGTGAGCACCAGGGTCAGGAGCGCTAGTGTGAACTACGGTCGGGTGACCATGACGACATTTGTAAATCATTACCAGGGACCAAGACCACATGTGTAAAATAGTGTAAATAAGTGTAAGGAAGCAGGACCACATGTGTACACTGATATCAGGGAACAGGACCAAATAAAGTGCACAGTTGTGTCACGGAACATGACCACAGGAAGTGTACACTTGTGTCAGGAAACATGACCATATAAAGTGTACACTTGTGTCAGGGAACAGGACCACAGGAAGTGTACACTTGCGTTAGGGAACAGGGCCACATGAAAACATTTTGAGTTCGAAAGGCATGAATCATGACTACTTTTGTATACCATCGTCAGGGACCATAAATGTCAGTGACTACATGTACATCTAAAAGAAGCATAACAAAAATACCACGGCGTCTCGCTTTCCTTCTGGTAATTAGTAACCTGCATTTCGCAAAGTTTCTAAAAGCTCAAATATAAGATAAAGCATTAATGTATGCTAGGTGTCAAAACATATCAATGTGGAGTGCTGTTTTGGTGTCTTATGATTGGAGGTTGAGAAACTAAATCTTGCAAGATATTGTAACAAATAACAACAGTTGTGTAATCTATTTGTAACGTCGCCCTGTTATTAAGAGGGGTGATTAATTGAAATTGGCTGGCATTATCTAGGGAATGACCTTCCTCGATTTTATAGCCCGGTGGGAGTGAATAGATGGAGTATCTACAGAGAACTGTGCAAGACTATTGGGAGGAAATAATGCAATACGAGCCCCCTAAGACAATAAAATTAACAGAATTTAATCAATAACAATTAATAGCAGCAACTCCAATTCAATCTAAGTTATGTCAACAGAAGTTAATGACAGTGTCTAATTTGGATTTATTTCATCATAATAACGTGTGGTGAAAAGAGTGCAATGTCCACGACTGATTGCATCACCTTCCTGCCGTGATCATGTATCAACTTCTTCATATTTCCTCGAGCCTTCCTATTCCGAACGCTTCGTCCCTTGCTAGACTTCCTAGTCCTTTATTCTAAACTCGTCACTTCTTTTTTTGGACCTCCGTCTTCGGACTGTCCCGTCTCTCCCCAGAAAGTTGTTCCTTAAAGGACAAAATTACCCCATAATCTCTATACGTATCACTTTCTATACGTACATACAATTTCCTCACGTTACTCAGAAGTATAAATAACTATCCGAACACTGCATAAATTCTGAACTAATCCGATAGAACATCGCCCTCGCTTCACAGCGACCGGTCATAAATTAACATGTTAGCGGTAAATATAACATTACCGTATCTCTTTATCTACGCTACCACATGCTCGATTACTATTGCATAAAATTCACAAAATTCTAGCTTACAGCAATCCCTAACTTACAAGATTATTTAAACATTACAAAATTGGATATAAATATGTGATTATCGTTAACTCACGATAATCAGTATCGTCATAACAGGCAAAGAAAATTATTTCATATAACCCTATGAAATCCTACACATATGAAAACTTGGATAGCATGCAGTCGTCAATGCTATCAATGAACTAGTACTTGTAAAATTAAAGAGATAAATTGCATAACAACTATAGTATCTGCAGATTTCCATGAAATTGAATAAACGATATATAATATGGATCATAGTAATATCATATACATTTGCACAAACTAACAATCAAAAATAGAAAATTACGTGGAAAATTAAAATTGCGTACGATAATGCTGTTCTCTTTTAAAAATAGTGCGTCCTAGCACTAAACCCTGTATTTTCTTACAAGACAACCACCTGTTCCCCTTTTCTTGTTTAACGAGGAAAGCACTAATCTTTTTAGCCTTCCTCGGATCCACTCTTCCTCTCTCAGGAAATTTAAGACTAAATAATTTCGACCAAGGTCGTCACGTTAAATTCCCATTCCTTCTAAAGTTTACGCCTTAATTTACTCTGGTCAGTCGTAAGCAGCGGTTCCAAAATTTTCCCCAAGATAATCATTTCTTTCGTCTGATTTTAGATAGCATAAAATCTCTGAATTATGGTGCATATCAATTTCCATTGAAAATGATAATTTGACATGGGTTCCTATCAAGCGGTTATGGTTGGTAGCTCAAATGTTTACTTTCGCAGGACAGCGTTCCAATGCCCTGTTAAATCGCAATGAGTCATAAATGCTAGCCTTTCAAATTTGAACACTGACACGGAGGGCGGGGGGGGGGGACAAAAGAAGAAAAGTCGAAGTGACCTTCACAAAGACGTTTCTGGCTTAAATGTGATTAAATTTTAATTCTCAATTCGTTCAACATTAAGGTTCAATACAATTGAAAATTCGACACTTTACACTATTTAACCAAACGTATATTTTAAATAAAGAGGGTTATACTTCGGTTTTGCCTCCTAACAACATCAACCCCAGTTTTGGAAACCTCAGTCGAATCCTTGAGTCGTTCGGTTATTTATTCTGCGTTTGATTATGCATAATGCTTGCGCAAGGGCAAATAGAATTGCCCCACATCTGGCTCATATCATATTTGAAATAAGAAGCGGCGATTACTTGGTAAGCGGGAACAAAACAGCAAAATACCTTACACAAATTCTTATACATCTCAGTCTTAGAAAACGTATCTTAGTAGCGGAAGACGAATTGAAAATGATCACAAATGTATCGTCCATATTCTCTGTCACTTGGTGAGTGCCATGATGCAACAGGAAACATCGCTGTGTGTGAAGCATACACATCAATATTCAGAGTTTACACTTGCTTGGAGACAACAATAGCTTTAATGGAGCACTGGACAACTTTGAATGAGTGTTCTTCATAGCAGAGTCATTATATTGATCTGTAAACGGTACTTTGCAACTAGGTCATTTTACTTTGTGGCAAGGAAAAGGTTAGAAGACATTTTGATATTAGTAATTTTTCTACTGCTTCTGGCAGAAGATGGATGAATTGTTGTTGTATTGTCATCTCTTAGGCTATAAAACAGGAAGAGACACAGTAATGCAAATACAACTGTTAAAATGAAGGCGGTGTGTCTGTCAGCAATGCTATATGGAATTAATTAGGGACTTTATATGCAGCTGTGTGTGACAGTGGTATGCATGTCAATTCTCTTCATTTTGTTTAAACGTGTAGTAAGTTATCGCATGCATTTTCGTCTCTTCTTAGGAAAAACTATGAATTATTTACAGGTAAATAATTAAAAGACAAGGTTGATAAGGAATAAAACAATAGCAATGGCTCGTGTTCAGTTCATGCACATATTGCGTTGCAAATAAAAATATTTTCTTTTCATGAACACAATTTTATCGTCTCCGCAGCATATGTATGGGTCACAATGTTGCTTATCGTCCATCGTCTGTTTTTGATGGGCATAGACTGCATTTTGTCCCCTTTCTTCTCAACGACGTTGTTCTATCCCCGACCGAGTCATACCAAAGACATACTTACAGCTGCCTCGCTTGGCGCTCAGCATTAAGAGTTAGTGTTTGGAATGGTCGGCATGGTGTCACGATAATGTGACTGGGTGAGAGATGATGCTATATGTCTGCGGCATAATGCCCCAATGCTAGACACCACTATAAACTGTCACACTGCAGACATCGTAGCGATATGACTGAAAAATTGTTAAAGCTACGTTAAAAATCCAAATCACACACACACACACACACACACACACACACACACACATTCCTATTGCATTTACAATGCAATATCAACAAGAACATGGATGAACCTGAGTGACTGGCGAATCAGATATCAATGGTCAATGTGAGCAATATTTTTTTGTCGCATAGGAAGCTTTTAATTTCAGTAGAAATTGACCATAGAAACCGTGCTATGAACTGCGAAGGCATGCCTACTGTGAGGACGGCATTGATGCATGGATATTAACATAAGAGATATACAGAGTAGACCTGTCAGCATTTATTTCTCAGAAACATGCAGTAATTAGTAGTAAAGAATATACAAAGATCGCGATGTGTACATGACTCGTTCACCTTAATAGTTAGCAATTCGGTACCACAGTGACACAAGACCTATATTTATTTGCCGTATTAAATAGAAAAGCTCTTGTTTTATTACCCAAATTTTTTTAACAAATGGGACATCCTAGTAGCATAGCTAACTAAAACAGTATCTCCCTACGTAATTTGTTCATGATCAGACAATATTTAAATGGCATGCACGTTTTTTCCGTCGTTTCTTACCAGATTTACATTTGATATCACGTGTCCTCTGTGAAACCGAATGTAGCTACCACAATGCAAGGAAATAGTTTCCTACATAAGAAGTGTGTCAAAAATGTTACATGGAAATGACAACGAGTCTAATTAATATGATATATTATTCTGAGGCGCATTAGTTTGCATAATAATATAGAATTTTATATTTAATATGCATCGTATTTTCTCATCACATATTTATTTTCCTCACAGCGTTCCTGGTGTTATTCAGATGCATTCTAGACCGCAAAATATGTAAAATATCAAAATATAAACTAAGATAATTAATGGGACATAGGAATTTATAGTTTCTTACTCTAATTCTTTAGGACTTACGTATTCGGGTTGGTTTACGACAATACGATGACTTATCATAAAGAAAAATTAATAAAAATGACGCGCAAGGCGTGATATTACTGTAAAAGTTAACGCTCATCGTTTGTTGACTGGCATTAAGTTTTCAAGATCGCGATCACAAGATTACACCAGGCAGCAATGTTTAACACACATTGGACAATACATCGATTTTTCTGTCCCCTTCTCATTTCTGAAAACGACAACTTATAGATGGAATTTGGATAGCAGTTACCTAATTGCACAAGAAGCACAGAAAGCGAATTTGGTAACGGAGACACCTTTGGTTACGAACCAAGCAGCAGCGTAACAAAAACTGAATTTTTGCAAATTGCACATGATGAATTCACAGTCAGGTACTACGTTTTGTGAGACCACCAAACTGCTTCAGAGAAAATACATAATACTACATTAATGGGGTTAATTTGCAGTTGATACAAACATATTTGACGTGACGGACAACAATATTAAGGTGAGTGGCGTCTATTTTGAGTCCTATCTTTGAGACACTGCCTGTTGGATATGATGATTGCATATTTTACCTGACCTTACTGGGATACTTCTTCCTTTCTAAAGTATACAGTCTAGCACTGAGAAGACAAGAATAATTTTTCTTTACTTCGTAACTGGGATTATTTCTCTGGAAGAGAGGAAGATCACGAAATCAGTTTTAAGGACAATTATATATATAGGGCGGGTAGTTACAATAAATGTATTCGATGGAGCTCCTTGGTGCTTGTTTAATTTATAATAAGTCCGTTTAAGTTATAATGCGCACCACTGTTACTTTATGTGCTTTTAGAATATATTAGAAGTTGGTTCCTTTGCGAATTATGCAACATTTCGTCTACTACCTATCATTATATGATGTAAGAATGATTATATATATAGACAGACCCACGCGCGCGTCCAATGTTTATTGTAATGTGACGCCTTTGTGCAACATTCTTCGATTTTAATACCTTCTTAGAATATTAATAACAAAGTTTTTATCTTGTCTAGACAAGAAAGAAAACAATACAAACACAAGAGTCGCTATGTTATGTATTGTGTTTGGTCTTCGTCTGTTCAGCGACGAGTTTGGATTAAAACATTTTTGCACTGACTTTAGATTCCTAGTAAGGGCACTTAATGAACTTCACAGAAGAACACAACAGATCCGGAGATACCGGATAAGAAAACAAAAAGATAGGTTTTTCTCCAGGGAAGTTGAAATTACCAGGGCCGGATGGGCGATAGGTTTCCGGGCTTTCTGGACCCTCCCCTCCAAAACAAAACAAAAAGAAACCGTACACACACAAAGGTACAGTCGCTTGTCAGTTTAAATTTGACCATCGTTTTATTCTTGCGCACGTTTCTGGTATATTTATGCACACTTTGAGTAAATAGACACATAAACTTTTGCTTTGGTGCCCTTTGGAGGAAAGTCAGGGCCCTTTTTAAATTTTGGAAGCCCCCTCCAATACCAACACTTGACCTGATCCGGCTCTGATAACAGGGATAATCCATCTTGGATTTTCACCCAACATAACGTAATAGCTACCTATCTTTTTATTATCATTAAATCCTTAAAAGCCTGATGTTATAGAAGTGGTCTTCAAATGTTGGATTTTCAGTTGAAATCTGTTTAGAGCTCTTAACACCTATTGATTCACCTGGTCATTTATTCTCAAAATCTATTGAGCAAACACCTCATGCTCAAGGTAAAAATCTATTAAGCAAACACCTCATGCTCAAGGTAAAAATCTATTGAGCAAACACCTCATGCTCAAGGTAAAAATCTATTGAGCAAACACCTCATGCTCAAGGTAAAAATCTATTGAGCAAACACCTCATGCTCAAGGTAAAAATCTGTAGCGGTGAAACGTTGACAGTCTTTAAACTCAACACAATAAGCTAGAATTAAATAACTTCATGATTTATTCTTAATTTTGATCCCTTTTCAGCCTGCTACATATCATTGAAGTGGATGCACTGTATTGCAAGTATAATATCACTATATTGTAAGTATAATATCACTATATTGTAGGCATAATATCACTATATTCCAAGTATAATATCACTATATTGTAAGCATAATATCACTATATTGTAAGTATAATATCACTATATTGTAAGTATAATATCACTATATTGCAAGTACAATATCACTATATTGTAAGTACAATATCACTATATTCCAAGTATAATATCACTATATTGTAAACATAATATCACTATATTGTAAGTATAATATCACTATATTGTAGGTATAATAGCACTATATTGTAAGTATAATATCACTATATTGTAAACATAATAGCACTATATTGTAAGTATAATAGCACTATATTGTAAGTATAATAGCACTATATTGTAAGCATAATATCACTATATTGTAAGTATAATAGCACTATATTGTAAGTATAATAGCACTATATTGTAAGTATAGTATCACTATATTGTAAACATAATATCACTATATTGTAAGTATAATATCACTATATTGTAAGTATAATATCACTATATTGTAAGTATAATAGCACTATATTGTAAGTATAATATCACTATATTGTAAACATAATATCACTATATTGTAAGTATAATATCACTACATTGTAAGTATAATATCACTATATTGTAGGTATAATAGCACTATATTGTAAGTATAATATCACTATATTGTAAGTATAGTATCACTATATTGTAAGTATAATATCACTATATTGTAAGTATAATATCACTATATTGTAAACATAATATCACTATATTGTAAGTATAATATCACTATATTGTAAGTATAATATCACTATATTGTAAGTATAATATCACTATATTGTAAACATAATATCACTATATTGTAAACATAATATCACTATATTGTAAGTATAATAGCACTATATTCCAAGTATAATATCACTATATTGTAAGTATAATAGCACTATATTGTAAGTATAATATCACTATATTGTAAGTATAATAGCACTATATTGTAAGTATAATATCACTATATTGTAAGTATAATATCACTATATTGTAAGTATAATAGCACTATATTCCAAGCATAATATCACTATATTGTAAGTATAATAGCACTATATTGTAAACATAATATCACTATATTGTAAGTATAATAGCACTATATTGTAAGTATAATAGCACTATATTCCAAGCATAATATCACTATATTGTAAGCATAATATCACTATATTGTAAGTATAATATCACTATATTGTAAGTATAATATCACTATATTGTAAGTATAATAGCACTATATTGTAAGTATAATATCACTATATTGTAAGCATAATATCACTATATTGTAAGTATAATATCACTATATTGTAAGTATAATATCACTATATTGTAAGCATAATATCACTATATTGTAAGTATAATATCACTATATTGTAAGCATAATATCACTATATTGTAAGTATAATATCACTATATTGTAAGCATAATATCACTATATTGTAAGCATAATATCACTATATTGTAAGTATAATATCACTATATTGTAAGTATAATATCACTATATTGTAAGTATAATAGCACTATATTGTAAACATAATATCACTATATTGTAAGCATAATATCACTATATTGTAAGCATAATATCACTATATTGTAAGTATAATATCACTATATTGTAAGCATAATATCACTATATTGTAAGTATAATATCACTATATTGTAAGTATAATATCACTATATTGTAAGTATAATAGCACTATATTCCAAGTATAATATCACTATATTGTAAGCATAATATCACTATATTGTAAGTATAATAGCACTATATTGTAAGTATAATATCACTATATTGTAAGTATAATAGCACTATATTGTAAACATAATATCACTATATTGTAAGTATAATAGCACTATATTGTAAGTATAATAGCACTATATTGTAAGCATAATATCACTATATTGTAAGTATAATAGCACTATATTGTAAGTATAATAGCACTATATTCCAAGTATAATATCACTATATTGTAAGCATAATATCACTATATTGTAAGTATAATATCACTATATTGTAAGTATAACACTGGTCAACAGTGAAATCATTACTGACTTGAAAAGGCCCTAATCTGTAGTATTTTGGTGTGCCGAACACGAATATAACCGTGAAAAATTTGTATTGGCTCTCGTTTTGAAGATATTCATATACCTCATTTTCTATGTTTCACTGTGTAAATTTCTCCAGTAGGACTGCAGCAACATCCGGAATAATGATGTAACATTGCATAATACCATCATGCTCACATCATCCACAGTTGATTGCATCATTTTCTGATGCAATGCAATACTAATGCCATGCGGCTGCTGAAGTAAGTTGACGTCAGCAGTGTACTATACATGTGTAGGCCTATTATACTAATGCCAGGCGGCTGCTGAAGCTGACGTAAGCAGTGTACTATATAAAGCCCAATCAGATAGGTTCAGCATTTAAAATATTTTAGACGTTGTGCGAGACAGTTCAAGCTACTGTTACATAAAACTTATTATTTTGTCCATTTACGTACAATAAAGAACAGTAATGCCTCGAAAGTGTGTTAATACCGCGGACAATTTTTGCTATATTTGTGGGGAAGTGACATTTGCCAACCAGAAGAAAAGTATCAATTCTCAAGTGAAGAAGGCATATCATCTTTACTTCGGATGCAAGGTTGGTGACCAAGACAAGCCTTGGGCTCCGCATATATGCTGTGCTACATGTACAACACAGCTTTCACAGTGGTTGAATTGCAAAAGGTCATCAATGCCGTTTGCAGTCCCAATGGTGTGGAGAGAGCCAAGCAACCACCTAAATGACTGTTACTTCTGCTTGGTTTCTCCTCTTTCCGGCGGAATAACGAAGCGAAAGAAGTCGAGAATAGTCTACCCAAACATTCCGTCTGCATTGAGACCAGTTCCACATGGTGAGGGACTTCCTATTCCAGAACCTCCAGCAGAATATTCTCTTGATTCATCTGACGAAGACAAAGGTGAGTCGACCTGTTCTTCTCCTGGTCCATCAGCATGCAGTGATCCAGATTTTCACTGTGGTGCATCATCAACCCTACACAGAATAACACAGGAAGAACTAAATGACCTGATTCGTGATTTGGACTTATCAAAGAACAAGGCAGAATTGCTAGGATCAAGACTCCAACAATGGAATCTTCTAGAAGAAGATGTCACAATTACTGCATATCGAAAGCGCCACCAGCAATTGGAGCCTTTCTTCAGAAAGGAAAGTAATCTGATATTCTGTTCCGATATTGAGGGCCTCATGAATGCTTTAAAAATCACTCATGACCCACAAGAATGGAGACTATTTGTGGACTCTTCGAAACTGAGTCTCAAGGCTGTGCTTTTGCACAATGGAAACATTCTTCCATCTATTCCAGTAGCGTATGCTGTCCACATGAAAGAGACATACGATAACTTAAGGCAGCTACTGAATTCCATTGAGTATAACAAGTACAGCTGGCACCTCTGTGGTGATTTGAAGGTAGTTGCCCTTTTAATGGGACTGCAGCAAGGATATACAAAATACATGTGTTTCTTATGCGAGTGGGATAGCCGAGCAAGGGAAATGCACTACATGAGGAAGGAATGGACTCACAGGCAGAATGTAGCTATTGGAGAGAAGAATATCCAACACCCAGCTCTGGTTGAGGCTCAGAAAATCTTGCTACCACCCCTTCACATCAAACTAGGTTTGATGAAGAACTTCGTGAAAGCCATTGACCGGACTTTGCCAGCATTCCGATACCTGCATGAAAAATTCCCTCGACTCAGCGAAGCAAAGATTAAAGAGGGAGTTTTTGTGGGTCCTCAGATTCGAGAGCTTTTCAAAGATGACCGGTTCAACAACTTGCTGGAAGGTGACGCGAAACAAGCATGGAATGCTTTTCGCCTAGTTTCTACAAACTTCCTCGGAAATGTTAGGGCAGAAAACTATAAGGAACTAGTAGAAGACAAGTTGATGAAGTATAAGAAACTTGGCTGCAATATGTCTCTAAAGATTCACCTCCTTCATTCCCATTTGGATTTCTTTCCTAGCAACTGTGGTATTGTTAGTGATGAACACGGCGAACGTTTTCATCAAGATATCGCAACAATGGAACAAATATACCAGGGAAAATGGTCCACTACAATGCTGGCTGACTACTGCTGGACACTCCTCAGAGATGCTCCCGAACAGCTGTACAAGAGACAGGCGAAGAAATCTAAGATGTAGTCAATGACTTGATTTTTTATAGGTAGGCTATTACAGTTGACCTTTTACTATTGGAATGCATTTCGTTATGTAAACATTAATTTCTTGCAGATTACAAAAAAACTAGAGCCAATTTTGCAATTTGACTGTCATATTCGTGTTCAGCACATAAAAATTGATAAGAATTGACTAATTTTATTTCAGTAACATGACTTTTGTAAAAATTTGTTGTCCAGTGTAATATCACTATATTGTAAGTATAATAGCACTATATTCCAAGTATAATATCACTATATTGTAAGCATAATATCACTATATTGTAAGTATAATAGCACTATATTGTAAGTATAATAGCACTATATTGTAAGCATAATATCACTATATTGTAAGTATAATAGCACTATATTGTAAGTATAATAGCACTATATTGTAAGTATAATATCACTATATTGTAAGTATAATATCACTATATTGTAAGTATAATAGCACTATATTGTAAGTATAATATCACTATATTGTAAGTATAATAGCACTATATTGTAAACATAATATCACTATATTGTAAGTATAATATCACTATATTGTAAGTATAATATCACTATATTGTAAGCATAATATCACTATATTGTAAGTATAATAGCACTATACTGTAAGTATAATATCTAAATTGGATGTTTGAGCTTAGCTAGATCTTCTTGTTTAAATGGCGTCGAGAGTTCGATATCCAGAATACGAGAGTTCGGTGTTGAGAATACGGGTCCAAAGCGTCATCATAATGTATGTTTACCTGTATTTGTTCGTGGCTTATTGATATATTGGATGTACCTGATGCTGGATGCTATACGTGACAAATATTTGGTGTACATTTAATTGTCAACTTTTTCAATGCATATTCCCTATTGTTTCAAATGACATGTAAACATTAGATTTGACTTTTGTTTAGATTTTAACTAATGTTCTTGAATGTGTATATGGTCAGACTCAACTCATTTTTATTTTTTTCATTTCCTCAGAAAGGCCATTGTCACTGAATTGTATAAACCCCTTTATTTATTAAATACATGTACTCGGGTTTCGTCTTTTGTGAACAACGATACGCGAGGGTGATTTATGTATATTGTACAATATTTCAAAACAGTGAATTCGGTTCATCCTATGCCGCGCGTGCGAAGTGCTTTCGATGGGAAAGACCGATATTCATCAAGCGCACAGACGATGTAGGGCTACATTTTCTGTGCATAAATGCCCTACCGTAGGACGAAATCTTTCCATTACGGAACGTCTTGTTAGTGAGCAGTCTACTTAAGGACTTGCACATCTTCAGCTGTAGAGGTATGTGAGTTATTTATTAATTTCTTATACATATTATAGTTTATAACTATCGTACTACCACGTTTATTTTGGGCATTTTCTATGTAGCTCCGGCTTGTGTAGTATAATGCAAATATTTGCTATTCTTGTATGTGACTTAACAGGAGATTTTTTATTAGCACTAAAGTTGAATTTTATTAAGAAACGTTTAGTACCATAGGATTCTTATCGGACACAGGTAGGTTCACTTCTGAACCTGTTTTTTGCTTGGTAATAATGTAATTTGTATAGCTTACCGTACGTATATAACGTCATTACGTGTTATCGTATATGCCCGTGTCATTCTTAGTACACTGCATTAGATTTATTTTCAGCTGATCAGAGTTGACGGGATACCAACTGTAGAGCTGACCATAGATGTTTACCATAGCTGCTGTAAAGCTGACCATATCAGCAGTAGAACTGATTGAACATAGAGTTGCTGGTTGAGTGGCAGGTGATCGGGCGTTGCTGACCGATTGGTGAGCGCTGATGGCTTGATTGACCGAGGAATTGAATGGTGGTCGGTGACTCCCTGTAATGTGACTGGTAGCCAAGTATTCTGGTGGCGGAGTGTTTTGTGTAACTCCATCTTTAAAATCTTTGTCTTAGTATATATGATTGTATAGTGCTATCTAAGCTGTATGAACACTGTTGCTAGTGAAATATAACTGTTTTATTCGCAGATACTTTTGTTTCTTTTTAATTGTGTAGGCATCATAGCTGTAATTTGATTTGCCAATGGTATTAAGTCGTGTTAGTACTTTTTAAATTCTGAAGACTATGATGTTCGTTAAACTGGTCATATGAAAGGTTCAAATAAAATCCTTTTCCTTTCTTTATTAGTAGTTTTTAAGTTGTGGTGGTTTCTAAGAAACTGGACTATCAAGGACAGCACAAAAGTTTGAAATCTTCCAAAAGAAGTGCCTGAAGAAGACGCTTGGCATCTTTCGGCATAACAGGATCAATAATTAAGTACTGAAGATCTTCGTCAAAGAACAGAATCAACAGCTCTTGTCCAGATTGTGAAGAAAAGATGACGGTGATGGCTGGTGCATGTATGCCCAATGTCACCAGATGCACTCCCCAGAATAACCGTTCTCTGGATCCCACACGGGAGACGAAAGAAGAGTCAGCCCAAAGAGACTTGGAGGAGGACTGTGGAGAAAGAGATAAAACAATGTGACCTGACGTGTTACACCATCACAAGTATGGCTGCAGACCGTCAACATTGTCTCTTTGGCTCCCTCTCGTCGAAGCCTCATGTACCACCAGAGGCACGACAAGAGATGAGTGAATGTTAGATGAAAGTTTAAAATAATGTGGAGGCTTTTTTTGGCCGAAAAACAATACATATTTATTAATTGTAGTAGAAGTTAACGCTGCTTTTAATGAAACCAAATCGAAGTGAATCAAGTTTAGTATCAACAGTTCTACAAAACAAACCCAACACGGTTTTTATAAGCCTTTACAAATATTTACTCATACGGCCATGACATCTAATATTCCCCGTTGTTCGAATTAGTGGATGCCATCATCAACAGCGTCATTTGACGCGACATCATTCAATTTATAAGAGAAGAAATACAATTTCTAAAGTTTTGCTAGGAATATTCCAACCTCAGTCAACTCTGTCTGGAGGGCTAATAAGTCATTCTTCAGACGGTATTGTTACTCAGAAGATTGTTAAGCAACCGCCATCTTCGCACATGGAATTTTTCCAGACTAGAAAAAGTAAATGAAGTTTGTTGGGTAGTAGGGCACAATTGAAGTCATAATTATTTGTTGGTCTAAAGGTGGAACAAACATCAGCCTTTGTAGAAACAATTTGATCTGCTCCATACGTAGTGCCAGAGTCTAATTCTCTGGTATTTTCTACGTATTCTCGTGATAGAAATGTATAAAAAAAAGCCCCAGCTGAATGTATTTAATGGGAATCAACTGCAACCTACAATTACTAATACACATCTCTTTCGGAGAGCAGTTGACTACATGTCAGCTATTATGATGTCTGGTAATGAATGCTCTACCACTCAACATCTGCTGAAATAAATAACAAAAAAAAAAAAAAAAAAAAAAAAAAAAAAACAGGCGGGTCAAGTACACTCGTAGCATTTTGGTCTTGCAGCAGCCCAGAACGTTTACGACAGGACTTTAACAGCATCCTTGGAATCTGCTGATGTCATTGTTCGGCGCTAGGTTTTGAGCGCGAATTTTATAAATTATATCGATGCTGTAGGAAGCTTTCCATAGTTACAATTTTTCTGAGGTTGGTTGTATAAGTGGTTTGAGAAATTTGTGAGTGGTAAGCACTTCACGATAGCACGAGAACGCGCCTTCCGTTCCGGCTATGTACAAAGGACAAAATAAACAACAGAGCTTGTGTTGTTGGTAAATTAATCTAACCAGGATGTCAAACATATCGCGGAGACTCTGAAGTTTATTATTTTTTCATAGGGCAATGTATTCTGCATCACGCCCAAAGTTCTATCAAACATTTTATGATTTCAAGGTTATAGAACGAGGCGGACAACTTAGTACGGCATTATAACTCTAAAAATAATATTCGGACAATAGTTGAATGTTCCTGAGAATTTAAAGAGAAACAAAAGAAAAAAGTTGGTCCTGTAAGTTTCATATTTGCAGGAGTTTTGTTCTCTCTTTTCAAAATGAATTATTAATATATACGTCTTGATCATGCCGAATCATCCATATTCTTACCTTGCTACAAATGACATGATAAAAGATGTAGAGAGCTTTCTGATTTCTGGAGATCTGAGTGGTGAACATAAAAATAACAGACACGCAAAATTAAACAGGGGTTATTAGATAATTATATACACATAACTCTGCCTATTGTGGATGGTGAGTGACTGTAGAACATGCTATTTGAATGTTACACTTGCAGCCACCAGTATAAAACTGACCGTGACATGTCCCGGCACGCAGACTTCAGGCCATCAGAGTGAACACGAAGTGAAACAGACGTAAAAAACGTGATGCAGGCATTTGCAGATTTTACTGATTCATTCGATAATGAATGCAAACAAGCCCTGTTTACTTTATCATCATGTAATACCTCCGTCTCCTGCGGAATCTGGTCTTTTGATAAGGATTGCAAGTGGGGAAAAACGTTTGAAAGCGTTTTGAAAACCGATTCGTCGAAAGGACTAGTTTTCATGCATCTATAAAGTTGTAATTTATATAAATTTACATCCAGCGGCAATCAAGAAAGTTGACATTTCCTTATGCTCCAGGAGGAATATAAACTTAGCATGGGAAATGCGCTGTCCACTCAGCTGGATCAACTTCTGAGGTAAGCTACAACAGCAAACGGTCCTTCTGTGATGACTGAAAATATAAACTGCTAGATAAAGCAGAGTCTGATGCTGCGTACAGCACAGGTCATCCAAATAGAAAAAGGATACATATATGATGGAAACATTGAGCTGCAGTCATCTACATGCCTGCCTAGCACTATTTAGGGATTGGGCGAGAAGGCTTGACTTGCCTTCTAAAGGTAAAACATCAAGCTTTTGTGACAGATACGTTACAATGTTGTTTTCAATAGGGAAATTGAACGAGACCATTGTGGGACATTAGAGTAACATGTTAGAAACGTTCCTGCAAACGTATTGGAACAACTTCCTATCAAACAGTGAAATCAAAACCAGTCCTATCAAACTCATATTATAAGAACGGAAGTCAAACACACCAAGAGTCTTAGAGGATGACACGTTTTATTTAGTTCATCATTTGTTTATACACAAAGTTTTCTGTACCGGGTCTCCCTTCTTCTCACGAAAAAGCGGGTACATGAATGACGCTTCACTGTTTTGATGATTCTTTGCAATGTTCTTCGACTGACATAATGGTCAAATGTCCAGATAAAATGTATTTCTGTTCCTACTGTAGTATGCTGGTAAGCTTGATTAAAACATTAATTTTGACATTGGTGAAGAATCAATAAATGTAAGCTAATCAATGTTAAGGCAGTCATCCAGACACACAGAGATGATAAACGAGTCGCATCCAGACACACAGAGGTGATAAACGTGTCGCATTAAATGGACAACATGCATTCTTAGGACGAGACTGTACACTTGGCGTTTGTAAGACTTGGTAATGTCATACTTTCCCAACATCGTGAGTATGTTGTTACATTCAAAGAGCTAGGCAACAATAGTCACCTTGGAAGTTTCCCAACATCATAAGGATGTTCTTACATTCAAAGAGTTAGACAATACGCGACACCTTGGACATTTCCCATCCTCGGAGTATGTTCAAAGACATTCAAAGAGCTAGGAAATACTAGACACCTTGGAAGTTTCCAAGCATCATAAAGATCTTGTGACATTTAAGGAGCTAGGGAATAATAGACACCTTCAACGTTTCCCAACATCAATAGTATGTCGTGACATTCCATAGACTAATGTATGATAGGTAACCTGGACGTTTCAGACTGTCTTGATAAAGATCTGGAGAACAGCAGTAAGATCAATACGCCATTGCTCTACAAAAAGTTCATTCCAAGAAAGGCTGGTTGCTCATTTATGATGGTCACGAAGACCTTCCGGCTGCACGCAGAGCAACATCTCCAATGCACTTGCTTAGATCAAACTATTTATCTTTAATTCCAAGAAATGAGCCTAGTTATTCCCAACCTTGCATATCATAGTTCCAGCCTTGCGTATCATAGTTGGCCGTTAGCTGAGAAAGGAGTTCTATAAATAGTTTGGTTTGATTGTGACACTATAATCCCAGTAATTTGTGCACGGTATTATCTTTTGACGGGACAATAATCAATGCCATCTTAAAGGGTGATTACATCAATGAAAATGTCAATTTTCAGTCTCAATGTACATCTGCAGAATTGTTTATAGGATGATGTTTGGGAGTACAACGGCAGGACTGTATTTTATTCCCAGCTAGAAATTCTAAACAGGCACAAGGTATATTTGCCTGCAATCCATAGTTAATTCTTTGACTGCCGGGACGACATATATATCGTATAAAGAATGGCTCCGAGGACGACATTTATTTGGTACACTGCTAAGCTTGCAGGCTGCTTATGTCTTTACGAGTGTTCCGTGTACCAATAGTTTTCGATCAACACTTTCCAGACGTTTTACCTTATTTTGTTTTAACTATTGTATGGAAGTAAGCTGAAAACAGTGATACCTAAATCTATGATATTTTGTAAATTTTTAATGTGTGTTATTATCGCCATTTTATTTTTAGTTCTAGTTTTAGAAAATTCAAGAAGAAATACTATTTCATTGAATTATGGATTGCTCTGTTGATAGACAACTCATATCAAAACTTTTTTTGTTAACAATAATTCCGAACATATCAAATAACGGAGGCCTTGTAAATGACTCAAGGGAAAAAATCTTCATGTACTCTAGTAATACAATACATATTAAAGATTATGTATCAAAATTAAATATTGTGCACTATATAAAATGTCATACTTGAGGAATTGTCCAATAGGAAGATCGTATTGAGAATTTTAATACTTGAGGACTTTTCCAATATGAAGATTGTATTGAGGATTTTTCCAATATGAAGATTGTATTGAGAATTTTTATACCTGAAAATTTTTCCAATATGAAGATTGTATTGAGAATTTGAATACTTGATGATTTATCCAATATGAAGATTGTATTGAGAATTTTAATACCTGAGGATTTTTCCAATATGAAGATTGTATTGAGAATTTGAATACTTGAGGATTTATCCAATATGAAGATTGTATTGAGAATTTTAATACCTGAGGATTTTTCCAATATGAAGATTGTATTGAGAATTTGAATACTTGAGGATTTATCCAATATGAAGATTGTATTAAGAATTTTAATACTTGAGGACTTTTCCAGTATGAAGATTGTATTGAGAATTTTAATACCTGAGGATTTTTCCAATATGAAGATTGTATTGAGAATTTTAATACTTGATGAATTGTCCAAAGTGAAGATTGTATTAAGAATTTTAATAAATGATTAATTATGGGGCACTGTATTTTGATTAAATCATCGCAAAATAACAGACCAGATTTGTGTTTTAGTGAAATATCGTATACTAGTCAGGATGCTGATGCTGATTTGCATATTATTTTGCGTATCTGTACGCATTTTACCAGGCGCTTATCTTGTATTGTACCAGACAAAATGCGTACATAAACGCCAAAGGTAGTAAGCGCGCCATACATCGTTGAAAAACATTACATCAAGATGCATTTGTGGCAAATGTTTTCATTTCATCAAAAACATAAACGTCACGGTGAATCATGACGTTTTAAATATTCAAGGGGTTTAACCTTAATTAAACATCGGTGCTTTCCTCACAAATATCGCCAATAATTTCGTTTCTGGTTAATTTAACATAGGGGGCTTATTCTTTTTCCTTTATAGTCACTTGGAAACAGCAAAAACAAAATCTATCTTGGAAAATTGCTAAATTCTGTATTTCCAAATCACCACCGTGGTTATCAAAACCTACCAAAATAATATATGACCTTTGCGAATTCAAAATGTCCTCAACAAATCACAGAAGATTCAATGAAATCAGAGCCATACGTCAATGTATACAGACACTTTGACATATGGAAATAAAGTTGGAGATGCCTTGGCAATACCATAGAGCACAATCAATAACCAGTTACCGGATAAAGCCTTAATCTTTAATGCAGAAATAAGTCACACTCGAAGCTTTGAACTACTGCCGATACTCGCTTATAAGTCGAGTCTAACTGCAAACAATCTGGGTATTTGCAGTTTCAAGTTGGGCTTGTGCTATAAGTGAGCATATACGGAACGTTGAAACATCTCAAAAACAAATTTCATTATCTTTTCGGATTCAGTTTCCACACTGAAAGCCTTGCAGAATCTTAAATCTGACAACCCATTAATATCCAAGCTATAAAATAAACATGTTCTCATACAATCTCTGAAAAATATTCTGTACTGTCTGCTGGCTACACTGCTATACGGGTAATTAAAGGGCAGTAAAGCCGCCACAACTGCTACTGTCAACCGTCTCTGAACAGAAGATTTTATAAACCGACTTAAAATATTCTGTAAATCAGCACGTTCGTCACACTTGGCAAAATATGTGGAATGAGAACCCTATAAACGAACTTCAGAACATCAAGCCTAACACTCCAGGTGGCATCTTTCGTATAGAAAAAAATCGGAGGTGATATTATTCCAATCGCTTATTGGACACAAATCTGCATACCGTTTGAAAAAAAAAGAACCTCGACCGGAATGCATACCTTACCAGTGTCCACTGACAGTGGAACACATTCTTGAAGAGTGGTCGATTTCCACCCTGTGGCAGAGTGGTCGATTTCCAACCTGTGGTAGAGTGATGGATTTCCACCCTGTGAAAAACAAGTATTTTGACGTGAACTTATTTAAAAATAAACTTATATTCCAGAAATTTGTACTTCAGTATCAGCATTTCTGCTCAGTATTACCTGTATCATATACATATTATATATACTGCATTGATACAATTTGAATATATACTAAATGTATGGGCTTTTTTTAGTGTATCAATACTCAGCTACATTGTTTTGTACTATATTTAAATGAAACGAATTTGTACTTTTGTCACATGTGATTTGTAGTGAGTTGCAATTTAACATTAACTTGACCCGTTTATGATAACCGTATTTACTCGCATATACGACGAATCCAACTGCGAACTGCACAGACCCAGATCTTCCGTCGCATAATGCGCTGGCAGATCTGGATCTGTGCAGTTTGTTAGAAGCAATAAATAGAACAAACAACATAGAGATTGATCTGCAGGCGTATTATCCTCCGGCAGATCAGGATCTTTTGGTGTTTGCAGTTTCTCTGGACCTACAATAAGTATAGACGGAACGATAAGGCCTCTTTTGTGTTGCTTAGGACTGAGATATTTTGAGACTTAGTGAGAAAAGAATGAGCAAGGAAAATGAAATTTGACGTGCTCTTTCTTCGTAAATAACCAATGCTGTATTTCTCCGCTTTTTATGTACATAATGAATTTGTCTTATATAAAGTGATACCTTGAACATATGTACGTATTTGTCTGTGCTTTTAGGGCCGACGTCGAATTTTTTTTTTCGTACGGCCATTCTTTATTTACAGTGGTGGATGAGAAGAAAGACTGTTTTCAGAAGCAGACAGCAACAACAACCTGCCATTTATTTCGAACTCTATGGTGAATTACATATCGAGTGAATTTAAGTCACCCTGCTTTGAAGGGGGAACATTTGTTTGTGCTATAACTAAGTTTGTCACCACAACGAATCATCTGAGACCTAAAACTAGAGGTATGAGGCATCAATAGAGATAAAATAATTATTGGCACGGATAATGGTAACAGATAAGCAAATAATAGTGGCGGTAGCTGTGCTGTTTTTACTACATTAATCACTGTGGTATCTAAATAACACTAAGGCTTCAATATTTCATAAATTTGTATTGCTATTGTTTGCTGACATATTGTTCGTCTTTGTTTAAATCTGTAATAATGTTAAACCATTGTTAGCATTAGAAGGGGCGGAAGCATCAACAGTAGTGGTAACAGTAGCAGCAGCAGCAATAGTATGTACCATACAATTTATGTGTATTTCATTTTAAAAGAAGAATTAACTGTTCCGTAAGGCTTGATATATTTATTTATTCTGTTTTTGACATTAATCTGAGAAGATTTCAAAATATAGAATTATAAAATATACGTATATATCTTTCATTTAGCACGGTGAAAGGAAATAAATATGTGTTAGTTCAAACCCTTGGCCCGCTTATGGATGGATGGATGTACGCGTGCGTATGTTTCAAACTGCGTGTCTATTTACGTATATAAACTTACAGGTAAATCGTCAAAAAATAGAGTGTGTGCGATTTGGGTTTTTAATGTAGCTTTAACAATTTTTCATTCATATCGCTAAGATGCCTGCATCGTGGCAGCTTATACTGATGTCATAGCACTATGGCTGCTTCATGCCACAGACATGTCGCATCATGTCACAATATCCTGACACCAGACTGACAAGTCCTAACACTAACCTCTTAATGCTGAGCGCCAAGCGAGGCAGTATCATAATTATAAGTCTTTGATCTGACTCGGCCGGAGTTCGAACCCGCAACCTGACGCATCCGAGGAAAGCACTCTTACCACTTATGCCACCGGAGTGGTGTAAAAAAAAAAAATGAAGAACGGAAGGTTTATATTTAACTAATTTTAAAGTCTTACAAAGAACGGTTGGATATATGTCTCTAATTTAAATAAAGTTTCTAATTCAATTTTAGAGCTAGCTCTACAAGTTATATGGAGAGTTCTGTAAACAACTCGAGTTCTATAATGAATTGAATATTTGTATTTTTTAAAAAGACCGTCCATACTGCATATAAATTTTAATTCTTTATTGCTTATGAAGGCGTACTCGACATGAACTGTTGTTGTTGTTGTAGGGTTTAACGCCATTTTTCAGCACACGATAGGCTATACATGGCGGTCAGTATTAATGGTGGAGGAAGAACCCGGGAAATCTCGGGAAAGAACCACCGACCCTCGAGAAGCTACTGGCATGCTTTCTCACATACCACATTGGCCGAATCTGAGACTCGAACCCATGCATCTACAAGTTATATGGAGAGCTCCCTAAACAAATTGAGTTCTATAATGAATTGAATATTTGTATTAAAAAAAGGCCGTCCATACTGCATATAAATTTTAATTCTTTATTGCTTATGAAAGCGTACTCGACATGAACTAGTAGTCGCTGTATATATAGTTTTTAATAAGACGCAATATGTGTTACTTTAGCGTCTTATAACAGGGGAGAGTTGGGTTGAAGCTAGTTATTTAACATTCTTCAAATCTAGGGTGACGACAGTTTAAACGCTTTAGAATTTTGAAATCAGAATCATACATCATCCAGTGTTATAAGATTGGGAGCCTTACGAAACCCTTACACTGCTAAATATAAGGATATTGTTTACGCATGATCTTCAGACCCGGGAATGAACTTTTGACCTGATGTGTCGTTGGTAGTCGACGCTCATCGCTTTTCTAAGAAACCTAAATAGGTCAATGGCGTATTTACATGTTGTTTTCGATTAGATGAACCTGTTCGGTAAGTGCCAGAGTACATTTGTTTTTCTTAATTTTTCCCGTTTTTTCACAAGGAAATATTTACTGAATCCTGTTGAATTATTATATTTCCACTTCCATTATTCACAAATCTGCAAACGAAAAGCGTTAATTTAGTCTGTTTCTGTAGTTTGTGTATGTATAGATCTAGGTCATGTAAGGTCATCCCTGTGCTACTAAAATAGTTTTCAACATCCGATACAAAACACAATTCCTGCGTCGCAATAAACACCATCGCAAATTAAGTATCGGCACACTTTAGCTTTTTGCGTTGTTAGAATTTGATAGGAAACGAGATCTAGCGGTACGATTTTGGTCTCCGGTACAATCTAGCATTTTGGCGTTGTTAGAATCTAATTTTAAAAAAAAAGCATAATCTATCTAGTTGGTGTAGTTTGGGTTTCCGGTACATCTAGTATTTTTCGCCTTTTTTAGAATCGGATGAGAAAAATCAGAATAACAAGGGCCCCAGGTGGCCGAGTGGTCTAAGTTGCCGGCCCCTACATATCACTGACATCTCACCTTTGTTTGCGTGGGTTCGTGTCTCGGGTATGCCAAGGTGTACAGCTGGCCGTATTTACATATATTCAATTCAATAAAGACCTCTCAATTTAGAGAGGACTCTAATTCAATTAGAGACTTCTACAGTTTTTAATCAGAGACCTCTATATATCAATTATAAACCTCTATAATTCAATTAGATACCTCAATTAATAATTGTTGACTTCTATAATTCAATTGTAGACCTCTCTAATGGATTTGGTGACCTCTACAAATGAATAAGAGAGCTCTTTAATTCAATTGCAGAGCTCTCTAACAGAATTAGAGACCTCTCTACTCTGGCATTGCTCCAGCAAATCCATAAATGAACTGTAGATGTTTTGAAATAAATTAGAAACCTCTCTAATTCAGTTATAGACGGCTGTTATTAATTTGAAGAGATCTCTAAATAGTGTTTCCAGGCATCCATGCTTAACATTCTTTAAACGAAATTACAACTTTTCTCTTTCTTAATTCATGTACAGTAGATTCATGCTAAGAACCAAAATGGCTGCACAACACGAAATGAATCGCGAGACCAGTAACCAAAATAGGTAGCAAGAAATCGATAAAGAACACGAGCTCGAAACAATTGAACGACTGAGAAATATTGTTTTGAAAGCATGTATAACGTGTCAATGAAGGGTCGGTTAATATAGAGTACAAAGTATTGAATGTGATCGCGAATATCAAAGATTTCAGAGTTCTGTTGATGATTTATTTTCGATCATCTCCTTTGTCGACGTAATTAGCAAAGGGTTATCGAAGTATTTAATCAATTGTTAACAGACGTAATTTTACAGCCAAACCCTTTTAATCATTTTAAATTAAACAAAGGTTATCCTTGGATGTGAATACATGTATACAATTAATTGGATAATTATATCGATGCATTACCGAGAAGTTTAAAACTGCAGAAATTGTGTTGCTCAGTATTTAACATTATTTAACAGCCCGACTGGGAATGCAATATAATTAAATGGGGAAAATTCTAATCACATATTAAAAAAGCAAAATATTGTGTAATCAACATTTTAGACAGTCATTGTACTTTCGCTATGTTAACCGAGTTAAAGGTAGAGCATGTCTAGTTTGCTACATGTGCATTGATACGGGATTGTCGGGTTACAGTAGCAATTCACTACCATATGCCGTAATTTTTATATAAACAGTCAATATTTACCAGTCTCTTAGTTTTGAAAAAGTCTCCATCCTTGTACTGCCACTGGGTTAATTGAGTTATATATATATATATATATATATATATATATATATATATATATATATATATATATATATATATACACACACACACACCTTAATTAAATATTCGTAGAATGTTACAGGGGGACATTTCTTGGTCAGCAAGAACATGGGAATGTTGAAGTAACTTTCGTATGTGAAACTATTCAACTGTCAAAAGAAAAGAACGATCAATGTAGAGACAATACGAACATTTATAATACTTCTATATTTATTGATATAAAGCTTGTATCACTAGTAAATATAGTCCAGTTTTGTAAGTATATAACGTTTCCGTATCGTCCTTGTGCACTTCTGTTTCTCCAGTCCTTACTATATGAACATGTAAGATATATAGTCACGAGGAACTTTCTGCAAATGTTTTAAATGAGATAAACTATTTTACAAATAATAATGTGACGATACCATTGTTTTGACAAAATGCATTATTGAATATATAATACAATTCATTACCGTGTTCAGTGCAAATAGATATTTAAGAAGGGAAAAAAAGGATCAACACATGGACAAAGCAAAAATTTCTAATTCTCCTATATTTATTTTTTGTCACTATTGTAAAAACAGTACATATTTTCCATTATTATCAGTTTATAATGTCTATGTGCCATCTTTGCCATGGCTTGCCCCGTCTTTGCACATCTTTGTAGTTTTTAGTTGGACCGAATGTCCGGGAGTGAGAAATTAATATTTGACAATATTGTCGAGTTGAGACCTTAACAAGGAGCTATACGCTGAATAAGAGAGGTCTCTAACTCTATTACAGACCTCTCTAATTCTATTACAGAGAACTCAGATTATATTAAAGCGGTCTGCAATTCGATTATAGAGGTCAACAAATGAGACAAACTATTGAGGTCTCTAATTGAATTAGAGAGATATATAATTGATATATAGATCTCTCTGATTAAATTGTATAAGTCTCGAACTGAATTGGAGATCTATCTAAACTGAATTAGAGACCTCGATAAATAAATAAAGAAGTCTGTATTGAATTGAAGATATGTAAAAACGGCCATCCCATAAAAGTGAGTATGTGAGAAAGCTTGCCAGTAGCGTCCTGTGGGTTGGTGGTTATTTTCAGGTCTTTACCGAGTTCCTCCTCGACCAAATATATTGTCCACCATATATAGCCTATCATGTGCTGAAAAATGTCGTTAAACCCATCAAACCAAACAGCCAATATCATTTGTCTTCTAGAAAAGTGTCCATAGTGCGAAATTACATGAAATAAAATTGTTACTTTCCATTCATGAAATCATTCCAGATTACAGAATGGGGCTGATGCGTCTCAGCTCAAGATATGCAGCCTTGACATGTTTGTGCAATGTGAGAGTACTGCCCAGAGTAACACCTAGGTTTCGTATTGACATGTTTGTGCAATGTGAGAGTACTGCCCAGAGTAACACCTAGGTTTCGTATTGACTGTGTGAATTTAATGTTGGTGTTGCTGATATTTATTGTTTGAGGTAAAGGATGTGAATGAGAAAATCTTTTTGTTTTGATCAGAATGGCCTCAGTTTTAATCATCATTCATTTGCAGATTGTTACATGACATCTATGATTTCACATCAGAAATGCACCTCTCTATATTTTGGATAGTAGCATCAACTTCAGTTGGGTGGCTAGATTTGTATATTTGGGTGTCATGAGCGTACAATTGGTGAGACACTGGATGATGATCTATAACACTTGAGAGCGGCTGGGTGTATAGAATGAAGAGAACAGGTCCAAGAACAGACCCCTGTGGAACACCACAACATAGATTAACTGGGCTGGAGTGTATTCCATTTGCAGACACAATTTGTGTCCTGTTGAGCAAGTAGGACTTGAACCACAGTAAGGCTGTATCATGAATGCCAAATACATGCTGGAGACAGTGAAGTAATATATCATGGTCTGTTGTGTCAAATGCTGCAGACAAATCAAGGAGGTGAGGACTGTAATCTTTCCGATCCAAAGCAGAGAGAATGTCATTAACTACTTTTAGAAGAGTAGTTTCAGTACTGTGGCAAGGACGATATGCAGATTGTACATTGCTAAAAAGACTGTTTGAATTCAGATGAGATACAAGCTGGAATAGAACAACCTTTTCTAAGATTTTTTATATGAATGGGAGATTAGAAACTTGGCGGTGGTTCTTTAAATCGTTATGGTCGAGTGTTGGTTTCTTCAGCAGAGGCTTTAAAATGGCAGTTTTGAAAAATGATTCGAATTCCCCGGATGAGAGAGAGGTATTAATAAGATCAGTGAGTGAAGGCAATACTGGATCTAATCACTCAAGCAGCAGTGATGTTGGAATTGGATCAAGTTCACATGACTTTGGTGCACTCTTCATCACGATTGTATGTACTAATTCCATAGAGACAGGTTCAAATGCTTCTAATGGTTGCCGCTGAAATACTGTATCTCAACTGTATGGTGACGACGAGTCAAGTGAAATTATGTTGTCAGTCGACTGGAGAGAAGGTAGTTGGAAGTGGTACACATTTGTTTCTTGACATTAGCTTGTTAGTAATCTCGAAGAGCTCTTTGCAGCTGAAATTTTCAATTTACACATCGATAAATAACCAACTGGAATTGGTGTAAGTGAACACTTGAATTGGTGTATATGACAAGGCAATCTTATTTGTAATTTTCATGACCTTGTAGATGCCTAGAATTTACCTGTTTTGAAGAAAATGAATATTTAACTGTGAATGAACAAAAGATTAAAAAAGTCATATAAATAGGAATAGTCATATAAACAGGAAAAGCTATGAATTTTAAAAATGGATATGAAGTGATCTTGAAGCTTCCTCAAAAAGCACTCGATCACCTTCCAACAGATTTTGAGCGATCTCGGGAACACTTAGGCACTTTGTTTTGCTTGATTATCTGCTTGTCTGTTTCTTTGTTTGCGTCTTTGTTTTTCACAAATGTCGCACCCGTCATCTGAACACGATAGACAAGTCTGATAATCATCCAAATGTATTCATGAGGTAACCTTGGTGATGTTCTAGGAACAGCGGGAGCGTACTATCTAATTTAAAGCTATACACATAATAACTATTACTGAAATGGTCCTTATCGCCATGCACTTCATAGATTTCCAAGAAAATTATCGCTCCATTAGAAAATAAATTGTTTCATTGATCTTTCTATACAGCACATGTTCTGCTTGTCAGTTAATGACATTAGCATGTAATTCGAGATGTACAAAACCATATTCGTTTGGTTGGACTAAGTCTACTTTGACGTGTTTTGCCTTAGTAAAGACTAAAGTGAAATGCCGAAGTACGCAACATTACGTCCAACAGGGACTGGTTTGGGAGTTGAACCCGGTACTCCACTTTCCTACGAGCCCATTACTCCAACTACTACACTTTAGTGGTTCTGTATGTCAGTTAATGATTAGAATATATTGTACTTCAATTCAGTTGATGAATTTTTAATATATTTGTTGCTTTCCTTTCTATCATGGTATATTCTAAACAGTACATTTTTTTTGTTTCTGTCATATAAATACGGAATTTTGTATCATTAACATTTTGTCGATGCAAAATGCAATAAATTCTGAAGATTGGCCTGTAAAGCTTGCCATATTCTTTCTTTGGCAAAAGGTATGAGTGCTGCAGCGAAGGAATGACTGCAGATACATTATTTGAACTTCAAACAGGCGATTTCAATCGTAGGGTTGTAAATTTTGGTTGGAAATCAGAGAGGTGCGTGAGTGGGGTTTGTTGATATATTATGGTGTAAGACCGTTGGTATCGATAAAGATTCCCATAAAATTACATGGAAACTGGGAACCAAAAGTAGTCCGCAGAATTTATTGATGTATAAAAAAAATTGATTGACCAGTATCACGTGACCGTTTATATCCAATCAGATTGCAGAAAGTTCCGTGGATTCATAAGAATTGAAATTATTATAGGATTAAAGGTTCATGGTTGGGTATTTATCGATGTGTAAATTTTACCTAGTCACTCACAAAGTAAATAAAGATTTTACACATTGATAAATAACCAACCATGATAATTTTATCCTTATAATTCCAGTTTGCTTTCTTTCCGCTGGTTGGAGATTTATAAATAAACCATGCACACGAAATCATTTTAAGTATTATGCAGTTAGTCTTGGAGTTTGTGAACAATCTTTATAATAAATACAAAATAGAGAAAAGTTGAATATCTATGTGGTAGATACAATGTTAAGAGGTAGTGAAGATGTGTGATCCACCCCACCTCCCCAGCTCCTTGGGGTTTTTGCTTATAGTAATCTAGGAGATGATCGACCACTGTGCTATTTCCGGGATCGAGTAAACAATAAAATAAAGTATGAAATTAAGAGATGGAATAACAGAGATCTGAACCGATACATAGAATAACATGAACCTCCGTATTTACCATACAACAATTTAATCAGTTACATAAACAAAATGAAATCGAACGTGACATGTGAATGATAACCTTTCTCTCAGAAATAGTTACAAAATTGATGCGAGATTCAATTAGCCGTTCTGTTAGACTGATAGAACAAATTTTATCATATGATCGAATGACTGATCGATCTCAGATTGACATGACAGCATCACCTGGTGCTTCATGTCTTTCCCAAATCACTGCTGGTGACAGGCCGGCGTTTCGGGGTTTCTTTGCTTCTCTCTCTCTCTCTCTCTCTCTCTCTCTCTCTCTCTCTCTCTCTCTCTCTCTCTCTTCATCATCAATCTCTTCGATGTAGACTGTGTTCTTACCAGTGTGCAATACAAGCATGGAGCTATTTCCTTGCCTTCCCGAGTTCTCGCTCGCTTATCATCAGAGACTTTCCTCTGTCTCTTCTCTTGATACGGGTCTCTAAAAGTTAACAGACCACCTGTCACTTGGATGATTTATTTAAAGAGAGGAATTACTTGTTAATTTTCCTCGGAGTCCCTCAGACATTCCCTCGGTAGAAAAACTTGGACTGACTAATATCGCTAGGGAGATTATTTATTTTTAACGTCTGAATTCCTTCTGGGAACACACACACACTCATTTCGCTTAGATAATCAGGATTACTACTTTAACCGTCAAAACTTTTTATCGCTTCCATAGATGTCATAATATTTCTCTCTAGTCCGCCTTTATTAATAACTATTCTGGAAAATGCGTTGACACTGCACTCGTATCTAACTCTAACCTTTAGCCAAATGAATCCTAATTAAAATTCAATTCGTGCCCCACTCCACAACATTCTAAGAACTTACAAGGTCCACATATGACGTCCCGGATGTTCGCTGGAAGGGGTTTGGAGGTGGAAGAAACCCTAGAATCTGATGGAAACCACCGAGTTTGGATGGACGACCTCATACATTTACGTGTCATTGGAACCATGCAATACTAACTTTGATGACTTAACGACATTGTACATATCAACGAATAAAACACCAGGTGAAATAATGCAGACCCCTGTAAGATTATAAAGGAAAGGTCTGAGTGTTATAAAGGTCAAAGCTCATTTCAAAACGGGAATGGTATTATTACATGGTAGGAAGGAAGAAAAACTTCCTTAATGAACACGTTTGTGTTGTAAAGCAATAGTATCCATTCTGCAACGTGCAGATTATGCCAACCATAAAACTTATTTTTGTTTGGGAGGTGAGGTGGTAAATAAAAAAGAGTCAGAACAGTTAATTGTGCGAAAGTAGAGAACGAAATAAGAGAGAAAATTATGCTTTAATTCTTAACTTCAAATCATACGAGGGTAACAAACATTTTTGTAATGTATATCGGAAAGTGTGCAGTCCGTTTGTCTTTTGCCTTGACATAGTATATGTTTAAACTGCAATTGGTTCACTACATTATCTATATGACCGAGTTTGAAAGAGGCCTACATTTTGGACAGCAATGTTTGACATTGGAAGACTGGTTTCACATTTCTATTTTTAGTCATGATGAATAGCATTGAAGTGTTTACGTAGCTGGTCTCGTGTGGTTTATTAAATAATGACATATTGTCTAAATGACAATAGAGCATGTTCAACTTTTATTAGAATGGAAATAGAAGTTTCCGATAGTTGGAAACAAATACAAGAATTTGAACCAGATTACAGACAATACAGATTTTTTACTACTCCCAGAAAAATTTTGAACTCAGTGGCAGAAACTTCAATTCAAATTATTTCCCAAATGTTATAGTAAATTATTTAAATTTACAAACAGTATACAGCCTTTCATTGAAAAAACAAACACCATATATATTAATATGAAATAAAAAATCCTCCCTTCTTTCAGTTGTAATGCCTGCATTGGATCACCAAGTTTTACAAATGCATTAGTCACGACCGAATATAATACTAAACCCTTGCAAGTTGACCCCGAAACACTTGCACCTCCTGTTGCCTTCCTGGCAGAACACGTATATGGAATGCCCGTATTACACATGTGAATACAACAACATTGCTCAAGTGGCACACAAAAGATCCAGCCATATTTAATGTATCGCTTGATTAGGAAGGAAAGAATGTTTTTCAAAATTAAACGGCAGGGGGGACGGGGGGGGGGGGGGCTGAGAAGCATGTCAGGTAATCTATTGAATGCACGATATTTCGTGTAATTATTGATCAGTAATGGTACAGGCATGGGATTTGCAGATTCCCAAAGGACAGTAGTGAACAGGGACAGATGTAAAGTCAACTGTGGTGCCCCAGCGACCTCTTGGGTTAAGGGTTTGATGGTGATTATGATGATGATGATGAATGGAATTTTGCTTCAGTAATTACTGAGCAGTCGTGGAAATTTTGCTTAGTACTTACTGCGCATTTGTGTGATTTTGTTTAGTAATTATTGAGCAGTTGTAGTATTTTGTTAGTAATTATTGAGCAGTTGTGCGATTTTGCTTTAGTAAAACTAATTATTGCCGTCAAGTGGAGGAAAAAGTGGCCTATTCGTATGCTCTAATGGTCATAGGTACGCCTTTCAGGCTCGTTTGGATGCCAAGAATTTGGAGGTTAGTATCATTAATCGCAAAATTGGATATATAAAATCATTGCAAAAATATATAGACCAACCAAACCATCAGATAGAAATGTAATTAAATGAATCATTAAACATGCATTTGACCTAAAAAGAAGGCGGCTGTTTTCTTTTCAAATTATTTTTCAAAAAGATAACACTGACAAATCGACACTTAAAGGTATATTACCTGGTACATCGCATCTAATTTTAACGTAAGTGACTTCAAATGTTTGGTATATCTTATGCTTGGAGATTAAACTACTTTTACTATGAACAAAGAGATAAATATAAAGTATTCCTTAAATCAGAGGATAAATAAATACATAAAATAATAAATACACATATTGATTCAAGAATGCAAGTCAGCAAAATATTGTACCAAGTACGAGCAAACTGTTATCTAGAGATCTGCAATGTTTATCAAGTGCAAAACGCTTCCCAAGCACGACGAAAGAGTTTGATCTTGATAAGCCAAAATCTCTCTCGACTACTCCGGGTATACTTTGAACATTTTTCTCATATGGTGAATTATTAATTGAACAATTTAATTGTCAGATACCAATAATAAGAATTTTACAGAATGAAGACAATACAATTGTTATCAAACAGGAGCTATTCTGATGTTTGAGTACTGGCAATGTAGAAGAAAAAATGCACGCGTCGTACCAGCTAAAACTGCAAAATTATATATATATATATATATATATATATATATATATATATATATATATATATATATATATATATATATATATATATATATATATTATTATTATTATTATTATTATTATTACCGCTCTTCCTATGTTACACAAACCCCACGCACATTTTAAGCTTTTTATTATTAAATAAAATGGGTAATAAATGTGAACAAATGCCCCACACCCTCCACCAAGAACATTTTTGACTGCTGTTTGAGTTGTTGGTATCTGGAGACGGCACACTGTACATATCAACAGAGGAGCAAAGAACCTATCCAATTAATTCCTATTCCATGACAGATATCATTATAAACCCATTCCCACGAAAGCGTCATCCATATTGTATCAAAGTCAGTAATACAATGTTTGATGTAAGCTGGGCTGTGCATGTTGACCGATTCTCGTAAAACGAATGCATGCCAGTACATGTTCTCGGTGTTGTATTTTTGGGTTCCGAATCTTGACGAAAGGCATATCCTAGTCTGATTTCATTATGCATCATCGCAACTCTGTAATCCTGCAGGTTTCCGCCGAGTGCATTTGAGGTCAGTCACACGTTATGGAATTAATGAGCTTGAATTAGTTTGAGAAGGATTTCTCCTGCGATAAATTCAAAGCTGAATATAGAATGTTAATTGCTAAAACGATTAGATAGCAAAGTAAGTACTATGCTCATTAGGGTAGATCGCTTCGTGTGATCCTTTGGGGTGGGGGGAATCACCGAATTCGCAGAAAGGAAAAATGAAATAACGCTTGCCAATTCTGGTGCATTGGAGACAGTGACTGAACCGTAGAGCTCGGAGGTACAGGGTAAATTATTGAACTTTGGGCTGTCTAGATATTGGTGAGAACAAACACTGATAGTGAAAAACAGTATCCGATTTATGCTTACTCTTAATCAGCTACGATATAATTAGGTCCGGATCAGAATAAGTGCTGGGTTTTTTTTCTCCAATATTTCGAAAGGCACCAAAGCAAAAGCCTATTTGTCTATCTACTCAAAGTATGCATAATACACAGTAAACGTGCGCAAGAGAAAAACGATGGTTAAATTTCAAGTGACAAGAGACTATGTTTGTATGTGCATGTTATGGATTTTTTTAAAATCCTGAGGTGGGGTTTCCTGACTCACCCACCCCCGATCCGGGCTTGTTTGTTGTGAGATAAATACATGTACGTCATTTGTTGGCGTAATTCAGCATATGCCTTTTATGACCTTTCAACACTCATCTAGATTCACTATACCGCCTGTTAAGTTTGTAAGGCGGTTGTTGTTGTTGTGGGGGTTAACGCCATTTTTCAGCACACGATAGGCTGTACATGGCGGCCAGTATTAGTGGTGGAGGAAGAACCCGGGAAAACCACGAGAATAACCACCGACCCACGAGAAGGTACTGGCAAGCTTTCTCACATACCCTCATTGGCCGAATCCTAGACTCGAACCCACGCAGACAGAGGTAAGATGGAAGTGATTCGTAACGGAGAACGCTTTGGACCACTCGGCCACTCAGGGCCCCTTTGTAAGGCGGCTTTTTTAATGCTTACTGTATTATCAACTCTGGGCAGACTTACAAGTCTTGTTGGCTCTTGTTTTCAAGTACAAAGTACAAATTTTATGCACATTAAAACGCAATATACTCAGACTCATCCAGAAACATTGCTACACATATAGACGTCCGGGCAGACAACTCCTTATTCCAAAGTCTAGCTGTATACCTGTATATTCAATGGGTACAAGTTCCACAACTCACTCTTGATAAATGAATATGCAATAAACGACTAGCTTGCTTCCATGTGTACTTATTGCTTTATAGCCGATTGTCTGGTTTTTAAAAGTTTATAAAATGTGTGATCATTATCCCCATGAACTTATTTTGAAAGCGTCATGGATAGTGTGATAACCGTCGTCCCATCGACCGTCTGTCCGTCACCGCATATCCTAAACCGCTTGGTGGATATTCAGGAACATATTGTGTTTCTGTGGTAACAATCTGCGAGAAAGGTATCATCCTTGGCTACCACCCATGGGCCTCTTAAATTGGTCGGAATCAGATTTCCAAATATTGCAATTACAGTGACGGATTTTGCATTAAAATCCACTGTGTCACTATCAGAGGAGAATGGGTTGAGTGTTTGTGTGTGCGTGAGCGTGTTAGAGGGTTTGTAGTATGCGAAAAATGATTTGCAATGCCGATATTTAGTTTAGCTAGTAAAAACATGCATCAAATTATGCTTAAATTGTTATTTCAACCAAGATGTTTTGGTTCAAGACGAACCAATATGTTTTGGTTCTAGACCTAAAACAACAACACACCAACAAAAACAAAACAAAAACAAACAAACAAAAAACAACAAAAACAACCCAAATTGAACAAGAAGTAATGCAATGACGGACTGTAATAAAAACGTGTATTTTAATCATCTGTAGACTGATAAACATTTTCAAGATGTGCGATCAAGTAATATGTCCTAACCAGAGGGTGGGGGATTTGGTACAAGTAAATCAAAAGTCTTCATGTTTCCTTCATATAAAGAACTTCTGTAGTTACGGGTACGATGCCCAAACGCCATTATGGCCCCCACTTCCCGACTCAGTCTTGTGCGATAGCCGTCCTGATCAGTGGAATTATTCGAGTTTTCCAGTTTTCCCCCAGAACATTGTCGCAAGGCAGCATTTGACCACCAGGAGTACCATGTACGAAGTTTGTGTTGCTGAAATTGCTGTACAATTATTTTACGTAGAGAAAAGAAAGTCCAAACTTGTTTAGAATTATAATTCTGCATAATCAAACATTCTTTCTAATGATAGGGCAAATTGTGAAAGATATTTCTATATTGAAATGAAGACCACAACCATTTGTACTCCTCAGTTTGTACTCCTCACAGTTTTCACTCAAAACTCTCTCTCTCTCTCTCTCTCTCTCTCTCTCTCTCTCTCTCTCTCTCTCTCTCTCTCTCTCTCTCTCAAGAGTTTGAAACAGGAGCATGAATGTGGTTATCTGATAAGTTGCTGTACAGAACAAAAACCAGTCCAGTCCTTTCGTGGAAAATATACGTAAAGCAACCTAGCAGCAGATGTATTATGTTTGCATGATTTATGGTGACACTGGGCTAGTTCAACATAAGGTTAGTGTCACGTCAGAATAAAAAGTGCATACTTATGTTCTAACTGAATTCACGCCGACTGCATACATTGCTCTAACATCTATAAACTGTCCTTGTTCTTAATTCCTGTCTAATTTCAATACATACCCATGTCAAACATTCAAACTTGCTGTTTGATGAATATAAGAAAAATACATTGCATTAATATAAAACTTCGTGAAGAGAACGTTTGTATGTATCCCTATAACAGATATATATATATATATATATATATATATATATATATATATATATATATATATATATATATATATATATATATATATATATATATATATATATATATATATATATACATATGTATATATATGTATGTATATATGTATATATATGTATGTATGTATATATATATATATAAAATCCATTTTAGATCGTACTTGTTGTGCACGTTACCGATTAAAGTACAAGACCAGACAAGTATTTAATAATGGAAAGCAAAATAAAAAGAAACACTATTATGGATTGCTTAAGATAATATGTGGACAATGGTGATTCTGAAAATAAATATACATACTTCCTCAATGTTAACTGTAACAACGTATATGATTTGGCAATGGCGCAGTATTTACAGTTCAGAAGTTTTAAATGAGTAACCGAAGATTAAAGACAACAAAGAAACAACAACAGCAGCAAAAGAACTCTTCAATGACTAATCAATTGATCCTGAAAAATTGAATCCTATTAAGAAGAAAAGTCTGAAGTTCCAAAACAGTAATAGAATGCAAGGAAAAAATTTCTAAAGCGACTAATGTGTAAGCTGTATGACTGACAAGACAAATAGTGTAATGATGTATAAGAATCTGAGACATCATATGACTCGAGGTGTCAGACTTAAAGAAAAACAAATAAACAACAACAACAATAAATAAATGGGAATCTTGTTTCATCCAAAATGCTGGATAGAATAATATATGATTTTGAATACGAACCTTAAACAAAATACGAGTAACCGTTGAGAAAAAGATCTTCTCAAGTTGATGAACTATTCAACAGTTGGTAAAACCGTCCAGGATGTCAGAAAATGAACAGAAGTTAGTTATAAATAGCTTCAGAGTCCAGGGGGAAATCGGAGAAAATCTCGGTTTCTAAGATATTCATTTCGATCAGTAAAATTATCGCTTTGGCTCAGGTAAAATAAAACGGCTGTTTTGAACAAACCGACAGATATCAGCTTGACAAGGTTGTAACTAAGCAAGCGAGTGATATACAGATTATATTATGTATTAAACCTAATTATATTACAGTGTTGATGCCGATATAATTTCACTTACACAATTTCACTTACAGCAACACTAAAGATTCTTACAAGGATACGATGGGAATCTTAGATCATTTCAATACATCCGACAGTCTGAAATGAACAAATGTGGTATACGTTTGGTTAACAATAAAGTCATAAAAAAAATTAAGGGCTTGGTGAACGGTGCTATTATTTTAGCGAAATATTAACTTTCTTGCCCAGTTATATGCAGGCCAGGTTTTAAGGCAAGGCACTTGTCTTGTGTTCTACTGTCCAAATGGCAAAAATTAGGCATACAACAGTAACTCCACAGCCAGGGCCCCGCTGACAGCGTGGCGCCTTGGGCCTCTCAAACTCTAAGGCGTGGCCTGGTTATACAATGGAACTACATCAAACTATAAGACCTGGCCTACTTATACAATGAAATTACATCGAACTAAAAGGCCTGGCCTGGCCTGGTTATACAATGAAGCTACATCAAACTGTTAGGCCTGATCTGGCTATACAATGAAACTACATCAGACTATAAGGCCTGGGTATAAAATGAAGCTACATTAAACTATAGAGCCTGGTCTGGTTATACAATGAAACTACATCAAACTATAAGGCCTGACCTGGTTATACAATGAAACTAAATCAAACTATAAGATTAAGATTTTATGAGTCTTGGGTATATACTGATTTATGATAAGGTTGGATTTAACGATTTGCAATGCTGGACATTTAACTCTCTACAAACATACGCGAAATAATATGGATTAATATCGAAATAAACTATATATAGAAAAAAATAATCGTCATAAAATGACTATCTTTGTCCCAACATTTGTTTATTATGTGCCGAAATCCAGCTGTACGTTTCATAAACAACTTCACGGACAATCCATAAATTTATTTGGAAAAATACACCAGTTAAGCATAGCAACACTTATTAATAAGCAAAACAAAACACCACTGGTTTCAAATTAAATACATTCATGTTCTTGAAATTATGCTTTCTCTTCAAGATAAAAATATGCTTCGAATGTTTGTCGGTGCAGTAATTTACAAAAAAAAAAAAAAAATACATTTTGTTCGTTAAAATAATTCTCCCCAAGAAAAGAAGCCGTAATATTTTCAGAACAACTCGGCTATCTATGCTGTTCGTTTGATTTATGACTAAACGAAAAGTTAGAATTAAAAATCAGTTCGATGCATTGGCAGGTTCTGTGTCAAACCTTCTTTCGAAAATAGGCGACGTGGTCTGAATATAGTTATCGACATACATTCGATCCATGATCCGTGATATTTACCTCAGACAGTTTTTTTGTGGAACACTCAAGATATTTTGAACTGGAAAACTGACTTTTAATCGCTCTATCTGGTACAATATCAAGGATTCGTCTCTTCGCAAAAATAGTTTAATACATTTATGCAATTAAGTCCACTTGTAAAATGATATTTTAAAAAATCCTTTCTGGAAAGAAGTATTTCAAGCTTAGGTCACATTTTTTTATATTTCAAACGAAATACATTTTTCGTTTGTCTTACAGGATATACTCTGGAAAAATAAATATAATTATCGTAAAGAGAACGGGTTTGTACATGTTATGGCTGTCAAAAGGTGTACCGTTTATTACTCCTTCGATGAAAACATATCCATTTCAACTTATGACAAGTTTTCTGTTATTTGATTTTTCACCGGCAGTAACTCTTTTCTATGGTTGAATGCATTCTATAAAAGCCTTTAAAAGGCTCTAAAATTACAAATAGAAAACATCTGTGTTTACTTGTATCACTCTCAATGTAAACATTTTGATAAAGAATCAACAAGGATGTCGAAATATAAACACTTTCCACATGATACAACAGCGAAAGTAGTTGTTGAATACGCATGCGGCGGAGTGCATCACATGTTGCTACTGAAAAGACAGAGGATATTCCGATTGTAACTGTTAGGGTTTCATTTTGTAGGAATTTTTATAAATTAAGATTTTTATTTTAATAATTTAAATATGTATTATTTTTTATAAAGATTATAGTTACCTTATAAGAGTCGGAGTACCTTTTAGATTGCACAAGTGTATTATAATTTTCCTTCATTGTATTCTAAGCTAGAGAATTAACTATTTACTAACATTTATACAGTACATGCAGGAGATAGTTGCCATATCAGTAAATTATCCTCTGCTGATATCAGTCCATCATAAAAAGTGCTATTAAAGCAAAGTTTTCTGTGATGACGTCTGTGAAGAACAGTTAATGGAAAGGTTATGAAATTTGAAGTCAGACGGAAACCTATGTTCCGGGTAGGAGACCTTATCTGAAAAAATAGTTTTCCATCAGACTTCCTAGCGAGAGTTCGCCATTTCTTTACAGTTCGAACCAGTACGTCTGCGCACCCCAGCTAATTACCATGTAAATAAACACTGTCATCGCAAGGACACCTCGGTAAAGGAAGCTCTAACTCTGACATATTTCTATGGATCTAAGAGTGCCGTCCACAAATTGTCCATAATGAAGAGAGATTTTACCATAAATCATCAGCTTTATATTAATATGTTGAAGGTTTTAGGCAAAATCATTTTCATAACATAACTATGTCTCCTTCAGCGGCCACAATTTTGCCATGTGAATAATAGTAGTTCAAAATATAATTCTGAATGGAGGTTTCTTTCTCGACTTGACGGACAAGGCTTAGGATGTCAAAGACCACAAGAGAAATACTGAGCTAATATAGGGCATTTCTATATTGAATTGGACATTAGTCTGCCCACCAGTATCACTCCCTCTTAACCAGTAGACGAATAAAAAGCCTGCGATGGTCAGAAGAAACTGAAGCTGACAAAAAAATTAATTTTGAAGTCTTGCAAATAAAAATAATGAGGCACTCTGTTTTCAAAGTGTAATCACTCTTGAATATAAATAATCATGGTTGTGTCTTATGTCACTGTTTCGATTTAACCTGGGTTACATGTGCTCGTGTATGGAAAATTTGCTGCGGCATAATTTAACCTGGCTAACATGTGCTCGTGTATGAAGAAAAAAAAATGAATTTGATGCGGCATAGGTTTTCGAAATCATTCATACCCATGTACTTTGTCAGCTGCCGTCATGAGTATGTAGGACTTCTGATTCAGGTTCGAGAAAGATTAACCTTGCATTCTGTTTTTGTTTCTCTTTCTTTCTAATCCATGTACACAAATGGTAAGCTTTAAAGCCAATTATTCAGAACATTTTTACAACTCATAACCACACCCATTCATCTTATCGTCAAGATCGCCATTTTGCGATTTTCCCAAATTTTAATTTAAGTAGTGTAGTGCTCAGTACATATATATCGTTAGTATGATTTATATTTGGGCATTTTACCATTTTGATTGATCTTAGTTATATCTTCCAATAGCCATTTTGTACAAATTAATTTCTTTATTTTATTATTTTTGACAGAAGTTGTACACATGTAGAAACTTTATTTACATTATTTGTTATTTTTGTAGCATATTGTACAAAATGCGATACGTAAAATTCTATGTACCGTTGTTACCGTCCATCTCAGAAAATTAACAAAACAACCGCTAATCCGAAACAATGGATACATTATCTGAGACATTGTGACAATTCAAAACTCTAAAACAAGTTGTCCACTGGTACGAATACATACAACAAGGGTTCTGTGAAAATCAGTCTCTCCTGAGAATACAATTTACATATTCTTAATTCCGCACATTCGGGTATTATAAGAGCCAATTTATTCCAAAGTAATGTGATAACTGTCATTATCGCACGTTGAAGACATTGAACCAATCAAAGATGAAATGGATATTTATAGCAAAACTAAATCTGTGAAAAATGTTTCTGAAATAACATATTTCAATGTATTTGATTTCTTGAATAGTTTAAAACGTTAGACACCAACATGTAAAACTTTGTTGGTTCAAAATGGGGGGGGGGGGAGGAACAACACGCGAACGAGCCATTCCACTGTAAATGAAACAATGACGTCACAGCAGAGGTCCATATCCTGTTTACAAAGCCTAAACACAGACCGTTTAAAGCGGCATCGGAAAAGTAATAGCTTGACATTTTTCTTGACAAAATTGTTTCGTTACCCTTTAAAATTTTTTAAATCCAACTATCTAGATTTATATTTTGATTTGTAATGCGTTTTACTTTTGAACAATACTACTGAGCAATATTATTAGGTGACACTCGCACGGAATCAACATTGTCATACCCTTAGCCATACGTGATTGTAATAACTAGTGTTTTGCAGTTAACTATGGAAAACATATACACACAGACAGACAGACACACACACACACACATTATTAATGTCGATAAAAAGCTCATTTGAGATTATGTTGAATTATTGTTTTCTTGAAACCATGTAGATGTTAAATAACTCTTACCTTATATTCAGGGACGATCGGAGCGATTAGTCCCAATCTGGCCCCACATGTGAATAACTTTTAAAAATATATCTACAGAGAGAAAGTAATTTTAAAGTGAAGGAAGAAAATGTTTTGCTAAATATCATCAAAAAATTTGTTTAAAAGTTTATTTCCGAATGCCGTGCTCACAGCGGGCCCGCGGTTAAATCCAGGGACCCCGCCAAAATGATCCAAATTGTACCCCGCGCTGTCTATGGATTGATAAGTATGCTGTTTATGGCCAACATTTTACCCTACACGGCTCTCGGCTCTCATATATTACTGGGCATTAATTATGCAATTATCTCGTGTCTGTACATGCTGCAAAGAATAATGCCGTTGTATACTTGTTACAGTATTTAGTTCAGTTTTTACTTCTGTTTTATTGTTCATACGACAGCTACGAAAAACAGACTCTTTGAGAGCGTACGTTGAGTGAAATTATATTGAAAAAGACGTATGGAGGGAATGAGAAACGTGCATGTACCCAAAAGTATTCTCTACAACTCTGAAGTTTTATTGACATCTGTTTTGATAACTGTAAAACTTGCAAACTGAAAACCATACAGTTGTAAATTATACGAAATTCAGTATAATATAATGAATCGGCAGATCTTCGTATGATAATACCAATTTTATTGTTCACAATACAAAAAAGATTATTTTGAAGAGACCATTCAACTCACTTAATCTACCATTGGCTTGTTATTGTTTCCAAGAACCGCAAAGATATGAAACAGACCAGGACGGTTGTCCACATTACTATATTTTAGATTGACAGTCTTTACAATAAACAAATTAAAATTCAGTAGCAATGGAAAACCCAGTCAAAAAGGTCGTGGGCCACTCTGGCGACACGGGTAATTTAACATTGGGAATTTAATGGGCCACTCTAGCGACAATGAAAATACCAGCCAAAATGGTCGTGGGCCACTTAGACGACAATGGGAACTTAACATGGGAAATGTAGCATGGAGTGAATGGGGAATTGAACAGAGCGACAAGGGATTGGGCCACTTCAGCGTCAGTGGAACTTTAACGTTAAAAATGGGTATATCAAAATTGCCGTCAATGAGAATTTAAATTGGGAATGGCACCTAGACGTCAATGGAAATTGAACATTGGTGACATCATTGGTTTATAGGGTCAAAATTATTTCTAGGGTGAAATGTGCTTGTAGGGACAAAGGGGTGATAAGGACAAACATAGACATACAGAAACAAACAAATAGACATCCAAACACACAGAAAAGAGGACAGGGACGTTCCAAAGAAAGACTCACAGACAGAATAGAGACTCCAATAAGAAACGTCTATTTTATGGGTACAAAACATTTAAATACATGGGCTTTCTGGTCTGTGCTTTGGTCTAAGTACTATCCATTTAATACATATACATTTGGTCATGAAACAAACCTATTCAGATGTTATGTATTTCTTGGTTCTAGTAAACTACTTTTAAAAATTTAAGTTCATGCCTTCCAAACAGCAACCCCAAATTCACTAGTTTGAAGAAAGAAAAAAAAGTACCACTCAATAGTATATCATTTCTCTCTCTCTACCTTTGCGAATGTGTGTATGTCAAAATATCCAGGTGAGAAATGATTTTGTTTTGGTCAGTTTGAAAACGCGAACAATAATGGCTCAGTTAAGTATTTGAAGTGGCAAGAAGAAAATGTTACGGTACACAACACAGGATTTTAAGTTCACACTCCGGTCAGTCTGCACTGCTATGGTAAAAGCTCAAGAGCCAAGGCAAATCAATGCGTCAGTCGTTAGAAGCAATTTTTTTGACTACACCTATTTTCTGCCACCTTATCTTCGAATCTCTTTCATTCGTGCTTCGCATAGTGAGAAGATCAGACATGTTTTTCAACGCCACTACACTACTTGCCTTGAATTCAGAACCAAACAAATGTGTCACTCATTGTGACTTCATTGGCTAACCGATATTTTCCACAGCCTTAGCTTCAAATCGTTTTCAGTTGTTATTCGCAACCCGAGAGGATCAGACGTGTTTTTCTGTACCTGACCATTAGTCACTTCACAAACAATAAAACTAGGTCGTGGGTTCGAACCCCGGCCGAGTCATACCAAAGACTTACGAAAATGGTACTAACAGCTGCCTCGCTTGGCGCTCAGCATTAAGAGGTTAGTGTTAGGACTGGTCGGCCTGGTGTCAGGATAATGTGACTGGTTGGGACATCATGTTACATGTCTGCGGCATGATGCCCCAGTGCTAGACATCGCTATAAACTGCCACACTGCAGACATCGTAGCGATATGACTGAACAATTGTTAAAGCTACATTAAAAATCCTAATCACACACACATAAAACTAATGCACAATCGTACCATGGGCGACTCGTGGAAATAATCATGGCATGTTTAGATGTACTATTTATTCTGTGAGAACTTTACATCGACCGTTTTGACAGAACGATTTTAGTAGGCTTTTTCTCCAGTTCACTCTTGTGATATTTTACAATAGTGTTTTTTTTTTTTATAAGAGTAATTATATCAGTGAGAAGTGTGTATTTGAAATTTCGTAAGGAAAATATACCATACAAACGTAAGAGTCGTGATATTTTGAAAAGTAGGAATAACATTCTCTCTCTTTCTCTCCGTCATAGTAATTTTGATTGAAATCTAATGGCAACTGTTCCCGTTTGAAGATACCTCTCCAGAATTGTGATAAGTAGTCACCATAATTACATGAGCTATTCCGTTTGTCATGTAATTTTTTTTCTCAAAAACTTCCACCCTAAAAATTGAAGAACGATTTTTTTCTTCCATCAGTAAATGGTTGGATGAAATAAAATCTTGAGTTGACTTGAGCTTGTACAACTCGGGTATATTAGCTTTATCCTATTTTGGCACTGTAATGTGTCACGGAAAAAACTTTCTAACATTAGATCTACCGTTTTTCAAAATGGCAACAAACACACGTCTTTTTTTCAAGAATGATGCGAGTGACATTGCACTGTATAACCCTGACTATGGTTAACTCTGAACTGTAATACCAAAACATGCATTCAGAAAATATGTTACAATGCCCAATCTATTTTTTTTTTCCTTCTATTTTCTCTCAGCTTAGACTGGATAGAACAAGGCGCGTTTTTCTGCTGCTACTTTCCCGCCCTTAGATTTGTGAAAATTTTGCAACATTGTTTGTAGCGTGTGCTGCGAAACACATGACATCTCTTAAATCTGAGATATGTTAAGCAAATGTTAAGCAGTCAATCGACAATTAATATCACACTACCTTTTTTTAATGAAATTGATGGATGAATAAAAACAATGAACCTTTTTTCACATAGACTGTATGGTTGTCTTCGTTATCTTTGTCCTGTAATACCGCAAGAAAATAACAGAACCAAAAATGGTGTCTTACGTTTGTATTTTTTGGCATTCTTTCTTTTTCTTTCTGTAATGTTAAGTCTGCCTGCACATCCCTGAAAACACTCCAGACTAACGTGCCGCCCGTTCTACTCTCACCCAATGCAGTAACACTCGCATGCGTGTGCGTGCGTGCGTCTATGTATTATGAAACTGTTGAAACTGACCAAAACAAAATATTTTCTCACCTGGACATTTTGACGTACACACATTCGCATAGGTAGAGAGAGAAATGATAAGAGTATTGAGTGGTAGGTTTCTGTTTCTCAAACTAGTGAATTTGGGGTTTGTATGAAGTAAATAAACTAAAGTACAGTGAACCTCAAGGATGATAACCCAAGCTGTCTGTCCATTGATGCATGTATTTACATCAGAAGAAATATGATCTTAAAAACACAAATATATAATGCAAGCATGATTAGAATTAACACAAATACAGCAAACTGAAGTAATAAAGATATGTTTTCCTTCATGTCCGCATAACTTAAAGTTTCAATCTCCTTGCAAGACAAAATTGGTACCTTTTGTAGAGCTTGAAATAAGATAACTGAACAAATTTAAGCACTTTGTTCTAGATAATTTCTTTTGCAGCAGCATACTAAACAAAATAAATACCGTTACAACAATAAAAAAAATCTTGCATCTTCTATAACAAAGAAATACATACAAAAGAAAATCAAAGATTAACGAAGACTAACCAACAAAACCAAATTTACAAAGGCAATGACATGTGAAGAAATGCCTCTCACTTTGGGAAGGTATGCGAATGTAATCTGCCATGCACCATCAGCTTGAAAGAAATTATATAAACTGAGAAAAACCTGAATTCAAAATTCAGTTTTTTTTTCGAAATTATTTGTACATACCTAAGCACTAGTAAAGACTGGAAGAGGGAAAATACGCATAAAAGCGTTGATATTTCTGAAACAAATGAGGGGATATTCCTAATGTTTTTAACCAGCTATATATGCTCAGAATTGTCTGTGGGATATCCACAAATAAAGAAGTACAAATTTCTGGTCAGGTTGCAAGTGTGTGCGTGTTTTAGTAAAAATTGGATATACAATTTTCTCGTGACACTTATAAAGTGAGGAGTCTGTGCAAATGTCATAAGCCAAAGTCATATAACTTTTATACGGCTTGTAAAGATATCCACTTTAGAAAATGGGAAGTATCACAAGTTATTATCACAAACATAAGCGGAACATAGGGGCTTGACAGTTGTTGTTTAGATACATCCACTAAACTTCACAACTTGCTTTGTCTCATACTTTGGTCTTAGGAAAGATCACCATTGCTGGTGCAGCAACAGTGGTAACAGCAGGAGGAGACGCAGAAGCTTCTGCTGAAAAAGGGTAGTTCTTTTAAAAATGGGTTTAGTATATTTTTTAAATATAATATTAGATGAAGAAAAACGTGTGTTAAAACAGGGTTGGTAGACATCGTGGTCAGCGACAAAGTAGAAGTGACAGAGAAGGAGACATCATTGTCGAGTAGCGTGGTTTTCTGGAGTACGTACGTGTCCTAACGGCACAGTGCCATCTCTAGCTCTCTTGAAGACATCAACTGTCTGTTTTTTTTTTCTTGCAACCTTTTTCTTTCGTGGTAGGGTTTAAATCTAAGGGTCGTCAGGATGCATGAGGTGTTTAAGACGCACCGCTGTCGTTGTGTTTCTATATGTTTGGCTTTCACTTGCCATTGTAAAATATACCAGGTCATTGTGACAACAAGAGGTAGAGAGTGTATATATGGAGAGAACGAACTTGATTAAATCATTTCTGAATCAGCAATCGAGATGAAACGATCGCACAATTTCAGTGAGAGAGAAGAAGAACGTAAGAGGCAGCGACGTGACGTATCGCCTCACACACGAAAAGAAGTGTTCGCTCAAATCGAAGACATGAACGAAACTGAACCAACACCTACCACGTCTGCGACCAGACAGAGAGAGCCTAATCCAAGCCAAAGCCCACCAGTTTCACCCGGAAAGTATTACCACATTCGAGAGACGGAAATGCGCTCCTCTAGAAAATTTAGAACTACGACTTACACTTACACTGTAAAGTTTAAAGATTTCAAGTCAGAACTGACACCTTCCAAAATCATCGAAAAGATTCAACACGTGCAACAATCCAACGACAAAACTATTCAACGATCGGACCGAGCCAAACAACGAAGAGAAGCAGAACTCCTGTTATAACAAGCAGGGCTACCCAAAGACACATCATGTAGCATTTTTTAAATGCAAAAATTGCAAGACGTCTTGGCTCCACGCTACATCTTGAATGTGCATCCTCAAGAAGTGTGGACCTCTGTTGTTTCTAGAAAACATTAATTTCAAACACGGAAAATACATTCACGTCTATCATCACGATGAACATTTTGATACCATTACCAGTATCACTGGATTCCTGGGATACAGATATTACTGTGAGAAATGTGACTATGGCTGTAACAATCGAGAGCAACACAACCCTGTCTGGACGAAATACAAGAAGATGTGCATTGCCCTGCTTGTCAGCGCACTTTTGACTGCCCTGCCTGTTACAAACAACATCTTAAAACGCAAGGTTCACAGCAGAAAAGTACTTGCCAACTCCTGAGATTGTGCCCTACTTGTGGACAAGGTATACGTACCAATAATGCCAAGGCTCACGTATGTCCAGGAAAGAAACGATGTCACATTTGTCGCCAAATCGTGGACTTGGAACACGAATGCTTTATTAAAAAATACCATTCCAAACATCAAGAGGAAGAAAGGCAATTTCATCTTTTTCGATTTAGAATGCATGTAATTGACCGGTATTTACATTCCTAATTTCTGTGTGGCTCACCAAGCATGTGAGAAGTGCATCCTAGAGCCTATCTTTAGTCAATGCCCTCACTTCAGCAAGATTCCTGAAGGACGTGAAAAAATCTTTCGGGGACCGAAAACATTAGCCGATTTCGCCCAGTGGATCTTAGACCCCATCGACGAGACGTGGAGCCAAGAGGACATGCAACGTTACGGAAATTGTCATCGCCATGCCACGGTGATGGCTCACAATTTCTCGGGATACGATGGACAGTTTCTTCTCAGATACTATACGGAACAAACTACCGAACGTACTGTAGTCACTTTGAACGGAGCCAAAATATTTCCATGCAAGTGGGACAAGTGCAGTTTAAAGATTCGATGAGTTACTTGGCCATGCCTTTGAGTCGAATGCCTAAAACGTTTGGAATGACAGAAATGGCCAAAAGCTATTTTCAGCACTTTTTCAATACCGAACCCAATCAACATGCCGTTCTACCCCATTTGACTGAGGCTGACTACTACGACCCCGACAACATGCGCACCGAACAACGAGATGCTTTCTACGCTTGGTACCACATTCACGCCTCGAACCCCTTCGACTTTCAGGAAGAAATGTTAAAAGGAGGAGGAGAATAGACCATCGGAACGTATTCAGTGGATGGCTTAGACTTAGAAAACCCTCAGATCGTGTACGAGTGTACGAGTTTAACGGATGCTTATTTCACGGATGTCCCATCTGTTACCCTCATCGTGACACCAAAAATCAGTTTTTACAACGGACCATGGAAGACTTGAACCAAGCCACTTGTCAGCGACGCTTAAAGTTAGAACAGCAAGGATACCAAGTGGTGTAAATGTGGGAACACGAGTACGATCACCGTTTGAAAACCGATCCCGAGTTTAAACGCATTGTGGAAAGTTACAAGTTGGTGGACCCACTGAACCCACGGGATAGTTTGTACCGAGGACGGAAGAATGCCACATGTTTGCTGTACCACGCCGACGAGGAGAAAGGAGAAGAAATCAAATACTTGGACGTGTGTTTGCTGTATCCTTACGTGTGCAAATATCCTCACTTTTACGCAGGATACCCACAAGTGCTGACAGAACACATCGACCTGGACTACATTCAACAATACGAACTATTGATCAAGTGCTAAGTCTCGCTTCCCACGGACTTGCACCATCCCGTTTTACCTCACCATTGCCAAGGACAGCTGATGTTTCCCTTGTGCCGTACTTGTGCCGACACGTGCAACCAAGACCGACCTTGTCAACACACCTAGGAAAACGCGTCTTAAGGGGAACGTGGGTCAGCGTGGAATTGTTTAAAAATCTTGACCTAGGGTACCAGCTGTTAGAAGTGTACGAAATGTACCACTTTCCCAAGACAGAAAAATACCACAAGGACGATGAGACTCAGAAATAAATTTTCGCATACTACGTGGATGCCTTTTTGAAACTGACACAAGAAGTCAGCGACTATCCTTCCTGGTGCCAGACTCCAGAAGACCAAAAGAAATTCAAAGCGAAATGCTGGGAGCAGTAAGGCATCGCTTTTAGACCACGTGGAGAAAAACGAGGGAAGGCGATCGTTTGCTAAAGTGATGCTAAATTGTTTGTGGGGTAAAATGACACAACGACCGTGTTTACCCAAGACGGAGTATTTGAGAGAACCGTCCCGCTACTTCCAGATGATTCACGACAAAACCAAATACATGAAACACGTGGACGTCGTTCGTAAGGACTTGATCTTAATTAGTTATGAAGAAGAACTGGACTTTGTAGAAGCCGACGAATTTGGAAATGTCATTGCACTTGCGTGACAGCCCATGCTCGCTTAATAATTGTACGAAGCTTTAGAACTGTTAGGAGATCGCGTCCTGTACTTTGACACAAACAGTTTCATTTACATCGATGGCCTGGGTCAACGTCACCCTGACATCGAAGGAGACCGTTTAGGATCCTTTACGGACCAGTACCCCAACGAGAAGATTCTATGTTTTGCTAGTGGCGGTCCTAAAAGTTATGGCTACGAATACCGGGACAAACAAGAAGTGCACACCGAGTCTAAAGTGAAAGAATGACTCTCAATTATCGCACCAGTCGACTGGTGAACTTTGGGGTATTGAAAGATGCCTTGCAGTCTGGAGAGGATTGAAATTTTAGAGTGACCAAATACGAACCGCACAATATTGTACATTTACCAACACGCCAAATTGTCAGTCGACCTTTGGAAAAAGTGTATCAGATCGTGTACCAGACGCGAGTGCGGCTTCCCAACCACTTCACCTTATCGTACGATCACGTCGACATTGGTCAGCATACAAAAACGGTCAAGGTGCAAGATCTATAGCTCATTGTAACTATCAACGTCAATCGAAAAGTTGAATCCTTTCAAACAGCAAGTATCAAGCGTAAGACTCAAGTCCAACAAGAAACTCGAGTGCTGTGCCACACGATTACATCAACATTGCAGTACCACATTTTAGTTGTTTATGTACTAACGCCATGGAAAACTATCTGCAACCAGTGGTGACTTCCAGACTACAAAACTTTACCTTATGGACACGCTGATATCACCCATTATAAAAAGGGACGACTTCCAAGAACGACACTTCATTGCGAGAACAAGCGACGAGAAAGATGGATCACTCTAAGCAGATAAAAAAAGAAAAAGAACAACCATCATTGACCTCTTTCGCCACCATACCGTCACAGCAAAGTGCGTCAAAGAAGGGAAAAGATTCAGTAGACCTAAAGGAGTACTTTAGCATCCAAATGACAGCGACCTCGAGAAAATTTAGGACGACTACTTACACACATACGGTGAAATTTAAAGACTTCGCGTCTGACGTTCCAGTCAACAAATCAGCAGGTTTCCTTACGGACCTACTTGTCTCACTGTTAGAGGAACTCAAACGTCAGTGTCAAGTCAAAGATCGAGGTCGTTTGAGCCTATCTATGTAAAACGACAGTCTGAACTCTTCTGTATGTCTCGCGTTTAGTACACCTGCAGAATTAGCTTCTTCCAAACTATTGAGGGACATAGAAGACGTACAGGCGATGAAAGAAAGATTTGACATCACCAATGGAAAAGTGACCATTCGTATGGCATACGTTGTACATCCATGTGAAGAAGATGATGACTGCACTTGATCTGCTTATCGATAAGTTTACCTAGCACAATGGACATAACAGGAGATCTACGAATGAAAGGGAGTATGTGATGGGAAACATCTACGCTGGGAAGAAAGTAGTAGCTGACCAGATTTTAAACAACGTGTGTGACGGATATAGAGAGAAACATGAACTTTGTCCTGTTTTGATTGTTTGTTCCTTGTTTTGTTTTAACTTTTTTCCTCAAATATGGATATTAATTGTAGTATGAAAAGTATCATTCTTTTACGAAATGCATATACGTTGTATCGTTGTATATAAAGTGAGTTTTTTTAAGGTATGAACTTTAATTTTTAAAAGTAGTTTACTAGAACCAAGAAATAAAAAACACGTGAATAAGTTTGTTCCATGTCCAAATGTTTATGTATTAAATGGATAGTGCTTAGACCAAAGCACAGGCCAGAAAGCCCATGTATATAATTGAATAAATGTTTTGTACCCATAAAATAGACGCTTCTTATTGGAGTATATTCTGTCTGTGAGTCTTTCTCTAGAACAGCCATGTCCTCTTTTCTGTGTGTTTGGATGTCTATTTGTTTGTTTCTGTATGTCTATGTTTGTCCTTATCACCCCTTTGTCCCTTCAAGCATATTTCACCATATAAATAGTTTTGACTCTATAAACCAATGATGTCACCAATGTTCAATTTCCACTGACGTCTAGGTGCCATTCCCAATTTAAATTCTCATTGACGGAAATTTTGATATACCCATTTTTAACGTTAAGGTCCCATTGACGCTAAAGTGCCCCAATCCCTAGTCGCTATGTTCAATTTCCAATTCACTCCATGTTACATTTCCCATGTTAAATTCTCTTCGACGCCAAAGTGGCCCACGACCCTTTTGACTGGACGCTAAAGTGGCCCAATGCCTTGTGGCTACGTTCAATTCCCAATTCACTCCATGTTACATTTTCCATGTTAAATGGCCTTTGTCGCCAAAGTGGCCCACGACCTCTTTGACTAAGATTTCCATTATCGCCAGAGTGGCCCATTAAATTCAGTATGTTAAATTCCTTTTGTCGCCAGAGTGGCCCACGATCTTTTTGACTGAGTTTTACACTGTCGCTAGGGTGGCTCACATTACTACTAGTGAGTGATTTTGGATGTCAATCAAACTTGATCCAGCCATTTTCATGTTGTGGTTCTATTTTTGACATGATATCCTCTCTAGAGAAATAAACAAGAACATTCTCCGATTTATATATTACATATCTGGTTTTCTTTTGACCGCAATAATGCATATCGTCTGATTAGTTTACACAATACAATCATTAAATTCTGTGTCAGTCTGAAATTGTAGAGCTACAGTTAAGTACCTACAGGAAAAATGTTGCAGAGTATTGTCTTTAGTTCAAACTCCTTCAATGACGTCACAATTTAAATTGTGTTGATCTAGCTTTGCACGACAGTTGGCCATAACAAAACGGTTTTAATGGCCAAGTTATCTGGGAAAATTGTGTTCCAATGAGGTCTATGCGGCCAATACGGCTCAGTGGTTTGTGAGCCAGACTAGCAATCAGAACATTGCGGTTTCAAATCCTGCTTAGAACAGGTCAGGTCGGGGACCTTGCGCATCTTTGGGCAAGCTTTCTTTCTTTCTTGTGAATTGATCTATTTGTATTGGGGCAACTAGTTGACTATTCAAATTGAAACACACACACACACACACACACACACACACACACACACACACACACACACATGTAAATCAGTCTTTCCAGATGCACTAGATCTCGAGAATCCCGTTTGTCTAAGAGTGAGTACATAATTCAAGGATATTGACAACACATCATACAAAACTAATATTACCTAGATTGGCGCTTTGACAACCTACAAGTCCCTATGTCAAAGACAAAAACTCACGCAGAACACAAACACAACAACCTACACAGAAAAAATAAGAGGCGTACAGATAAAGTCCTCCATGTTAATGCTTATTCTTTGAATGCAATTATACGCAAGGGTAATTGCTTCCTTTATTCAGTCTCTTCATACACAAAACTGCATAGGTTTATTCCGAGTAGTCGGTTTGTACAAGTTTGATACAGCGTATTCATGCGGCATTATCGCACGTGTATGACCTTGAACTATCAAGGGTCAAAGGGATATTTATAGCAGAAAATAAGTCTTTACAAACTGTTGCTGAAATATGATAATTAAATCTATGTCATCACCTCTTTAATACTTTTAAGAGTTAGACACCAACAGGCGAAGCTTTGTTGGTTCAAAATTTGGGTGAAAAGTACGGAAAAGACAGAGTCATTCAACCGCGAATGAACCATTCTATTTACGGGAGGGTATCGTCATATTTTGAAGTCGTCGGGTTTGTTTAAGGAGCTGGTATGAAATGTTTTTACTGACGATACCTGAAAATATTACATACCCTTCAGAAAGCCGAGAAATTTAAACGGAAGGCAAAATCAAATATAGAAAAAGAATATGAGAAACAACCTCAACAAAAAGCTCGCCAACCATTTTAAATCAGCCGACACTCTGTCCAATCCTTCAAAATGTTGACGATAAACTCAAATCAAAGATAAACTAGCAATGCAAGTGGTCGTAAAGAAAATATTATTAGGACAGAATTTTCGAGTAAAAGTAATACGACAGACACTTTCTCTAAATTGTATGAAAAGTAATTTTTCATTAAATTATATTGAAAGTAATTTTTCATTAAATTTTATTGAAAGTACTTTTCTACAAAGCATAATGAGATCAGTTTTGTTTATTTTTGTATTACAACAATATACTATTTTAATAAAGAGTGCGCCCTTACGAGCCAGTGCAAAACTCCCTTGTACTACAAATTTGTCTTGTATCGAAATGTCTCCAAAAATTACACTCGGTAAGTTGTGTAAGTTGCTGAACTAGCGGATTCCTAAAATTCTCTTTAACTGAGTAGCTATAAGATTCACACGTTTTCTGACTCGAATAAGAAGATGCGGCAGAATTGTCTGTCTGATGACGAAGTTAAACACAGTCAGTTTCAGTGAGAGTGTACATGAGCCTCATTCTGATTCGAGACGAGCGAACGCAAGAAAAATATACGTGTGTCCATATTTGGCCATGAGTATGCTTTCATAATTGCGTACAGGTTGAGAGCATGCTTGCGCAAAACTAGTTCGTTCGTCGAAGAATCAGGGAACTCTGTCTTTTCTTACAGACAAGAATCACCTGTGTTCGTAAAGTTCTTTAAAGAATAGGGACTTTTTAATGTTAGAATTTGTACGGTAAAGTTCATATTTTTGCAACATTTTTCTGAGTTCCTTCTAATTAATATTATAATTTAATGGAATGTTTGATTGTTTTACAGAATTTATATTCTTTCGTATTTATGGTAATTATTATTGGAAAAGATGAATTCGCTACCTTCTTCATGTTTATTTTTAATGTGGAAATAAAATATTCTTCATGTGTTTCGTGTATTTTAAGTATAAAGGCTTTATAGTTGTATCTCTAGAATTCAGTAATATATATATATATATATATATATATATATATATATATATATATATATATATATATATATATATATATATATATATATATATATATATATATATATATTGTGAAGTGGCAAATTTTATGTCGATCTAACAAGAATTCTTTAGCTGAGACCAGACAACCATTAATTAGATTTATCATATCGCCATACTACCGTGTACGGTAATGTCCTTTAGAGGGAGAATTTCGTTCCTAATTAAACATTTGTTTATACAGCAGCCAGGCGGACAATTTAGGACAAGGAAAAGTTCATTTTCATGGTAAAGTTGTCACAATTGAGAGAACGCAGAAACTCTGTTACTCAAACTACCAGGGTCAAGTTGACCCTGACTTTGGCGCCTCTGGAAAAAGGCGGTAGAGATATTTGATTCTGATTGGTTACGTTAAATGAGAGGGCGTGTTCCAACACAAAATTTCATAGGTTTTAATATCGCCCGCATCGAATTTTAATCAGTCTAAGCTTTTCCTACAAGAGGAGACCCAAAGGTTACGACTCCGGAAATTTGCAAGAAATTTCCGTAAAACAACTGTTGTCCAAAAAGGGGACGATTGTCGAAAGGAACCGACGAACTAATTTACCGATTAGAGGGAGGAACGCTGAAAGCAAAGGTAGTGTGACAATTCCATGTAATTTGTTGATGCCATATATAATGCTTTGCTGAAGTTATTTATTTGTATCTGCATGAATCTTTTTTCTACATTCGTGTAATAATTTGCTATATGAAGTATAACTGTGTTGAGTTTATGCATAGGAAGTTGTACATTAATCTTCTTTAGATAAGTTTGACGAATTGGTTGAATTTGTCGTCTTGTTTGCATAAGAATTATGTTCTAAGAATTTAATACATTACATTAGTTAATTTGATTACGAGAATCCGTGTGAATTCGCCGAATTTAGAAGATTTCACGTATGATTAAGAATAAGTGTGTATTGACGGAAATGATATAGTAATCGATTGACGTGATGTATCCTATTTATTCACTGTGTAAACTGAGGCTGGCTCAGAACCCCAGGCCTCGCGTTTGTGTTAATGTTTAAGGTCAAGGCGTAACGAATTAGCCATTTGACTAACTAGGGTCATTATAGGACATGTGGAGTCGATTGATAGCCTTAGCGTCTGTTTAGCACTGATAGTGAAATCTGATAACGAGGGAGAATAATGAAGAATTAACCGTTTCATAAATAACGGGAAATTTAGTTTGTCTCTATTTATATTTATTTAAAAGGGAGAAAATAGCTCCAGATACGTATGGAACGAATGAGGTGGTGTTATTCTGAGACCTATACGGAGAAGCATAGAGAAGAGTGCAGTGAGACGTATTACCTTGTGATGTAATCCTGCGACGTATTAATTTCTGAAGACGAATTCTGAGAGTATCTTGAGACAGGTGGTAGAAAGTATCATCCTGAGATCCAAGGGTCTGAACAGCGACAGAGGAAGCAAAAACAGACTGAGGACGAGCAGGTTATGAAATCGTACAAGACGTTGACTTCGATTGTTCACTCGATCCTATGATGAACTAAATCTATCAGTAACAGATCGACTATCTTATTTAGATCTATTTGCGTTTTCTTTGTATTTCGGTGAAAGTTACATTTCTAAAAGCAGAGTACATTCCTGATGTAATGAATTTTCACAGTGTTTGTATGTAATTGATTAAATTGTTTGTTTACATGTACGGGGGCTCGTGTTGGTTTGTTGTATATACCTGCTCAGATCTCTATCTATTCCACCTATAAGTTTCACCACTTATATTTATATTTACTCGAACCGGGCAATAACATCGAGGGCGGTCAACCCCTAGATAACGAAAACCGTATACGGAGGGACATTCACTCCCCCCGTGTAACATATATATATATTTTAAAGTTCGTTTGTCGAACAATCAGGGAAATGTCTTTTCGTACAGGATTTCCGTACCTTCGCTTGACATATTCCCCAAAATGTAGCCGTATCTACACCGTTATGAGTGACACCCTTTTATTAAGAGAGACTGAACTCTCTCTTTCTCTCTGTCTCTCTCTCATTCTCTTTTTCTCTGTCTCCCCCCCCCCTCTCTCTCTCTCTCTCACCATGGGCAAGGACATTTCTTAACTTATGAATATTTTATTCTCATAGCAAGAAATGAGAAGAAGATTGTCATAAAAATTCTTATCATAACAATAGTGTGCATTTCAAATGCCATCTTTAACTGAATGGGCCTTTTACACACAAAAAATAAGTTCATTAGTGTTCTGATTAACATACCGGGGTCAATATTTCTCTTGTCCGTTTCTATAGCTTAATGACCAATAGCAACGAGAGGTTAAAATTCTTTCCATTTTGTCGTTTAACTCATAAGATCTAGCAGAAAAAGATGGGGGAGGGTAGCAATATGTTGGTCAATGTTGTGTCATTCCAATTTAATAATAAATGAATTATCGTACAACCTAAAGAAAGGAAACTTTTATTTTGGAAACAAGTTATCAATTTGTCAGGAGTTATTCATACTTAAAAACGTTGTAATTATTGCTTTTTTGTAGCATATTGTGCAAAATGACGAAACTTTAAAAAAAAATTTATTTATGGTATCGTTCATTTCAGAAAACTTAAAGAACAACTGCTAAACCGAAACTATGGATACATTATCTGAGATAATTCGTGACAATTCAAGTACAGGAAGGTCACGATGTTCTCTACAACGCTGTGTACAATGGTGCAAATATATACGATAAGGGTTCTGCGAACTTTATCTTTTCTGAGACCCCGTCAATTGTCATATTCTCGATTCCGCACATCCGGGTATTATAAACGTTCAATATTACCAAAACTGTGAGAACTCTTGTCTTTTTCGCACGTGTATTACACTGAACCAGTCAAAGATCAAAGGGATATTAATAGCAAAAATTAAGTTTAAAAACTGTTGCTGAAATATGATATTTCAATCTATGTTATTTCTTTAATACTTGTAAGAGTTAGACACCAACAGGCGAAGTTTTGCTGATTCAAAATTCGTGAGAACTTTGAGGAAAAGACAGCGTCATTCACCACCCGAATGAGCCACTCTGCTGTAAAGGAGACAACGATGCATCACAGCAGAATAGATAATTCATTGCCCTTTACCAGCCTAAGCACACACTATTTGAAACGACATCGAAAAATATTATAATTTGTAAATTTTTCTTGACAAGGATTTAGATACTTTGTAACAATTGGTGAACAAGAACCACCTTAGCTGCAGTTTGCATTTTTCGCTGTAAAGACAATTTAAAATTACAAATAGCGAAAACATTTCTTTTCGAATAAAGACTTGCTTACGGTACACAGTAACTCTGACCGGACACAGCAGAGGTAACGAAGACGCTTTACTGATATCTATCAGGCATGAACTACGTTTTGGGGTGGCAAGTGGGGCGAACGCCCCAGGCCCCGATCTTGAGGGGACCCCGCGCTTCAGGCCTAAGGTCGTCCTTATGCGTTTGTCAAGCTATATTCTCCGGTAAAATGGAAACGCTGATACAGGCCGCACGTAATGCACGCAAAGTCGCGAAGTCAACTTAGTCAACTTCATAACGCAATTAACAGGTTGCAGCACAGATGCAGACAGATGCAACCATTTTCTCAACGCCACTAACGGGCAACGGCTTTCCGATAACTTCGATCTCAGTTTTTCAATTTTTTTTCATTCGTGTCTTCATGTTATTTGAAAAATGACAATAATAATCAGTTTATTAGGCCAAAGAGATTGTCGTCATGTTATTATTTCGATTAAAAACCGTTGTCCACAAACAGAAATGTTTTTTATATGAATAATGAAAAACTAAATTCGTGCGCCAAATCGCAAAAGTTGATCTTGTCTAGACATAATCAGTGTTTGCAGTAGTATTCCAACCAAGATACCGATACTCTGGCCCCGCCCAGTCATGGTCAGCACTACGCCTCGCGTATTCCTAACGCCGCCTCTGCTATCAGGTATTCACTGGTTATGAACAGGTGATAACTTTGTAGTTCCTCTTGTTAAATTTTAACCCAAGTTTAGATCAACTTCTTGTCAAGGTCATATTGAAATTACATATCCCTCGGCATGATTAGCTGTACACTATATCCTCAGTGACCGTATACCATGCTATTTGGCTTAGTAGAACTCTTTGCTTTTTCTACCAAATATAAAAAACGTAGATGTACTCCTCTGATATTCTTATTCATGTTTACTTTTAAACAGGACCGCTCCGGCGGTCTAAGCAGTTATAGCGTCCGACTCGGATGCAGAAGGTCGTGGGTTCGAAACCCGTGCCAAGCCATAACAAAGACTTATAAAAATGGTACTTGCAATTGCCTCGCTTGGCGCTCAGCATTAAGATGTTAGTGGCAGTATTTAAATTATTAAAGCTTCACGGCAGATGTGAATAACGTTGAGAAAACTAGGGCAAAATGTGAAAATGTAACATAACATGTTCATGATTTTGATCCATTATAGCACCAATCTTACACAGGATACCTGTGTAAAAAAAGAAATCAGCTTTGATTGCGACATGTTATAGACTGATAACAAGCAGGCATATTAGATAAAGGTAATCTGTAACTGACGCAAGATAAATGTAAGTAATATTGAATTTTTGGTGCCTGTCAAAGGTGGAAAATGAACTCATATTTATTCTCGAGACGCAAATATGCGTTTATCTTGTCCGTAGACGAATATGCAGTAAATGTTTACTTGGCGAAACCAATTTTTATCAGGTCACGACGAGAAGAAGCTCGATTTTCCTGAGCCCTGCAGATCATTTTCAATTTTAGCAGCCTTCGTGCGCAATTCCCTTAAGATCTACTCCTGAACACGGTTATATTATTAATAATTACCAGCCTTTTTCCAAAAATATTTATTAAACCCGATAATTATTATTAGTTGAAAAATGATACACTTCCTTCCTTCCTGTCTTGTAATGACACAGCTTACAAGAATCGAATACTTTTTTGCCTCGTTCGAAACATTGTATCTAAGCCTATCGATGTCTTATAATCTGTGTATTGAGGTGCATTTGTGTTCGTAGATTTTATTTACATGCATGTCTATTATTGATCATGTCGTTGACTTTAAATTGTCTTTCCCTTTAATCAATTTATTTTACTTCAAATGCTGAAGCAAAGAGTATTGTCATTTCAGAGCATGGAAAAGTCTCATGCGCAAAAGTGTCCACTGGTCTCGAAGTAAGTTCATGCCTCTTACACGAATATTATAGAATGATGTGCCTATATTTCTTTTACGCTACGATCATTTAAATTATGTTCACAAAGAAGAAATATTCAAGACAACAATATTGCGAAAGAATTCGCAACTTTTTAAATGCTAAATTGTTCCATGTAAACTCACCAAACATATTTTTTTTTCAACCGTTCCTTTTCTTAAGAATTCAGCATACGAGCAATATTATTAGGTGGTGCAACGGAATCAACATTGTAATACCTGTTCTTTTTCTTGTTGATTTTGGAGCAGTAGTTTTCATAAAGGTATGGAACACACACACACACACACACACACACACACACACACCTACCTCTGGGTTGATAAGTAAGCAACAGTCTACCCGACTCGGCCATTGACCCTAACACCCTACTGTTCATTAATTATACAATTTTCTCGTGTCGGTAGCTTTTGGAAAGAGCATGTACATTTTATATTTGTTACTGTCTTCATTTTATTTTCATCATCCGTTATAAGACAACTACGTAGCACCGAAACATTCTAACTTTGCATGAATGAAATAAGATTCAAAAAGAGACATAAGGAGAGGATGAACCAAATATATTTTCAGCAGGTGTACATATTTGTTCTACTTGCTTTCGTAACTGTAACCTAGAAACTGAAAAGTAAACAGTTGTAAATTATACGAAATCTAGGACGATCTGTTAGTAAGTCTATCTATGATAATCTGTGAGGTTATTTTAAAGGGATGATTCAACTCAATCGTCATACGATTGGCTCATGATTTGTTTCTAAGAACCGTACACATATTCAGCATACCAGGAAAACCTTCACATGTATAGATCAGTTCAGTTGTTGTATACTTAATGTGTTTGGTTTACAGGACCGTTGTCCACGATATTATTTTTAGACTGACAGCCCTTACAATAAACAAATTAAAATTCAAGTTCAAATAAAGTGCATGAATTTTGGATTTCAGTGAAACTTGATCAAGCCATTTTTATGGCGTGGTTCTATTTTTCAAGACACGGTATGCCCTCTAGAGAAGTAAACATTATATATTATATATTTAGCCACAACAATATGTATCGTCTAATTACATACACAATACAACAATTATATTCTGTGTCAGTCTGAGGAAGCAGAGCTACCGTTAAGTACATGGAGGTACATACCGGCAAAATGTTACAAATTATTGTCTTTAAGACAAAATTTTACAAATACGTCACAAGCTAAATTATGCTGATTTAACGTCGCAAAAACATTTGGCCAGACTAAAAAAGTTTTAATGACCAATGTGTGTATGTTATCTGTGGAATATTTGCTTAAACTCTCAGTGTTTTAGTGAGCCAGACCACAGGGGCTGGTATCGTTGCTTACAATTGACCTGTCTTACATAACTATATAATAACTACAAGGGAGGACACTTGTCTCCTTGTTCGCGCGACCTCTTTAAGAATAAACGCTGATATTTCAAGCTACGCTGTAGCTTAATAAATTTTGTACCGATATTTAGCTCAGGCATTCGACTGTGTATCCCTATCAAAAGTTTGACTTAATATCAAAACTTTAAGGAATGCCAAATCATTTTCCCACGCTACTGCTCGACATGGCCGTGATCGCGACCGCTTAATATGCAAGTGAGATCTCGCTGAATGGAATACTTTCCTATCATTAGTTGAAAGAAAATGACGTGCTGTATGTATTTATAACTTATTTTCAGTTCGCCAATGAGAAGGTAGTATTCCATTCAGCGCGTTAATTTTGCATATTAAACGGGCGTGGTCAGGGTCATGTCGAGCGGTAGCGTGGGAAAATGATTTGGCATTTCTTAAAGGTATGACTTTAAGTCAAACTTTTGATAGGGATACACAGTCGAATGCCTGAGCTAAATATCGATACCAAATTTATTAAGCTAGCTTGAAATATCTGCGTTTATTCTTAAATTGGTCGCGCAAGCAAGGAGACAAGTGTCCTCCCTTATAGTTATTATATGGTACATGTATGACAGGTCAATTGTAAGCAACAATACAAGCCCGAGTGAGCCAGACTCGCAACGAGAAAATGCTGCTTAGAACAGGTCAGGTCGGGGAACATGGAGTGTTTCTTGGTAAGACACTTTTCTTCCAATTGCCGTAACACGATCCATCCATTCACGTGTCGATTGACACTGTTAAATAATCCGTCAGTCCAAACGCTATATATGGTTCTTCACTTCTAAGTACTGGTTAACAAGCACCTAAATTCAGGGGCGCCCGCAGTTTTTGTTGGGGGTGGGGTGTGGTGGGGTGGTGCAAACATGTAGTGGTCACCCATTAAGTTTTACGGATGAAGGATAAAACATGTTTAGAGGTGAAATCCAGTGGGGTTCAAGTACCCCCCTCCCTAGTTCCTATGTTCGGAAGACCATGCCTAAATACATACCCAGAAATGTGTGTTTAAAAGTTTAAACGTTTTGTACAAACATGTCTGTGGTAACCGATATTTCTGAAAACGATATAAAGTTTTCTTTACGAGTAAAGATTGTTTTTGGTCAGAACAAACGAGAACTAGTTTTTCAATAATCATGAATTAATTTAATTTTTTTAACTCTCCATGGTTCCCTTCTCGTACAAAATTAAATCATATGTTCAACTTACTTCTTTTGATTCGTCGTTTAATTGTCAAATGTTTTTTGTGTTTTTTTTTTTATCAACAAACTCACCGGTTTAACATTGAACCACTTTCATTTTTGTTTGCTTTCCTTCTTGTATATTTCTCTCTTTGAACTGAGGCACCTTGCCAACTATTACGATTGCCACATGTGCAAATCAGGTTGCAAATATCAGTCGTTTCCGATAGACTGGATCCCTAAGATCACGTTTATCAGAGAGCGAATACATACGTTACAAAAACTGTGAACACAGTGTACTATTTACCTTATTACTCTTGGGACATACAGGTTTCTCGGTCAAAGGCAAACACCAACACAATAATCAACACAGAAACAAATAAAAGGCTAACAAATAAAAACCTTCATGTCAATAAGTATTCTTTAAATATAATTTTATGCAAAGTAAATACTTTGTTTTTAAATCAAATAATTGCATTTCTTTTGCTTAAGGCTTTACACGTATTGAGATATTCGGGCTCTGCTGTAAAAAAAAAAAATATTGATTAAAAGCTTTATTGAAGTGAAGAGATTACAATTTTCAGTAGATTGGGAAATACACCCAAATATATAGTCAAATAGTATATTTGATCCGGTGTATTAAAGACAACCAGCTATACGTCAACCTGAACATTCGCCATCTTGAACATTAGTTTCCGCAACCTTTGCTTATTTAATTTGACACAAGTATAATTACAGGAAAGTATGTGCCTGATTTATTGTAATCGGTTTCATTTACACGCTGGTATACATAGCTTGTATAGACGATACTTAAAAATATTTTTTACCCCTCAGAAAGCTGAGAAATTAAAATGTAATGCAAAGCAAATATAGGAAAAAAATGCATAATGACGCAGTCGATATCAGAAACAATGTCATTTATACTGAATCTGCCTTTAACGAAAAGTTCATTAGTGTTTAACATACCGTGGCTCCATATTTCTCATGTCCGTTAGAAATGTTTCTTTTGGAAACAAAGGATCAACTTCACACATCATCATTATGATTTTTTTCTTCTTCCTAAAACGACAGGTGATTGTGCAGATTAGTAGCGTTGTTATTGATGACGTAGAACCGTAGAATAACTTGTACCTCTGGGATCAGATCACAGTTACTACTACTCCCATAGATTACATACATGCATTTCTCCAGGCTGAACTCAAACCAACATTCCAATCACACTTTGACTTCTAAGGGTGACAGTGTCATTATACACCATTACACGCTCAGAGACTTGTTGTTCCTGACCAGCAGAATTACACCTGACACCTGATGAAAATCTACCTGGGTCATAGTTCCATTTCCGGGTCAACCCAAACATAGTTTATGATCCTATTTCACACCGACGTTACAAGTGGACTTCATTCAGAACCACAATAAAATGCATCTCAAAATAATAACGACTAAATCTTCCTTTCCAATTTTTCCATGGTAAACATCAGCTCCTGTCATGAATATTTCAGTCAAACAAATCCTCTAAATGTAGATGTGAACTACTTTGCTGGGTACTGACCCGGAAGCATGTTATCAAGGTCTGTCCCTTGTCATGGTAGTTACCCGGATGGAAGGTGCATATGCAAGGACATTTTTTCCAAATGCTGCTATTGCATCCGCAAATAAAGTGAAATGATACATGCAAATGTAGGTCTCGCTGTAATCTTTTTTAATATATGATGATGTCAAGAATTATCTATATATCTCTAACTGAACGTATTATCCAACACTTCTATTGGCCGACATTTCACGCTATGGCCCATGTTTCACTAAATATTTCAAATTTTTTCCTCGGATTTAGATTTTACATTGTTTTACTTGCTATGTCGGTACTTTTGGCAATATTTAGGATTATTTACGAAGTAGTGTGATATTTGAAGGGTAGAAACGTACCTTAGAAGTTTTATCCGAAGTTGTGATAATATAATGGGAAAAAAAACGTACCTTGGAAGTTTTGTCCGAAGTTGTGATATTTGATTGGGAAGAAAACGTACCATGGGAGTGTTGTCCAAAGTTGTGATATTAGAATAGAAAATAATAAAAACTGTACCTATTAAGTTTTGCCGGAAATAGTGATATTAGAATGGGAAAAACGTACCTTCGGAGCTTTGTTAGAAGTAGTGATATTAGAATGGGAAAAACGTACCTTCGGAGCTTTGTTAGAAGTAGTGATATTAGAATGGGAAAAACGTACCTTCGGAGCTTTGTTAGAAGTAGTGATATTAGAATGGACAAAATTGTACCTAAGTAAATAATTGCATTATTACAAATAAGCGTAAGGAGCCAACATCCTCGTCATTCCCTCAAAGTTAAAATTGTTGATCATCTGTAAGGGCATTTATAATACTATGAGGTCAACACACCAGCTGACTGTACTGTGAAAAATTAACTCTCGCAAAACCATGTCATTATACATACGTTTTTAAAACCTTAATTTATTGATGAAAATTTTAAATGTTTAATGGGACTGGGGTCTAAATATCTCTGCTACTGAGTTACTGGTGTTGAAATGAAAATATTATAATGGCTTTAACCTGTGTTTGTCTATTAGCTTTTAAAATCAATATGTATACTTGACTTATTGCAAACAGACTAATTCTTTTCACAGATGTAAAGTCTATTTATTTTTGTAAATACTCAAGCTGTAAGGATCGACTGTCTTCCAGTATTTGCTTTAATCAAAAGTACTTTAAAGTGCCGTTATCACCACTGACAAAAGCTTACCCCTGCACTACGTCATTACTGCGTTGTATCTAAACTTATAGCCATCGTTTCTGAGGGTATACAAATATTAAACCCAATTGCTAGCTTATTCATATTTTTTGTGTGGGAACGAAACATTCTCTGTTTGAACAATTTAAGGCTCTACACTGATTACGATTTATACGTGTTCGACGTGGATACTACTTTAAGTGGATGAAAAATTCAGTATAGTACGATATAAAAAGTAATTAGTGAATCACTCACTCAATGTTAAATTTATATCTTAACTCCTAATTTTAGATTTGATCCATGTTCAGAAAGGTCAACAAAGGAGAGATGCAGAGAGATGAGCAACTCATACACTTTAGTTACCCAGATAGATCACTGAAAGAAGTTAAAGACTCTTTAAAAAAAGAAACTAATACAGAAATCTCCTATACAGATTACAGCCATTGACTTGCAACCAAGCAAAGGAAAATGTCGTTAACACTTTATTTGGAATTATTGATAGTAAATTATGTCTATACTTTATAATATATTATGTCTGTACTTGATAGTATATTGTGTCTATACTTGTTAGCCCATTATGTCTATACTTGATTATCGTACATTCTGACTATACTTGATAGCATATTATTTCTATGCTTAATATTTGATAGTATATTACATATATACGTGATAATACAATATGTCACTATTTGATAGTACGTTATGTCTATATTTGATAGCACATTGTGTCTTTACTTGACCGTACATTAGATCTATACTTGATAACACATGATTTCTATACTTGATCGTACATTCTGTCTAAAGTTGATTTAACATTATGTATATAATTGATAGCATATAATGTCTATATCTGATAGAAAATTATGTCTATACTTGATAGTATATTATGTCTATACTTGATCGTATATTTTGTCTATAATTGATAGCTAATTATGTCTGTACTTGGTCATCATTCATTCTGACTATACTTGATAACATATTATGTCTGTACTTGATGTACATTCAGTCTATACTTGATCGTACATTATGTATATTCTGTCTATACTTGATCGTACATTGTGTCTATACTTGATAGCCCATTATGTCTATACATGATCATTCATTATGTATACACTTGATTGCACATTATATATATATACTTGATGGTAAATTATATATATACTTGATAGTATATTATGTCTTACTTGATATTATATTATGTCTATACTTGATAGTATATTATATATATACTTGATAGTGTATTATGTCTATACTTGATCGTATATTCCGTTTATGCTTGATAATCCATTATGTCTATACATGATCATCGTACACTCTGATTATACTTGATAGCATAGTATGTCTATACTTGATCATACATGCAGTCCATACTTGATCCTATATTATGTATATTCTGCCTATACTTGATCGTACATTGTGTCTATAATTGGTAGCACATAATGCCTATACTTGATCGGACTTTATATATATACTAGATTGCACATTTTGTCCATGCTTGATAGCACATTATGTCTAGACATGATAGTATATTTTGTCCATACTTGATAGTACATTATGTCTATACTTGATTGTACATTATATCTATACTTGATAGTATATTATGTCTATACTTGATTGTACATTATGTCTATACTTGATCGTACATAATGTATAAACTTGATTCACATTATGTCTATACTTGATAGCACATTATGTCTATACTTGACAGAACATTATGTCTGTACTTGATATTATATTATGTCTATACTTGGTAGTATATTATGCCATATTTTTAAGTAAATTTTGTATATACTTGATACTACATAAGTCTATCCAAACTGATTTTGAATTGCAAAAAGAGTTATTTGAATTCACTTTCAGAAATTACTACTGCAGGAACCAACTTTAAATGACATATGTAAACAAAACAAAACAAAAGCTTTTGCATCAAAGAATTTATCAATATATATCATGGAATCCTCAATTATCAACAACACGTTTCTGAATTCCTAAAGCATTTGTATAAGTGAAGTACGGTATCTGTTATGATTTGATTTGTTAACACTATCGTTAAGCGAGTGTAATCAACACTATCATTAAGTGACCATAATTAAATTAATTCACACACCCTTTAACATCAAATAGGTTTCTAAATTAATAAATATAAAAAAAATTTAATGTTTGATATGTCATATATTGGAGAACTTCTAATGCATTTATTCGAATATTGAGGGGAATTACACCTAATATTAAAAATTATGCAAGCATTTAATATTAATATACGTTTCTATTTCTTTAACTGCTACGTATTTGAAAACTTCTGAATATTTTGTAATAACTTTTCTCTATTTTGAATTTGTCAAATTTAATTGCGATCGCTAGACAAAAAACGTTTATATAAAAGTATGTAAAAGGATGTATATCTGCTTATGTGCCACGCCGAACACCTGTCCATAAGCGCGTGTGACGTAGCATAGGTAAATGACAGTGACGTAAAAATATCGGAGAAGGAAAACAATTCTGCTAATGTGCAAAGAGCATACTGTAAAACGCGGACACTCGAACGGTACTCTCTGGCTGAGATCATGCACGAGTTGGAAAAAAAAATTACGGATGTGATTCTCAGTTATATCCTTCAATTTGGGGGGTAGGGGTGGTCATCGCTTTAAAGATAATTGCGAATCCATGAAAGATGGCCTACGTTTTAGAAGATTGTTGTCTGAGACTGGTGAGTGACTGATGCGAATTCGGAAGTTATTGAAGATGCTAGATACATAGTGGACGATATTTTTTGTATCACAAGCATTGATTCATCAGCTGTTTTAATGTACTGAAGAATTGTTTGAACCTAATAAATGTTTGTGCACCATGGGCCTTGCATTTGTTGACGGCTGAACAAAACACAGACTCAGGCTGAAATCGGCAAATAGCTACTCGCTAAAATATGAAAAGAGTGACCAGCGACGTTTTAATGAGATTGTTACGTGTGATGAAACATGGATTTACATTTCTCAACTCAACTCAAGCTTGGATCAGGGAAGATGTTTCTTAACCACGAATCTATCCACGTAGTAAGGGCTGTCAAGAGAGTTTTATACGAATTGTTTTCGATCTAAAAGGTCCAGTCGTCAAGGTACCTAGGTCTGACTCTGCAGTGTCGTTGAACATTTGTATGTCCCCAAAGTGTTGCCAAAATTCGTGGAGCACTACCGAACTACCTGTCCGCGCACCTGTGCCCAAAGTATCCATCTACCAGTGACAACGCATCAGAACATAAATCCGCCCTCGTGACAGACCTTCAACCTTCGCCACATCCGCGATATAAGCATGATTTAGTTTCAAGTGATTTTTGATTGAATTCTGTTATCCAATTCGCTTAGGGGTGGAAAGCCGCCAAGAGGTTGGAAGCTTTCCAGTATATGAACAGCGTACCAAAAAGTGAATACAAAATGGCATTCAACAATTTGAAAATCAGAATTGGAAGGTGTGAAGGGGTACATGAGGAGTACTTCGAGTCGAGAGGATGCACTAATAGAGAATTTTGTTGTACAGCGCACTAATATTTAGCATTTTTAAAATATTAATAGCTATATCAAGTGAAAAGTAAATGTCAAGCAACTAATGCCTTTCCCAAAGACACAACGAAAAAGCCGACCTGGTTTTATATTGAACCTGTTATCCTTGGATTACCAGTTCGACACTCTGGCCCACTGGTCTACCGCTGCTCCCACATCGATGTACCTTCATAAACACAATTTTATAACAATTTAAATGTTCAGATCATCCGTTTAAAAGTAGGATTACACAGAGAAATCCCCAAGGATATTTTAAGATCTGAAATACGTTTTGTTGTTCTGTATATGAACCAGCTTAAATTAAACGAAGCAGAAGGCAAGCCACCGCTGGAGGTAAACGCAGTATCTTGCAGTGTACAAATTACAATGGAATTGGGGTTTTAAAAAAAGGGTAAAGCTTACGCTCCGGTCGCCTTGGATAGTTTTATTTAGTAACTTCCATCGTTCTCTTTGTTCCACTACATCAAATAAACTTCATCTAGCATAAGCTTAGGTGGCAGAGAACGGTTTCGTGAATTGGCTCCTGGCAAATTTCTTAACTTAAGACAATGGTGTGACTTTTTTTTAGGTCTTATTGTGTAATAATTAAAGATATGGATAGATTTGTGAATTTCTTCTTTTCGGCTTGTGTTCTTGAAATTGATGTGAGGTATGTATACCTCATGTAGTCACTGGACAGTATGTAGCCAAAATACCAATAGTCGGCAAGGAATCAAAGCTAGCCACTTATAGCAGTAGACGCATTGGTTCAAGGCATGTAAAACATATAAAAAATGCTTGGATGACAACTATCTTGAATTAAGCTATTAAGTACACAATGTTTTTAAAAATTATCACGCAAGGAAAGGGCTTGTGTTTGCACTGTGAGCATCATGTGTTCTCAAAATGGCATTCGGACATGAAAAATGCGTGTAAATTTGGGGGTGGGGTGGGTGCATCAGCGTTTTATTCTACGAATTTCCACCGACTTGTCAGGTCAATTGAATGATATTCTTATGTTTTGCTTTATTATACCTATCTATAAATATGGACCTTTTTGACCTCACTCATGTATTTTATTTTTATTTTTTATAAATTTTTATATTAGGCATGTGTATGCAACATTAAATGTGTGCATATAAACTGTCCCCTGCACCCTTACCCGCCGTCGTGGCCAATAAACTGATTTGGTATGCAGGATGTGCTCCAGGTTACTCTTGAGAATCTGGCAACTCTTCACGCAAGAAATAAGACAATATGACACGACAGTATACATCATGCCTGATGACAAAGTCGGTGATGCTAGCGTGATCCGAGCAGAAAACTTTCATCAAACTTGTTGTGTAGAGTTGTTGAACAATTTATTGTCATCTCGTTTTATTTTATTTCCATCCACGAATCCGATAAAATCCACATATCTCTCTAAACTTTATCGCGTAATCTTTCAGTGTATAATCTGTTTATTCATCATTCGACCTGGACGCAGGTGCACGTATCTGCAGTCGATGACTCAAAGATAAGTAACCTGTCTGGTGCATATATCTGATGCAAGGTAAAGGCCGTGCTTAGTTTTCCAGGAAATTATACCGAGGTTGTCACGCACCTTGATTATGCATGCCCCTCATCACGCTCGTAAATAGTCATAGGCAGTTATTCCGGCTGCTATTTTTGTAGTTTGCGAATTGACTTTTAACCCATGGTAAGAGTGGAGCAAAACGAGTAATATATATCCCCACCCTCGAAAATGATCCAAACATAACGATTGCATTAAACTGAAGGAGTCTGATTATTCGTTCCAGTAGACACTGTATATTTATAACTCGCAGGAGATTTAAGTCTACAGGCTTCTTTGTTATTGTTTATCCTGAGGCATAACGGTGAGCGCAATGTTTTCTGCATTTTTATTCCATTCATCTTATTGACCATGGTTCATTTCAATTTAAAATAACAGAATATAAATGAAAGCAACATTGATTTTTACATTATGTCGTATCACTGTTAATCACACAACGCTCACTGTTATTGGGCGACATGGTGTCTCATAACATTTGGTCCTGACACTATCTCTTAATACTTGTCAGCGTCAGGGGAGTATTGGAAGAAGAAATGATTAAGATCAACACAGCATGGAAGGATGAAAAGACGATTAAGGTGCACGAGATTCAATTCTAGCGCTTGGAGCAGGACTGGATGAATATCTGTAACACAGTTCGCCATATAGGCCATCCAGACTGGATCAGTGAGGAGGAGGAGAAGGAAGACAAAGGAAAGGAAGGAAATGAGTCAACTACTAAGTTGACAAAACTGGAGTGTTTACATATGATATGCAAGTAACACATTTGAGGGACGATATCTCAGTATAAGATAGGAATTTTACGAATGATATGTTATTATCAGGTGTCAGTAGACATACTACACGATAGTAGTGAATAGGGACACCCTAGGGACAATGGGACTTACCATTAAAAACCACCTTGGGACACTCTGGGGACTATGTAAATTTAACATGGGGAAAATTGCTGGGACACTCTAGGGACAAGGGGAATTAACATGGGGAATAGAGTTTGGGTCTGTCTAGGGACAATGGGAATTTAACATGGGGAATAGATCGTGGGACTGTCTAGGGACAATGGGAAATTTAACATTACGGAAACCCCTGGGGGGATATAGCCTCAAGGGAATTTAACATATGGAAATTGAACATGGTGGGTCTGTATAGCGTCAAGGGGAATTGAACATGGTGGGACTGTCTAGGGACAATGATGGTAGAGGGTCAAACACAACAAAGACAGAGACATACATACACTAGTACAAGCGTGAGATTTATATATAAAGCATTACCAAGACCTGAAATCTTGCTGGGGTGTTCAAACATTTGCATAATTGTAATGATGCTATAAATAGCTATAATCAAGGAAATGCTCAACGACAAAATGGATGTGACTAAAAGTAACGCTAAAATGACGAAATTGTCCCAGAATTTAAAGGAAAATAAACATATCCCCGAAAATTAAGTTACAATGGTTTAGACTAAAATGGATAAAATTAGTAACTACTTACAATATCAACTTGTGTGACGATCGTGGATAAATACCTATGTATCTATAATCAGCTGAAATTCCTATGAAATCCCACTATCTATTTATAGCTCCAACTTGTGGGTTATTCCTTTGGAAAATCCCACTATCTTTTTATAGCCTCAGCTTGAGTGACGTTCCTGTTTATGAACTCTAGTATATATGTATAGCTACAAAATGTGGAAATCCCCAAGTCCATATTTATAGTCTCAAAATTTCCAGCGTCAGTGACGTCACTGTACTGAACACTAGGGGATAAATGGCAACAGTGTTGCAAGTGGCTGACCTGAATACGCGCTACTGTAGGTAGGTAGGTAGAGTGTATCTGATAGGGATAAAGTGAGTTTTATAGGGACAAACAGAGACCAATACACACACACACACACACACACACACACACACACACACACACAACGTACGCGCGCAGACACACACACACACACACACACACACAGAGGAAAGAGGGAAAAAAACACAAGCATACTATCCATACAAACGTACGCGAACGTATACAAACCCCAAATATACTATCCACACAAACGTACGCGAACGCATACAATTCCCAAATATACTATCCACACAACGTCGCTAACGCGGACAAACCCCAAATATACGATCTACACTCGGGAGGAAGAAGAAAAAAACAACCAAATATACGATCTACACAACGTACGCGAATACACACACACACACACGCACACACACACACACACACACACACACACACACACACACACACACAGGGAAGAGGAAAAAAACAAACCCCAAATATACTATCCACACAGAAGGGAGATAATACAAACCCCAAATATATTATCTACACATGGAAGAGGAAGAATACAAATCCCATACCTACTATCCACACGGACGTGAGATGTAAATAAAATAAACCCCATATCTACAATCTACGCAGAGGGAAGAAATAAATAACCCAATATACACGATCCTCAAAGAGGGAAGAGGAAAAAGCCATAATATACTAACCACACAGAGGGAAGAAGAAAACCATTATACACTATCCACACGAAGTGAAGAAATAACCCTTTATATATACTATCAACAGAGAGTGAAGAAAATAACCCATTATATTCCATCAACACAGAGTGAAGAAGAAAAAGGTTTTTGAAAGCACCTAAGCCCTCACCTGCAATGACCAACTCTGCCAAGCACCTACACCCCACTCCACCCCCAACACTACAAAACCCATTTAACCCGTTATTTTATGGCATCAGTGTGTGATTTAGGAAACATCAAGACACAAAATGATGGATGAATAGACTGACTATTGTTTACCGACTTGCATGCCTAAAGAGCGTGCGTGAAGGAAAACATCCTTTCATTTCAATTCTAACTAAAACATGTTCCAGAGGGATAGAGAGAGAGGTGAAAGAGCACAATTTCATAAAGTGTGAGTAAAAAACAAATCACGCCATCCTTATTATAGAATGTCAAGACTAAGAGACACTTACGTTTTCTTTCTGGTCTATTCTCTTTTAGAAGGTAGTATGAAATTTCACATCAGGGCCAACGCATCGGCTCACATTGTCAATTTTTCCATTTCCATGTCTTTACTGGCACAAGTTTTTCATCATCTTCAATTTCTTCTTCTTCTGAATCCCTCTTCTCTGTTTCGTTTTCTTTCTGTTTCTTCTCTTTTCTCGTAGGGCACTCTGAATCCCAGTGTCCTTTCTCCCGACAACGATATTAGGTGTCTTGACTTTTGTCTCTCTTTCTTAGACGAAGCAGGTATTCTGGAGACAAATACCCATTTACCTTTGCAGATATAGCAAACTTCATTAGCACTTACACACTTTCGTATGACTCTCATCAAATCAACGACCAAAAGAGTAAGTTTTGTTGCCACTTTCGCATGTGAATTATGCTTTCGTATGACTTTTAGCAAATATTTGACCAGCAGGTCGATCTGTGCTGACTCTTCCATCTTCTTGATCGTTTGAGAGTGGAATGAATACTCTGACGCTAAGACACTCTCCCTATATACAGGGACCTGCTGCGTATGAAACCTAGTCAAACGTAATTTTGCAATAAGATGAAACGATTTCATTGAGAAAGTAAAAGGCAATGATGTACCGTATCGCCTCACACAAAACCTGAAGTGTTAGTTCAAATCCGTGTCAGCGATTTCGAAGACGACATAACTGAGCTTTAATCAATGCTCTCCATTTATGCTACAAAACCACGAGTCCTGATTCACGCCAAAAGAAATTTCGTTCGGTCCATAAAAAATAGTATCACATCTGAGAAACGCAAAAACGAACTTCCAGAAAACTGAGAACGACGGCTTACACCTACAAAGTAAATTTATGAGTTCAAGTAGTGCGTAAAACTTAGTCAAATTAAATTTTTACAGTCAAGACGAAACGATCTCTTTTCGAACAAGAAAGCAGACACCAAGCGACAATGGCGATCCGTGTCACACAACACTTTTCAAAATGTATATTATCAGAGGTTTGTTCTAGCGATCTGCACGGTTAAATTAAATGTTGATGTATTTTGCAATAAGACGGACACAATTTCCATGGGATCGCCCATGGTACGATTGTTCGTGCATTAGTTTAATTTTTTAAAATATTTTTTATATAAATCGCCTATAGGATAGACCCAGTAAAGCATGGCCATTCTCGTCACTGTCTGAATAGCTACTCAAGTCAATTCGAAGTGAACGCGGTCAGAAAATAAGTATAGCCAATGAAATGGCTTACAACGGGTGATGCATTGTTTTGTTCTAGGACTGTGTGGCATAATAATCCCTATGTTCTTGCGTTGTTACCATTACAGTGCAGACAGACTGAAATGTGAACTTACAAGCCCTCTTTGTGTGTGTTGTACCATTTCTTCTTACCACATCAAAATACTGAGCGTCACAGTATTGGTTCGCGTTTTCAAGCTGACCATTTTTTTTTATATCTCACTTAAACATTTTAACATAAACACTCACACTCACATCGGTAGAGTCAGAACAGACGTGTTACAGTATTGAGGGGCATGTTATCTTTTTTTTTTCTTTCTTCAAACTAATAAATTTGGGGTTTGTATGAAGTAAAGAACCGAAAGTACAGTGAACCTCAAGGATGATGACCCAATCTGTCTGTCTATTGATGCGTGTATTTACTTAAGAAGAAATATGACCTCTAAAACACAAAGAGATACGGCAAGCATGATTAGAATGAACACAACGATGTTTTCCTTCACGCCCGTGTAATTTAGAGTTTCAATCTTCTTTGAAGACAAACTTAGTCTCCTTTTGTAGGGCTTGAAATAATAAAAAAACTGAAAAATCTTAAGCACTTTGCTATAGATAATTTCATCAACAGACTAAACAACATAAATACCGTTACAGCAATAGAAAGCCTTAAATCTTCTATCAAAAAGAAATGCATCAAAAAAATTAAAGATTAACGATAACTAACCAATGAAACCGAATTTTACAAAGGCAATGACATGTGAAGAAATGCCTCTCACTTTGGAAAGGTAGGCGAATGTACTGTCATGCAACATCAACTTGAAAAAAATTATAAACAGAGAGAAACCTGAATTCAAAATTCAGTTGTTTTTTTTCTTCAAAATTGTTTCGTTTCTTTTTTTCTTTTTTTGGAACAAATCTAAGCACTAATATAGAGTGGAAAAGGGAAAATGCACATACAAGCTTTGATATTTCTGAAAAAAAATGAGGGGATATTCCTAACGTTCATAACCACCTATATATGCTTGGACTTGTCTGTGACTTATCCACAAAACAAGATGTACATATTTCTGGTCAATCTGCAAGTGTGTGCGTGTTTTTGAAAATGGTAAAAATTGGATATACAATTGTCTCGTGACACTTATAAAGTGAAGAGTCTGTACAAGTGTCAAAAGCCAAAGTCATATAAGTTTTGTATTTTGTACGGCTTGTAAAGATTTCCACTTTAGAAAATGTGAAGTATCACAAGTTATTATCACAAACAGAAGTGGAACATAGGAACTTGCAAGAAAGAAAATAACCCAGACAGTTGGTGTCATCAAGAGTGCTAGAGACGATACCCGAACTTGCTTGCTTGCTTACTTGAATTAAAGTGATTTTCGCTCTAATGGAGCATGTATCACTGGTCTAATAACGCACCGCGTGATTTTTAATTACTCCTGGGGAAGGAAAGAGAGCCTCATCCCCCAGGCTTTTATGTGCTCACAGACTATTTTTAAATTTAGCCACTCAGGTGTAGGACTAACTAGTCCTTAACAATCTGACTGAAAGGCTTTAAACATGAGTGGGAATTGTCTCACCACACACTCATTTTTCTGTCCGAGCGTGGTAAAGGAGGAAAAAGGTGCTCAGCAAGACAGCCATGGATGTTAAGTACTCACCAAAACGCTAGCCCATACTTATTTCAAATCAAGTCCCGTTTTTGCTAATGGACAATCAAAAGTACCAATAATGCGTTAACCACCTGTGCAATTAGTTCAAATCTAACGAGTCTGTTAAATTTCCTACTTCCTAACATATCTGTCTAATATTAGTACTTAGTGTACATAAAAATAGCCATACTGATCTTATTTAAATTATTATGTCTAAGCGACATATACCAGTTTGGTCGATGTTAGGTTTAAAAAGTTAAGTTTGTTGCGGTGTTCCAATGGGTCAAGTTTGTTTCGAGAATAGTTTAGTCAAGGAGGGATACCAAGCCAAATATGGTTCCCTATTTAATAAAAAGCAATCTTTTGGAGCCCTAAAAAAGGCTGTTTTTTCTGTTAAAAGGTAATAACGTCTCTCTTTTGCTTTCACGTTCTTTCCCGCACTCCTAGTCTCATGATTCTTGATATCAGGAAATGCGTAGCCATGATGGGCGGCAATGTAAGCAGCGGCTTCTACCAGTTGAATGAGGGGTATCCAGTGTAGGCTTGTCTGTAGAAATGGGGAAGAACACGGACCCCTAATCCCCATTGAGAAGGTCTTGGTTTAAAGGTGTCTAGAGATTTGTAGGCAACGTATTGTATGGCTCTAATAAACTGCCCTGCTTTGTTGACGTCATACAATGCTTGATCTAGCCCCATTTCGGTGTACTTCTTAACGAGGGTGAGCGTCACCCTCCTCCTCCTCAACCGCCTCAATTTCCTTTTCTGGTTCTGATACTAATTCTTCAGTTGAGGTAGATAGTTTCAAATCCGCTGCTATGGTGTCTGTCGCTGTTATTGTTGTTGTGGTTGTTCTTTCAGCTGAGATTGCCTGTAGTATCGGAGTGAGAAAAGAACGTAGTGCCTCCGATAATTACATTTGAGTTTGCCATACCGTTTGTCTAACATAATTGGCCCTTTGTTTTGCCACCACTCTTTCCGGGGCGGGTTGTTTGTTAGGTATAGTCGGCTGTTGACTAGATGTTATTTGTGTTCTCGAGGTGGGTGGAGTGCTAACTGGCTAGGTCTGCATTTCTTGCTCCCGCTGCTGTTGCGTATATTTCTTCCCTTCACACCGAGTTCTGGGCCTAATTCTTTTAATTTCGTTGTACCCGAACTTACATTATCCATATTATCACCAACAAAAAGAAACAAAAAAAAAATAAAATACGCACAGACCTAAAAGAAACACTCACTCACTTTTTACAGAACATTACTATTTTTAAAATTTTGATAAGCGACGGAAACGAAGGACTTAGAGTCACACTTTCTAACCAAGATAAAGAAATGATGTGCTGATAGACTCACTTCTGTATTTTTTTCTTCTAACTGACTAACATATCATAGGCAATGGAATGTTATTTCTTTTCGAGAGTATGGGGTAGCCCTGAAATTTTGTTTTTGGGAACTTGAAGCTATGGCGATCGCTTAGGTTATAAGATGGCGGCCTCCTCTGACGACAGGCTTTCTCACAGGATAAGATCTACTTCTTCGGAAAGAGAAGAAGAACTCTTTGGTGTCGATACAACTGTTGACAAAGCCTCTGTCAGATTCATGCTGCTGCTGCTGTTGCTGCTCTCTCTGCTGTTTATGAAGTCTGTACTTCTCCGTCCATTCTTCTTTCTCCTTCTTGAATTCCTCCTTGAAGAGCTCTTCTTTCAGGTCTTCAGTGACTTTCAACATTATGATATTGTCTATCTCTTCAGGTCTCGGTATCAGACTTGTCATGACCCTATGCAAATTCACATAGGCTTCGTTCAACTTGGCTAATCTTGAGCACATCTTCGTAGAAAGATGAGTCGACAATGGATGGGCAGACTGGAGACTGCCCCGTTTTTATGGTCAAAGCTCGGACGTGAAGGAAAACATTACTACACGGTTTTCGAGTCGAACCGTTCAAATAGTGTTATGGGAAGGATAGAGAGAAGTCAAAGAGCATGAATCAGGATACCTATAGTTAAACAAACCACAAAGGCATTTTTTTCTTCAAAACACAACATTTTTATTCAAAATTACTTAACACTAACAAACAATTCTAACATTTTTAACAATAATCCAACAATATAACATCAAACATTTTTTTCAAATCACAAACATTTTTTTTTCAACTAACACATTATTTTGGACAGGGCTGACAACGTTGTGAATGAAATTGTGATTTCCACTGTTGTAAGTCATTAGGCCATTGATGGACACTACGTTTCCTAGTTAGAGACAAAAGATAAGCATAATGGTCACAAAACCATCGATCTACTTTCTCATCGTTTCTAGAAGAATGACGATCAAAATAAGTCACTAAATGTTCTAAAGAATAGCCCAGACTACGATGATGCAGAAAATGCACACAATATTGTCCACACACCAAGGAATATGTGCCTTGTTATTTCACATTATTGAATCCTGTGGTCTGAGCATTTCTTCTCATAAAGTCAATGATATCGTCTTCCAAAGGGGGCAATCCATGCGAATCGAAATATTCCACACATCCTTCTTGAGGAAAGTAGACGGCTACCCAGTGGGTTCCTGGGAGATGACTGTCGTCCGTGTTGATCACATAAGCTTCATGGTCTTGAGGTTTGCGATGAGGGAGTTCATCTTTAGCACAGACGACAGGATTCCAAGAAGCCGTGTACGAACTGTGGTTCAAAAGGTAATAAAGTTCCCAGGTATCCCTGTTTTGTGTGGGTTTTTTCTTCACAGGTAATGATAAGTGATCAATTCGATCCTGACTTTTTGCTTGAAAATGTCTGACAAGTAACGTTTCTTCGCCTTGTCTCCCAACTCTGATCCAAGAGAGCTTCGATGCGATGGATCTCTTGAGCTAATAATGGAGGACAATAATGTTCACGCAAGCCTTGATACCACTGTTGTAACACGCCTTCTTCCGAGATGAGACTCCAAGCTTCGTCCAGATATTCGTCCAATTTTTCTTCTTGACTCAGCATCAGGCATTTATCGTGTTGAATTTGACTGGGATGATCGTTATGACATCCATAGCAATCTTTCTTGATCAATTCCTTAATTTGTTTCTGTCAAGACTATAGCATAACATGAAACTAAATGGGATTCTTGTTCTGGCCATCTAGACTTCATCATGATGACTTCTTCGTCTTTGTCTTGGGGTTCTCCTTCCTCAGGATCTTCACATTCCATGTCCAAAGAATCCCTACTATATAAACATTGATAAAAGTCTTCCATGACTTCTAATAGTCTAGAATGACTTCTCTCAAACTGTTGATTTCTATCGTATTGTCAAATTCAGAATACAGGATGACGTTCACCGTATTATCTGCGCGTAGATTTTCTGCAAACTGAAATTCCACACGCATCTGGCCGGATTTTATAGGGTGAAAATGTCCCTCCTCGCTGTCTTGACTTAAAATTCGTTAGAGAACCGTTTTCGAAAATGGAGTTTCACTGTAACTTTCCCTTTGGAGAATGGAATATTTTGTCCCAGATCTCCTTTTATAGCAATGTTGACAGTGTCTAAATACGACTTACTGACGGGCAAATAGTGAGGATGTACAAATTCACGGTGTACGTGATAGGTGTTTGCACCTTCCTGGTCATTGTTTGTGGTACTATCCACTTTGAAAGGAATGACACGCAGTAACGGCACAGAGGTGTGTCCACCACGTTGTACTCCACCACATCGGAATACACAAAGATCAAATTAAGTCCTTGGTTCAGTTCTACCGGGTTTCCAAAAGCTCTGTAAAAATCCATATTACTGTTGATCTTGGGGCTCAAATTGTTTGCGACCATTTCTGCATGTCCACCCAAAATTTCAAACAAACTACCATTGAACCTGAGGGACAATGTGTCCGTGTCTTGAAATTTGATCACGAGACGATGAGCCACTTTATGGTACTCAATCTTCACACTTTTTTTGGCTCTGTTCAGTGCTTTGCCAAAGGCTAAGTTGAACCTGTCCGCAATAGTGTCCACCAAATGTTCACCACTAAAATAATAACCTGAAGGAATTTTCAAGGTGTAGATAATGAAGGCTGGATTGTTGGCTGGTCTTGTGTCCCTTAAAAACCCGATTTTATTGATTTCTTCCTCCAATTTGGCATTCAGGATTTCCACCTCGAAAGTGTTTTGCTTTTCGGTGATGTTTTTGATTTGTGTTGGGTGAATGATTTCCACTAAAGCCACTTCCAAATGGGCTTCGTGATCTAACTGGATGGTCTGAGGTAATTTGACCGTGTAACAGCACAACGTGTTCTCGGGAAACACCTCCATGGAATTGTCACTGGGTAAGTAAAATTGGTTGTTATTGCTCATAATTCCAGAGTTTTGTGGCTCTCCGAGGTGTTACTGGAAGTCAGAGGAGTGTCTCCGCCCAAAATGGGGTTGTTGTTGGAGTGGTGACTGGCACTGACACTGGACACAAGGTTCCCGTTGTTCCCGTTCGAGGAGAATTTCAGGGAGGGATTAGGAAGCAGGTAACCGATGCAACTGCTCAGTACAATGGTCCACAATTGTTTGTCTCCTTGTTGCAAACTCAAATTGGCAATGGCTGCACCGATGACGCAATACACCACGAAGGTTTGGCAGAAAAAGACGATTTGCGTTTTAGGCACACGTTCTCCATAACCACACCCACAAGGGTTGTTTTTGTAAATCTTGCAGAGAAGAATTGGGTGAAAGAGTGATCACAGTAGCTGAATCTGTGTGAAAGGGAATGATGGTCACTTCTTTTTATAGTCGATGACGTGCGAAGCGTCGATCCAAGAATGAAAACTGGGCGGATATCCTTTCCAACGTACTTTGACTTCTCTGACACGTCGTTTGCCCACTTTACGGTTTCTGCGTTTGACAATGCCTTTGATGTCGTACACGTCGTCTTTTTTGGTGACACGACTTCATTTGAAATAAGTACGGGCTAGCGTTTTGGTGAGTACTTAACATCCATGGCTGTCTTGCTGAGCACCTTTTTCCTCCTTTACCACGCTCGGACAGAAAAATGAGTGTGTGGTGAGACAATTCCCATTCATGTTTAAAGCCTTTCAGTCAGATTGTTAAGGACTAGTTAGTCCTACACCTGAGTGGCTAAATTTAAAAATAGTCTGTGAGCACATAAAAGCCTGGGGGATGAGGCTCTCTTTCCTTCCCCAGGAGTAATTAAAAATCACGCGGTGCGTTATTAGACCAGTGATACATGCTCCATTAGAGCGAAAATCACTTTAATTCAAGTAAGCAAGCAAGCAAGTTCGGGTATCGTCTCTAGCACTCTTGATGACACCAACTGTCTGGGTTATTTTCTTTCTTGCAAGTTCCTATGTTCCACTTCTGTTTGTGATAATAACTTGTGATACTTCACATTTTCTAAAGTGGAAATCTTTACAAGCCGTACAAAATACAAAACTTATATGACTTTGGCTTTTGACACTTGTACAGACTCTTCACTTTATAAGTGTCACGAGACAATTGTATATCCAATTTTTACCATTTTCAAAAACACGCACACACTTGCAGATTGACCAGAAATATGTACATCTTGTTTTGTGGATAAGTCACAGACAAGTCCAAGCATATATAGGTGGTTATGAACGTTAGGAATATCCCCTCATTTTTTTTCAGAAATATCAAAGCTTGTATGTGCATTTTCCCTTTTCCACTCTATATTAGTGCTTAGATTTGTTCCAAAAAAAGAAAAAAAGAAACGAAACAATTTTGAAGAAAAAAAACAACTGAATTTTGAATTCAGGTTTCTCTCTGTTTATAATTTTTTTCAAGTTGATGTTGCATGACAGTACATTCGCCTACCTTTCCAAAGTGAGAGGCATTTCTTCACATGTCATTGCCTTTGTAAAATTCGGTTTCATTGGTTAGTTATCGTTAATCTTTAATTTTTTTGATGCATTTCTTTTTGATAGAAGATTTAAGGCTTTCTATTGCTGTAACGGTATTTATGTTGTTTAGTCTGTTGATGAAATTATCTATAGCAAAGTGCTTAAGATTTTTCAGTTTTTTTATTATTTCAAGCCCTACAAAAGGAGACTAAGTTTGTCTTCAAAGACGATTGAAACTCTAAATTACACGGGCGTGAAGGAAAACATCGTTGTGTTCATTCTAATCATGCTTGCCGTATCTCTTTGTGTTTTAGAGGTCATATTTCTTCTTAAGTAAATACACGCATCAATAGACAGACAGATTGGGTCATCATCCTTGAGGTTCACTGTACTTTCGGTTCTTTACTTCATACAAACCCCAAATTTATTAGTTTGAAGAAAGAAAAAAAAAAGATAACATGCCCCTCAATACTGTAACACGTCTGTTCTGACTCTACCGATGTGAGTGTGAGTGTTTATGTTAAAATGTTTAAGTGAGATATAAAAAAAATGGTCAGCTTGAAAACGCGAACCAATACTGTGACGCTCAGTATTTTGATGTGGTAAGAAGAAATGGTACAACACACACAAAGAGGGCTTGTAAGTTCACATTTCAGTCTGTCTGCACTGTAATGGTAACAACGCAAGAACATAGGGATTATTATGCCACACAGTCCTAGAACAAAACAATGCATCACCCGTTGTAAGCCATTTCATTGGCTATACTTATTTTCTGACCGCGTTCACTTCGAATTGACTTGAGTAGCTATTCAGACAGTGACGAGAATGGCCATGCTTTACTGGGTCTATCCTATAGGCGATTTATATAAAAAAATATTTTAAAAAATTAAACTAATGCACGAACAATCGTACCATGGGCGATCCCATGGAAATTGTGTCCGTCTTATTGCAAAATACATCAACATTTAATTTAACCGTGCAGATCGCTAGAACAAACCTCTGATAATATACATTTTGAAAAGTGTTGTGTGACACGGATCGCCATTGTCGCTTGGTGTCTGCTTTCTTGTTCGAAAAGAGATCGTTTCGTCTTGACTGTAAAAATTTAATTTGACTAAGTTTTACGCACTACTTGAACTCATAAATTTACTTTGTAGGTGTAAGCCGTCGTTCTCAGTTTTCTGGAAGTTCGTTTTTGCGTTTCTCAGATGTGATACTATTTTTTATGGACCGAACGAAATTTCTTTTGGCGTGAATCAGGACTCGTGGTTTTGTAGCATAAATGGAGAGCATTGATTAAAGCTCAGTTATGTCGTCTTCGAAATCGCTGACACGGATTTGAACTAACACTTCAGGTTTTGTGTGAGGCGATACGGTACATCATTGCCTTTTACTTTCTCAATGAAATCGTTTCATCTTATTGCAAAATTACATTTGACTAGGTTTCATACGCAGCAGGTCCCTGTATATAGGGAGAGTGTCTTAGCGTCAGAGTATTCATTCCACTCTCAAACGATCAAGAAGATGGAAGAGTCAGCACAGATCGACCTGCTGGTCAAATATTTGCTAAAAGTCATACGAAAGCATAATTCACATGCGAAAGTGGCAACAAAACTTACTCTTTTGGTCGTTGATTTGATGAGAGTCATACGAAAGTGTGTAAGTGCTAATGAAGTTTGCTATATCTGCAAAGGTAAATGGGTATTTGTCTCCAGAATACCTGCTTCGTCTAAGAAAGAGAGACAAAAGTCAAGACACCTAATATCGTTGTCGGGAGAAAGGACACTGGGATTCAGAGTGCCCTACGAGAAAAGAGAAGAAACAGAAAGAAAACGAAACAGAGAAGAGGGATTCAGAAGAAGAAGAAATTGAAGATGATGAAAAACTTGTGCCAGTAAAGACATGGAAATGGAAAAATTGACAATGTGAGCCGATACGTTGGCCCTGATGTGAAATTTCATACTACCTTCTAAAAGAGAATAGACCAGAAAGAAAACGTAAGTGTCTCTTAGTCTTGACATTCTATAATAAGGATGGCGTGATTTGTTTTTTACTCACACTTTATGAAATTGTGCTCTTTCACCTCTCTCTCTATCCCTCTGGAACATGTTTTAGTTAGAATTGAAATGAAAGGATGTTTTCCTTCACGCACGCTCTTTAGGCATGCAAGTCGGTAAACAATAGTCAGTCTATTCATCCATCATTTTGTGTCTTGATGTTTCCTAAATCACACACTGATGCCATAAAATAACGGGTTAAATGGGTTTTGTAGTGTTGGGGGTGGGGTGGGGTGTAGGTGCTTGGCAGAGTTGGTCATTGCAGGTGAGGGCTTAGGTGCTTTCAAAAAACTTTTTCTTCTTCACTCTGTGTTGATGGAATATAATGGGTTATTTTCTTCACTCTCTGTTGATAGTATATATAAAGGGTTATTTCTTCACTTCGTGTGGATAGTGTATAATGGTTTTCTTCTTCCCTCTGTGTGGTTAGTATATTATGGCTTTTTCCTCTTCCCTCTTTGAGGATAGTGTATATTGGGTTATTTATTTCTTCCCTCTGCGTAGATTGTAGATATGGGGTTTATTTTATTTACATCTCACCTCCGTGTGGATAGTAGGTATGGGATTTGTATTCTTCCTCTTCCATGTGTAGATAGTATATTTGGGGTTTGTATTATCTCCCTTCTGTGTGGATAGTATATTTGGGGTTTGTTTTTTCCTCTTCTGTGTGTGTGTGTGTGTGTGTGTGCGTGTGTCTGTGTGTGTGTGTGTATTCGCGTACGTTGTGTAGATCGTATATTTGGTTGTTTTTTTCTTCTTCCTCCCGAGTGTAGATCGTATATTTGGGGTTTGTCCGCGTTAGCGACGTTGTGTGGATAGTATATTTGGGAATTGTATGCGTTCGCGTACGTTTGTGTGGATAGTATATTTGGGGTTTGTATACGTTCGCGTACGTTTGTATGGATATTATGCTTGTGTTTTTTTCCCTCTTTCCTCTGTGTGTGTGTGTGTGTGTGTGTGTGTGTCTGCGCGCGTACGTTGTGTGTGTGTGTGTGTGTGTGTGTGTGTGTGTGTGTGTGTATTGGTCTCTGTTTGTCCCTATAAAACTCACTTTATCCCTATCAGATACACTCTACCTACCTACCTACAGTAGCGCGTATTCAGGTCAGCCACTTGCAACACTGTTGCCATTTATCCCCTAGTGTTCAGTACAGTGACGTCACTGACGCTGGAAATTTTGAGACTATAAATATGGACTTGGGGATTTCCACATTTTGTAGCTATACATATATACTAGAGTTCATAAACAGGAACGTCACTCAAGCTGAGGCTATAAAAAGATAGTGGGATTTTCCAAAGGAATAACCCACAAGTTGGAGCTATAAATAGATAGTGGGATTTCATAGGAATTTCAGCTGATTATAGATACATAGGTATTTATCCACGATCGTCACACAAGTTGATATTGTAAGTAGTTACTAATTTTATCCATTTTAGTCTAAACCATTGTAACTTAATTTTCGGGGATATGTTTATTTTCCTTTAAATTCTGGGACAATTTCGTCATTTTAGCGTTACTTTTAGTCACATCCATTTTGTCGTTGAGCATTTCCTTGATTATAGCTATTTATAGCATCATTACAATTATGCAAATGTTTGAACACCCCAGCAAGATTTCAGGTCTTGGTAATGCTTTATATATAAATCTCACGCTTGTACTAGTGTATGTATGTCTCTGTCTCTGTTGTGTTTGACCCTCTACCATCATTGTCCCTAGACAGTCCCACCATGTTCAATTCCCCTTGACGCTATACAGACCCACCATGTTCAATTTCCATATGTTAAATTCCCTTGAGGCTATATCCCCCCAGGGGTTTCCGTAATGTTAAATTTCCCATTGTCCCTAGACAGTCCCACGATCTATTCCCCATGTTAAATTTCCCATTGTCCCTAGACAGTCCCACGATCTATTCCCCATGTTAAATTCCCATTGTCCCTAGACAGACCCAAACTCTATTCCCCATGTTAATTCCCCTTGTCCCTAGAGTGTCCCAGCAATTTTCCCCATGTTAAATTTACATAGTCCCCAGAGTGTCCCAAGGTGGTTTTTAATGGTAAGTCCCATTGTCCCTAGGGTGTCCCTATTCACTACTCACGATGAAGCCCCATAACGATGTACGAATGAGACAGTATTAGATGTCAGTAGACATGCTGTACGATGAAGCCCCATAACTATGTACGAATGAGACAGTATTAGATGTCAGTAGACATACTATACGATGAAGCCCCCATAACGATGTACGAATGAGACAGTATTAGATGTCAGTAAACATACTATATGATGAAGCCCCATAACGATGTACGAATGAGACAGTATTAGATATCAGTAAACATACTATACGATGAAGCCCCATAACAATCTTCTTTAAATTATCAACGCTAATTCCACTGATAGTGAGCAAAACAACATTTAATTGCATTAATGAGAGAATTATGCCCATATACAATTTTTTTAAGAGATTTTTTTTCACAAAAAGAGGCACGTTGGTGCAGAAAAGATGACGATTCCCACCAGTATATTCACAGAAGCACATTTCCGCCGTTCTCAAAGCTGATTCAGGTACAGAGCAGTCAAAGACTTTTTATTTTTACTTACATATGCCATATAATATACACACGATTAAACTATTCTAAAGTTAATATGAATTTTCTCAAATGAAAAAAATATTAGCAGGCTTTAGGACATACGGTACTAATGATATGGAAAAATAGGAACCATCCTGGAAATGGGTGAACATAAAATAGAGTATATATGGGTTTGGCTGATCAGGATTGGGTTATAATGTAAGTTATGTTTTAGGATAAAGAATCTTTTGTGAGCTTATTCTAGTTGTACATGAAAAAATAGAAACATTGTTTTATTGATGGCATTTCAATCCTTTAACAGTCTTGAGTTTGGAATACTCATTACTAAAATTAGCACCTGACTCTTTGGTGCGGAATTGAAAGCACATGTTTCAAACACATGCAGGTCCAGAAAATGCTGCAGCTCATATCCTTGTCTCTACACAGAAGCTGACATCCAGGTTTTTTTTATACTGATAAATATAGGTCTAATCATGAGCACTCAGAAATTTTAAGTTATTCATTTTTTAATATCATGGTGTTTGCATATGCTTACTATGGGAACTGAATTAGTACCGTGAGTCCTATAGGAGTCACCGTCTATGATGAAGTCTGATACTGATCGACTTGATACAGTCAGAGCTGCTTCCGAGGGGGGGGGGGGGCATAATGCCGTATACTTGTGTTGTTGAGAAAAGTTACCCTTCCCTTATTCAATTTGAGAAAACGAATTTTCTCTTATGAAAGAACAGTTTCTGCAATGATATCTGGACCACCAGTACAAGTTCCTATATGCACATTCCGGGCACACACTCGAACCTACTTCCGTTATGGAGGAGACAAAACTAGATTGTTCACTTAAATGTTTTACAATAATATACACAATACAATTTAGTATCAGTCTAAGACAACAAAGTTTGCACAAATATGAGTATTAACCGGTGCTAGCGGACATAATGTATGGTATCAACATGTAGCGGACATAATGTATGGTATCAACATGTTGCGGACATAATGTATGGTATCAACATGTGTTGCGTGTTACAAATAATTTTCTCTTATTGTGGGTACATTTACAATCAACATTTACTGATGTGTTCAAAATAGTCTATTTGGTTTTTTGGCAGCTCGTATAGCATTTAGGAATATGTAACGCAGATTTGAAGAATAGCAGTGAGTTTGAAATTCTAACGGTGCTGTTAACTTCATGTATCTCAGCTACAGTTAGGTTTACCTATTAGAGTAATTTGATTTGTGAAATATAAGTTCTAACAATCTTTTTGTATGCATTTATTCAAGCGATATCGTTTTCTTCGTATTATGATTTTCTATATTTTTTAAAAAAATTTTCTTTAAGTACACTGAGGACTTTTTGATCCAGACACCGTTGATAGAAGAATGTGATATCCGAATGATCAACCCCAAACAAATTTCAACATAATTCTTAAAACTGATTTTTCGATTATGAAGCCTGGCTAATCGGATCAAAATTAAAGAAATACAATTGATCAAATTAAAATGCTAACTTTAAAAAAAGAAATATAAAAAAAATTATGTAATTGTTTTATTCACTTAATTGTTAGAATACAGCACTTATATGATGAGAAGAAGAGTGTAAATGTCCACGTCAATAAAGTGCCTACATTTTTTATGTCTGTGTGAAATTTAAATTTTACAAATACAATGCACATTGAGGAGACTTTTTAAAAAAAGAAGAAATGTGCATAGAATACGAGTGTCCTACCGCATTGCATGAGAACTGATTTAAATGTATAACTTAACTGGACGTCAGTCAGACTCTTTCATTGTTATATAACATACGTACACGACACAACAGTTGCAGGTATAGCTAATTTGAATTCCACTTCATTATCATTAACGACCTCATGCTATTTGCATGTTTTACATTTTATAATAAGACATTTATATTTTAGTAGGTCAGAGTATGCAGAGATATGGTAGTGTGTACGCATACGAGGAATATCTGCAGACCCGCACGAAAAGGGAACTTGATATTTGATTCCATCAACAGGGTAACATCCATGGATAGAGCAGTCCATATCCACATTGACCGCCAAGGGACACGCACACACAGACACAGACAAACACACACACACACACACACACACACACACGCACACACACACACACAATTCTTAAGTACAATAAACGCCTTCTGAAGAACCCAAGGAGCACATTTTAAAACAGAACTTGAATACTTCTAAAAAAAACAACACTTCATGAAAAACCAATGAATAGAATACTTAGAAGCATTTTTGCAGGTCGTAGATGTTTTATGAACGAAAAACCTTTTGAAAACAAATGTCTGTAATAGAAACTGTGAAGTCTTAGAAGGAGAACAAGGGATAAAACAGAAAATATCTTACATCAAAGCTCTTTTGTGTGATACATGTTTTAGAAATACAGTAGTAAATGGAAACATCCGTAAGGAGATAATTTGATACGTTGTATTGTAATTTGACAACGCTTCATATTAAAAGGATGATCTAAAGACACCATAGTATCCGTCACATATCATTAGAGATACATAGATAAAAATGTAAACCAAGTAAGAAAAAAATGTAAGTTTTTTTTTCTTCAAGAATTTCTTGCTTTTGTATTTCCATTCGCAATTTAGACAAAATCCACCCATCTCTGTAATAGTTTTATAATTCAGTATGCCACGGTACTATTGATTTGTTTATTGCTCAACCTTGTTGCACGTACGCACATCAGCAGTGTTGATGATTCCTAATTATCAGGTTTGTAGCAAATTTCGGGTGCACGGTGAAGGCCATGCCTTGTTTTCCTGGAAAAGAGAGCCAGGTCGTCATGCAGATTGCTGGTGCATGTATCTTGCAACAACAAGCTGCAATGACGTTTGCTTTACGAATAGGCGTGGAACCCAGGGTAATAACGAAGAAAGCGCTTCCATAACAGGTAAAACGGGAGGTGGGAACCGATATTGACTCAAATGAAGTTCCAGGATTAACATTCTTTCCAGTCAACACAAGATACACGACGAAGTTTGGCAGAACCGATACAATTTTCCCTTTTCTTTGAGTCCTTCAGCTGATCACATTTTATATCATGGTTTGTTGTTCGACATTTTCCCTCAGCAAATCGTTTTTCTAAAGCTGTCACGTTTGATGTTGTTCGTTCGTGATGCATAAAGTGGAAATCAATGTTTTCTACATTTTATTAATCTAGTCTTATTGACCATAACCCAATTCAATTTCATACTGAAAATAAAAAATAAAAATCTAGAAGAACGTTTATTACCACTACACTCTGTCGTATTGCTATACATTTGAGGCCGCTAAAAACAAGCAAATTAAACAAAACACCCACACACAAACAATAATAAAATAATACAGCTATAGTAAATTACCATGTCTTTTTTAGATGTTCCACTTACATCTCGCACCTAACCCCCACCCCAGGAAAAAAAAAACACGGATCCTGACATAAAATCCGTTAAATGTATTGTATCATCCTCCTACGAATAAATAAATATACGATGTTTGGTCAAAAGTTATTTAAATGTCGCTGTTTATTGCAAAGTTCGTAAACGTATTACACTTTGTTCCCCTCCCCATACGACTCTGGCAAATGATTGCACTTTGTTCCCTCCCCATACGACTATGGCAAATGGTCACCACATGGGCAAACCTCTGCACCAAGTTTGGTGAATTTTCACACGGCGGCTAAGAAGGAACTGTGGTTACGGACAGACATAAAATATCACAATATATTCCGCTTAAGCTTGGGTTAATCTGTGTATTTCCGGAGAACATTAGAAGGTATCCAAAGACAGTGGCGAGGGCGAATGCTTCTGTTGGTTAATTTTGACCATGGACCCTAGAAGACAACCAGTTGGAAGGCCAAGTGAAGAAAAAAAATTAAAAAAATAATAATCGTGGATTCGATCTACAGAGGATGGAGAGTTCCCAATTTTCACCATATTGTCTACTCAAGTCATTATTTTCTAGAATTTACACTAAGATTCGACTCCCGTCACGGATGTGCCAGAACGTCTTTAATAATTGAGCACACATATTCTCAAACGTCGATTCCTCATTAGTGTGAGCATGTTGCTTGGTCTGAATTGTTTGTCTAGTATGACATTAGATCAGTGACCAGTGTTTTGAGAGGAGATTGCTGGTCATTCGAAACTCCTGATACGGTCATATTCCTCTGAGATTTAACTTCGCTATCACCGAAGCTTTACTTCCTAAGTTCATATCCTTTGGTTTCGCCAAGTGCCTGCAATGGGGGGTTATTCATGTGTGTAACTGAAGCGATGGAAGCGATATCTCAGCTGATTTGACGTTAGAAAACTGACAACAACAATTCTCGCAATTCTCCGGGGGAAGTCAAAGAATCCTGTCCCTATGTGCAGTCAGGTGCAAGAGGTCATGAGATGACAGCACCGTGGGATGAATGACCAGGTAGATCAGTTGGGCTTAAGTTTAACTTGAAATCAAGGTCGAAGATTAAGTTATTGGACCAATTAAACGAAGTGACAACCGAAATTTAATATTTTACTTTCACGGATAATCTTGAGATGATAGTAACAGACAAGCTTAGTAATCTTCTGCAAAGGGAACCTTAAACATTTAACGTTTACACCGTTTTCTTTCAAGTAATTATTAACACCGACGAATGATTTTATGTTTATATTATTACATTTTGCTCTTCCTGACGCTGCGGCGTGAAAACACCATGAGCAGAAGGACACGAAACTATAATGTATGTAACTTTCCTTGCGATACATTTGATTTCTGCTTGTTTTTTTTGTTTTGTTTTTTTGTGTTTTTTTCTCGAGTCGTTGTAACGAGATCTGGCAAGGACTATACGACTCTAAACCACAAGGACTATAAGACTCTAAACCACAAGGACTATAAGACTCTAAACCACATGGACTTTAAGACTCTGAACTACAAGGACTATAAGACTCTAAACCACAAGGACTATAATACTCTAAACCACAAGGACTATAAGACTCTAAACCACAAGGACTTTAAGACTCTAAGGTGGCGCTATACAGTTTCGCATTTTGCATAGTTAAGATTTTAAAGAAAAAGAATTTCCCCGGCTTTCCTCGCTGGTTATACTGGCTATTTAAAAAAGACCTTGTATATCTTAGGTATAGTTAAAAGAACCTTTAATTCCCTTTATTTTGATGTATGATTGATGGGTGTACTATAGGTTATAGAGTATACAGCTTGGCCTTACTTCAAATGTGAATCTTTCAAAAAGGTGCTAGCTCTACTTGGTCATTTTCACTTCCTGAACTTCAGAGGTAAATTGTATAAAAAAAGAGCCGATAACTTTTTTACATTTTACATATTTGGTAATTCATTCATTGCACTTTCAGAAGCTGGTATTGTCTAGTCTGGCAAAATTCATTTTCCCTATTTTAATAGCTGCTATGTATAGTGTACTTTAGACTAATTCAGGCTGATTTTTTAACACAAGGGAGCAGTCATTTTAGTTAGCAGTGTGCTTAAATCATGTAAAATTTCCAAAAGTACAATATCCAAAGAAATATTATCCACATTACATTACTGTAGCATATAGGTATGCCAACATTCTCTCCACTGTGCATGTTTTAAATGCAAATTACTTCACCTTACATACGTCACTCTCTCTAAAGTACATATTAATTGGTGAGCGCCCCCTAAACCACAAGGACTATAAGATTCAAAACCACAAGGACTATAAGACTCTAAACCACAAGGACTATACGACTCTAAACCACAAGGACTTTAAGACTCTAAACCACAAGGACTATAAGACTCTAAACCACAAGGACTTTAAGACTCTAAACCACAAGGACTATAAGACTCTAAACCACAAGGACTTTAAGACTCTAAACCACGAGGACTATACGAATCTAAACCACAACTGACAAAAATTCGAGGAAAATTCTTTGTGCCAATTATGAAATACCTGTTTTTGATTTTACAGTTTTTATGGTTTTGCTGCCCACTAGGGAGATTAGAACTGTTACAGATATTAATGTCGTGATTACTGTATGTAATTCTTGGCTCTTTTTAAAACACGGAAGGAGAACCATTTTGATGCTATAAGCGAATTAATGGTTCTTTTTTCTTTTGACCTGTTTTCATTAACAGATATGATATACCAAACTTTTACATCTTCCAAATGTGAGAATAAATAAATCTATGCTTTCGATACCGACATAGCGGCTTTGCCGTTTAAGTCTCAAAATATGTGAAAAAATTCTCCAAAACTGAACAATTTATCATAATAGACTCATTTAAAAAGCGGAAATAATTTTTAAGTATATGACAGATAACTAATTTGAGGAATTTGTACAGTGTCTCAGAAAGCACGCGCGCGCGCGTGTGTGTGGGTGTGTGTGTGTGTGATTTGGACTTTTAACGTAGCTCTAACAATGTTTCAGTCATTACGCTACAATGTCTGCATTATGGCAGCTTACAGTGATGTCTAGCACTGGGGCATCATGCCGCAGACATGTAGCGTCATGGGGCATCATGCCGCAGACATGTAGCATGATGCCACACCCAGTCACATTATCCTGACACCAGACCGACCAATCCTAATACTTACTTCTTAATGCTGAGCACCAAGCGAAGCAGCTGTTAGTACCACTTTTATTTTTAGTCTTTGGTATGATTCGGCCGGGGATTGAACCCACGACCTCCCGCGTCCGAGGCGGACGCTCTAACCACTAGACCACCGGAACGGTGACTCATAAAGCAATGTATCATATAATAATATCAATCCTATATGGTAGCAAACCAAACAAGATAAGAAGAACGCAAATATACATTACAAAAACAAGTATGAACAAGATTTCCGCCAAAAAGAATTTATGTAAATAACGTTGATTTTCAGTGTCAGTCTTGTTAGTATGCAGTAATACGAGTAAGTTAAAAACAGTTACAAATACCTTTTGATAGTGATATATATCTTCTGCATACCTACATAGGTTGAGAAAGTGAACTCGAATAGCGGAGATGATATACATATACAATGCATTTAAATGTATCTTCAAAGAACAAAGCCATGAAAAATACACTTCGATGAAGAGTTGTTGAAGAAAGAGAACATGGGCTATTTTCGACGTGGTTTGAATGGTTTAACAGCACCACAAAGACTAGGATGTGGATTTATTTTTACACAAAATGAGAAAATAGGCTGATATATGTTTAAGCTAATGGAGGGATGCAATAACACTTTATCATAGCTCCACTAATATGACCCGAACCAAACCATGAAAAGAAGAAAATAGATTTAAATAATCGATTTATTTTCAGATTACCTAAGAATGGATAACTTTGGCAAAAAGTCAGACGGTTGGGATTTCAAAATATAAATCTATCTTTGCAAATGGGTACCTCCCTAGTTCAACAGAGGAGATTTTGATAAAATTGTTTTAATTATTTTTTTTACAAATTGAAATACGTCTATGAGGAGAATATTAAGGGTATATGTCAACAATAGTAATTGTTGTATGACAAACAAGACGACTAGCATAAAGTCGAAAAGATTCTGGAGACGTAAAGAATAAAAGTTAAAGAAATATGTGCGGGTGAAATGGAAAAGGTATGATGATTAATTTAACAGTTGGAAACCTTGTGAAAACATTCCGTCACTAAACAAAATGAAAAATACAAGATTGGTCACTCCCTAGTCTAAACACAACTGAATAAAATCGAACCAATCGCACCAAAATCCAGATATTGTGGCATTGTGCCTCGTGCAATTGTTTCATCGAAAGGATATGTAGATGATAGATGGTACTGCAACAAAATTTCTGATGACAATGCAATATCTATTATCACCAATAACAGAATGATTGGACATCTCTGCTCAGACGTTATCATGAAAATAATTACGGTTTTGAAAAGAACATTACAAATATTGCCAAAGAAAATGGCTTTAAAATCTTTCCAATTAATTCTGTAAAGAGTCAGAAAAGACCAAAATATAAATAGAATTATTGACAACTTCAAAACGTTGAATGGCGTGTCGCACATTGAGCAATAAAAACGTCAGATTTATCCGTAATGAATAGAAGCAGTACAGGAAGTAAATAAGCGAGATTAATTATCAGACAGTACAAAATCAACAAGGAAAAAACCTAATAAATCTGAAGATATCAACGTTGTAAAGAATGTACTAATCCGGCGAAATCAAACTGGCTTCTAAATAGAGAGAAATATGAAGGTGAGGGAAAACGACAAGAAGAACTTAACTTGAAAGTGTGTAAAATAAAACTTATAAGAAGGGGTTTTGGTATAAAATTGCAAGAAAAGTAAATGTTCACAAACTTTGTACTGAAAAGATAATATTAAAATAAATGCCTACATAAATCAATTCTCCAATGTAAAAACAGAAAGAAGAATTTCAACACATTTTAATCTGACTTACAGGTAAAAGGGACATTTATAGAATTAACAGGTAAAATATAAAGAGAATAAATACTAGAATAAGCCATAATCCGTTCGCAAATTCTGTAAAGGAGTGCAGATTGTATGGGGAAACGTACAAAGTACTGCTTTCATATTTAAAGATGTCAAGCCATGTATATAGAAGATAATAATAAGAAAAATTAGGGATTTGTTTTAAAAGCTAGCTAGATTACACTTGTAATGAGAACACTAAGCAGACTAGAGTTTTAGATGTTAGTATCACAAAACTCAGACTTTCATATGTCTAAAAGAGAAATATAACGCCCGACATAATAGAGAGAATGGTGTTTTTATGTGTATGCATACCAACAACCTTTATGAATTGATTATGAACCACAGTATACCTGCAACAAAAGGCAAATAGCAGTCTTCAAGTACTTGATAAATTACGATAATTTTGGTGTTAATTTAAAAGTAGATTTGGATGCCGGAAGCCAGCTACGTAACTATATCAAAGATTATCCATTAACTACTGAAAACATAGACCAACAAGAATGTGATTAATACCAGTATGAATTAACGAAGGAGAAAAAATGTTCCGAACCATTAGAACCTATGATATTACGCATATTAGAAAACAAGGAATAAAATGTCATCGACTGTTGTAATTTCAAGTTGTGTACGGCGTGTGGTAATTTCCGATTACATTCGATCACTACATTCCCAAGGGTCAATATTCAACGAGTTTGAGCTGCGAGGGGCGAACTAATGCCCCTTTTCCAGTAAGCATATTCCAACTTTAAATGTTAAACTGCGAAATGTAGCCATTTTAAGCAAAACGAACAACTTTCAAACTGGAAACCCCATAAAAATCCTGGATGCGCCAGTAAAATCTTACATTAAATTAAATACTACTTTGAGACAAAAATCTATGAATGGTATTAAAAAGACGATTCCAGCTCATGGATAATTCTGTAAGTAAACAGAAAACCTCCAAAATACAACAATGTAAATTGCTAATTAAAACAAGCTTGCAAAAGCTAGAAAGAGCTATAATTTTCAAGAGAGAGAGAGAGTGAGAGTATACAGTACTGGCAACATTCACTATTATCATTTACACTGTGATTGCTCAAAAATGTAGTTCTCGGCCTTATTTTTATGGTGTTGGTCAGACGTTTAGTGTTACGTGTTTAGGCTCTCATAAACAGTAACAAGAAAAAGTGAAGACAACAAGCTTTGTAAAATTTAACAAATAATTTATTTCCCTAGAAAATAAGGTAAAAATGAGAATTAGAACTCACGGTTTTAAGAATCAAATCCAAAAATATTCCAAGAATAATCCAAGAATAAAAAAAATAGAAGTCCTGGTAATAAATGCTTTAAAGAATCTGAGTTCGAGTCGCGACGGAAATCCAAAATCGAAGGCGATGACGTATTCTGTAGTCATCGTAGTACTGATGTATCTACAGTTCTTTGTTGAACTTGAGAAAATAATCTTCCAGTGTTTGAATTCTGTAAATTTCGATAATTGTCTTTGTCCAAGACTTAATTTTGATCACAAGTATTTCCAGGGAATTAATCTCTTAGAATCCAAATAATTTGAAGAAAAATTAAAATTTTAACTCAAACTGGTCACAAAAAAAAATAATTTTTACGTCTCAGTGTTTAAAGCCCAACTGAAATAATTTCTCAAAACATCACTTTTAATCTGGCTACTGCGCAAAACAGACGCCCGGATGAGGGTAAACCTACCGGTAAAACCAGAATTTCTAAATAATTGCTGCATGTTTCTAGAACAACATAGAAGCTATTTACATGTCTAAGGTCACGTACTGCCAGTACGGCCTCAATTTCACTCTATGAATCCCACACTAAGAAAGAATGAAAAAAGTTGTTTACTTTAAATCATGTATTAAGGTCAGGAACTAGGTCAGCTTTAGATACAAAGCTTTAATATTCGGTTTTCGAAAAGCTGAACTGAATCTCTGGAAAATATCAAATCCAGTAAATAAAATTACACTACAATAGCATGTAATGGAATAAAAAATTTTAAACGAACAACAAACAATTAAATTAAATCAAATGTGAATGAAATCAAATATATATAACAGTATGCACATCAATAAATGCTGGTCAAAGGTGTTGACACAGCAATAGATGTTGGTCAGAGGTGCAGACACAGCAATAGATGTTGGTCAGAGGTGTAGACACAGCAATAAATGTTGCTCAGATGTATAGGCACGACGATAAATGATAATCAGAGGTGTAGACAGCAATAAATGTTGGTCAGATGTATAGGCACGACAATAAATGTTGGTCAGATGTATTGGCACGACAATAAAAACGATACAAAAAAGCACAGCCAATTTTAAAATGTCAAGACAGCTTCTGTAACTATAATTATTTATTAATATAAATGATTGTTTATATGATGGATGTTCATCTTTTAAATCATTTGCAATTGCTATTTTAAGAAAACTCACTATTTGTTTAGATTCTTATCTGAAGAGTTCTTACTCCCGTTCTCTTCTTTTATTTCTTTGTCTACTTTTTGACGAACAGTCACAGCCAGCTTATCAGCTGTTGCAATTATATTTTACCTCGTCGGTATTCATATTAATGTACAGTCCTTGCTTGTGGTTTTCAAACGACGTTTTAAATATGTTGTTGAAACTAACCGTGCTACCAGTTTTCATCACAATATCACGCGGCAATAAAAATATGTTGCCACACCTAACGGCATAGTCTAGTCTAAATTTTTAGTCTGCTGACTCCTGTTTTTAAATTTAATCTAAGTCGTAACCTTATTCGCTTACAATTATTATTTTCTCAAATAACTTGTTAATAGTGTTCTTAACGGTCAAAAAAGACTGTGTAATAGATGTTCTGTTGTGAACAGATATCACATAAGACCTGTTGAACTTGAGTACCTAATATAGGTATCACTTAAGACCTATCGAACTTGAGTACCTAATAAAGACATCACTTAGATCTATTGAACTTGAGTACCTAAAATAGAGATCACATAAAACCTGTTGAACTTGTGTACCAAAAAAAATTTTACATAAGACCTGTTGAACATTAGTACCTAAAATAGAAATCACGCAAGACCCGTTGAACTTGAGTACCTAAAATAAATATCACATAAGACATGTTAAACTTGAGTACCTAAAACAGATATCACATACGACCTGTTTAACTTGAGTAACTAAAATGAATCTCACATCAGACTTGTTGAACATGTTGATCATAAATAGTGGTCTAATAACTGAACGGGTTGGCTATGGATTGTTATACATTTACTACTTCAGCACTCAGTTGCTTCGTTCACTATATATAGCTTGTACGGGTTCAGGTTTTATTCACGAAGTCGGGTATGTATTTCCTCTGCAGGTGCACTAAGTGCATTCATGTAGATATGCGGCTAGATCTTCACACTGCTTATCACAGTTGCTTTATGTACAAACTGCCTTTTTTTCCCACGTGTTACACGAGTTATCAACTTGCAAGAAGTCTTTTTTTTTTAAATCCAGTAACAGCAAAGCTTGTTTTTAAGAGGAAGAGTTTGACCACAGATCAATTGATTTCTCGCACGTTTACACGCTAAAAAGGACTATGTAACGATGTTGGTAAAAGAAGGAATACATTTTATCTTAAATGTAATTATCAACCTTTCAAATATCCGAACTGTTTTTAGGGTCAATGGCAGTGGTACAGTTTAGTACAGGTGGGTGGGTGGCAGATGATACACTCATTGTGAAGAAATGGCTAAAAATTATGGTAATAGTGATGTCCCAGTTCCTTCAATTAAATATCTCGTAACACTCAGCAACGAGTACTTGAAAAGATAACTTTAAAGTTGAACAAAAATTCCATGTCTTTTTTTGTTAAAAGACTTTTTAACGCAGTCTAGACGACTAACAGATGGGGTGGACGGAAAAAGAAATGTCACTGACACTTATGAATAACCCATTTCGTAGGCAAAAAGAAGCAGATTTTAAAAAAATTAAATTTTGAGATATCAACATATGCAGTATATCTGCATATACTTTTTCAAAAATAAAATATATTTTTCTCGGTCCTGAACAGTTCCTAAATAAGCATGACCATAAGCAGCTTTTATGAAAACAATGACACCATTGTATAATAATAATAATGATAATAATAATGCGACAATGCTCAGTCCAAGCCATTATGATAATTCCCAAAATGATCAGTCTAGAATGTGTTCATGTTCTTTGCTAATAATTATTTTATCTAGTTATCTATCTAACATGTTAAATCTTCTTGATCACAAAGAAAATTTAGTTTTGTATCCTTTACTAATTAATGAATCTTGAGTTAGAATCTTTAACAATTTTCTTGGTCTCGTAAGGAGGCGATTTGATGCATCTGGTGGTCTACACGGGCCACCGTTTCAGATATTGACCTCAATGGTGTCAATGGGTTAAATGAAAAAATTTAAGAGTGTGGTCTAATATTTTCCCCTTATCTTTCTTTTATTAAGGGGAGTATGTAGAGACCAATCCCAAAAACAGACAAAAATATACGTGATGAATGTGATGTAACAGGACATTAACTGACACTGAAAACACGTAGAGAAAAGAAATGGACATGAACTGCAAGGAGGTGTAACACATTTACTACCTTTAACACATAAAATAAACAAGTAAGGAACAAGAAGCTTCACGGTGGTCGATAGCGAGCCATAAGTTACCATGGATACACAAATACTAATTGCAACAAACGCTATACACTGTCTTCAATCCTAACCTTTAGCCTAAATATGTAAATAACTGAGATGACCACATTAAATTTTAGTAGATAGTTAATGACCCAAATAATACCAAGTCAAATAACACCAAGTAAAATACGTGACTAACGTCGACCCTTGTAGTTTATCGTCAGCATAGCCCTTCCTTTGCGGCATAGCCCCAGTTTATTGGCATCATAGCCTTTCCTTGGGACAAAGCCCCAGTTTATCGGCACCATAGCCCTTCCTTGGGACAAAGCCCCAGTTTATCGGCACCATAACCCTTCCTTGGGGCATAGCCTCAGTTAATAATTTGTAAAAATTTTCAATTTCTAGTTTAGTATAATATATGCATATACTAAGCATAACATGACATATGTAAAGACAGCAATAATACTGGATGTTGTGTGTAATGTAACTGTTTTTTTTGCCAGATTAAATTCACGTGACGTGTAGATGCAATGATGGCATCCGATATTAACGTATATGAAAAACTTGCCATGCCCGAGTAGTATAGTGGTAACACACCGGGTTCACATGTTTTCATCGCAGACCACAGAAAGAGGGAGAGTACAGTGATCATAGTCTGTTAATTTCTGTTGTTACACATACCTTCCTCCAAAGAACTGACCACACTGTGACAACATAGGTGCTGTTGAAAATATTTGTGTTCTGTATATTTAATTTTGTATTATTTTATGGTTTTTCTCCACGTGTGGATGTTACGTATAGCTGTATTTTGTACTTGACATTTAAAGTAATTACCTTAAAGTCACATACAAATACCATTCTAATTTCTATATCATTTGTTGCACATCGCCTTTGCATGTTAGTAGGTCAATATTTGAAACGGTGGCCCGTGTAGACCACCAGATGCATCAAATTGCCTCCTTATATCCTGCTTTCTAAAGACTGGAAGAAGACCCCTTGGCGGCCTCCATTACAGTGGTATTATGATGTATACCATGTGCAGTATACATAAGCCCACATGTATATGCAAAATGTAACGCTCCTTTACATCTTGTTTACTCTATATACGGCTCAATAGTTACGGTGCAATAGCTCAATTCTATCTCATTTCAGTGATCCACTGCTCGTAAAATGCAATATTAAATTCCTTATTTTACGTCTTACAATTATTCCACAAAACAGATTGTACCAGCACATTTCATTAATAGTTTTTAGAAGCAAATAATGTAATATTTTCCACTTGCTACGTACTATGCATTATATTTGACTGTACCACACTCACTCAGTCTATGATGCATATTCTCATCAGTGGCGTCACTAGAGGGTGCAGGAGGTGCGGACCGCACCGGGTGACACCATCAGAGAGGGTGACACCAAAATGACTTTCTATACAATTTTTGAACTTTTGTGCAGGATGGAGGTCCATGGGGGTAAGACCATTAGTTACCGCACACGACTGTCTATACATTTTTTGAATTTTTGTGCAGGAAGGGGTCCATCGGGTGACACCATGAGTTACTGACATGAGTTACCGGGTGACACCATCAGAATGGGTGACAACACAATGACGTCTTTTAGAATTTTTGTGAAGGAAGGAGGTCAATGTGGGACACCATGAGCTACCGCATATGACTGTCTATAAAATGTTCGAATTTTTTTGCAGGAAGGAGGTCCATGGGGGTGACACCATCAGTTACAGCACTGGGTGACACCAACCTTAGTGACGCCACTAATTCACATTATCCCTTAAATGGTCACGTGTTGACTACACGCTGTTGAAACTGCATTATATGATCGGCGTTTCTTGTATGTTGGTCATTTTTTTTTTTTTGTATGCTGCACAGTACATGGTATGATAAGAAATCCACATCATATCGTAACAACCGCACGACATATATTTAAAACTGCACATCATGTCACACAACACGTACACTTCATTGAAATATACACAGTGTAATAAAACGTACGTAATATATAATAATAATAATAATAATAATAATAAATCTACATCATGCAATGAAAGGTACAGCATATAATAGTAATAAATGCACAACACATAATAAGGAACAATTTAATTTCCTGAAATGTAGTTTCAATAGCATAATACAACGCTGGCCACTTTCGACGGCTCTAGTATCAGTTGTTGTTGTTGTGGGGTTTAACGCCATTTTTCAGCACGATAGGCTATACATGGCGGCCAGTATTAATGGTGGAAGAACCCGGAAAACCCCGGAAAGAACCACCGTCGCACGAGAAGCTACTGGCAAGCTTTCTCACATGCCCACATTGGCTGAATCTTAGACTCGAACCGCCGCAGACAGAGGTGAGATGGCAGTGATCCGTAACGAAGAGCGCTTTAGACCACTCGGCCACTCGGGGCCCCTCTAGTATCAGCATCTTTAAGTGTTGGCTTCTACCAGTACCTAAGGTTAATGGGATATTTTTTCCATATGACTGAATGTAGTGTTCTGTGTTGTAACTACTGTACAAATCTTTGCAGTTTTGACTGTACAAAAGTAAATGTTTCCTAATTTTGTATCATTGTTCTCCATTATGATAGTGCCAGACTACATTAAGTGAATGACAGTATTCTATCCCCTCCCGATATACATGTGAAAGTTAATTATTCCTTTTTAGATTAATCAATAAAATAATTGATATTTCGTACTGAAACTTACAAAATCCGCTTATCTCGTTGTTGTCGTTCGGTTAGATTAGTTTACGTATGCGAGTCAGCATTTGATCAATAAGGAACAAACGCAAGCATTCGCAATGGGGAAAATATGTTAGAATTCGATCAATAGGGAAATGTATTTGTTATTTCCGACTGACGAAGAATGACAAACCTCTTGCGGTGTGGATCGCTATGAAAAACATCTTCCGGTGTGGATCGCTATCTGCGAACAAACTTGAATGAGTTAACGATTGCTAAAGCGAATGCGTCGGGTGAACGACCGTTATCTGGGATACTTGACAGAAGTTGTACATTATATTTCTGAATGATAGTGCACTTGTAATATCTATGCCAAATAAACAGCCACAGTTCTAAGGCAAGTGAGCACGACACGCGCACAACACAGCCTTCTATGACTTAATAAATCTCGTCTTAATTTTTGACTGGCTGTCAATGGCAGACGGTAATTACCAAATAATTAGAATTACAACATTTCATTTGTTTGATCATACATGTGATGTTCTAGCTTCATAAGTTACAATGTTTGCACACGCCTCATGTGTACTTCATTTGAAACACTTTAACGAGAGAGACAGACAGAGAGACAGAGAGAGTACAATTCTTCACAAGTTGTTGTTGTTGTAGGGTTTAACGCCGTTTTTCAGCACGCGATGGGCTATACATGGCGGCCAGTATTAATGGTGGAGGAAGAACCCGGGAAAACTCCGGAAAGAACCACCGACCCACGAGAAGCTACTGGCAAGCTGTCTCACATACCCACATTAGCCGAATCCAAGACTCGATCCCACGCAGACAGAGGTGAGATGGCAGTGATCCGTAACGGAGAGCGCTTTAGACCACTCGGCCACTCGGGGCCCCTTCTTCACAAGTACTGTTCATGTCCATTTTAACCGCCCCGATAAGATAGAATCTGGATATGAATGAATTAAATAATGTTAACAAAACGGATCGTTGGAAACCCTGTATTGATGAGAATTTCAACAAGCCCAACTGTCACGTTTGCTAAACACCCAGCTAAAGTCATCTATGAGCTAATAACTACCTGTCTTGGGAATATTACCGCAGTCTTGTGTTTGATCTCTAAAGATTGTCGCGGTGTCAGTGTTGAACTCTTACGCACGGTTACCATGACCCGAAACATGGGTAGGCAAAGGCGACCAGTCACGTCACTTAACAAAGGCTTGCCATTATCACACCTATATGTTAAAGGTTGGTTCAAGGATAGCAAGGAAAGTCCACGGGGTGAACGAGGCATGTTCTTATCTGTCCCCACGTTGACAGATAGCGAGAGGGACATTGTCCGCTAAATTTGATTGGTTCGGTCCACAGTGATATCCAATCAAAAATTGAGATAGAGGTAGTGATTACAATTCAGACCCGAATGATACCTTCTGAAATCGTAAATAGTAATTTAGTATTCGCCTGGAATGATTGCAGATCAAATAGGGTTTACTCCGAGAAAGAAGCCACTCGTAATATGGCGGCAAAACTTAGATATAAATTCAAAGGAAAGTCAAAGGTTCGAAAAGGTCAGTAAGTTATTTGCGCGATTTTGCAGAATATTACGACATCATAATTGTAATTATTTGTAGTACGTACACTTTATACTTGGATCGTTTAGTATGTAGAACTCCCTTATAGTGTTTCGTTTACATGCGTATTTGAGAAACGGGCTTGAGCCTTACGTAGAGATTTATTTAGATTGTTAGCTTGTGGTCAGAATTAGTTAATTTTGTTATTCGCTATTTAGTTACTTCGTAGTAAACTAGTGCATTTATTAATGCGTTATGTCAGAATTTACACATGCTTGAATTGCGAATTTGGAAACATGGTTGAAGCATGTAAGATTAGTTACTATGGACGTATGTATATATCAGAGCATGGATATTTGAATATTTGCATACTTTGTATAAGTTGTAAGGTAAAGAAAAGTACCTGATTAGTGTGATATTGTTTAGTATAATGGAATTGGGAATATATACTGATGTGACGAAATTTATTGACGTATGTATAAGAAGTAATTGATACCGTGCTGTATTATGATGTTTGTTTTGCCATACAAGCACGTTTGGGTATCTCGATGTGAACGAATGTGTGACCAAAGAAACTGCATAGCCGTTATCTGATGATAGGCTGTGTGCAGTGTGAGATGAGAGGGCTAAGGAAAAAGGTTGTACCGTTCTTGTGTTTTCACAGGAAACTTTTTAGGGGACAGAGAACTTCCGGTTCCATTGGGTACCAAGTCTTTAAGAGTTGGATACGAAATTGAGACTGTAGCCGAGAGAGTTGAAGTTGACAGAAGTGTAGTCGTGGGAGAGAAAGTGGAGGAGGAGGAGAAGGAGTCTAGAGAAAGTCGAGGAGGAGGGGAGGGAACTGGGAGAAATAGGAGAGAGAAAGGATACAACAGATGAGTAGAAATGCAAGGACAGGTGGAAATCAATCTCACACTGTTAATCAAGTGATGCAATATGCTTATTAAAAGGTTGAGCAGAAGGAGTGTAATTTAGTCATTTGACTATTGAATTGTTATTAAATTGTTATTCATCGAATTTCAACCCTTTTTGTATATCTAACCATCTATACGTTGGCATTGCTGACTGGGGGCTCGGAGCTTTACATCTGTCTTTCACTAAATTGAACTTCCAACGAAATAGAGCCTGGGTGGGACTTCAATAATAGTTTAAATTAAATATTGGGGGCACCCCACTCCAACCATAAAGCTCGTCACACCATCTATAATCGTAATCCTCCAAGTGAGGCAAGGTAGCACAGCTTGTCGAGTGAGCGTTGGACCCATATACCAAGGGTTGTGGGTTCAATACCCAAACGGGCCATCCCCAGTCGGCTGTATATGCGTTTCTCTTGGAAGTCACGTAGCTCTCATTGCTCGGCACTAAATTGCCAATGATGTCTTTAAACAGCATTTAGAACCAACGGAACCTAATCTCTCTCTCTCTCTCTCTCTCTCTCTCTCTCTCTCTCTCTCTCACACACACACACACACACACACACAATGCTATCAGCTTAAAGGGCCCGTGGACGTATTCTATTGAATTTTGCCATTGATATCTAGATTGAAATCGACATATCTTAAAGGGACCGTGTGCGCCTTTTATTGAATTCTGACACTGTTAACTACATAAAACTGTCTATGCTGCCACACATCATAATAAATTAGAGTTTTTTGTCTTGATTGCACACTTGTAAAATGCACTAAAGCAGAAAAAAGAAATCACGAAGCTAGTATATGTCTCCATTAAAAAAAGGACATTAGCATTTACAAGTAATCAGAACCATATTAAGCAGTTGTTTTTATCTGGATAGAGTAATTTTAGTTGATAGTGAACGACAGGTGTTAACAACATAATCGTCATGTACATGTCGATAACTGGTAGCAAGGACATCATACAGATTACTCGACACGCTTGTATGTCCCCGGAGATAATACGCAAGAATCAAAATTGACATTCGCCGTTAGTGGAGATAAATGTAGGTTGTTTTCTCAGTCCGAACGAAAATTTTTTCTTCTCAACACCACATCTTTGGCACGGAACACTTTATAATTGTATTATCACAGGACGTTTCTAACTTTATCAGACGAGTTTTCATCGAATGTTCTATGTCAGAATTCTACACAAATATTTAAACAGTACAGTAATCTAAATTTATATACGCGTAGTTTTGGTAATTTTCTGACATACGATATAGTGTCGACACGTGAGCATTTATATCCCTGACGGCAAAACTAATGAATGTTCACCTATTTACACTTTTACACATTTGTTGATCCACATTGATAATTTAAACACAAGATAATTAGAAGAAAAATAGTCTTCTGAGGCCTCGTCTGTATTACATTGGTTGCTGCTCTCACCTTTCGAAAGCTGACTGACAGCGTCATATGATAAGAGCAATTATTATTTATATAAACTAAATAAGCCATACGGTGCACCAGCGACATATGAAGACAAACAAAAACAAAAACAAGAAAACCTTTAGAATTAGTCTCATTCCACGAGCAAGCTGAATATGAGAAAAACATAACTTGTAACTGGTGAATATCTGTGTTTTTAAAATTCATAATATTGACTAAGTTTTGGATGGAAACATAACACGTGCACATACAGTATTTGGAAATGAATATTCAGATAAACTTATGACTTGTCATTCACACCGATATTTTAAAAAGAATTCAGACGCTCAGTCAGAGTATACGAAAACTGACCGATAGCTATCACATTAGTAATAAAGAACAATAAAATATGATATAATCTTTAACGTAAATATATTGTAGTTTCTTTCATGAGGTAAAACTATCTTTAAATGTAAATTTTACAGCAAGTTTATATTGCCCAACATTTATCACAGCTCTGAACGATGATGTTCAAGTATATGCACAGTCAAACCAGTTTGAGAGTGGTTGCGCATATATATATATATATATATATATATATATATATATATATATATATATATATATATATATATATATATATATACATATATATATATATATAAATGAGGAATTTGTATCGCACTTAATCTTTAGAAGCTCTAAGTGCTTTACAACATTAGACAACACCTATAACATAAAACTAATATATAATGATATGATTACAAAAATTAGAAAACATAAAAAAACATACTGAAAATATTTAAGGTAGGAAACATTATTAGGTCTTTAAGTTTGTTCTTGCAGTCACACACACATACATACACACACACACATACATGCATACATACACACACACACACACACACACACACACACACACACACACGAGTGATAAGAAGTACCGTTATTACTATAATATCGGTAATGCATATTTCTTCGTTACAATTTTCACATATTTTCATAACTTTACCAGTGGAGAAATGTTTCCAGTTGAAAGCACTTGTTTAAATTTCATAAAATTTAGTCCGTTATAAAAATACAGATTAAGAAATTTAGATATTTGACTGAACATTAATGGAACATATATTTCGTTCTGTAACATTGATTGAAGAACGATTACCAACCACTAAGAAATAATTAAATTAATACGGGTGAGAAATTTTCTCGTTGCCTAACCCACATAATCTTTGTATACCCCCCCCCAAAAAAAAATATACTCTTCTCTGTCAAATTTCACACATGACTTTATGTTTAGATGCAAATTATAAACAATTCTAAATGAAAACTTACTATTTAAAGGGTTATATTTTGGGTAATTCCATCCATAGTCGGCCCCATCAATTAAAATTTGTGCTAATATCGATTAAAGAACAGAACAGGTTATATTCGGAAATTTAGAAATTTTTTAAAGTATGTCATGCAAATATATGACCATTGTGGAGTACACAGTTTGGAATCGGGCTTCGTTATCTCCAATATATTGTGCGAAAATGAAAACATTTTATTGAGTTAGAATAGCAGTGAATAAGATACCGAGACAGCTTCAGACCTCTGTTGGACGATAACCATAAAGGACAGTCAAATCCCCTTAACGCCTAAGCCAAGAGTTTAGTAATACATGTATACATATCTCGATTACCAGGCTGAAAAATTAAACATAAGTAGAGATAATTTTGTTTGAAGCATACTTCATATAGTCATATATTATTTTATCATTTGATGATGTCTTATGATTTGGTCACGTACGTATGTATGTGTTCGGCACATATAGCGTTATATCAATGAGACATATATACACTCAAAAAGTGTAAAAATTGTCACTTAAATTTTATTCTAGAATAATACGATATCGGAAATTTTTTTTCAAATAGAGCCAGGAAAACTGTCAAGTGAGTTATTCATCTTAATGATAGTCAGCTATAAAAATAGATGTAACTAGTTAGATATAATCTGGGAAGAGAATCGGATGTAGTTCATGATAAAAATCACCGTTCCCGAAACATACGTGCATACGTGACTCACGTCATTAAAAGCTTAACCTAGTCAACATGCAGGCTTTAACCGATTTCAACGAATTGCTTAATGTTATTGTTCAACTGCTGCGTCATGTATCTGTTTGTGTACGATTAGGTGCAGATTTTAAAACATGTTTATTGGACTTATTTCAAAAAAGAAATAAACCAGGAAGCTAATTCATTATTTTTTAAATGTACGGGAACTTTATTTTCCCAGAAGATCAACAATAACAGTGATGATGATGATAATAATAATAACATCAATAATAATACGATGATGATGATGATGATGATGACGACGACGACGAATTTGACCACGAAAATGATGTTAAGACTTTTTGTTATTTTGTATGTCTCTATAGAATTAGTTAAACAGCCCCGAGCTTGCATTGCAAAGTATAATGACGAATCCACGGGGTGTTGAAATGTACGCATCGACAGTCCTTTTCACAGGTGCTCCAACTGATTCGAACATAGAATAAACAGAGGTTGCATTGATCGTGTGCTCTGCCATACCACCAACTAGCCACATATGTGTATTATTTTAACATATGTCCAATTCATCGATTCACATCAGCAGAATGGCAACTGAGTTTGTAAATGACTTTTTCGGCTACAAGAAGAGATATTGGGTCAGTTGTGGGTAAACGTCAGTTTCAAACAACTAGGAGTAGTGAAAGGGGCCACCCTACGGACAATGGGAATTAGCATTACAGGGACCCCTGGGCCACTCTACGGACAATGGAAATTTAACATGGCGAAAAATCGTGGGCCACTCTACGGACAAGGGGAATTTAACATGGGATTTTTTTTTTTAAAAAAATTTTTAAAAAAGGGGTAGGCAATGGAAAGGCTATCTCTTTTCGAGATATATGGCTGGCCCTGAAAAGGGCCTTTGGTTTATGTTAATATGCCCTTAGCATAAAGGGCATTTGCGACATCTTCTTTTCCTCAAACTTCGTCTTACAGCAGGGCCATACATCAGAGTCCTCTTGAGGCAACCTTGTCTCTCTATATAGACTCTTCTTATCCACAGGCTGCTGTTGGTCCTGTGGACAACGGTCCACTTGGATCGGACATACATGAGCATGTCCGTCCTGAACATCATTGTTGACACAAGGGTTGAAGATTCAACGTCGGTCCACATGTTGAGGCTCCGAGAATAGGTGAATCAATGCAGTGAACTGCGCTTATTTATAGGGACAGAAAGGATTGAAACGGATTGAGTTCATTCACCAATCCGAACACGCGTTACAGAATTCAATCAGCCCACATCCAATCCGAAGAGAGCAGTCTGTGACGTCACGTAGTCAATATAGATTCGCTAGCGCTTGTGTGCAGTCAATCTATGCGACAGTGATTCAACATGACGGAAACTCAGAAAACGATCCAGTGGGGTGCACCAGCAGGGGAGACCGCCCAAGGGAACCCGGACTTACTTTCAGAAGAGGTGAATTGGGATTTTGTGGATTTTCTCTCCTCGCAAGAATTTGTTCCGGAACCTTCGTTACCTTCTTCATTACCGCAAGTGGAGAATTTTAGACAGAGACAGAAAGAAGAATTGGAGAAATTTATACAACGACAAAAGGAAGCGGAACAGGCTTTTCTCCTACAGCAACAGAAACAAGAAGAAGAGGTAAGAAAAAAACAACAGCAAGAAGAAGTAGCAGCAAAGAAACAAGAGGGTGAAAATCAAACGGTCACGGTACTGTTGGACATTTTAGCGGAGTTAAGAAGTCTGAAACAAATGTATCAGACTTCTTTATCACGACCGAAGAGAATACGACCTTCCCGAGCCAAACATGTCAACCCTGTGACTAAGCCTACCGTACCACCCTTAGTGATTTCAACCCAATCATTATCATCATTACGCAGTCCAGAAGTAGGCCTTGGCCGTGGCAAAGGCTTAAGGCAGTTAAAATTGATTGCTTAAACTCACCCCTGCACCATAAAGAAAAAAGGCCCTTTTCAGGGCCACCCACATTTCTCGAAAAGAAATACAATTTCAATTTGCCAATAACTCAAAAAAAAAAAATAACTCACCCATTTTACCCTTATAGTACGTGTCTGTGTATGAGTGCGTGAGTGTAGCTTCTTATTTTAAAATCAAAACTCAAAGACTCTTACCTTATATCATTCATTTATTCTTTTCTCCATTTTCTACAATCCAATTCACAATTCACATCACAACACTTTAATCAAAAGTTCATTGATTTCTTCTTTTCTCCTTGTTTAGTCTCTCTGTTTTTTGAATTTCTTCACCGTCACACTCTTTTCCTCTTCTTCTTCCTCCTCGCTTTCTTCCCTTCTTTTTTTCTCCTGTTTCTTTTTCTTCACCTGTCTTCTTTCTTCCTCAGAAGAATCCCTCTCTTCCTCCGAAGAATCCCTCTCTTCTTCTGAAGAATTCCTCTTTTCTTCTGACTCCTCTTGTTTCTTTTTTGGGCAATCTGGAGACCAATGTCCTTTTTCTTTACAATAATAACAGGTATCTTGACTTTTGTCTTTTTTATCCCCTGTTTTTTTTCTTTTTTGACGGTCTGGACACTCTGAAGACCAATGCCCTTTCTTCTGACAGATATAGCAAGTATCTTGACTTTTATCTCTAAAGGAAGGAGAGTAGTCCGTAGGCTGGTCTGAAGAGAATTTTCTAATGACCCATCGCAAAGCTCTGACGAAACGTTCCATCTGGTTAGTCTCTTCCATCGTTGTGCTCGGCTTGAGAGTGAAATGAATAGTGAAAGGACAAGACACACACCCTTTTATATACGCTGGTCTGCTATGACTATAAAGTAGTTTATGGTGTTTGAACTTGAGTCATTTGACTTTTTGCTTTCAAGATGAAACGATCCCATTCATTCGAGAAGAAAGAAGAAGAAAGTAAGAGGCAGAAACGTGATCTATCGCCTCGTACCAGGGCTGAAATCTTGGCACAAATTCATGCCAGTGATTTTGAAGAGGACATGAGTGAACCAGAATCCGAACCCTCTAAACCAAGTTCATCACCCTTAGTTAACCCTGAAAATTACTATTCCATTCGAGAGACGGAAAAGCGCTCCTCTAGAAAATTTAGAACCACGGCTTACAAATACACGGTGAAGTTTAAAGATTTCAAGGCTGAAGTGCCGTTAGAGAAAGCAGAAGTGTTCATCACCGAGGTGTGGGATTCTTTGCTCACTGCACTCAAGCGACAATGTCAACCCAAAGAAGACGATCGCTTGAGACTTTCCATACAACACGACGGTTTGAAATCCCCTGTTTGGATCGAGTTTAGCACCCCTGCAGAATTGACTGCTTCCAAAGTCATGGACAAGATTCAACACGTACAACAATCTAATGATCAGTTTGACATCACCGATGGTAAAGCCACACTGGACATGACCCACGTCTCTCCTCCTCAAGGGACAGGACGCAAAAAGATGTTATTGGTGGACGACCTTCGCAACACCAAAACGAGTCTCGTCCGAATTAACAACCCTCATGACCAGATGTGTTTAGCCCGTGCCATCGTGGTGGGACGAACCTATGCCAACAAGAACGACACGGTAGAATGGAAAAGAACCTGGGACACTATTCAACGTTCCGACCGAGCCAAACAACGAAACGAAGCAGAACTCCTGTTACAACAAGCCGGACTGCCCAAAGACACACCCTGTGGCATTCCCGAGATGCAAAAATTGCAAGATGTCCTAGCTCCACGATACACCTTGAAAGTGCACCCTCAAGAAGTGCGCGGGCCTCTGTTGTTTCGAGGCCAAGATTTTAAGGACGGAAAATACATTCACCTTTATCATCACGATGACCATTTCGATACCATTACCAGTATCACTGGATTCCTGGGATACAGATATTACTGTGAGAAATGTGACTATGGTTATAATAATCGAGAGCAACACAAACATTGTGGATGGAAATGCTCAGGATGTTTGGCCTCTCCACCCTGTCTGAGCGAAGAACCAGTGCCTTGTTCAACTTGTCTGCGCACGTTTGTCAGCCCTACCTGTTACCAACAACATTTGAAGACGCAAGGTTCACAGAAGAAATGCGCTTGTCAACTCCTGAGATTGTGCCCTACGTGTGGACAAGGCATACGTACCAATAATACCAAGGCACACGTATGTTCAGGAAAGAAAAAATGTCACATTTGTCACCACATCGTGGACTTGGAACACGAATGTTACGTGCAGAAATACCAACCCCCACCAGAGAAAGAGGACGGTCACAAGAAGAAAGGCAATTTCATCTTTTTCGATTTCGAATGCATGCAAGAGACCGGCATTCACATTCCTAATTTTTGCGTGGCTCATCGAGCGTGCGAGAAGTGCATTCAAGAACCTATCTTCAGTCATTGCCCTCACTGCAGCAAGATTCCTGGAGGGCGTGAAAAAATCTTTCGGGGACCTAACACGTTAGCCGATTTTGCCCAATGGGTCTTAGACCCCGTCGACAAGACGTGGAGCCAAGAGGACATCGAACGTTACGGAGATTGTCATCGTCATGCCACGGTGATGGCTCACAATTTCTCCGGATACGATGGACAGTTTCTTCTCAGATACTATACGGAACAAGGCACCGAGCGTCCTAAAGTGACTTTGAACGGAGCCAAAATCATTTTCATGCAAGTGGGACAAGTACAGTTTAAAGATTCGATGAGCTATTTGGCCATGCCTTTGAGTCGAATGCCTAAAACGTTTGGAATGACAGAAATGGCTAAAGGCTACTTTCCACACTTTTTCAATACGGAAGCCAATCAACACGCCGTTCTACCCCATTTACCCGAGGCTCACTATTACGACCCCGACAACATGCGTACCGAACAACGAGAAGCTTTCTACGCTTGGTACCAGATTCACGCCTCGGACCCTTTCGACTTTCAGGAAGAAATGCTAAAGTATTGTCGTTCCGACGTGGACATTTTACGGCGTTGCTGTGGAAAATTTCGAGAACTGTTCATGGAACACGGAGGGGTCGATCCTTTGAAAGAAGCTTGCACCATTGCCAAAGCGTGTTCCTTAGTGTATCGACAACGATTCATGCCTGAAAAGACCGTGGCTGTCATCAGTCCTCAAACGACCCACTTTGTCAAACGTCAATACTCGGTCAAAGCCCTACGTTGGTTACATTACTTGTGCGACAAGGAAGACAAGTGGATTCAGCATGCCCGCAACGGAGGGGGCGAAAAGACCATCGGAACGTATTCGGTCGATGGCTGGGACTTAGAAAACCCCAAGATCGTGTACGAGTTTAACGGTTGCTTATTTCACGGATGTCCCGTCTGTTACCCTGACCGTGGCACTAAAAATCAGTTTTTGCAACGAACCATGGAAGACTTGTACCAGGACACTTGTCAGCGACGCCTAAAGTTAGAACAGCAAGGATACCAAGTGGTGGAAATGTGGGAACACGAGTACGATCACCGTATGAAAACCGATCCCGAGTTTAAACGCCTCGTGGAAAGTTACCAGTTCATGGACCCGCTGAACCCGAGGGATAGTTTGTACGGAGGAAGGACCAATGCCACCTGTTTGCTGTACCAAGCCGACGAAGAGAAAGGAGAAGAAATCAAATACTTGGACGTGTGTTCGCTGTATCCCTACGTGTGCAAATATTGTCGCTTTCCTGTAGGGCACCCGCAATTGTTAACGGAACACATCGACCTGAAAAACATTCGACAATACGAAGGCTTGATCAAGTGCAAAGTTTTGCCTCCCACGAACCTATACCATCCCGTCTTACCTCACCATTGTCAAGGCAAATTGATGTTTCCCTTGTGCCGTACTTGTGCCGAAACGTGCAACCAAGATCAACCTTGTCAGCACAGCCAGGAAGAACGGGCCTTGACGGGAACCTGGGTCAGCGTAGAATTGTTCAAAGCTCTGGACATGGGATACCAACTGTTAGAAGTGTACGAAATTTGCCACTTTCCCAAGACACAACAGTACCGCAAGGGTGATCCCAGTCAGAAAGGCATTTTCGCAGACTACGTGGATGCCTTTTTGAAACTGAAGCAAGAAGCCAGCGGCTATCCTTCCTGGTGTCACACTCCCGAAAACCAAATACAATTCAAAGAGAAATACTACGAACAAGAAGGCATCACTTTAGACCACATCGAGAAAAACGAAGGCAGGCGATCGTTTGCCAAAGTGATGTTAAATTGCTTGTGGGGTAAAATGGCACAACGACCGTGTTTACCCAAGACGGAATATTTGACAGAACCTTCCCGCTACTTCCAGATGATTCACGACAAAACCAAATACATGAAACACGTGGACGTCGTTCGAGAGAATTTGATCTTGGTCAATTACGAAGAAGATCTGGACTTTGTACAAGACGACCCTTTTGGAAATGTCATCATTGCGGCTTACGTGACAGCCCATGCTCGCTTAAAATTGTACGAAGCTTTAGAACTGTTAGAAGAACGCGTCCTGTACTTTGACACGGACAGTTGCATTTACATCCATCACCCGATTCAACATCACCCTAACATCGAAGGAGACCGTTTAGGAGCCTGGACAGACGAGCATCCCGACGACAAGATTCTAAGTTTTGTCAGTAGTGGTCCCAAAAATTACGGCTACGAATACCGGGACAAACAAGGAGAAGTGCACACCACGTGCAAAGTGAAAGGACTGACTCTGAATTATCGTACCAGTCGAGTGGTCAATTTTGGGGTATTGAAAGAAGCCTTGCAATCGGGAGAGGATGGAAACTTTAAAGTGACCACTTACCAACCGAACAAGATTGTACGTTTACCCACTCACCACATCGTCAGTCGACCTTTGGAAAAAGTCTATCAAATCGTGTACCAGAAGCGAGTTCGACTTCCCAATCATTTCACCTTACCGTATGGACACGTTGGTATAAAACATTGGTTGTAAGGGGATAGCCACCCACCAGAAAGATGACTTCGCCACAGCAAGAATCGAGTGAGAAACCCGATGAGAACTCCAAGTTCAAACCCTACCATTTTCCAGTCTTCTTACCTGACTATTGTGATTGTGCCCATCGATTGGACACGTTTCAGAAATGGCCTACGGATAGGGAAGGATTACCTTCTTCGCATGTTTTAGCTAGAACAGGATTTGTCTACTTGGGACCTGAGTCAGGATTGGGATACGAGGTACAGTGTTTCGCTTGCGGACTGAAGTTACGAATGGATCTATGTATCTATAAAGATTCAGCTATTCTGGAACATACTCGATGGTCTCCGCACTGCCCTTACCTTTCTATGGCCTTTCCACCCATTACACTACGGTACAATGTTGACGGTACCTTAGAGACGGTACCTTCCGAAACAAGACATAAAAAACGTAAAAAAGGAAAGATGTACAAGCTGGAGACTGCATTGAGACTAGTATAAAAAGGGGGCTATGGTCAAGATCGATAGTTCATTGTGACTACCAAGACCGAGCGAACAAGATGAATACTTTGAAAAAGACATCGTTTCAGTTTGGGGATTGTAAAAAAGTTGTATCTTCCTCTAGTGTGACTAATATTGGATGGATAAGACCCAGGCATTGCGACGGAAAATGTCCAGAAGGAAACTGCGATTGTCCATGTGGTTACCATTGTAATTGCGTAACGGAGTTTGCAGACGAGTGCGATTGTGAGCCTTGCGATGGGACCGATGCTGTACGTTGTGACCTGAGCGATGCCGTAAAGCATCATGGGAACTTTGTTCTCACTGCCCCTGTCATGGAAAGTGATGCTGTGCGTGTCAAACCTGAGGGATGCGAAAGCGATGCCGCTCGTCCTCTTAGACATTTTACCGGGTTTAAAGGGGAATGTCGACCTTCACGTTTACCTCCCTACGGATGTCATCCAGCCCTGAGCAAACTCCTGTTCCTGTCACCCAACCCTCATCGAAACGAACCTGTGAAAGACGAATATTCGTTCCCTGTGCGTTTGTCGGAATACTGCGACTTTGAAAATCGTCTTCAATCGTTCAAAGGAAAATGGCCAAAGTTTCTGGGAGGACCGACCCCTGAAGAATTAGCCAGAGCCGGATTTTTCTACTTGGGCGAAGGAGATAAAGTCAAGTGCTTCAGTTGCGGTGTGTCACTTCACCACTGGGAACCGCAAGATTCGGCCTACGTTGAACATGCTCGATGGTCACCGAATTGTCATTACTTACCTTTAGTGGGACCGAGACATTGAAGTAACTTCTTACCATAATAATCTGTTCATGGATACTTTACAAGAGAACATTCGTGCTTTGCCTGTGGAGTTGAGAGAACGCATTTACCGAGAGCTGGTCAAAATACAAGTGAAACGTAAAGAACAATTGCATCCGTTACGTCACCGGTGTTTGAACCACTGGTACCTTCAGGCTATACAAGGACTGATTGAGTTGAAAGTGTTCCATTGGACAGACATTGATCAAAGACCTCCTGGTTATAAAAAAGAATGGTTTGGTATTGACGATCCTATCTACTACATTGTAAACGTACTGCATCGAATTCCAGAGGAAGAGTTAACGAATTACCAACATCTTTCACGCAATGTCAACTTAGTGAAAGAGGAAACTTCTGAACGAATTGTAATGTGTAGATTAGTGGTGAAACGATTTAGATTCGACAATGAATTAAAACCATGTTTGTGCAAACAGTACATTTCTTGTGTCAGACCAAAGAGGATTTAGTATGACCTATTCATGGATACTTTACAAGAGAACATTCGTGCTTTGCCTGTGGAGTTGAGAGAACGCATTTACCGAGAGCTGGTCAAAATACAAGTGAAACGCAAACTCAAAGTGATTCATCCGTTTTTAAATTATGCTCTGTTCCAAAGTACAAGAAGACTGATTATGAGTGGATATTACATTAGGCACAAAGTTAAACGAGGCTATTGGTCACCACCCAACGATTCCAAAAACAGTGTATATACTTATGGATACTTTACAAGAGTACATTTTGGGCTTGCCTGTGGGGTTGAGAGAAAGGATTTACCGAGAGCTGGTGAAAATACAAGTGAAACGTAAAGAACAATTGCATCCGATACGTCACCAGATCTTTAACCACTGGTACCTGAATGGTATAAGAGAACTGATTCGTCAGAAATTCTTTCAATGGTCAGACATTGTTCAAAACTTTGAGGTCGCTAATGATCGACATGTTCATGATTATGGTTACTTCGAGATTCACCTAGTGCAACGCATTGAGGAAGACAAGTTAAAGGATTACCAACATTTGTTACGTGGAATCTACTTAGCGGAAGAGGAAACACCTAAACGAACTTTGACGTTTCGGTTACAGTATGCAAGATTTAGATTCCCTACTGGAGAACGAAGATCTCTGGCTAGAAAGTACGTGTATTGCATCCGAAAAAAAGAGAATATAAAAACAGGCTGCCATGCCACGGTTTATGTCACATGTCATCCAACAGATTCCGTGGAAGGAACTCAATGACCATATTCAAACCGTGGATCATTACCATCAATTATTACAAGAACTTTATCCGTTCAATTTGGGACGACAAGTGGTGTGTGTCTTAGTGACTTGTTTTTTGGGATTTCGTTTTCCAGCCGATTCTTTGTGGACTCTTTACGATCAGTATTTACCACCTTCATGGCCTTAAATGGTCACGAAAAACTCCTTTTGCTCAAAGCCTTGCGGTTTCATCTGGATACTTCTCGACCTCAACAGGAAAAAAAGATTCGTCAACTTTTAGCTACCCAAGACGTGTATGACGATGTGTGTGTAGCTTGTGACTTACATCCCCATTGGACAGATGTCCGTGCCTGGAAAGAATGGGGTTTTGAGGCTTGGACCCAAGAAGTGGCCCAGTATGCACGAGAGTTGTTCAAGGAAAAAAGTTACTTTTCAACCCGTGTTAGTGACGGTGCCAGAAGAACCCGTCACCCAGGACAGGACTGTCGTGGACAGACCTGAAAGACCCTTTCGGGAGGACACTTGTGTGACCTTACCCCCTGTTGAACTGGTTAGAACATTACCCAAAACATGTGGTTGTTGTACAGACACTTGTGTTTATTCCACATTCATCGTTATCATGTGCCTTTTATCCTTGTACTTAAGCCTTTGGCTTTTATGTATTTTTGTCTTTCGTATTCATGTTTGAAAAAAAACATTCAATAAACGTGTTCTGAAAAAAGTATATAAACTCTTGTCTTGTTTGTTTTTTCGTGTCACAAGTGACATTTCTCACACCATGGCTACCTCTGCTGTCTCTGCTCCCTCTTCCTCTACTGTCAAAGTCATCGACGAACACTTAGATCGTGCCAGTTGGGAGGCTTTGTATCTTCGTCATCCCTTTAACATGCTCATTGCTGGACCTAGCGGTTCAGGCAAAACCGAATTCGTCAAACGTTTGATCGAACATAAACATCATTTGATCGATCGACCCCCTCAACGAATCGTGTGGTGTTACAAAGAGTGGCAATCGGCGTACAGCCTCTTGCGAGAAAGTCAAGGCGATTCCATCGTGTTTGTGGAAGGCATTCCTAAAGAAGACGACGGCATCGTCTCTGACTCCCGTCAAACCCATTTGGTCATTTTCGACGACATGTTAGGAGAAGACGAAGAAGAAATTAAATTGTGGTTTACGCGCAAAGGGCATCACCGTAATGCCAGTGTCGTTTACATCACCCAAAATTTGTTTCAACAAAGTAAAGCCCATCGCACCATCAGTCTCAATGCGCATTACGTGGTCTTGTTTAAAAGCCCTCGAGATAAATCGCAAGTGCAAGTCTTAGCCAAACAGTTAGGAACGCCTTGGCTGACTCAGGCGTACGACGATGCCACTCAAACGCCACACGCCTATTTACTCGTCGATTTGAAACCTACGACTCCCGAGGATTTGCGATTTCGTACCCACTTGTTTCACCACTGGTGCCAAGACGGAGGGCCTGTCCTGTACACGTCTCCGTCCTCGACTTCATTTCACTCCCCATGAAAAAAAAATCTATAAAAACCTCAGACCCTTTTTCGTCTGTCTCACACAGTGTGAACATGACGTCCCTTCAGTCGCATCTTCCCGTCAAATTGATTCGTGCCTTGTATGGCATCAGTCGAGAAAAAGATCCACAAACACGAGCCCGTGTCTTAGAAGCTAGTCTCAAAGAAGTCTTACGATGGTTCACGGTGACGGCACGTCAATTACTCCAAGGAATCATTCAGATTCCTCATCAAACCCAACGCTTTTTCGATCGAAACAAAGTCGCTTTGGTCCAACTGGCCGATCCCCGCATCGACACTCAAACCAAAAAACAAATCATTTTGAAACCTGGAGGGAGCGGTACTCTAGGAGGGGTCATCATTCGCTCACTCTTAAGATGGGATCCTAATGCCCCCAAAGTTATCCCCAAGACAAAAGTTCAACGAAGCCCCAAGAAGAAAAAGAAAAAGACCACGTCCCCAAGAAGAATAACTTCTCCAGTGGCGGGACCCTCCTCTTACCAGACACCACCCCGGAAAAAGAAAAGAAGCCCCCAGAAAAAGAAACAGAGAAAAAGTCCCCAGAAAAAGAAAAGTCCACAGAAGAAGAAAACTAGTCGCAAGAGAGGCACTTCGGCCAGGACGCAACCTTACACTCGCAAGCCACGACCTGCCACAGCGTCTCCGGCAGCCTCACATTTGTCCACTTCTCCGTTGATGTCACCAGGAACTGAAGAGTACTTGGAGACGTTGATCACACCAAGAACTTCTCCGTTGATGACCCCCAAAAGAACTTCCCCAGTGGCAGGACCTTCCAATTTAGCGGCAGTGGCTGCTGCTCACAAAGTACCTTCTCCCAAAATCAAAGTCCATGAAAGATCGGGCATGTTACAAAGTTTACTGGATTTGTCCAAGCAAGAACTGGCTCGATTTAGTCCGTTACGTACCCCTGCACGACGTGTCATGCCTGTCCTCAAACTGATAAAACGTAAAGACAATCAGTGGCGACGCGTTCCAGTATAAAAAGACCTGTGACCAAGTCGGGGTATCATTGAACTTGTAAAAGATGTCACCTCCAAGAAGCACAAAAGAAAGAGACAAAGGCAGACGCGTCATCCGACAAAGCGCTTAGCCAAGCATCGACGTTACCCTAAAAAAAGACACAGTCGTTCCAAGAAAAAGAGGCGTCAACAAAGGGGAGGATTCCTTGGCGATTTTAGGAAAAACATTGTCACCTTTATGACAAAGCGATAGTCCCGGAAAAAAAGATAAAAGGGTGTGTGTTAAGTCATCGACGTTAGTGTCTGTTTGGTGAATGTCCCGGAACCCACAAGCAAAGATGTCACCCTCCAAAAAACCCCAAGGAAAGAAAAGAAAAGGACTACCACCACGTTTAGCCAAACATGGGGACATGTTATCTGTCCTGTCCAAAGCTTCTCCACCCCTACGAAAAAAACTCATTCAAACGGCCTCCAAAGAGGTCATCGATACCGTGTGCGAATGTTGTTTGAACGTTTTGAAAGGCACGATCCCTTTGTCCAAACACCAGAAACAATGCTTAGGCAAACATCGTCACGTTCTTCGAAAAATGGTTCAAAAGAAAATTCCCATTCGTCAAAAAAAGAAGATGTTGGTCCAACGTGGAGGCATTTTACCTCTCTTGTTAGGCCCCATACTGAAAGGAGTCTTGGGAACCATGTTGGGAGGACTGGTGGGAGCAAGATAAAAAGGCCTTCGGAAGTCCCAAGATCTCAGAATTCACCCCTGACAACCCCATGGAAGGACGAAAACTAGCTTTAGTGCCTTACAAACGATGGATGGAATACCATCGGTGGCAAGAACAACGCACCCCGCATTTACCTCCCAATCCCAATTTGAGCGAGATGTCCCAGTTACAACACGAATTGCAGTCCTTGATGGATCGCCAAGATTTGTCCGAAACAGAAAAATCGCAAAAGTACGGTCAACTCTTGCAAAGACTGCAACTCTTTCACCAGAAAGCTTTAGACGAAACAGCTTTACCCACTCTGAAAGATTTTAAGACCTTGATGAAAAGTCCAGCACCATCATCATCATTACCACCACCACCACCACTACTGTCATCCCCAACCGTCACCAGAGATGCTACCCCACAAAGACCTGAGGAAGAAGAGACGCGCGAAGTGTTTCAAACACCGTCAGCAGCTCCCATTTCGAGTAAGATTGCAGCATCCTTGTTGACCCCGTCCCCCACACCCCAACGAGAAGAAATGAAAGCTTGGGTTAAAAAGATGATGTCCACGCCTCCTTCGACAGAAGTGAAAAAGAAAGAAGGGAAACCAGAAGCGAAAAAAGAAAAGAAAACCAAAGCCATTCCATTGCCACCTCCACCTCCACCACTACCTTCGACTTCTACTCCCGTAGCCCATCGGACACGTAAATCCGTTTCCAAACCACCCTTTCGACCCACCCAAAGTAGCATCACCGAAGAGTGGGTGACTTATTAACACACCAACACACAAAAAATAAAAAAATGGAAAAAGTCTTAGCCAGCATTTACTACGATCCCTCGCATCCTGCAGGTTACGCAGGAGTTCAAAAATTGTATCGTGCTGCCAAAACTCGACTGAAAGGTCTCCGTTTACCTCAAGTGCAACGATGGTTACAAGAACAAGCTACCTACACTTTACACAAACCTATTCGACGCAAGTTTGCCAGAAGTCGCACCCGAGTGGAAGGCATCGATCATCAATGGCAAGCCGATTTAGCCGATGTCTCTCATTTGGCCAGCTACAATCGTGGCTACAAATATTTGTTTTGTGTCATCGACGTCTTTTCCAAATTTGCCTGGGTCGTGCCCTTGACTTCCAAATCGAGCAGCGAGTTAGTGCGAGCCCTGCAACGGGTGTTGAAACAAAGCGGTCGTCGCCCTCTTCGATGGCAAACGGACAAAGGCACCGAATTTCTGAACCAAGCTTTCCAAAAAGAATTAAAGAAACGTGACATTCATTTTTTTACCACCGAGAATTCCGAAACCAAAGCCAGCATCGTGGAACGTTTTCAACGCACTTTGAAAGAACGCATGTGGAAATATTTTACGCATCACCACACTCTGAAGTACATCGACATCTTACCGCACCTGGTGCAAGCGTACAACCAATCTTACCATCGAAGCATCGGACGTGCCCCGCAAGACGTGACTCCCGACAACGAAGTGCTGGTGTTCGAGCGCCTGTTCGGTACGTCCCCGACGAAGGCTGTCCCCAAGAAAAGTGGAGAGTTGACCGTAGGAGATTGGGTGCGCATTGGCAAAACCAAACGCACTTTCGACAAAGGTTACTTACCTAACTGGACGACCGAACTGTTTCGCGTCACTGGACGAGTACATGGCCGTCATCCTGCCGTCTATAAATTGGAAGACATGAACGGAGAAGTACTCAAAGGAACGTTTTATTTGCCCGAGTTACAACGTGTCACCAAAAAAGAAGACGACGTGTACGACATCGAAAGAATTCTCGAACGCAGAACCCGTAAAGTGGGCAAACGACGTGTCAAAGAAGTCAAAGTACGTTGGAAAGGATATCCACCCAGTTTTGATTCTTGGATCGACGCTTCGCAAGTCATCGACTATAAAAAGAAGAAGTGACCATCATGCCCTTTCACACAGCAGCAGACGCAGCTACGTCGACCACTCCTTCTTCCCCTAGTTCTTCTGTGCAAGATTTACAAAAACAACCCCTGTGGGTGTGGTGTGGAGAACGTGTGCCTAAAACGCAAATCGTCTTTTTCTGCCAAATCTTCGTGGTGTATTGTGTGATCGGGGCAGCCATCGCCAATTTGAGTTTGCAACAAGGAGACAAGCAATTGTGGACCATTTTATTGAGCAGTTGCATCGGTTACCTGCTTCCCAATCCCTCCCTGAAATTCTCCTCGAACGGGAACGTTGTGTCCAGTGCCAGTGCCAGTCACCACTCCAACAACCACAACCAGAACCCCATTTTGGGCGGAGACACGCCTCTGACATCCACTAACCCCTCGGACAGCCACAGAACTCTGGAATTATGAGTCACCAAAACCAATTTTACTTAACCTTACCCAGTGACAGTTCCATGGAGGTGTTTCCCAATAACACGTTGTGCTGTTACACAGCCAAATTACCTCAGGCCATCCCCTTAGATCACGAAGCCCATTGGGAAGTGGCTTTGGTAGAAATGATTCACCCGACCCAAGTCCTCAATGTCATTGACGATCAAAGTAAATTTACGGTGGAAGTTTATGACGAACCATTGCAAAAGTGGATGAATGACAATAACAAATATCCCCATAAAACAAAAAACAAAGTCAATCCAAATTGGATCGACTATGAGTTGTTCATTCCCTCAGGCTATTATTTTAGTGGTCAACATTTGGTCAGCGCCATAGCCTCCAAGTTTAGGGGCGTGTTTGGGGAAGCTTTTAAGACTTTCAAGTCCAAAGCTGTCACCCTGGAATACCACAAAACAGCTCGTCGCTTCCTGATGAAATTTCCTGATGAAAAAATCTTGGGTTTCTATTTCTGTGATGAATTGTTTGACATGTTGGGTGGTAACGTAAAGATGAGGAAGAAAGTAGAACAAACACTAAAACAAAAAACCGTCATTTACAGCAACGAGTCTTTTGGCCAGTATTTTCATACCCCGGTAGAACTGAACCAAGGACTGAATTTGATCTTTGTGTATTCCGATGTGGTGGAATACAACGTGGTGGGACACACCTCCGTGCCGTTACTGCGTGTCATTCCTTTCAAAGTGGACTCTGCCACAATCGCTGACGAGGAAGGTGGAAATACTTACCACGTCCACCGCGAATTTGTCCATCCTCACTATTTGCCGGTCAGCAAGTCGTATTTGGACACGGTCAACATTACTATAAAAGGAGATTTGGGACAAAATATTCCATTCACCAAAGGAAAAGTCACGGTGAAACTCCATTTTCGAAAACGGTTCTCTCACGACTCGTAAGTAAGTAAGTCATGTATCCAGTGTACCGAGGGGTGGCTCGACAGCGAGGACACGGTTTAGGAGACATGTTAAAATCGGCCTTTCGTTCGGTGGCTCCAGTCTTGAAACCGATGGTGACACGAGGATTGCACGCCTTGAAAGATGCGGCACTGACACAAGGCAAAGAATTTCTCCAAAATGTCATCATCGACAAACAAAACCCTAAAGAAGCCTTCATGAGGGCAGGCAAAAATGTCTTGCTGCAAACGGGCAAAGACATTTTAGGCCGACGAGACACACCTATAAATGCCCTGCACGCTACCGAGTCAAGCATTCAGCAAGGACAAGGCAGAAAGAGACGACGAAGAAGAAAACACCCTTTCACCAGACTTCAAGCGAGAAAGGCCAAAAAAAGAAGAACCGTTCGAGACTTAGACGTTTTCGATTATTGAGACACAGCAACAACAAAAAATGATGCACCGAGAGTCTTGCGCCTGTTCCAAGACGGAACTGGATCTGTTTGCCATGCCCCCCACCATGATGACGATGCAAGAATCCCAATGGGTGGAATTTCATCCCGTCTCCTCATTGACAGCCTCAGCTCCCATCGAGTTTGAAATCAAAGGACAGCCCGAAGATTACATCGATCTGAATAGCAGTTACTTGTACTTGAAAGTCCAAGTTCTAGATAAGGATGATGGTGCAGTAGATGCCACTGAGATTATAGCTCCCGTCAACAATTTCATGCATTCCTTGTTCAGCTCAGTGGACTTGTACTTGAACAACAAACTGGTTAGCAGCAGCATGGATACTTACCCTTACCGTGCCTACCTAGAAAATCTCTTGACGTACGGAACAGATGCCAAAAACACCCATCTCAATGCCTGTGTGCTGTGGGTAGATGACGAAGCGGGCAAGTTTAAGATAACTGACGCAGGTGACAATGACGGCTTTGCGGCAAGACGAAGCAGAATCACAGGTAAAAAGAGTTTAGAACTGATGGATCGTTTGCATTTGGACATGTGGTTGCAAGAGAAATATTTGCTGAACGGCGTCAATGTGCGCCTGAGACTGAATCGCAGCAGTGCCACTTTCCATTTGTTGGCTGATGAGGATGCTACTAAGGGTGGCAATCCTAAAAGCCAAATCATGGTGGCCAGACTCTACGTACGGCGCGTGGAAGTGTTACCTAAAGTGGGAAATGACATCAGTCAGACGTTGAGCAGAACGACCGCCAAGTATCCCATACGACGTGTGGAAGTGAAAATGTTCACCATTTCTGCTGGACTGCAATCCATAACCGAAGATCATCTGTTCCAAGGACAGTTACCCAAACGTTTGATCCTTGCTATGGTCTCGAATGCAGCCTTCAACGGAGCCTTCGCTGAAAATCCTTTCCACTTTCATCACTTCAACGTGAAGAAAATCGAAGTCAGTCGCGATGGCAAGACCTTGTGTACCCGACCTTTCGAACCTGACTTTGATCCCACAAAGATGAATTACTTGAGATCGTACTTGTCCCTGTACGAAGCCACCGGCCAGTTAGGAACCAACACCAGTCACGGCATTGATTACGACGAATATGCAGGAGGCTATGCTTTGTGGGCTTTCGATTTCACTCCAGACCAAGGCAGCGACGAGGGACATTTCCACCCTATAAAATCTGGCCAAATTCGTGTGGAACTTCAGTTTGCAGAAGCACTGAAACAGACAGTGAACGTCATCCTGTATGCAGAATTCGATAATACCATAGAAATCAACAGTTTGAGAGAAGTCATTCTAGATTATTAGAAAGCCATGGAAGACTGTTATCCCTCTTTACCTAGTGGAGAAACTTTGGAGATGAAATGTGAGGAGACCGTGGAAAAAGAAGAATCTCAAGACAAAGACGAAGAAGATATCATAATGAAGTCGAGATGGCCAGAACAAGAAGCCCATTTAGTTTGCTGTTTTGCCAAACACTTGGTCGACAAAATGACGGAATTGATCAAGAAAAATTGTTATGGATGTCAAAACGATCATCCCAGTCAAATTCAACACGATAAATGCCTAATGTTGAGTCAAGAAGAAAAATTGGACGAGTATCTGGACGAAGCTTGGAGTCTCATCTCGAACAAAGACGTGTTGCACCAGTGGTATAAAGACTTGCGTGAACATTCTTGTCCACCATTAACTACTCAAGAGATCCATCGTATCGAAGCTCTCCTGAATCAGAGTGAGGAAACAGAACGAATAACCGTTTATTCGTCAGACATTTTCAAGCAAAAAGTCAGGATCGAATTGACGACTTATTATTACCTGTGAAGAAGAAAACAAACACAAATCAATGGATACCTGGGAACTTTATTACCTTTTGAACCACAGTTCGTATACGTCTTCTTGGAATCCCGTCGTCTGTGCTAAAGATGAACTCCCTCATCGCAAACCTCAAAACCATCAAGCTTACGTGATCAACACGGACGACAGTCATCTCCCAGGAACCCACTGGGTAGCCGTCTACTTTCCTCAAGAAGGATGTGTGGAATATTTCGATTCGTACGGATTGCCCCCTTTGGAAGACGATATCATCGACTTTATGAGAAGAAATGCTCAAACCACCCGATTCAATAATGTGAAATTACAAGGCACAGATTCCTTGGTGTGTGGACAGTACTGTGTGTATTTTCTGCATCATCGCAACCTGGGCTATTCCTTAGAACATTTAGTGACTCATTTCGATCCTCGTTCTTCTGCTAGAAACGATGTGAAAGTAGATCGATGGTTTTGTGACCATTATGCTTATCTTTTGTCTCAAGCTAGGAAACGTAGTGTCCATCAATGGCCTAATGATTTCCAACAGTGGAAATCACAATTTCATTCACAACGTTGTCAGCCCTGTTTAAAGTAGATTGTCCATTGAGAAAAAAATGTTAGTGATTTGAAAAAAATTGTTTGATGTTATAGTGTTGGATTATTGTTAAAAATGTTGTTGTTTAGTGTTAAGTGATTTTTGAATAAAAAATGTTGTGTTTAGAAAAAAATGCCTTTGTCTTTTGTTTAGCTATAAGAATGTTGGATTGATGCTCTTTCATTTCTTACTATCCCTCTCATGAACGTTGCGGCTCGAAAACCGTGGGGGGGATGTTTTCCTTCACGTCCGCGCTTTAACTTTAAGAACCGGGTTGTTCCCAGTCTAGCCATCCATTGTCGACTCATCCTCCTAAGAAGATGTGTTCCAAACTAGCTAAGCTCAACGAAGCCTACGTGAATTTGCATAGGGTCAGACACAGTCTGATACCGAAGCCAGAAGAAATAGAGAATGTGAGAATGTTAAAAATCACTGAAGACCTGATAGAAGAGCTCTTCAGAGAAGAAATGAACAGGGAGAAAGAAGAATGGACAGAGAAGTACAGACTTCAGAGACAGCAGCAACAGCAGCAACAACAGCAACAGCAGCAGCAGCAACCTGAAGCTGACAGAGGCTTTGTCGATTGTCGTATCGACACCAAAGAATTCTTCTTCTCTTTCCGAAGAAGCAGACCTATTGCCAGAAAGTCTATCCTCAGAGGACATCGCATTCTTAGAAACTTAAAAAAGAATGCCATAGCAAAACAAAAAAACAGCCCTTTTCAGGGCTACCCAATACTCTAGAAAAGAAATAACGATCCATTTGCCAATGTGTGTAGGTAGAGTAGTGTGAAAATAAACACTAACTCTTTATGAATAGTGGAAGTGTATGTGTTTGTGTGTTTGTGTTAGTAAGTTGGTATGGATAGTAGATTAAAATGATGTTTGTTTTTTTGGCTGTTAGAGGTGTATATTTTGGGTTAGATTGGATTGCTTTGCGTATGTGGATAGTCTATTGAAGTGATTTATAAAAATTTTACAATAGTGATGGGTAGCATAAAAAAGTGAGTGAGTGTTTCTTTTAGGTCCGCGCGTTGTTGTTGTTTTTTGGTCATGATCTAGGTAAGATGAATTTTATGTTTTTAGGGGATGTTTTCCTTCACGTCCGCGCTTTCAGTATAAATTGAAACTCGTTCGGCAGTCCAGCTACCCTTGTTGATTGATCAACACCAAAAATGAACACGAGACTGGAGAAACTGTTGGAACTTCATGTGCATCTGGAATATGCCAGGCGCATATTAAATGAACTGGCCGCTGAAGCCATTGTCGAGGAGGGAAGGATAAGAGAGGAGGAAAGAAGAAAAAAAGAAGAGGAGGAGAGAAGATATAAAGAAGAGGAGGAGGAAAAGGAGAGAAGAAAAAATTTCAGAATCCCAGAGAGTGAAAATTGGGATTCTGAAGCGAGATATCCTGCCTCTGCTCTCTCCCCCCAAAAGGTAAAAAGTAACTGGGGGATAAGATGTGTATGTGGCGCCAGGCCTGGAAGGTGCCACCATTAACCAGGTGTCCATGAAGTTCCAAACAAAACAGCCCTTTTCAGGGCTACCCAATACTCTAGAAAAGAAATAACGATCCATTTGCCAATGTGTAGGTAGAGTAGTGTGAATATAAACACTAACTCTTTATTAATAGTGGAAGTGTATGTGTTTGTGAGTTTGTGTTTATAAATGCTGAAGTAAGTTTGTGTGAATAGTAGATTTTGGATTTATTTATTGATTCTTAGCGTATGTAGAGAGTATAGTTAGGGTTATATTATATGAAATGAGAAAGTAGGGGATGTTTTCCTTGACGTCCGCGCGTTGTTGGGTCATGATTAAGGTAAGATCCATTTTATGTTTTAGGGGGATGTTTTCCTTCACGTCCGCGCTTTTCGTATAAGAACCCACAGTATTAGTTGTTCAAACCATTCTGCAAAGAATTAAAAGAAGATGGCGTCAAACCAAATGGACAAAATACAAACCTTGCAAGACGTTTTAGACAACTTAGGAATAATGGAACAGATGCTAATAAGACTGGTTGAAGACCATTATTCCTATAGTCCCCATCGTGTAAAGATGGAAATTAACAATTTAAGAAAAGCAAAGGACAAGATTAGTGGTGTGATGAAGGAAATAAAGGAGGAGAAGGAGGATGAAGAGGAAAAGATAAGAATAAGAACATGGAACGAAAAAATTGAAAAAGAAGAAGAAAATGAGAAGAGGAAGAAAGAAGAAGAGGAGGAAGAGAAGAAAGAAGAGAAGGAGAAAAAAAAGAAGAGAAAGAGTGTTGGAGATAAAATAAGAAGTTGGTGGAGGAAAAGAAGAAATTAGAAGAAAACCCAAAGGCCCTTTTCAGGGCCAGCCATATATCTCGAAAAGAGATAGCCTTTCCATTGCCTACCCCTTTTTTTAAAAAAAAAATCCCATGTTCCATTCCCTTTGTCCCTAAACAACCCCAAACTCTATTCCCCATGTTAAATTCCCCTTGTCCGTAGAGTGGCCCACGATTTATTGCCATGTTAAATTCCCCTTGTCCGTAGAGTGGCCCACGATTTTTCGCCATGTTAAATTTCCATTGTCCGTAGAGTGGCCCAGGGGTCCCTGTAATGCTAATTCCCATTGTCCGTAGGGTGGCCCCTTTCACTACTACTAGGTAACAAGGAAAGAGACAATAGTCATATTCGAGACATGAAATCTATTCTGGTATGTAAACAGTTAAACTCTGACAAACTTTTAGAATGTATTACTTTAAGAATCTAATATTCACACCGGAAGCTTAGACTATTCAAAACTTTACAATCTTACAATGTAAAATACAAGATTGACTTTTCAATTTATGACATAATTTATCGATGCAGGCATAAGTACATGTGTTCGGTTAATTGTATTAAAATATGAGCTTAAATGTTTATACGTGTATAGTTGATTTTAACAAAATAGTGTCTGCAGCGAAATTTAGCTAGAAAGTCTTGTTTGTAGCGAGAACGTCCTAAATAAAGGGTCGATCGTTACTATATTTTGTTATATTATGGATGGATCTCTCTCAGTAATGTGAACATAATCACTGCGCTGCGCCTCGAGCGAATGTGAGAATGGTACTTTTTGTATTTGAGTTTTCCAGATTCAAGAGTGAAACCATAATTGACGAAAGAAAGCCAAACTGACCAAGGCACATAGAGCGCAATAAACAGAAACCGACCGAAGAGTAGCAAAGACCGAGTTGTATCATAATTATTACCGAGAAAAGCTCGAGATTAAAGGATCACATGAAGTACTTCCTCCTCCTGTACAATGAAACACTCGAACTAGTTAGGGCAATGATAAAATAGGACATAGTGCAATGATTTTGAATAAGAAAAACAAAGTCAATGCGAAGTAAAAGGAATGAATATATATATATATATATATATATATATATATATATATATATATATATATATATATATATATATATATATATATAAGAAATTGTTTCAAACGCACTGTTATGATGTTATGAAACCCATACGTCTGTACATTTTTTTAAAGGGCGAGGATACTTACTTGGCGATGTGTATAGTCTTTGGCAGTGTATGCTTGTGGCAGATTCAATGTACACTTCGTGGGTTTATGTAATTTATTTGTCGAGAACCTTTGTCTATACTTCTTTCGTTTGTTTTTTTTTTTTTTTTTTGTTTTTTTTTTTTTTTTTCGTTTTTTTTTGACCGCTCGTTCTTGTGTCATTTCGTTTCTTCTCTTCATTCTTTCTCTTTTTTTGGAACAAAAGCAAAACAATAGAACCTGGAAACCTGTATGCAAAGGTCTAAAGTAATGTTGATAACCGATTACAGACTACAAACTTATTTGGAGAACGAAAGTTTACGTTGCATATATAAATGAACATATTTTTACTGTCAAGAATTCCTATGGACTCTTTTGATTTTAATGTTTATCTTAGAAAAATGATTCCATTGTCTATAAACTACATTGCCTTATATAAGAAAATTCTATAAAATACTTCTGCGTTATTCCTAACAACTGTTTGTCATCAAATAAGTATTTTCGTTGACAACATTTGTGTTAATTAATTATAATTAATTAATTAATTAATTAACATCTGAATGAATAATATAACATTTCAAGAAAAAAACAGAATAGGTTGTTCTGTTCTTGCGTGGACCTTATAGGATATTCACAAAGTGTCAAAGATCAGAAAATAAATTGGAAGACAAAATGACGTTATTTTTTTATATCGACGACTACACAGCGTGTCCGTGGTGGTGGGGGCCGTCATGTGCCGAAAAATGGCTTTAAACTCATAACAACAGCAATATAAATGTACATACATGCCAACACTAATACGTGTTTCGCGTCACTGTTGCTATTAAAAAGGGACTAATCATCAGGGTGTGCCGTGGTTGATACCCATTATTTCACCCACATTACAAATTCTTTTATTTGGCTTGTCTTAAACCTTTACCAAATTAGGTATCGTCATGAAAGCTGAGGGTATTACGTTATCATCATGCGTTTGTTGTAGTCGATACACGAAACAACGGAAAAACTTAAAGTGCCCATTCAATGATCGGTAAGGTACTTATATAGTACATGGGCAAGTATCTCCTTTATATGATTCGTGAATAAAATTACTGTCTATACTCAATTATTAGTCGGGCACAACTTCAAGCGGCATAGATCCTGATCTGCCACCGCATCATGAACCTGCAGATCAGTTCTATTTTGTTTGTTATACAGATATCTCATACAATACTGCACAGACACAGATATGCTGGCGGGTTATGTGACGGCAGATCTGTGTCTATGCAGTTTGAAGTCGGGGCTCATCTTACAAATGAGTATATACTGTACCGTATCCTCAGTAAAACTAAATAGAAAGGCTGACAGAGATAAAGATAGAAACTAAAGAAATAGTAAAACATCGGAAGACAAAAATCCTTATCACCGAATTGTATGCACAACCTTGTTATTTGTATGTTATTTAAATGTAAGCCAGGCATGAGTCCCCTTGCCGCATACAAAATTTAGTTATGTCGAATGCCACTGAAAATAGCAGGATATAGTGCAAGGATATGCTAACTAATGTGAGTATTTGTTCGAAATTCAGTTATTTTTGCGGTGACAGAAGTGTATCTGTTAGAGTAGGACCGACTTCATTAGCATGCGATTCTATATTGGAAATAGATGTCGTTTCGTAATGGTTCGTTATCTCTTCACCACTCCAAAACCCATTCGGTCCATCCTTGTGACACTACTGAATGGAAAAATAAAGTCGTAAAGACAGACAGATGATCCAAGATAAGGAATGCATTTAAAAGTCCTGGTTAACACAATATATCGGATGAAATATGATCATAACTTCAAACAGACCTAGTGGTCTAACATCAAATTTGTTAAATAGATTCAGTAACCGTGTTTCTTAGTATCAGGGTCAAATTGGTCAATAATTATGTCATATATCAACCAAAAATACACTCTCTTATCGAGTTATTATTGTTTTCAACTTGCGTACGAATCGTTACAAGAAATTACAACATTAAAGATCGGGCAACTTTATGGATGTAAATGAGGTTGTACAGAGTCGATTATATTCTACGATGTTTGTACAGATTGTGAAATATTTTTACCACTTATAATTCGAATTCTACTAATTACTCATAACAAACTGCGTCGACTGATCTGCTGGTATATATAAGGTAAATATGCCACAGTGACTATACACTTTAATGTCTAACAACATCTTGGAAAGTTTGATTATATTTAATTTAAAGCCTACATCTAAAGTAAAAACAGCTGACCAGTGTAGAATACAAATATTTCAAAGATATCCATTAGTTGGATGGTCTGTCAAGAGGGTTGTCTTGCCCATGAAATTCATGCATTAAATATCAAAACAACTCGAGGCCAACGTTAAAATGGACTTTATTACTGTAATATGTCGAATTTTGAATAAGTATTGAACATTAAAATTGAATACACGGAACATTAAAATTTTAGTACAGTCAAGCCAGCAAGGTTTTATATTAAGGGTCACTTCGACCTTTTCCCTTGACAGTATATACATTTCGTGGGTGAGGGGGATGCCAGCATCTACGGCTAATTTAGAATTGATATGGGAATCACAAAGCTGTCCTGGCAAAGTAAACATTAAGATGCCGACCATATCTGCTTAATGGGATTGCCATGTCGAATATTCATTTAACAAAAGGAAGCTGGTATCTGCATTTCTCAGATTCTAGGCTGTCCAAATCTGACAGAAGAAATAATTATCTTGGGGAAAAAAAGTAGGAACAGCTGGTTACGGCTGGTCAGTGTACTTAAGGCGTACACCCTGGAAGAAATGTTGAATTTAAAGTAACGACTTTGGGCGCATTTCCTCAGTCCGAGATTTTACCTGCAAGAGGAGCAACCCTCGTTTGACTCCTGGGAAAAACTAAAAAGTAGTTCTTCATCGATAAGACAAGTAAGGGGACCCAGTGGCTGTCTTGTAGACAAAGACACTCCTTTAGTGCTAGGACGCACATTTTCTTGGAAAGAACAGCATTAAAGGAAACAGCTCTATGGAACAGTCTGGGACAGTCCGAACGACGGAAGTACGGATAAGAGATCGATTGGTTAGTATAGAAGGATCAAGAAAGATCAGATGTATACACGTGAAGGTGGGAAGACGTGGAATGCAAGAAGACAAAGACAGAAAGTGACGATAGGTGATGCAGATCAGGCGTGGACATTGTGCTCGTTTCACCACTCACATTATCCTGATGAAATGAATCAATAATAGAACACTGCAAATGAAATTCTGTAAACGTAAATTGGTTTGAATTTAAGCTGACACTATTAGTTTATGTCATTGATTAATTTGTTATACGTTTGTCTAAAGGGGGCTCGTATTGCATTATTCACCTCAGTAGTTATACTCAGTTCTCTGTTGACGTTCTATCTATCCATTAACACCGGGCAATAAAATCGAGGGAGATCATCCTCTAGATAATGATAGCCAAAGCTAATTAACCACCCCTCTTTACCAAGAGGGAACATCGTTACAATTACTTACGGAATTACAACTCGAGACCAACGTTAAAATAGACTTTATTACGTACAGAATTACAACTCGAGACCAACTTTAAAATGTACTTCATTACATAAAGAATTACAACTCGAGTCCAACTTTAAAATGTACTTTATTACGTACAGACTTACAACTCGAGGCCAACGTTAAAATGGACTTTATTACGTACGAATTACAACTCGATGCCAACTTTAAAATGGACTTTATTACGTGCAGAATTACAACTCGAGGCCAACGTTAAAATGGACTTTACTACGTACACAATTACAAATCGAGGCCAACTTTAAATTGTACGTCCGAAGTACAACTCGAGGCAAATTAAAAAATGTACTTTCTTACATACAGACTTACAACTCAAGGCCAACTTTCGTGGTAGTAGTAGCATTAAAATCAACAAAGACCAACAATGAATAATATACATGCGAAAAAATAAGGAACGGGGATAATCTCAGAAGGAAATTGCCTTATTTATCTATCAAACAAATTTCGTATTAGTTTCCGTCAATAAAAATTTCGTGTGATTCAGTTAACTTGTAAAATTACATGAAATTATTGTTACTTGTTGCGCCTGTAATGGAATTGTCTCTGTGTTGGTTCAATTTTTTTGTGGTGGAACTGTCTGTGTATTGTTTTAGTTTGTTTGTAGTGGAACTGTCAATGTATTGTTTCAATTTGTTTGTAGTGGAACTGTCTGTGTTTTGTTTTATTGACATTCCTGACACGAGAATTAAATTCCGGTGGTGTTCCATACTAAAATTAGACTGGGAATTGTTTGTCCCAACATTTATCGTTTTCAATACAATATTGTGACCTTATCCTCCTGGAGGAAAAAGCATTTGTTATAGCTCTGTCTTGATTCTGTAGCTTATTTTTCAATCTGTAGCAATCAGACATAAAGTGCCTTTTCTTCTTACAATAGGTTTACGTAAGAGGAGATAAAGATATCTGATGCGTCTTATCAGAAACTTGATTCCTAAACGTTGTTCAAGTTAGAGATTAGGAAGTGCTCGTATGAGACTGAAATGATTTTTTACGCACAAACTTCTGAGTGGAAGACTTATTGACAAAAGAACTTTGTAAATCAAGACCAAACATAATCTGTTCGTGGAGCCAATTCCATGGCTTCCACTTTTTTCCTCATCAAGATTGGTCTTGATATTACTATGGATGGAGTTCTTGAACTCTTGAACTATTAAGAGTTGTCTAAGGTTATCAGAATCTTTATCAACCTTTTTAGAAGAACACCACCAATCAAATTGTCACGCTTTGCCCTATGCAAATTCGATATAGGTCTGGTGAGTTGATTTTCTACAATTCCTAAACACTTGTCGATATGCCTCAGGTACCAACTCATAACCCCTTAGATATATCCCTTCATCATAGCATGATGAGCACTTTGCTATACTGACAGTGAAGTGAATATTTCAGGAGCTTTGTCATTATGTAATAATAAAGACCAGTGTTCCCTAGGTCATCTAAAATTGTCAGCAATTTTCTGAAGCTGAAGAAAATATTGGTCTATTTCTTTTTCTTGAAGGAGTGTGTGTGTGTGTGTGTGTGTGTGTGTGTGTGTACTAACTTGATATTTCTGATAACATCAAAACACAAATCTGCGTGTGAAGTGGGGGAGTGCTTTCCACTTGCTAGCTCTAATTCTTTGAATCAGAATTGAAATTCCAGTTCTTCCTTTTCTCTCTGCATCTGTATTTGCATTAGTCTCTCTCTCTCTCTCTCTCTCTCTCTCCAACTGTAATTCTCTTTCTTCTTTCTGTAACTGCATTTCTCTCTCTCCAATTGCATTTGTTTTTGTCTCTCTCTTCTTTCTGCAACTGCAAATGCATTTGTCTCTCTTTCTTTTCTCTTTCTGCAACTGCATTTATCTCACTTTTTTCTCTCTCCCTCCCATCCCCCCCCCCTTTGCATTTGTTTAATTTTTATCTGAAACTAAAATTTTTGTAACTCTAATTCCATATTTTTCACTTGTAATTCCGTTTTCAAAGATTCTAACCCCTGACTGGATAGGATCTGAATCAAGGTCCTCCGCTTTAGATGATATTGTGAAAACTTGTTGTTTTCACTATTGATTTCTCAAAATATGTAAATTAATCCCTGGGGCTTAAAACAAATTCCAAGACAAGATAAATTTAAATTTCAGTTTTCTGAAATATTTTATTGAAATTCGCATCCCGAACACGAGCCCCCAATTTTCTATTACGACTCAATCGTATTAAATTAAGTAATAGAAAAGCGCGAAAACCAAACAGTTTTGTACAAAGCCAACAAATAATTTATTTCCATAGGATACAAAATGAAAATGTAAAAAGAACTGAAAATATTGCGGATTAAATTCCAAAGAGTCAAAAAGTTATATCAACAATACTAATGAATACAGTTCTAATTAAATTCCAGTGGTGTTCGAAAGAAGATCCAGCACTGAGAATATGGACGTGTCTCTAGTAGCCTGTGACGTGTAGATGTGCCAACAATCTTTTGATGAATCACAGTGATACAGTCCAAGACGTCCTTGTCCGCATTCAGTGTAGTTTCAAATTGATGTTCCAGTCCAATAAAAGAAGAGCCATGATGAAGGTCCAAAGATAATTTCTAGAAAATCTATAGTTGTAAGCCGATAAAATCTGTTACTGTTAGATTTTAGAGTAGCTTTAATAATTTGAGTGAGCTACGATGTCTGCATTGTGGCAGTTTATAGTGATTTCTAGCACTGGGGCATCATGCCGCAGACATGTAGCATCATGTCCCACCCATTCATATTATCTTGACACCTGACCGACCAATCCTAACACAAACATCTATATACTGAACGCCAAGTGAGGCAGCCGCTAGTGCTGTATTTATAAGTCTTTGGTACGACTTTGGTCTGTATTCGAACCCGCACCTTCCGCATCCGAGGCGGACGCTCCGGAGCGATTACTAAAATAATGATAAAGAAAATGGTAATATTTAACCCATTCTCGAAGAGAAACATTAACTATGTAATATTTGTTTACCAAAATCAAAACAGCATTAGTGTCCTTAGTCAGGTACACAATTAACTTGATTTTGGACAAGGTAAAGTCCAAAATACCATTGTACATAACATATAATCATGGAGGAAAACTAACAAACAATACAAATTACGTATACATAACAATATTATTCCCTGCTCCCCATCCCCCCAAAAAGATTATGACAAACACTGTCTTCCTAGAACTGCCACAATCTGAAACCACTGGCCCCAAAGATGTTAAATTGATCATAACATTACCTCTTTCAAGGCTGATCCATAAACACCCAGTATATAATCATCTACTCTTTATTAATTTACTTCGTAGCTCATATATCTTTCATATAATTCGGTCATCTATTATTCCTTCACAAATCATATTAGATTGCGTCAGAATGATGTCGGTAATGATGCGTGTCCAATACAAATATCACTAAACGGCGCAATCTGAATGCGTATTGTTTGTAAGCGGTATAAAATAACAATGAACAACTGGTGCCATTTGACGTGCATATCTCTTTGTCTTATCGATCTAAGTGGTCATGTGATGCAAGGACTATTCTTAAAGATAAGCTATTTGTAAACATAAATCATTGAGCATTAACAATGTTGACACACGAAGGTATTTTAGATGAAGATCCAGACAAGATATTTTGATGCAGTTTGAATACGTGTATATGTAAATATGTTTTAGGTCCTTTGGTTTATACAAATGTAACAAATTTTAAAACAAAACTACTAGAGCCAGACCCAAAGTTTTTGTACATTCCCCTCCCAGATAATAATAATAATAATAATAATCGTCGTCGTCGTCATCTAGACTGGGCTGGTCGACCACAATCAATCACGAAAGTGACTCCTGAGGACTAGACAAAAGAGAGCTTCCACATGCTCTCTTTGACTCGTGAATAAAAATGTTATTGGTTTAAAATCCACGTTGAACGAAGTACCTTTCATCATTGAGGATAAAGTTTGGAAAAATGTTTACTGAATAAAAGTTAAATCTGTGTTTTTTTACACACGTGGAGAGAAAGGGAAAGTGCATATTCACGAAAATTGTATCACACAACATTCTCAGAATTGTATTCCGAAAAAAAGACCTCGTTTAGAAATGCACGTAATCGTGCTCTACAAAAATCACGTAAGATTAAGCTTGAACATGTTTGTCTTTGAAGAAACATGTCGATTCGTCCTATTACCGCGTTAGTACTTAGAAATATATCCAAAAGTAAGTCTAACAACTCTATCCAAAAGGTCACCTGAACACTTAAAAGTTTCATAACTGCGTGAAATCTAACGTGTTATTGATACTGGCAATTCTTTAGGATAATGCGTACAGACAGAAGAACTAAATATTAATTCCAGAGATAATACATGAATATACAAGGCTTCCAGCAAGTAGGTATCAAGTAGGTATACATAAAAACATTCTAACATAGAAGTATTACATTAGATACTGTGAAAAACCATAACTGGTATACAAGATTACATGAAAGAATATATACTTGACATGAACCACATCTATCGCTTGTTGTATTGTGAGTAACATTTACATCTAAGGTTCTGGAATATATCGTAGGTACATACTTCCTGCATTGATTTGGCATTTCCAGAACTTGCCTGCACACCGTTTTTTTTTCCAAAGAATTCCATCTATACATTGTTGATATAAACGTGGAATAGCCACACTATTACCATATCTATCTGTATAAGAATCATCTTTGGAAAAAAAAAGAATAAGCTATTGAGATAATGTGAAATGAATAAGGCCTTGTAGATACTTTGAAATGAATAAGCTATTGAGATAATGTGAAATGAATAAGGCCTTGGAGATATTTTGAAATGAATAAGCTATTGAGATAATGTGAAATGAATAAGGCCTTGGAGATACTTTGAAATGAATAAGCTATTGAGATAATGTGAAATGAATAAGGCCTTGGAGATAATTTGAAATGAATAAGCTATTGAGATAATGTGAAATGAATAAGACCTTGGAGATATTTTGAAATGAATAAGCCATTGAAATACTTCCTAAAGAATAAGCCTTTGAGATAGTTTCAAATGCATAAGGCTTGGAGATGCTTTGAAAAGAATAAGACCTTCCAGAATGAAGAGGGCTTTCGAGTTGTTTTGAAAGGAACACAACTATGGAGATACTTTGAAATGAACAAGGCTTTGGGGATACTTTGTAATGAATAAGGGCTTGGTGACACGTTGAAATAAATACCAACTTGGAGATACTTTAAAAAACAATAAAGCCACGTAGATACTGTGAAAGAAATAAACCATGTAGACATTTTACAACGAATAAAGACATGGACATGTTTGAAAATGAATAAAGCCATGGACATTTTTAAAATGAATAAAGACATGAAGATGTTTTAAAATTCAATAAAGCCATGGACATGTTTTAAAATTCAATAAAGCCATGGACATGTTTTAAAATGAATAAAGCCATGGACATGTTTTACAACGAATAAAGCCATGGACATGTTTTAAAATGAATAAAGCCATGGACATGTTTTAAAATGAATAAAGACATGGAAATATTTTACAACGAATAAAGCCCTGGACATGTTTGACAACGAATAAAGCCATGGACATGTTTTAAAATGAATAAAGACATGGACATGTTTTAAAATGAATAAAGCCATGAAGATGTTTTACAACGAATAAAGCTATGTACATGTTTTACAACGAATAAAGCCATGGACATGTTTGACAACGAATAAAGCCATGGACATGTTTGACAACGAATAAAGCCATGGACATGTTTGACAACGAATAAAGCCATGGACATGTTTGACAACGAATAAAGCCATGGACATGTTTTAAAATGAATAAAGCCCTGGACATGTTTTACAACGAATAAAGCCATGGACATGTTTTAAAATGAATAAAGCCATGGGCATGTTTGACAACGAATTAAACCATGGACATGTTTTGAAATGAATAAAGCCATGGAAATATTTTGCAACGAATAAAGCCATGGACATGTTTGACAACGAATAAAGCCATGGACATGTTTTACAAAGAATAAAGCCATGGAAATATTTTACAACGAATAAAGCCATGGATATGTTTTACAACGAATAAAGCCATGGACATGTTTGACAACGAATAAAGCCATGGACATGTTTTACAACGAATAAAGCCATAGACATGTTTTACAACGAATAAAAGCCATGGACGGACATGTTTTAAAACGATAAATGACATGAAGATGTTTAAAATTGAATAAAGCAATATAGATACTTTCAAACAAATAAGACCGCGGAGATTCTTTGAAATTAATAAAGCCATGGAGATACGTTACAGTGAATAACGTAATGGAGACACTTTGAAATTAATAAAGCCATGGAGATATTTTAAAATGAATAAGGCCATATAAATACGTTAAAGTGAATAAAACAATGGAGATACTTTGAAATTAAATAAGCCATGGAGATACGTTGAAAAGAAATAAACTATGGAGATACTTTGAAATTAAATAAGCCATGGATATGTTTTAAAACGAATAAGGCCATAGAAATACTTTACAAATTAATAAGTCCGTAGAAATGCGTTAAAGTGAATAAAGCAATGGAGATACTTTGAAATGAAATAAGAAACTGATATATACTGAAAAGAAATAAACCATAGAGATACTTTGAAACTAAATAAGCCATGGAATACTTTAAAATGAATAAAGCCATGGAAATACTTTGAAATGAAATAAGCCATGGAGATACTTTGAAATGAAATAAGCCATGGAGATACTTCAAAATGAAATAAGCCATGGACATACTTTGAAATGAAATAAGCCATGGAGATACTTCAAAATGAAATAAGCCATGGACATACTTTGAAATGAAGTAAGCCATGGACATACTTCAAAATGAAATAAGCCATGGAGATACTTCAAAATGAAATAAGCCATGGAGATACTTTGAAATGAAATAAGCCATGGACATACTTCAAAATGAAATAAGCCATGGAGATACTTTGAAATGAAATAAGCCATGGAGATACTTCAAAATGAAATAAGCCATGGAGATACTTTGAAATGAAATAAGCCATGGAGATACTTTGAAATGAAATAAGCCATGGAGATACTTCAAAATGAAATAAGCCATGGAGATACTTTGAAATGAAATAAGCCATGGAGATACTTCAAAATGAAATAAGCCATGGAGATACTTTGAAAATTAATCAATCCATGGAAATGTTTAAAAATGAATAAAACCCAAGGGTAAGATTTTTTGTTTAAAATTGTGTACATTCCTAATGTAAAAGTGACAATTTTCCTTATACGAAGAGATTATATATTTTATTTGATCAAGAGTTCTTCACAACAATCCTCGTATGCTATTCAAAATGCTATTTCTAGAAATCTTTATCGATTTTAATGGTTTTGACCTCACATGAAAGTGTCACACTAATGAATATAACAAAAAAAAAATAGTATGCACTTGATTTTCCCAATTTTTTGAGGTATTTTTCAATCATTTTTAAGATATAAAATTACCTGGGTAATCTTTAGGGCTGTTTGTCTATCATTTTTCCATATTCTAAATTTGTTTCAAACAACAGTAAATGTTCCGTTACACGATGGAGTAGCCGAAGAATGATCTTTTAAAATTTCTTTTTATCGAGCGCTTTGATACATTCGGATTATTAACAAATGCATAGGAAGTCTGATCTCCTAACAGTTATTAAAGTGTTCCTTATGCTATTCGTCCATTTATAACTATTAGTGCTAGCAATGGTCTCGTAAAAAAGTATTTGACAAAGGGGATTGGTTAGTGTAGCAGGGAACAAAACAAAAATATCATATCATTCGGGATCTGATAAGCATGGCAATAGGTTTCGTTCATTGATCTGAAAAAAGTATGTAAATGGGTGAGCCTTTCCTCAAATTTAAAATGTTTCTTACAGAATCGCTATGCAAATTTACAATAATAGTGATATTTTCAAATCCCCAAACAAAACCATGCGTCCGGAAACAGACCAGCTTTAAATATTATATTGTAAAAGCGAGATATACAAAGGCACTAGCGTATCAGAAGTATATTTAATATATCAGTTTAATATACTAGATTAATACTGATAAAGGTTCTCATTCATGTACTATAGTCGTTAAAACTCTCTCTCTCTCTCTCTCTCTCTCATAGTACCTGATAAACGTGACTAGCTATAAAGTAATAGTTACATCCGAGGGAGCAGCAGGGGGGGCGAATCGGACATTTTGTCCAATCGTTATTTTGCTTAATTATTACTTTCTGCACTCAACGATCTAGTGTCGTCAGCGCCTGGTAAAAAAAAAACGACGTCGGTCCATCCTACACGATGGTGACGTCATTTGGTTTAATTAACACCTTCTGCGCGCCGATCCCCAGCGTCGTCAGCGTCCGGTAAGCACATCGACGACCGCGTCGATGTCATCGCCCCCCCTGCTGCTAAGAAGTTATTTACAATGATCTTACAAACAGAGTGATCACTAACTCCTCCTCCTGTAGATCAATTAGGTTATTTGACTGATCGGTGAGTTTAAAATTAATTCTCGTTAAAAACCGATCATGGCATCGCATATAGACCGGATTAATCGGATTCTCAACGATTAAAAATCCCGGAGGGGCTGTTGGTGAAAATGAATAAAGGATATATCCCTGTTGAGCTTGATTTGATTGATTGGTATCTACCTGGTAACTCCCTTCGATAACATCACACACTAGATTGATTGCTATCACCGATGCGATATTTACGTTGTATGGAGCAATATGCATACCATCATCCCCGTTATCGTGTCTGAGGATATAAGTTGATGGACTGAGAAAATCATTAAGAGACTTTCTTAGTTCTGGCGCGTTGTATCCTGGAAACTTGAAATCGGGTAAATCGGCTTCTGTGATATTATACCCGGTTAGGAATTTTTGTTTATTATCATCGCTGCTATCGGATATTGTCTTAACGATTCGCTCATTAATATATTCCATGTCTGATATAAGTTGATTTAACACCTCAACGTGTTTTCGTGCTTTTGTTTTCCGTAGCTGTTCTAGTTGTGATTGGTAATTACGATTAATCTCGGCAAACGCACCAGTGATATCATCTAAACGAACTGTGACCTTGGCTGACAATTCAGGAGTTTTCTTATACGGAAAAAACCATTGCATGGTATTCCTGTCTTGAAATATAAACTCGCTGGGTAATAACGTGTTTCTTATAATAGACAAATCATTCAGATAACTGGGATTAATCTCATGATACGATTGCACATTTGTGTGCAAATCCGCGGGTGGATTCTTAGGCCATCCTAGTATGGTTCTTATTGAACTGTTATAAATATCAACCATATACCCCGGTGTGCTTATTTCAATCGTCGATGATAACGTCGGTTCATGAACCGTAATAGCGATTTTTGATTCCTTTCCTGTGATCGATTTTATTCTGCGTTGAAATTCTTTATTGATTTGCTCTATTTGGTATGACCCAGTTGGTATTGTAACCTCCTCCCAGTCTGGGGTCCCATCGGGTTTATTTTTCCGTGCAAAAACCAGCGAGTTATTAGGTTGTTGTCCGTTAAATGCGTCCGCTCGAATATTAGGCCAACTGTGATATACTCGCAATTTTGCCAGCGCTATTTCCTTCACTGGAACCGGCGACGGGAAGTTCACACTGAATTCGGGTTTCGTTGACGTTATTGATATCATATTTGTTTGTACCGGAGTGGTGTTCTCCGCGATCCGCTGAAGTAATTGAAACCCTTCGGGGTTCAGCGACATTATTATTATTTGTTGTCTTTAGTGTCTAATTTCAACAACCAGGTGGTTCCGGCTTCCAGTTGAAAATCCTCGATTTTTGACATCGCGGAGCTATACAACTGGACCATCGTGGAGAATTCAACATCGGATACGAACAAATTATCAATTGACAACTAGATCAACCCGGATAATTTCGAGTACGCGTCGGATACTATTTGATGTTTTACTGTATACTCGTTGAGTTTTTTCTGAAAACACGATGATATCTTCCTAGTGATTGCGTTGGCGACTCCAGCAACTGTTGTCATCGCGGAGACAGCGATTGGAACAGCGATCGGGGCTATCGTGGTCACCGTGGATAAAATAACACCGGTACCGGCCACTATACCCGACACCGAGTACACGACCGCGTCGATGGCGGTTATTTTTCGGCGGTATTTTTTTATTTTTGCACGGTATTGTTCGGAAAGCGTTTTCAAGTTCGCGGAGAATTCTTTTGCGGTATCGAATCGATATTGATGTGACGTCGGTGATACCTCTGATTCAATTTCCTTGGTGGTCATTTTTATTTTAAAAGAACTAGTGTTTTTAATTACTTAGATTCGCTACAAATTCCACATACCATGTAATGTTTGTCCCGGCTAGATTTCTATCAACGGCATAAATTGTAAACTTTTCAGTTGCGTTCTTGTCTATAATTGTTGATATTGTATTGTTAAACCCGGATGAACTCGACGATAATATATTAAACTGCATCATTGAAATCAGTGTCAATCGATAAATGCCCTTAACAGTTGCGGTGATATTTACTGTATTCTGTGTAGGAGTCCAATCGAATGATCCATGCCGAATTGTGTATACTGTGTTGATGATGTTCTCATGAGGGATTTTTATTTTTTCAAATTGCTCTGCTACTCTCGGTAGCCCGTCTTTAATCGCTTCAACATCAGTTCTGATTATTCCTACTTCCTGCCAATGCGCGTCTATATTATTCTTGTTCGCTGCAACATTAGTTTTGATTGTTTCTATTTCCCGTGTATTCTCGGTCATACTTTTTTTGTTTGCTGCAACATCAAGTTTGATTGTTCCTATTTCATATGTATGCACGTCTATACCTTTTTTGTTCGCTGCAACATCAGTTTTGATTAATCCTATTCCCCGCCAATACGCGTCTACATTTTTTTTGTTCGCTTCGACATCAGTTTTGATTGTTCCTATTTCCTGTGTATGCGCGTCCACACCCTTTTTGTTCGCTTCAATATCAGTTTTGATTGTTCCTATTTCCTGTGTATGCGCGTCCATATTATTTATGATCGTTGTAACATCAGTTTTGATTGTTTCTATTTTCCGTCCATGCGAGTCTACATTATTTATGATCGTTGCAACATTAGCGCCGATTATTTCTATTTCCCGTTCATGCGCGTCTACACTCCTTTTGTTTGTTGCAACATCAGTTTTGATTGTTTTTATTTCCTGTCCATACGCAGTGATATCATTTATAGTTATTGTAATCTCATCCGGCTTGGTATTTTTTTTACCAAAGAATTTATCAAAGTTGTCATCGATCCTGTTAACATTTTTTCGCAACGGGGGTAAATTGGCCGACATCTCCATAAGATCCGAAATAGCATTTTTTATTATTACAAGATTTGGTTCGTCTGCCGTCGGGGGTCCCCGAAAAAAACTATTGACAATGTCTCGCATTTCGCTGACGTGCGTTATCATCGACCTGAACTGTTCTCCATGAAAGTTAAATTCACCACGTAAACCCTTTAACGAATTTGACATGGTTATATAATTGTCGCCAAGTGTACTTATTTTTCCATTTATTGTCAAGATGGATTCACCCGGTTTGAGTCGTCCGTCGCCGGTATACAACGCGATAGTGCCCTCGGCGGCATCACGCTGTCGTATTAAAACGTCATTCAGCGACACATTACTGGATTTCAATTTACCCTGGCGGTCTTGAAATACAACTATTTCATCTGGGTCAACACTGGTTAAGTTCAACGTATCAGCGATTTCATCCTCAATTAGTTTTTTTATATCATCGGTGGCGGGCGTTTCCGTGGGCTTTTTCAGCGCCGAAACCGGTCGTCCCCAGATATCAATCATCGTTATTGTAAAAAAAACCAGCGTTTCTAATTAACCCGCCGGGCCTCTACGACCCCACTAGTATATTCGTTTACAACCATATGAGGTGGTTTTCGCGATGATGAAATCGCCGCGAGTACGTTCAATACCTCACGGCCACATATCGGCGGGTCACTCAATTGCTGTGTTGGCAGCGTGGAATAAAAAACCCGGGCTGAACACGCCCGGGCTGAACACGCCCGGATATACCGCATAAACTCTTTCGGCGGAGCTAACCCGTATGAATCAAAATAGACGATCGCACGCGGATCAATCGCGTATGCAACCCAATGAGTTCCCGCTCCGGAGGACCCATCGAGGTTAATTATACCGGTTTCAATATTCCTTGGTTTTGTCGGTAATTGATCCCTCATAAAAACACCTCTGAAGTTTTTTATCGCTAACGCGTTTGCGGCGTCTATTAAATCAAAATTAGACATTGGAGTTAATAAACGGTTCCCGGTAGTCTTAGACCCTTTCCCGAGTACCATGAATACGGGGTTCCCGGTAGTCTTAGACCCTTTCCGGCCACGGGTCGTTTTTTTTTGTAGCCTTTCCCGGTTGCCTTCTTCAATGCCATCCCCGCCGCGGTACCAACGGCTCCTAACGCCGCCGCCTTAGCCACTGCTGGTGCGGCCGCGGCAATCAATGCCGGAATCGCAGCTAACAGCGGAAATATCCCACCGGTCTTTTCCATGTTTTTAATTGCTGCGGCTGAAAAATCTATTTGAACACCCTTTTTATTCTTCATCGCATCATTGAAATGTTTTATTTGACGCGCCGTCAACGATATCTTATGATTACCACCCGCCATCTGTGACGGCTTCAGCGTTATTGTGATCCCGCATTGTTTAGCCGACTTTGATCGTAATTTCTTGACTTGACCATCAGTCAACTCTACATTGACGACACTATACGACATTTTATTGTAAACGCGTTTTGTGCTTTCAATTACATGTTTTCCACTGGCGCATCAACGATTCTCATTCGTCCACCAACACCTTCTAGCAGCATTGATTTATCGCTGAGAATGACAGCGACCGCTCTGTAATTAACACCAGCTGGGGCTATACGAGCTCGGAAGTGTATATCAACGACGGATTGTCTCGTTAAATCAAGATGTTCCAACGAAAAGTAATAAATCGGATACAGGTTTTTAAAATCAAGTTGTGATATTTGCAAACCAGTGTCGACGTTTTGATCACGACCCATATATGACAGCAATCGATGATACACACGTGCGACATGGTTGTCACCGTAATTAAGCTGTATATCCTCGGATGGTTCCTGTTGTCCGTTTATTCTCAGCGAAACCTCCATGACTCCTAATCGATCAAATATCATATGGCTGCGTTCTTGATTACCCAATCGTTCCCTATTCTGTAGCGCTATGAATATATGACGCGGGGCTGAAACACCCTGTTTTGATGCTAGGTGCCATGTAAACGTATCGGCGACGTTATCCTCTTTAGCATCAGTTGTTACCGCTAGCCAACTCAACAACGATTTCCCTCCCTGTTCCATAAATGCTAACAGTCGTGCTTCCGTGGTAACTGATGGAGTCAGCACCGGCATCCACAATGCCATTTTAGTTAAAATGACTTTACCGGCAGCGACGCCAGCAGCATGCCATATTGCATTGTTATCATCGCCCCTTCGCGTCAGCGCGATTGTATGCTTAGCCCCATAGACAACTTTTCTAACATTTCTGCAGAATCCAAATATGTGATGGAGTGGAATCGCGCATGAAAACTTTCGGCGTGGTCCTTGCAACATTCCTATTCGTGTTGCAAACCCTAGATTAAAATTATCGTTAGTACTTTTTATGATATTGAACTCAGCACCCGGTCTTGTTCTGCGGTCTGGGTTGGCTGCTTCAGCTTGATTAGGAACTGAAGTATCTCTTTCCACCAGCACGTTAATGTACTGAATATGATCAGCGTTATCGGTGGAGTCCTTTGCGAACATTATAGATGGGCCCGCCGATCTTGTATAATCATCCGAGTATCTCGCCAACCCAATCATCGTCGTTGCAACATCAACCTCGCGTTCTATTGATTCAATTTCTCGCCCGTCAATAAGATATCTGGCGCTCTCAAATAACGCCATGATACCGTTGTTGACGAAGCCAACTCGAACACGATGGTCATCTGCGTATGGTGCATTATCGGCGGCATTTGTCACGAGTTCTCCCTCGATTTCGATAAACGCTTCACACGGCAAAAAATATTTACTGGTATCTTGGACTTGAAGTTCAATTCGCGATCGTAGGTCAGGTTGCGCTGCATAATAAGAATAATATTGATAATCACGGACAGAATCATCCCTGCGTACTGGGGCGTCCATATCAAACGCGGGATCAGCGGTACGCGCAAACATTCTATTATTTATCATGTTGATGTTTTCAATTGCGATTTTTTCGTCGTAAATTCTTTGAATTTAAACCACTCCCCGCTATCGCGTTCATGAGCGCGTTGGTTGCCGCATCGGCGGATGGCGAAGTCGTCGCCAACGACTCTAATTTTTCTTCCACGGCGTTATTTATTACTTTACTGACATTTGCAGGCATCACTGTCGTTGATGGCATTACCGGTGGTTTCTGTTTTTTTCTCCTGAATTTCACCAATGACATTAGTTTGTCCCGCGCGGCTGAAAACGCCCTTCCGGCAACATCTCCAATGGCACTAATACCCTTATCACGAATAACATCAATAGCCTTCATTCCTAATTGTTTGGCTAACGGCGCTACTTTTGGAGCCATTCTTGTAAATAACCCCGCAATGGTGCTACCGAGACCATCTCCATAGTACGCGCGGTAAACAGGCAATCGCGAGTTTACCACGTAGACGAGTACTGGTTTATCATGGTTGTAGTGTATGATCATCCTTATTAAAAACACCAGTTTTCCAATTAATCATCCACGAGTTCGTCTATGAGCGTTCGATATGCATTAATGTCCATAATACCGCCTGCAAATAACCGCTTGCAAATATCAGCGGCCTCATTGATTATTTCCGTAGAGTTATTTCCGGCTCGTTTTCCTCCAATTAGTACTTCCAGCCGTGATATATCACTGAGAACACTATTAGGGCAGGTAACGCCGTAGGATTCTTTACCAACAGGGTATCCTTTTCCTTTTTTTGGTGTTCTACTCTTAACTTTCTCGAGGAATTTATCGTAATCGGGATCACCACGATGTGGTAATGCTTCTCTATGTTTACTCGCTAAATACACTATTCTTGCCCAGTTCTCCGTCGAGGTTATTTTTTTCTTGTAACCTTCATTGATATACTCATCTCGAATGCTCTTAGTTGATGTTGTAGCAACAAAATTAACTAATTCTTCATCGTCGTCGATGTCTCTAATTTGATCTATTGCGGACTTTTTAAGAACATTACGGGGTATATTTCCCTCTTTCTTTTTTTCTTTCGATGTTTCTTCGGGTGTTTCTTCGGGTATTTCTTCTTCTGGTTCTTTCGCAGTAGCACCTAATTCTTCCTCGTCGGCCATTGTAACATAAGGTTCTTGTGGTTCGGTTATAGCGAGTGGTGGTGGCCTCCGTGTTGTAGCAGCCGCTATTTTTGCAGGGAGTGTTTCTAAAGACCTTTTTGTTTGTTTTGTCTCTGCCGCTATCTTTTCAAGCGCACCAAGAACGGGTACAGTTGCCGCTGTAACATCCTTAGTCGCTTTAGTTACCGGGGCAAAGAGTTGTTCGCTTCCAACAGTAAAATCGGTTTGCATTTGTTGTCGCGTTTGAAGTTTCTCTCTCACCCTGTCTCGTAACGGTATAAACTTTTTAAGCGCTGCTAGCCGCTCTCTGGCTAGCCGAGTAGTAAGTGATTCACCTACCATTATTGTAAATTGATCCGCAATTTTCTAATTTTCCGCCGAGTGTACCATCGGGGGCTCCACGGAGTTTTCGTCTATAATCCTTCTAATGTTTTTGATCTTACTAGAAATCTCCCGGCGTCGTTCATAAACACGTCCGAGTTTTTTTCGTATTATTTCAACGGCAGTGAATAGTCCAATGAATGCATTTGCGTCATTGTGGTACAGGTTCTCATTAATCGTATGTTGTAATCGTTTTATAAAAAAGTACTCGCGGGCCAGGGTAAAACGCCCCCGTTTCGACTGTTCGTTAATAATCTCATAATCGGATAATATTTTTTCACTGTCGAGACCATCAGATAATTCAATTCCTTGATTTTTTAATTTTGAAATCTCAGTTAATATATTATTGATGTCTTCGATATTCATTATTCTTATAAAACATCTTATTTCTAATATCAAAAATTTTAATAAAATTTAATAAAATTATTGGGGGTCATTTTTGACCCCGTTTTTTGTATGGACAGTACAATGCCGTAAATCTCCACTCGAGTGTTGTGGCAGATTACAGGCATACATGGACGGTACAATGCCGTAAATCTCCACTCGAGTGTTGTGGCAGATTACAGGCATACATGGACGGTACAATGCCGTAAATCTCCACTCGAGTGTTGTGGCAGATTACAGGCATACACATATACTTAATTAAGGACATTCACATCTTGGAACCCTAAACATACATCTCCGGGAGGGGAGGCCTAGGGTGACGAACGTCATCGTAGACCTCCCAGAAGATATGCTTAGGGACATCACTACATGGATGAATATATTTACAATGAAATGATTGATGGATGATGGGACGGCACAAGACAGCACAAACATAAAACGGCGGGGCGGAACTCTACGGCCAATTCAACCAATCAAAAGCAACCCAATTAAATTAACCCGGTTGCATGATTGTGAACAAAAGACAACCACACGCCCGGGTCAAGAGCGTGGGTTAGTTTTGATTAGTTGAATTGGCTTTAGAAAGCCCCAGGCTTATAACGAGTCATCTTGTATATAAAGTGACTAATACAGCGGCGTCAGTCACAAGGTGTGTGTTAATTTGAATTCCCTTGAATCGTTAAATCCTTAAATACTTATTAATGGTGTTTCACGGCATTTAAATGAAACCAAATATTTGAATAAAACATTAAAAAAAAGAATACAGCTGTTAGATAATAGCGTGTATTTCATTAGTTTTCATCGTAAAATGATTAATTAATCGCAACATTAATTGGACTTCAAGGGACATAACTCTTGTCATGCGACGCTATCACAAAACGAGTTATCTCCCTTTGATGTTATATATGAAAATCGAATTCTATGACCCGTCTTTTTTGAGATCGCTGTTTGATATATTCGTTCTGCAACAAATTGTATTGAGGCGATACAAATGTCAAAATATTTTCCTGCCTCATTCATCGACTGAAATATTTTTTCCTCGTGAGTTGTTGTATCAAATGACTTTACGGGTTTTGCTTTCTTTGAGTATTTACCAGTTTGGCCTTTTTTACTATTTTCACTCTGAGAGATGGCTTGCAGATTACACAGTCTGTTATTTTGATAATTAGAATCAATGTGATCAATAACGAGACTATCTTTGATCAATCCGTGGAAACATTCATAGATGATTCTGTGACAGAGATATTTTTTCCCTCCAGCAGTAAACATTAAATACCCGTGATTGTTTTTCCATCCAACCGGCTTCTTCAGTCTGCGGTTTCTAACAATACCGTCGCGAGATGCCTCGTAATTGACGAGCAGGGGGTGCGGCTGAAATTCTTGGTCCATTTGTATAATAATACTACTTGTCTAATTTATTATTTGGTTTAATTATGAATCTTTCAACGTAGTCTTGGGAGGTTTTGATGACGAAGTCGGCGGTGGGGTCAATGACGGCGTTTTTAATTCGCTTGTCATAATAGCGTTTTAGTTCCCTGTATCGCTTTCCGCCACAATTGATACACAACTGCGATTTTCCTCTTACACCGACGTGGCAAACCAAGCACGGTAGGGGGCCAAGAGAACCATTACGAACGCTTTGTAAATGATACCCGCAGAATTCACCTCTACATGATTTATTGCACGGGGTTGTCGACCCAATCATCAACCATTTGCATTTATTCATTATACTATATTCTTTTATTTAAATACTTGTTTTAATTATATGGATGAGTTTGAGAGATTAGCAGTAATTAAGCCCTGGAAAAATATTAAGTTCAATCTCGATAGAGTCCTCAAGGACACACCAAAAGCGTTAATAAACGATAAAACCCTGTTGAATAAAATACGCGATTGTATCAATGAATTCAAACGTGATGGTGCATCTCATAGTTGGTCAACATTTCGAATTGATGGTGTTGTTGATGCTACCATGAACGACAACCGCGCAGCAATGATAATATCACAACTTGACGGTAAAAGGTATTTCTTCAGAGTAAAATTCATTGTCCGGGTGGAATCAGGCGATTGGATCATACGTGATAAATTTGAACCAGTTTTCAGCGACAAGAAAACAGTCACTGTCAGCCGCGACTCCAAGCCGGGGTTGTTAACCGGAATTGACAGACCATACTATGAACGAGCGTATCCTGAAACAGCAGTTGTTTATGGAATATACCCGTTAAATAAGAAACCTGATATCGGAAAACTGAAACCGATGAAACAGTCAACGGGGATAAATTGTGTAGCAGAACGAATAATAGAGCATTTTACAAATGCATGTCGAGGAAACAAATTGACTGATTTACGACGTAGCAAAATCAACCAGTGGGAACTAACCGTAAAAGAGCGTGGAGCAACCATCAGCGACATAGCGAGATTAGAAACGTCGTTGAGATTTCCAATAACCGTTACAACGATAACCGGTGAAGTATTATACGAATCGAAGTATAAATCGAAGGGAGCCCCAATCAAAATTATTGATCATAACGAACACGCATGGACGCCCGCGATCACAATATTTCCACGGGATAGAACAGTAAAGTATATACCCGAAGAATTTTTAGGAGAACAATTCTCCAGGGATGGTTTTCTCGCGGAGAGGAAACTATTTGATGCTATTGCCTACTTGTGTAAAAACGACCCTGTATCAGTGTGGTTACTTCGCAGCGCTGAAAACGATGTGGATACCTTTGATCAGTTTGTAAGACCAAACGGCGAATTATATCGCACTGAAGCATTTCACAACAGGATGAAAAAAACCGCCATAGAATTTGAGGAGCATGATGAACAACTGCTAACAAATTGTTTTACGATTCCATCGGTTGTAGCTCATGTTGCAGCAAGGAAAAATGCGTGGAGACCAACGCGCAAGGAATTTCTGCCGGATGTACAATCCAGTTGTTTGGAGTATTATCACGGTGGATTATGGAACACTGAATACAACCGCGACGCTATGATCTCGGTTGATATGGTTGCCTGTTATCCAGCGAGTTTTCTCGGGTATGGATCCGCCGCCGAGTACTTTAGACGATTTGGACACCCCAGTCATGAAATGATTCGTGTTGCTATTAATGGACCACTGCCTGATTTTGATTTAACCGGATTCGCTCGCATAGTATCATTTGAATTCGCGGCAGGACTCCATCGCTGTTGCTATATTTGGATCGGTAGACACATGGCTGAAAAGAAGTGGCTGCCAATAGCGCTGCTACGGTATATGATTGATTGTAGCATGCTAGTTTCGTTGATTGTCAGTGACGCGATTATATCATACCGGGCACAGACTGAAGTCTGGTTACCAGAACCGGAGCGTCTAGATAGCATAATTGACGAGTCCAGAAAAAACATTGATGCCGACGAGGAATATATCATCGAATGGTCCAGGAGGATATTTAACCAACGAAACCGCGAGGCAAAAGATCTCGGTAGAAGAATAATCGGTAAGTTCACACAAGGTGGAAAAAACTGCGACTACAAACGATATTGCTCACGGCTGATTATAGATGACGCAGAATATGATTTCGTAATCAAGGACGCAGTGGCAAAAAATAGATACGTGAACTGCAAAACAGCTTTCTTGTCCAATGGAACGAGGTTGGGTACAGTTGTTACCTACAGCGATGGAGACAGCCCGGCGTATCCACATTTGAGGGCGTCTATGCTGGGTTACGCCGCTATTAATTTATTCTCGATGATAAATAGATTCCCCGATACCGCGGTTAGAGTAGCCGTTGATTCGTTTTATGTTGACGTAGCGTATAAGGGAAACGTAGCCGAGTTTACTAGTCCGGACGAGAGTTGGGGTACATGGAGAATTAAAAATGAAATACGACGCGATTATTCCCCGTCAGCAGATGTCACCGTTGAAAACAACTACTTACGCGGTGATAAATTGTCAGAATGGTCTAATGCACCATCGTGTTCTGATCCAATTTGTAGACACAAAACAGTTTATTTAAGCGGCTGTGGCGGGTCAGGAAAGACGACTCGGGCAATTGAATTATTTCGTACGCGGGCAAGTATAATCGTGCTTACACCGACCCATAGACTAGCGCGAGAGATAAAACAACGAAATGTTGACGCCGTTACTTATCACAGCTTTTTTCGATACAGCGGCGGTGAGTGGACTCCTGATCGAATGGGTGAAAAATTTATTCCTGAGGTTATCATCTGGGACGAAATATGTACTGTTTCGTTAGATACTTTACAAATGTTTCTTGAGTGGTTGCTGCGCGCGAATACAGCGGTGATCATGTGTGGCGACCATGGCCAACCACCACCATTTGTCGGCGAGGGTCCACATGATTGGTTAAGGGGTTTTGTGGACTATTATGAAGAAACCGATACTGATTACCGAGCACTTGATGAACAACTGCGCGAGGTTAAGAAATTAATCAGATTACAGCCGGATAGAATTCAATGTGAAATAATCCGCGAGGTGATTCCGGAAACGCCGTTAAATGAATTCTGGGAAACATGGAGACCAAACGATTTGATTGTAGCGAGCAGAAAGATAGTCAGAGACACACTTCAGCGGAAGTTGTTTACGTTGCATAAGGAAAAGTTTCCAACGCGTCCAGTGCCGTTATGTTATAGACCCGCGGACACACGGCGGCAGAACATTGAAGTTGAAATTCCAGCCCCGACAGCGTCGGGGACAAAAAAACAAATTCTCGTGCTGAATGATATCGTGCTCGTTGATATCGGTGTCGTCGAGGACGCGCTACGTGCTGATAAATCCCCGTGGACGCTAGGATACGCAACAACAATACATTCCTCGCAGGGACTAACCATCACGGACACAATTGTTTGGATGGTTGATAATCGCATCGAATGGTCGAATCTAGTCTATCTTGCAGTGTCCCGAGTACGGAGAATAAATCAGCTTCGAAGAATTGTTATTGACGAAGCCAGTGACGGAGTCACCAACGACAACGACATTATCGATGCAAGCGTCATTGATAGAAAACTCTCGGGTTACCGCCAACAGGATAAAAAAAAAACAGCGGCGTTTTGATATTGATGCCGAATTAATAATTGCGTTACGACAACAACAGAATAATCACTGCGCGAGTTGTAATTGTGTAATGCGCTGGCGTTATTCGGATAAAGACGCTCGCCAATTTACCGTGGACAGAATCGATAACAGTCTCGGTCATGTTAAAAACAATGTGAGGTTGACATGTCTTGAGTGCAATAGACGCAACGGCGCTAGTTAAGACCACGCGGGGGTAATTGAGTATCGTCAGGTATCACTTGTAGTTGCTCGCGTGTAAATCCGCGCTGAGGAGCAGTTGAATCCAGTCTGTAGATCGGTGGTCTACCAGTTGATCGTGTTATCGTTGATATGTTATGTGTGGTAACACTCCAAATAGGATCAGTAGCTCTTTTTTCACCGCCTTCAAGCTCTCCTGGTTCATATAGATATCTAACAGTGACATCGCCAAGAATCGGCTTGGAAACGCTATTTATTTTTGATTTTCCGGGTATATACTCGTATTTAATCGCGTCGCTGGGCTTCATGTTGATTGCTCGGGTAATCTCGTTATTTAACGCTGCAATTACGCCTGGCAACCTTTTAACCCATTCACGAGATCGTTTTTCTTGGATGAATTCCTTCGCGTATTGATATCCAAATAACCGTTCAGCGAGAGTCCGATTGAATCGTTCAACAATTGCCTGATCACGATGTAGCGCAGTATGACCTCGTCGTATCGCGACGCTATGATGTTTCAGCGTTGATAAAACAGCGCCGCGAAATTCACTACCGGGATCAACTTGTAATAGATTTGGCCAGCGCAGAGGGCCTCTTCGATAAATTCTTTCAAACGCAGCGGCTACTTCAGTTGCCGACTTTGTTTTTAACGGCTCCGCTTGTTTGTATCGACTCGCAACATCAACTACGGTTAGCGCGTATTTGTAACCGTTGTCATGCGGCAGAAATAATATATCAGCCTGATGAACTTCATTAGGTACGCTGACATCAAAGCGCGAGAAGTTGATTTGTTTAGGCGGTGGTAGATAGATTTGCCATATAGCCTGTTTGGATAACCAATTAGCCGCAGTGGTCTTTGTTACCTTTGCAGCGCTTGCAAGCTTACCAATTGCGGCCTTCCCCTTCCAGTATCCTCTCGGAGAATAATAGATGGATTCCATGTTGTTATTAATTACCAGCACCCATCATTAATTTACCTTTCATAGCCGATTTTACCAACCATGAGGCCAATTTTTCTTTGACGGATTTATCAGGAATAGCATTTAATGCGTGAATTAATTTTACATCCGCGATATGACGCTGTTGCAGATCGCTACTTTTGTAAGCAACATCATGAGCATGACACGCCTTATCGATAGCGTTTATTGGATACTCACCGGGTTTGGGCTGATTTTGATCATCGAGTCTGATATCTAATCGTGTTCCGGGGCCACAGTAGCTATATCCTGGGAGGTGCTTTTCTCCTGGATACTTTGCCCACGGTGTTCCGGGGAGTTTTGCCAATTTGGCTGCGATGTCACCTCCTCGCTTTTTTTTAAAACATCTCCGGGTCTAATAGAAATAAATCTAAATTTCTTTGTACCGCATTGTACACACTTACCAGTAAGCGCCGATCTGTTATTTCTTGTTGTAGCGGTTGTCATATCATTTGTGCCAGTACGTACTCTACACTTCACACAATATAGATCCATAATTTATGTATAGAAATATGAATATAATTGATTTTTCGGCGACTAAAACAAGAGAACCAGTTAAGCATGTTGCAGCGTTACCAAACTCGATCCGGATGATTATCATCGGACCATCTGGATCCGGCAAGACGCAATTGTTACTCAATTTAATAATGAGATGGATGAAGTGGGATAAGTTGTATTTGGTTGCTCCTAGCGTAGATGATCAACGATGCTACGAGGTGTTGAAAGATTTCAACGAGAATGCATCAGCGATCGCTAAAAAAAATGTCATCGAGTTCATTACAGATATCAATGATGCACCGGGTATTGATGATATTGATGGCGACGTTAACAATCTAGTCGTGTACGATGATGTTATGTTAGACAATCAAAAAAACCCAGCTAGGATATTTTCCAGAGGCAGGCATAAAAACACTGACGTGATATATGTCACTCAACGATACACTCAGATTCCAAAAGTAATTAGAGACAACTGTAATATTCTTGCTGTGTTCAACGGCGTTGATACACACACGCTACGAAATATTTGGCAGACATGGTGCGGCGGTGACATGGACTTTAATGTTTTTCGAAACTTTTTTAGTCATGCTCAGTCGACCCCACATGGATTCGTAACGATAAATTTACATGATCCTCGCACACGATATCGTATCGGACTTGACCAAATATTCGGTTAGTTGTAAATAATTTTCATTGTAAATAACTTCTTAGCAGCAGGGGGGGCGATGACATCGACGCGGTCGTCGATGTGCTTACCGGACGCTGACGACGCTGGGGATCGGCGCGCAGAAGGTGTTAATTAAACCAAATGACGTCACCATCGTGTAGGATGGACCGACGTCGTTTTTTTTTTACCAGGCGCTGACGACACTAGATCGTTGAGTGCAGAAAGTAATAATTAAGCAAAATAACGATTGGACAAAATGTCCGATTCGCCCCCCCTGCTGCTGAGGGTTTCCTTCTCGACTTGACGGAAAAGGCCATTGTACTTCCGTTTAGGCTTAATTAATTATATATATATATATATATAAAATAAAGCTTATATGGAATGCAATCACCCGAGTGAGCTGTGCCGTGAGATCGAAAGTGAGCTCTACCTAGTACAGGTATATGTGTTTGGGCAAACAAGATCACTCCATTTAAATTGGTAATAGATAAGCCATTATTTACTCATGTGTCCTTAAACAAAACTCGATCGATCAGTCGATAAATTAATCGTTTACAAGCTTAACAAGAAATTTCGTCGTGTTACTAGAGTCTACCTTTACTGAATCAAAAGAGCAACAAATCAGGGGCCAGATCGCCTCATTGATGTGGGCAGAATATTGCTTATTATCGAACGTGTCCAAGATCTATTGATTTAAAGCTACACAGCAAGTTTCATTAAACTGCGATTATAACTGAGACTTCTAATGCATTTACAAGGACAGATAATTACTGATATGTGTGGATTTCATTGGTTATTGATTTTGTAGTTATCTTGTTGACGTATAGCTACATTGCAATTTTCGTCGAACTCTATTATAAGTAATTCCAATGAGCGTCCGCAATAAAGTTTTGACGGACACACGATACGATGGACAACGTACGCATGATCACGACATTTTTATGGAAATTAGAAGAAAAAATGCATCATTGTTCTCGAGGAAATAATGAAGCTTAAATATATTTTATCCGCATGTCTATTTGATTTCATTTTTGCGAGACTCCCATTGCAAAGTAAAAGTAAATGATGCTTAATGATATAAGACACTTTTGGTACCTGTCAACCACTTATCAACAAAACTAGGAATTACTTTTTTTCTGAATGACCTAATGTCGGTTGCTTTTAATGCCATCTGATATATAAACTTCTGTCGTAAAATAAAGTAACACGACACATAAACCATAGATGTACACACTATGTGTCAACTGTAAAACTTAAATGATTATAAGTGACTTAAGGCAAGACCATATTACGAATTAAATTGATATTTGACTTTAATTATGCTAATGTGTCTATGCTAATAGGTGACATAATGTAACTTTATTCAAGTCTAAAATATGTTGCATATTCTATTTTCAGTCGTAATAGGTACACTGCATACAGGCAGCTGGTAAGATGGTGATGGGGATATCTTGGACGTGAAATTGGAGTTGCTTTGCCATCCTGTGCAGTAGATGCAGTCAGGCAGAAGTTCCAAAGTGAAGGTGGTAACTACACAGGTTTCAAGCACATGTGGTTATCTTGCAAATCGTGATGTGAGAGCCTGGACAGCCGTCGACTTGTCTGGCCTCGGAGACTGGCTTCATAGAGATGATGGTAACTATCAATGGACTGGTTTCCTGACAATTTCCTCCAGTGCTGCCATCAACTCTTCAACATATTCTGGAAGAAGAAATGTTTCCCACCATGATTTAAGAAAGAATTTAATCCAATGCGCGTTGAGTATTTTTTAACAAAAATGTGTAAATAGTAATAAAAGGTAAAATGGTATCCATTTTAACAAACATAAATAGGATTTGAATGTATAATTATTTTGTTACAATATAAGATTTTGAATATGTGCTACAAATATAAATCTGCACCGACTTTATCTTGATTAAAATTCAGGACTTTATTTTGATGCGCCTTCCATATTTTATCGATAGTAGGTGTGAGTAGTACACGCTGGTGGGTCATGAATGCAGATAGATGCACCACTGGGATACACATGTGTTGCATAACCCGAAGAAACTTTGTTGGAGTTGCACCTGTAAAAACGATGGCTCCTGACAAGATAATGTTACCGGGTGGCATGTCTCCAAGGTATTGATGGCTGTTCCAAGTATATGACTTGCTACACAGGTGGCACTCCTGTGTAACTGTAATTAAAGTGACAAATGTGTGGCACTCCTGTGTAACTGTAATTAAAGTGACAAATGTGTGGCACTCCTGTGTAACTGTAATTAAAGTGCCAAATGTGTGGGTCACTGTTCCTTTGCTGGTCCACGGCAGTAGCGACAAGCCCAGAATAATGACAACAGCTGTTCCTCAAACACAATAAACTAATAAACTTTTTCCTAGACATAAGGTTGGTAGAGGGTTGTTCTGAACTGGAAAGAAAATGAAAATGGAATAGGGGCAAGTTTTTAGAACTTGAACAACAAAGATGTTTTTAAGCATCCAGGAAATTTATTATTTAGTAATTGTTATGTCGTGCTGATAACCGGTTGAATATGTGGAAAAAACATACTGAATTGTAGAGGCCATACATTTTAATATTAAGAATTTGATAACACCATCAAATCAGTAATGATTTCATACACTACCCCTTTCCAGAGGTATTTGAGTTGAAGCTGGAATCCATTGGGTCACTCTCATCTGGTTTGTAGCTTGAATCATTGGACGCCATTATCATGGAACACTCATCATCAATATCATGAACATCAGTATCAGGGTCTGTGTCCGGTTCATCAATATCATGAACATCAGTATCAGGGTCTGTGTCCGGTTCATCAAAAATGTCTATTTTGTTTTCTATTTCACTATCAGTGGGGATGTCTAAAGAACACTGAATGCCTTTGCTACTTCTCTGTATGTGCGGACATTTGCCTGACAACCTGTGAAATGTAAAATATCATACATGTGTATACTGATTATCATGGTTTTCACACAGATAAGTAATTTTAATGAATATGCTTATCAATAATAGCAGCAGGGGGGGCGAATCCTACAAAATACTTTTTCCGACCACCCCTTCCACTGAAACTTTTCCCGATAGAAGTGTTATTTCGTCGAAATAACACTTTTATTCAGAAAACGAGACAAAAAAAAATGTCCTTAAAAAATGCGAAGCATTTCCAGAAATGCTTTGTCGCCGCTGATATAACGCGAGTTACTTCAGCGAATCCGACTCGTATTCGACATAATTTCCACGGTGAGGTATCATCGAAAAATCAGGTGTAGTTTGCGCCCCCCCTGCTGCTCTACGAAATAAGTTTTATGTTAACCATACAGTGTATCAAGTCCGATACGGTATCGTGTCCGCGGGTCGTGTAAATTTATTGTCACAAATCCATGCGCGATAATTAAATCGCAGGTTATCAAATAATGGCAAATATCGGAGAAGCACTCACAACTAGATTGGCACGACAACGACTAGCCGCGATTAAAAAATTTCTTCCGGTTCGTGATTCCGTCAAAGAAAAATTAAAAGAGAGACAAGAAGCGCGAGTTGAGTTTGCAACATCTGCGGAGGAATTATTTAAGCCTATTACAGCAGCTACTGGTGAAGTTAAAACTGCAATTGTAGGAAAACCTGATCCTGCCGACCCTACCAAAACAAAACGAGGGTTACTTCAAGCAATAGAAGAACTTAAACAGCAGGCAGATGCAGGTGCCGCCGGAGTAGTGACAGTTGCTAAGGAAACATTTATTAATAAATTTACCGAAGATGGTATTACTGAAATAAAAAATATTCCGCTTACTAGCGTGGATGAACTTAGGGAATTTTCTGTTTGGATTGTCTTAAATTATCCTAACCGGCAAAATTTTCTAAAACCAGGAGCTGCCTCGGGTATGACCCAGGCTGATTGGAGGGATTATGTTTATAAAGTAAACCGAGACATTCCTCGAATATCCAGCACTGATGATACCTATAATTTCATAAAAACTGGCGTAATTGGGGTTAATAAGGAACTAAGAGACCAACGAACGAAGGTAAAGGAGGAAGAAGAGAAGAAAAAAATGCAGGAAAGGGAAATGAAAAAGCAGAAAAAGGAGGAAGAAGAGGAGAAAAAAATGCAGGAAGGGGAAATGAAAAAACAGCCGAGACAGAAGAAGAAACCACCGGCTCTAAAAATAGACCCCGCAATAACACTGCCTGATCCAGTGCCTGAAATTTCATCACCTGAACAAATGGGGGCTAGCGCTCCTGATGATGATTTTACCACTCCTGTTTCGTCGCCCATCCCCCCCGATATATCAGAAAAGGAAATACTGAAAAGCAAAATAAAAGAATTACAAAATGAATTAAGAGATTTAAGGGGGGAAAAAGAAAAATTACAAAAAGAAATACCGAAAAAGGGTACCGACTCTAAGGTAAAAAAGATAGAAAAAAAGGAAAGATCTGTAATTGATGAAATTTTTAAAATATCAGCAAAACTAGAGAAAACAGGAAAAGGATACACCGGTCGCGGATATAACAACCACATCTGTCCTAATAGCGTCGTCAACGATGTGTCCAGACTAGAAGTTCTCATCGGAGGAAGACGTGCCGGAAACAACTCTCCGGAAATTATAAATGAAGCCGCAGATATCTGTCAGAGACTATTTCAGCGTGGCATTATGGATATAAGCACATACCGGGGACTCATTGATGAACTCGCAGACGGTTACCACAGCGACTAGTAAATTTAGTTAGAGAAACAATAATTAAATAAAATGATCGTGCACAATTCTCAACCTAGACACACTAGCGTGTTACCAGTCCGCGTAGTGAACTCGCGATTACCAGTCTACAGAGCAACCTACGGAGATGGTCTCGGTGATACAGTTACTAGTTTGTTTTCAAGAATAGCCCCTAAGGTGTTACCGATTGCAAAACAATTGTCGATGAAAGCTATTGATGTTATCAAGGATAAAGCCCTTGGATCTGTTGGTGATCTCGCCGGGAAGGCATTCGCGTCAATCAAGGATAGACTGTTACGGTTAACTCGTAGATCAAAAAAACCGCCACCGGTGAAACTGGCCAGTACTGAACTTATGCCCGCACACGTCAGTAAAGTAATAAATCAGGCTGCCAATCAAAAACTTGCAGAGCTTGTAACCCAAACACCCGAACAAATAAATACAAGCCTGATATCAGGAAGCGGATTTCGTTTTAGAAGACGATAATTTTATATAAAATGTTTAAACGTATATCTGATCCAGCGTTCGACATGGATGCACCAATACTCAAAGATGAGTCCGTGCGTGATTATCAGTATTATTCTTATGAGGCAACAGTACCTAATCAACGCGGACGAATTGAATTACGAGTCCAGGATACAAGTAGATATTTCCTGCCCGCTGAAGCATTTCTTGAAGTCACGGGTGAACTTGTAACAGATGTTGTCGCTAATACAGAATACGGAGCTAATGTTCGAGTTGGTTTTGTTAACAACGGTATCATGGCGCTGTTCAAAAGTGCTTCATACAGCATTGACGGAAGAGAAATTGAAATAATTCAGGATAATGTTGACGTTGCTACAACAATCCTGGGATTAGCGAGATACTCAGATGATTACACTAGATCAGCTGGTCCGACTATGATGTTCGCTAAGGATAATTCTGATCATCCGGATCATAGATCTAGCATTTTTAGACAAGCAGTAAGTCGTGCTGCTCCTCCTGTTGCTGTTGATACAATAGAGAATTTACCATTTCCCAACCCTAATTACAATCTTGGTTTTGCTACACGTAAATTAATGTTAAAAGGTGACCGTAGGAGATTTTCATGCGCAATTCCACTGTCTCACATCTTTGGATTTTGCAGACATGTCAGAAAGGTTATTTTTGGAGCCAATCATACAGTTGTACTTAACCGAAAAAGTGATGACGTTGACGCCATCTGGCGAGAGGATACTGCTGGTGTTGCTGCCGGTAAAGTAATATTATTCAAGCTTGCGTTGTGGATGCCAGTAATGTCCCCATCAATCACTGAAGAGCAACGGCTACTCTCTTTCATGGACACAGGCGGTAAATCATTGATATCATGGTTGACAACAACAACAGATTCCATTCAGGGTGCCGGTGCTGGGCAGTTTACGTGGCACATAGCATCACAACAGGGAATATCAGCGCCGCGACATATTTTTGTTGCACTCCAGCAAAATGCGAGGTTGACTTCCCAACTACAGAGTCATGTGATATTTGACAAACTTGGTGTCTCTGAGGTTTCGCTGCGAATAAACGGGCATCAGGAACCATCCGAGGATATATTAATAAATTATGAGCGAAATGAAGTTGCACGGGCGTATCATCGCTTGATGACATTTATGGGACGTGATCAGAATGTTGATACCGGGTTGCAGATATCACAACTGGATTTTACAACGCTGTATCCGATTTATTACTTTTCGCTGGAACATTTGGATCTAACCAAACAATCTGTCGTTGATATACACTTCAAGGCTAACGTTGGTGATTTTCCCGCCGGCCCGCCTGCTGGTTTTAGAGCTGTCGCGGTTATACTCTCCGATAAAGCAATGCTGCTTGAAGGTGTTGGCGGACGAATGAGAGTTATTGACGCTCCAGTCGAGAATATGTAACCTAATTAAATTCAGTCTTTAAAATATAATGTCATACAGTCACGTTAATGTCACCTTGACTTCCGGTCAGACAAAGAAATTGCAATCGAAGAACGCAAGCGTGTGCGGGACATCAATAACACTAAAACGAGATCAACTTGTTGGTGGTCCAAACAAGCTGTCGTTGACTAATACTCAGCTTAACCATTTTAATAAGGCGTTAACAGCAAAAACCGGTGTCCGCCTTGATTTCTCTGCTGCAGCTATCAAGGACATGACTAAAACCGGTGGAATATTTCCCCTCATCCCAATACTAGCTGCTGCAATTCCAGGATTACTTGGCGCAGCGGCAAAAGCTGCAGCGTTAGGTGCAGTTGGAACCGCAGCTGGAATGGCACTAAAGAAAGCAACCGGGGGACGATATAGCAAACGGGGCGGGGCAACGGGTGGTATGTTACCATTTGAGGTCCTTCCGGCACTTTTAGCTTCATCGTCATCAGCTTCCCCCGCAAAGCGAGCACTCATGTCAGGTCTTGTTGCACCAGCTCTTAGCGCGCTGGCAGCCCGGAAATCCCTTGGATCCGGGTACAAAAAAAAGAGAAGATCCACTCGCGGATCAGGTCTAAGACTACCGGGAACTCCCGCATCATGGTATCCAAAAAATTTCTAACGCTGAAACACAAAACGTTGAAGCTTCCAGCGTTGACGCTTCCAGCGTCCAATTTTGATTTACTCGATGCTGTTAAAAAATTGCGTATAAAACATTTCAGAGGTGTATTCATGCGAGATCAATTACCGCAACAACCGAATAATCCAGAAACTGGCATTATCAATCTCGACAACAAAGATGGTCCTGGAACTCACTGGGTTGCTTACGCGATCGATCCACGTGGAATTATCTATTTCGATTCGTACGGTTTAGCACCGCCAACTGAGTTTCTCAGGTATGTTTCCAGATTTTCTAATATTCCAGTGTGGCAGTCGACGCTACCAACACAAACATTAATTGATCCGCCCATTTGTGGGAACGAGGTTTTAAATGTTCTTGATGCGATCTCAAGAAATTCAGCAACGTCTCCGCATCGAGTAGTGCATGAATATACCGCATCGAGAAACGCTAGCGTTTCTGGAAGTCCAAAGGACTTCTCACACTAGCATTTGAAAAACAGCAATAAGAATAATGGTGGATATTTACGGAAGACCTTTCACAAGAAAAGTCAAACCTGGCACAGATGCTGATCTCTCAAAATATGCGACCCGAGATGAAATCGATAATCTTTTGAATATAGCTGGAGTTGACCCAGATGAAGTTGCTATTTTTCAGGACAAGCAGGGAAAACTAAGAACGAGCAACATTAAGTGGAATGATATAATTCGCAGAGTTCTTGGAGCTACCAAGGATAACTTCGCTGCATTTAGTGATGGCGGCCGGATCAAGGACTCGAACATATCAATCGCAAGCATCAAAGACAGTATTGATAAAGGTGTTGATAAATGTGTGAAAAAAGACGGTGACACGATGACAGGTGAACTTAGCATGAATGGAAACAAAATAACCGTTCTAAAAAATCCGGAAGGTCTCGAAGATGCCGCAAATAAACAATACGTAGACACCGTTGATGATAAACTAGCCACGTTGCGGTCAGAGTATGATGTTCACATGAACGGGTTTAAAAGACTCCAAAGAAACTTTCAAAAAACTAGTGAAACCGTGGATAAGTTCTTTGGACCTCCTCCTCCAGTCGTCGATATGAAGCTTTCTGAAATCAAAACCAACATTGACACGATTAAACAAAGACAGGACCTGATAATATCGGGTATTCCTGAGATCGTTAACAAAACCAGTCTGATTAAAGTCCCCACTGGAGTTACTTCCGGGCATATCACCAACATCGTATTCATGGTATCATCGGGATTCGCAACATGGTCACGACAAAATAGCACTATCAAATATACAGCAACAGCCACCGGTGTTTACAGGTTGTCTGTGTTTTCAGCCGCTAAATTTGAAATCTTCACAACATATCCTTGGAGACATTCCACCGATAAGTATTCCGGGGTTTGCACTGTAATACTAAACAGCGGAACCGAGGAAACATTTATGCTTGAAGCCGCCGACGATAGTTTAACAGCAACATCTTACTGGTTTTGTTTGGAATTCGTCGCTGCAACACCTCAATTGGTTACCGCGTAATTGAAAATCGGCAGCGATTTTTAAATAATATGTCAACGTTGAAATCCAAAGGATTTCCATCCGAAACATTTCCAGATGCTCAACAATATCGATACAATCAAGTCCGTGAGTGGCAATCTGAGTTAAAAACTGTCATCGACGCGACGTCCCAAAAAGTAAAAAAATACCGCAGACGCATAACAGTGTTAGACGTTATGGTTTATTCAGTATCCGCCGTTGTTGCATCCGCGGGAGTAATACTATCAGCGGTCACTCCGGTAACAGCAGTAGTCGCTGCCACGATCTGTGTTTGTACGACCACTACCGCGGCAGGAGTTTTCGGCATCATAGCAAAAAAAATATCCTCGTGTGCTAACACAAAATTACACGATTACACGACAAAATTAAATACAGCCACGACCGCATATCAGAAATTATCATCGCTGATATCATCATCGTTAGACGTGCAATCCAGCGACGCTACGTCGATATCAGATTCTGAATTTAAACTAATGTCAGATGCGTACAATGACTATTTGAAAACTAAACAAATAAATAATGTCACTGATGGCAACGCCACAGGAACTGCTTCAACAAATAGTCACAAACACAACACCGGTAAGGACCACAATGATCTCAGTGTCCTCGACGACACCAGAATTCAGCATTAATTTTCGAACTCCAATTCGTGTGAGCGAAATCGCGTTGTCGAAGCTCAGTGTGTATCACAGCTGGCCTAATGTCAGGTCGGAATCATTTTCCGGTCAGCAGCCGAATAATTCATTTGTGTTTTCGTGGAAAACCAAAGCCGACTCTGACGAACTCGACTGGGATACAATTACGCTACCCACTGGGAGTTACCAGATCGAAGAAATCAACAATGAGATACAACGCCAAATAAAACGAATCACCGGCAAGGAAGCCAAAATATCTATAGCCGCGCACGAACCAACGCTGTCTGCGGTCATTGAAATCTCAACACCGGAATACGCCGTGGATATTTATAACAGCTCAATCAGGACCGTATTAGGATGGCCACAAGAACAACCCGAGGTCGGACCGGATCCACCAAAACCTGAAAAATCGGATTTCGAGACCACGAAGGAAGAACTACACGACCTCGTGTACGGCAATTATTTATTATTTTCAGATCGATTACAATCAGGAGAAACCTGGTTTAAAAAACCAAATCCCCCCTTTGATATAGGGGTAGCAGCTTTCGAAGGCGGGTGGGACCGTCATTACCGTATAGAAGATATAGAAGCTCATTTTTTTAATCCGATCAAACAAGCACATAAACAACAGCTAGACCTGTTGCGAGTATACTTTCAAGATTATATCTCTGATATAACAAAACCACGCACGAACATTATCACCACCATAGAAAAACTAAACAAACTCGCATCCGCGATGGAAATTATAAATCAAAAAATAATTCAGTATCTACTGGACCTCAAGGGCGATTACGGAAACGAAAAAAGATCGGAGTTTGCAGCCCGATTTGGTATTCCCGTGAAGGATATTCCAGACTTTAAACTTCCCGGATATAACACGCGCACGCTACGAGAATCAGTCCGGGATCTCATCGAGGAATCCTACAAAGATATCACTGACGCGTACGCGCGAACAAAACCGCAGCCGGTTATTCTCAAGCACGACAACAGCACTACCGCGGACGGCAGACACATCTCACCCGGGATCGTAAATATCACAGATGTTATCGCGGTCAATCTTGTATGTGACGTCATCGACGGTAGCTACAGCGCTGACACTACTACGACGGCCCAACAGGGGTTTATCCTGTATACGTTCACACCAAAAGACCCCCCCGGTTTTCTGATTGTGCAAGAACCAATCAATGTGGTCTATCTACGGTGCAATAATCCGTGGTTGTCAACGATAAATTTCAAACTCACCGACCAACGGGGGAATTTGTTGGACCTGCGTGGCGAGACTGTCTCCGTGAACTTACTGGTGAAGTCCTGAAACTCTTCGAGTTTCCAAATTGGAAATGCAAAGCATTTCTGGAAGAGTTTTTGGCGATGCTAGCATCGCTCACGCATAGCATTTCTGAAAACGCAGAGCGTTTCACATTTAAAAAATTACAGTTGTGTATAATGCACGAGTATATCCATGTCCGAGTTCGCGTACATGACAAACAAATTCTCAACGCGGCAATCAGGACCGCATTTGGAAATGCAAAGCATTTCCCCGTCGGAATAGTCGTTGACGAGTACGGCAACGAAGACTTCTTGTTGACACGGCCACAACAAGAACAGTTACAGAAGTATCACACGATCACAGTTTTTTGTGACCAAGAACACATCATGAACTATTCTCATTCGTGTATTGATGCTGAAACACTCAAGCAAATCCTGGAACTCAAAGAGTTCTGAGAAATCAGAGATTTCCACGATTGCTCAGAAATGTTTCACATTTCCAGAAACGCTAGCGTGAGAAATGCTTGCATTTCCACAGTAGAATTTCAAAGACAAAAAAAAATAATACTTTTTTTTTACCCTTGGAAACTCACAATGGGGGGGGGGATCAAAGCATTTCTGAGAAGTCAAAGACTTCCAACGCGAGCGTTTCTAAGTCTCTTGGACTTCCAACGCGAGCGTGGATGAGAAGTCAGAGACTTGAGGAATGCTTTGCATTTCCTGAGAAGTCTCTTTGACTTCTGCGTCGGAATTCTTTATTTGACTTTTTAACAATCTCACTCTCGAGTTAATTAATTTTTGAGTCTCATACTCGTGTGATAGTGTAAGACGAATACTTTCAACTGCACGCGTCAACGGAATAAATTCAGATACCTGTTCGTGGGTAACTGTGGCAAGTGATCTATAAATGCAATTTTGCAGCATTTTAATGAACCTGTATCTCGCAGGAAGAGTATTCTTCTTCGTTGATAGCTCATTCAAGGATTCAAAATCTGACATAATTGTTTCAGCGTCTGTTAAAATATTAAAACCCCGCTGTTGCAATTTTTCGAGTTCAACAATTATGACATTTATGTTTTCGTGATTCATATTATTATATATTTTTATATTTTTAAATTGGGAAACGCTAGCGTTTTTCTTGGTCTTATACTGAGTTATCGTTGTTGTCAATGATATAACAGAATGAAATCTTCTGTTTGAGCTTCTTGGAAAATGCTGTTTTGTAGATCCCATCTGCGACATGCTGTACAACAGGTGAACAAATACCGAAATACCTACTGGCGGCGTTTATTGACTGGAATATAATTTCTTCACCTGTAATTGCGTTTATAGATTTATTAGCTCTTCTTGCAACTGTTTTACAACGCCCTGTGTTACCCAGTAGGCAGTTCTTGCTCTGAGTGACCGCGCGAAGATTGTTTATAGAGTTATCAAGTATGTTACCGTTAATGTGATCAATGACAAAACCTTTAGGGATCACTCCATGAAAACATTCATAGACGAAACGATGACATAAATACCTCTTTGAGCACGTGGCAGTAAATCTTAAATAACCAGTATTATCAACTGTACCAACTGGTCGTCTTCGCGTGCAGTGTCGTACTATGCCATCTCGGTTTGCCTCATAATTTGAAATAGTTGGATGTGCAACAAATTCTTGTTCGGGGGCGAATTCTTGATTCATTATAATATAAGCAAATCATTTGTCTAATTCATAATTTGTCTGAAAACTTATTTATGTAATCACGCTCCGAGAACGTGTTCGAGTCTGGATTTTTTTTATCATAATACCGTTTTAGTTCTCGATAGCGTTTCCCCCCACACGCTGAACATAATTGCGTTTTTCCTCGTACTCCAATGCCGCATCTGATACACGGTATCGGTCCTAGACTCCCACCGCGGACCTGTTGAGCATGTTGTCCACAGTATTCACCTCTGCAGGGTTTGCTACACGGCGCTGATGAATTTAGTTTGATCCACTTGCATGAGAAATGCTTTGCATGAGCGATGCTAGCATCGCCGGAGAAACTCTTTGAGTTTCCGTTCATTATATATAATATTTTTGTCTATTTAAATACTTGTCTTAATTATAATAATGAGTTTTGAAAGACTATCCAGAATAAACCCCGCAGGCGGTCGATTCGATCTTGACCGGTTAACCACTGATCGTCGACGAAGAGAGTTAAAGGAACTGCTTGGTGTTATCAAGAATGCCAAGGAAGAGTTTCGTCGTGATGGTGCCGCACATGTGTGGTCGACATATAAAATTATCCCCGGCGATGCTAGCATCGCTCACGCGAGCATTTCTCGTGACCGTATCATTGATGCTACCATGAACGATACAATCGCGCGTAACATAATTGGGTATCTCGACGATAGAAGATATTTCATACAGATAAAATTTATTATCAAAGTGGTCAACGAAAACGACGATGACACGTGGATTATCCGTGATAAAAATGATCCTATCCTTGACATTAAAAGGAAAACTATTTTGTTGAGCAATAATTCTAGACCAGGAATGTTGACGGGGGTTGATATACCGTATTACGCCAGATCGTATCCAGTAACTGCAGTCGTTTACGGAATATATCCGATAAAGAAACCAAGTGTAGATAAACTCACGCCAATGAAAACATCAGTGGTGTTAAATTGTGTAGCTGAGCGAGTAATGGAACATTTTAAAAACGCAGCACGTGGAAATGGTCTAACTGAGATCAGAAAAAATAAAATAACAACATGGGCTAATCGAGTCAAAGATGTAGGGGCGTCAATTAAGGATGTTGCCGCGCTAGAAAAATTATTAAGATTTCCTATAACGGTATTATCGCTAACAGGCGAGGAATTGTATAAATCGAAATACAACCGTAGTGGAGCTTCAATAACAATTATTGATCATAACAGCCACGCCTGGACGGAATCAGTTAAAATATTTCCACGCGATCGTGTTATAAGGTATTATTCCGCGGGTATGTTTGATTGTATTTATCAAATGAGTAAAACCGATCCGGTATCAGTATGGTTGTTTAGAAGTTCTGAAGTTGGTGATTATGACCAGTTCGTGACCCCGAACGGAGAAATATATAGAACTGCGGAGTTACAAAATGAAATGAAAGCGCTCACAGAAAAATATTCAACTGAGCAAGTTGATCAATTACTAACTAATTGTTTTACTGTTCCAAGTGTTGCCGCACATATAGCACGACAAAAAAATAATTGGAAACCAACCATGAAGAGTTTTCTCGAGAATGTTCAGCAGAGTTGCATCGAATACGGACACGGCGGTTTATGGAATAGTGTATTTGTTAGTGATAATATGGTATCGGTGGATATGATTGCGTGCTATCCAGGAAGTTTTCTTGGCCGTGGCGAATGCGCTGAATACTTTAAACGATTTGGACATCCCACAAATTTAATGACAAGAGTAGCTATTAACGGACCTTTACCTGATTTTGACCTGACTGGATTTGCTCGCGTGGAATCGTTCGAATTTGCAACACGGTTACATCCTATTAATTATGCTTGGTTTGGCAGACATTTCCACGAAAGGAAGTGGGTGCCGTTTCCGTTGTTGCGGTTTATGGTTGACAAAACAATACTAACATCTGTTGTTGTCAGTGAGGGGATTATTTGTTACTCAAAACAAACCTCAGTTTGGTTACCAACTCCAACTGATACTGCGTGTTATTCTGACTTAAAATTAAATTATCCTACAGCGTCTGAAGAAGAATTACGCACACTGGCGTATAAACATGATGAGCGCAACTGTAAAGATCTCGGCCGAAGATTGATAGGTAAATTTACTCAAGGTGGAGCATATGATCATAAACGACATCACAGTCGATTAATTATGGATGAAGAAGAATTAAATTTCATTATCGCTGATACTACTGCGAAGGATACATTTTGTAGCCGCGAGGATATAATAATATCATTGCCGGGGATGCCTGGAAAACGATTAGGAACAGTTGTTAGTTATATCGACGGTGATTCAGCTCAGTACACTCATTTGAGATCCTCTATGCTGGCTTATGTTTCTATGAATTTATTGTCGATGGTGAATAGAGTTCCCTTCGCGGTAAGGGTTGCAACAGATTCGTTTTATATTAACGAAGACGATTTAACAGCGTTAGATTTACCAACATCGGATGATCAATGGGGAACATGGCGAGTAAAAAAGGAAGAGTTGCACGCATACTGTGAATCAGCTGATGTTGAAATTAAAGATGAATATCGTAAATCAACAACCCTGTCGTGGACAACTTTGTCGTTGCCTTCTGTGTACGATCCAATTGCTAGACACAGAACAGTTTATTTGAACGGACCTGGAGGCTGTGGTAAGACAACTCGTGCAATCGAACTATTCCGCGGTTCTGATTTGGTCGTGCTAACACCAACACACAGACTTGCCAGAGAAATGATACAACGCGGAGTAAAGGCCTGCACTTATCACGGCTTTTTCAAATACAGCGGCGGTACATGGACTCCTACGCGAATGGGAACGAAGTATATCCCGGAGAAAATCATCTGGGATGAAATAGACACTGTGCCGCTGGATACATTACAACGGTTCCTGACGTGGTTGTTAACGAAAAATACCGCAGTTGTAATGTGCGGCGATCATGGTCAACCACCACCATTTGTCGGTGAATCTCCCCACGAATGGTTGAGAGGGTTTGTTGATTATTACGAGGAAATGCGTGATGACATCAGAGCGCTTGATGACACATTAAAGGAGTTTAAAAAACTAATTAGGCTACAAACCAATAAAGTCCAATGTGAAATAATGCGTGAAATAATTCCAGAGACTTCATTTGATAACTTTTTAACGGCGTGGAAACCAGATGATTTAATTGTTGCAAGTAGAAAATCAGTCAGAGATACACTTCAGCGGCGACTATTTCAGTTACAGCGGCAGAAATTTCCAACGTTGGAAGTGCCGTTATGTTATAGACCAGATGATACACGATTGCAGAATGTTGATGTTGATATTCCCGGAAAACCAGAGAAGCAAAATTTAGTATTGAATGATATAGTAACAGTTAACGTCGATGCGGTCGAAGATGCATTAGCAATAAATAAATCACCGTGGACACTAGGATATGCTATGACGATTCATTCAGCACAAGGATTAACTATTTCTGATACAACTGTTTGGATCGTTGATGACCGCATCGAATGGTCAAATTTAGTTTATTTAGCCGTGTCCAGAGTAAGAAAGATGGCTCAGTTACGAAGAATTGTATTAGATACGTCAACGAAGTCAGCCGTTGTTGAGTTAACGCAAAAAGATCAAATAAGAAAAAAATTAGACAGTTACCGACAAAGCGACAAGAAAAATAATAGAGAGTTTAACCTGAATATCAACGCTGTGTTGTCGTTACGTGAGCGTCAGAATAATCACTGTGCGAGTTGTAATTGTTTATTGCTGTGGCAGTATCCGAAAAACGACCCAAGACAATTTACCGTGGATAGAATAGACAGCAATCTCGGTCATACGCGTGAAAATGTAATGCTGACCTGTCTTGAGTGTAATCGACGCAGAGGTGTTGCTGCAGTTATTTAAGTGATCGAGGTGGTAATTGTGTATCCGTGGGAATCACCTGAAGTTGCTCGCGTGTGAATCCACGCTGAGGAGCAGTTGAATCTAATCTGTAGATTGCGTTTCTCCCAGTTGATCTGGTTATGCTGGATATCTTGTGTGTGGTAACACTCCATGTGGGATCGGTTGCTCTTTTTTTCCCTCCTTCGAGTTCGCCGGGTTCGTATAAATACCTAACGGTGACATTACCCAGCAACGGGGACGCTAGCGTCGTTGGCTGCGTTGAAACACGTTCACTGACGCGGGGTATATATTTTTTTGTGATTGCATTTACAGGTCTCATGTTTGTTGTTCTGGTAATTTCATTATTCAGTGCGGCTATCACGTTTGGCAGTCTTGCAACCCATTCACGAGATCTCGTATCGTAAATGAATTCCCTCGCGTACTGGTATCCGAATAATCTCTCAGCGAGTGTTCTATTAAATCGCTCAACAATTGCCTGATCCCGATGAATTTCAGTATGTCCTCGTCGTATGATAACGTTATGCTGCTTTGTCAGTGATGATACCGCGCCCTGAAATTCTTTACCAGGATCAACTTGTAATAATCGGGGCCAGCTTAGAGGTCCTCGTTGATAAATTCGTTTAAACGCAGAGGCGACTTCGGACGCTGTTTTAGTCGCTAACGGTTCTGCTTCTTTGTATCTACTAGCAACATCAACTACTGTTAGCGCGTATTTGTATGTTTTTCTACGGACAGTATCATGAGGCAGAAATAGTATGTCAGCCTGATGAACTTCATTGGGGGTACTAACATCAAAATGTGCAAAATTGATTTGTCGAGGTGGTGGTAAGTAGATTTGCCATATTGCTTGTTTTGACAGCCATTTTTTGGCAACCTTGCGTGTTACTTTTGCTGCGCTGGCGAGTTTATTAATTGCTGAGTTACCTCTCCAGTATCCGATTGGGGAATAATAAATCGCTTCCATTGTTATTAATTATCCAGCGCCTAATGCTAATTTAGATTTCATCGCTGATCTTATTAACCAATTAGCGAGTGACTCCTTAAATGATTTATTTTTTATGGCGCTTAGTGCATGAATTAATTTCACATCCGCGATATGCCTGTCTTGTAGATCTTTACTTCGATAAGCAACATCATGTATGTGACACGCTGCGTCGATAGCGTTTATCGGATACTCTCCCGGTTTTGGTTTAGATTGTTCATCAAGTCTGATATCTAGTCGGGTCCCTGGACCGCAGTAATTGTATCCTGGGAGATGCTTTTCTCCGGGATATTTAGCCCAAGGGGTACCTGGAAGTCGTCCGAGGGTTGCTGCGATGTCACCTCCGCTGACTTTGTCAGGCTTTTTTTTTGAAATCTAAATTTTTTTGTGCCACATCGCGCACACTTACCAGAAAGTGCTTGTCTGTTATTTTTTGTTGTAATGGTTGTTATGTCGTTTGTAGGGGTTCGTGCCTTACACTTTACACAATATAGATCCATAATTATTATTCCTTATATACAAATGGAAATTACAGATTTTTCTGCGACGCGAAGAAAGGAGCCAGTTAAGCATAATTCAGTGCTACCAAACTCTATCCGCGCGATTATAATTGGGCCATCCGGTTCAGGTAAAACACAGCTGTTGCTGAACTTGATAATGAAGTGGATGAAATGGGACAAACTATACTTGATAGCTCCGTCTGTGGATGATCAACGTTGTTATGATGTTATAAAAGATTTTAATGAGAGTGCAAAAGCGCTGAGTGAAGACGGCGAGGATGTTGTTGAATTTATAACTGATATTGAAGAAGCTCCGTCCGTGGAAGACCTCGACGGGGAAATAAATAACCTAGTAGTGTATGATGATGTGATGCTGGACAAGCAAAAAAATCCTGCAAGAATATTTTCCCGGGGTCGTCATAAAAACACTGATGTGATTTATGTTACTCAACGTTATACACAAATACCAAAAGTAATCAGGGATAACTGTAATCTTCTTGCGGTGTTTAATGGAGTTGATGTTCACACGCTGAGAAATATTCATCAAACCTGGTGTAGCGGCGATATGGATATTAATAAGTTTAAGAATTTCTTTAGTCGCGCTCAAAGAACCCCGCATGGATTTGTGACAATAAATTTACACGACCCGCGTACACGATACCGCGTCGGCCTTGATACACTATTTGCGACATAAAAATGTTTTCTTAGGAATCGAAGATTCCCATGGAAACTTATTTCGTAGAGCAGCAGGGGGGGCGCAAACTACACCTGATTTTTCGATGATACCTCACCGTGGAAATTATGTCGAATACGAGTCGGATTCGCTGAAGTAACTCGCGTTATATCAGCGGCGACAAAGCATTTCTGGAAATGCTTCGCATTTTTTAAGGACATTTTTTTTGTCTCGTTTTCTGAATAAAAGTGTTATTTCGACGAAATAACACTTCTATCGGGAAAAGTTTCAGTGGAAGGGGTGGTCGGAAAAAGTATTTTGTAGGATTCGCCCCCCCTGCTGCTATAATAGTGTATTATTTCTCAGTAACAAAAAGTGGACAAGTGCTTGGTATACTGAGACAATTGCTTACACTATCATACTTAGTTAATCAAATGTTACCTGTGTCATTTGCTTGTTAATTTGTAATGGTGTGATTATAAAATTGAGTCATTTTACATCACTGAATCACAACAGTACACAATGGGTTGTGGGTGTGAATCCGACCTAGAGCAGGATCCACTGACATAATAGTGTATATCTAAGCAAGGAAGGTAACTTACTCCCAGTGCCTCATAACTAGTCTTTACAATTAAACACAATCAATACACCAACTAATTCACACCATTTAAGCATGAAAACACTTGCGATATATTACTATTATTATTGTTGATAACAGCAACAGACAGGAAACAAGCTACGTCATCCACAAGAATTTTTTTCTAGGGTGAGGACCAAAGAATGCGGAGGGGGGCAAGACATACATACATACATACATACATACATACATACATACATATATATATATATATATATATATATATATATATATATATATATATATATATATATATATATATCATTTAGGCTTGGAACCATTGCACACACACATACACACACACAGATCATGATAAAGTCGGTTTCATATTTTTTGAGGTAAGGGTGGACCTATTACGATTTGCAAACACCCTCCCATTAAAACCACCCTCTCACATTAATCGCTAGGGTATATTTGTGGGAAGAGTGTAGGGTTGACAACAGATAATATAGCATGCTAAAATTAATAAACATTTTACCCTTGCTCGCTCTCATTTGTGAAAAGCTCCTCTCGGGCTATGTGTTGTTAGGCCTGCCGTAACCCTTGATTTTTGTTGATTTGGTATGCATGTACTCTAGGTTATGTGGTGAGAAAACACACTTGGAAGTGAATTTGACAGGAGTCGTCTAACGGTCTTAATCCAAAATGACTGTTTCATTTTAGAGGCGGGATCGAAATCGTCTTCTGTGAAGTGGTCACTACAGACAACTTGACTATTTCGCCTGTCACTGGTTGGCTTAGTCATCTTTTCTTGTCGTTCGTATTTGCTTAATCCATTGTTTCTTTGAAACATGATTAGTAGAAAATGAGTTCAAACTCACTCGTTCTCGTGTTGTATTGCTACACCTTCCAACAACACACTTTGTTACCATTTTTTTCACACACGGCTCCACTTGTTGAACGTAACTGTTATGTAGCAATTATTTTCATTAATGATGAGGTGTATGACATATTACCAATACAAATCGCTTCGTGAAGGTTAAATGTATAATATAAACGAAAGTCGTTTGAGTGCATTAGTAGACCTTTAAATACCTATCCACAAAATGAGAGCAATGTTGTACCTATTTTGACACACACCGTTTCTTATATATATACTTCAAAGATTAAACCGATCTGATTAAAATTATTTAACTCTTGACTAGCTCAAGTGCAATTGCATACAATTTTCAGGATCGGAGTAATATAGCAATTCACCCTCATCGCATCATACTTGCGATATGTGCTACTCCTCTTTACAAGTATAAAACTGAGTTTTATGGGCTTGCATGACTTGTTGGCTCGCTCGCAGCATCTGGGACTTTTCCATCAACGAAAAGGCATCATCATATTGTGATTCAGGATCGCAAAACTTAAACGAGGCTGCGTCTGAAGTAGAGACGCCATATTGCTCACACTGTTTCTTTGACAGGTCTGAGAAATTACGTGTGTGGATGCATAAATGAATGAACTGTCTTTGGTGAATGCATACATTCTGAACATGTTACTCTACGTTTTCCGGAAAGGCCCGAAAATTGATGATCCCATTGCACCTTTGCCTTTTGGAGTTTAAGTTCTATTCCAGCATGTGCACACGTGATCGGTGGTTTCCTTAGGGATTTCCTGTGCTCTGCGTCTGAAAGTCACCTTGCTCGAACATTCGAGTTGTCGATAACAAGGCTTTATTCCTTGTTAGAAGACATTATACTTCCGACGTGAAATAATATTTTTTTTATATTTTTTTTAAATGAATAGATTGAAAATGACAACCTGTACCCTAAACGTTACGTAGCGTTCATTTGTAACATTATAATTATTGATTGATTAAGAATGGTTCCGTAAAATCTGCTGAATCATCAGTACCCTTTCCAGATTGCCATTAATTTCTTTATTGTCTTTTTTTCCGTCCTTTCTGAGGGCCGCATTTGAATTAAATTGTAGTCATTCAAAAGCCAATAAAAGCAGATTTGAAAGATTTGTAACAGGGATATTAAGATTTTCATGTCAATCTCAGCCTTCATAATATCAGCCCAAACTAATTGCAACAAAACTCCAACATTTTCATTTTTATGTCCCCATTTTATGGGACTAATTTTTGACCGAACGAGCTTTGTGATCACAACGATCTCAAAATGAGGCCCTGCCGTTTCAGTACGTTTCTTTACCAAACAAGTCGTACTGTCTTATCAAATAACTTATCACATTTTTTAAAATAATAATCGTGGAGCATCACGGTTATGTCTGAGACAGCATTTTAGTGTTTTTGTGTGTGTTGTGTTTTGGATTTTTAACGTAACTTTAAAACATTTTCAGTCATATCACTACGATGTCTGCACGGTGGCAGTTTATAGTGATGTCAAGCACTGGGACATCATGCCGCAGACATGTAGCATGATGTCCCACCCAGTCACATTATCCTGACACCAGGCCGAACAGTCCTAACACTAACCTCTTAATGCTGAACGCAAAGCGAGGCAGCTGTTAGTACCATTTTTTTTGTAAGTCTTTGGTATGACTCGGCCGGGGATCGAACCCACGACCTCCCGCATCCGAGGCGGACGCTCTAACCACTAGGCCACCGGAGAGGTCCAGCAGTTTAGTTGAGGTTAGCCTGTTACATATGACGAATAATAATACAAATAATATAAACTGATTAGCCATACTGGAGGGGAAAAAGAGATGGTATATTTAATATATTTTCACCACTTGCTTTTTAACGGATTCATTTAGCATTGTCTTGTAAAAAAACAAAACACAAACAGTTTAGATTGTGTATTTTTCTTTTTTCTTTAACACTTGATTCAAGTTATACATGTAAATAGAGCAATCCGAGTTTTTAATTACTCGAGCGCTCTCAACACTGTACATGTGGTGTTTAAATGTTAAAGTGGGATTACAGGCTAGACAGCAATAAGAGCGATCGAAATTGCAAGTATATACAGTTTGTAAAGTTCTAGATGGGTGCTTGTTGAGTTTAATGGCGTGGGATTTGCGTCAGTCGAGCTCTCGAGTGTGAAAGTCGAAAACATCGATTTTTCTAACCAGCCAATTTCATGTCTGATTCTAGAAAGAAAGCAATTATGAGTATCCAGTATTTTTCATTTGAAAATTCTCGAACTGGTTTGATTTCGACATATTAAGAGAGGGCATTTTTAGAGTAATATTTCTCACCTGAGTTGCAACAGCTGGCAATCTGTGACAAAGAAAAGTTTTATAAGAATAAACATTTAAAAATTACAGAATGAATGCAGGCTTATCCGCACTTTTCCCCATTGTAAGTATATACTGAGTGCGAAGAGGCAAGGCGCAATTTTCTCATTAGGTTCAATGGTATGCATTTTAAAAAAAAAAAAAAAAATTCATACAGCAGGTGAATTTTAGCAGCACCACGATACTTGAGAACGCACGCATACAGTGTTACCCTGTCCTCAGCCGTCTGCCATACCTTTGTTAGATTTTGCCTGTTAGTCACTGTTAGACAGTATAGTGAATCATCCATGTTCCGTTAGCATCATGTAAAGTGTAAAACAAACCGTGCATGTTGATCTCGAGTCCCTGACGTTAATCAATATATTGTGTAAATGATCAACTTTAGTTTTTAAAAAATCAGTGACAATGTTATTTTTAAGGACGCAATTGTCATGGTATATTCTGATATCTCTCACAGTGACATGAAAGCCGTTTGTGTGGATATGCCATTGCAATACAATGGTAATTTATTAATACCATTTGAGATAAAAGGAAGTCTTAAGGTTGAGATCATGCAGACGTCACTAGCAAAAGTAAAAACTCACTAGCAAAAATGTCAAACCTCACTTGCAAAAGTCAACCCATAAAGTGTGCGTATACACCCTATATATGAAGCGCCGTAGCAGACAAAGGCTGGTCCAATCAGAAAGTTGCCGTTTAAATTTTAATGTTATGTGTCCAGAATTCCAATTTCACGTGTTGTGTCAAAAATGCTTGTCCTTAACGGTCCATTTTCTAGGTCGAGAATTTAGATCGTATTTATTGAATTAAACATTAGTGGTTGAAAGTTATAATTTCTATGTCGAGGTTTTAGATTGTGCCGTTTGAATTACGCGGCGGTGGTTGAAACTTCAATGTCATACGTCGAGAATTTCTAATTTACATATTGATTCAAAAAGCTTATGTTCAAAGTTCCATTTCATATGCTGAGTATATAAATTTCATCTGTTGAATTACACAGTGTTGGTTGAAAAATCGATGTCCGATGTCGAGTTTGTAGATTGTATCTTCTGAATTACACGGCGGTTGTTGAGCTTTTAATGTCAAATGTCGAGAGTTTCATGTTAACATGTTGAATCACATTGACTGTGCTGAAAGATCCATCTCGCATATTGAGTTTTGAGATTGTATCTGTTGAATTACACATCGGTGGTTGGACATTTTATTGTGTTTGTCAGAATTGTTATTTTTGCATGGTGTAATGATGTGTTGTTGTTAAAAGTAACAGTGCACGATGTCCACTTTAATAATTCAAAATAATATCGAGTATTAAGATACATCATTCGTGTATTCAATGATGAGGCGCCATTACATTTCATGCATTAACAGTTTGAAAGTTACCATACACAGGTCGAGAATTACTATGAATTTCGTCGCTAGACGTCGCTCTTGTGAACGGACCGCGTTATTTTTAAAAAAGGAGACTGTTTCTCGTTCCTGTGAAATTGAACAGATGAAAAATAAATACTCGTCATATGCAGTGGAACTTTCATCACAGTTACATACAACGAGTGAATTAGGGATTATCAACATCTGATATTGACATTTCAACAACTGCTGTGTAATTCATTATACACAGTGTAAAACGTCGACATAGGAAATAGAACTTTAAACAACCACTGTCTAATTCAACATATAAAATATAAAATCTCGATCTAGAAAATGGAACTTTAAGGGCATGCAATTTGATCCAACACGTGATATAGGATGTCTCAACATACGACATCGACATTTCAACTGTCACTTTCTCTTGGACCAGCTTTTGTCCGCTACGGCGCATCTTATCCGCTCTCTCTTGTCATAAAGAGAGACGAGACTAATAACATGGCTATATCTGCTATAGATATCGTATCATTGGCTATAAATAGTATCACAGGTAATTTAAAGGACGGACAATTGTCTCCAACTCACCCCCCATTCCATCCTCATCATTAAGTATAGTATACGAAGAAACAAGATTATAGTTTTGTTTTAGGTAGTGTAAATATGTTAGTTTTACAGAAATTCCATTCATACTTTGTAAAAATTGTATTTTCCTATAAAAATGACGCCACTCTATTATGGTGTTGTGGGTGGTAGCGAAAGCAAATATTTTCCCACACAAGTTCCTGTTATGTTATCTGCAGTTATTTTTTTTTCTTCTTCAGTTTAATATGAGGTTAACTTAATTGTAGCAGATTTCTCTTCTGATATTTATGCTGCCATTTGAATAGCTGCGATTTTGCACAGTATGTACAATTAATAAGTAAATAATTTAGATACATTTAATTTTTCAGTAAAACCAAATAAGCATTCGATATATGTTTCAAAATTACGATGCCATAGTATGCAGATGGAGATTTATACAAGTTTCCTTTCAAGCCCCTTATTCACGAAACATCTCAAGTCGAATGCACTCACACACTCAAATTCTGAAGGCTTACAAAAAATAAATGCATTGAAATACGAGAGATTTCAAAGTAGAAATAAATGCATAGAAATACGAGAGATTTCAAAGTAGAAATAAATGCATTGAAATCCGAGAGATTTCAAAGTAGAAATAGACAGATTCAGAGCATCTGGGTGCTTGCGTAGCTTCTCGTTTGCTAGAGGATGGGTCATTCGATCCCCCGAGACACGGGATCCTACACCTATCAATTGAGACGCGATACAAGCGTCCAGACTGAGATACTCTTCTGTTGATGTTTTGATTATATACACTTTAAGGCCTATAAGATCATTTCATAATTAAAAAAAAAGTTTTTATGTTGTTAATCGTTTACTTTGATTCCATCCTTCAATTCTCTTTACGCTAATTTTGTTAAAGTGGACGACAACATTGTCGTAATGACGTCTTTACTGATTTTAAACAATATATTTACTGTTCTCGTAAAATTTAATACTAAAGAAGTTAACCAGTTTAATTCCTGATTGTCGAATGATTTACACCAGAGTTATCATCACAAAACATCCATATATAAATATATTGATAGCCATGGACTTTGACAGTGGTACCATGATACTAAATTGGGTCTGAAAAAAAAAACAACACAAAAAAAAAAACAAAAAAACAAATATTGGACGGATCATTAGATTTTCAAGTCACTCAACCCTATCTATACCGGATCACGCGTTTTGGTTGATCTCATTTAAAAATGCCGACGTTGTTTTACATTGATTTTGTCGTATGTATGTTGGGAGTGTTTATGTTAAAATCTCCCAAGTAATATTTATCGACGATGAGCAATATAACCGAACAATCCTCATTTAAAAGTATTAACAATTAAATTTTCAAAAAATGACACCTAGAGCTTAATAGTCGGCACGGAACGCCGACATAACCTGTAAGACTTACACTTTAGGTGACGTTATAGTTTACAGCGAGGTATCTCTTAATCTATACACGCACAGCGATAGTCGCCTTTCAATTATAATTAAACTGATCGTGTCTGACAGCACACCGTAACAAGGTAAAATGAGGACGAGTTGTAATTAAAAGGGATGGGTGCAGGTGCTACCATAGAATATGAAAATAACCACAAACACGCGCGCGCGCGCGCGCACACACACACACACACACACACACAACCCGGGCTGTCGTTGTAAGTAATTAATATCTTCTGTTTTTTAAACTTGCATGAAAATCTCGATAAACTGATCCTGTTTCCAATGAAAACGAAAAACAAAAAACAATATAAGGGCATTGCTTGAAATCAAATTTCACGACACAGCCTCTGGTGGGTTCAAACTTGAATACAAGGAGCATTTATCTTCAGGGATTAATGCACGCTTGGATTTCAAGTGAATTTGTAACGATTTTTATAGATAGGACATGTTGTTCGTCGTCATAATCATGCATAAAATTAAGCGGTTCTTCATTATTTATCCTTTTTAAATGTTTAAGTCAGCTTGAAACATGGTTCAGCCTAGTTAATGCAAACAAGACCGCGCAAATTTTAAGTGAACTTGGTACATCTTTCAGTGATGATTGTTAATCAAAAAGAGAATTTGATATTTTGTGTGGGAGTCATACCGGCGTCAGACAAATTCTGAAGTCAAATTTGGTGACAGGATCACAAAACACTCTTTACGGCACAATTAGGAGAAAAAATATTATAAATCTTACTCGAAAACAGTTCCAGTAACTATTGTATTTCAGCCCTTCAACTGGACGAAACGTGAAATGGGGCACAATTTATATTTTAAGAAAGTTCAATACCTACCTTTCACGAGAAATGTGAAAAAAATGTACATAAAACAAATGTTCTTATTACATAGGGGTCCAGAAAATGTGTCCTCCTGATATGTATTTTAGGCCAAAACAGGTAGAATGTCAGGTTGTGACCTTGCTAATAAAAATAGGTCCCACTGCCTTTACATTGTAAATTTTGTGTTAAAAGTGACGTTAAAAACTCCGAACAATATATAAAATAAAAATGACCTCTAGCTTGAGCTGTTATGTTCCAAACCCAAGTCATTACCTTTGAGACAAAACAGAATGTCACAGAATTATGACCCCGAAGTTAGTCCATTATCTTGAGAAATATGCATAAATATCCATTTTTGTAAATATTCATGTGTATTTATTGCAATTATAGTTTTCAAAAACTTTGATAATGCAAAGGCATAAATTGTCCCGAAAAATTTCATGATGGTACTTATAAACCATGATTAACCGGGGGTGTGGATAACACATAATAATCAGTAGTTTATTCTCTGATTTATTCCTAATGTATATTCGTTCAGGATTTATGTTCACGGGCGATTATAAAAGCATGCCTAAGTCTTTATATTTTTCCCTAACCATTGAACGCACGGTTGAAAATGTTGATCATTAAATTCGTCCGATGTTTGCTTTGGGATATACTAGTGCCAAACTTTGTGGAATGGTCATCGTATTTATTGGATGTTGTGTCCTCACAAGCTGAATAAATTGCAAAAAAAAAATTATTAAAAAAAAATTAACCTTTACGTTTTTACCTTGAGTTCAATGTTATTGAGCTCTGGTCTTTGAAATCAATCAAGAAATTGTAGAAATCTGACATGTCCAGATTAATGTAATACAGTTCCATGCCATTGTTTTCAACAGCCTTGACAGTTCCAAAAACATAAATCACGAATTTTAACAAAATATAGTGTGCAATCGAGATATGACTGAGATGCTCATCTGTCTTCTAAACCATGTTTGGTCAATATACATTTATATTCATTTCGTACAACTTTGCTACGGGGTACAAAGATGCAAACAATAACAGTGATGACAAATACAGACTCGAGATCCAATGAATCAGAATCTTGATCAGTACCAGATGTGAACTAGGTAGTATTTGTTTCTAACTACACCATATCTGACCGCTTAAAATCCTTTAAACTAAAACTACCATATACACCCATGTCTATTGTCTTAATGATAATCAATATTAATACAATAAATTGGATGGAAATGTTAAGCATTAAAATGACACTGAATGGAGCACCACACAAGTAGTAGTGAAGAGATTCTATCGCCCATACTTTCGCAAAACATTCTTTCTCAATTTTAGAATAATTCTGCTCCCTGGGCAATATTTTGCGGCTAAGATAAGCCTTAGGATGTTCGTCCTTATTGTCATTGTACTGACTCAAAACAGCTCCAATACTCACATCACTTGCATCAGTTTACAGTACAAATGGGCGTTCAAAAATAGGGCTGATCAAAATAGATGTCCTTACAAATGCATTCTTCAAGTCATTGAATGACTTAACAGCTGTCTCATCCCATGTAGCACGATATGGCTGTTCCTTACTTGTCAAAATGCAAAGCGGAGCCGAGAGCTCAGCGAAATCATTGATGAATTTTCTATAATAGCCCACCATTCCTAGAAAGGATCGAACCTCTTTCTTTGTTGTCGGGAGTGGGAAGTCAACCATAGCTTTGACTTTGCCGTGGTATGGTTTAATTTGCCCTCCACCATCAATGTGACCAAGGCAAACAATAGTATCCTTTCCAATGTCACGCTTGGAAGGTCTAACTGACAGATTGTTTTCTAGTAATCTCTCCAAGACTGCTTGTAGATCCTGAAGGTGGTCGTCCCAGGTATCACTAAAAATAATGATGTCATCAAAGTAAGATGCAACACCACGTGATTTGAACAGTAACAAGTCCATCATGCGCGAAAATGTAGCAGGTGAAGTTTTCATTCCAAAAGGCATAACAGTAAATTCATAAAGTCCAAAGGGTGTCACAAAAGCAGATTTCTCCTGCGCTTCTTTAGACAGAGGTACCTGCCGGTAACTTTTGGTCATGTTGAGTTTGCTAATATATTTTGCATTTCCCAGTTTCTCAAAAAGTGCGTCTATCCTTGGTATAGGATAGGCATCAAAGAGTGGGATGTTGTTAAATTTTCTGTAATGAACACAAAGTCGCAGACTTCCATCTTTCTTTTGAACAAGTACAATTTGTGAACTCCATGGGCTTGCAAACGGTCTTATCAATTCTTGCTGTAACATTTTGTCTACTATAGTTCTGACTTCAGCCTTTTTAGCATGGGGAATACGATAGGGTTTCTGCATGGTCAGAACGTCTGTTGTTGTTCCATTGTTTGAGTGATTAAGCTGGTTTTGCCTGGTTTTGAAGTTATCACGTCTTCAAACTCAGATCACAATTTTTGCACCTGTTCTCGCTCTTCCTTCGTCAGTCTGCCAGTAAGACTGATTTTGTCCAAACTCTCTATATTGGCCAGTGGGAAGTCTATCCGTCCTGCTCCATCAAATTCAACATACACAGTTGCTGATAACAGCACAGCTCTCTTGTATTGACCTTACAAATGACACGATAAGGTCCCTTCCAGTGAGGTGTCATCTTCGATGCATCGTATGGCAACAAAACTAGGACCTCATCTCCCGGCCTAAATTCCCTTTTGGTAACATTTTTGTCATACCATGATTTAACTTTCTTGTGACACTCTGTCAGATTTTCTTTCACTAACTCACTTACATCAACCAATCTCTGCCGAATGGAAAGCACATATTCTACAACTGACATCTGTGCCTCACCCTCACTGGTGAATAGATCCTTAAGAATCTCCATCGGCCCTCTTACTGGCCAACCATACAGCAGCTCAAGCGGCGAAAACCCAGTTGCTTCATGTGGTACCTCCCTATAGCAAAACAGTGCGTAAGGCAGCATCACATTCCACTCTTCACCGTTGGTAGAACACAGTTTCTTCAAGGCAGCTTTGAGTGTGCCATTCAGTCTTTCGACCTTTCTATTGGATTGTGGCCTGTAAAGAGAGGATGTTATCCCCTCGATGTTCAAAATGTTGTATAGTTCTTTTAGATGAGTACTTGTGAAGTTGGTCCCTCGGTCTGTAGAATAATCTCAGGTATACCAACCCGACTAAATATGCCAATTAACGCATTGGCCACTGTTTTGGTCTCAATGTTCTTCAAATGAATTGCTACCGGATACCTGGTAGCTTCATCTACTATGGTTAATATATATTTGTTCCCCGCCTTTGTGCGCTGTAGTGGGCCAATGATATCCATCGCAATCTTGACAAAAGGGTCAGACACAATTATTGGACACACCATTGGAACTTTCTCCTTCCCTGTTCTCATTGCTGTCTTTTGACAGATGTCACAGGCCTGACAGTGCCTCTGAATATCCCCAAACATTCAAGGTCAATAAAACGTGGTTGTTGTTCTAGCATTCCTTTATGCTTCCAAGATAATCAGCAAGTGATATATCATGCGCCGCCAACTCCACCACTGCTTGACGTAACTGCTTTGGTAAAACTAATTGCATTCCATATTTTTCTCCATCCGACGACTTCCACTTCCGTTTTAAAACTCCATACTCCCAGAAAAATGCATTGTCCACGCCTTCTGCTTCACTTGCAGATGACAGGGCCTTTTCTCTCACACCAGACAACGAGCTATCATTCTATTGATACTGAGAAATTAATTCCACATTAACAGTGTGCAGCTGATCAAGCAACAGGTTCTTGTCATCAGCCTCATCTTCATGATGGATGTCATCCTCGTCCTCATCAAGACCATGAGTAGTATCTTCGTCCGAAAATAGCCTATCCAGGTGCACGTTGCCCAGTTCATAGAATCGGACCGTACATTCTTTAATTTTCCTTTCACTTTTTTCAGCTTCCTCTTTCTGCGCTCTTGCCTGGTTCCTTGTTACTACCATCTTCCTTTTTTCCCTACGTAGAATGTCCATACCCATGCCAAGTCAGATACCAATCCAACCTGGGCATGACCCTTGTAGTATGGCGTGTCTAATTCTACTATGGCTAATTTCGCCTCAAAGGGCTGTCCAATGGCAGTGTAGAGTGTCAGGTTCTGCCCTTCAAGGATACGTGACTTATCGACAAGGTCCTTACGTATCAAGGTCATTTCTGCACTTGTATCTTTAACAAACAATACTTCCTTGTTGTTCACTGTTCCCGGTACATTTATTAACCGTTCACCAATAATATTCTGGACAAAGTAGTTGGCTTGATTTTGTTTATTTCTGCAAAACATGACCCTTCTGGTGACATTTATAGCACTTTTTGTCTCCATAGGATCATTCTATCAAACCAGTTTTCTTGGACTGAGGTGAACTTGATGCTTGGTTATTTGCTTGTTGTCGGGTGTGTTTAGGGTCGAACTAGCTGTCATTGATGGGCAAAACGTAGTCCTCAGCAGCATCGAGAACAGACCCATTGCCTTTAACCGTATAGGAGACCCACAATACGTTGTTAGATTTGAGAGCATGCTTGAGATTTCAAGCGATTCAGACAAAGAGCGCTAACCCATAATATCAAGAATATTATGCAAGGGCAGGTTTGGGATTACGTTGCACATGGGCGGAGGAGGATCATATTAGGGCATTGCACCTAATTATATGTATTTACTTTCTGGACTTTTTTTAAGCCTGTACTATGCATTTTACATAAACAGGATGTTCATATATCCTGTCGGGGTATTTTCAGCGAAGGAAGGTTCAAATGTTGAACAATAACAAATAAACGCCTGCACATTTTATTCACTGTCTCTAATAAAATTATTTATTAACTGAATGAACAATGACGTTTCAAGACTCTTATTCAACGGATAACGTCTCAAGGAACACTCGAATTAAATTTTGTTGATATCTGAGATTTCTTCAAAGAATGGGGGAATTGTTAGAACTATCTGATCAAATTTATACAGCTGAAAAAGAAAACATAAATGACAAATATGGAAAAAGATAAAAATCATTTTTTAAATTTAAATCCCCCTCCCACGTATAATGATTCTTAAAATATAACGTCACTCCAAGTAATTCGATCCCCTCCAAAAATGATATGAATACAGTTTTACAAGTACTGATTTCGGGGAAAACAAATACCGAGAGATTTCCTTCCTTATATCGGTTTAAAAATTGCATCAATGTCCTTTATAAGGGTGGATAAATAAAGTCTAGATATATTTCTACTTTTGACACATAATTTTTTTGTCTCAATTCTACGTTTATACAATATCCCCAAAACTTTTGAGTGTTCCAGTGTCTGCTAATATTCCCTGTATTAATCATTACGGAAGGAGAACAAAAATGTTCCATGGTAAAGATATCAGAATGTTGAGTATTGAAATGCAGCTTGAAAAATAATGATTATTGATTTGACTTCATATACAGATCATTGAAAAATAATGATTATTGATTTGACTTCATGTACAGATCATTGAAAAATAATGATTATTGATTTGACTTCAAATACAGATCATAGAAGAATAACGATTATTGATTAGACTTCATATACAGATCATAGAAGAATAATGATCATTGATTTGACTTCATTTACAATTCATAGAAAAATAATGATTATTGATTTGACTTCATGTATATATCATAGAAGAATAATGATTATTGATTAGATTTCGTTTACAGATCATAGAAGAATAATGATTATTGATTTGACTTCATATACAATTCATAGAAAAATAATGATTATTGATTTGACTTCATATACAGATCATAGAAAATAATGATTATTGATTTGACTTCATGTATAGATCATAGAAGAATAATGATTATTGATTAGACTTCATATACAGATCGTAGAAGAATAATGATTATTGATTTGACTTCATAAACAGATCATAGAAGAATAACGATTATTGATTTGACTTCATAAACATATATAAGAATAACGATTATTGATTAAACTTCATATACAGATCATATAAGAATAATGATTATTGAATAGACTGCATAAACAGATCATAGAAAAATAAATGATTATTGGTTTGACTTCATAAGCAGATCATAGAAGAATAATGATTATTGATTTTACTTTATATAAAGATCGTAGAAGAATAATGATTATTGATTTTACTTCATATACAAATTGTAACGTCGCCCTCTTTGTAAGAGGGGTGGTTAACTGGAGTTGGCTGGCGTTATCTAGAGGATGACCTCCCTCGATATTATAGCCCGGTAGGTGTGGAAGATAGAATTTCAACAAAGAATTGAGCAAGCATATTAGGAAGAAATAGTACAATACGAGCCCTCTTAGGCAAGAAAAAATGACAAATTTAATCAAAACAAATTAATAGCGGCAATTTAAATTCAATCTAAATTATGTCAACAGAATTTAATAGCAGGTCTAATTTGGATTTACTTCATCTTAATAACGAGTGGTGAAAAGAGCGCAATGTCCACGACTGACTGCATCACCTTTCTCCCTTGACCATGTATCAACGTCTTCCTGTTTTCTCGGACCTTCCTATTCTCTACGCTTCACCCCTTCCTGGACTTCTAGTCCATTATTCTGAACTCGTCACTTCTTTTTCCGGACTTCCGTCTTCGGACTGTCGCGTCTCTCCCCAGAAAGCTGTTCCTTAAAGGACAAAATGACCCCATAATCTCTGTATGTACAACTTTCTACATGTTCATAAAATTCCCTCACTTACGTTACTCAGAAGTATACTAGCTATCCACACTGCGCAAATTCTAAACTAATCCGATAGAACATTACCTTCGCTTCACAGCGACAGGCCATAATTAACACATTAGTGGTATATCTCACGTTACCGTATCTCTTTACCTACGCTAACATATGCTCGGTTACTACTGCATAAAATTCACAAAATCCTAACTCACAGCAATCCCTAACTTACAAGATTATTTAAAATTACTAAATCAGATATGAATATGTGATTATCGTTAACTCGCTATAATCCGTATCGTCATAACACACAAAGGAAATTATTTCATATAACCCTATGAAATCCTACACATATGAGAACTTGGATAGCCTGCAATCGTCAGTTCTATCAATAAACTAGTAACTGTAAAATTAAAGAGATAAATTGCATAACAACTCTAGCATTAACATGTTTCCATGAAATCGAATAAACGATACACCATATGAATCCTAGTCATATCAAACACATTTCATAAAACAAACAATCAAAAATTGAACATTACGTGGGAAATTTAAATTGCGTACCTTAATGCTGTTCTCTTTCAGAAATTGTGCGTCCTAGCACTACACACAGTCTTTCTTACAAGACATCCACCTGGTCCCCTTTTCTTGTTTAACGAGGAAAGCATTATTCTTTTTTAGGCGTTCTCGGAGCCACTTACTCTCAGGAATATTAAGACTAAAGAATTTGGACTACGTTCGTCACCTTAAATTAACATTATTTTCATAGTGTACGCCTTAATTTACTCTGCCTAGTCGTAATCAGCGGTTCCTAAATTATCCCAAGATAATCTTTCTTCCGTCAGATCTCAGACAGCATAGAATCTGCGAAGTACGGGCATATCAATTTCCCTTTGAAAATGATAATTTGGCATGTGTTTCTATCAAGCAGTTATGATTGGTAGTTCAAATGCTCACTTTCTTAGGACAGTGTAGCAAGGCCCAATGTCAATTTCACTGAGTCATAAATTCTACCTTTTCAAGTTTTAACACTGACATGGGGCAGAAAAGACGAAAAGTAGAAGTGACCCTTCATAAAGACTTTTATGGCTTAAATGTGATAAACTTTTAATGCTCAATACATTAAACTTTAAGGTTCAATATAATTCAGACTTCGACACTTTACACAGATCATTGAAGAATAATGATTATTGATTTTACTTCATATACAAATCATTGAATAATGATGATTATTGATTTGACTTCATATACAGATCATTCAAGAATATTGATTTTTAGTTTACTTCATATACTGATCATTGAAAAATAATGATTATTGATTTAATTTCAATAACATATCATTGAAGAATAGTGATTATTGATTTGACTTCATATACAAATCATTGCATAATAATGATTATTGATTTGACTTCATAAACAAATCATTGAAAAAGGAATTGAAGGGCGAGAAAAGATTTGCTAATTTGTTCAAGAATATTTTTTGCAAGTGGATCATGTAGTTCAAGTCTATTTGTCAAAACATTAGGTATCGCGTGCATGGAATGTTAAATTAATACTATATATGAAATCTATAACGTTTGATATACTTGATGTCCGTATTTGTCGGGGATGATAGTGGTGGTAGTGGTGGTGTTGCTGTTGATATGTTGAGTCATTATGGCGTCATATTGTATCGCATCTATTTTACCATTATTTTTTATTATATATTGGTGGTTTGTTGCCATCACCATCTACTTAATGACACAAAATTCAATGTTCAACAGTATTTAAGAAATTTTAGGCGTTTTGCATGAAAGAACAATGGCCACATCTACGCGGATACCCCAGTTAGATGGCGCAGAACAAATGCTAAAGAAATTAATCCTGTTTATCGAGGTCGGTCACCTTTACTATAAGATGCCTAACACATCATATATATATGTTCCTTCATTATTATGTAATTATGCAAGCCTCAAAGGTAAAGCGGTTATTATGTGTGGTTTAATGTGTTACTATGTCGCATATAATTTGATTAATTTTACAAGAACTTTGTTTGAATTGCCTTGGCTTTTGACCATTTTCCCAATGCTAACTTTATTCGCATAGATTATATTAAGCAATTTTTTTGGCCCTTGAATAGCTTCGGTGTGTATTGAATTGGACTGACCAATGTGCATTGCAACGATTATTCAATGAAACTCTGATCCCTGCATGTTTAACCAACCATTACCTGAAAACTATGATGAATAAGGACACTGACATGTAATTAGACATACATGGATATCTTTGCTCTCCCATTGAAGATGTATACCTTATATAAACAAAATTCTGAGGTAACAGCTAAGGGGTTATTATTATACCAGATGTAACTTAAAGTAAGAAAACTTGTACTTGAATATACTCTAAAGCAGCGTGTGTCTTGAAAACAGTAACAAAGTTTTGTAAACAATATAACGAGGGTAACGTTAAATAACATGCATATTTATTTGTCTTGCTCAATTTGAAATAGAAAATAGATCCAGTTAAGTTATGCTTAAAGTTTTTCGTGCATCAATAAAGGTGCAAAAGTTTTGTACATATTTTGTCGCAGCGCATTTTGTCTTGGTCAGTATGACATGTAAACATTAAGATTGAAGCATGGGCTAGGCTTACAATAAATTGATAGCTTGTGATGGCTAACCTTGTTAACTCTCTTGTTGTAGAGACAAACCAAAGAGAAATTTTGGGAAATATTGGGTCATTTGAAATAGATGTCATGAAAAGATACCACCATAACAGGTGGGAGGGATTACATATCATATCACCCATCCACCCTAGCAGCGACCATTATTGAAACTGACCAATATATATGGATATTAGGTAATTTCCTAAAGTAAACAGGGTGTTCTTGTATTCGGATACAGTTTGTTTGTAATGAACATCCACTTACATTTTGGAGGATTTGGTTTTGGTTTTGGTTTGTTGTACACACACACACACACAATATATATATATATATATATATATATATATATATATATATATATATATATATATATATATATATATATATATATATATATATATATATATATATATATATATATATATATATATATATATATATATATATATATATGGCACGTTGAACGATGTGTTGGCTCTTTTATACATATTGGCATGCTTCTTAAGAGAGTTACATTTGATAACTGTTTTAGGAAACTGGTCAAGAAGAGATGAAATGTTTTCATGAATACAAAAACGCCAAGGGTTTAAATGTAGCAGAAACAGCGTTTGTACTTGCTGAAATATTTGTCATAAGTTAAAATTTTCCAGAGATCGGTTATTAAGGAAAGCGAGGTGTAATTTTCCAAACTCTGGATGGTCGTCTGTTGATTATAGCGGTTAAATAAACCTAAAATAGTATTGTTAAAGTATGGTCCTGGGTGTGTTTCCTTGCGAAGTTGTTTTTAAAAAAATGTCATATACCGCAAACTTAATAAGTTTATGTTTAATGCAAGTTATTTTTGATATGAGATTGAAAATAATTGCTTGAATTGATTTGTCTTAATATCTTCCTTTTTCTCTGAAATGAGTTTTAATTCATTTGTCTTTTATGTTATGTAACTCTTGCATTAAAAGAATTTTATACATTATTTTCTAGATAGGAGTCTTAAGATAATTGTTTGAATTTTTATTTGCTTATATGGCATGCCAATTATGTATAATAGTAATTGATTATTATTAGGTATATATGATATTTATACCGATGAATTGTTAGTCAGCAAATAAGATATTTAAGGTAAGAAGTGAGCTTGTTTAATTCACTTGTATAACTAAGATTTGAAGTCTCTTAACCTATGAATCGGCTCAATTAGCATTGGGGCAACCATGGGGGCCATGCAGCTTTTTATTTTCTGCCGTATGTGTATGTGTCCGACATTAGTCAATATAGGGATTCATGGATCACGATGCAGGGCTCATTTGTTAATAGGCAAGAGCAGAGCAGACTATGCTTTCAATCATCTTGTAATGGTGGCTGGATGTATTAATGGAGTATATTAAGTTCCTGTACTTTGCAATGAGGCGGTATGTAAACAAATTACTGTATGGTATGCAAAGGATGAGTCCTGAAACCATGTCAGCAGTTAGTGTTTGTTGTAATATAATATGACTAAACTCTGAGGGTGACGAGAGATGGAATGTCGGTTCATTCAAGGGAGTTATGTAGAAGAGGAACCTAGTTTGTATACCGTATTTTAAAGGGAACTATCTTTCACATCAGAACGTCAGAACAACGTCATGTCAGAACGTCAGAACGTTAGATAGAACGATTCCACAGTTAATAGAAAGAATTCCTGGCAGATTAAAGAATTTATGTTTGAAGTAGGAGCGGAGACCAGAGGGAACAGAGAGTTGACGTACAAGTCGACTCCAACCGACAAGTTACGTTGATTCTGGACAATTGCCAGCAAACAGTTCAAGTTATGAAGACATGCTGGGCAATTAAGTTCGAAAAGCTAATTCGATTTTATTATGATTTTTTTTTATATCTGTCTAAATGGGACTGCATTTTTTAAAACTTTTGGTACTTCTTTTCTACTAGAACTGTATCCTTCAAGTGTCTTGTACAATTTAGCTTTGTCGATATAATTAATGTAATTATTCTATTCTGCGCATTGGGGCACGTGTTGTTCTATTATATATCTCTGCTCGGATCTCCATTTACTCCAACCATTATTTCCATGTTTTTATTATTCATAATCTGTCAAAAGAAACCCTCAAGGTACTATATGTTAACAAAACAAAAGGTTTATATCTGGAGACTGTCATAAGAAACCCTCAAGGTAAAATAATATGTTAACGACACATACAAAATTTCTCACGACACTCATTCAGATTTCAAGGCTACCGTACGTATGTTAACAAAAGTTGATGTTTGTTACCTTTTGTGATGTGACAAACTGCAAACACACACACACACACACACACACACACACACACACACACACACATATATATATATATATATATATATATATATATATATATATATATATATATATATATATATATATATATATATATATATATATATATATATATATATATATATATATAAATTGTGATCCGCCCATGGTGCAATAATACGAATATATAAACATTCTTTCAACTGCAGGCCTATAGATCAATGATGAACTTCCGAATTTCCACTCATGAATCATTAATGGCATATGAAAATAACGATAAAAAGTATTAATAGTCCCCGTTTTCGAAGTGAATTTAACATGGAAAACAATTTCATCGCAATCCTTTGTTGTTGTTTTTTTCAGTTCCCCTCTCCACTATCATGCATAAGGAGCAACATACGCACAAATGTGGAGTGAGAGAGTAAAACAATTTGGGTTGGATGAAAACCATAAAACTGAACTTGCACCAAGTAACCTACAAGACTATGGTTTTGTCGTAACGGTATGTTTACACTTTCATTGGGATCTATCTACAATGTTCATGATATGAATGATATATAGTTGTGGTCTAAGGTTGACATTGCCCGGGGTGGGACTGGGAGACAAGCGCCCCAATCCTCCAAAATGCCCCATACGGCCTGCGTCTCCTACTGCCTCTGTCAACTAAAATCCAGCTCCTGGCCTTCGCGAGTGGCTTAGATTTGAAGCCCGGCAGACCATGTTTTCTACTAACAGGAGAAGGGGTGAAGGCGGCCCACTGGCGCCTTAAAACCAGTTGCTTCGGGTAGATGGGACTCGTAAACCTTGGATGGTAGCTCATCTAGGAGAAGGAAAACTCCGATTCCAAACCTCTGCTGCCTTGTGGCTATACCCACTCATGGGAAAGGCTAAGGGAGTAAACCCCGACAGAAAATCCGGAGATGGAGTCCCTAAGGCGGTATGACATTGACTTCAACGTCATTCCGGCAACTCCTGCGACGCCGTTGGTGCCAAGCTGTATCGGCATTCGTCGTTCCCTTGGGCACACCAGCTGCGTGGAGAGGGGGGATCTGCTGCATGGGCAACAGCTGATTCTCCATACCACCCTGCCCAGGCTTCATAGCTCTACTGGAGAGGACACTCCAGCGTCGTCGTACGGCGTCGGCACAACACGAGAAGTAGCAGTTTACCGGTTCTAAGTCAAAGCTCGATTGGCGTAGAGCTTGGCGCCAGGGGTTACTTCTGACGGTGGGAGAGATCATCAGGTCTCACTGGACAGCTACCGCCCGCCTCAAGCTGGGCAGCCCCCAGTCAGTAAGGTGCTGCCCGCCATGGCCTGCCTGCTTCACTGGGTGCGTGGAGCTCAGAGAACCATCTCGACAAGTGGGCCACAAAACTCTGCACCAGGAAAGACTAAAAGAAGAAATAAAAAGACTCCAACTCTTCGTTTTGCAACCTGGAACATCAGGAACATGTGCCCTGGATTGACCACTGACCTACAGCAGATCGACGATGCACGGAAGACTGCCGTCATTGACAGAGAACTCTCCCGACTGAACATCGACATTGCCTGCCTCCAGGAGACCCGACTGGCTGACAGCGGCACCATCAGGGAAGCCAATTACACATTCTTTTGGCAGGGGAAGCCCTTGGATGAACCTAGGCAGCATGGTGTAGGCTTTGCCGTCAAGAACACGCTAATCGCCTTCATTGAACCTCCATCATCAGGTACTGAGAGAATCCTTGCCCTCCGGCTGTCAACATCCTTAGGCCCGGTCAACATCTTCAGTGTGTACGCCCCAACCCTCTACTCCACCTACGAGGAGAAAGACAAGTTTTATGAGGCTCTGGATCAGGCAATATCCAGTATCCCCAACAATGAAAGCCTTTACTTACTAGGAGACTTCAATGCTAGAGTGGGAGATGACCATGAGGCCTGGTCCACCTGTCTCGGTTTTTACGGAAGGGGCAAGATCAACGAGAATGGTCAGCGACTGCTGGAGATGTGCTGCTCCCACAGCCTATGTGTGACAAACACTTTCTTCAAATGCAAGGAGATCCACCAGGTGTCGTGGAGACACCCACGTTCACGCCACTGGCACCAGCTAGACCTCGTCATCACCAGGCGTGCAGAACTGGCCAGTGTCCTCCTTACCCGCAGCTACCACAGTGCCGATTGTGACACGGACCATTCCCTCGTGGCCAGCAAGGTGCGAATATTACCCAAGAAGCTGCACCACGCCAAGAAGAAGGGTCACCCACGTATCAACACCTGCTGTGCAAGCAACCCAGAGAAAACACAGCAGTTCATCAGCAAACTGAAGGAAGCCCTCACCAAAGTGACACCTGATGACACCATTGATTCCAAGTGGTCCCATATCCGTGACTCTGTGTACAAATCAGCCATCACAGCTTACGGGAAGAGGGAGCGAAAGAATGTCGACTGGTATGAGGCAAACTGGGAGGAGATGGAGCCCGTGACTGAGGCAAAGAGGAAAGCCCTTCTGGCATACAAGGCTGCACCTAGCCCCAGAACACTACAAGCCCTCAGGATTGCAAGGAATAACGCCCAGAAGACCGCCCGCCGCTGTGCCAACACCTACTGGCTGAACCTTTGCAACAGTATACAGACAGCTGCTGACACCGGGGATACAAGAGGAATGTATGAGGGTATCAAAAAAGCGACAGGCCCCCCCAGCTACAAGACCGCCCCCCTCAAGTCCAAGACGGGCGAAGTCATCACAGACCAGGGGAAACAACTGCAGCGATGGGTTGAGCACTATCTTGAGCTATATGCAACCCAAAACAATGTCACTGGAACTGCCCTGGACGCCATTCCAGACCTGCCTGTCATGGAGGAGCTAGACACACAGCCCACCCTGGAAGAGCTCGGAAAAGCCATCGATTGCCTTGCCTGTGGGAAGGCTCCTGGAAGCGACGGCATTCCGCCTGAAGTCCTCAAGAGCGGAAAACCAGCACTGCTCCAGCCCCTACACACACTCCTCTGCCTTTGCTGGGAACAGGGATACATCCCACAGGACATGCGTGATGCCAACATCGTCACTTTGTACAAAAACAAAGGAGACCGTAGCGACTGCAACAACTATCGGGGCATCTCCCTCCTCAGCATCGTCGGAAAGGCCTTCGCCCGTGTTGCCTTGGCACGCTTGCAGATCCTAGCCTCCCGTGTCTACCCAGAATCCCAGTGTGGATTTCGAGCCGGCAGGTCAACTGTAGACATGATCTTCTCACTACGTCAGCTGCAGGAGAAGTGTCGCGAGCAGCGGATGCCCCTCTGCATTGCCTTCATAGACCTGACGAAGGCGTTTGACATGGTTAGTCGGAGTGGACTCTTCAGACTCCTGCAGAAGATCGGCTGCCCCCCACGTCTGCTTGCTGTCATTATGTCGTTCCACGAGAACATGCACAGCACAGTGTGCTTCAATGGCGCAACATCTGAAGCATTCCCAGTCGTTAGCGGAGTCAAACAAGGCTGTGTCCTTGCACCGACGCTCTTTGCCATCTTCTTCTCCATGCTTCTCCAGTACGCATTCAAGGACTGCAGCGAGGGAGTGTACATCCATACCAGGGCTGACGGCAAGCTGTTCAACATCGCCCGTCTCCGTGCTAAGACTAAAGTCACAGAGGTACTCATTCGTGAATTGCTCTTTGCCGACGATGCAGCCTTGACATCACACACGGAAGATGGACTTCAGCAGCTGGTATGCTGCCTCTCCCATGCATGTAAGGAATTTGGACTGACCATCAGTTTGAAGAAAACAAATGTCATGGCACAGGACACAGACTCCCCTCCCTCTGTCTCCATCGATGGGTACAATTTGGAAGTTGTCGAGAACTTCACATACCTCGGGTCTAACATCTCCAGCTCACTCTTCATTGATTCTGAGGTGGGCGGCAGGATTGCCAAGGCAGCAGCAGTGATGGCCAGACTTAACCAGAGGGTCTGGAACAACCCCAACCTCACAGAGAAGACCAAACTGCGTGTCTACCAAGCGTGCGTGCTCAGCTCACTTCTCTACAGCAGCGAAACATGGACCACCTATGCAAGACACGAGAGGAAACTCAACAGCTTCCACCTGAGATGTCTGCGGCGCATTCTGCACATCCAGTGGCAGGACAAAGTACCCAACACAGAGGTTCTAGAACGCGCCAACATGAACAGCATGTTCTCCATACTCAGCGAGAGGCGCCTTCGCTGGCTCGGCCATGTCAAGAGAATGGACCCAGGTCGCATTCCCAAGGACCTGTTATATGGGGAGTTAGCAGAAGGTGCACGACCAACTGGACGACCACACCTGCGCTACAAAGATGTTTGCAAGAAGGATATGAAGACAGCAAACATCAATGTCAACGACTGGGAGAGCTGTGCAAACAACCGTTCCAGCTGGCGTCTAGCTGTCAGGCAGGGAGTTCAAAACGCAGAGGAAAAGAGAAGAATAAAGCAAGCTGAAAAGAGAGCTAAAAAGAAGGATAAGCAAAAGCGTACTTTGGAGCTATGCCATCGTCTCTCGTAGACGGACGGATGCCAAGGATAGTTTCAAGAGCCTGTCGACACTGTAAGTTAACTTTGTCGGTTACGAGGCACGCATACTGTAACATATTTAATGTTTTATTGTTGTTGTTGTTTCTTAAACCTATTATAATGTTCTAAAAATCGATTATTATTAATTATTATTAATTACAGACATCTTAACGATGTGACTGAAAAATTGTTAAAGCTATGATATTATTATTAATTAAATATGAAAATGTCCTGAAGGCGTACCCCACCCCACCCCCTTTCTCTCTCTACCATTGTAGCAAGATACGGACTAAAATACATGAAAATACGAGCTTTAGGGATTTTCGCTTGTGTCATACGACGATGTCTCTGGACCTATGAATGATGGTAAAGTTAAGTCAAGCCTTCCAAAGGAAAAGGAGAGAGAGAGAGAGAGAGAGAGAGAGAGAGAGAGAGAGAGAGAGAGAAGTAATGTTAACTAAAGCAGAATAATAACTTAGAACAACTGTAAATATATTAAAATGTTTTAATTACCTCTTGCTGGTTCGTCATTTCGCTTAGTTTCTATTCCACGCAAATTTCCATACGCCAGTACACGAATGCCTGGAGTTCAGTGTGTACAAGAAGCTAATGTGTTCGTAGTGCTACACTTTCTTCATAAAAGCAATCTTTCATATTAAATCATAAATGTGTCTTATATTAATTTAATCAATGTGAATGAAAAAAGAAACTTAAAAAAGAAAACAATCAACTTATCAATTTGCAAATGTAATTGTGAACAACAAGTAAATGCATACAACTACATTTTGTAGCGGACACAATCGCAGGGATGTGAGGAGTTCATTCACTCGGTTAATACACAGTTGCCCGGAGCATATCTCAACTCCGTTCTAAGGGCAAATACGTGTACTTTTATGTGTGTACATTTTTCATTAAAAGGAAACTCGGCAAATATCGTATCCTTTTAATGAAAAATGTATACATCACCTTGTATATCATTGATACAGCGAACATAATATATATATATATATATATATATATATATATATATATATATATATATATATATATATATATATATATATATATATATATATATATATATGTATGTATGTATGTATGTATGTATGCATGTATGCATGTATGTATGTGTGTGTGTGCGTGCGTGTGTGTGTGTGTGTGTGTGTGTGTGTGTGTGTATTGTGTTCCTAAGAAAATAAGAAGATAACTTGGAAACTCCAAACCAAATATCGTCTGGATGAATATGTTTATTTCATGGAATCTAGGTCTGTGTCCGTGTTGTGTAGTTCAAAGATGATGTAAAAACAGTTAAACAGGTTTTATACAGGACCACTTTTGTACACTATTTGACCATATAACATTTACAAGGTTCTTGGTCATGTAGAAAAGCTTACATTATGTATTGTCTTGTACTGGCTTTTAAGTCGCATCGAGTTGAAAACTGAATAGACCCAAATCTCCCGTCCGTCCCAAAATGCTGAGTAGATCTGGGTCTATATGCAGTTTGTTAGGGGATATCAGTAAAACCGACAACATATACCTTAATCTGACGGAGCATTATGTGACAGCAGATCAGGTTTAATGCTCTTAGCAGTTTGACACGACTTATACTCTAGTACAGACGGTAAGTTTAATGAGATCGTTGCTCTACGTTTACTGGAAATTCACTCAGTTCGGACTACTATCATTTTTAGTTGTCAGCTTAAAGTAATAGTGCTGACCTACTGACATCAATTTTTTGACAAAATAAGGTGAAGCATTGTTAAATTTAATGGAGCAGAAGTATAGACTACTTTACAGGAAAAACTTCTTGTCTTGTGTAGCATGGCTTTCTTAGCTATTTTCTTTTCCTACAATTAAAATACCGAAAGTTCTTGCGGCCAAGAGGAATATGACAGATTTGGTAAATCTAACTGTAGACATGTTGTAACTCCATTCAAATGCAGGGCAAATGAGAAAACTCTTTAAATGTTAAATTTTCCATTTAACAACGAGTTATGCGCCGTAAACGATACTAAAATATTAAAGTTTGGTGAGGTGTGCCAGTTAAAAATTTCTTCTGACGAGAAGCTAAAACAAAACAGATTCAACTTTGACTTGGAACACATCGTCCCGAAGGTTTTCCATGTTGTTTCTATATTTCAATAGCACACAAATGTCTGAAAGATGTCTGATAACAATCGATGTCTTCATAGATTCACATACAATTTAAACGAGTGGAATCACATGAAACAATTTTCCCGAAAGATCTGTTAACTTTTCGTTTCATTTTCTAATCTATTGAAAACATTCAAAAGCAAACGTTTACAATTAATTAGGTGCCAAAATGGAAAGTACTGTAGTTTTCCATTATTAAATTTTTGCGAAATTTTTTACAAACACACACATTGATGTCCCCTTCCTTTGATGGATACATTCTCCAGGTTTCTAAAAACAATTTAAACAAAGATTTTTTTAAAGATGTTTTGCCTCAGACTAAAACAGCGATGTTATTAAAATACATTGGCGGGGAATTATAAACTGTGTTCTGTCACTATTGTTTTTCTTCTTAAATCGGATGGGAATGGAGAATTACTTACAGTAAATAGATTTTACAGTCACCGATAAAGGTTCATGACCCTGTATTAGTGTCCGCTAGCCCTATGTTATGTTGGGTAATTCGTATCAGTGTCCGCTAGGCGTCCGTTATGTTGGAGAATTCGTATCAGTGTCCGCCAGCCCTCCGTAATGTTGGAGAATTCGATTTTTAATCAGATTGTTATTTCTCAAGTCACTTTTTTTATTGGTAATGTTTGTTTTTTATCCTTCAATAAGAGAGTAATCATTATTTATTATATTTACTTATGAAGATGACTTATAGTAACCGATGACGTATCACTAAAACATGTACCTACAAAGCTTCGTTTATTTTCTTTTTCTTTTTTTTTATTTAAAAAAATCAAAATCAGTAAAATAACGCTGTCTGATTTCAACCCGAGTAATGATAAGTTTGGGTTTGGAATGACAGGATTATCGCATCAGTTCCTGGAATGGACTGGAGTATTAACTGCTAGGCTGTGAGTCACAAAATATAAATAGGTTTTGTTTTAGCGAGTACAAGTTTTTGTTTTCGTTTACATAGAAAGCTAAAAATATACAGTGAATTCACTGCTTTTTGTGATGAAATGTTACTTACTATGAACCAGGAATTAAAAAATCAACATATAATAATCCTTTTTTTAGAAACAAGATGACTCTTGTCACAATCGGCCAATTTAAGTACCGAAATTATATATAATTTTTTGTTCGTTCTTAATCGCTAACTTTGATATTCATGGTACAAATAATGTACCGTATGTATTGGCAGGACAGGATTTTAGTTACACCCACTTTCCATCCCCAAATTATAATGTAAGTATGATACGATCAACACCAATCGAGTCGTTTGAAAATATGTGGTACGTATTTTCTAGATTTACTGTCTTATAAATAAGACACCATCAACTAACTCTATCTGTAAATATTTATTATACAAACTTAAACATAAGATGTAATTTGAAAAAATTGTAATATAAACTCTGAATACTACTACTACTACTAATAATAATAATCAATTTACATATTTGCAAAATATTTAGCCAATTAGCTATTTTTCAGATGAAATTCTTTTCACAATCAAGTTTTTGCATAAAACGAGATTTTGATGTAAACATGTACTTCAGAACAGGTCCAACATTACTAATTCCCCATTTGTATCAGCTTTTCGACATGTAGGCTCTCTCTTATCTCTGTACAAGATAAGTAATGACTATCTTCCGTGCACATAGATCTACGTTTAGACATTTTTTTCAGTTTGTATTCTTCCAAACAATTTTAAAACGTACATTATAATAATGTCTTTATTGTAACTGTCTTCATACAGATATATACCAACGACATGTTTATCAGTTAAAACTCATACTCCCACTTGAAAAGCTGACAAAATGACATGTTAAATAATAGTGGATGATATCATTAATTCAAAACGTTAAAAACAGGGAAAATTATGTGTACGCAATAAAATTTTAATAGTCTCGATATCATTATCGGTGAGCCTAAAGGTAGTCATTATACAAAAGCTTGAATTTAAAGTAAGAAGTTGAATTTCTAGTTTCAATATGAATATTACTCAGTAAAATAGGAATTGATACAAAGAGAGAGATTTATCGAAATAGAAAGAGTGAGATCGTAGAATAAAACGCAAAAGAATGAAGGTCAAGGTCATATATTGGCAGTATGATAGATAAGCATTGCAAGGTCATTAAGTAGCTTGTACCTCATGAACCCATTTTGCAAGACGTTCACAATAAGGTAACCAGTTCAATATCGTTTGCTCCAAATGGTGCACACATAATCTAAGACTTGTAAAATCTATTGTAATACAGCTTAAGAATATTGTCAGAAACATAATTAGAATCAAAATTTTCATTAGTGCGGTCCGCATACTCAGTAAATGAAAAATGTGACTAACTTATCAGTGAAGACAATTACAGATATTTTTCGAGAGTGTAGATTGTGATGAGTGGCATACGATCGATGCGTACTGAAGAGTTGTTATGATGCTCTCAATACCAATTTTTTTTGTACGAACAAAAGCAATTGTTATACTCTATGTACTTGTTTATAAGTCGTATCCAACTGCCACCAGCATAGCTCATGCTCTGTCGTTGCATAATGCGCCGGCAGATCATGGTCTATGGTATATAATCTACGGACTAATCATTGCAAAATGAATAGATCAAGATCTGCATCCGCATTATGCAACGGTAGATCTGGGTCTGTGCACTTTGTTGTTGGAATCGTCTTATAAGCGAGTACATACGGTATAGTTACAGCTCTTTAACCATGTCTCTTTGGGGAGTATAGCTATTAAAGCATGTCTCTGTGAAAAGTATAATCCAATAATTATGTGTGTGAAGAGTATAGTCCATTAAGTGTGTATGTGTGAAGAGTATAGTCCATTAAGTGGGTATGTGTGAAGAGTACAGTTCATTAAGTGTGTATGTGTGAGGAGTATTACATTGTGTATGGTGGCGCTCTACAGTTTCGTATTTTGCATAGGGTTAGAATTTTAAAGAAAAAGAATTTCCCCAGCTTTCCTCACTGGTTATACTGGCTAATTAAAAAGACCTTGTATGTCTTAGGTATAATTCAAAGAACGTTTAATTCCCTTTATTTAAGTGTATGATTGAGGGGTGTAATATGGGTTATAGAGTATACAGCTTTGCCTTACTCCAGATGTGCACCTTTCAAAAAAGTGCTAGCTCCACTTGGTCATTTTCACTTCCTGAACTTCAGAGGTAAATTGTATGAAAAAAAGAGCCAATAACTTTTTTTTACATTTTTTTATATTTGGTAATTCATTTGTTGCACTTTCAGAAGCTGGTATTGTCTAGTCTGGCAAAATTCATTTTCCCTATTTCAATAGCTGCTATGGATAGTGTACTTTTGACTAATTCAGGCTGATTTTTTTAGCACAAGGGAGCAGTCATTTTAGTTGGCAGTGTGCTTAGAGCATGTACAATTTCCAAAATTACAATATCCAAAGAAATATCATCCACATTACATTAATGTAGCATAGAGGTATGCTAACATTCTCTCCACTGTGCATGTTTCAAATGCAAACAACTTCACCGTACATACGTCACTCTCTCAAAAGTACATAATAACTGGTGAGTGCCCCCATGTGTGAAGTAGTGTCCATTAAGTGTGTATGTGTGAAGAATATTGTCCATTAAGTGTGTATGTGTGAAGAGTATAGTCCATTAATTATGCATGTGTGAAGAGCATAGTCCATTAAGTGTGTATGTGTGAAGAGTATAGTCCATTAAGCGTGTATGTGTGAAAACACAGCACTTAAAGCATATTTGAGTGACGAGAAATAAATTAGTACTGAAGTGGATAAATATATTTTTTAACGTTTTTACAAAAAGACTTGATGGTTCATATATGGAGGTGGCTATAGATACTCCTAAGTCAAGACAGAAGAAAACGACATGCGCAAAACATCTTTCAGTGGGTACAAATAGTTTTGCATGTGACATTTGCCAAAAAATGTATACGTCTTGCGTTTCCCTACTAATTTACTAATTTTCTGAATTAGTAAATGAGCACGATGTTCAGGCCGACACTGGAACAATCATTGTAGCATATGTATTGAATGCAGGACTCTTGGTACTAATTCAGTTCCCATAGTAAACCTATTCAAACACCATGATATTAAATATTCAATAACTTTTAATTTCTGAGTGAACATGATCAAACATACATACATACATACATACATAGATATATATATATATATATATATATATATATATATATATATATATATATATATATATATATATATATATATATATATATATATATGTATGTATGTATGTATGTATGTATGTGTGTATATATATATATATATATATATATATATATATATATATATATATATATATATATATATATATATGTATGTATGTATGTATGCTGTCATTCATCTCTACTGATATATTTTCTGGAGCTACATGTCTTTGAAACGCGTGCTTTCAATTCTGCACCAAAGAGTCAGGTGCTAATTTCAGTAATGAGTGTTCCATTTACAACTAGGATAAGCTCTCAATAGATTCTTTTTCCTAAAGATTAGCTTACATCAGCAACCAATTCTGGACAGCCAAACGCACATATACCCTATTTTAGACTGGGTCCCATTTTTCCATATAATTAGTACCGTGTGCCCTGCACCTCAATCCACCGAAGATCACATACAGCGTAACAGGGATTGATCTCACATATAGAAGCGTATTAGGATATACAAAAGTTTTATATACAAGTGATAATCTGACTAACAGAACAGCGGACCAAACATCTTTAAGACTGCAGAAACTCTGTTACTCTGAACACTGCTCCAGCTGTTTAAAGCACAAGAGGTCATGTTAAGAGGAAACAAACTGTTATATTAAGAACCATCTTCGCTAACCACGATTCCGATATTTTAACCTATCTACGCATTGGCGTGTCGATCCGATATTTCAGTGTCTTGGTTCTAAATTTCAAAGTTGCTCTTACATTTATCGATGTCACAGTCAACAGCATGGCGACCTGTCGGCTTTGCAATCACACGCTGCAGCTAGCTGCTCTTACACGCTGTTCTATTTAGTTGGCATTAAATACTAAAGGTGCCAACTCGTGAAATCCAATAGATGTCGCTAGTGCAAAAGACTGAAATATCGGAACGGATCCTCGAAGGTGTAGATAGGTTAACATATCGGAAATTTGGCTAGCGAGGATAATTAAGAACACGTTTCGTCCCAAATCATCGTCTTTATTGTAGCAAGTGGAAACTAAACATTATCAGCGAGTTACTTCAATCAACACACAACGAGGACGTAGAGACACGAACACATGCAAGCAAAGTATCATGTCATATATATTAGGAGGACCTTGTAAATGTGTGTGGGTTTTTTTAAGGAGATCAACCTCAATGAAATCAAGGGGGCCCCGAGTGGCCGAGTGGTCTAAAGCGCTCACCGTTACGGATCACTGCCATCTCACCTCTGTCTGCGTGGGTTCGAGTCACGGGTTCGGCCTATGTGGATATGTGAGAAAGCTTGACAGTAGCTAATCGTGGGTCGGTGGTTCTTTCCGGGGTTTTCCCGGGTTCTTCCTCCACCATTAATACTGATCGCCATGTATAGCCTATCTTGTGCCGAAAAATGGCGTGAAACCCCACAACAACAACAACAACAATGAAATCAAGTATACAATACCATTATAGTTGATTTTGTTTGCTTTTACACACTAATATATTTCTGGGTTCACCAATATGTGAAGGTTACATTTATATTTGATTGACATGTTATGTTTTTCATATTCACTGAGAGGACAAAAGTGTTACTAAAATAGATCACACACCATTGTTAATGTCATACACTGGGAGGACAGAGTCGTGAAAAATCAAAGCAGACTGTAGCTGACAGTGCGAGCGGACTTGTATATTTTTAACAATGCCATCATTCTGGAGTGGACTTTGCCCACTGAAAAATTAAAATTGCCGCGCTGGAAGCTTCGATCTAGATGCTTACCCGGGTAATGTAGATGTCAGTGCGAACTCACCATCCAGATGAAACTATATAAACCACGCGATCCGCCCATAATTTCGTTTCGTTCAGCACGCGAATGATATCATTTCTGCAGTTCAGTGAATTTTCACGTCAAACGTCTAAACGGGTAGATACAATGACCTAACTAGTTTCGCGCACGACTAATTTCAACACTATTTGCACCAGCACACAGAACAATACCTGTCATTCAAAACATGCGGGAAAAATGGAGTTATGACAGAGTTCTTTTGTGATACAAGACTGAGCGGTTATGGGAGCCGTCGCGTGACACTGGTAAACAAATATCGTCTGAATCAACTAGTTTGAATAAAACTAACCGTCTATTTAACGTCTGTTTATGACATGATTTTTAAAAAATGAATAAACTATATATGTTTACCTGTAACACACGACGGCATAACATACCATTGTTTTTCAGCTTGTATCAACTGAGTGGGGTTATTCTATATCTTAATACCTATTGTGCACAGAACGAATTCAGTAATTTTAGCTTCATTTGGAGATGCTCGCGTGAAAATTCACTCAGCTACTATAGTTGCAGAAAGTCTACAACGACCTTAAGTTATTATTAAATGTATAACTTTTATTCTGTATCCGTACGTGAGTAGAAACTCGAAATAATAGAAACAATACAATTGTATTAAGAAGGGTGTTTCTCCGATTGACCTACAAAGTCAAAATCATTATGATTACAACCGCCTTAAAAATTAATCGTATTGAAGGTAAGCAGATGAGTGTGTGTGTGTGTGTGTGTGTGTATGTGTGTGTGTGTGTGTGAGAGAGAGAGAGAGAGAGAGAGAGAGAGAGAGTTACCATAATTTACCGCCCACCATGATTATAACTAAGAACCCAAGCCCAAAGTTGTGGTACCCCACTCTGTCTCATGCACACGCTTCTGCTTACCTTCAGGATGATTCCATTTAAAACAGGTGTAACCAACCCGTTTAAATATACTTGTATTTTTCATATTCTAACGAATGTTTGAACATTTCGACCGACGGAATATATAATAATTTAAAATGTATGCATTTTTGTGACAAAATGTCTGACAGATATAAATAATATATACAATGACATAGGTCCTAGGATGGAAAAGTACACTTTGTTAGATATTTGTTTACAATCGGGATGGAGTCGTAGGAAATGCGTCAAAGAAAATCGTTGACTGAAACGGATCTCATAAAATGTACTGGCTGATCATGTAAACGCATTAAATTTTAACACCTTTTAAAATCCTTTTCATCTTTCTTTAGAAGAAAACGCATCATCTCTATAAAACATGTTTGAGGGATATGGAATATAACTAAGAATGAAGGCATACCTCTACACCACCGCGACTCTCCCTTGGTCTCTGTTCATTCATTACTACTCTCTGTCATTCTCTCCCCCCGTCTGTCTGTCTCTCTCTCTCTATCTCTCTCTCTCTCTCTCTTGTGGAGCTAGTTTTAGTCCAAGGAAATTATTCCAACTAGCAATTTTAGGTCAATAATACAGATCAACATAATCTCAGTCTGATACCTCAGGTCACTTCCAATAATCGGAATACCATCTTTCCTTTCCTTGGACTATGTACATATCTGCAATGGGTACTCTTGGGCGTTTCACATCTCTTTGGTTAAGTCTTTTCTAGCAATTATGTTGTCAGTCGTATCCTTTCTGTGTTGCATTTGTACTTTTCTCCTAGTTATATCTTTATGTTCGTGTATTGTGATCTTTTTCGTTGGTTTTGATGGTTCTGAGTGCATCGCTATCGAAGCGGTGCTTCTGTTTCATACATCTAATAATGGTTGTTCCAATAAATTGTTTTATTTCTTATATTCATTGCAGCCATCAATAATGACTAAAGGTGTCGGTCTATGAGGACATAAAAACCAGTGTGGGACATACGACATCTGCTTAAAGTAAGCACGGACGGCTGCACTAGTTGTTCTTTGTGAAAAGATGAGGTTCGGGTTTGGCGAAAAGTCGTTGCGCCTATATTACCAGGAAGAAGAGCCCTGCTTCTTCCTCTTCATCCCGGGATGACCCCTCCATTTCCAGTTGTGAGATACTGCACGTTTAAGTGTACGCATGTCACCAGCGTCCGTAAGAGAAATGTCCATGATAAAAAGTTGCCCAGTTCACTAGGGGAGATCGCATATTGGGATCAAAGACACTTCTCAGCGTGGAATTTGCTCGCCCCTATTAACAAGTTCCGCAGTCCAAGAGCAAGGAAATCGCAGACGTTGTCTCAATGAAAAAGACCTGGAACTAAATCAAGGAGATTTCTTTCATCGAAGTCGAGTTTTCTGAAGAGAGACTCTCCAATAAAGTCCACATTATCTGACTTGTCATTGCTTGTTGAGCGGTGACCGCCGACCGGTCACTGAGTAATGTGACCGGTGACAGTTTTCCAAGGCCTTTCTCCTGTCACCAGGAAATGTGTCAAGTGATTGTAATGGCACATTTTGCCCCGGGTACTGGGGATCGGACATCGGACATGGGTCACCGGATGATGTCACAGATGACATTCAACGAATGTCTGTTATCGGAGAGTGTGCACCGGACAATGAGTGTCGATCACTGGGTATAGGGTATGGTGCGGGTCTTCCGTTTTCGATCGTGGGAAACCAATAACGGAGTACCGAGTGTCTGTCACCAAATACCAAGCTCCAGGTGTCAAGCACGAAAACTGGTCTTCAGAGAGACTATGTACAGCTGAGTCTTTTCTCTTGCTGGAGCACTCTCAGCTAACATTACTGATGAATAGCATTTAAATATGTACAGCTACTCATATGTCTATAATATAAAAATATATATCTTTTCTTCCAGAAAATAAAAAGCTACATACCAATTTTTGTTAGAATTCGAACAATGCGATATAATTTATGGATCGAAGACACCCTAGGGATATTATTTAAAAGTTTGCATTTGCAAAGAAACAACAGGCACGTATTACTTTAAGTGTACATTTAGTTTTTTGTAACCTTCAATCAAGTCACTGTATGTAAAGCAAAATCGTTATTTGAGGCACGTTTAGACCATCATGCATGCGGCATTTCCAAGAATTAACTGCCGTAGACTCCATTATTAAAAATAAATGAACTTTATCCGTCATTACCGTATATGTTAGGAGCATAGTGTCGAGTACTGATGCAGAAATTGCAAAAGACAAAAATAGCTCAGGTAATAGTTTAAAGTATCAAACAATAGTCTATTGCCTTCTGCAGAGTATCATAAGGCTTCATAAAGTTCTTATTGTAAGTCTTACATTCCACTAGCTTCTGTATATCAGAAAGTCGCTATTGTAAATCTTACATTCTTACATTCCACTAGCTTTTGTATGAGTATCATAAAGTCGTTATTATAGGTTTTACGTTCTTGCATGCACATACCTCTATATGAGTACCACAAAGTCCTTTTTGCAAGTCTTACATTTTTACATTCTACTAGCCTCTATATGAATACTATACAGTCCTTTTTGCAAACCTTACATTTTTACATTCTAGTAGCCTCTATATGAGTACCATAAAGTCCTTTTTGCAAGCCTTACATTTTTACATTCTAGTAGCCTCTATATGAGTACCATAAAGTCCTTTTTTGCAAGCCTTACATTTTTACATTCTAGTAGCCTCTGTATGAGTACCATAAAGTCCTTTTTGCAAACCTTACATTTTTACATTCTAGTAGCCTCTATATGAGTACCATAAAGTCCTTTTTGCAAGCCTTACATTTTTACATTCTAGTAGCCTCTATATGAGTACCATAAAGTCCTTTTTGCAAGCCTTACATTTTTACATTCTAGTAGCCTCTATATGAGTACCATAAAGTCCTTTTTGCAAACCTTACATTTTTACATTCTAGTAGCCTCTATATGAGTACCATAAAGTCCTTTTTGCAAGCCTTACATTTTTACATTCTAGTAGCCTCTATATGAGTACCATAAAGTCCTTTTTGCAAACCTTACATTTTTACATTCTAGTAGCCTCTATATGAGTACCATAAAGTCCTTTTTGCAAGCCTTACATTTTTACATTCTAGTAGCCTCTATATGAGTACCATAAAGTCCTTTTTGCAAACCTTACATTTTTACATTCTAGTAGCCTCTATATGAGTACCATAAAGTCCTTTTTGCAAGCCTTACATTTTTACATTCTACTAGCTATACGAGTACCATAAAGTCCTTTTTGTAAGTCTAACAGTACCATACAGTCCTTATTGTCTTTTATTCCACTAGTTTCTACGTAATGTGCATACATTTAGCGATAAAATCGAATTTCCAACTATACAGCAATAAATTTACCAAGGATATGAGACCGTATGTTTGCACGTTGCGTTCCCTGTTCACACATATATTATCCGCCACTTCAAAGAGATAACTTGAGTGAAAATTACACCGAAGACTTTATCCGCCACTTCAAAGAGATGACTTGAGTGAAAAGTACACCGAAGACTTTATCCACCACTTCAAAGAGATGACTTGAGTGAAAATTACACCGAAGACTTTATCCGCCACTTCAAAGAGATGACTTGAGTGAAAATTACACCGAAGACTTTATCCGCCACTTCAAAGAGATGACTTAGTGAAAATTACACCGAAGACTTTATCCGCCTTTATACTCATCTCTGTCTTGACTACAGATTGCATTCATTCTGAAGACTGTTCTTCATTAGTCCTTGAAGATCGATATTGGGAAGGAAATATCTTACACTTATTTTAAGTCTTCTTTAGCAAGGAAAACTGATACATTTTCAGAACCTTTCTGACTTGGGAACAAACACGCACTTTGAGGATCTCCTTTGCCCAGAAGATGACTTGAGGATTTCCTTTGCCCAGAAGATTACTTACATTTTAAGGATCTCCCTTTCTAGAACATCCTCATGCGTTTTCAATCAATGACATACATTTTGAAAAGTTCCATTCACTTCTTAATAGATTCCATTCGTGGTGGTGCATACAAATATAACAATTCATTATCAATATACACGGAACGGTCCACTCCCTGATACTGTACAACGCATGCTGTGTTTGTGCTCTGTTTTCCATGTAAATTCATTTTGCATGATTTTTAGATATAGACTACAATCACGCAGAGCAGATAAAACCTTCTAAACAATGCAAAAAGAATAAATATAAAGGTAAATGCCTAAAAATTCCTACACGAATGAGCTACAATAGAGCAGAAACAAAATCAGCAAAGATTTAATCATATTGAGACTTGTTAGACCCTAGAAACTTTTTTTAAAGTACCTGCTGAATAAGAATGCCTCTTTAAATACCTGCTGAATATTAATGCCTCTATAAACACCTGCTGAATATTAATGCCTCTATACGTACCTGCTGAATACGAATGCCTCTATAAGTACCTGCTGAATATTAATGCCTCTATAAGTACCTGCTGAATCAGAATGCCTCTTTAAATACCTGCTGAATATTAATGCCTCTATAAACACCTGCTGAATATTAATGCCTCTATAAGTACCTGCTGAATAAGAATGCTTGCATAAGTACCTGCTGAATATTAATGCCTCTATAAGTACCTGCTGAATATTAATGCCTCTATAAGTACCTGCTGAATAAGAATGCCTCTTTAAGTACATGCTGAATAAGAATGCTTGTATAAGTACCTGCTGAATAAGAATGCCTCTATAAGTACATGCTGAATAAGAATGCCTCTTTAAGTACCTGCTGAATACGAATGCCTCTATAAGTACCTGCTGAATAAGAATGCCTCTATAAGTACATGCTGAATAAGAATGCCTCTTTAAGTACATGCTGAATAAGAATGCCTCTATAAGTACCTGCTGAATAAGAATGCCTCTATAAGTACCTGCTGAATATTAATGCCTCTATAAGTACCTGCTGAATAAGAATGCCTCTTTAAGTACCTGCTGAATACGAATGCCTGTATAAGTACCTGCTGAATAAGAATGACTCTTTAAGTACCTGCTGAATATTAATGCCTCTATAAGTACCTGCTGAATAAGAATGCCTCTATAAGTACCTGCTGAATAAGAATGCCTCTTTAAATACCTGCTGAATACGAATGCCTCTTTAAGTACCTGCTGAATACGAATGCCTCTTTAAGTACCTGCTGAATAAGAATGCCTCTATAAGTACCTGCTGAATAAGAATGCCTCTATAAGTACCTGCTGAATAAGAATGCCTCTTTAAATACCTGCTGAATACGAATGCCTCTTTAAGTACCTGCTGAATACGAATGCCTCTTTAAGTACCTGCTGAATAAGAAAGCCTCTATAAGTACCTGCTGAATAAGAATGCCTCTATAAGTACCTGCTGAATATTAATGCCTCTATAAGTACCTGCTGAATAAGAATGCCTCTTTAACTACCTGCTGACAAAACAAGGTAAATTAGTTAATTACCTTTGTAATATGTTACCTAAAATAAAGTTGACAAACATTTCAAAATTCTTTTCCTGTTTCTGTGTTTCGTGATACGTCTATTCCCAGAATTTAACAAAACATTGCAAAGGTTTATGTATGACTCCTTAAGATATGTTCAGAAGATAAACCCATCCCATCAATATTGATGTTTTTCCTAGTTTGGTCAGACTCGAAATCCAAGGGTCGTGGGTCCGATACCAGCCTGGTTCTGCTGCTTCGTTGTGTCCTTGAGGTTAGCACATAGCTCCCATTTCTTTAGATGACATTTCCATTAATTTGTTAAAAGTCCTGTTTAATTTGATAAATGTCCTAGTCCTGTTTAATTTGTTGAAAGTACTGTTTAATTTATTGAAAGTCCTGTTTAATTTGTTGAAATTCCTCTTAAAACCAACAGAAGGAGTCATATAATTCATTATATAGCCATAATCGTACCATACTAACTCATCTGTGTTTTGAAGAAAAAAAACTTTTTGAAAAAAGCACAATTTGCTTTAAAAAATACTCAGCTATGATAATAGAAAACGACTATCAAGATAACTAAATAGCACTGATTATTGGCAAACAGATCAGTATTTTTCGTCTGTATTAAAGTTCTACTTAAAGCAGGTGCAAAATCGTTTATACCTGGTGCAAATACGTACAGCAACAACCGAAGTCCAGCAGATGTTGTACCATAGTGTACCCGATCATATAATCAATGCGCCATCATGTAATCAATCCACAATTATATAATCAATACCTAATCATGTAATGAATACAAGATCATATAATCAATTCACCATTATATAATCAGTACCTTATAATATAATCATCACCCAACAATATAATCAATATCCAATCATGTAATCAATACCCAGTCATATAATCAATGTACATTATCTATGACTAAATAGAGATATCCAAATATAATTGCATTGCATCTCTTCTGTTCTTGGATGTAATAAGTTATATAACCATGTACACTCTTAATCCCTAAAAATAGCTATTTTTGTACTCTAATTTTTCATACGAATAAACCTTTTATTATTAAAAGTATTGTTGAATGAAAGAATCAGCTGAAAATGATATGCAATATGTTATTGAGAATTACTCGCACAATACACAAAAACCCCCACAGATCATACAGTATCATGTAGAGTAGTATCGAAGTGGCGCTTTATGGCTTATTTTGCTTCTTCAGGTCTCTGCCACCTGTCATAGCCTCTACTCTCATGACAGTTTTAGCCCATATGCGGCCCATGCATGTTTAGCAATTTAATTTGCTAAACATGCATGGGCCGCATATGGGCTAAAATTTCTGAATAGTTGCGTACTCGTGAATGCAGTCGCATCGAAAGTAATTTGAAAGCACCATCAGAGACACCGATTATTATCGATATAGGTCCGACAATAACACCGACCGATGCACCTAGAATGGTTGATGTTGCCGCAGCAAGACCGCATATAGCATCTGCGACCAAACACACGCGTTTGTATTTTATGATCAGCGCTAATTTCATATTGCAGCTGTTGTTCCGCTTTGATTATTTTTTCACGTCGGTAAAAATGAAAGTCCTTCGTAGTTTTTCTTTTAATAATAAAACCGCATAGCACGATTGTATGACAGGCAGACATTATCTGGTCCCATCATCACGCGCAGCTGCAATATGCACTTCTAATAAACTACCGTTTATATTGGTACAAATATCATACAATTATAGAAAACTTCAGCCTCTGGAATATCTAAATTTCCTTCGATAGTGCGATCTAGTTGTTTAACATTCTTTTCACCCGCAAACACACTGATTACACCTGGACCTTTAACATCTAACGACAATCATTGCCCAGTACATGTTACCGAACAAGTGCGTCCTTGTTGAATCTGTCGTTTGCTGTTAGCTGAGTCAATGTTGGCTTAACATAATTAACAGGGAATGTAATTGGGGTGGATACATATGTGAATACCACCTCATCGTTGTAGAAACAATCTTGGAGAGGTTTTGCATCTGGTGCTGCAGTTAACGTTTCGGCGTTTTTACGTGCACTGGCGATGATTTCAAGTTGACCTCGAATTGGTAGTGATATATCATGGCACATTCTTCTTGATCCTTAACAAAATTATATCTCAGTTCGCACAAGGGTTTGGTAACAAGACTTGTCAGATCTATTCCTCGACAAATGGAGCAAAAATTGTTATCGATGTTAACATCCGCTTCCAGTTGGACAAGCACCCCTTCGGTAGATCCCGCAATCACATCACCGCCGGCAGATTCTTTTACTTACATACTAATTATAACATCCAACCTTAAATACTAAAGACAGTTAACTATTCGTCCGGATAAAAGTTAAATGCTTCGAACTGAATTTCATCTCTGGTGACCAGTGATGCTGATAATGTAACTGTAAAAGTTTAAATTACCACTGGCTGGCCTGTTGATGTGTTATATTAGTGGTACACAATACTGCTTGTCATTCACCAACATTCCCATTCGACCCTACGTGCCTTTATTTCCACTTATCATAAACACGCGCACCTTTAAATTGTGAGGCTTAGGTGGTTCAGAACTATTTACACCAGAACGGAAAACAAGTCGACCGTTCGTCAAGGTTACCTCTTCAACTGGTTTCTGACATTCTTTGACTAATATTCCCATAAGTTGGTAACATAAATTTACTATGTGTGGTGGTGCGGTCACGCTAGCGATTTGATTACTTACATATTGTCTTCTTACAATATTTCCATATTCAACATAGTCTTTGATAAACGTGACCAACATGCCGCTGTCTCTGATTCCACCGTTGTAAGTGAACTCACCTAAATTCTTTACCACAAAATCGCCTTTCATCTTGACAACTTGAATGTTCACATTAGACAGTTTGCCAATTTGATCTTAAAAATTCACAAGCTAACCTGGATCGACACCAACAACAACACGACTGGTGAACTATGACAAATACGCTTTAGTGGCAAATCAACTAAAATCTACACAAGCACCATGTCGTCGACCTGAGTAACGTCTGTAAATACCTGAGTAACGTCTGTAAATGTTAATAGACATTTGTATAATATTAAACATCCTTTAATGTGAAATTAATAAGTGTTTGCGGATTTGTTGAACGCTCCAGTGCACGCAGTGTTTCAATGACAAGATGACGGCATATGGAGCCATCCACCCGAGTCTGTACTGGCACAGTTGAATGAAACAGCGGTTGTCGTCCAAGGTGCTTGGATAAATAGTTAACAACTTTAACCGGCAAGTCCATACGAGTCAAAATATAATCGATGTTGAGTTGCCACCACACATGAAACCCAATGAGTGACAGGTTCTATTGTCAAATCAATATTGACGATGCCACGTGTGTGTGGCGCCACCGATGTTTGATTGTTTTTGCCATCGCGAGTAAATCAAGATTGCTCAAAATGGCGTGATCTTTTGCGACCGGGTAATTGAAGACTTTTTCCTGAGGGTATGCGACGACTAGTTCCTGTAATTGCAGGCCTTTTTTTGTTTTTATGCTTCCACAACTGCCTTTTTAGTGCCATTCCGGATGCAGTTCCGACAGCCTCTAACGTTGCAACTTTTGCAACCGCCGAAGCTTCTGATACCAACAAAGTTGGAATCGCTGAAAAGAATGGAAATATTCCATCGGTCTTACGCATTTGTGTCACCTCTGACTTGGATATTTTTAATGTTATTGAGGTGTTACTGTATGTGACTGCATTAATCTGAGCGAGCTGTGTTTGTGTCAAAAATACGAGGACATTTCCAAATAATTTTTCTGGAGAACGTTTCAAAGTGACCCCACAATTGTTTCTGATTGCGTTTTTTCCCTCCAAATGATTCTCACAAAGCCTATCTCCGCTTCGTAATAGGACATTATTATTGAAATACATAACATATTTAATAATGAATTCTTCGATTTTTCCACAGGTGAATCTCATTCGGCCACCAGCACCCTCCAGTAACAATGTTTTGTCAGACAGCAGCACAGCATGACATTTGTGTGTGTGTGTGTGTGTGTGTGTGTGTGTGTGTGTGAGAGAGAGAGAGAGAGAGAGAGAGAGAGAGTGTGTGTGATTTGGATTTTTAACGTAGCTTTAAAAAAAATCAGTCATTTCGCTGCGACGTCAGCATTGTGGCAGTTTATAGTGATGTCTAGCACTGGGCTATCATGTCACCGACATATAGAATGATGTCCCACCCAGTCACATTATCCTGACACAAGGCCGACCAGTCCTAACATTAACCTCTTAATGCTGACAGCCTTGCGAGGAAGCTGTTAGTGCCATTTTATACGTCTTTGGTATGACTCGGTCTGGGTTCGAACCCGCGACCTCCCGCATCCGGGGCACATGACATTTGCAATTAGCATCCGCCTGATTGAAAATACATGTCGACAACGGCTTGCCTGATTAACTCCAGGTGTTCCAGTGAAAAGTAATAAATTGGGTACAGTGTGATGAATTCATGTAGGGAAATTTACAAACCAGTATCTATGTATCGATGTCGATCCATATACAACCATTGCGACATGCACGTGCAGTATGAATAATTTCAAACTTAAGCCGAATTTCTTCAGAAGGTTCTTGCATACCTTTTAACCGCAACGAAACCTCACTCACTTCTAAGTGGTCAAATATTCTATTACTTTGTGTTTGGCCATTGTCTTCGATTGAAATGCCACAAACACAAGTTTTGGCCCAGTAAGACCATCTTGTTTAACTATCTTCCAAGTAAATTGTTTCGCAATAGCAGTATTGGGTATGCGTCTGTGGTATGTACGACAAACGACATCGTTGAAGTGGTATCAGATTGCATAAACGAGAACAAACTTGACTCTGTAGAAATTGAAGGGAATAACACATGCATCCACAATGCTAATGTTTCTAATACAACTCTACCAATAGCAACACATGCACAACGCCAAACTGCATCGTTGGGGTTATTTTTGCAGGTTAATGTTACTCTGTATTTGACTCCAAAAATAATCTTGTGAACATCTCTGCAAAACTCAGATATGTGACTGAGAGGAATTGAACACGAAAATGGTAATGAGGATCCACGAAGGTGTCTTTTGTGATGAGCAAATCCACTATTAAAAGTGCCGTTAACGCATACAACTAAAGCTTGTATTTGTGTATCACTAGCATCGTTAGTATGTCGTTTAGGTCGCCCAATTGTATAATGTTGAAACTTCTCATTATTAAATGTAAGTTTGATAAACACCATACTTGGGCCAGCTGTTCTCGCGTAATCATAGCTATATCTGGCAAGTCCAATAACTGCGGTGGCCACGTCAACGTAGTCAAAAATTGATTCGATTTCCTTTCCATCGAGGGAATAACATGCACTGTTGAACAAAACCATCATACCATTGTTAACAAATTCAACTGTGGTATTGGCAGGTTAATCGATACCTTCATCATGTACCTGTTTTCCCTCAACATCCAAGGATGCCTCACGTAGAAGAAGAAACCTAGACCTACTATGTACTTGCAACTCAATTTTTAATTGATTATGACCCCCTGGCCGGATATGAATAATACTGAAAATCTCGTTTGCTTCGATCCATAAACATAAGCGTTTCCATATCTGAACTGAGCCAAAATGAAACTGAAGTTTCCACTTATAAATTATTGATTTTAATACAACTGCGTGACAGCTCGCCGTTTAAATCCCCTTTGCCATATTTGAATTTGCTGGATCTGAAAATCGTTGTTGAGCGGCTTCATTAATGCTTTATTAATTTTCGTTGGTGAGATTTTAATCATCGAGGTTTAAGCTCTGGGTCGTATTACTACAAGGTGTTGCATGGCAGCAGATTTTTCACGCCATACACGAAGTGTTTCCACACGCACCGTCTCAGTCGTTTCACAGCTCATCATCGGTGAACGTACTTCGTTTCGTCGTATCTATCATGAATATCTTCAGCAAAGTTCATGCATCAGCACATCATATGTGTCTTTGCCCATTATGTCATTGGTGAGCAATCACTGACAAATCGACGCTGGCTAATTAATGACTTCTGGTACGTTGTTGGCCGCACGAACTGATCTCACGAGCGTTTCCAATCGATCATAAAGGTATTTAGGGTTAGAGTTCACCAAGGCCTTTTCCTTGCATTATGGGTGTTCATATTCGTAACGGCTGCTATGGCAACCGTTGTACCAGCTCGTCTATCCATTCTGATTGTGTTTAATATGTCGGAACGAATTCATGCTCCAAAACAACCAACACGTTACCGATTGTGACAATCACCTGGTGGGCCAAAGCCTACCAGCTGTGCATCTGTGCGAGACAAATTGCAAGTCATTCCAGCAAATACGGAACGGACACGAGGATTTTCTTGACATGTTAACCAGTAACAATCGTAAGTTGGTTTACAACAGTACGATGAACAAACGCGTAAGTGGTGATTCCTTAGTGGAATATTTATCGCATGGTATCAAGCGGGAAAAAACTAACCTTGGTGCATCGGTATACACTCATCCGATGTTTCTGGCACCGTATCATATTCGTTGTGTGCGCGAATTCGCGTCGGTCTCGAAGACATTCCACGTGCAGTTCGCGTTTGAAATATTTTTTGTACACGTGGAACACCTTTGGCCTTTTTAATGTTTTTGGAGCCACTGACTACAATCGAGTACATTTTAGGTGGCAGTCCCAAATACTATTCGATTAGTTTACCTGAGCATTCCTCTTTGAACTTACCAACAACCATTCTATTGGCGTTACTACACAACATATGTTCTCTCAGATACACGTTGCTATCAAACTCGTTGATCAAACTTGGTTGTGCCATGCCCCGCGTTCACAACATCGGTGATGGTAGCATCAACAACGAGTCAGTGTCGGTATACAGCATCTCGACCCGATCCTGCTAAAACGGTTTGATCTTGTGATAGTATAACTCATACATGAGAAGCTTCGGCAAGTTCAGCAGGGACGAACCAACACAGATTGGTTTTGTCAATGATAGTTTTTATTTTTTACTGTGAAAGCAAAAGGTCCACCATCAGAGATTTTTCTGGATTCAAATGCTGGGTCAGCGATAAGCCTTCGAAGTTTGTCTTGCTCATTATCACAAACAAGATCGACTCGCGTCATTGTTGGCCTTATTTCTGAGATCCGTATTCATCTGAATATACGGGGCCATCTAAGCTTGCGGACGAAATCCAAGAACTCGATGGATTTTGGTTACACACATACCCAATCGCAAATGCAACTACAGATTTCGCACGTGTAATACATAATTTTGTTTTGGTCCTAAGACTTGGTAGTAGTTTGTGCATTCAGTTTATTTGCGTCCTGACTCATCTCGATTACGCACTGATAGGGATATAACCATGTAACAGGCACCAACAACGCTCCTGGTGTCAGCGGATAATCATAGTGTGCATCATGTAAATGCTCAGGATATTCCAGATCAACTTCAGAGAAGTATCCGTCGTCACTGTTGATCTTATAATCATGCATGTAATTTTGAAGATCAATGTGCGCAGGACCGATCCACTGAAATCCACCAACAGGAAGTGATTGCATCATTGCCTAACTATAAATGTTATTGGCGTCAAGACACGTCATGTAGCCGTTAGAGTCTACATACCCGTCCACATATGTATTGTTGGCACGAGCGTATTTGTGACCGGACATTAATATTCCGTCACGAATTGATCGCTCGATAAATAGATGCTAATCAATGTCAATGAGTAATTCCAGCTCGATTTTGGTTTTGGACAACAATGCATCCCATCCTATACTCGGTGACGTGAAGTAAAGTGCAGGATCGAGCTTTATACTTACATGGCAGTGTTTCGAAATTTCTCAAGCAACTCAGCAAGCAACATCACATCAGTACGCAGATACATATCGTAGTGGTCGCCAAAGTTTTTGCACTCGAATGCAGACCAACCTTTCTTTGCATGTTCGTAATCTTTTTCTGAATTATCTTTCGGTGACAGCGATGAATAAAACGCTTCCGTCGTTGACAGCTGAATTTCAGTAAATTTGTTTCAGTCACTCGTGTACTTCTTTGGATACAGACCGTTTTTGTCAGCAGATCTGTTTTGGTTAGACAGTATCGACGAATGATTACAAAGTTCTCCGCCGTCAGACTGTTCGCTATCTTGTCCAAGGACGAATAAATAAACTGTATTGAATTGATGAACTGTAATTGTCCCAGACTAAACGTCATGCATTTTTCTATGTTGTTGGTGATCACGCCTATTGGTTAGTCTGATGCCGTGGCTACTGCTTTGTGTTATTAAGTGATCATCGTACCCACGCAAGTTATGAGGCAGCATAGGGATGTTTGTTTTGTTTGGGTTAAATTGTCAACTACAAATTACATGCGCTGTGTTCAGCAACTCTGTATGCACCAGTGATATGACTATGATCAGGAACTTTTACATCTTTCGACGGCAAAACCGTTTCGGTATAAGCTTCTTCACAAATCCAGCAATGAGTGGCCACGAGGAACACAATAATGATATCATCCGTCAATATCATGACAGCTGGTGAATAGAGATGCTGTCGAATCCATTTTGTGGTAACTTCGATTGATTTACGAAACATCTCAGCTATGTCTGGAGGACTGGCGCTCTGAGCACTAGCGCTCCGGGCGCAATAAGTGTATGATTTCTCTGTTTTTCCATCACATCGAACTTCTACATAACAGAACCCACATGGGATTTGTTCAGCAATTAGCACTGTTCGATCGATATCAGACGCATTTTATGTCTTTGATAGCAGAGCTGGACGCGTCTGCCACTGAAACATTCAAAATCCGCGTATCTGATATAAGGGACTTCGTCTTTCTTTGTACCGCAGTAAATTTGACAATATTTTACCAGGTTTTGGCTTTATTGTTCGCTGCGGTTTTTCACTGATACCACCGTGGTAAAAGTCATGACTGGGGAGCAGTTGCTGAGTCTTAAATACATGTATGCAACCTCTGCACTTATATTTTTTTAACCTTTGTGCTTGTTGTGTCCGTTAAGCAGCCGAGCAAGATTCTTTATCACTACGTAATGCGATACCGATTTTGATTCTTTCATTTCATTCAGCAACAATAATCAATATGAGTTCGTCCATGGTTTCCATTTGCATGCGAATAAAATCCTTTGTCATAGGCGAACACAATAACAGATACCTGGATTAAGTATTTCCAATTTTTCGGTGTGACTTTGGGAGAAATTCAATTTCACCAAAGTTATGTTCGCCCAGGTGTTGCTGGTATTGATGAGGCAGGTCTTTACTGTCACTAGCCTGATATACCGGTGACAAAATTGACCATTCAAAAAACATCGATTGTCAAAACTCTTTACGTTTATAACTGGCCTTGGTGGGACCCACGCTGATGTTGCCATGAAGCTGGATCCACGAAACGGTTGACACGGTGGGAGATGTACATGACTTGCGTATATCTTTCAAGAGTCCATCCCGATACTGCGTTGGTGTATTTCTCCAATGTTTGGAGAATCTTTTCAATGCCTCTGCCAAATTTCATCGCTAATGATGCACGTGTCGCTGAGGCTCAGGATTACGAGGGCACTGCTATGAATCCACGGCATAGTAGTTTTAAATCAATCTTTGTCACGACTATGTCGCATAACTACATGAGTGCTAAGAATATAATCTGCTTTCAAACCAGTGTGACCAAAGTTTTATAACAACATTACGTCCAGGAATCATATTTGTTAATAGTTGTCGAGAGTTTTAACCTTGTGTGTATGTGGGAGGGATAATTGCCGTGTGGTTGTCCAATTAGCCACTACGTGTTTGAAATTTGAATTCAGGTACTTGCATTTGTTGTATTTTTGCGCGAACATACTTATTCGCTTCAGCAGCAATAGCAGATGCAAGACGACAACGACAGTTTTCATCATACTCAACTAATATCATAAAGATGTCAGTTTTTCTAGCACCTTTTGTTATTCAGCTATTATGCTCACGTTCAAATTATTTTAGTCGCTGTACTGCAGTGGCAACCGGTGGTGGTGATGGATTCAGTGAAATTATTGGTCTCAATATTTCAAGTATGTCGGCCTTTATCATATGACTTGGTATGTATATTATATGCTGTCGTGCGAGCTGTTTGAATTGAGGTATAGTAGCGGAAGGGCGTCTTGAATTAAGAATTACGTCAATGATTTGTTTTTATGTTTGTATAGTTATCAGGATCAGAATCTGCAATCGCTTTATTTCTGTTTCGTTTCGTTTCGTTTCGGGGTTTTGTTGAATCTGTCTGTGCAATCACATGTATTGCCAGTTTATTGTTCCCATGACTGATATTATACACGAGCAGATCATCAAGGTCGGCAAAATTGATTATATTGCCTGACTCCGATGCCATTCTTAAAACATGGCCGAACATGGAAGATTATCGTTCGTGTTTTACAGTTTTCATAATAACATGTTCTGCTGCAGATTTCGTATTTTCCAAGGCAGAGAGCTTGCACTTATTACATCCCAGTGCCATGGGGCTTTATATGTAAACACGCAAACCTTTATCTAAATGGTGGAAACACTGCTACAGTTCAGATTTATCGATGTCTTCAGTGGACCCATCTCTCATGTTTTCAACCTGATTGAGTATGGATACCGCTTGTCGCTGTTTTATCAAATGGTACATTGATATTGAGGTTAGGTGGAAAGTAAGCCTCACAGAATCCATTACGTGACTTTATGGTAACTTGAAATTTTAAATTAGGTTTTCTCAGCTAAAATGATCGCGAACGCAGACGGAAATTCACTGGCAAACGCGGATAAGATAAATTCTAACTTTGTATCAGACCACAGCAACTCAAATGACTCATTGCTGATTACTGCGTCAACTCGAGGCGACCAGACTCTGTGCGCTTGTATCCAATAATATCAAACATTTCTTAGAGCGCTGGTAAATTTCTTTAATCGTTGTTGTTTCGTCGCTTTTACTAATAGGGTCTGAACATTACGGTCGTTGTTTGCATTGCATTTCTTCTGTGTCCTTATAGCACTTTTCGTATATCCCCTGAAGAGTTGTGAGTTTAGGTGCCATACCCATGTTAATTTCCCAAAAGCATTGTTTAATTAGCCTGCTCTTTGAATTCCTCATCACTAACATCAAAAACTTTCCTCGCTTCAGAGGCAGTGGCGAGTTATTTTTCTTTTGCGACTGTACTTATTCATGCACAATAAGTTATAGATTCCTTTTAGTTTTAGTTGCCTCAAAAATATGCCGATATTTCTTTCCATTTCTAGTATCACTCCCACGTTAACCAATTTATCAATGTGGTCAATCTATTTTTCTGAAAATGCATATAACATTTTTTGTGCTTCTTTGACAAATCTATATGATGCTTTCAAGCTGACCCGTTACACTTTTGATATTCCAATCATTAGGTGAGTTAATACCGCTGTTAGATACCTCCATAAATTCGCTCAGAATGCTTTGAGAATCGATTGCCTAACTATTGCTCAACATTTGAATATAAACCACCGCAAGCATTTCTTCAATACGAAAATATTCACAACCCAACTATATATGTATTTTTTACCGGTACAAAATTATTAGCCAGTACATAGACCATGCTGTAGACTGTACCACACTGTGAAGACATTGCTGTGGAGAAAATCAGTACACACCTCTGCTGACATAAGTATAGTTATAATCAGTAATACAGGCATGTCTGTACTTTATCGATCGGTATCATCTACATTCACGTCTGGTCACATGCGTAGAGGATTAAATTGCTAAACATGCATGGGCCGCATATGGGAAAAAAAATGTAATGGGGGGTAGAGACTATGACGGTTGGCAGGGACCCAGGAAGCCAAGAAAGCCAAAGAGCCCCACTTCCCTACTACTCGTAGCCTATGCATGTCAGTCATCCAAGTTTGAAATTTTTTCGAATGTTCATGGTTTGCTTCTCCTCTTTAGTGGCAGAATCATGCAGTATCATGTTTTCTTCTCTTAAAAGAGATTACAGTTAAATCCAAGATATATTTCACTGAGATACATGATCATTTTTTCGATTTATTTGAAAGGATCTCGAGAATGTGGTTCTTTAGGATAGGTGATTGCTTAATAAATGTTACTTGTAAGGAAGGTTTGTTTATACTTGTCAGATTGTGTACCATCATCATTTAATGTAATCAGTTATTTTAAAGATGGCATACATAAAAAGCTATACTATTCAATTAAATTCCACGCGAAAAATTTCAGATAAAGTGCTAACAATTACCGGGCCCCTATTGCTTTACCGGAAGTACTCTCTTATAAGACGAGTCCAACTGCAAACTGCATAGACCCAGATCTTCCGTCTCATAATGTGTTAGGAGTCATCAGGAGAACAAACAGCATAGACCCTGATCTGCATTTATGCTACGGGAGATCAGGATCTTTGTTGTTTGCAGTTAGACTCAAGTTATAAGCGAGAGTATAATGTGTACATATTCTTCTAAATGATCACTAACCTAAACAGGAAGCCCGTTTCTTGGAATGGTTGGCAAACTGACAGCGTCGATTTATTGCAAGCAGCTATTAATGCTCAGATTTCATTTTCGGTTGTAAGTGACTGTGAAAACAGTTTGTTCGAAGACAGCGAGGAAATCTCTAGAAAAGGTTTATATTTGCCTGGGAATTATCGAATGAGCCTTTTTTTCAAAAACATTAAACTATGCTTCATGCACAAGCGATTCCAAAATGGAACACAAGGACCGTCTATTGATAGACATTATAGTAAGCCTGGATTTCTTGGAATTTCGCATTGGCAGTTGTAGATGTTAAACGGTTCCCTCGATGCCATAACCCTGTCTAGAAATCAAATTGCCTTTTTTATTTTAAGTCGCCTTCAAACAAAGTCAAACTTTGGCCATACATGTAAAGCCCTGCCGTTTTAAAGCCGCATTATGTAAACAAAAAATTTGTCTTCGCGTTTTAATCGAAAAAGGTATGATTATGTCCTCCTGTCCCTCTGTACTTCTCTGCGTCCATCATGCGGTAATAGTAATGTATATTTTTCATGCTGCAACCTGTGACTTGGAACTTTGGGATATAGATGGGAGTAGTCTAGAGATATGTGACGAGCGAACGACAGCCAAGTAATGTGCACAACAGTTTCAAAACGTGACTATGATCTCTGGGGGGTGGAGATGGTTGTGATAGATTTTGAAATCTAACAAAAATGTCTAAAGTTTGTAGGTGGAGGCCTGAATGTTGGTATGCGTGACCCTTAAGACCAGAAATATGAAGTATATACCTTGTTTATACCTAGGGTCTTGTCTAACCATAGATGATCATTTGAAACTTGTCACGGTCCGTACCTACTAACCATATAAGAGTTTCAAGGATATAGGGAGACGATATCAGCCACACATCCAATAATACCCTGGTACATGCATTTGGGGCAGGAGACTTGACCTCTGTCCTAACATAGAAACTATAAAGATATCCACCCTTTAAACACGAGTACTTTTGATGGATAGGAGGAGATAAACTCACATGTACATACAACACAGGCCGTGGGTCATGCTCATGGTGCCGGGAGACTTGTCCCCCTCGTAAGAATTCAGAAAAAGTTAAGATTTCCACACAATAATCATATATGTACACTTACTGGAAGCGTGGAGACAAATGGATACATGCAATATTTCAAATTGTTATGGCCCCTAAGCCAGACCAAACCGCTAGTAGCATAGCTTGGAAGCAGTAGTAAGCTACTGAGCCAATTCTAATAAACCGTTATGTGTTCTTTGTAACTCAAAACTTTTCATGACGAGTGTGTTCTTTGTAACTCAAAACTGTTCATGACGAGTGTGTTCTTTGTAACTCAAAACTGTCTAAACGAATGATTTAAAACTCCAATGCACCCAGCTCGCTATTCAAAACGAAAATCCGACCTATTTCACAAAAATCACTGTTCAAAACGAAGGTCTTACCTAATTCACCCATATCACTGTTCAAAACGAATGTCTTACCTAATTCACCCATATCACTATTCAAAACGAATGTCTTACCTAATTCACCCATATCACTGTTCAAAACGAATGTCACAGAATCCTAACACGTCAAAGTCACTATTCAAAACGAATATCACAGAATCCTAACATGTCAAGGTTAACTATTCAAAACGAATGTCTTACCTACTTCACTCAGATCGACCTGTTGGAAATGATCCAGTGTTGCGGACAAAAAACCAGGGATGATATTACTCATTGATGTGAAGTTTTGGAGAATATTACGAGCATGTACTGTTTTTAGCTGGTTGGATTTTTGATTGGGTCTTCTTTTACGTATAGAACAGGTGTTAGCGGACACCAATGGTCTGCAAGTGATAATAGGTCAGTGAGAGCACATCTCTACACTTTGCTTCGCCATCGTCCATGTAATAATGATCATGGGGGAGCATTATAAGTCTGTGGAGCTCAGCCAACCATTTGGCAGTGCGTGGACTTACACCAATCCTCCGTTTCAAGTAAATTTCATCCCATGCACTTTTATATAATGCAAATTCAGGGACTGCTCATACTGTGCCTAATATACTCTTTCTATAACAGTTATTTCTCGCAAGTCAAATTTATTCAAAATCACATTGATTTTGTGTGGCATCCGGTGCTTAAGAATTAAAAAATTTATAGGGGAAATCATTGCAAATAAAAAGTTGTTGTTTGATTGGTGTTTTGTGGCACAGCAACACATGTAGCGATTTAATGCCGATGCAACTGGAGTAAAGTGCGCTAACCAACGACGCACTATTGTAACTAACCCTGCTTAATCAGGATTGCGAGTCCAGAAAGCTCTACAAACAAGTACTAGATTCAAACAATGCGTCAATGACATGAAATCTAATCAAGTAAACTACATCGGCATAACATGCCTACCTTTCTCATTTGTCTCCGTTAAGTGGTTTTCAGAATAAAAGTGCTTAATATAAACGTTTTTTTTTAAAAATGAAAATAAAAAATACAAAATTTTTTTAAAGAAGAAAAGAAACGTTTAGATGGCATCAAAATCAAGTCACATCATCGATACATGTAAACCTATTGAATCACACTGGTTTATGTCAAGCTTTGGGTGCATAATTGTGCCACTTAGCTTCCTTGAATGGACAGATGGGCAGAGGAAGGTGGATGAATAAGATCAGATCATGAATAAAAACGAAACCCCCCAAAATGGAGAACCTCAAGCTACAAAAGAAACAAGGAAGAAGGAAAAGAGATGGCATGAATCAGAAGATAGCGAACCTATTATTCATTTATTTATTTATTTATTTAGTTTGTGTTGTTTTGTTTTGTTTAGCATGATCTGAAAAATTAGGAATTTAGAAATAAAATACATTTCATAAAGAATATTGGCACACACACACACACACACACACACACACACACACATATATATATATATATATATATATATATATATATATATATATATATATATATATATATATATATATATACTCCTTAATAACGCACAGGCTCCGTTTTGATAGACTTGCTGATGGAGCCTACCATCCTGACTTTGCCACCTTCTAGCGGTTTTGAGTGAATTCCACTATCAAAGAGATCCAATTGGAAAGCAGCCACGCATTTGCAAGCGCAGTTTTCCAGTGTTTGAACAATATACCAAAAGGTGAATACAACATCTTCGCTGGCCAAGGTTCCGATATATTAACCCTATCTACACTTTGGCGGATCGATCAGGTATTTCAGTGTTTAGTCATACCAACATCTATTGGATTTCATAGTTAGTATGTAATGCCAACTAACCAACAGCGTAAAACAGCGGAATTTTGTACATCAGTCGAAAATGGTGAAGGCTATTGACTTCAAAAGTATATTTTGTAAGTTTAACATCAAAAGTATGACTACCAGAGAGAAGATATTACATGAGCATTTGAGGGAAAAGATCTATGCGTACAAACACGGACTTGCAGTGGAAAATTGCTTATTAATGAGTATATTCCAGTTGTGTGCTACCCTTTTCTTGATCATGTAGGAACAGTGTTCAAATTTGAATAAACTGATTTTGATTGGATACGGTGGCTTGCCGATGCATCCAATGAAAGTCACAGAACCCGAAGTACTGAAATATCTGATCAATCCTCCAAGGTATAGATGGTGTTAACATATGGGAACCTTGGTTAGCGACGATAAATGCAACCTGGTGTCTGATAATTGGATAATCAGGCTGAGAAGGTGTGTAGAGCTACTCTAAGTGGGTACACTGACGTCGGGTTCACTAATCAAGAACTTTTTTGTACAAGCTAATACTATTCAGAACTTCCCAAATGTTATAGAATAACTTAAGGCTTCTTGTGAATTTATTAATAAGAATTTAAATGAAAAGTAATCACCCCAAGGAAGAGGGTCGAGTGTAAATTCTCAGTAAAGTTAACTCAGCTTTTACACAACGATGATTAAAATTTTGTATTTATTACGGATATCTTTAGGCAGTAAAGCTTCCTGCATTATTCGAGCAAATCGTTCTAGTTCAAGGAAATACATATTTGATAATTTAAACTGTGTATTTTACACCTACAACTGGATCTTGGTATAAAAAATTGCAAATAATAATTGGTTAAGTAATCGTATACTGGGCGTATCTATAAATGAACACTTATGTTATATTTGCCGTGAGGGTTAATTTATAATGAAATTTGCATTATACCTTCAATACTTAAAGTTTCATTCTATTGAGAAATATACGCAAACATTGTGGAGCAAAACGACTGTTCATTCTTCTCTCTCTCTCTCTCTCTCTCTCTCGGGCCCTGTTGTCCGAGTGGTCTAAAGCGCTCGCCTTTACCGAGCAGTGCCATATCATCGCTGTCAACTTGGGTTCGAGTCTCGGGCTTGACCAATATGGATATATGAGAAAGTGGCCAGTAGCTTTCCGTGGGTCGGTGGTTCTTCCCGGGGTTTCCCTCGGGTTCTTCCTGCACCAGTTACACTGGCCGCCATGCATGGCCTATCTTGCGCTGAGTGTGTGTGTGTGATTAGGATTTTTAACGTAGCTTTAACAATGTTTCAGTCATATCGCTACGATGTCTGCAGTGTGGCAGTTTATAGTGATGTCCAGCACTGGGGCATCATGCCGCAGACACGTAGCATGATGTCCCACCCAGTCACATTATCCTGACACCAGGCCGATCAGTCCTAACACTAATCTCATAATGCTGAGCGTCAAGCGGGGCAGCTGTTAGTACCATTTTTGTAAGTCCTTGGAATGACTCGGCCGGAGTTCGAGGCGGACGCTCTAACCACTAGACCACCGGAACGGTGTTATCTTTCGCTGAGAAACGGCGTTGAACCCAAAACAACAACTCTCTGTCTCTCTCTCTCTCGATTGATCGAGAGAGCAATTCCAAGCCAGTTTAGTCTTAACAGTACTTCGATAAGTTACCAAGTGATTTTTTGTTGTACGTCGTGTTTCTAGTTCATTTGATTTAATTCGCAAGTGCTTGTAAATGGAACATATCTTGAAGATATAAAAACACGGTAAATGGAAAGGGGTTACTTAGTATTAAGTAGCTCTAACCTCTCTGTTCAATTCAACGCTCTAAATTCTGACATTTACTTAATTTAGGAATCGTCGGTATATAAACTGCAACTTAATTTAGGAATTGGGGGTATTTATTGTATTCCAAGAAACGCATAGACAATACTGAATAAAGCATTTCTAGCTGCAGAACAGTATATTACGGTAGATTGTATGTGTTTGTAGAAATTTTGTATATTTACATTTTGAAAATGAAATATTTACTGAGCACCTAGAACGTCAATAGTAGGATGGGTACTTATATAATATTTGGTATTTGTGGGTTGATACACATCCAATATTCGATTCTGCAATTTAAAATAATAATAATAATAATAATAATAATAATAATCGATTTTCCTCTTTCTTAAAATCAGCTTTGATGATTAATTTATTTCTAAGTAAAATTTTTCATACAAATAATAGTGGGAAAATTCTTGAATAATCTACCTAATTTGGCCAAGATCCTTGAAATTCTTGAAGACTTTACCTAATTTGGCCAAGATCCCTTACTGTTGGAGTTAATATTTCGTTAATCTAATTATATAAGGAAAAAAATGCTAGATCATGACCTTTGACCTGTATCCGATGTTAATGCATAGCATGCAGATCGTTGAAATCGTCCAAGGTGATGTGTAGATGTACTCTAAGGATGAGTTTGACTAAAGTAAATTTTAGTATTTGTTAGACTTTTTCTACTTCCAAGTCACTGAATTTATAAACTAAATAAATAAATAAATATGCACATATCAAAGTTATGATCTTGGATCAGAAACCATGGTGACAACGGCAAATTATGGGGATCATTTCGGTTGTCAAATATATCTGCAAGAGCAGTCAAACCAAAATGTGTTCATACTCGTTCCAGTTATCGTGTTAACAAAATATTTTAAAACTAGTTCGAATTATCGTGTTAACAAAACGTTTTCAAACTATTTCGAGTTATTGTGTTAACAAAATGTTAGCTAGTTCGAGTTATCGTGTTCACAAACTCTGATACTGCAAGCAATGCACATGTTATGATCTTGGAACCTAAACGCAGTGTGACAGAATCCTAACTTTTGAGCTAATCCAAGATTTTATGTACATGAATATCACTTTGGCTCATGTATATTAGTATTTGTATAAATCATCGTGTTCAGATTTTTCCGCAAAGCAAAAATCTTGGTTTTTACTTTTACCTTATACCAGTGTTATGGAGGATTGGTTACCAAACTAGACCGAAAAGTGGTCTAAATGTACTTACATCTCGAGTTTAATCGAAATTCATATATATTCGCTTGCAAGACATTTTCTTAATCATTTCACCCTTTTATTCAACTCATCACGACTTCCTTGTACCATACATATATTATTAATATAAATAAAAATGATTGAGTCATACTCGTGTACTTTCGAGAACTCTTGTCTCTTTCTATACTCCAGTCATTCAAATCTGGACCAAATGTTACCAGAGTAACACGCAACACATCAAATAACTTAAGGCCTCTTGTAAATTGTATAGCAAGAATTTCAATGAAAAATAATAAGCTCCAAGGGACAAACGTAAAATTAGAGCAAAAGCTAATAGTATCACTGTACAGCTTATAAATATTGAGGATAAAATATTTGTATTTATTACCAGTCTGCTTAGGAGGTAAATTGATACACTACTCAAATAAATCGTTTTAGATCAATGAATTGCCTATCCGATATTTGCATTTTACAGATACAACGGGACCCTGGTTTACAAATTGCATCTAATAATGGGTTAAGCAATTCAGTACTGGGCGTATCTGTAAAACAAGACTTTGATAAATTTACAGTGGGTGGGGGAGGGGGTAATTTGTAATGAAATGTATATTGTAACATCAATAGTGAAGATTACAATTTTCATTCTAATGAGAAAGACGTCTGGCAACATTGTGAATACCGACTGAGACAAAGTGTGTCCATTCAAGGCTTTTAAACCGAAAGGCCCTTCATCCATCCCTTCTCTCTCTCTCTCAATTCCAGGTCAGTCTACTTTAAACAGTTCTTCTAGAATTAACATGCAATTTGTTTTACTCCTTTTTCAAGATTAGTTGATTTAACTGGCAGGTTGTCTTGTAAAATGAGCATAGCATTCTAAGTTCTGTAAATACCAAGCGGTTGCCTGGTATTAAGTAGTCCAAACCGCTTAGCTCGAATACAACGATCTAAATTCTGACCTTTTGATTCATCTAGGAACTGGGGCTATTTTTAGTATTCCAAGAAACGCCAAGGCATACTCAATAAAGCAGTTCAGTTGCAGACGACGCCAGTGTATACATAACGGTTTCCTTTATGTATGTGTAGTCTGGTGACCTTTTGGATATATCGAATTTGAAAACTATTTACTGGGCACCACAAGACATAATAGAAACAAGCATTATTGTTTACTTAATGTTTTTTTATCTTGAACATACTTTGCAAATAGATGATCATCCTACTCGTGCGATGTACAGTTATAATGCATGAATGCATCACAATTAGCCAAGATACCGTTTTATCTGTTGGAGTTGCAGCGCAGTGAAAAGGAATTCTTCAGCTCTTACAAAATATATATTATTACTAGTTTATCGTGCTGACAAAAATATTGTGTTCCCACGCATGTAACAACAGACGGATGATATAGTCAAAATGTCACCGCACAAATTCCGCCTCATCTTAAGCCTATTAAAAATCATGAAAAGTAACATAGATTGGTAGTTCAAACTCCTTTACAAAATACATTTTAAAAAAATGGTCTCGAATACAAATCTGCGTCACACGTACCTACCGTTAGACATATTAACTTAATCTAATATAAGTGTCGTAATCTTACTAAAGTGTACTACCTAAATCATTAAGTCACAATCAAAACAAACGGCAACATTTCCTCAGTGAAAAGAGATTAAACCTTGACCTACGTTCTCTTCATTCCCGTTTCATGGTAAAGTGACCTCTGGATACGTATGACAAAGCATGTTGGTGGTTAAGTATTAGAATGAACAATCGGCACATACATTCGTTCTTTGAATGATTTAAAGATTATTCTAATGTTTTTGCAATTGGATTTTGATTACTAACAATGCTTTCTAGTTAAAATATAGTCCCTCAAACATCTAGTTCTATGTGTTTTATAGAACCGTGCATATACGCACATAATTCCTAAGAAAGATTATGCAGATGCGCCGTTGCATAATACACTGACGGATTAAAGTTGTCTACGATGTTCGCTCAACTTTCAGCTTCATGCAGAATAGACTTTCGTCTGCTGACACACTATGGAAAGGTAATACCCTCACATCCAATCAGAAACAACCTTTCAAAAGTAACGCTATTTGTGACTGGTCAAAACCAAATATGAAACTCTCGAGCTCAAGATTTTTTATGATTTTCCAGTCATGGAATTACGATGTTCAGAGTAGGGTTCGCGTTATATTCATGCTAGTACCGAATTATTCACTTGTGCTCTCTTTAAGCTAGCACATTATATGGACCAGGTCATGGTAATGATATAGTTTCATCTCCATGTTTCAGGAATCCTATCCAGAAAGTCTCCATTTCCAGACATCACTGCACAAATTTATTAGTCATCTAAAGTTTTTTTTTTGGTTGCAATTATGTATAATTACATTCGTAGAACTTGACTCTCAATTTGCACCATACAGAACTTATTGTGCTGACGTACCGTTAAACGCCAACACATACACAAATCCGACCGTTAAACGCCAACACGTACACAAATCCGAATTAATACGTAGAGTTTATGTCCAGCAGTGTTACATAACTTTCATATCCTGGATCCGCTCTCATACAATATTCCAAGTACTATTTCCTACTGGAAACAGATGGATTGAGGATAGAAGAAAGTCTTCAAATAATCATGGCAATGAAACTGAAAGGGAAATATGTCAGAGAAAACGTGAATATGTTTATAAAGCTATATTCCAATGTAACAAAATAATCGTTAGCTGTCTTGAAACAAGCGCGTCTTTTTGATAATATTACGAATGCGAACAAGAGTCCATCGAAGGGACTGGCATCATACTGACAGAAAAGAAAGCCACGAATCCATAAGTCCATTTTCTTTCTGCGCTTTATATTTGTACTTTTTCATACACAATTTAAAAAAAGTATATTTTAAAGAATCACTCAATCTATCAACAAAGTAGGAAAGCCCATTTCTCTCTCGTGGTCATTTTTAGTGGGCTTGTAATATCTGTATCTGTCAGAATGACATCATGTCTATAGGACTTTCCATCTATGAGGAATAGTGATCATCATGTCTTTATGACTTTCCATCTATGAGGAATAGTGATTATTATGTCTATAGGACTTTCCATCTATGAGAAATAGTGATCATCATGTCTATAGGACTTTCCATCTATGAGGAATAGTGATCATCATGTCTATAGGACTTTCCATCTATGAGAAATAGTGATCATCATATCTTTATGACTTTACATCTATGAGGGATAGGGATCATCATGTCTATATGACTTTACATCTATGAGGAATAGTAATCATCATGTCTTTATGACTTTCCATCTATGAGGATTAGTGATCATCATGTCTTTATGACTTTCCATCTATGAGGAATAGTGATCATTATTTCTATAGGACTTTCCATCTATGAGTAATAGTGATCATCATGTATATTCGACTTTACATCTATGAGGAATGGTGATCACAAGAATTTAAAGATGGCTGCCATGGTGGCCATAATGAACGTTTGATTGGTACCATTTTTACTGACAATATATTGTAAAAAGAAAATGAAAAGCCCATGCTGATATGACGTTGGTTTCATGAAAAGTACTGATTAGATTTGTTTAAACAATGTCTATCCTGGTGGCCATATTGGATGTCAGATAGGCACTATTGCACTTATTACTAACATAACATCCAAACGTTCTATAAGTAAAATGCCATGTTGATATGGTCATTTATTAAGGAGGTGTAGCGATCACATGACTGTCAAGATGGCTGTTGTTGCAGCCGTATCGGATGTCCGAGAGTCACAAGTTTCATTTAGGTCCAATTAGCATAAGATGTCTTGCAATGAAAGTTAGTATGACGTTCCATTCAGAACGAATAACAATAACAATATTTCAAGATGGCCGCTATTGGATGTCCAAGCGGCACCATTTACCTTTAATACTAACTGGATATCTTAAAAAATATTGCAGTGAAAACTCTATGTCAATATGATTTTCCATTCAAGAGGGGTAACGACAAAATATTTAAAATGTGGCAACTGTGGCGGCAAGTGGGATGTCAGAACGGCACAATTTATATTTAGGACCAACTAGACCATAGGATAAATGTGTTAAATTTCATGGCAATCCTTCAAATAGGTTAGTAGGAGTAGAGATAACGATCTTGTGGTGACGGGTGCATTATGAAGAACAACAGGTCGTCCCTTTAAGCTCTTCTGATCAATCATCAGCAGAACTAGATATGGCATGGGTGCAGATGATCTTACATAATGTAAAGGAACTTCATTTTTAAAGAGAATGCTATATACTTGACATACAAGAATAACTACCAGATTTACGGTAGACATGATTATGTATAGCTGTCATATTATTTTGGAACCGATTCGTGTTCCATTATATCATTCAAAAACCTTGCCCTGTTCTGAAAGGTGGTAGCTAAAAGTCATGCACATTGACGTACCTTGGATTACATGTTCATACATTAGGTGTACTGGAGTTCTAAGGGCATTGTTTGTTTTTTTTTGGTTCGTGCATTCACTGTGCGTGATGTTTCCACGTTATATGCTAGTACATATATTTCATCTTCCTCGTGAAGAGCGTTTGAACTAATCACCTTTCAGATACCTGGAGAGATACGACTTTACACTTATAGTTCAAACCCATAACTGCATCATATGATAGGCTATACATGTCGGCCAGCATATATGGTGAAGAAAGACCTCGGGACGAAATACCGACCGCACGGGAAGCAACCTGCAAGCTTTCTCTCACACCCACGTTAGATGATCTCAAGACTCGAACCCACGGATCCGAGGTGAGATGTCAGTGATCTGCAAGGGCAATCATCTTAGAGTACCCTGAGCCCCTAAATATTAAACATGTCAGTGATCTTCAAAGGCAAGCATCTTAGACCAGCCGGAGCCCCTAAATATTAAGCATGTCAGTGATCTTCAAAGGCAAGCGTCTTATACCACCCGGAGCCCCTAAATATTAAGCATGTCAGTGATCTTCAAAGACAAGCATCTTGGACCACCCGGAGATTCTAAATATTAAGCATGTCAGTGATCTTCAAAGACAAGCATCTCAGACCACCCGGAGACCGTAAATATTAAGCATGTCAGTGATCTTCAAAGGCAAGCATCTTAGACCACCCGGAGCCCCTAAATATTAAGCATGTCAGTGATCTTCAAAGGCAACCATCTTAGACCACCCGGAGCCCCTAAATAATACGCACAGTAAACAAGCTGTAAATACTTTGCTTCTATTGCTTATGTACAGATTATGTATTTTAGACAAGGTTGACAACGTTGTGAACTGAAATTAGACATTGGGCCGTTGATTTACACTACGTTTCCTAGCTAAAGACAAAAGATAACCATAATGGTCACAAAACCATCGATCTACTTTGTCATCGTTTCTAGATGAGTGATGATCAAAATAAGTCCCTAAATGTTCTAAAAAAATACCCAAGACTGTGTTGATGAAGAAAATACACTCAGTATTGTCCATACATCATGAAATCTGTGCATTGTAATTTCACATAATTGAATCGTGTTGTCTGAGCATAAAGTCGATGATGTCGTCTTCCAAAGGGGGCAATCCATACGAATCGAAATACTCCACACAACCTTCTTTAGGAAAGTATACGGCTACCCAGTGGGTTCCTGGGAGATGACTGTCGTCCGTGTTGATGATATAAGCTTGATGGTCTTGAGGTTTACGATGAGACAGTTCATCTTTACTACAAACGACACGATTCCAAAAAGCAGTGTACGAACTGTGGATCAAAAAGTAATAAAGTTAACAGGCATCCATTTTTGTGTTGTTTTTCCTGTTGTTTTGTCTTCACAGGTAATGATAAGTGATTAACTCAATCCTGACTTTCTGTTTGAAAATATCTGAAAAGTAACCGTTTCTTCGTTTCGTCTCTGCACTATGACACAAGAGAGTTTCTATGTGATGGGTCTCTAGAGTCATCAAAGGAGGAGAGGAATGCTCACGCAAGTCTTTATACCAGTGATGCAACATGGCTTCTTCCGAGATGAGACTTGTCCAATTTTTCTTCGTGACTCAGCATCAGACATTTATCGTGTTGAATTTGACTGTGAAGATCGTTTTGACATCCATAGCAATATTTCTCGATCTTTTCCGTAATTGTTTCTGCCAGGTATTTGGCAAAACAGGAGACTAAATGTTGTTCTTGTTTTGGCCATCTGGACTTCATGACTATGTTAATTTTGTCTTTGTCTTGGGGTCTGCTTCAAAGGAATCCTTCCATTCCATTTCCAAACATTCTTCACTATTCAAAGCAGGAGTACAGTCTTCCATTCTTCTAGTAGTCTAGAATACCTTCTCTCAAACTGTTGATTTCTATGGTATTGTCAAATTCGGCATACAGTAGTACGTTCACCGTCTCAGTTAGAGGTTTAGCAAACTGAAGTTCCACTCGAATCTGACCTGATTTTATAGGTGGAAATGTCCCTCGTCGCTACCTTGGTCGGGAGTGAAATCAAAAGCCCACAAAGTGTAACCTCCATCATATTCTTGGTACGCAATGCCATTACTACTGTTGGTCCCTAGCTGTCCCGTGGCTTCCTGGCAAAGTCGGGTTCGAAGGGTCTGGTACACAAGATCTTGTCATCTCGACTGACTTCGATTTTGGACACGTCGAAGTGCTGTAAGTTGAAAGGATTTTTATTGTCGGCTCCGATGAGGGTTGAATTCTCGACGATACCAAGGATTACACGTTTGGGTAACTGTCCTTGGAACATATGATCTTCGATCATGGATCGCTGGCCCTTGGGAATGGTGAAGGTTTTCACTTCCACGCGTCGTATAGGATACTTAGTTGTTCTGCTGAAAGTGCGACTGATGTCGTTTCCAACTTTAGGTAACACTCCCACGCGTCGCACGTATAGTCTGGCTTCTTGGATGATGGTTTTGTAATCGTTAGCATCAGCCAACAAACGGAAAGCGATACTGCTGAGATTCAGTCTCAGGCGGACATCCACATCGTTCAGCAAATACTTCTCTTGCAACCACATGTTAAAATTTGTCCATCTTTGACTTTTGTTTCTTCGCTGTTCAAATCCATCATTGTCATCCGATAATGAGTCGAACTTGACCGCGTCGTCTGGTTTCCATAGCACGCAGTCATCCAGATGAATGTCCTTAGCGCATGTTCCGTAAGTCAAGAGATTTTCCAGGTAGGCACGGTAAGGGTAAGTATCCATGCTGCTACTGACTAGTTTGTTATTCAAGTACAATTCCACTCCGCTAAACATGGAATGAATGAAATCGTTGACGGGAGCTACTTTCTCATCGCCGTCTATATTACCTCCATTCCTATCTAGAATTTTGACTTTGAGGTACAAGTAACTGCTGTTCATATTAATGTCACCTTCGGGTTGTCCTTTGATTTCAAACTTTATAGAAGCTGAATCGGTCAAAGACGAGACGGGATGAAATTCGACCCATTGAGATTCTTGCATCGTCATCATAGTGGGTGGCATGGCAAACAGATCCAGTTCCGACTTGGAACAGGCGCAAGACTCTCGGTGGATCTTTTCTTGTTTCTATGATTTAATAATCAAAAACGTCTAAGCCTCGAGCAGTTCTTCTTTTCTTAGTCTTTCTAGCTTAATGAGTGTGAAGTTCTCTGGAAGGGTGTCTTCGTCGTCTCTTTCTGCCTTTTCCTTGCTGTGGCGTCAGGGAAGTGGGAATGCCTGACTCAGCAGAGCCCAGGGCATTTATAGGAGTTTCTCGCTGCCCCAAAATGTCTTTACCTGTTTGAAGCAAGAAATTTTTGCCTGCTCTCAAGAAAGCTTCTTTAGGGTTTTGTTTGTCGACGATGATATTTTGGAAAAATTCTTTACCGTGCGTCAATGCGACATCTTTCAAGGCGTGCAATCCTCGTGCCACCATCGGTTCAACACCAGAGCCACCGAACGAAAGACTGATTTCAACATATCAACTAAACCATGTCTTCGCTGTCGAGCAACTCCTCGGTACACTGGATACATGACTTACAACTCGTTAGAGAATCGTTTCACCGTGACTTTTCCTTTGGTAAGTGGAATATTTTGTCCCAGATCTCCTTTTATAGTAATGTTGACAGTGTCGAAATACGAATTACTGACGGCTAAATAGTGAGGATGTACAAATTCGCAGTGAACGTGATAGGTGTTTCCACCTTCCTGGTAATTGGTCGTGGTACTATCCACTTTGAAAGGAATGTCACGCAGTAACGGTACGGAGGTGTGTCCCACCACGTTATACTCCACTACACCAGAGTACACAAAGATCAAATTGAGTCATTCGTTCAGTTCTACAGGGGATTAAAAAAGCCCTGTAAAAATCCATATTACTGTTGATCTTTGGCCAAACTTTTGTGTTACCATATGTGGATGTCCACCCAAAATTTAAAACAAACTACCACTAAACAAGAGGGGCAATGTGTCGCTATCCTGAAATCTTATAATAAGGCAACGAGCCACTTTATGATACTCAATTTTAACACTTCTTTTGGCTCTGTTCAGGGCTTTGCCAAAGGCTATCTCGAACCTGCCCGTAATGGTCTCCACCAAAGTTCACAACTAAAATAATAGCCTGACGAAATTTTCAACGTGTACATGCTGAATGATGGATTGCTTGCTGACTTTGTGTCACCTGAAAACCCAATTTTATTTATTTCTTCTTGCAGTTGGACGTTTAGGATTTCGACGTGTAGGGTAAATCATTTCCACCAGAGCCACTTCCCAATGGGCTTCATGATCTAACTGGATGGCCTGAGGTAATTTGGCTGTGTAACAACACAAAGTGTTATTGGGAAACACCTACATGGAACTGTAACTAGGTAAGGTTAAGTAAAATTGGTTGTTGTTGTTCATAATTCCAGAGTTCTGCTGTCCGAGGGGTCACTAGAAGTTAGAGGAGTGTCTCCGCCCAAAATGTTGTTGTTGTTGTTGGAGTGGTGACTGACACTGGACACAAGATTCCCGTTGTTCCCGTTCGAGGAGTATTTCAGGCAAGGATTGGGAAGAAGGTAACCGATGAAACTACTCAATAAAATAGTTTGTCTCCCTGTTGCAAACTCAAATTGGCAATGGCCGCACCGATGACACAATTCACTACAAAGATTTGGCAGTGAAAGACGATTTGCATTTTAGACACACGTTCTCCACACCATACCCACAAGGGTTGCTTTTGTAGATCTTGCAGAGAAGAACTGTGTGAAGGAGTGGTCACTGCAGTGGTAGCGGTAGCTGAGGCTGTGTGGAAGGGCATGATGATTACTTCTTTTTATAGTAGATGACTTGCGAAGCGTCGATCCAAGAATCAAAACTCTGGGGACATCCTTTCCAACGCACTTTGACTTCTTTGGCACGTCGTTTTCCCGCTTTACGGGTTCTGCGTTCGAGAATGCTTTTGATGCCGTACACTTCGTCTTCTTTTTTTGGTCACGCGTTGTAACTCGGGCAAGTAAAACGTTCCTATTAACACTTCCCCGTTCATGTATTCCAAGTTATGGACGGCAGGATGACGATCATGCACTTGTCCAGTGACACGAAACAATTCGGTGGTCCAGTTGGGTAAGTAACCTTTGTCGAAAGTGCGTTTGGTTTTGCCAATACTCCCAGTCTCCTACTGCCAACACACCAGTTTTCTTGGGGACAGCCACTGTCGGGGAAGTACCAAACAGGCGTTCAGACACGGTCACTTTGTTGTCGGGAGTCACTTCTTGGGTGGGGGCACATCCTATGCTTCGATGGTAAAATTGGTAGTACGCTTGAACCAGATGTGGTAGGATGTCGATGTATTTGAGAGTGTATTGATGTGTAAACTATTTCCACATGCGCTCTTTCAAGGTACGTTGAAAACGTTCCACGATGCTGGCTTTGATTTCGGGATTCTCGGTGGTGCAAAAAATGAATGTCACGTTTATTTAGTTCTTTTTGGAAAGTTTGGTTCAGAAATTCGGTGCCTTTGTCGGTTTACCATCGAAGAGGGTGACGACCACTTTGTTTCAACACCAGTTGGAGGGCTTGCACTAATTCACTGCTCGATTTGGAAGTCAGTGACACGACCCAAGCAAATTTTGCAAAATACGTCAATGACGCAAAACAAATATTTGTAGTCACGATTGTATGTGCCCAAATGAGAGACAACGGCTAAATCGGCTTGTCATTATTGATCGATACCCTCCACTGGAGTGCGACTTCTGGGAAATTTTCGTCGAATGGGTTTGTGTAAAGTGTACGTGGATCGTTGCAATTGAGGTAAACGGAGATTTTTCAGTCGAGTTATGGCAGCACGATACAATTTCTGAACTCCTCCGTAAGCTGCAGGATGGGCTGGATCGTAGTAAATGCTGGCTAACACCTTTTCCATTTTAATAAGTCACCCACTCTTCGCTGATGCTACTTTCGACAGGGCGAGATGGTGGTTTGGAAACGGATTTACGTGTCCGATGTGCCACGGGAGTAGACGTCGAAGGTAGTGGTGCAGGTAGTAATGAAATAGCTTTGGTCTTCTTTTCTTTTTCACTTCTGGTTTCTCTTTTTTCTTTTTCACTTCTGTCGAAGGAGGAGTGGACATCATCTTTTTAACCCAATCTTTCAGTTCTTCTCGTTGGGGTGTAGGGGAAGGGTCAACAAGGACGCTGATATCTTGCTAGGAATGGGAGCTGATGACGGTGTTTGAAAGACTTCTCGTACCTCTTCTTCTTAGACATTCGTAGGACTGCGTCTGTCTTTACTGCTGGCTTGGTGGTAGTGTGGGTGATGGACTTTTCATCAGGACCTTAAAATCTTTCAGAGTGGTCAGAGCTGTTTCGTCTACAGCTTTCTGGTGAAAGAGTTGCAGCTGTTGTAAGAGTTCACCGTACTTTTGCGATTTTTCTGTTTCGGACAAATCGTTGCGATTCATCAACGATTGTAATTTGTGTTGTAACTGGGACATCTGGCTCAAATTTGGATTGGAAGGCAAATGTGGGGTCCGTTGTTCTTGCCAACGATGGTATTCTTTCCATCGTTTGTAAGGCACTAAAGACAGTTTTCGTCCTTCCATTCGATTACAAGGGTCATGTCTGAGACCGTTCGACTCCAGAGGTCCCTTTTATCTTCTTGGTCCTACTTATCTTGCTCTCACGAGTCATCCAAGCATCGTTCCCAATACTCCTTTCAGCAAGGGTCCTAACAACAGAGGTAAAATTCCTCCGCGTTGTACCAACATCTTCTTTTGAGGAATGGGTATTTTCTTTTGAACCATTTGGCAAAGAACGTGGCGATGTTTGGCTAAACATTGTTTCTGGGGTTTAGATAAATGTATCGTGCCTTTCAAGACGTTCAAACAACATTCGCACACGGTATCGATGACATCTTTGGAAGCAGTTGGAATGAGTTTTTTTTCGCATGGGTGGAGGAGCTTTGGACAGCATTGTACAGGACGGACAACATGTCCCCATGCTTGACTTAACGAGGAGGCGGTCATTTCCTTTTCTTTCCTTTGAGTTTAGAAGAAAGGTGGCTTCTGGAGGGTGACATCTTTCTGGAGCACAAAAGCACTGATGCCCATTCTTTGCCTCAGGTCTTTTTTTTTACTGGATCGTGTCGCCACTGAGTGCCTTTCCGTCGTATCAACTTGATGACAGGCATCACACGTCATGGAAGGGTTCGCAATGGACTAAATCGGGACAGTTCTTGCTTGGACAAATCCAGTAAACTCTGTAACATGACCGATCTCTCTTGGACTTTAATTTTGGGAGCAAGTACTTTGTGAACAGGTCCCACAGCGGATAAAGAGGACGAGGGTGTCACCGCTGGATGAGAAGTTTTTGGAGACGCGGGTATCCATTGTTTCATCAAATGAGGTAGAACGGGTGTCAACTTGGGCTTGTCTGGCATCACCAGTAACTGAGAAGTGAAAGAACCTGAGGCTACTGGAGACGTGATCACTGCCGCTGCATCTAGTGGTTTGCGAATGTAAGGTGACGTCCTGGCCGAAGTGTCTCTCTTGCGGGTAAAAGCTGCTTTCTGAGGGCTTTTCTTTTCCTGGGGTTGTGACCTAGATCTGACAGCGTTGCTCGTTTTCTTTTTTGGGCTTCGTTTAGGCCTTTTTGGGAGTGGCTTTTTTATTGGGGAGGACTTTGGGGGCATCAGGATCTCATTTTAAGAGGGAACGAATGATGACACCTCCAAGAGAACCGCTCCCTCCAGGTTTCAAAATGATTTGCTTTTTGGTTTGAGTGTCAATGCGGAGATCGGCTAGTTGTGTCAAGGCTACTCTCAAAAAAGTGTTTGGTTTGATGAGGAATGTGAATGATGCCTTGCAGTAATTGACGTGATGTCACCGTAAACCTTCGAAAGACTTCTATGAGACTAAGTTCTAAGACACGATCCCGTATTTGTGGATTTTATTTGTGATTGGTGCCGTACAAGGCACAAATCAATTTGACGTGAAGATGAGACTGAAGGGACTTCATGTTGACGCTGTGTGAGACAGACCCAAAGTGTCCGAGGTTTTTATAGATGTTTTTGTTAAGTCGACGAAGGAGACATGTACAGGACAGGACATCCGTCTTGACACCAGTGGTGAAGCAATTGGGTACGAAATCGCAAATAATCGGGAGTAGCGGGTTTAAATCAACGAGCAAATAGGCGTGTGGGGTTTGAGTGGCATCGAGTTAGGCGTTCCTAACTGTTTGGCTAAGACTTGCACTTGCGATTATCTCTAGGGCTTTTAAACAAGACCACGTAATGAGCATTCAAGCTGATGGTGCGATGGGCTTTACTTTGTTGAAACAAATTTTGAGTAATGTAAATGGCACTGACATTACGATGATGCCCTTTGCGCGTAAACCGCAGTTTAATTTCTTCTTCCTCTTCTTCAAAAATGCCATCGAAAATGACCAGATGGGCTTGACTGGGGTCAGACACGATTCCGTCGTCTTCGCTAGGAATGCCTTCCACAAACTTGATCAAATCACCTTGACTTTCTCACAAGAGGCTGTACTCCCATTGTCACTGTTTATAACACCACGTGATTTGTTGAGGTGGACGATCGATCAAATGATGTTTATGTTCGATCAAACATTTGACAAATTCCATTTTGCCTGAACCACTGGGCCCGCTAATTAACATGTTAAAGGGATGGCGAAGATATAAGGCCTCCCAACTGACACGATTTATGTGTTCATCGATGACTTTGAAAGTGGAGGAAGAAGGAGAAGAGACAACAGAGGCAGCCATAGTACAAGGAGTGTTACTTTTTACACGAAGACAGACAAGACAAGAGTTTGTTTACTTTTTCAGGACACGTTTATTGAAATGGAACAACACGAAAGACAAAAATACATAAAAGCCAAATGGTTAAGTACAACGATAAAATGCACATCAAAAGGATCAAAGTGGAATATAAACAAGTCACTGTACAACATGTTTTTGGTAACTAACATGTACTAGGGATAATGTGTAATGTCCTTACAGTCTCTATATGGGGTAATGTCACACAGGTGTCCTCCCAAAATGGTCTTTCAGGAATGTCCATGACAGTCCTGTCCTGAAGGGAGTAGTTGTCCTCGGTGACGGGTTCTTCTGGTACTGTCACTAACACAGGTTTAAAAGTTACTTTTTTCCTGGACGTTTAAATTGAGGATCACAACTCTTGGGCATAATTGGACACTTCATTGGTGCAAGCCTCAAAGCCCCAATTTTTACAATCACGTCCAATGAGGGTGTAAGTCACAAGCTACACACACATCGTCATACACATCTTCGGTACCTAAAAGTTCACGAATCTTCTTTTTCCGTAGAGGTCGAGAAGTATCCAGATGAAAACGCAAAGCTTTGAACAAAATGAGTTTCTCGTGCTTATTTAAAGGAAGAACTTTCATGTTTTATTTGATGGTAAGTACTGTTCGTAAAGAGTCCACAAGGAATCGGCTGGTAAACGAAATTCCAGAAAGCATGTCACTAAGACACACACCACACGACGACTCCAATTCAATTGATACAGTTCTTGTAATAAGTGTTCGTAATCGTCCACTGTCTGAAGAGTGTCATTGATTTCTTTCCACGGAATTTGTTGAATCACGAGTGATAAAGGTTTTTGGCATGCTAGCCTGTTTCTATACCTCGTTTTGTTGGTACAATAAGTGTACTTTTAGTCACTAACTTGCAAATTATAAGACACCGTTCAGAAGTTTCCTCTTGAACTAAGTTTACGTTGTTTAAAAGATTTTGGTAACTCTCTAGCTCTTACTAGTGAATTCGTTGCAGTATGTCTATCTTGTAGTAAGAAGAACGAGACACAACAATCCAATCCTTTGTGCCAATGGGTAGTTGATCAATGTCTGACCACTTGAACACTTTCATCTGAATCAGTCCTTTTATAGAATTCAGGTACCAGTGGTTCAAACACCGGTGACGTAACGGATGCAATTGTTATTTGCGTTTCACTTGTATTTTGACCAGCTCTCGGTAAATGCGTTCTCTCAACTCTACAGGCAAACCAGAATGTTCTCTAGTAAATTAACTATGATCATGCCAATCAGTATTATTTTATTTAAAATCTTCCCCTAGAGCGAAAGTAATGAACATAGTGAGTAATTTCTTACCACTGCCATTCAGGGTAACATTCAAGAATGTCAATAAAATCTTCTGCTGTAAACGGTCTAAAGCGGAAGAATAGGATGAACGCACACTTGATCCAGAGAAATCTGACCCGTTTGTTGACTTCTTTCACTTTCATTTTGTGAATGTCTCGACACCAAAGTTCTGCTGTCACCCATTGAGATTTTCCTCTGGCAAGTCCCTGCCAAACTTCCTTGTAGATATGCTCATGCAGTTCGTTTGGTAATCCTTGAATATTATTTTTTAAATGTGGTATAAATTCTTGTCTCGGTGGTGTCCGACGTTTGACTCCTAGCCAATTTGGTTTCTTAAACGACATTGCATGTCACTTCAATAACTCGGTCCCACTAAAGGTAGGTAGTGATAATTCGGAGACCATCTAGTATGTTCCACGTATGTCGAATCTTTCTGTTTCCACTGGTGAAGTGACACACCGCAACTAATGCGCTTGACTTTATCCCCTTCTCCCAAGTAGAAAAATCCGGCTCTGGCTAATTCTTCGGGGGTAGGTCCTCCCAGATATTTAGGCCATTTTCCTTGGAACGTTTGAAAACGATGTTTAAAGTCGCAGTATTCAGGCAAACGCGAAGGGAACGAATATTCGTCTTTCACATGTTCGTTTTGATGAGGGCAGGGTGAAATCGACAGGGGTTTGTTCAGTTTTGGATATCCGTAGGGTGGTAGACGCATGGTCTCACGGAAGGTTGACATTGACAATGAAAACCAGTAAAGAGTCTACGATAACGAGAGGCATTGCTTTTGCATCCGTCAGGTTTGACACTCACAGCATACCTTTCCATTGTAGGTGTAGTTGTAGTAGTTATAGCAAAGTTCCCATGATGCTTTACTGCATCACTGAGGTCCCAGCGTACGGCATCGCTCTCATCGCAAGGCACAGCATCGCACTCCGCTTCAGAATCACCGAACTTGAATGATGTCTGTTTCAAAGGATCCATCTTTCTCGTTTGGTCTTGGTAGTTATAATGGACTATTGGTCTTGGACGTCTTCCCTTTTTATACTAGCCGTAATGAAGTCTCGAGCCTGTACATCTTTCCTTTTTTACGTATTTTTTCGGAAGTCTTCCATTTATTCTTCCTGGACAACGGTACAACCTTCTCTAAGGTACCGTCATAAATGTACCGCAGTGTGATGGGCGGAAAGGCCATAGAAAGGTAAGGACAGTGCGGAGACAATCGAGTATGGTCCAGAATAGCTGAATCTTTACAGATACATAAATCCATAACGGAAACACTACCTCGTATCACAATCCAGTCTCAGGTCCCAAGTAGACAAATCATGTTCGAGCTACAACATTCCAAGTAGGTAATCCTTCCCTATCCGTAGGCCATTGTTGAAACATTTCCAATCGACGGGCACAATTTCAATGGTCAGACAGGAAGAAAGGAAAATGGTATGGTTTGAACTTGGAGTTCTCATTGGGTCTCACGCTCGATTCTTGATGTGGCAAAATCATCCTTCTTGTTGGTGGCTATCCTCTTGGAACCAATTTTTTTTAAACCGACATGTCCATAAGGTAAAGTGAAGTGACTGGGAAGCCGCATTCGCTTGTGGTACACGATTTGATACACTTTTTCCAAAGGTCGACTGACGATTTGTTGAGTGGGTAAACGTACAATCGTGTGCGGTTCGTAGGTGGTCACTTTAAAGTTTCTATCCAGTCCATACTACAAAGCTTCTTTAAATACGCCAAAGTTCACCACTTGCCTGGTGCGATGATTGAGAGTAAATCCTTTCACTTTACACTCCGTGTGCACTTCTCCTTGTTTGTCCCAGTATTCGTAGCCAAAATGTTTAGGACCGCCACTAGCAAAACTTAAAACCTTATTGTCGTGGTTTTCGTCCGCCAGGCTCTTAAACGGTCTCCTTCGATGTCAGGGTGATTGACCCGGGCATTCGATATAGATGCAACTGTCCGTGTCAAAGTACAGGACGCGATCTCCTAACAGTTCTAAAGCTTCGTACAATTTCAAGCCAGCATGGGCTGTCACATAATCCGCAACGATGACATTTCCAAATTCGGCAGCTTCTACAAAGTCCAGTTCTTCTTCGTAACTGACTAAGATCATCAAATCCTCACTAATGACGTCCATGTGCTTCAAGTATTTGGTTTTGTTGTGAATCATCTGAAAGTACCGGGAAGGTTATGTCAAATACTCCGTCTTGGGGAAACACGGTCGTTATGCCATTTTACCTCACAAGCAATTTAGCATCACTTTGGCAAACGATCGCCTTCCCTCGTTTTTCTCGACGTGGTCTAAAGTGATGCCTTCCTGCTTCCAGTATTTCTCTTTAAATTTCTTTTGGTCTTCTGGAGTCTGGCACCAGGAAGGATAGCCAGTGGCTTCTTGTTTCAGTTTCAAAAGGGCATCCACGTACGTAGTCTGCGAAAATGTCTTTCTGAGTCTCGTCGCCCTTATGGTACTGTTCTGTCTTGGGAAAGTGATACATTTCGTACACTTCTAACAGCTGGTATCCCAGGTCCAGACCTTTGAAAAATTCCACTCTGACCCTCGTTCCCGTCAATGCGCGTTCTTCCTAGGTGTGCTGACAAGGCTTGTCTTGGTTACACGTTTCGGCACAAGGGAAATATTAGTTTTCCTTGGCAATGGTGAGGTAACACGGTATGGTACAAGTCGGTGGGGGCAAGACTTTGCACTTGATCAATCCTTCGTATTGTCGAATATTGTCCGTGTCAATGTGTTCTGTCAGCAATTGCGGGTGCACTGCAGGAAAACGACAATATTTGCACACGTAAAGACACAGTGAACACCAAGTATTTGATTTCTTCTCCTTTCTCCTCGTCGGCTTGGTAAAGCAAACAGGCAGCATTTGTCCGTCCTCCGTAGAAACTGTCTCGCGGGTTCAGTGGGTCTACCAACTTGTAACTTTTCACGATGCGTTTAAACTCGGGATCGGTTTTTAAACAATGGTCGTACTCGTGTTCCCACACTTCCACTTGGTATCCTTGCTGTTCTAATTTCAAGCACCGCTGACAAGTGCCTAGTACAAGTCTCCCATGGTTCGTTGTAAAAACTGATTTTTGGTGTCTCGTTCAGGGTAACAGAGGGGAAATCCGTGAAATAAGCAACCGTTAAATTCGTACAAGATCTTGGGGTTTTCTAAGTCACAGACATCCACAGAATACGTTCCGATGGTCTTTTCTCCTCCTCCGTTGCGGACGTGCTGGATCCATTAAGTCTTCCTTTTCGCACAAGTATTGTAGCCAGCATAGGGCTTTTGACCGAGTATTGACTTTTGACAAAGTTAGTCGTTTGAGGGCTAATGACTGCCAGTGTGTTGGCTCGTTGAATCGTTGGCGGTACACTAAGGAAGTGCTGAATGTAGCCTTTGGTCATTTTTGTCATTCCAAACGTTTTAGGCATCTGACTCAAAGGCATGGTCAAGTAGCTCATCGAATCTTTAAACTTCATTTGGCCCACTTGTATGGAAATGATTTTGGCTCCGTTCAAAGTGACTGTAGGACGTTCGGTGCCTTGTTCCGTATAGTATCTCAAAAGAAACTGTCCATCGTATCCCGAGAAATTGTGAGCCATCACCGTGGCATGGCGATGACAATCTCCGTAACGTTCGATGCCCTCTCGGCTTCATGTCTCGTCGATGGGGTCTAAGATTCATTGGGTGAAATCGGCTAGCGTGTTCGGTCACCGAAAGATTTTTTCACGTCCTCCAGGAATCTTGCTGCAATGAGGAAAATGACTAAAGATAGGCTCTTGGATTCACTTCTCGCACGCCCACACAGAAATTAAAAATGTGAATGCCAGTCTCTTGCATGCATTCGAAATCTAAAAAGATGAAATTGCCTTTCTTCTGGTCATCTTCCTCCTCTTATTTGGAATGGCAGTTTTGAACGCAACACTGGTGTTCCAAGTCCACGATTTGGCGACAAATGTGACATCGTTTCTTTCCTGAATATACGTGTGCCTTGGCATTATTGCTAAGTATGCCTTGTCCACAACTAGGGCACAATCTGAGCAGTTGACAAACACTTTTCTGCTGTGAACCTTGCGTCTTCAGATGTTGTTGGTAACAGACAGGGCTGACAAAAGTGCGCTGGCAAGCAGGGCAGGGTTGAGAGGCCAAACATGCCTCACATTTCGATCCACAGTGCTTGTGTTGCTCTCGATTGGTATAGCCATAGTCACATTTCTCACAGTAATAACCATATCTCAAGAATGCGGTGATACTGGTGATAGCTTCGAAATGTTCATAGTGATAATATACGTGAATGTATTTGCCGTCTTTGAAATCTTTGCCTCGAAACAACAAAGGTCCGTGCACTTCTTAAGGGTGCACTTTCAAGCTAGGACATCTTGCAATTTTTACATTTCATGAACGCCACAGGGTGTGTCTTTGGATAACCCTGCTTGTTGTAACAGGAGTTCTGCTTCACTTCGTTGTTTGGGTCGGTTCGATTTTCGAATGTTCTCCTAGTCTCTTTTCAATTCTACCGTGTCCTTCTTTTCGGCATACGTTCGTCCCACCCCGATGGCCCTGGCTAAACACATTTTGTCTTGAGAGTTGTTGATTTGGACGAGGCTACATTTGATGGTACGAAGGTCGTCGACCAATAACACTTTTCTGCGCTTGTCCAGTCCCTTTAGGGAGAGAAACGTCGGTCATGATCAGTGTCGCTTTTTCAGCGGTGATGTGAAACAGCATTGGATTGTTGCACTTGTTGAATCTTGTCGATGACTTTGGAAGGTGTCAATTCTGCTACTAAACTCGATCCAAACGGGGGATTTGAAACTGTCGTGATGAATGGAAAGTCTCAAGCGATCGTCTTCTTTGGCTTCACATTGTAGCTTCAGTGTAGTTAACAAAGAATCCCACACATCGGTGATGAAGCCCTTTGCTTTCTCCAACGGTTCGTCGGACTTGAAATCTTTAACCTTCACTGCGTACGTGTAAACCATCGTTCTAAATGTTCTAGAGGAGCGCTTTTCCGTCTCTCGAATGTGGTGGTACTTTTCAGGGTTTACTAATGGTGGTGAACGTTGGCTAGATGTAGACTCTCTTGGTCTGGATTCTGGCTCACTCATGTCATCTTCAAAATCACTGGCATGAATTTGTTCCAAGACTTCAGCTACTGTACGAGGCGATAAATCACGTTTCTGCTTCTTACCTTCTCCTTTATCCATGACATGACGCGATCGTTTCATCTATACTGCAAAAAAGACAAATGACTAGATTTTAAACGGCATGAATCACTTTATATCCATGTCAAACCATTGTATATACAAAGGGTGTGCGTCTTCCCTTCCAATATTCATTTGACTCTCAAACCGAGCACAACGATGGAAGAGCACACACAGATCGAACTTCTGATCAGAGCTTTGCTAGGTGTCATAAGAAAATTTTCTTCAGATAAACCGACAGACTAATCCCCCCCCCCCCTTTCGACATAAAAGTCAAGATGCTTGCTATATCTGTAAGAAGAAAGGGCATTGGTCGTCAGAGAGTGCAAACCGTCAAAAATGGAAGACCTGTGTCAGAAGAGACAAAAGTCAAGATACCTGTTATCATTGTCAAGAGAAAAGGTATTGGTCTTCAGAATGCCCTACGAAACAGCAGGAACATAAGGAAGAGAGGAGTTCCGAACAGGAAGAAGAAGAGGTACCCTCCTCAAAGGAAGAACCCTTAACTCTGCTAAATTATCTAAGAGTACCGTTACCGTTTTGCTTTCACTATTCTCCTTCTCTCCTAGACCTTATTTCTTCTCTGCTACTTCTTCCTGTCGTTTCCTTCTTGCCTCTTCTTCTTCTCGCTGTTGCTGTTGAAGGAGAAAAGCTTGTTCTGCTTCTTTCTGCTGTTGTAAAAATTTCTCCAATTCTTTTTTCCGTCTCTGTTTAAAATCCTCGACGTGTGGTAAAGAAGAAGGCGGGAAAGGTACTGGTACCAGAACAAATTCTTGCGAAGAAGAAAGAAAATCGACTAAATCCCATTTAAAATCGGTCTCTTCTGGAAGTAAGCCTTTGTTGACTTTGGTAGCCGCTGGTATACCATCGCTTCTCGTCTCCACGGCCGGTGCACCTCAATGCATTGTCTACTTAGTTTCCTTTTTTTTTTTTTGGTGTGGTCCGTCTTATAATTACATCATTTGATGAACCCCCTAGTTCCTAAAATAAAAGGATTTTATGTCGGTTTGTTTCTTTTTTTTTTTAATAAGTATGTTGTTTGTATATTTTTTTCCGTCAAATTTCATTTGGATAAATTTTGATAGGGTTTACACACCGCCGTACTCTAGTGTCTCAAAGCTCCATTGCCCTGGCTGGTTTTGGAGTTATTTACATAAGTGATCCAGGCCAGTGAATCGATATTGTCCGGTGTATGCTATATGTATGGTGCTATATTGTTTGATTGATTTTATTCTTGTGATTGTGTTCGGACTGGCTTTACTAAATCAAATCTTTTCGAGTTGTTCTTGGTTCTTTTTTTTATAGTATAGAAGCATTTTAGTGAGGGTAAGTAATAGGTTGTTGAATAGTCGTATTTGTTGTATTTTAGAAATATAGTGTGTATAGAAGCAGTAGTATTTGTGTTTATGTATGTGCTGAATGTGCAGTTCTTGTTAAAGATGGTGCAGTCTTACAAGGACCTCTGTTGTACAGAAACAATTCTGTCTTATTATGGTATGGGGAAAAATATTTTTCTTTTTACAGTTTTAATGTATTTATATCTTATTCATTTTGGATTATATTTTAGAAATTAGAATTAGGATTTAAAATCTTCCCTTCTTATTTTCATAATAGTGTTAATACACCCTCACCGGTCATCCAGCTTCCATGTAGATATAGAAATATTCTACCTTGTATAGCTGGTGATTTAATTTCCTCGTAGTTTTTCCATATTATTCGCCAGTTTAGGTTCGGATGTTTGAATTATATTGGATGTTTATCTTGACTTGCTATATCATTTAATATATTATATATCTTCTTAATTTTGTCCCATATATCTTTGGTATCTCTATATTTATATAATAATTCCGCTTATTCTTATACACCTCCCAAGGTGATTGGGTGGGGAGAGTTATTTAGGAATTTAAATCTGTTCAAAATATTGGAATTTTGTATTAGACTTTGGTTAGGTAGGGCATATCCTCTTTTGTCCTTAGGTCTGCATATATGGTGTTTCTTTAGACGGTGGATTTTGTTGTCCCAAACAAAGCTCAGTATTTTCCTTTCAATGTTATTAAGCATTGCTTCTGTTAGTTGTATCGAGGTCATTTTATAGATCAATTGGCTATGCATGTAGGTTTTAGCTACCTGTAGGCGGCTAATGATATTTATCTTCGTATGCAGCCAAGTTTCTATTTGTGTTTTAATCTTGATTAATAACTCACTGTAGTTTTTGTGAGTAGAGTTTATTCCATATGTAATTCCTAGTGATTTTACTTGTTTCTTAATCTGGTTGGCGGTAAACCTGGATGGTTGCCCCACCAGTTGCCTATTAGTAAAATCTCTGTCTTGTCGTGATTAATGGCTGAACCAGAGGCGGGCATGTACCCAGGCTCCGATTGCCCGCCTGGAGAGGTGGCATTCTTTAGGACATTACCGGTTTGAGCAATGATATAGTGTGCAAAATCACATGGCGTTATGTCCAATAGTTTTTGTGCTATTGAACTAAAATGGCTTCGGGATGGAAGTACTGACGAAAAGCAGCAAAGCAATATGTCCCCTTTTGCTATCGCAGTTAGGGAATAAAAACAAAATTCACTGTTTTGGAAATATTTCTAAGAAATTAAATATACTGTTGTGTTTAAAATAAACTGACATAAAAATTTGATGAGATATCTTCTAATCACATTTAATAATTTGAAACTGCAAATTATATATACTAAAAACTACTCACGTGTTTACAAAGGAATTTAATCAACAGAACAAATGGTTGATTGATATCAGACATGTAGAGTTTGGTATGACTGATAGTTGATAGCAGACATATAGCGTTTGGTATGGTTGATAGTTGATAGCTGACATGTAGAATTTGGTATGGTTGATAATTGATAGCAGACGTGTAGAGCTTGGAAGATGCTCGATTAGGAGGTGAATTTGGAAGTCTAAAAATAACTGAACCTTGATGATATAAGCAATTGTAAAAAGGCTTTCCATACGGCAAATAAAAATTTATTGGTATTACTTCTTTACATTATTACGACTCTATGGTCTTAAACAAAGCAACAGATTCAAGTGAAAAAAATAAGTTTTGTAAAATTTAACAAATAATTTATTTATTGAGAATACAAAGTGAAACTGTCAAAGAAGAACTTATGGTATTGCGAATTAAATCCCAAATTATCCTTGAATTACTAACACGTGACTTAACACATGGGTTTCTTGATTTTATTTTGTTGAGTTGTAAACGCACATTGAATACATTATTCACAATATCATGCCAAGGAAAGGGGAGCATAGTGCCTTTCCCAAAGATACACCGTAGCAGCCGACCAGGACTGACCTGTGCGGGTACCGAACTCGCGACCCCTTGAACAACGAGTCCGATGCTCCAACAACTGGAGATCCCATGTTGATAGAAAAGGATAAAGAATTAAAGAATGATAGTGAATGGTGGCAAAGATAAATTATATATATATATATATATATATATATATATATATATATATATATATATATATTCTTTCATTTTATTTGTTAGTGAATTCCCCGTTGAATATTAGCTGATTTGTTTTTATTACTGTCATGTAATGTGCTATCGGGTGTACTTCTTAAAAACAAGCCAAAGACAATGGTAATCGGTCCAGAATTTATTCACATTACTATGTTCAGTATATTTTGCTGTTCGTCCACGAACTACGTAGTGCCTTCTAAAAACCGTTGCATGACAAGATATCCCTGAGAATATATCCCGCTAGATAAACCTTAATTAAAATACTGATTGAGCTATTAAGCCAGAACTAACATCATCTTATTCAGAGAAAATATATTCTATCTTGTAATTCTGGTTAGCACCGTTTATTACATACGCAACTTTTTAAATTGTAATCGTGAATCTGAAATCTTGTACGAGTCCACCAATGTAGAAATGATAGTGAGTTTTCAGGATTTCGATGTCTAAAATAATCTTAAATATCTTTCCGTACACAATGAAGTAAACACATTTGCCAGTGTTTTGTGCATTAACTGCTTCTGATCATACATTCCTAGGTGTTTCTTTAGTGAATCTTTGTACTGTTTTAATGGTTTGTACAGTAATTCAGGAAAATACTGTAAGCATTAAAACGAGAATAAAATCACTGCCATGGGAAATGGTTATATCTTCAAACAGTATTCAACACAGATTTTGTTTAACCCTGACTTATTAGCATCTCATTTTAGCCTCATAACAAGAGATACCAACAAGCTATATTTAAAAAAAATTACAAAGATATCAGATCATAATCTTTGTAACACAACATGTACAAATTGTTGTTGCTGGGTTTAACGCCATTTTTCAGCACACGATAGGCTATACATAGCGGCCAGTATTAATGGTGGAGGAAGAACCCGGGAAGACCCGGAAAGAACCACCGACCCACGAGAAGCTACTGGCAAGCTTTCTCACATACCCAAATTGGCTGAATCTGAGACTCGAACCGGCGCAGACAGAGGTGACATGGCAGTGATCCGTAACGGAGAGCGCTTTAGACCACTCGGCCACTCGGGGCCCCTGTACAAATTGTTAGGGCTTACCAGTACTTGAAGAACTGTGATACAATGATGTGTAGGATTTAGATATTTAACAACATGTAGTATTTTTCCTTGTATACTTGAATCTATATATTTTCCGTAGGCTGCCATTTAATTAGTGTAAAGAAAAGTTAAAGATACTCGTAGCCTATAAAACACTGACAAGGGTAATAATTATGAATTCATATTTTACATGCTAATTAGAAGATTGATGGAAATCATCGTGTTTTGATTTTCCTGGTACATCAGGATAAGAAGAAGAATTGAGTGCAGAGGTTTCATCTAAGTTCTTCATGAAATGTGTAACCAAACATTTCTGTCGCAATGTTTCATTCAAGTAGCCAGGTGTCTTTTCTCTGGCTATGTTTAGCTCATTAGATTTCTTCCAGGGCCTTTCAGTGATATTATCGTCTGCAACTCCTTCTGTACGTACACTCAAAATAAGCGAAACAAGATAGGCTCTTTCTTCCATACTGTAAAAATTATATTCGTATTCTCTTTTAACACCAAATGAGTAACCGAGTAGTTGGTTGTTTACCCATAATGTAATTAAAAATTCAAGGATTACTGCAAATTCAGTTCACATTTGAGAACAATTTCTATACAAACCTGATTTCTTTATCTGAACGTCACGTTGCTGTTCATATTACTTGAAGTGTCTGTAACATGTAACTTGTGTCTTCAGTAAAACGTGTTGGGACAAAAATCGATAAGTGTGAACTAATGACTGGTGTGTAATTTCAGCTTTAAAAAAATCGGCTAACAGCCCATTAATTAAACGAGACAACAATTCTTCCTCGCCTATAATTATACTAATACCATCATATAATTCGGAAACTTATCACGTGGTACAATACGAGAATGATAAAACGTTATAGACAGTTAAGTTTTTTCATCCAACTTGTTTTTGTCAAGCCTGTGTTGAATAACAGGAACTTTTGTCCTAGAAGCAATGCTCTTTTTACATACTTCTCTATTCAACTATGTTTTAAATGCCTCCACGTTTTCCTCAAGTTCTGATTTAACTCTAACAATTCTTTCACATGATGCTTAAATTGGTTTATCTATCTTTAATTGTATGTTTCGGATGTAAGCTTTTGTTTCTTATCACTAAGATCTTCTCTTACTCGTTTGAACCTTTTATTTAATTCGTGAAGTCTTCCTTGTACCACGCATTTTTTATTAACCAGCTGTTGATGCATATATTCTTTGGTATCTTTCATTTTGTGAAATTCCTTCAATAAGTTAACTTCGATGGCTGTTAAAAGTCGTATCATTTGAAACTTGAATGTATGTGGCGTTTAAGTCAGTGGTGGATAAAATCAAAGTTAGTCTTATCGATCTGTCCATAATTTCATTCAATTTTTTAAAAAATTCTTGTGGAGTGCAACACTTTTGTCTATTTTACTTAAATCGTTCTTCTGCTGTCGCTATGATTTAACAAAATACTACAACAGTTATTGTTTCTTTAACTATTCAATTTATAACTGCAAATGTCCATATGTTCTAGACGTATCTATTGTTTCCATAACACTTTCTAATGCACTGATCTCAAAGTTTATTCTCAGTTCAACGAGCTGCAAGTATTACTGAAGGTCAGGTATTTCTCTTGGTCTTTCTCTTAAGTTTGCAATTCTTTCATAGCATTAGGCACGATATTAAATCTCTTAGCCTAAACAAGTCACGTCAGTATAACATCTTTTATAGGGTTATCAGCAATCATTAGTCCCCTCCCTCATTAAAAATCGTAAAGAAATTTGAAACAATAAAAATGCTATAATATCAAGAAAATCGAAACAGGTCATCAATCCATAGATACAAACCTCCATACCAAATTTAATTTGCAAGCGTAAATGGTCGCTCATGTTAAGTCGGTGGTTTCCTACCACTCCCCGATTTCCTTGTTGTCTATTGCCAATAAAAAGGCACAAAACAGGATCTGTAGTGGAAACAGCAAGAGTGTCTCGAGAAATGACCACGCATTACTTGGTGACCATCAATTCATGCAGATCATAGTGAAAAGACAAAGGACATAAGTATTACACAAGATCTTCCATTAACTATGGTATATTTCAGCCTAAATATCCCAATGGAGCATTTTTATGTTTGTAAAGTCAAAGTCCAGCAAATTAAAAACTGAAGGTAATAACTACAATTTTTTGTGTGGCTATAATGTCTGAAAATGTAACCAGGTCATCTGTTTATTCATACAAAACAAGCATGTCAAATTTCATTGTCTACTCACGTGAGTTTTGCTGAATTGTTTCAATACTGCTTTTGTTTAGACAAATAATGAAGCTTTTCCTGCAATTCCCATATGAGCAGCTGCTATGACACTATTCAACTTTGGAGGTTTTTGAGCATCACTATGTAACTGGCTGTATGACAAAAATTACGAGTTATATGAAAAATAGCGTTATATTGTTTGTCATTGGCTTATTACAGTGGCAAATTGCATTGAAATTTCAGAGTATTTCTTGTCAAGGGTTTAGTAGTATTTTTTTTTAATAAAGTAACTAATTTATACGGTTGTTCTTTAACATATTTCAGAACAGAATAAAATTTACTGCGACACCTAAAACAATTATCTTAATAATAAAACAATACCATGTTTTATTTGAATATTTGCTTAGCTTGACTTTCAATATTATTTATAGACAATGTTAGTTGCTCTTTCTGCTGTGTTAATCTTTCAACGCTGCATTTTTATTTAAAAAAATTAATTTGTAAAGGAGCCTTATTTTCTCCTGGCTTTCGTAATTAAAACTAAATTTAAAATACACAAGAATGATTTTATTGTTATTAGCTAATTATTCAACACCATGTTTTAACTAAACTATTTCAGCTTTAACAAATTTTAACACAATTTTGAATACATGTTGCAAGATGACAGTAGTACAATGTGAGTTGCACATAGATCACTGAAAATAAAAGCAGTACAAATAAATGGAGTCCAAAGCTCGCTCCAAATGTGATGAAGATAAAAGCAGAGCTGTTTCAAAAAGATCATAGCTACTGCCAACCTTGGCAAAGAAATACTGCAGAAAATGAAATAAAAATAAAGAATAATTTAAAAAATTTCACAACTGAATAGAAAAAACTGGAATGAGCATATGGACAGTACAATAAAAGTAATAGTCCCTTGAAGCGACTAATGCTGTGCTGGCAGAAAATAATTTTCAGAATTCAAGACAAGACTATTGCTTCCATTTAACGTCTGCGTGTTGAAAAAGTTTCTGATATTCTTTAGTGATAATAAAATTTAAAAATTAGCTGCTTTGGTGGAGATATTGTATTTCAGGTTGGCACCGTTTTTGTGTAGGACCAACAAGATTTTATAGGAGTCTTCTGGTTTGGAGAAGAAGCAATAACAAGATTTACAAGATGGCTACCATTGTGGTCTTACTGGACATCATATTGACACCATTTCCAGTTAGGACCTCTCAATATCATAAGGTCTTTTGGTGAAAAACCGATGTTATGACCAGACATCAAGGAGAAGTAGCCATAATATTTTTAAGATGGCCATTGTGGCAGACATATTGGCAGTAAGATTGGCATCACTTTTATTTATGACTAGTCAGTGAGGGCCCCATGCTAATATGACCATTCAATCAGAAGTAATGACATGACAAAGATTTTCAAGTTTGCCAAAGTGGCAACCATACTAAATGTCTGAGTGGCACTGTTTTCGTTTATGATCAACTAGACATCACAAGAAATATAGTCAAAATCCATTGCTGATATGACCATCTTCTGAGGAGTAGTAATACGATTTTCAAGCTGGCCACTGTAGTGGCCAAATTATTCCTGTGATTGATACTACTTATGATGAAGTAGACGTACAGAGTCATCTGGTGAAAATCAATCTGACTTTCCATTCAGGATGACTGAAGATAATTTTCAAGATCTCTGCTACAGCAGCCATACTGGTCATCAGATCAGAACAATTTTCATTCAGGACCAACTAGGCATCATAAATCATTTGGTTAAAACCCCTTGTTGATACGACAATCCATTCAAAAGGAGTAGTGATAAGATTTTCAAGCAGGCATTTCATTTAGAACCAATCAGATCTTGTAAGTAGTCTTCTCTTCAAAAACCACATGCCAATCTTACTTTCAATTCAGGAGGAGAAGCGATAAAAAGACTTTCATGATGGCTGCCGTGGAGGCCAAACTGGACGTCAGTTTGGCACCATGTTTATGTATGACCATCTAGACATAAAAAAATTATTTTAATGAAAACCCCATGCTGAAACGACAATCCATTCAGTTGTGGCTAAACTGGATTTCTGATCACCAATTTTAATTTGGACCAATAAAACCTTGGGGTCAATGTGTGTGTGTGAGTACAGTTTCATGACAATCCTCCAAATAGTTTAGGAGGAGTACAGTTGTTGTTGTTGTAGGGGTTAATGCCATTTTTCAGCACATGATACGCTATACACGGCGGCCAGTATTAATGGTGGAGGAAGACCCCGGGAAAAGAAGCTACTGACAAGTTTTCTCACATACCCACAATGGCCGAGACTCGAACCCACGCAGAGCTGAGATGGTAGTGATCCGTAACAGAGAGCACTTTAGACCACTCGGGGCCCCCGAGGAGTACAGTAGTTATAACTGGTGCTAACAGACTGGTGATGGACAACAGACCAACCCTTAAATTATCCTGGTCTATGACAAGTAGATTTGTGTGTGTGATTTGGATTTTTTTTTAAAACGTAGCTTTAACAATGTTTCAGTAATATCGCTACATTGTTACAATTTATAGTGGTCTAGCACTGGGGGCATCATGCCGCAGACATGTAGCATGATGTCCCACCCAGTCACATTATCCTGACACCAGGCCGACCAGTCCTACCACAAACCTCTTAATGCTGAGCGCCAAGCGAGGCAGCTGTTAATACCATTTTTTAAAAAAAAGTCTTTGCTATGACTCGGCCGGGGATCGAACCCACGACCTCCCGCGTCCGAGGCGGACGCTCTAACCACTAGGCCACCGGAGCGGTATGACATGTAGAACTAATGATGGCAATTTTAGGATTGTTCATTCAGCAATAAATACAATTTTACAGTTGATCAAGCAAACTGCTGAAGCAGATACAACTTTTAAATTATTTGATTTATCATCTATGAACTTATACAAGAGATGGCTAAATTTTGCAAAGCCTGAAGATGTTAGTGAATGAAGAGGAGACAAATACAGATAGCTTCAATTCATGTTCATCTTTTCATCTAACAGTGAAAATGTTTTCACTGATCTAACTGTATACAAGCCAGTGAACATTGGTTTAAATAAATCTACTAAAGAAGATATAAAAAAACCACAATAAAAAGCAAAACTTTCAAAGGTGGCTGACTTTATTATTGGGATTATAAAGCAGATTTGTTACAAATTCCTTTTTAATATTTTACCAATGTAGTACACTGTTAAACCACCTTTAACAGTAGTCATAGCTGTTAGAATAAAAATGATAATAAAACATCAATATATGTTCATTTTGATATTCTTTATTATTTCTCCTATCTTTTTATATATTTTACTGTTATTTACCTGACAGATAATGCAAACAGAAGTAATCCCACCTTAAATGGTAGAAACTCAGTAAAATATCCCATCTGACGTCATCTTACATTTCTACTTATTTGCTGAAATCATTAACTAGTAAACCCCACCTTAAATGTGAGAAACTCCGTAAAATATCCCATCTGATGTCATCTTTCATTTCTACTTATTTGTTGAAATTGTCAACTAGTAAAAATACTCACCAGAGTAGTAACTACTGTGATTAAGACATCTGATAAAAATATTTTAGATGACTCTGTTCATGAATATTTAATCTTTGTTTGCTTTCTGTCCAATTGTTCAAATCCTAGTCAGTTAATGTTTACTCAGTTATTTCTTTGTATACACCTTTAGTAACATTTATTTTCAGCTTTTACTTATATTCTGTAATCAGATGGATACAAATAAAAGAACCCACCCAGATCAGAGCTTTTCAACTGCTGTAGTTTGTTTCTGAGTGAAACACTTTACTTCAATTGCTTTGCTACATCATAACATTTCAAGCACCAATCAATCAATAAATCAAATTCTGCAAGCTAGATGACACTTATAATTGGTTTCCTATGCATTTATAAACTTTGCAACTGTTGGTTACTGTGTAGATCACATATTCACATCTTCTAAGGCTTGTTTTTATGTAATTGTTGGTACAGATTACATTTCAGCTTCTAAAGCATATATAGTTCTTTGAAAAAAGAAGTTAGGTGGAACCTGCTTGCATGAATGCATGTTCAAAGTATTCTTATACATATCAGGAGTTAGGCATGGGTAAATTTCAAACCAACAACAGTACTTGTATGTTGTAGGAATAACTGTGAGGCATCTGATAGTGCTGTGACATGCCTGCATCAGGTATTGTGTCCTTGAAATAAATTGTCCTTCACTTTATCTGCTGTTGTTTATATTAGCAAAAGTGTAATTTCCTATCATAATTTTGTATTTACGAGACAGGAAATGAAATCAACAAATGTATTTTGTGTCTCTGAAATAAAATCCTTCCATGTATACACAATTAATCCCCACTGTAGACCAAGGTCTTTAAAGGATTAAAAATGACTACATTAAATACCAGTAAATAAATATTGATAATAAAATGGTTCAAGTAAACATATCCAAATGACCTACAAATTCATTTAAGAAATGACCCCTGTAGCAATTACACACTGTATTGCTATGGCTCAACACATGCAGTATAAAACTGATTTGTAAGCTTCACGAATCCTTTAACACATGAAGTTTAATTATTAAAGTTACAAATAATACTGAATCGAAAGATATAAATAAAAGAACTACATCTTCAATTCTCTTTACAAACAGTATCAAAACACACAAGAAAAGTGCATGAATACATTCAAAGTTCCATTCTGATGCTGAGAACAAATACCTTTTGGCTTTCTGTATCACATAATGCCATTTTAACCAATCTAAATACTTGAAATGCTTGTTACAAAGGCTTTTTACAAAATTTTAATTACAGGTTCATCTCATTCAAAATTAATTAAAAAATCTGAAGATGTGTACATGTCTGAAATTAAATCCATTTACTTGTTTGAAACTATACAAATCTATGTAAATGAAAATCTACATCCACTGATACATTTGAAGCTCGGCACAAATCCATGCACATGTCTGATGTTGGATAATACAAATGTATGTACATGCCTGAAGTTGTATACAAAATATTACAATACAAATATTGCACTTGCCAAAATTGTTTTCCACATCATAACATGATAAAAACAAGAATTCATGCTTGCTTCCCTCTTGTTAAAAAACAATAATAAATGGTGAAACAAACTACCCAGCTGCACACTTCTCAATTATATAGATTATACTGCAGTTCACTGTAAATCTGGAGAATGTACTCTAATCAAAGACATCACTGTTATGTTTGACCTAAAACATACAGATTTATAGTTATTATTTTGGATGGGTACAAGGAAAACTAAAACCTTAGAACAGGCCTTTTCTTCCAAAGGTTTACAAAAACTGGTAATTTCAAATTTTCCAGAGTAAACAGTTCTGGGGATGATTGGGGAAGTTGTAAATGTTAACTAGAGAAGGAACAAAGAGACTTAAGAAAGCAGCATCTGGGGCAGCATTCATGAACTTTGACATATCAGCCCAGTTTCACTGTCAGTGAAGAGTCAGAATTTAGCCAACTGGGGAGTTTTGTGAAAGATAAACATTAGCTTGTGAATTTATGCATGTATTAATCATTCTGCAATGAGATCACACAGACATCCCTTCCATTAATCATTCTGCAATGAGATCACACAGACATCCCTTCCATTAATCATTCTGTAATGAGATCACACAGACATCCCTTCCATTAATCATTCTGCAATGAGATCACACAGACATCCCTTCCATTAATCATTCTGCAATGAGATCACACAGACATCCCTTCCATTAATAATTATGCAATGAAATTACACAGACATCCCTTCCATTAATCATTTTGCAATGAGATCACACAGACATCCCTTCCATAAACTGCTGATGAAAAAGTCTCCTGCCATTATAAAGTCATTATTGTTTAAAACATCTGCAAATTCAAATAGAGTGAACATTTTATACATACATTGATAAATATATTACAGGAATGATCATGAAGAAATCTTGTTAAGGAAAAGGTAATTCTGAGTGAGCTTTAATTCTCATAAATTACAAGTATGCCCCTCTCAAATGGAATATTTTCCAAACATCTTACATTTGGTGATGAGAATGTAAAACTCATACAGAGATTTTTCTCAGTATGTAAAAGATCGACACTGGAAGTTTATTCACATCACCCTGTACAAAAGGAACCCTTCTACAATGCAAGGTGCTACAACATGATTCCTGAATTGACTCAAAACAACAGTCAAGCTGAGAAACAGAAACAAATTTAGTTTAGTTTGATTAACTCATTGCTTACAGACAATTAGTGCTCATTCTGCATAATTATTAATATTCATCAAGCATGGGTCAAATCTTAATCCCGACTGTTACATAAATTGGCAGGTAGCAGAATGATTACTTTATATCTGACTGGCAATTAATTTACATCATCCCTCCTCCCCTCATAATTTTTATTCATCCTCACTATTCTGAATTGTGGTTGGTACACAACATGATTGGTTCTTAAGGACTTCCAACTACCATGTTATAACAGGTTTCCAATGCCCTTTATTTGCCTCTAAAGCTTCTATTAGACTGGACAAACTCCATGTAAACATGGACTCAAACCAGTCTTAAGTAGCACCTGTCTTGGTCTTCCTAAGACTAATCATTGCTTCATAATGTTCATTTATCTAGGTTCACACAATCTTTGCTAGCCATGGTTCCAATAACCCTATTTACACCTTAATTTTAATTCTGATTGGATATGGTGGCTTACTGCTGCAGCCAATGAAATTCACAGATCCGAAGCACAGAAATATCTGCTCAATATGCCAAGGTGTAGATAGCATTATCGGACTCTTGGCTAGCAAAGATGGGTTCACACTATTATACAATTCTTAGAAGCCCCATTTCAAACAGTGACATTTTTTAAAACAATATGATTTGCTTGGAAATCTTTGTCAGGGACTTTAATTTCACTCTTACTACAAATCGCATGATTAGACCAAGCAGCTGCAATAAAAGGAATGTGAATCACAAGAGCTACATATTGGCTATTATTTGGGTGAATTTATCATTTTATTTTATAATGTAGCATCTCAATTATTTATGAAGAAATCTTTTACAATTCTGGCAAAATAAGCAACAATATAAACCTGTCTGACACTTGTCAGTTAAGGAATTCTTATGGCAAAATTTGAAATATTTAGCATTTACAGAAATATCATTTCAAAATTATCTGATGAGGGATATCATAAATTGAAAAAAAAATCATCACCTGAATGTAGAATAAAGAAAAAGAACCTTTTATGATGATTCTTACAGACCCGTGAATTTATAGCAATTTTATGAGATCTTCATTTTGCCTGCATTTCATTTACAGACTTGCATTTCTGTGCATTCTGGATTTCATCTGCTTTCCATTTATGTTTGCTTTCCAGCTTTCATTTAATTTTTCACTTTAATGCTTCCATTCAACATTTCCCTTTGCTTTGTTCATTTACAATACATTCCTCAAAATTGGGATTTAAGTTTTGGGATAGCAATGAACAGACAGAACTAACATGTTTGTAACTTGCCTTATTAAAGTGTGCTTTTAGGTTACCAGTCTTTATATTGTGCTTTTAGGTTACCAGTCTTTATATTGTACTTTTATATTACCAGTCAGTATATTGCATTTTTATGTTACCAGTCAGTATATTGTGCTTTTAGGTTAGGTGGCGCTATACAGTTTCGCATTTTGCATAGGGTTAGGAATTTAAAGAAAAAGAATGTCCCCGGCTTTCCTCACTGGTTATACTGGCTATTTAAAAAAGACCTTGTATATCTTAGGTATAATGCAAAGAACCTTTAATTCCCTTTATTTTGGTGTATGATTGATGGGTGTACTATGGGTTATAGAGTATACAGCTTGGCCTTACTTCAAATGTGCACCTTTCAAAAAAGTGCTAGCTCTACTTGGTCATTTTCACTTCCTGAACTTCAGAGGTCATTTGTATAAAAAAGAGCCGATAACTTTTTTTACATTTTATATATTTGGTAATTCATTCATTGCACTTTCAGAAGCTGGTATTGTCTAGTCTGGCAAAATTCATTTTCCCTATTTTAATAGCTGCTATGTATAGTGTACTTTAGACTAATTCAGACTGATTTTTTAACACAAGGGAGCAGTCATTTTAGTTAGCAGTGTGCTTAAATCATGTAAAATTTCCAAAAGTACAATATCCAAAAGAAATATCATCCACATTACATTAATGTAGCATAGAGGTATGCAAACATTCTCTCCACTGTGCATGTTTTAAATGCGAACTACTTCACCTTACATACATCACTCTCTCAAAAGTACTTATTATCTGGTGAGCGCCACCATAAAGAAGATGTAGGTATTATTTTTTATGATTTAATTATGTTTATATGGCTGAAACATTTAAGTCGCAAGCATCAAAACAATCCTTATGAATAATTCTCCTGCTTTTTTCCCCACAGAACAGTATTTATGAGTGTCAGAGTCTCTAACAAGTCCAGCCTCCCCCCCCCATGATAAAAGTGAGCGATTTTAAGAATGCACATTACATTTTGTAAACATAGCAACCAATGTTATGCTGAATGATAGGAACATGAAACTAGCCAGAATTATTTCTGAGATATCAACAAAGAATTTTACAATTAGAAAAGGGAGGTAACTCATCAGCTTCATAAAGGTCAAAGGTCAAAGTGTAAAATATTTGCCTATTGTTTAATATGGAAGAAGCGAATTCACTTTCTCATCATTTATTTTTTTATTTCATTGCAAATAAATGAAAAGAAACATTTTCACCATATATTCCTGTCACTTATTGCAACAGTTTTAAATTTAAGTTGACTCTATTCCTATATTCTAAGTCTTCTAATTTCCCCATAATTAAGGTCACTACTCACACAAACATACCTCAGGGCAAATTATGTAAGCAAGAGAAAAATGATCATAATTAGCTTATTTTCATGCTTAAACGCAATATGAATGTACCATTTTATTCAGAACATCATACATAATTATATGAAAATAAAAAAAAATAATTGCAAACATTTTTTTATTTTCTTTAAGGTGGCGCTATACAGTTTCGCATTTTGCATAGGGTTAGGAATTTAAAGAAAAAGAATGTCCCCGGCTTTCCTCACTGGTTATACTGGCTATTTAAAAAAGACCTTGTATATCTTAGGTATAATGCAAAGAACCTTTAATTCCCTTTATTTTGGTGTATGATTGATGGGTGTACTATGGGTTATAGAGTATACAGCTTGGCCTTACTTCAAATGTGCACCTTTCAAAAAAGTGCTAGCTCTACTTGGTCATTTTCACTTCCTGAACTTCAGAGGTCATTTGTATAAAAAAGAGCCGATAACTTTTTTTACATTTTATATATTTGGTAATTCATTCATTGCACTTTCAGAAGCTGGTATTGTCTAGTCTGGCAAAATTCATTTTCCCTATTTTAATAGCTGCTATGTATAGTGTACTTTAGACTAATTCAGACTGATTTTTTAACACAAGGGAGCAGTCATTTTAGTTAGCAGTGTGCTTAAATCATGTAAAATTTCCAAAAGTACAATATCCAAAAGAAATATCATCCACATTACATTAATGTAGCATAGAGGTATGCAAACATTCTCTCCACTGTGCATGTTTTAAATGCGAACTACTTCACCTTACATACATCACTCTCTCAAAAGTACTTATTATCTGGTGAGCGCCACCATACCAGCCTATATATTGTGCTTTTAGGTTACCAGTCAGTATATTGAATTTTTATGTTACCAGTCAGTATATTGTACTTTTATGTTACCAGTCAGTATATTGTATTTTTATGTTACCAGTCAGTATATTGTGCTTTTAGGTTACCAGTCTGTATATTGTGCTTTTAGGTTACCAGTCAGTATATTGTGCTTTTAGGTTACCAGTCTGCATATTGTACTTTTAGGCTAGTAGTCTGCATATTGTGCTTTTAGGCTACCAGTCTACATATTGTGCTTTTAGGCTACTAGTCTGCATATTGTGCTTTTAGGCTACCAGTCTGCATATTGTGCTTTTAGGTTACCAGTCTGTATATTGTACTTTTAGGTTACCAGTCTGTATATTGTGCTTTTAGGTTACCAGTCTGTATATTGTGCTTTTAGGTTACCAGTCAGTATATTGTATTTTTAGGTTACCAGTCTGTATATTGTGCTTTAGGTTACCAGTCTGTATATTGTGCTTTTAGGTTACCAGTCAGTATATTGTATTTTTAGGTTACCAGTCTGTAAATTGTGCTTTAGGTTACCAGTCTGTATATTGTGCTTTTAGGTTACCAGTCAGTATATTGTGCTTTTAGGTTACTAGTCTGCATATTGTGCTTTAGGTTACCAGTCTGTATATTGTGCTTTTAGGTTACCAGTCAGTATATTGTATTTTTAGGTTACCAGTCTGTAAATTGTGCTTTAGGTTACCAGTCTGTATATTGTGCTTTTAGGTTACCAGTCAGTATATTGTGCTTTTAGGTTACTAGTCTGCATATTGTGCTTTAGGTTACCAGTCTGCATATTGTGCTTTTAGGTTACCAGTCAGCATATTCTAATTCCTATTTCATTTCACTTAGAGCAGGATTTGTACATATGCAACCTCTGGTGATGATATTATGACACATGTTGTGAAAATCTGTGGCTCAGTGCAAAGAATATGATCCTCGATTATCAATTATCATTCTGTAATTGTGGTCTCTGTTTTCTTCCAATTGTATTCATCCTTTTGTTTCCATTCATTCTACATTTCAGACTCATTTTACTGGTAAAATAACCCATTTCAGGGTCTGTAACAACAGATGGCTATGTCTTTGTCCAGCCCTTTCAACACATTGGCTTGTTCAATAAAACAAAGAGGGAAAGATTGCAGTCCATTCTTTTCACAGGTTTGTCTTTGTAAGCCATTCTGAACAAAAGCTGAGACAAATCAAGTAAAGGTTTTATTAGTTATATAATTGGATAGATTGGTCACCCATCCATATGACTGCAGTGATGGTGATGAGCCACAGCCAAAAAGATGGAGTTGAGACAGTGTTAACTACTAACAGCAACACATTCATATCTTCATGACTATGAGTACTGGATAATCAGTGTTATCTGTGACTAAATCTCAATATTTATTAATTTTTTTTACTGATTCAGGCACAAGAAGGCCACAAAGTATTGTTGTAAAAATGTGCCCTTGATCAAAGGCCAGAAACCTTAAGTGTGTATGTAAATGACTGAATTGTCTTAGCTTTATAATGATTCATTTAAAACATGAAGAAAATCCATCAGGGGATTTATAAATTACAATGAAACAAAAAATCAAAAGAAAATCCATCAAAGGATTTAGGTAATATAAGCCAACCAAAATAATAATGCAAATTTTCTTGGACAGTGCCCTTGACCCAAGGTCAAAGGAGCAAATGTATGTCACAAAATGAATTGTCTCAGCTTCATAATGAAGATCCATCAATGGGGTTAGGAAATACAGCTCTCCTTGTTAGAATGCCCTCATTATAACATGAATCTGGATATAAATTATAGTGCATATCTGGATATAACATGGTAATGTTATGGCTCCCCATGCCCAAAATTATAAACATTTAACGACAATTATAAAAATACAAATATCTGAAAGTGATCATTCATCATGTGAAAATCTAATGTCAAAATTGGTGTACCTGAACTGAACACTGCCAGGATGTGATTTTACAATCAGCATTCAACCAATACCCTCACGAGCCATTACTGTAATTACTCTGTGTCAGCTGTAGCATTTAGTGACAGTATACAGGACAGGAACAATTGTCTTAAGCATTTTGCTACTTCAGAATACTGACTTAAATATAATACACCGAACATGCAGGTAGATCTTAGGCATGCAGCTACTAATTCTTTCCCTAATCTGTAGTTGGTCAATTAACAATGGCCAACGATGAGCTTGACTTTGTATTTGTTCCTAAAAGGCAGCAAGTGAAACAATTACACCTCCCTTTATTGTAAAATCATACTGATTAACAAGTGAACAGAAACAAAACTGAGATTGCTCAAAACATATGGTTTTATAATTGAAAGTTATCATTTCCTTTAAAATTGTACTTTAGTCCTACCAAAAGAGGAATCACATGTATGCTGATCTATCAAATATATATGACAAAATGGGTTAAACAAATGCTACATAAAGCATGGTATTACATTTTTATCTTTTTTCAATACATTATTTCCCATACTAAATGCACAAATACCTTGATGTGGATAAATATATTTTATTTATAAAAGCTAACATTATTATCATACATTTGACTGGTGTTTTGTTTAGCCCCCCTAACCATGCCACACACATTCATGCATCATTATTCTCCCAATACAGGGGTTCAGTACATAACACATCTGGCAGTTATGGAACCCTAGTACTGCTTTACAATAACAGAACTATACAAGCAAAAAAAAAAACCAACTTAAAACAAAACCTTCTGATTGTAACCTAGACTACAGGGCAAAAAGGGACAGATATGTGCATCAATGAATTAACTGTCTTTGTTTCATAATGATTCATGCCAAGTATGATGAGAAACTACCAAGAGGTTTAGAGAACATAAGCAAATAAGAAAATTTTAAGCCAAACTGTAACATAAATTTTGTTACCTTGATTTCAAGGTAAAAGTGGTATGTAAGAGAGCTGTTTTAGCTTTATGATGATTCATGCCAGAGGCTCTGTTTAAGGGTATAGGAAATACATGCAAACAAAAACTTTAAATAAACACCCAAAAAATACTGTTGATGCTGATGGTACAGGAGACATGACTATTGTGTCTCACTTTCTACTGATGTGGGCTAAACAAAAATGATAAGATATTCCAGTTTTCAAATGAGACTCGATTCAAACAAATGTCAACTATGGCAATCTATCCTAATTGAGGATATTGTGATTATTAGTGTAAACCTAGATTAATACATTGACTAAGCTTAAGAGATACAGATACTGTGGCTTCTTCAGACAGGTGGTTACTTAACAGAGCCAACCTTTTTGGAGGATTTGACTATTTTTTTGAAAATGTTTACATGAAATGATATTTGACTAGAATAAAGTCCCAATAAATAATATATTTTACTGTAAACATTTTTAATTGCATCTCCATTAAGGCTACATAAAGATCCTAGCAGGAATGTTTAGAAAGCACATTCCATGACAACAGTTTGGATTCAAATATGAAATGTTATCACAAAACAGGGAACAAATTACATCAATAATCTTCAGTTAAAAAAAACCCCACAAAACCCCAAACCAATTCAATTTTTCTGCGACTGAATTGTAACACTTTTTATATTATCCACTGACGAAAGGTATATTCATTAATCAACAAACCACACAGGCTGAAAGTGCACTGCAACAATGTTAATTTTACTCACTGACAGGGACCATCCTGTTTTCATAAAAAAACTACTGATGAAAGAGCAATTCTGACTCTGTTACTCTATTAGCATCATCTACATCTGAGTATTTATAGTGTTCCTGCACCATCTGAGCTAACTTTCTCAGCTGCTGAGTGGCTGTGCTAACCTGAAAGTCAAGTTGGGATACAGACTGAACACTCATGCTAGCAGATGCCATTTCAGCTTGGCCAGATTTGTTTGTGCTAAAGTTTGGTTGTTCTGGAAGGTCAGCATTGCTTTTACTTGAGTTTGAGCATTCTCCTTCATTGCTGGTAGTGGACATGCTGATAACACTTTGAATTTTCTCTACCCCAGCTGGAGGGATCAGTTTGGGTGTGTCAAGGATTGGAACCAGACTAGAGTTTGGAGTCTCTTCTCCTGGTGATGCAAGGGACAATGCAGGAGACATGGCTGGCATTAGAGTTTTGGGGGACTCTGAGCTCTCCTTGCCTTTTGGTTTGTGTCTATGATTATAATGAGGTCTACTTGCCGATGCATTAAAAGGCTGCTTTGATCGAGATGGGCTTGCAGATCGTGGTAGAGGATTACTCTCACTATGCGTCCTACCCACAGGAGTTCCACTGCGGCTTCGAACAGTCCGTGGTGCTTCTGTTATCAGTGAGTGTGATCTGCCCCTTTCTTTCTCTGAGTTTTCATCATGCTCATGGTTAGGACTCTGGGATTGACTGCGGGAATGTGCCTCTAGTTCCCTCTGAAGACGAGCCTGTTCTAATTTAATCCGAGCTCTTTTCTTCGCTTTTTTCTTTTTAGAAAGGTCTTCCAGTGGAATGTCTTGTCCCTGAGTACCACTGTCGGAAGAGGCCGGACTTCGACGACTGGGTGTTGGTGGAGTTGGATACTGATTTAACTTCTGAAAAGCCATCTCTGATGTGGCTTCCTCGGCTATTTCTACATCTCCAAACATGGTGCTATCAGTGTTTCCAGATCCAGCACTAGAATTGTAATCCTGGTTTTGAACTTGATCTTGGTGGATGGTTATCTCAGACTGCTGGCGTAAGACATTTAGGTTGTTGACTCGCCCAGTGTGTTGTGCAGTCTGGCTTTGTAAATGCAGAGTAACGTCACTAGTGGATGGTGCTGCACTGGCTGTTCGTTGTTGTACTATGTTAGAAACTCTAACAGGATGACTCCGTCCTGAAATTAACCCAAATAGTATGTGCAAATAACAATGATTATATCAGAATATTTGACACCCTCTATCATATTTTACCAAGAACAATTACTGGATAAGAGTAACACAAGAAATGGGGAAGCATAATGTAATCAATGATTAAATAAAATAGCTTGCTTTTACAAAGCGTTTGGTAATCCCCAACAGCCACTGTAGACATTAATTATCATCCAGAAATAGATTCTGAATATTAAGTTGATCTTGACAATAGTTGCTGGTCCCTCTTCTAAGTAAAGTTTTACTGGTTTTTTTAAAAATCTTTAAATGTTTAGAACTTTTACTTAGCACCATACAGCCAGCACTGTGCTGTTAAAACATACATATGTATCCAAATATACTACAACAAGGCATAAAGACATAATAAGATAAAAGAATATTCTTTTTAATCTTTTTTTATGATATGAAAGTAAAAAATGACCTGATTAATATTTGTTAAAATCTTTGATCTTAAATTCTGCTTTCGAAGCTACGATCAGCACATGCCTGTAAAAGCTAGGTTTTAATGGGTGAATGTCACAGGTTGAGGAACCATAGAGTGACAGCCAGTTTTTCAAACATAGTTCATGCATCAGTAATTATATTGATTAGGCATGAGAACTAGGGCTTCACATGAAAAGCATGCAGTGTGTAGTTCATTCACCTAAACCCTATAATCATTCTCATGTACAATACACAATATACAGCAACCTGTTGTGGGTAACATACAACATATTGTAATTTATATGGAAATTTTGCCCTTGAATGAAATGTTAATTCCTGCTTCCAACTCATTGGTGTGAAAGATCCTTCTATGTGGGATATGACCTAAATAGCATGGAAACAGCCATGCATGCATGAGTATAATACAAGCGTTAAACAAATGTTAGAAAATTATAAACTGAAGGTCACAGTAACCTCTGTTGTTTATAAGGGTGTAGTACTAATAGAGATGTTGATGTTGATGTTGTGGGGTTTAACGCCATTTTTCAGCACACGATAGGCTATACATGGCAGCCAGTATTAATGGTGGAGGAAGAACCCAGGAAAACACCGGGAAGAACCACCGACCCACGAGAAGCTACTGGCAAGCTTTCTCACATACCCACATTGGCCGAATCCTAGACTCGAACCCACGCAGACAGAGGTGAGATGGCAGTGATCCGTAACGGAGAGTGCTTTAGACCACTCGGCCACTCGGGGCCCCATAATAGAGATGCATCCAACTGTCAAATTTCATGATTCAAACAAAAACAGCATCCAAAAAATGAACTCCAAATAAAATTTAAAAGAGTCATTGAAGCATTAATATAGGTCACATGAACCTCCCTTTGCAATATGAACTGTACCTATCAACATGCATTCCTGCACCAAGTCTCATAATGCTAGGTGAGGATGGTGTATTTTTTAGTCATGAGCTAAATGCAAAAGTTGGACCAAATCCAATAAAAGAACAAATATAGGTTACAATGAGCTTCTTTTATTGTGTTGGTATGGTACTAACAGTGATGCATATTACCATTAATTTTATGATTCCACTATGAGGAGTGCATGAGAAATGTACATTAAACACAAATTTAGTCCATGTTCTTGAAGCAATAAATGTGAGCCATCAGTGAAATGAAGTAGCGTCCATCAAGATGCATCCCCTCACCAAGTTTCATGATTCGAGACAGGATAGTATATTTACAGAATGCCTAAAATGCCTATTTACAGAATGCCTAAAATGCCTTTTTAGAGAATGCCTAAAAATCTATTTGGCCACAAGCTAAATGCAAAAAAAAAAAAATTTAAGCCTGAAAAATCTGAAATGTAGGGTACAGTGACATATTTTCTGTATAAATGAGGTATTAATACAGATAAATAAATCATCCAGGTCAATGATTCAAGATGAACAGTTACAACACAAAACAGAACCCAAGTCAGTAAAGCATATAGGTCATGGTGTCCTAATTTTGTGACGAGGGTGTAGTACTTATCAAGATGCATGCCTTCACTAAATTTCACGATTCTAAGAATAATAGTTGAGCATAAAGGGTGCCAGAAACCCATTTGGTCTGAAGTTAAAGAAAAACTTCACCCACACCAGTAAAATGTTAAATGTTGGTCACTGCAGCCTTATTTTATTGCAAGAGTGATGGTACTAAAAGAGATCCATAATATCATTTGGTTTCAAGATTCTAACATGAGCAGAGTTTGAGGACAAAGACGTAAGTACAAAATTTAACCAATGTCAGTCTAGTGTGACAACGGCGTAGTACTTGTCAATAAGCATCCCCTCACCAAATTTCATTTCAGGTATAACTGTTTGCACACAGTGTGCCAAAAAAGTTAATTGCAAAACGATAACCAAGAATGTACAACTAATGTATACATATGAACTAAGTTATCCCCCTTCCCAGATGGTACGTGTGGTAAAACCCACTTCACACTTTGTCTAGGACTTAGGAAGGAAAGAAATGGCTGAGATGCAGAGAGGCTGTACTTATGTGTATGCCTATATATTTGTGGATTACGATGCTGATGCTGACACTGACATAGGGTAGTATAATAGTTCTCTTCTATTTTGTTGAGGTGAGCAGCAAATATTCAAAAGATAAAAGGTTGCAACAAACAAGTAAACTTTAATTATTATTAGAAAAATAAATTTTATTTCCGATTTTCTCTTGCTTCAGTTTAGTATTATCCTTCTATGCTTCACCTGATTTCTCTCCAACTATTTATTATTAAATAGGATTTTTCTCTTCAGAAAACAATGCTATAAAATTTTCCCCAGCAAAAGAATTTATGCCTTTCTTTAATCTACTGATATAACAATCACATGCTTTAAAGTCCTCGTAGGAACTAGTAGGCCAAGGTTAATTCTGAAGATTAGTGACCAATGGTTCTCACAGACCTGGATCTTTGGTCAGATAACTGACCAATGGGTCTCACTGACCTGGACCTTTGGTCATGGTATGCAGACCTGAACTAAACTTGCTGCATCAAAACCATCATTTTCTGATCTGACTTGCCATGACTGTAGCCATTCACAATGTTTGGTCAAAGAACTTATTCCAGAACAAACGTTTCTGTGCAAAAGTCATTATCTCTGAGTCATAATGAACCTGACCTTTGATCTTTTGACCCCATATCAATAGGCCTCTTCCTTAAGTGCAGGTTCTCTGAAATCTCTGACCAAGGCAAGTGATGTAGAACTAAAATTATTTCTGTCAAAGGGACCTTTGAACTTTTGACACTTAAGACAATAGGTTTCTTTCTCAACTGATTTGTATGTCATCAACAGACTTTTGTGAGGGCACAAGGTCAAGAACTGAAAGTTTGTGCAAAAATATTTTTATTTTTATTTTTCAGCAAATGTGATCTTGGTCTTTGACCTCATAACCTCCAGAATAACAGGCTTTTACCTTACTCCAAGATGAAACCATCCACAAAGTTCAGTCCAAGAACCATCACAAAATTACACAACTTCAAATCTTACACGAAAAATATTCTGACCAAATCAAAGTGTTCAAATGGTCTGAGTAAGATTTCCAACTTTGGAGTAGCATTTCATATTTGTAATGCCGAGTAATGCTTAATGATTTCAGAACCAGGCATGTAATGTAGAACTACAGAGTTACTGTGACTAAATAATTTTTCTTATTTCAGATGCAGTGATGTTTTGACACCCACTTCAGTAGACGTCTTCCTTACCTCAAGTGCCAACCATTGAGAGTCAATCAGACTCTGTGATGCAGAACTAATCTTGTTTCTTTGGCATTTTATGGCAAAGCAACACAAGTAGGTTATTTAGTGCTGAGGCAATTGGAGTAAAGTGCCTTGCAAAGGATGCACATGGCAGTCAAACTGTGCTTGTCTGATTGCAGGATTCAAACCCACATCATTTCAGTTGCGAGTACAGTACACAAACCACTAAGCATGGCTCCTGCTTCAATTTATCACCCTGCTGGAGACTACTGGACCTATTCTACATCTCCCAAGCTTGAGTTTGACCCCTGACACTTCATGGTCCCTAGTGTTGTGCCAATGAGCAAGCTACTCTGTCTCTCTAGCTTCCATCAATTCAATTGTGGATGCATAATGGATGTTAAACAATGTGGTGGCCTCTCAGAGGAACTGCATACACAGTCAGTAGCCATGAAAAGTAGGATAATCCTTAGGCTTTTGAGTCAATAAGATCCATACAAGTGGACTTCATATTAATTCACAAAAATCAACCAATGCATGAAAACTATCAATGATATTTTCAAGTCCCACCATGTTTACTTCACTCAATCTTCCCTAGACTTGGAGCACCCCCATCCTCATTGAATTTATTGTGAGTCAACAGTAACCTTCCAAAATGTGTTAACCCTATCTTCATGCTCATGACCGTAAGCTGCTTTTAGATCTCCTACCAGGTATTGGTCCAGAGTGGGTGAAATGTCCCGATTGTGTTGAGGCCACTAAGCTTGCCTCCACTGGGATCTCAAGTAGCTTCTCAATCATTTGCATTTTCTGATGTCGAGCCTTGATACGGCCCTTGGTCAGTCGTTGTTTTGCTGCCATGCAGCGGATGTGATCATCAAAGATGAATCTGGCAGCAAGGAGGGGAACTGACTGGGCATGCTGGGAGCTGGCAGGCTTGTGGATTGTAATATGGAGGGATCTACTGTCTTCTTTATCTCCTGTAACCTCCACATCCTGCAAGTAAACAGATTTTATGTGAGTTCTGCATAGCAATAAAAAAGATAAATTAAATGCAAACCATCTAAGTCGGCCTATCTAATGTAAGCTGTCAATCTGTGTATACCTGTAATTCCAATAGACCTGCCAGCTGTTCTCAACTGAGGCTGGTTTCAAGTGTGTCTAACCTTGGAGGACCCGCAGTACATGATATGGAAGAAGGGGAACCAGTCAAGAAATGGGTGAACATAAAAGAGTATATATGGGTTTGGCTCGCCACAATAGTGAAAGCAAAATTTTGGTAAAGAGAATCTTTTTACAGAAGAGTTTGGAAAACTCTTGTTACTGAAATTTGCACCTGTCTCTTTGGTACAGATTTGAAAACTCATTTCAAATATAATCGGTTCCTGAAAATATTGCAGCTCATATGATTTCCTCAACAGACAAGCTTGTATCACAGATATGTCTATACTTGTGAATATAAGTTTCATCATGAACATTCTGAAATTTAAAGTTATCAAATTTTTAATATCATGATGTTTTCATAGGTTTACTATGGGAGCTGAGTCATTACCGCCAATTCTTATTCAGCAAAAGAGATTTTTAGTAACACAACATTTTTCACCATATAAATACAGTGTTAATGTTTTACAATACTGTCACAGAAGCCACAAATGCGACCCACATTATAAGTAAGGAAGCCTTAAAATCTAGTCTGCTGCCACTGGGCTGTCTTATATTTAAGTGTAAAAACAATAATTATGTATTTAATGAAACCACATCATAAATCATTCTCATTAGGCAAGAGCTGAAATTATGTGAAATAATGCTGAATGGACAAAGCTTAGTTTAACAAATTGAACAGGCTAAAAAAACCATATCAATGGTAAGATAGGGTCACCAGTAAACTGAGGGTCTTTATTGGGAGGGAACACTGCATATGTTAAAATGTACAAGAAATATAATTTCAGTATCTTAGTATTGGTCTAAAAAGTTTAATTTTATTGAATTAGTTTCTAAAGAAAATATTAAGTTTGATAGTCATTTTTGCACTTGTAAGTCATTAATGTAATTTTAAAGTGATACAAACAATTGGCATCTTTTAAAGGATCTGCACCTGCTGCAGGAAATAAACAGTTGTCCTATGATAGTTACTTATTCTTGACTCTATGCAGTATTTTCAGTGCTGCCAGAGAATGATATTACTCGTACTTTAATGTTAATTTGTCTCCGCTATGAAGAAAACTGCCGCACAGAATCAAGAATTGATTCAATGTGGCAACTGGTTCAGACCCTCAACAGACCTGGAGAGAATGGCAAATTTAATCAGACATTCAGACATAGTGTATATACTCACTCATAAGACCCTCAACAGAAGGAGGGGGGAATGGCAAATTTAACTCTGTAGTTTAGGCTTATTTTCAAATAAAATAAAAGTAATTTTTAAAAAAAATATTTAAAAAATCCTTGGTGGTTCAGAACTAATTCTGAGTTGGGACTAGTGTAAAATTAAAGTGGAGTCTTAGAATGATGTCTGGAAGAGTCTAAAGTCTAGGTCACGCTGAAGCAGTTGTGTCTACATTGGTTTTAACATTTTTTTTGTATGTACATGTGCGTCATCTTGCAATCTCATTTCAGATAGAAAATATGTTATTGAGGCATAATCCTTCTAGTGTCATTAAGAAGAAAAAAATCCTGCCCCCAAATAGCTTTCAAAAATATTACTGCATGGATTTGTTAAAAAAATCCTAATGATATCCTATATGATAACTGAAGAAAAGAAATCTGGAATTAAACTGAAAAGCAAAATTCTGGTTCAAAAGAAAATCCATGGCCACACCCCTCAAAAAATGACATGGCTGGTCCCTAAAGGAAAGTTCACACAATGAAAACTTGTGTGTGTGTGTGTGTGTGTGTGTGTGTGTGTGTGTGATTAGGATTTTTAATGTAGCTTTAACAATTTTTCAGTCATATCAATACGATGTCTGCAGTGAGGCAGTTTATAGTAATGTCTAGCACTGGGGTATCATGTCGCAGACATGTTGCATGATGTCCCACCCAGTCACATTATCCTGACATCAGGCCGACCACAAACCTCTTAATGCTGAGCGCCAAGCAAGGCAGCTGTTAGTACCATTTTTGTAAGTATTTGGTATGACTTAGCCAGGGATCGAACCCATGACCTCCCACTTCTGAGGTGGATGCTCTAACCACTAGGCCACCGGAGTGGTCTCAGTGAAAACTAATTGGATAAATCATATTTCATATCCAACTAATTCTTTTAGGCTCCACTGGGTTATAGGGCTTTGTAAGGGTTCAAATTTGGGCAAGAGAACAATTAATTAGATTTATGGGGACAGGTGCATGTTAAATCACTATATTGCAATGATTTTTAATGTCTGTGTCATCAGAGGAAGTGATTCTTAATTAAACCTTCGTTTATTTAACTGTCAGACCAACTGGAAGGAAAAGGTTAACTTCGATCTTTGAATCGAAAATGTCAAGAATTGAAATTGTCCACAATCAGTTATTTGGAAATCTAGAAGTCAGGCTGACCACAATTTTGGCATCTAGTTATAAAAGGCAGTAGATATATTTAATCCTGAAAGGTTACGCTAAATAAGGGGCATGTTTCCCCCCATTAAATGTCTTGTTTTTAATAATGCCCCATCGCAAAATTTAGTCAGCCATCGTTTTCCAGCAAGAGGAAAAAATATAGAAGACTCTAGAAGAAATTCTCTCATAAAACATTTATCAAAGGAACTGGATGTCTGGAAAGTTGATAAACACAATTCTGGTGGTAGAAGCGAGCAAAGTTTGAAAGCACAAGGTATTTGTGTCAGTCTCATATAATTCGTTGATACCATTATAATGATCTGCTTGAATTTATTTGCTTATATTTGTATGAATTTATTTGTTTAAATCCGAAAATTAAATTTCTTACTATGAGTGTAACTGTGTTTGAGTTCATATATCTGAATTCGTACAATGATCTTCTTTATATAAGTTTGATGAATTGTTTGAATTTGTCATCTTGATTGTTATAAGGAATCAGGTATTCTAAGAATTTCATGCATTACTTTAGTTGATGAGTTACGAGAATCCATGTGAATTCTCTGATCTAAGATGATTTCATGTATGATAAAGACTTGAGTGCACATTGACTGAAATTAATGTTGTTAAGCCCTGAAGTGAGATTTCATGTGTGCTAAAGACTTGAATGTGTGTATTCACTGAAAATATCGTAGTTAAGTCATGTAATGAATTTCATTCATTCATTTGTGTAACTGAGATAAGAATGGAACTGTTATGTCTTGTGTGATGTTAATGTGAGTCAGTGATGAAATAGCCATTAGGAAGTACATTAATCTTATGAAACTAGGTTTGTTTATGGTCTGCCATGTTTGGCTTGACCAGATAGCCTTTGGTATCTGTTTAAATTCTGAAAGGACGATATCTGACAAAACGAGATGGGAGTATATGATCTATTCCCAGCAAGATATCTGACATAAGATTTAGGTTGCTTCTATGTTTATTTTGAAAGGGGAAATAGCTCCGCTGACGTATCCATGTACCTACTTATCCAAGTATCTATGTACTTACATATCCACCTACCCACACAAAGTTTGAGGGCCGAAAGAGGCAAGACAATAGAGAGTTTGGAGAAGAAAAAAGTGAAAGGACCAAGAACAGCCACAGTAAGTTGGAGTGAACCAGAAATAAGCAGGTTATGAAGTTGTACAAGGCAATGACTTTGATTGTTCACTCGATTCTATGATGAAACAATTCTATCATTTAAAACAGATCAGCTATTTTTATAAGTATATTTGTCTTTGAAATTCGGTGAATGATTTATTTCAAAGGAGAAGTGTATCTTCCTAATGTAATGTATTATCACAGTTGTTTATGTAATTGATTAAATTGTTGTATTTCATGTATGGGGGCTTGTGTCATCCTGTTCTATATATCTGCTCAGATCTCTATTTATTCCATCAATTGGTTTCACACTTTATATTAATATTTACTCGACCCAGGCAACAACATCGAGGCTGATCATCTGGATAATGATAACCAAATAAAGCGGACACCTTGTAAGAAGGTACAATCCGCCAATCAACCCCACCAACACCTTCAGCCCCCACAGGCTTGATCTACATTTGAATATATAAGCCACAGAAACACCGATTTTAGACCTCTGATTTAAGAAAAAATAAATAGGTATTGTCATACAAATGGATTTCAACCCACCCACCTCAGTGTGAATTTCAGTCCTATGACAGAGGTAGTTTGGTGGACTCAAACATTATTCCCCACCATCTTCTGTAATGAGATACCTCCAGTGTGTGTAACAGCTGGAGATGCATAAAATAGCATGACTGCTTGGGTCATTTACAGTAATATATATATATATATATACATACATACATACACACACACACACTAATGCCAGAAGGCCATGAAGTATGAAATTATACTAGGAAATTATCTTTTTTGTATATCATTCTAATACCTTAGAAAAACTTTTTAAAGTATTATTCCTTTCCTGTTTTCTATTTACATTCTTTGTATGTGTACAGTGAAGTTGGAAAGTGTCCAAGTTATTAGCTTATTTTCTGAGTGGGCATTACATTTATAAATTTATCTACTGAAGGGTTGATATAATACATCTCTTCAAGATAGTTGTCTTAAATCGGTATAAATACATAAACATACAGAATGATCGGATTTTCTACACACCTGATATTTTCTTTCTGATATAACTCTTTGACCTCTTTAAATTTTAAAGTGTCTTCCTCATTCAATCAGTAAATAAATCATGTTTAGATAATCAAAATCATGCAAAGGCCTTTCTGAAATCGAAAGGTAGATCTAATGTTAAATATTTCTCATTATCCAGTAATAATCTATATTTACAATATTTGATACCATGTTGAAACCAATATTATGTTGTAGTTCAGAAATATGGGGGTAACATTTGATAATATACACATGCCAACAAAGAAACACTATCAATTTTGTCTAGATTAATACCCAACCCCCACCCCCACCCCTGACACCAGACTCCACACTCAAGTTTAACATTCCACTCTGCATTTTTACACCAAGCTGTTTGAGTTGTACCAAAGCACTGATGTATTTCTCACATATAATCATGGTAACCAACTGGGAACAGCCTACTCTGCATTTAACAACATGCTTTTGGAGTTGTACCACAGCATTGATGTACTGCTTGTGTATAATGATGGCAGCCAACTCGGAACAGCATACATCCATATCTACCATCCCATAATGCACTGGCATATCTGGATCACTAAAGTGCTCACTGTTGGGTATGTGACACCTGGTCGACCTGGTAGCTGGACATTTTTAAATCAAGGATTTGAATTTCTCTATTAAACACTATTTTAAAAGATGCAGACAGAAATTATAACCAAACAAAATAAACTGAGAGATGATGGGCAAGATATCTTTAATTCCAGTGAAAATGATAGTGTACATATAATACATATTTACTCATATAAAAAACGATTACTAAAAGTAATATTTAACCAGTCTTATAATGGTCTTAACACACTCTACCCCCCCCCCATAAAAAATGTTAATTCAGGAAACAAAAAACAAAAAACGATATGGTTGCATTCATGGAATCATGCTATAAAAAAAAAAGAGAGAGAATTACCAGAGTTTCAGGCAAAACTGACATTTGCCCCCAAAGAGTGAATAAACATGCATTTGTCTATATTGTTAGAGTTACCATCCATTGCCTTTGAATGGCAATACTGTGTGTATCAGCATTTGCATAATAATTATTTTAGCACAATCTGACACAGAAATCTATCCATTAAACTAAACAAGTGAGAATTTCTTTCATTTAAAAAATACAAAATGCTGACAATCTGCAAATTCAAGTTTGAAATTAGTTAACACAAAATTAAGTAGCCACACCAAAAGTAAATTATCAGTTTTATTTACATTTACATGAAATTGAAACTGGGTCACAAACTATCTTAAAGCCATTTTTCCTGGAAAGAATCAGGGTTTTTGGACATTTACCAATGACCTATTAACCCAAGATAACCCAATTCCTGCCACATGTGCTTGCAGGATACCATATCCTCCCAGTTATAAAACCCCAATACAAATGTGAAATTAAAAGATCCAGATCTGCTATCTGATAACTTGATATCACCTGTTGAAAAGCATAGGTCAATACACTATGTGATAGCTCATCTAGGTCTAGCCTGGTTGTGGTTGTGGGAACATGATAAATGACAAATGTGGTAGAATCATGGAATACTGCATTCAGACTTTTGAAAAGTTGCCAAAGACATTCAACAGGCTTAAGGTAATACTGCATCAGGAGGCAAATGAACTTAAATGAAAGTCAATGTTGTGAAATGTTGACTCAGCAAGTACTTCAATTTTATATATATACATATATAGTTGTCCCATAACATTTATGATACAAAACTTTTAATCTGCACTATATAGCCAGTATTGTGATAATGTGTCATTAAATCCAATACATATGCACATACATATATACAAACCATTTATACGAACTTAGTGTATTACTGTCTGTCTATCCTGCAGAATCCTTTCAAAACGATGAAGCAAAAAGTATGACAGTGTTAAATGTTCAAAATTATAGCAGAGATAAGAAATTAAGGGAAAACGAACAAATTCAGTGAATTTTTGTTCCCTGTGAACCATAGTGAGGTCAGAGAAGTTCCTGATAATGAAATATATGACCTTTGAGATATAGCTTCAAACTACTGAGCTGAAATGGAAAGCAACCAGGTTTCACTGCCCTTTCTTAAAAAGCATGAAAATGGTTTTAAAAATAATTAGTGACCTTGACCTAAGCTGCGATACATGAGATGCCATCAAACTCAGAAACACAAGTGTACCATGATTCATCCCTGTATCTCAAACAGCATTTATGAAAAAATGCAGGAAAATAAACCTTAATAAATTGGCATGTGACCTTGACCTTGAGGATAATACCTCAAATGTAACAAGATATAATTATACCAAGTTTCATCAATTTATCTATGACAAATGTGAATGCAACCTAAACTACTAACTTGTGGCAATGGTTTGATGTTTTTTAATGCAAAAGAACACAAGCAAGTAACTTAGTCCCAAAGCAATTGGAGTAAATTGCCTTGTCCAAGGACACTCTACTGTAGCTGACTCAGGCTGATCTAATGGTATAAATACAACCTGCACCCTTTGATTACGAGGTCAGCATTGAGCCATCACAACTCATATCCTTGAAGATAAAACCCCAAACACAACACACATTTCAGTGATGATAACATGATGCACCTTTCAGTGATGATCTATAGTTATACCAAGTTTCATTCCTGAATTTTAAATGCCTTTAAAATTATAGTGGAAAGGAAAGTGTAATCGACAAATTCAACATATAACATCATGACACTGGCACTGATGACACGACCTCCCAATGAGGTACACAACGCACCTATAGCCATACATGTATACAAAAGCTGCACCCCTTAATCTCAAACAGCTCTAATGTTATGAAGCACAAAAGAAATTGTGATGAAAAACATACAATAATAAGCTGTGACCATGAAGACCTACGATGTTCAAGAGCAAGCTGCATCCTTAAACTCAAACAGTATTAAAGTCACAGAGTTGTGATAGAAAATGTAAAATATTGCGATGTTATCTTGACCTTAAAGACAAGACCCTCAAAAGAGTACATGTAGGTGACAAACCTTCAAGCAATGATGTACAAGTATACCATGTTTCATTCAGTAATCTCAAAACTGCTTTAAAATTACAGGATGGATGGGAATTTGTGATGGAAAATTTAAAATACACAGAGCAGTGACCCTGACCTTAATGGTAGCACTCACAATGCATATGCACCACACATTCTAATGATGATGTGTAAGTAGAACAAGTTCCTCCATAAACCTCCATTGGCTTTAATGTTAGAGAGTGGAATGGAAAATGTGATGGACAGATTCAGGAATGGATGGAAATACAAGATTTTCAAAATGGTTATTATGCTGGCCATATTTGATGTCTGGGAAGCACCAATTTCACTTAGGACCAACTAGACATCATATGAAGTCTTTCAGTGAATACCCTATATTGATATGAGCATCCACAGAAGAGAAGTATCAATAAGATTTTAAAAATGGCCACTACAGTCGCCATAGAGATTGTCCAAGCAGCACCATTTAGGACCAATTTAGGATTAATGTATGTATATGGCTTCATGGGAATACTCCAAGTAGTTTAGGAGGAATAGTGACAGCAAACTTTTGCTAATGGATGGATGGACAATGGCAGATGGACAACAAACCATTCAATATTAGTTTGTCAAGTTGGTCAAATTCTGTGAAATGGTTTTTGAGATAAAGTTGTTTATATGTTCTTTTATCTTTAGTAACAGTGGCAATATTTTATAACTGACTGGCATTATTTGTACCAAAAACTTTGATGCTGTCATTTCTGAGAAAAAGTTTTTAAAAGTTTATCTCAGCTTTTGGTAATAGCTGACATATTTTATGGTGGATTGGCATACTGTTTACATTTAAAAGCCTTTCATGCCAGAATGTTTTTTGTCAGTACTTTTCAAAATCTGCTGACTGCTTTTGAGAAGTCATTTATAGAATTTTTTAAATTTTTGAAACAAAGGCCATATTTGATGGTGAATCGGCTGATTTCATGTTGTTTTGTGGTCTTGTATGAATCAGCATGGGGAGTCTGAGGTAGGTAGGTTGAAATACAAAAACATATGGATGCAGGTGTGACACTAGGTTATGCAGAAACTCTGTGTGTGTGTGTGTGTGTGTGCACTTGCAGTTACTGGTCAGATCTGGTAATGAGCAAATAAAAAAATGGGAAAACAAACACTGATATTATCACTTGTAATATATTCTCTTATAGGGTACTATATTAAAAAAAAATAGGTTTGGTCCCTTCAGTAATACACTTAATGCATAATAATTAGACATTTTTAACAAGTCTTTGTAAAAACATTTTGATTAGTGAAATTGCATCATGTCACACAAAGAATACTAGAATTTATTAGTTCAAGACAAAAAAGGAACTACTTATGTATTCATGTACCCTTCTCCTGTGCTTTGATAATATTTGTAAACATTGGTTAAAATCCAGTTCTCCTATTTCTTGCCAACTTTTACTAATGTGTCAACTATTTGTAGCAAAACAATTGCACATCATTTTTAAAGGGTTCAAAGTCATGAAGCCTGAAAACGGATTACACACTATTCATGAATAGTCTTTGCTTTGCTGTGGCCTAAAGATAGTGCACAGTCTAGCACACTATATACCCTCCTCATATTTAAAATTATTCTATGAAGATAACTTAATCTTTTTTGAAAGAAACCATTTAATTTTTTTGTCAGTGACCTTGAACTTTGACCCCCAAATCAATAGACTTCTTCCCTGCTACAAGTATAAGCCATCAACAAAGTGTGGTCAAGGCTTGTGATATATAACTAATGTTATAATCCAGAAGCCATTTTTCTTCTTTCAATCACAGTGACCTTGACCTTGTTATTTATAGGATTCTTTGTTACCCTATATACCACATCCACATAGTCTGGTTCCTGTAGGTGGCAAAGAACTAAAGTTTATATGCCAGGGATGTGTGTGTGTGTGTATAATTTGGATTTTTAATGTAGCGTTAACAATTTTTCAGTCACATCGCTATGATGTCTGCAGTGTGGCAGTTTATAGTGTTGTCTAGCACTGGGGCATCATGCTGCAGACATGTAGCATAATGTCCCACCCAGTCACATTATCCTGACACCAGGCCGACCCGTCCTAACACGAACATCTTAATGCTGAGTGCCAAGTGAGGCAGCTGTTAATAACATTGTTGTAAGTCTTTGGTATGACTCGGCCGAAGATTGAACCCATGACCTCCTGCTTCTGAGGCGGATGCTCTAACCACTAGGCCACCTTATGCCAGGGATGAATCCAACTATACAATTCTGGGGCTCCATTCCTTTGTATAGGAAATTTTTCATCACAAACCAAGAATTTTGGGAAATTGTAACACAAAGACTTGTGGTTGCTAATTTCCTGGCCCTCATTACTTATAACTTTTTGTTGCAATTTATTTTTAGATGTCCCTCTACTGCATATTAAAAATTAATATTGTAAACAAAAATTACTTACATAATTACTTATATAATTATGTTTATGGCTGTAGATAAGTTCATTCTAAATAGTAGCTGTAGTAAAAATTGCTGTTATAGCATTTATTTACAGTAAAAGTCAAACTGCAAATAACAAAGGTCCTGAACTCTCATAGCATGATGTGCCTGCAGAACAGGGTCTATGCTGTTTGTTCTACTGATTACTCCTAACATACTGCACAGACCCAGATCTGCCAGCGCATTATGCAATGGCAGATCTGGGTCTGTGCAGTTTGCAATTGGACTTGTCTTGTGAGCAAGCACAGATATTATCTAACATAATATAAATTTTAATTCAGTTTATTTTTACAAGTCTTATTAGAATAAAGGTACATGATCACATTGCACCATTAGTTTGTTTCATATCAAATTAAAGTTCTGTATTTTTAAAGTACAGGAATATTTGTAGTATATATACTTAGCAGACACACAATATCAAAACAGAATAATCAATGTATTTAAAACTATATTCCATTATCAACAAAAAAGCCTGAAACAAAATGCCAACAAAAACATGACAAGATTAATTAGAAATGTAACATTAGACCAAGCATAATGCAGAACCTTAATCTCGGCCAGGTGTTGAATTCAAGCATACAAATATCAACCCTTAACAATATGTACTGTAACTATCCAAACAGTTGAATTTAAGCATACAAATATCAACCCTTAACAATATGTACTGTAACTATCCAAACAGCTGAATTTAAGCATACAAATATCAACCCTTAACAATATGTACTGTAACTATCCAAACAGCTGAATTTAAGCATACAAATATCAACCCTTAACAATATGTACTGTAACTATCCAAACCGTTGGCAAACAAATTGTCTAATTAAGGAAAGACTAACCCTTAAGTAGCTGTTAGCTCTCAACTAATAATAACAATAATAATAATAATAATAATAATAATAATAATAATAACAATAATAATAATAATAATAATAACAGTAATAATAATAATAACAATAATAATAATAAAGACTTTATTTTCAGAGGGTGACTCAGTTACAAAACAAACTAATCTACTTTGAGGCACCCTATTATGGTACAAGCTAATAATACGTTTTTCACAGATTATATAAACAACCATTCACATAAATGCTACATTGCTGCAGAAATGAGAATGAAGCACAGGAGGCGGTGGTATAACATGTAATTTTTATAAGTACACTTTTTTTTCTCTTTCATCCCTCTAGTACACCTATTGTGGCAGGAAGAGAAAGTTGGAGCTAATTTAATATCAAGTGGTATGTTATTCCAAACAAGCTCACCTGAAAATTGAAAGCTATTTTTGAATAGCTCCTTTTTAGGCTTGGGTCCTTTGAAATTTTGCCCATTTAATGATTTTATGTTTGGGGTACCAGTAGATTCTCTTTCCTGGAAAATGTTGCTTAGGTAAGTGGGGACAGATTTTGTAAAAACTTTATTCATTATGTTTGCCTTTTTCAAAAATATTCTTTCTTGTATTTGTAATACTTGGAATGTAAACATTGCAGTTTGTCAAAAAACTTTTAATACAATGTACATATGAAAATCCAAATACTTACTTACTGGGTCAATGCATGAGGTTCAGTAGAGTGAATCAGTCACTGCAGAGTATATCATTTCATCTAAAACATTTTCCATAACCCACCCACCCATTTTTTCATGTAATGCCTTAATAACCATGGTGAAACATTGTCATGTCAGTTTTCCCTTCATAGGGGCAGGAAGGTGGAGAGATAGAAAAAGAAGTTTAACTGTAGTAGATTTTGGTGCTAATTAGGTGATCATAAATACAAACAATTACACTGCTGTCTATGGAACTACCACAGAAAATTCACACAATTCTTGAGAAAGAAGAGAAAATCACATTTGTGCAGTCCAATCTGAATCAAATCTGGATCACATTATCCAATATGTGTCTGACTGTGTGTACACACACATATTCATGGTTGATGCATGTTATTCAAGACCTGTGGTGAAGCAAAATAAATTAAGTTATAATACTTTTATATAATTTTAATATTTCATTATCATTTCATTAATCTGACATGAAAATATGCAAAAATATTAGTTTCAATATTAGTTTCAAATGACTACTTTTGGTTGGAGAGAGGTAAATTAGGCCAAATATTAGAATCCAACTTGAATCCAGACTTGTTACGATTTAAATGCAATGCTGGTCATTGGTGTAATTAAGATGGCTTCTGGTAAAATTAAAGATCTGACCTATAATTACATTATGGATATGAGCGGAATGACAAAAAAGGTCTGGTAAGCATGATTTACTAACTTTCTGCTGGGATATTTAAAAAATAGACTTTCAGGGACTGTCACTGCAAATGGTGGCTGCCAGACAGCCCTAATAAATGCAGAAGAATCATCCTCGTTTGCTGAAACCATTTATTTTCTTTAAGTCACAGTGACCTTAACCTTTGATTTCTAACTTCAATAATCAATAGGGTTTATCCTTATCCCAAGTGCAAGCCATCCACAAAGTCGGGAAACAGAAGATGGTGAATGCCTCGAGTTAAAGGGCAGAAACCAATTTTCTTCTTCAGTGACAGTGAAATTGACCTTTGGCCCCCAAAACAACAAGGTTCTTTCTTACACCAAGTGCATGCCACACCACAAACTTTGTTAGCATCAGATTGTGGACAGCTCAAGTAAATGTGTAGAAACAAAATTTGTGACAAACAGATTGATGGATGGATGGACAAAATTATAATACACTCTCCTTTAAAAGATAAAAAGTTTTGAGGAATATACTTCTTTGTTTGGCATTTAAAGCAGTCAGACTTACACAAGAGATAAGAGGAAAAAATGACAAGTGTTCTTTGAAGATAAAGCATTAGTGTTTTATTAAAAGTATTTGCTGCCCCCGTGAGTTGTGCGTGTGTGATTTAGATTTTTAAGGTAGCTTTAACAATTTTAGTCATATTGCTGCAATGTCTGCAGTGTGGCAGTTGATAGTGATGTCTAGCAGAATATCATTGTGCCGCAGACATGTAGTATCATTTCCCACTCAGTCACATGATCTTGACACCAGGCTGATCTGTCTTAACACCAACCTCATAATGCTGAACACCAAATGAGACATGCTGCTAGTACCATTTTTTATAAGTCTTTAGTATAACTCTGCAGGGGTTCAAACCCGTAGTCTACCACATCCAAGGCAGACGTTTTAAGCACTTAGGCCACCAGAGTTGTAGCCCTCCTCCCCTATTTATTAAGAGTATCAAGGATATAAAAAATGCACAAAACTTGTCATTTCATTCATCAACATACAATGTACAACTTAATCTTCACATGTGGGTCCCTAACACTATCATCTTCTTCATGTTTCAAAGCAAATGGGAGTTTCTTCACTAACACAGTCATCATATTTGCAAGGGCAAGGACATTTGTTCAGACAACAGATGTGAAGTAGTTCACCACCTTTGATAAATTCTGAACAATTCTTTCAATTTCTATAACTTTGGGAGTTACATCCCTTTGAAGACATATGTAAGAGTTACACCTTTTTCTTTCAGTCCATTTAAAAAAAAATTAAAACCAGACATTGCAAATATTGGGTACAGGTGACATAGACTTGACTGAAAATAAAGCTGGAAAAGGACAGTGAGCAGTTTGCCATATTGTTAACATCAACAGCCTCCATTTGGCTTTAAACGAGGACATAAACAAACAGGTAAGAGATTATAAACAGATGAATGAAATTTCTAAATTTTGTGCATTTTTTTATATCCTTGATGCTTTTTGTTTTTAAAATTGGTAGTTGGGTAAAAACTGATGAGAAGGCTGGGTAAAAACTGTTGAGGAAGTAGGCAAACATTACACAAGTATCTTTAATGTTAAATGGGATATGCAGAATCATTTCCAATATCAAAAGATGCAAAATGTGCCATCTAAAAAAATGATTTTCAAATCAGCTCATAAATCTTACTTTCTGGACAAGAAAATTTCAACTACTGCAATATCTCTTAAAGATATATGTGCTGTGTTTTTGCTGCAACTTCTGGTTTTTCAAACAGTCTCCTAGACAAAGGGATTGTGCATCACTATTTTGTCATGGGCAATATGCCACAACCTGCTTACTTCTTGCTTAAATAACACTTAAAACCTTACTGTCATTACTTCATACAAGTTTGGTTAAATCCAGATTTGATGTTGAATAATACACCAGCAGATCTGTGCTGTAAGGAGTAATCAGCAGAACAAATAACACAGACCCTGATTTTGCTGGCACATCATGGAGTGGTAGATAAGGAACAATGTTGTTTGCAGTTGGACTTGACTTGTGAGTATAAACTGTGCTTTCCCTGAGCCAGTCAGCATTCATATCTTCACATCTTGAAGCTGTCACGATTATGACTTAAAGATACAGTCTAGGCTTCAGTATGTAATGTCTAGTCTGTCATGATATGACTTTGAGATATAGTCTAGGCTTCAGTATGTAATGTCTAGTCTGTCATGATATGACTTTGAGATATAGTCTAGGCTTCAGTATGTAATGTCTAGACTGTCATGATATGACTTAAAGATACAGTCTAGGCTTCAGTATGTAATGTCTAGTCTGTCATGATATGACTTAAAGATACAGTCTAGGCTTCAGTATTTAATATCTAGTCTGTCATGATATGACTTTGAGATATAGTCTAGGCTTCAGTATGTAATGTCTAGTCTGTCATGATATGACTTAAAGATACAGTCTAGGCTTCAGTATGTAATGTCTAGTCTGTCATGATATGACTTTGAGATATAGTCTAGGCTTCAGTATGTAATGTCTAGTCTGTCATGATATGACTTTGAGATATAGTCTAGGCTTCAGTATGTAATGTCTAGTCTGTCATGATATGACTTAAAGATACAGTCTAGGCTTCAGTATGTAATGTCTAGTCTGTCATGATATGACTTAAAGATACAGTCTAGGCTTCAGTATGTAATGTCTAGTCTGTCATGATATGACTTAAAGATACAGTCTAGGCTTCAGTATGTAATGTCTAGTCTGTCATGATATGACTTAAAGATACAGTCCAGGCTTCAGTATGTAATGTCCCATCTGTTAGGATCTTTATGTCAAATGCAAATACTTATGAGAAACTCTCCAATGCAAATGTTGTCAAATGTTGAGAGGAAATCGGAAATTACTCTCCATAAAATCCAGTTCAGCAGAGTTTCTGTTGTATTTCTACACTCAGATTAAGACTTCTTAGATGAGATTGTCTGATCCATTTACAACGCAAATGAAAGATTTTCCTCTCATAAACAGTAAAAATCCAAGGAGTAATCTCATTAAAGATGTAACCCAGAACTAAAGATGGGTTGAATGCTGCTCCAGAGAAAAGTAGAAAGGCATTAAAAAGCTATGTAAAATTAAATTACCTGAAGAAAGCCAACGAATCGGACTATGCCCCAGCCAAGACGTTTGTTATCCGGTTCCACCAAAATCATCTGCATGGTATCAATAACGAGAAATCTGCGTTCCTGACGTCTGATAAAAAAAGTAATCAAGATTAAACTGAAGGTATCGTACATCAATTGCCAAAACAATTCTAATGTATCTGGAAAATTTTCAAAACTTTGCAGGAGCAAATATAAAAGCCCATCAAAACAAGAACCTACGCTACTATTCTCAAGCATCTGTCTTTCATGCAACTACTTCATCCATCAGACACGGGTTTTAATTCATTGTTTGAATTCTGCACTAAATGTTTATCCCTGAAATTATGTTTAACAAACATAATTACTGCTTTGGCTCCTGAAGAGTTGCTGTTTCAAATTACACAGGAATTTTGGTTTTCTGTGGTTTGACAATCCAGGTATTACTGTTGGGAAATTGTTACTTATGGTAACTGAAGCACCATTATTACTGTGCCCATAAGAATGGTTTGTCCCTGCTTAGTCATTTAAAATTTGAGAAGAATTCTGAATTTTAGGAATTTAATCGAAACATTTTGCTCACAAGAATTAATCATACTAAAAAAATCCATGTACATACAATACATTGAGTATTCTTGATGTAAAACATATCTTAAGAACATGAAATGAAAAGCTGTCAGTCCATAAACAGCAAAGCTCAACCACTCATCACTCATCATTATTATCCTTTTAGTCAGTATCATCATAAACATTTTAAAATCAACAAACAAAACACATCTTCACAATCTTTACTGACAAACTCTTCCAGTCTCTTTTCTTAAACTTTCTTACTCTTTCTAGGTGTTTCAATCATCACCTTTGTTACATTTCTCCATAATATCTTTTTTCAATTGCTTATATTACCATGATCCTTTCTTTAAACAATTCCTCTGGGCTAAGTAATTTTATCATAACAATGTTTTTCCTGAATAATTCTTCATCAGAAGAAAGCAATTCCTGTCTGATTTCCGTCTTTTCATCTTGTATACTCTTATTTCAAGCCTCGCCTTTTTTCCTCCTTTACTTTGTTCATTTTCAGCTTTATCTTCCTCCAACCTTTCTTTGTAGTTGCCATAGACCATTTTTTAATACCTTGATAATTCTGTTTAGTGAAATTTTCTCTGGCTGGCTGTACTCAGGATCATTTGGTTCCATTCAGTTTTCTCCCCAACAGTATTTCTGTCCTTTGTAACCACTTTGATATTCACTGACATACCCCTTTCCACATCAGCATTGTCATGAGATAGTACCAGAGCTGTTTTAATTAGCACTGAAAGAAACTTATATTTCAAGCTACATGCTTCTTGAGAATGCGTCTCCAATAGTGATCAACTAATTGATATTTAAACATTTCATCCTTTGCTTGATATACCTCCTATTCATCTAATAATGTTCTTAATAACATTCTCTTCTTGGTGTGGATGCCCTGCTAAAATCTTAGCCTCTGTTACAAAAAATTTCTCAAATCTTCTAACTAGAGAAAAAAAAAGCCAGTGTTTAAAGTGGATACTTTACTTTGCTTGTATATTGTAGAATGAATGGATTCCCTTAATCTCTTTGCAGTATGACTGTGTCTTCAACATTTGAAGTTTCTTCCTTGATTCACCATGACAAATGTTTTCATCACTAAGCTGTTGTTTTAGTTCTAGTTCAAGGCCTTTCAGATCTTCTGGTGCTTTGGTATTCACAATGTTTGCATTAACAAATCACCTGCAAATGAATGCAGTACGCTCCAGCTTGACCATTCGAATGTACAGAATGCTTACCAGTCTTACATCTATTTGACAAAGACTTAATTTGGGTAAACCAAAATCTTGTTGTGTACCCTTGTAATCCTCTCTCAAATTTATGTGTGTTTGACAAAGACTTAGGAAAACCAAAATCACATTGTGTACACTTGTAATCCTCTCTCAAATTTATGTGTATTTGACAAAGACTTCCTCAGGAAAACCAAAATCACGTTGTGTACACTTGTAATCCTCTCTCAAATTCATGTGTGTTTGACAATGACTTCCTCAGGAAAACCAAAATCACGTTGTGTACACTTGTAATCCTCTCTCAAATTCATGTTTGTTTGACAAAGACTTCCTCAGGAAAACCAAACTCATGTTGTGTACACTTGTAATCCTCTCTTAAATTCATGTGTGTTTGACAAAGACTTCCTCAGGAAAACCAAACTCACATTGTGTACACTTGTAATCCTCTCTCAAATTTATGTGTATTTGACAAAGACTTCCTCAGGAAAACCAAAATCACGTTGTGTACACTTGTAATCCTCTCTCAAATTTATGTGTGTTTGACAAAGACTTCCTCAGGAAAACCAAACTCATGTTGTGTACACTTGTAATCCTCTCTCAAATTTATGTGTATTTGACAAAGACTTCCTCAGGAAAACCAAACTCAGGTTGTGTACACTTGTAATCCTCTCTCAAATTTATGTCTATTTGACAAAGACTTCCTCAGGAAAACCAAAATCACGTGTACACTTGTAATCCTCTCTCAAATTTATGTGTGTTTGACAAAGACTTCCTCAGGAAAACCAAACTCATGTTGTGTACACTTGTAATCCTCTCTCAAACTGATGTGTATTTGACAAAGACTTCCTCAGGAAAACCAAACTCAGGTTGTGTACACTTGTAATCCTCTCTCAAATTTATGTGTATTTGACAAAGACTTCCTCAGGAAAACCAAAATCACGTTGTGTACACTTGTAATCCTCTCTCAAATTTATGTGTATTTGACAAAGACTTCCTCAGGAAAACCAAAATCACGTTGTGTACACTTGTAATCCTCTCTCAAATTTATGTGTATTTGACAAAGACTTCCTCAGGAAAACCAAAATCACGTTGTGTACACTTGTAATCCTCTCTCAAATTTATGTGTATTTGACAAAGACTTCCTCAGGAAAACCAAAATCATGTTGTGTACACTTGTAATCCTCTCTCAAATTTATGTGTATTTGACGAAGACTTCCTCAAGAAAACCAAAATCACATTGTGTACACTTGTAATCCTCTCTCAAATTCATGTTTGTTTGACAAAGACTTCCTCAGGAAAAGGAAGGGGAAGGAGGCAACATAAATGACAGCAGAGGCCAGCACTAAACAGGAACAAGGAGCTTGAACTACCACCCATCTACAAAAGTCTTCTTGTATCACATGAGGTATTCGGCTGCTGAGATTCCCACTCACTGCCTTGAATCAATATGTGCAAAAAGTAAGGAAACAGAAACAGAAAAAGCATAAGGCATTCAAGCACTAGTAATACTGAAAATGAAAGGAAGAATAGAAGAATAATAAAAAATACTAGTATATGAAAATTAAATTTAATACTTATTCAAACTGATCCTTAATCTTAGTACAAATGCTACTGAAAACATTAAATCCTTTGGAAAGTGCACTCAATTTTATCAATGCAATTTTCTGTCCCAAAGAACAAGCCTGTAAAATACTAGAACTATTGCTTAAAGCATTATTATTAATGAAACACTATGTGTAAAGCTGTGTATTAAAGTTCAAGCTTCAGTGACTTCCTGACAAAGCTACTATGTCAACACTTTGTTGATCAGGTCTCATGGTATACACAAATGCTTCTCAGGTAAATAATCCACAAACTGCAGAATTAAACAATTGCAGCTTTCTCAAAACCATTGATAATGTGGGCCAATATTTCAGTCCTTGTTGTATCAGCTAGCTTGATTATAGAGATTGCAAGGTTTACTAATACAGTGCACTGATGATCACCACACTACCATCTCATCTTCTTTTTCTGTGATGGCCTCCATGAGATATTTAGTAGACAGGCTGTAGAAATGCAATTTTAATTCTTCTTTGCACACTTTATCTGTTGTAAAATCTAGTGGTTGAAGATGGTATGTACATGAGGCAGGAACAAACAATGGAGTGATTCCACTGTCTTTCAGGTTAATTGGCATCTTTGCACTTTGGTGGCACTGGCTTCCTTTGATGTTGAGCACTCAGACAAAAACATGGTGTAAGTGATTGATCTTGACAGGTGTTTGATTTTGGCTCAAAGAGGTGGTAGTGTTGTTTCAGTGTTGTTGGCTGCATCTGCTTCCATTGATGCTATTTATTCAGATGAAAACATGGTGTAAGTATTGAACTTTTGCCAGGTCTTGGATTTGTTCTCATACATCTGAAGTATTGTTCTAGTGTTGTCAGCTTACATTTATGTTTTTCATTTGGTTGAAAACACAGTGCAAGCATTGAAATGGTCAGGTCTTTGATTTGTGCTCATTTGGAAGTATTGTTTTAAACATTCAAGTAACTGCCATTGATATCAGCATAGTTTTATTCTTTTGTATTCTTTTATTTTGGGTATTTGCAAAGGTTAAACTGAAATAAAGTACCTATTATTGTGCAAACTTTGACAGGTAAAACCACAAAATTAGGTACCAACAAAAATGTTTTTATTCTTTTTTCAAAACCATGAAAACTGAGTTCCATGAAAACAAATAATAATGCAGCATGTCATTCTCATTTGTACACCATGACTTTAGTCCAATTTCAACAGTTTCAGACAATGTGTTTATTAAATTTTGGATTTTAATACAATGGCATCTCTGAACTATTTTCTGAGGAGTTTCTTTACTTTTCAACAAGTATATATACAGCCATATTGAATATCATAATTGACATTTATTTTTAGTAGTAGTACTATCCAAACATTTCAGAAAAATATCTATTCCCTTCAGTTTCTTAACTACCTAAAACTAAACTAAGAAAGTATAGGTGATTATAGGGTTGCAATAAAAATGTTGGGAAAGACGGAAAATACTGGAAACCTGATGACTTGATTATTTGGATTTTTTGTGCAATACTCAAAATGATCAAGTCATAACTAACATAAGTGAAGTGGTTGCCACTGATCATAGATATTAGGTTATTTCTTTGCAATGGTGATGCTATAGTTTTTCAGGCTGTATCCTGATATCTCATTTAATGGCTATACATACACCAGAGTAAACAAAAACCATTTAAAAATCAAATACTGAAATGTGGCACTTTTCAGGACACATACACATATTGAATATCAGAAATATGTGAGAAACTGACTTAAACATTTAAAGAATACATGCTTAATGGAGCAAGAAAAACAGGTCACAGTGATCTACTTTTGGTATAGTGGTTTTGAATTCTTCAAGGTGCATGTACAGATATATTTTCATGACCGAACAAGCAACAGCGTCTCAGAAACTGACTTAAATGCAACAAGTGCTCATAATCACTGAAATGTCAAATGTAGATCACAGTGAACTACTTTGGAAGGGAGATGCATTTCTCAGTATGTATATAAAGCTCCATCTGTAATACTGAAAATGAAAGAATCTGTTACACTCATTTTGTGATTAAATAAATGAACATAAATCTGTAACAAGTGCACTGAGTAATGTCAACTCATTTTTGTCAATAAAATCTCTTGCTTTCAGTACAAAATATTAGTTACATATAATGATTAGTGACTAAGTGACATCAAATGATATGCAGTTACACATAATGATTGGTGACTAAGTGACGTCAAATGATATGCAGTTACACATAATGATTGGTGACTAAGTGACGTCAAATGATATGCAGTTACACATAATGATTGGTGACTAAGTGACATCAAATCATATGCAGTATGCTTTTAGTGATTTCAAAACATGGAATAACAGAAGAAAAAACAAAGAAATAATAAACTTACATACAAGTAATCCATTCAGAATATAATGATGCCCAAAACAAACTCATCTCTTCTCTCCACAAAAAGTACAAATCCAAAGAAAATAAACACATTTCACTCACATGATGTGTATTTCTTACCATAAGTATTTTGTGATTTTAGGCTGTTTGAGACTGGATTGTTTTTTTTAATATTTTATATAATAGCAAAGTCTGTGATATTTCTCAGCTGATTAATTGTCAAGAGCTCGATGTCCTAGCTTTCTAGAATATTATATATTTCTCAAATGCAAATGTGGTTTCAGAAATAACATAGGGTATTTCTGGCAGGTCCTCCTGGTCACTGTCATTGGTAGATCCTCAATCCTGTTTATTGGGATCTAAATTTTCTCTCTCTGCATCTAGGTGGAGATGGATATGTCAGCATCAGTATTACATTCAATAGTGAGGCTGTCCCCATAAATTTTAATCCAATGCTGAACATCATTAAATTAGTCAAGACATGCTCATAGCATAGCTTTAGCCTCTTCAACATCTTCTTCCATGAATCCCTCAAAGTAATAATGCTATTCGCGGAATAAGCTTTCCTTTTCCTGGAAGTCTCCATTGCGAGATCAAATATCGTAATTCTCTCGCAAATACTGGTAATACAGAACTCACTTTTAAGTCTGATTTCACAAAATGTGACACTTAATTGTCTGAACGGACCTAGATACATTATGCAAAGGAGCAAGTGTCCCTTCTGGGCTGTACTGCATCAGATTACAGAAAGCAATGGCCGCTTTGGAAGACATGCTGCTGCTGATCCATTCCGTGATTTGTTGCCATCCAGGTGTCAAATAAACAATGGTCGACAATAAACTGATCTTTTGTATAATCAGCAAGCTGTATTTACAGAGATTAAGTCACTGATTTGCTGGTGTGGCTTTAGTGCAAAAGGCAGATTCGACAGTCCTATGTCTTCAGCGAGATACAATATCTGACATGGACCATTAACAATTATGGCTTATTAGAGACACAGACAATTTTGGGTATGCGATAGCCTGTTAGGAATACAGTCTCTTATGTTGTCTGAATACAGTAGTGGCTAATTACAGTTAAACTGTGGCTTTAAGAACATGTTGTCTGAATACAGTAGTGGCTAATTACAGTTAAACTGTGGCTATAAGAACATGTTCTTAAAATGTCCAAATCAAGTACAGTCATTTTCAAGTAAAGTTTTCAGCTGAAAGATTGTGAAAATTACTTATTTCAAATTTTTTTTTTTAAATGATAGTTTTTATAATTTTGTTCATGGAGTCCATAGTGTTACCATATCATATTAAAATTGGATTATAGCGAAACTGGTTATAATGGAGGACAGCTGTATTATGCCTTTAAGCAGCATCCAAACATCATCAAATGTAATTTAGAACATACAATCTTCAAAGAATATGTTAATTACTTGCTCATAGACCTACACTTTCATTTTACCAGAAAATAAAAAAATAATTTGTCTTCTAACTCAGTATCAGTATTTGTAATAGCTGATATTTATGGAATATCACTAACAGGAGAAAAATGCATTACATTCGTACAATGTGGGCAATCTTATTGTCAATCGAATATACTTCAATGGAGCGACACTGCGTCAAAACGTCACTCCTGATACAAGATTTGGATTGATAGTTCTTGATAGTATGTATGTAGTTACCTTTCTTTTGTTACTACTGTGCATGCAATTAGGTCACTGTTGTCTGTAAAATAAGAAAAAATATTATAAATCACAAACATGCCATGTTAAACTTGCATTATTGATGGTTTGTTCTGGTTGGATACAGTTAATACAGACATGTACCGCAGTAGACTATTTTGATAAACAATGCATACAACTTAAAATAAGTCTAGATATTTGTGAATTTTTAACATTTTGTTGTTTTGTCTTCAAGTCAATAAACAAGAATCTCTTAAAGGGAGTGATGTTCTACTGGGTGAAAAGAATTTCCAGAAATTCAAGATATGAAAATATCTTCCTTTTAACTGCTGACTGTTGAAACCATCTCTAATAATCTACACCAATAACAATATTGTCAAATTAGTTGCTGTAGTGGACATAGTCGATTTTAGATTGGTACCATTTTCATTTAGGACCAAGTAGACATAACTGAAGTCTTTTGGTGAAAAACCCATATTGAGCAGTGACTGTAAGGTTTTCAAGAAGCCTGTTGTGGCAGTCATACCTGATGTATGATCAGTACATTTTCAGTTAGGACCACCAAAGTATTATAAGAGGTCTACTGGAGACACCAACAACATGGAGATGGATGATGTCAGCATCAGTATTACATTCAATAGCGAGGCTGTCCCCATAAATTATTTTTATTTAGGAAAAACTAGACACTAAAAAACCTCTAATCATGACACCCCCATGTCAAAATGACTATCCATTTATGAGCAGAGACAACATTTTCAAGAAGGCCGCCATAGTGGCCATATTGAAAGATCAGCACCAATTTAATTCAGGATGAACAAGACATTATATCACCATCTTAATATGACTCTCCATTTTGGAGGGTAACAAACAGTAAGATTTTCATGCTACCATAGTGGCCATATTATATATCCAATGCACACTATTTTCATTCTGGACCAACTATACATCATAAAAGGTCTTCTGGTGAAAGCACAATGTTGATAGGACCAGCCAACTAAGAGTAGAGATAATATGATTTTACAGACAGCAGCCATTGTGGCTACCACATTGGAGGTCAGACTGGCATCATTTTCATTTGCACCCAATTACGCATCATAAGAAATCTTTCAGTGAAAATGCCATGCTGATATGATCATTCATACAGACAGTAGTGATATCAAAATTTTCAAGATAGCCACTGTGGTAGCTATACTGGATATCTGAGCAACACTTTTCTTTTATGACCACACTGACATCATACAAAGTATTCTAGTCAGAACACAATGCTGATATAGTCAGCTATCCAAAAGAAGTAGTGATAATAAAATTTTCCACATGGTCTGAATACATTCCACAGAATGCTTTGAATTTCGAAAAGGTTACTTGCTGAAGCCATCCATGAAAATGCTCACCTTCTAACCACACACCGTTTAACGATGTTTTATGGTCTGGCCTTTTAAATCATTATTTTTAAAAAATCATGATCAAAAAATAAAGAAACTTTCAGAAAAAGGAAACTGATGATTGCATATGTGTACAAATGGTTAGGCACATGTGCAAAAATCTCTTAGTTACCAGACTCAACCATGGCTACTGATGTAATATGACAATCATTACAAAGTCATTCACTGCAAAGTTGCAGTGGAAAAATAATATATTTTCCCCCAATTTTTTTTAGCTTTTCAAAATCAAATTCCAGGACATTTTATACAATTTTCAAGGAGGTTTCAAGGATATTTCACTTGGATTACAGGACCTCCTTAAAACTCAGGATGGCACTGGAACCCTGTAATAAGACCATTCAGAAGAAGTAGCATTGACAAGACATGATAAGAAGTCTTCTGGTGAAAGCCCCATGACAATGCAATTTTCCATTGCAAGATGGCTGCCATAACGCCCACCTTGGACACTACATATGTGGCACTCACCAGATAATATGTACTTTTGAGAGAGTGACGTATGTAAGGTGAAGTAGTTCGCATTTAAAACATGCACAGTGGAGAGAATGTTGGCATATCTCTATGCTACATTAATGTAATGTGGATGATATTTCTTTTGGATATTGTACTTTTGGAAATTTTACATGATTTAAGTACACTGCTAACTAAAATGACTGCTCCCTTGTGTTAAAAAATCAGTCTGAATTAGTCTAAAGTGCACTATACATAGCAGCTATTAAAATAGGGAAAATGAATTTTGCAAGACTAGACAATACCAGCTTCTGAAAGTGCAATGAATGAATTACCAAATATATAAAATGTAAAAAAAGTTATCAGCTTTTTTATACAATTGACCTCTGAAGTTCAGGAAGTGAAAATGACCAAGTAGAGCTAGCACTTTTTTGAAAGGTGCACATTTGAAGTAAGGCCAAGCTGTATACTCTATAACCCATAGTACACCCATCAATCATACACCAAAATAAAGGGAATTAAAGGTTCTTTGCATTATACCTAAGATATACAAGGTCTTTTTTAAATAGTCAGTAAAACCAGTGAGGAGAGCCGGGGAAATTATTTTTCTTTAAAATCCTAACCCTATGCAAAATGCGAAACTGTATAGCGCCACCTTAAAGAAAATATAAAAATGTTTGCAATTATTTTTTTTATTTTCATATAATTATGTATGATGTTCTGAATAAAATGGTACATTCATACTGATGTTAAGCATGAAAATAAGCTAATTATGATCATTTTTTCTCTTGCTTACATAATTTGCCATGAGGTATGTTTGTGTGAGTAGTGACCTTAATTATGGGGAAATTAGAAGTCTTAGAATATAGGAATAGAGTCAACTTAAATTTAAAACTGTTGCAATAAGTGACAGAAATATATGGTGAAAATGTTTCTTTTCATTTATTTGCAATGAAATAAAAAAATAAATGAAGAGAAAGTGAATTCACTTCTTCCATATTAAACAATAGGCAAATATTTTACACTTTGACCTTTGACCTTTATGAACCTGATGAGTTACCTCCCTTTTCTAATTGTAAAATTCTTTGTTGATCTCTCTGAAATAATTCTGGCTAGTTTCATGTTCCTGTCATTCAGCATAACATTGGTTGCTATGTTTACAAAATGTAATGTGCATTCTTAAAATAGCTCACTTTTATCATGGGGGGGGGGAGGCTGGACTTGTTAGAGACTAAATACTGTTCTGTGGGGGGAAAGGCAGGAGAATTATTCAAAAGGATTGTTTTGATGCTTGCGACTTAAATGTTTCAGCCATATAAACATAATTAAATCATACAAAAATAATACCTATATCTTCTTTATGGTGGCGCTCACCAGATAATATGTACTTTTGAGAGAGTGACGTATGTAAGGTGAAGTAGTTCGCATTTAAAACATGCACAGTGGAGAGAATGTTGGCATATCTCTATGCTACATTAATGTAATGTGGATGATATTTCTTTTGGATATTGTACTTTTGGAAATTTTACATGATTTAAGTACACTGCTAACTAAAATGACTGCTCCCTTGTGTTAAAAAATCAGTCTGAATTAGTCTAAAGTGCACTATACATAGCAGCTATTAAAATAGGGAAAATGAATTTTGCCAGACTAGACAATACCAGCTTCTGAAAGTGCAATGAATGAATTACCAAATATATAAAATGTAAAAAAAGTTATCAGCTCTTTTTTATACAATTGACCTCTGAAGTTCAGGAAGTGAAAATGACCAAGTAAAGCTAGCACTTTTTTGAAAGGTGCACATTTGAAGTAAGGCCAAGCTGTATACTCTATAACCCATAGTACACCCATCAATCATACACCAAAATAAAGGGAATTAAAGGTTCTTTGCATTATACCTAAGATATACAAGGTCTTTTTTAAATAGCCAGTAAAACCAGTGAGGAGAGCCGGGGAAATTCTTTTTCTTTAAAATCCTAACCCTATGCAAATTGCGAAACTGTAGAGCGCCACCATAGCACCATTTTCATTTAGGACCAGCCAGACATCATAAGAAGTCATTTAATTAAATTGAGATGACCATCCGTTCAGATTTTCAAGATGGCTGCTATGCTGGCCATACTGGATGTCAGAGTGGCACCATTTTCATTATAATCAACTAGACCTTCTTGGCATGTATGTTTATGAAGAGTTTCATGGCAGTCCTTTATTTAGTTTAGGTGGAAAAGCAGTACTAAACTTGTGCTAATGGATAGAAAGGTGGATTAAAAAGTTAAAATCTTTTAATGAAAATTTATTTTGATTGTATTTTATAACTCTAAGATCATACTGTGTTAAAAAATGAGGCTTTTTGCAATATTAATAACTGACTCCTTGAAAACAGATAGAATATACACTTCTTATCAGGTCATTCTTGACCTGAAAATGACCAACACAACATACCATAACTAAAATTTCTGACTCAATCCAATTCTCATGTATGATTTCTCAACCATAACAGTATTTAACTTCAGTGTACCAACTTTTGTTACATCCAGCTTGAAGTTTTCAAAGGTGGGATCAGGAGAACTGGTATTGTATACACACATTAATAATATTAGTCCATCTGCACTGCACAGATAGTTTTGCTGTCACATAATGCTCTGGCAGATCAAGGTCTATGTTGTTTGTAGTTGGACCTGATGTGTAAGCAAGTAAATGTGGTATGTGAAAAAGTGCCACTTGAGTCCAGTCATACAGAAGACTGAAAAGCAGGTTTGATGCTTCATAATAAATCATTGCATGGACTTTACAGGCTCATGGAGCAAACAACATCAAAATCTGGTACAAGGCAGGGTTGCATAATTTAAATTGCCCTATGTCAATGAACCACAGGTGTCCTGTAGCATGAATTAAACACTTAGCAACAGTATTTTTTAAAAAAAATGAATGTGCTGTTTTAAAAGTAATAAATTGACTCAAAACTCATAAAGAATGAGGTTTTAATAGTCTTTCATCCAGAGAAGGACCAAGTGGGAATTTACAACTGATTATGCTGATTACATCCTTTATGCATAACAGCCTGACTATCGTTTACAATAGCAAGATTAATAGCATGGACTGGTTACTTGTTGATTTGTCTACTGGTATGATTTAGAAACCAGTCAAGACACGAAGTATTAATTGAGTTGTGAATCTGACCATTCTGATGTAACATTTTTTAACAGCTCAGTCACCTGCTTCGACGAAAAAAACTATCCAGTGGCAAAGTTTACTCAGTTGCTGTTTAAAACATAAAAATTCAGATGCATGCAGTGTTTAAAAACAGACCGAATGCTCTCAACATGACTCTTGATTGTCTTTCTAGTTACAATTTGAAAGCTTGAAAGACATTCAGACAGGTCAATAAAGGAGGCAGAGGTTCTAATATTACTGTAATACCCATAATACCTATCCATGAACAAATATCAGTTTGGAGGAAAATCAAATGATGACATGTACAAAGTAACAAACTGTAAAGAAAAATTTGCTAGAAAATTAATTAGTCAAAGACCGCAACCTGAGAAGTATTCAAATTTGAAATAGTTCATTTCTTAAAACTATTTGAAAACAAAACCATTCAATACAGTACACTGACTATGTCTGATACTCCTGAATCTTAGGTTATTCTGGTAAGTCAGCTTAAACCGCAGGGTGATAAGTGATTAATCTAAATAAAATTATAAATAATCAAATTTGTTCTAGCTACACTGTATTCAAATTAACTTTCATTACAACAATTTCATTTTAAAATCTCTAACAAAAATTTCCAATAACAAGGTAAAGATGACGTCCTGGAGTGCTCTCCAAGTTTGAGAAGTTCACAGTATATATGAAAATAATGTGATTAGTAAGAAATTGGTATGGACAAGTCACTTTTCTTAAGTCACTTATCCAGGACAAGTGGATGATAAAAAGCACCTGACTGAACAGTGATGTGTGATTTGGATTTTTAACGTAGCTTTAACAATTTTTCAGTCATACTGCTACGATATCTGCAATGTGGCAGTTTATAGTGATGTCTAGCACTGGGGCATCATGACAGACATGTAGCATGATGTCCCACCCAGACACATTATCCTGACATCAGACCAACCAGTCCTAACACTAACTTCTTAATGCTGAGCACCAAACGAGGCAGCTGTTAGTACCATTTTTATAAATTTTTGGTATGTCTTGGCCAGGGATCGAACCCACGACCTCCCGTATCCGAGGCAGACGCTCTAACCACTAGGCCACCGAAGCGGTCCCATTAACTTGTGACAATCCAGATACAACATTAATTCTTTAGAAAAGAACTATACAAACAAGAGTACTTAAAACAGAACATGATATGTCAGTTTTGTAAATATCTTCTCTACTAGTGACCTTCACCTTTGAGCTTGGGACTGGACATGATTAGGAAAAAAGTTGCATCAAAATATAAATTGGGATTAAAAAGTGTCAGCCTGGACAAGAAAACAGGCCTCTGACTTATATTATCACTTGTAGTGGAAACACTGTCATGAATTAAATATATAAAAGCTAAATGTTTCATTAAAATATCTTTATTGGTTCAAATGTTATACCAATATATGAATAGAGCATACATACACCTCTCCCTCGAAAATTCTCACACAACAGGGTCCACAAACATAGACCGCACTATAAGCGAGGGTGTGATTTACCGAGGGACCTCCAAAATTTGAAAAAAATCTGCATATACATTGAGAAAACTGGGGGTGGTGGAGGGGGTGTGTTAGGGAAATGGGCTGTTTAATGACTGAATCCTCGTTTTACAATCATGTTGATAATAATTGTTAATAACATGCTTTATCTAATGAAGTTGTTCGTTATTCTGTGTAAATAACATTTATTTTCAGAATGTCCAACACGTGAAAGATCGTTCCAACTGATTTCAACAACCATCATGTGAAAACATCTGTATATTACGTCACTACTTTTTGTTTTGTTGATTAGTCTGGTTCCCAGAGTGGTATTTAATACTATACTACCAAGTCAGGAGTCAAAGTAGCTAGGAACTAGACAAACCAAACACGATTTTTTCCCCCCAAAACTAGTGACATTTATGTTGTGAGACAATCGCCTGCATCAAAACTAAAGTTTTGTATTGCTCAATTAGTACAATATTGATGTCATGATTTCATGGAAAGTAATAGTGAAACTTCTTGTGATCCCTGAAGATATCTCTAAGTGCCAGTTTAGGAATTCTCTGAAAATCGCTTGCCCACAAATGGTCCGTATCTTTGAAACCAAGCTCTTTATTCGTTTCACTTGGTTGCCTTGCTATCTTTGACCACAGTTATGAATGAGTCCATTAATTTAAGGTAGTTTATGTTACATACACAATAACATTTATAACAGTGTTCGACTGATCAAATGAAGTGAGTTCATCCGACATACGACCAGGGCTGCTAGATTTTAAATATGTAGGATTTACGTGCCTTTTAACTTTTTTTTTTATTCCACCTCCTTTATATGATTCAAAAGACATAATTAACGTGATTATACAAAGGAGGCCAGCTTTTAATTCATTACAATAATACAGCAAATATTTCTGCAAGTCAGTTATCAAAACAGTCAGCACTTAATTAGGTTCTCAGAGAAATGCTTGCGGACATTGCTGTTATGGTAGATTGGCACATTTTACGTTTAAATACACATTGCATTTATATTGATTACACTTAAGAAGAACTAAGAGATAGAATCAAAACACAAATTTCACTTAATAAAAATTATTTAATTGGCATTTAAATATTAATGTACTGCCTACACTAGGCATTAAGTGACATTTTCACTGACTGAAACTTCCTTGAATATCTTTAACTATGGTGTACTAAGAATGTCATTTTGGAAAGAAAATGTAACCAATTTAAGACTTCTTATGAAAAGCTGATAATTTCAAAATGCTGATTAAAATTTCTAGGTCATATCTAGCGTTTTCGACCATAAAACGAGCGATCTATCAACATTTCAGTTACCAATTTTGATTGTGATGTTTTTCAAGTTTAAGAAATAGGGATCAAGTTTTTGGGGTATTTTCTAGTTCAAAAAATGATATCCATGGCAGACATAAGCGGGTTTGTGAGTTATCAGGAGACAAGTTATCGAGATAGTGGTGTATTTTTATTATCCCTTGCCATGACCTTGAGACAGGGTGTACGGCTACTGTATGCAACACACCATCTACGCATAATACATTACTGGCTAAAGTTTCATTTAAATACCTTCAGTGGTCCAAACATTTTATACAACAAAATAATACATGTCAAAAGTATATTTTCTCATGCCATGACCTTGATCTTGAGACAGGGTGAGAGGCCATGGTATGCAACACACTGTCTATACATGATATACAACTGAAGTGCTTAGGGGCCCCGAGTGGCCGAGTGGTCTAAAGCGCTCACCATTCCAGATCACTGCCATCTCACCTCTGTTTGCATGGGTTCGAGTCCAAGGCTCGGCTAACGTGGGCACGTGGGAAAGCCTACCAGTAGCTTCTCGTGGGTTGGTGGTTCTTCCCTGGGTTTTCCAGGGTTCTTCCTCCACCAGTTATACTGGCCGCCATGTATAGCCTATCTTGTGCTGAAAAATGGCGTTAAACCCTAGAACAACAACAACAACTGAAGTGCTTAGAAAGTAACGATTAAGACTAGGACACAAGTCATATGATTACATTTTCCTTTGCTGTGATTGACCAAGATGCAGGTGTCAGGACTGGGTATGTGACACATAGTTTAGTCAATTATAATTTGGCAAAGTTTCAAGAAAATCACCCCAACCCCTATGAAGTTATTAGCCAGACAAGCAAATGTTAACTGATGATCATACGGCTCACATATATATCCAGTACATACTATACCTGACTTGTGACTGGTTTAGAAAGAGTTGTGCAAAATATTTTCAAATATATTGAAGCAAACAAAAACCAGTAATGTTTCATTTTTAAAGAAAAAATACCCCCAAAAATTAATATGCTCGAGAGAAACTGATAATCAAAGACAATTAATCTACAAAAAAGTAAGGAGAAATTATGACCTATATATTTCTTGTTGCATTCTTTGCTAGGTAAACAATTATGACTAATATTTAAGAAAAATATACAGACTTAAAAGATCAGGCCCACTAAGGGTTGAAAACAAAACAAGTTCACTGAAATAAATTAATACAGTCAAACTGTTATATATATATATATATATATATATATATATATATATATATATATATATATATATATATATATATATATATAAACAGTAATAATTTAATGACATTCAGTGAAGTAAAAAATAAACTAATCAACACTGGCTAATCAAACATTTTGGGAGAAATTATTGTCGGATTCACAAGATCATACAGTCAATGACTGTGAGGAGACTTTAAGATACTCACTGAGATCCAGGATGTTATCAATCTTTACACAGTCTGCATCCTTGGTGAGGGGTAACTGGGTTTCTGGCTCCTGCATTAAGGTCAAGGACATGTCACGGACAAGGAAGAACACTCGAATGGCCTGAAAAGTAAAAAAGTCATAAGAGTTTGACTTTGCTATGCATTAATTAGCCTGAGCATCTGTAAGCTGATTCACTTTTGTATCCCATTCTGGATATGTGAAACAAGCATGACAATGAATCACCTTTTGCTATGTATTTTCTTTCCTGTTTCAATTATTACCAATACATGTGACAACAAACCACCATAAAAGGCTGAATACATCAGCAGTGATCAAGGAAGTGTGAGGTATCTCACAAAGTAGGCATCAAACTTACTCTACATACTCGTTGATAAGTCAAATCAAACTACTAAGAAAAAATAACCTGATTGGCCGTAGCATAATGTACCTGCAGCTCAGATTCAAAGTTGTTTGTTCTACTGATCACCCCTAACAACTGTTCAGACCCAGTTCTGCTGATACATGATGTGACACCAGATCTCAATTTGTGCAATTTACAGCTGGACTTGTAAGTGAGTATACATGGTATCAGTGCACTTACTCAAGTTACAAGGTGAGGGGTTTAAGACTAGATCCAGCTTTACATAATAATTTCTTCAAATAAGACATTTAAACCTGTCCCAGAAACATCCTTATTCCAACATCTAACTTTTTTATTATATTCTTCACAGCAGACCAAAATGTCTATGTCTCGAGATGTTCAGAAAATGTAACTATTGAAAAATTCCTATAATGGTTCAAGAATCTAATTTAGTATTCTACTAAAGCACACAAATGATGTCTCCCAATTATCACTTCTCAGCCTCAGGTGAAGCTCAAATCTGCAAACAAGGTTTTCGTGGAAAACAAGTTAAAAGTTCAAAAAGTAAAAAACCTCCCTTCCCTAATTTCAAAACCAGTGCAATCAGAAATAAGAAAATAACATAAGATGATTTTATTGGTCACTTTCGTGTATATAAAAATAATGATATCATTTTGGAAAAATGAACACCAAAGGCAAGAAAACAAGACTGCCAATCTAACAATCTACTTTTGTTATGATTTCAGTTATTGAAGAAGCAATAAAAGTTATAACATTTTTGTCACAGCATTACCATTAGTATCTTCTGTTAACATTTTTGTCACAGCACTTACTCATTAGTATCATTAGTTAACATTTTGTCACAGTGCTAACATTATTATTTTCTGCTACAAGATCTTTTTTTGTTAGATTTTGTATTTGAAAATTGGAGGACAGTTTTAGTTTTGGCAAGTATCAGAACTTTATATCAGTAATTTAATCTTAAATCTTATTTACCTCATCCTTTTTTATCTGAATCTTATTTACCCCATCCTTTTTTATCTGAATCTTATTTTCTCCATTATTTTTTATCTGAATCTTATTTTCCCCATTCTTTTTTATCTGAATCTTATTTTCCCCATCCTTTTTATCTGAATCTTATTTACCCCATCTGTTTTCTTATCTGAATCTTATTTACCCCATCTGTTTTCTTATCTTAATAAATGAATATTCAAAAAGAAGATGCTGTAAATCACAAACCTTTAAGGCATTAAAAAAGTGTGACAGCTGAATTTTAAAAAATATTTACATGAATGTATGTGGAAAGAGATTTAATATCATGCATAGGAACAGTACAACTTTATAATGCATGGGAACAGTTTGTGATGTCAAGCAGTGAAGTAAGACCTTATTGAAACAACTAACAGTAGCTTTGAAATATGAGCTGGTGTTTCTGAGAATAAAGTCTGTTTTTTTAAAAGGACACATCAATTTACAGGTTTTGTATAACTGACCTGATAAGATTTCTTTTAACTACTTTGGTGCAAAGGGGGCACGTGTTAATGTTCTATCTGGATTCTCAGAAACAGTTTCTGATGTAATTAAAAGATAATTACTGTCAAGTGCAAACCTTGCAATACCCTTTTCCTAATTCCTTTTATAGCTGTTTTTCCAAGCAAAGTGGGCAAAGAGTTCATTACTTTTGCTTTATTTATATACTTAAGAATTAGTATTACACACTGTCAAGGGTGCTGGAACCATGACAACCAGCAGAAGTGTCTTCAGATGCAGGGCATCAGGTATTTTTCCTACATTACAAGGGCTTTTAACCTCAGTTACTTCTTTATGGGAAATGTTCATTCTGATAAGGATGCTTTTTTCCCTGCCCCCCTCCCCCTTACTCTCTTTAAATCCCTTTGTATTTGAAAGATACAATATAAAAACATTTTCTAACATTAGGAAATCAAATTCTAATACATGTATTTGACAATCAACTTCAAATATTCTATAATGATTTTCTTACACAGTATCCCCAAAATATGTATGTTCTACCTGCCTGCTATGGAAGGTTGTTGTTGTTGTTGTTGTTGTTGTGGGGTTTAACGCCATTTTTCAGCACATGATAGGCTATACATGGCGGCCAGTATTAATGGTGGAGGAAGAACACGGGAAAACCCCGGAAAGAACCACCGACCCACGAGAAGCTACTGGCAAGCTTTCTCACATACCAACATTGGCTGAATCCAAGACTCGAACCCATGCAGACAGAGGTGAGATGGCAGTGATCCGTAACGGAGAGTGCTTTAGACCACTCGGCCACTCGAGGCCCCTGCTATGGAAGGATTACCACAGCTAAGGAAACAAATCCCCCAAAAACGTTTGGTAAAGCAAAGGACCTTTTTGACCAAATTGATGTGTACATTCTGGACAGGAAGTGAAAAATAAATTATCTGTCTTCTTTTTATGGAAGCAGTATGCTAATGAAGTACCGTCTGTACTTGCTTATATGATGAGACCAACTGCAAACTGAACAGACCCAAATCTGCCAGCACATTATGTGCCGACAGATCTGGATCTGTGCTGTTTATCAGGACTACTGAGTACAACAAATGCAGATCCTGATCTGCAGGCACATGCATTATGCTACAGCAGATAAGGATCTTTGCTGTTTATAGTTGGGCTTGACTTAAAAACGAGAATATAAGGTAACTCCAGGCACAATTGGGAAACAATATCATCATGAACATTCCTCTAAAGTTTCACTATAATGGCCTATCCATATTAAAAAATAGAGGTCACAAAAAAAAGCAGCCCAATTGTATGCCTTTGAGAAAAGACCTTGCTTGTATAACACAACAACAGATGTTATATGATACTGTACCTGTACAATAATTTTCACCCTAACGTTTATGATGTCATTTTAGTAGCAGTGCATTCAACAGTGAGGATGGAATCGACTTTGATTCAAAGTGGGTGGGTCGGCCACGTGCTTTCCCCCACCCAGTTTAACCTCTAAACATGTTTTGGTCTACGTCCTAAAACTTAACAGCTGACCACTACATGTTTGCCCCCTCCCCAAAATAATTCTGCTGGTGCCCCTGTATTTTAGTATTAAATTTCAAAACAATATTTCATTTGAATAAATAAATGTGCCTACCTGACACTTCAATCAGACATTCAAAACCACTTAATTATTTAAATAATCTGAGGCAGTCTGATATAATTTGATTCAATTTGAAGCTGACCACGACAAGTGAAGAGCATGTAAAGGTAACCATCACTAAATCATATAGGACACATGGTACTAATTATATGGAAAAATGGGAACCAGCCTGGAAATAGATGAACATAAAATAGAGCATATATGGGTTTGGCTGACCAGGATTGGTTAATAATGTAAGTCATATTTTAGGAAAAAGCATCTTTTGAGAGCTTATCCTAGTTGTAAGTGAGAAGAAAAAAAAGACATTGTTTTACTGATGGAATTTCAGTCCTTTAACAGTCTATAGTTTGGAACACTCATTACTAAAATTAGCACCTGACTCTTTGGTGCAGAATTGAAACACATGTTTCAAACACATGCAGGTCCAGAAAATAACACAACTCATATCCTTTCCTCTAGAAAGAATCCAACATCCAGGTTTCATCTATACTGATAACTATAGGGTTTGATCATGATGAGCACTCAGAAATTTTAAGTTACAGAATTTTTAATATCATGGTGTTTGCATAGGTTTACTATGGGAACTGGATTGCTACCTTGAGTCCTATACTTGCTACTCTTATGTCCAGTAGGTGCTTTAAAATGCTATGAGAAATAATAAGCATCCTAAGGAGCATAACGTCTAATACTGCTACCTACAAATGAAATAAAATTTGGACTGGTCACAACATTCAGAAAATCCTGATTATTTTTTAATGCTTGGAAAAATGTCTAGGATCACCAAGCAAAAAATTGGGTTGGTCAGAAAACTTGGGAAACAAAGCTTTTTATCTTTTAGGACTTGTATAGCCTTAATTTAGCAGGGTGAGATAAAAGTCTGTATTAGCATATTATTTCTTTGGATTAGACTGATAAGCTTCATAAAATGTATACATCTCTGAGTTAATCTAGAATGTAAACCAGACAATAAATCCTATCAACTTGCAAACACCTTCTTGGAAGGAATAATAATGACCTACTGACACACTGTTGTTGAGACTACATGACATAAAGCTCTTTAAATAGACTCTTTCATGTAATGCTAATAGAGCAGAAGTAATATACCTATTCACAGCAAACTGTCTTACATTATGTTCTTATCAGGAAAGTCAAAAACTGTGAAAACTGATTAAAAGAAGGAAGTGTTTCAGGTACAGTGTTTGTGCATTTACATGTAACTCAGTTTCACTTCAACATGAATGGGCAAAACCCTTAAATGGCATTATTTTCTATCCAACAACAATTATAGATCATATATATTCAATTATAAGCCTAGCCCAACTGAAAATTCCACAGACCCAGATATGCTGTCACATAATGTACTACCAGGCCTTGCTATATGCAGTTGGTTTGGAGTAATCTGTAATCAACAAAGAAACTGATCTCCTGGTACTTCATGACAACAAAATAGGATAGTTGCTTAGGTGTACCAGCCAAGAGACTAATTTGAAATAAAAACCAAATGAGACATAAAACTTTTAATTTTGTTGTTATGGCTTTACTGTCATTTTTCAGCACATGATGGCTTTACAAAAATTATCTGTTGTCCACTGTAAATGCATATCAATGTCAAAGGATCTTTGAAAAGGTATTCCAAAGAAAACAAATTTAATCAAAATTTAAATGAGTGAAATCTTATAAAGCAAGTTTCAAGAAAGTACAGAAATATGTTCTAATTTTTCTTTTCATTTTCCATGCATGTATTTCAAAACATTTAGATGGAAAACATTTGAATGAAATGCTATAAAATTATGATATTATTACATTTTGGTGAAGGGGCCCAGAGTGGCCGAGTGGTCTAAAGCGCTTTCCGTTATGGATCACTGCCATCTCACCTCTGTCTGTGTGGGTTCGAGTCTCGGATTCGGCCAATGTGGGTATGTGAGAAAGCTTGCCAGTAGCTTCTCGTGGGTCGGTGGTTCTTCCCGGGGTTTTTCTCCGGGTTCTTCCTCCACCATTGATACTGGCCGCCATGTATAGCCTATCGTGTGCTGAAAAATGGCGTTAAACCCTACAACAACAACAACATTTTGGTGAAATTTTCACCAACAGTGTTTTCCTTGTTTTGATGTATGCCTTAATTTTTTTCTACAACATACGAATTTTATAGAAATTGATACTCCCTGACAATTATATTATTCATCCATATGGATTGTATACATATCAGATAATCCTGTTATCAATCGATATGGATTGCATACACATCAGATAATCCTGTTATCGGTCAATATGGATTGCATACACATCAGTTAATCCTGTTATTGGTCAATATGGATTGCATACACATCAGTTAATCTGGTTATCGGTCGATATGGATTGCATACACATCAGTTAATCTGGTTATCAGTCGATATGGATTGCATACACATCAGATAATCCTGTTATCAATCGATATGGATTGCATACACATCAGATAATCCTGTTATCGGTTGATGTGAATTGCATACACATCAGATAATCGTGTTATCGTTCGATATGGATTTCATATATATCAGATAATCCTGTTATCGGTTGATATGGATTGCATACACATCAGATAATCGTGTTATCGTTCGATATGGATTTCATATATATCAGATAATCCTGTTATCGGTCGATATGGATTGCTTACACATCAGATAATTCTGTTATCAGTCAATTTGGATTGCATACATCTCAGATAATCATGTTATCGGTCAATATGGATTGCATACATGATATTATAATCCTGTTATCAGTCCATATAGATTACATACAAGATCAAAAACCTGTTATCGGTCCACAGGGACTGTGTACATTATCAAATAATCCTGTTATCAATCCACATGGATTACATACACAATCAGAATTCATTATTAGTCCATACTGATTATCCATACTGATTATGTACATTATGAGATAAGCTGATTATCGGTCCATTATGGATTGTGTACATGATCAGATAATCCCATTATGGGTCCATATGAATAACATACATTATCGGATAATCTGATTATCAGTCCATATGGATTATGTACATGTTTAGATAATCATATTATTAGTCCATATGGATTGTATACATTATCAGATAATCCCATCATTAGTCCATATGGATTGTATATATGATCAGATAATCCTATTATTAGTCCATATGGATTGTATATATGATCAGATAATACAATCATTAGTCCATATGGATTGTATACATGATCAGATAATCTTATCATTAGACCTTATGGACTGTGTACATGTTCAGATAATCCTATCATTATTCCATATGGATTGTATACATGATCATAATCCTATCATTAGTCTATATGGATTGTATACATGATCAGATAATCCTATTATTAGTCCATATGGATTGTATACATTATCAGATAATACAATTATTAGTCCATATGGATTGTGTACATATTCGGATAATCCTATTATTAGTCCATATGGAATGTATACGTGATCAGATAATCTTATCTGTCCATATGGTGTACATACATGATCTGATAATATGATTATCAGTCCATAAGGATTGTATACATGACCAGATAATCCCATTATTAGTCCACGTAGATTGTATACATGGTCCAAAAATCCCAGTCTCCATGCCTCCCTGTTTTTACCTCCACACTGAAGCTTGAGCTTCTTGGACAGGTCCCTGAGGGTAATGATTCTCCAAGGGTCAAATGTCAGTTGGGTAGCATGGGTAGCATTTGTCTTTTCATGCCAAACAAGTGTGTGTGTGTGTGTGTGTGTATATATATATATATATGATGGGGTTGGATATAGGTGGGAAATAAGGGATGGGAATCTTAATTTCTAAATCATGACCCAAGATTTAATTTAACTCTTTTGGGGTGGACCCCAGGTGTCAATGTCAGCGGCATGTATAAATTTGTCTTTTCATGAACAAGTGTATATATATAGTTATGGGTTGGGGATCTCAACAGTTTCCAAGTTATGACCCAGAAATCAATTTCCATATAGTTGGGAAATACCTTAGGGACTATCCCGTGGCCAAGTCTAACATTTGCTGGCACTTGGTTAGTGATCACAAAAATAGATGGCATAAAACTTAGTGAGTTATAAAAATTTATGTAAAATCTCTCCTGTCCACCATACACCATGCAGGTCCCACTCCATGTGGCCAGATCCAAATGTGCTGGCAAAATCTACATGTAGAAGACCATCAGGACGGTCAATTTGACCCAATTAAAATCACGAAATTTGCTTTAAAAAGGGCAGAAATTCAATGATATTACACAGGTACATACATATGGCCTGTATCATAATATACCCTCACTTCTTTAAACGCATGGAGATAATAACTCGAAGTATAACCAACAGCGATATGATATATTATTATAAGAAAGTCTTGTTTCTTTGCTGTTTAATTGAACATAAACACATCAAAGGCCACAGAGTGTGGAGGCAATGAGAGTTAAGTGCCTTGTCTTGTCTAAGATATGCCTCAAGAGACAACCAAGTCTGATTGGGGCAGGCAGGGTTTAATACCCTTTTCCAAGTCAAACACACCAACTACTACTGATAAGCCATTGTGGCTCCCCATCTGATCTGTCTTTATCCACCACAGTGCCTTAAAGCATAACAAATTTGAAAAAAAAGTTCCCCAACCAAACAACTCCAATATTTCTGTCCCATTTCAAGCTCTTCTAATGGCTACCTTTGACCTTAACAAGGGATTAAATTAAATGGAACTGTTCTGAATACCAGGAATATCCTCACAATTTGTGGTGAGTCACTTTAATGTAAATACTTCTATGCATAGGCAGCTACAAGCCCAAACAGTTTATCTGTTTTACAACATACTAGTATTACATCAACACAACTGTCCCAGCTTTACTAAAATTCTTCAAATTTATATTAGAACTGGTATTCTGTATTACTGTGTTAGGGTATTCCTAACAGTTCTCAGAGCATTAACAAAAGGTTGAAAATAAATTCCTAAATGTTCAAATTTAGTACAGTTTCTTTTTTAATTTTTTTTGACCAAAAACAAAATCTTTAAGAATATCTCAAATATGTGAAACCTAAAATTTCACTTCATGGGCAAAACAAATGCTCTCTACATAATTCAATCTTTATTTTTAATTTGTAAATATTTTTAACTGTAAGTTAGTTCAAATTTACAACATTTTTCTTTCAAAAAAGTAAATAATTAAAAAGAAACAGGAATGATTTTAAAATAAACTTTTGAGAAAGATAATTTAAGTTCAATGAAACAGTTGTCACTTATGACCTCACGTTTATAAAACTTCCAACTCTGCACTTTAATGCAATAACTCTTTTGTATTTTACAAAAAAATATTCTGAAGTGAATTAAAGTTGAGAAATTTTATGAATGTAGGTTAGACAGGTGTAAGGAAATCATGCCAGCAAATTGTGCGGTGTGGTTCTCACAACTGTTGTCACACATATTATGTTGTATTGTGATATATCAATAGCTACCACTTTTCAACAAAGAAAGCTGACATAATTTTCTATATCTTTTCAATCTTAAGATCTACAAGAAGTGTTTGTAAAGTGTGTATGGTCTATCTGCAGACTAAAGTACGTTTCCAAAAGCCCTGACAAATAAAAGGTGTAAAGAACTGAAAAACTGCTATAACGGCCTGAAAATCTAATTACATTATCTACATATGAAAGCAAATACCAAATATCATTTGTTCAACTCGAGTGTTTTTTCCTAAAAACCTGCTAAGAAGGTTATTGCCAAAAAAGTCCAAATTCAACAAGTTTTACAATTTTTTAAAAATTAAAAATTGCTGTAATTGGTTGAAAATCTAATCAAGTTGTGACGATGTATATGGTTGGGGTGGGGTGCTCCCAATATTTTATTTAAACTATTGTAGAAGTCCCACCAAGGCTCTATTTCATTGGAAGTTAAATTTAGTGAAAGATAGGTCTAAAGCTCCAAGACCCCATTCAGCAATGCTGACAATTAGATGGCTGAATATATAAAAAGGTTGAAATTCAATGAAAAACAATTTAATAACAATTCCATAATCAATGGACTCAAATTTCCAATTATATTCCTTCCACTTGGCCCTTTAATAAGCCCACTGCATCACTTGATTAGCGGTGCGAGATTGATTTCCAACTGTCCTTGTATTTCTACTCATCTGTTGTATCCTTTCTCTCTTATTTCTCCGAATTCCTTCTCCTCTTCCTCCTTGACCTTCCTCCAAATTCCTTCTCCTCCTCAACTTTCTCTAGACCCCTTCTCGTCCTCCACTCTCTTCCCCACGAGTTTACTTCTATCGGCTTTGACTGTTTTGTCTAGTCTCACTTCTGTCTCCAACTCTTGAAGACTCTGGACTCAATGGAACCAGAAATTCTGTTACTCCTTAAAAAGCTTCCTGTGAAAACACAAGGATGGTACAGTCTTTTTCCTTTGCCCTCTCATCTCACACTTTACACAGCCTTTCATCAGATAACGGCGGTTAAATTTCTTTGGTCACGCATTCATTCACATCGAGATACCCATACATTCTTGTATGGTAAAAAAACAAAATAATACAGCATGGTATCAATTACTTCTTATACATACATCAATAAATTGCATCACATCAGTACATATTCCTAATCCCATTATACTAAACAATATCACAATAATCAGGCACATTTCTTTACCTTACAACTCAAACAAAATACGTAAATATTCAAATATCCATGCTCTGATATATGCATACGTCCATAGGAACTAATCTTACATACTTCAACCATGTTTCCAAATGCAGAATTCAAGCATGTGTAAATGCTAACATAACGCATTAATAAATGCACTGGTTTACTATGAAGTAACCAAATAGCTATTTACAAAATTAATTCTGACCACAAGCTAACAACCTACATAATTCCACCTCACATCTAATAATTCTCTACATAAGGCTCAAGACCATTTCTCTAATACGCATGTAAATGATACACTACAAAGGTAATTGTACATACTTAATGATCCTAGTAATTAAGTGTACATACAACAAATAGTTACAAATATGATGCTGTAATATTCTTTAAAATTGAGCAAATAACTTACTGACCTTTTCGAAACTCTGCCTTTCCTTTGAATCTACGTGTAGGTTTTGCTGCCAAATTACAAGTGGCTTCTTCTCGGAGTAAACCCAACTGATCAGCAATCCATCTAGGCGAATACTAAATTTTCTCTTACAAGTTGGAAGGTATAAATCGGGTCTGAATTGTAATCACGCCATCTATCTCAATTTTTTATTGGATATCGTCGTGGACCAAACCAATCAAACTTAGTGGACAATGTCCCTCTCATTGTCTGTCAATGTGGGGATGGAAAAGGACACGCCTCATTCACCTTGTGGACTTTCCTTTGATCCTTGAACAAACTTTTAACATACAGGTGTAATAACGGCAAGCTTTTTTAAGTGATGTGATTGGTCGCCTTTCCAACTAAGTTTTGGGTCTCTGGCTGGTCATGATAACCTTGCATAAGAGTTCAACACTACCCCCCCCCCCATGTTTAGATATCAAACACAACACCATGGTAATAGCTGGGGCTTAGCAAACATCACACAGGTCATCTATATATTTATAACAATTTACCTCCAACAATTCATTTTCTATGTTGGATAGATCTGTATAAAATTTTGCTAATCAGCTCCTCAGATTGATGGATGGATGAATGAATGGATAGACAGACAGAACAATGGACAGACCAAATCAAGATGTCTCCGAGTATAAGCAGTGAGAGCATAAAACTTTGTCAGTGTGTCAACAGGATCTGGCTCAAAGGAAGGAACAAATCCACTTGTCTGGTGAAACTTGAGAAAAGTGGGAAATAATAATAATAATACATTAAAATGTCAATTATCTAAACCCATCAGGAGTTGCACATGCTTGATAACTAGTTGTCCTGAACAACTGTTTATACTTGTGTCTGTAAAGTCCAGATCAACAGATTTTACTATAATAATAAAAATAATATCATCTTCTTTTAGAAAGGGAAACAGAATGAGGGTGAGAGTGCAAACTAACCTATCCTGGGGCCTCTAATTTATACAATAGTGACATAAATACATATTACTGGATTGCGCTATCTAGACAGAACTGTATAAACAAGATCAGAGGAACCTTGATAAAATCAGTTCTTTTTCGTGAATTTTAAATGGAAACAAAATGTAATCTCAGTTTTGCTTTGATGTTTATTACAGTCAAAATTCAGTGCCACAATTACAGACTGATCAGCTACAGATCATTTTGTATCCATAAACCTACTTAACCATCCATGCAACCATCTCTTAATCAGTCTATTTCTGATCCATGAATTTGTCATGGGCAAATAAAACATCTGTTCAAACTTAATACATGTTCACAAAACTGTCCTAATGTCATAAGAAATACATACTGTACATACTAGCGTACAAGTTGAGTCAAACTGCAAACAATAAATATCCTGATCTGCCTTGGCATAATGTGCCTGCAGATCAGGGTCTATCTTGTTTTGTTCTACTAATAACTTCTGTCTGTGTAGTTTGCAGTTGGACTCATCTTACAGGTGAGTATAAACAGTACTGAAGTCAGAACACATAAAAAAATATTAGGTACACTTTGGGACTCAATTTACACTTACTAGTAAGTAAAGTGTTAGTTTTGCATTTTATGACACACATTTGTATATTGTGTGCTTGACCTTTGTAAATGAGAGTAGAGTAGTTTTGGCCTGTCAGATTTCTGACATGTTTATAAGTTATAAATAAGTTATTTACCAATATTTGAGTTCAAGGTCTAGTCTTATTTACAACTTCAAATGTTCTGGAAGTGAACTTATGTCCCACATCCTGGCCATTGTACTATGTCTTAGTTTTTTATTACATAAACTTGGGGGCAAACAAGATAATTTATTTCTCTTTAAAGTTAAGTAGGGGACTGTGGTGTATACTGTTGTGTTCAGATATAATTTGTGAGGAATCATTTATTTAAATTATTCATTGGAATTTTTAAAAATGCTCCTTGACATTTTTGACTAAAATACTACTTTGGGACTATAGAGGGACTCAAGGACATTCTGAATTATATCATTGTGGTATATAAAAACTACTGGTACATTAAGTCATTCAAGAATATTGGTACATCAGCACATTCAAGACAAATTTCATTCAGAATATTCTTTGCTTTTGGATTTCTGATAGAACATTTAAAACTATTTTGGATTTAATTTACAATACTTTAAGTTCCTCTTAAATTTACATTTTGTAACTTTAGAGAAATAAATTCTTTATTGATCTGACTAAACTTGTTGGTTTTGCTTCTTTCTGTTACTTAGTTTAAATGCATAGAGTTACAAAACTTATCAAACACAAGTACGTTATGTAGTGCTCAGGCATTTGGAGTAATGTTCCTTGTTCAAGGACATTATCATGACAGCCATCCTAGGCTGATCTAGGATTTAAATTCACACCCTTTTGGTTGCAAGTATGGATTTCTAACATACGCGTCAGAATATCTATGTAATGTGTTTATCATTTAAAAAAATTGTCCTTCCTTACAGAGTTTAAAACACTATATAAAATTCAGTGTCGGTAATCAAAAATGTAATAAAATACATTATACTTAAACTGAAAGAACAAATAGGGATAGTATTCTGCTGGGTTTTTATGTTAGCTTCTGAAAATTACAAAGATTTTTTAAATATCGAAAAGGCCTTTTGATGCAAAATAAATAGATCAAATTGTAAATGGCAAAGTCTTACATCTAAATGTACGTGGGAGGCATTTCCTATAAGTATTACTGCCTCAAGCCGGTAAATACAGTATTTTTTTTATTAACAAGGCATAAATTTCCATTCCAGCAAGGGAAACATTTCTAAGAACTATCATGCAAGTCTTTTGTAATGATTCATAGCTAATACAAATTTGTTTAATACCTAGATTGGCATTTCAAATTATATCCTTGATATGGTGAAGCTGTACCTGAGAAGAAACAGTCATACTTCAAGATATTTGTGGCATGTTGTCAAATAGTGGTAGAAAAAATGAAAAATCAACAGTTTATATACTATTTTAAAGTCTCTATTTTTTGGAATGAATATGAAATGCTCCATGTCCAAAATACTTTCCAGCATCATGTGATCACATGTGAATTCACTTTAAATTACACTGCCTGAATATCAATTAAAGGACAGTGCTTACTGATTCTATCTACCATTCAAATATGACAGCTGCATGTATAACTTCCAGCATTTGGAAGTTGTCACCATATAATTTTTTTTAACCACATACTGAACAAAAATTAAATATGACCTTGACATTGCATTAGTGTCTGGGCAAGGATTGGGGTGCATAGATATTAAAGAGCAAGGCTCCATTATTCTGAAGCCCAAGTATGACAGCTAAGACTCCCAGGGTTTTATTGTGACCTATGACCATATGGATACCTAACACTCCCAGGGTTTATTATGAGTGTGGCTATATGGATTGCTAAGACTCCCAGGGTTTATTGTGACTTATGAACTTATGGATTGCTAAAATTCCCAGGGTTTATTATAATTATGACCATATGGATACCTAAAACTCCCAGAGTTTATTATAACTTATGGCCATATAGATAGTTAACACTCCCAGGGTTTATTATGATTATGACCATATGGATAGCTAAGACTCTTAGGGTTTATTGTGACTTATGACCACACGGATAGCTAAGACTCCCAAGGTTTATTGTGACCTATGACCATACGGATAGCTAACACTCCCTGGGTTTATTATGACTTATGACCATATGGATAGCTAAGACTCCCAGGGTTTATTGTGACTTATGACAATATGGATAGCTAAGACTCCCAGGGTTTATTATGATTATGACCATATGGATAGCTAAGACTCCCAGGGTTTATTATGACTTATGACTCCCGGGGTTAATAATGACTTATGACCACATGGATAGCTAAGACTCCCAGGGTTTATTGTGACTTATGACCACATGGATAGCTAAGACTTCCGGGGTTTATTGTGACCTATGACCATATGGATAGCTAACACTACCTGGGTTTATTATGACTTATGACTCCCAGGGTTTATAATGACTTATGACCATATGGATAACTAAGACTCCCAGGGTTTATTGTGACCTATGATCATATGGACAGCTAAAACTCCCAGGGTTTATTATGACCAGTGACCATATGGACAGCTAAGACTCCCACGGTTTATTGTGACTTATGACCATATGGATAGCTAAGACTCCCATGGTTTATTATGATTATGACCATATGGATAGCTGACACTCCCAGTGTTTATTGTGACCTATGACTATATGGATAACTGACAATCCCAAGGTTTATTATGATTATGACCATATGGATAGCTGACACTCCCAGTGCTTATTGTGACCTATGACCATATGGAAAGCTGACACTCCCAGGGTTTATTATGATTATGACCATATGGATAGCTAACACTCCCAGGGTTTATTGTGACTTATGACCATATGGATAGCTGACACGCCCAGGGTTTATTGTGACTTGTGACTTATGACCACATGGATAGGTGACACTCCCAGGGTTTATTGTGACTTATTACAATATGGATAGCTGACACTCCCAGGGTTTATTATGATTATGACCATATGGATAGCTAACACTCCCAGGGTTTATTGTGACTTATGACCATATTGGAACAACATTAGACATAACCTTAACCAAAAATTTCAAATGACCATGACCTTGATTCCAAAGTCCAGTAGGGCAGCATTCCCTCTAATATTTGGAGACTTGTGATCATACAGAAAACTTTTAACCACAAACATAGCCAAGAGTTTCAAATTACCCTGACCTTGTCTGGGGATTAGATGTAGGGTGTGTGTACATGGATGCAAAAGGGCAGGGCCCCCCACATCCTAAAGTACATGTATGATACAGCTACCCCTGGTTTGGAGTCATATAACCATGAAGTAAAACTTGAACAGAAAACTGAAGATTTTCAAAAATAACCTTGACTTTGGGGGTCAGATGAAGGGTATGAGTACATGGATATGAAAGGGTCAAGATCGTCCATTTCATAGTCCAAGTATGATAGCTATCAACCCCTGAGATTGGGACTTATGAACATGCAGAAATATTTCAATCGAAAACAAGACTAACATTTTCAAATACTTTAACCTCAACTGTGGGTCAATGTAATGGATGGAATGCATGGATACAAAAGGTTTCCTGATACTACTGTCCAAGTATAAAAGCTGGGAGATGACAATACTGAATAACTTTAAAGCCCCAATGCCGCCATTACATGCTATTAGTCATATATGCCTATCATCTGAATAATACTGATATTTTAAAGCTGTTGGTCCTAAAAAGATAATTGGGTTCCATGAAAACCAGATAATATTGATGTTTCATACCATTATGAACCATGTAATTTCTCCCTTGAACTGAGATACCCTTTCATTTTCCACATGTATGAATTAATCTGACAATGATCGTCGAGATCCATGGGTCAACTGATTTCAGTTGAAAGCTGGCACACACGATTTGATTATATCACTGCTGTAAACATAAGAAGCTAACATCATGCTGTATTGGATTGTCTTCAGCCCAATCCTGGCCTTCAATGCATATTCCAGTGCCCTAGCTGATCACCAATGTTTTCTTTTTATCTAATGCACGCTTTTTCTTCTCATATGCTTAAAAAGACCGGGCATGCCTCTTTTAATTTCATCTCAAATCAATTTGTGTGCCACCTGCGAATGTTATTAGATTAATCACTAACGGAATTTGTCGATTGTATCACATCACAACTACTGGAGTATTCTGGAAAAAGACCGAAATTAAAAGCCACTTCATTTACTGAATTCTGGGGTGGTACCTCTTAATTTTAAAATGAATATCAGAATGTCATTTAAACCCAACAACTTGATTATTTCAAAGAACGGTTTATATCAGATAGCTTTTTTACAAATTGTTTCTTTCCTTACAAAGTTAAGGGAGATTGGCAGAAAGATGAAATTTATGATAAAAAGCATCATTGTTTTTTTTTTACTGAAAGCATCAACTAAGATTTGGAATAAACCATGACCTTGTCTGGAGGGCCAAAGGGAGGGTGAGTGACTGCGCATATCTGAAGATGAAAGATCGATGCCTATGATTATATGGTTCAAGTACAAAGGCAATCCATTCAAGGATTATGACCACACAGAAAAACGTAAACCAATACCTTAGGCAATACTGATACTGTCGACATCAACATGGAAATGACCGACCCAATGCCTTATTTATACTAAAGTAGGTGAGGCAATAATAGTCTATTCAAGTCTTATTACCCCCAAATACTTGCTAAAGTTTAAAGTTTCACATGATTCTAAATGTACTCAGTGACTGTAATTCTCTAACTGGTATAGGGTATGGTGTTTTAAAGTGTGTAGGTAAGGTGATATGTGCTGTAAGTCACAGATCTTGGTTAGATTCTCAGTAGGGAACATGTATGAATTACAATTCTCTAATTGGACACACACACACACAAACACACACATTGTTTGTTTTGTTAAAGCTATCGGAAGGACATTATACTAAATGAATTGCTTTGGCTCTGTGTCTTTAGGCATAGCACTTTATAAATTATTCCAATGAGGAATTGTAGCCAGTTATCTGTCCAACAGGTGGAGCGACATAAAAACCTGGTCCCGATACATGTATTTAGTTATCCTCAGAGTTTATCATTAGCCAGAATGATGTATTGTTGATCAGTTGATCAATAAACAATTGTCAAAACTACAATAACACATGTATCAAATGAATACAAATATTGTCTTATTTCATTTTTCAGTGAAGGAAAATCCATGATTTGTGTGTGTGCATATGTGTGTTAATCAGGAACAATTCCCTTTTAAACTGATTACATCATATGTTCTATTGCAACAAATCCAATGTAAAGTTCTAAATCTTTTTGACACTGTCATTGCAAAACTGAATTTAACATATCAAGTACAATACAGTTTTATTTAGACTATGATAATTTCTCTCCTTGTATCCCTTCCAAGTTATATTCTGGGTATCGGATGCCTGAATAAAATAAAAATAGAACATTTAACTTTTAGCAAATCTGAGAATCTTTGGAAAGCCTATTGTTACAGCAAGAACAAAATGTACAACTGACTAAGTGCAGACATGTGTGTAGGGAAGATAATGACTGTTTGGATGTGAAGGCAGATATGATAGTACCTTAATAATAGATAATGTATATGATTATCATAAAACATAATCAACAAGAATCTTTAACATTTCCACACTAAACTACAGCAATCATTTCTAAGGAAGTCTATAATTTATATTAAATTACCCCAACTAACTATCTAAAGAATCATTCTGAACAAATCGCTCAGTGGTCCATGAATTAAACAGTTTTAGAGATATGGATCTGCTGAAAAAAAATTTCATAAAAGAATTACAAACTCATAGTGTGAAAATAACAATCATTTAATTTTTATGCAGATAAGACAAAATCTGATTTTCTATTTGCAACAGCAATATTGCCGATTATACCTAATATTTGATTACCTATCTCAATTAACTGCTTCTTTTGCCCGCATAACTTAGCTCCTTGTCTTGTATGATGGAGACATTTTGTAAAGCAAAATGAAGATGCTATAATTTATTGCTTGTTTGTTAAGCAGGGAATATACTGGAAGTAATCTAGGACCATTTTGTTCCATGCTGCCACCTATCTGTTTAAAGGGAAGATAACTGGCTACGATCCCTCATTGCCTCAGCACTAAATAATCTGTGTTGCTTTGCCGTAAACCACCAAACCTACTAACCAACTAATTTTTTTCATTAGTTTTATATTCTTCTTCACCAGATGACATGAAGGACATTGCAACAGATCTATTCAAGCAAACACAGCAATGACATGGCACTGACTCTCATACAACACAATTCAAAACCCTCTTTTTTTTGACTCTCATACAACACAATTCAAAACCCTTTTTAATTTGACTCTCATGCAACACAATTCAAAACCCTTTTTAATTTGACTCTCATACAACACAATTCAAAATCATTTTTATTTTGACTCTCATACAACACAATTCAAAACTCTTTTTATTTTGACTCTCATACAACACAATTCAAAACCCTTTTTATTTTGACTCTCATACAACACAATTCAAAACCCTTTTTTTATTTTGAATCTCATACAACACAATTCAAAACCCTTTTTATTCTCTCATACAACACAATTCAAAACCCTTTTTATTTTGACTCTTATACAACACAATTCAAAACCCTTTTTATTTTGACTCTCATACAACACAATTCAAAACCCTTTTTATTTTGACTCTCATACAACACAATTCAAAACCCTTTTTATTCTGACTCTCATACAACACAATTCAAAACCCTTTTTATTCTCTCATACAACACAATTCAAAACCCTTTTTATTTTGACTCTCATACAACACAATTCAAAACCCTTTTTATTCTGACTCTCATACAACACAATTCAAAACCCTTTTTATTCTCTCATACAACACAATTCAAAACCCTTTTTATTTTGACTCTTATACAACACAATTCAAAACCCTTTTTATTTTGACTCTCATACAACACAATTCAAAACCCTTTTTATTTTGACTCTCATACAACACAATTCAAAACCCTTTTTATTCTGACTCTCATACAACACAATTCAAAACCCTTTTTATTCTGACTCTCATACAACACAATTCAAAACCCTTTTTATTCTGACTCTCATACAACACAATTCAAAACCCTTTTTATTCTGACTCTCATACAACACAATTCAAAACCCTTTTTATTCTGACTCTCATACAACACAATTCAAAACCCTTTTTATTCTGACTCTCATACAACACAATTCAAAACCCTTTTTTTTTTGACTCTCATACAACACAATTCAAAACCCTTTTTATTCTGACTCTCATACAACACAATTCAAAACCCTTTTTATTCTCTCATACAACACAATTCAAAACCCTTTTTATTTTGACTCTTATACAACACAATTCAAAACCCTTTTTATTTTGACTCTCATACAACACAATTCAAAACCCTTTTTATTTTGACTCTCATACAACACAATTCAAAACCCTTTTTATTCTGACTCTCATACAACACAATTCAAAACCCTTTTTATTCTGACTCTCATACAACACAATTCAAAACCCTTTTTATTCTGACTCTCATACAACACAATTCAAAACCCTTTTTATTCTGACTCTCATACAACACAATTCAAAACCCTTTTTATTCTGACTCTCATACAACACAATTCAAAACCCTTTTTATTCTGACTCTCATACAACACAATTCAAAACCCTTTTTATTTGCTTTGACTCATAGTGATCTTAGCATATATGTATATTAGAAGTGAAACTGTTACGGTTAAGGATATGTATGTATATTTTTACCATATCACATCTGTACATTACCTACAGTGCATCCAATTAATGGGTTTAGTTTGTTTACATTTAAATTGCTTTTCTTGGAAAGAGGAAAATAATGCTGTGTATAATTTACATCTGCATGTAAAACAGTGTTGCTGTTGAGTATAAATGTTTCATTTATTTTCCAAGGTCCCCCCTCACCCTTGGCTGTCCTGCCCCCACAAAACCTCCAGAAAAAAAACCATACACACACAAATGAACAGTCGATTGTCCCTTTAAATTTGACCATTGTTTTATTTTTACACATGTTTAATTGGGTATTATGCGCAATTTGAGTAACAGACATAGACATTTGCTTTGGTGCTCTTTTGAGGAAAGTGAGGGCCCTTTTGAAGTTTTGGAGAAGAAAAAAAAAACAACACTTAACCTGATCTGGTCCTGAGATGAACATATATTGTGCCATGTGGTTCTCTTGCTACTTAAAACTTCAAGGTTGTTTCATATTGTTTTGGTGCCACCTCCAAACGCACAGTTGTAGACTTTGAAGGGGTATTCAATATGCTATTAGCATACACCAATGTGAAACTGCATAATGTGTGGATGTTTTGAATATGCTATTAGCATCAACCCATGTGAAACTGCATAATGTGTGGACTTTTTATTATGCTATTAGCATACATCCACGTGAAACTCTGCATAATGTGTGGATCTTTTGAATATGCTAATGCATAATGTGTGAATGTTTTGAATATGTTATTAGCATACACCCATGTGAAACTGCATAATGTGTGGATTTTTTATTATGCTATTAGCATACATCCACGTGAAACTGCATCTTGTGTGGATGTTTTGAATATGCTATTAGCATACACCCATTTGAAAATCTGCATAAGGTGTGGGTGTTTTGAATATGTGCATCTTATGGAATTCTTATAAACTTTGCATCTTGCTACAACCATATGGGGTAAATATTGCATAAAATGGCATGGCAAGATGCTTTTATGAGGACTTCTATTGTAAAATAACTTCCCATTAAGATCTATGACACATTTTGGTACCAAAGAACTCCTCACATGAACATATTTGTGATAGAGGCTATAAATATGAGAAGTGTTCCAACTGCTGGAGGTTACATAAATGACACAATATCATTCATTATTCAAGCATCATCTCTCCTGTATTAACTTCTGAATATAGAGAATCTTAGTTCCCATGACAATCAGAAAAAATATATTTTGACATTAAAAAAGCAGCCATATTTGGTCAAACTTTCCAGGAATTATTTTGGGCAAGTTTTGTTTTTGGTGGCTTCTACAGCAACCATTCAACCTCCAAAGCAGTCAGATAATTAAAATGGTAAACTTTAATAAAAGAATTGGAGTAACTATATATCATGACATGGTCTACAAATATGCCTGTCTTGTTCTCAGCCAGGTGAGAAACATAATTTTGACAGCTGTAAAACCATTTCATTTATTGTTATCAAACTTTCAGGAAATTTTCCATCTTAAATGTTACAGATGCTGTTGTTTCTTAGTCTCCAAGGCAGCCATTTATCTTTTACATCAACCATGTGGAAACATATTTTTGTATTTTTAAAACTACTGTGGCAAGTTTATTTCAAGTTTAGAAACAAGAGTAATCCAACTGAAAACCTTTGGGATCCTAAAGAAATGATGGTCATGAGGTTTTTGATTTACTGATCTTTTTGGGGTGATATTAAATACATAAAATGTCCTTTTGTAAGCATTTATGAGAGAGAGAGAGAGAGAGAGAGAGAGAGAAAATGTATTATTGGAACTCGCCATACACAATCTTTCAGTTTGTCAGATTTGCAGGCATTGCTGAAACAATGCTAGTAGGCATCACGTTGTTTTAAAATTCATTCTTGTAGATATCCTTTCTCTGTAGAATACCTGAAACAGTAGATATTCCTATGCCCTATTTTCCCCTGGATTGCTCAATGTATGTTTTGGCACAAGCTTTTACTCATATTGATCAAACTAATTCCATCCAAGAAGAGTAGTTCAATCCTATAATGCTGAGTTGGCCCTTCTGACATGTTACCATGCGAGTAAAGAGTAGTTCAATCCTATAATGTTGAGTTGGCCCTTCTGACATGTTACCATGCGAGTAAAGAGTAGTTCAATCCTATAATGCTGAGTTGGCCCTTCTGACATGTTACCATGCGAGTAAAGAGTAGTTCAATCCTATAATGCTGAGTTGGCCCTTCTGACATGTTACCATGCGAGTAAAGAGTAGTTCAATCCTATAATGCTGAGTTGGCCTTTCTGACATGTTACCATGCGAGTAAAGAGTAGTTCAATCCTATAATGCTGAGTTGGCCCTTCTGACATGTTACCATGCGAGTAAAGAGTAGTTCAATCCTATAATGCTGAGTTGGCCCTTCTGACATGTTACCATGCGAGTAAAGACAAATGTCAGTCATGGTTTCTTAAATACATGTCATGATACTTCTCCATCTGACTTTTAGAACATGATCGTGTCCATCTTTATAAGCAAAGCATCAAAAGTTCGGCCACATGACTGGTTAATAAAGCCCTGATATTTAATTTAAAATTTTGGTCTATAGATTAACTAAACAACATCAATCACAATTAGATCATAGGCAGGCAGATAGGATCTTTCTTACATGGCTTATCTACAAGTATTTAGTTATTAATAATTCACCTTAAATGCTGACAAGTTTTGATGGTGTAACGACTTCAGATTAGAAAACTGTCATCCCAAATGTATCTTAAATTGTTTTACATAAACTCGTGTGCCCTTCAGACATTATCCGGTCTGTGACTCATAGATAAGCATACTACAAAACTTGCTAATCCTGTGTGGGTTTTTTAATATAAATTTTAACAGAGCTTGAACCGTTTTAGTCATATTGCTATGATCTCTGCAACGTGGCAGTTTATCTAGCACTGGGGCATCATGCCACAGACATGTAGCATCATGTACAACAAAATCACATTATCCTGACACCAGGCCCACCAGTTCTAACACTAACCTTTGAATGCTGAGTGCCAAGTTCCATTAGTCTTTAGTATGACTCCGAATGGGTCTGAACCCCTCAACCTCCCATATCAGAGGCAGATGCTCTAACCACTTACGCCACACTGAATTAATCCGTTCCAGCATCTGTCAGGAATTTTTCGGCTAAAATACATTTCTATGTTTGAAGTGAATTTCCATTTTACAGGGTTTTCTAAAGCTTAAAACTGAAAACTGGGATCAAAATTTGTTTTGGTATTTGGAACTGAGGAGTTTTTGATTTATTGGGGAAAACCCCCAGATGATATTAAAGAAGGAAAACTTCAGGACTAAAACAAAATGTCTGTATTGTTGGGATTCCTGTATAATGAGGTTTCAGTTTTGAGGAGTTTCAGTGTGTGTGTGTGTGTGTGTAATGTATATACTTGCCTGTAAGATGAATCCAACTGCAAACTGCACACCCCAAGACCTGCCATCACATAATGCACCGTTAGAGCTGTGTCTGTGCATTTTGTTAGAAGTAAACAAAAGAACAAGCAACATAGGCCATGATCTGTAGGCACATTATTTTATCACAGATCTGGATCATAGTTGTTTGCAGTTTGACTTGACATATAAGCGAGTACAGATGGTAATACACTACAGTAGTTGTATTGGGGGAGGTGGGCTTGAATTTTCTTTCATTTTATCTCAAGATAATTATTTTTTCAATATAATGGATATATCAAGTTTTTTTTTGTGAACAAATCTGAGCAAGAATATTTTTTCAAGCTATCTGGGGCCTGGAAATTTAAAAAAGAAAATCCCCAGCACCCCTGTTCAAAACAAAATGAAATGGCTGGTCCCTAATTATAATGCAAAATGGAGAAAATTCTCTCAGTGTAGTTTAACCTGCAAATTAATTTTAGTTTTTACTTTTTGTTTAATTGTGAGCTTAGTGAGTCATTTCATGCGCACATGGTCTTCCAGTAGATACTTCATTTTTTTTAAAGTTTGTTTTATTAACCCTTATATAAGTTACATCATTGTTTGAAGGGGGATAACCCATGAATATGACCATTTTCCAAGAGCTGCATCCTGTTAAAAATATTTCCTTTGTACACTTTCATGTCAACAAGTGAGTGGTGTGTGGGGTTTACTCTGCCCATCAGTGTTTCAATCTATCTACTTCACTTATTAGCTTCAAATCTGCCCAATGGGTAAACTTGAGATAAGCATGTGTTGTGCACCAAAATTGGATCAATGTGGCCTACTTTACATAATTTACTGAGAAACACAACAATGGTTAGAATAATGTCTTGGCTCTAATTACACTACCTTTGCAACTACTGCCATCAATCTAAGACTAACAGATGTATGTGTGTTGCTTACCTGACCTAGATTGCCGTTACCTAATTTAAAATTGCTTTAAAATTCTGTTCATCCATCCTATCTGGGCTGTAACTCCTATATATTAAAGAATATTTGCATAAAACTCGTAATGTGTTTGTGCATATCGGGTGAAGATATATTATACAAAACTGGATCGCTGCACTCTACTTTCCAGAATTTATTAACAACTGCTTACATTTTTATCCATGCTATAAAAATGCTTGACTTAATGCAGCTTAACTTCTCCTGACATATAACTTACTTGTAGACTGGACATGTTTGAAACAAAACTGGGTCATTTTTATAACTCATTTTTCAGGATTTGTATCAAAATTACTATAAAAAAATGTACATTGTCCCAGCTGAGCTGTATTTTGAGACCAAAGCATCACCTGAAATTAAACTTGTACTTTTTGTGTATCCTGGGATAGGATGGATAATGTGTTCCTTGCCAACACTGGGTCACTTTGACCTATTATTTATTTTTTAAAAGGGGGTGACATTTATTTCTTAGCTCTAATTCCAATACCTCTTCACCTAATGATATAGAAAGCACACTAAGCATGCATGAAAGAATTAAATCATTTCCATGATTCTGAACATGACTTAAATTATAGTATCAAACCATAACACCTTTCAACTTTTCTATTATACTAAGAAAGCATCTTAGAATAAAAACATCTAACATTAGAATTTGGTCACTGTGAACACAACATAAAAATGGTGTCTGTGTTCAAATTATAAACCCCTTTTAACCTCAAGCATGTACCACCAAATCTTTTAACCTATAACATGCACCACAAACATTCTAACCTATAACATGTACAACCAGACATGCATGTCAACTAATTATAGGAAATCAGTTATGTCACTATAAAAACTGGGTTGTTGAGAGCTACATTCTATAGTCAGTTGGTCCTCTCCAGGATATGTGTGTGTGATTTGGGTTTTTAACATAGCTTTACAGTCATATCGCTACAATGTTTGCAGTATGACAGTTTATAGTGATGTCTAGCACTGGGGCATCATGCTGCAGACATGTAGCATGATGTCCCACCCAGTCACATTATCCTGACACCAGGCTGACCAGTCCTAACACAAACCTCTTAATGCTGAGCGCCAAGTGAGGCAGCTGTTAGTACCATTTTTGTAAGTCTTTGGTATGACTCGGAAGGGAATCGAATCCACAACCTCCTGCATCCAAGGTGGACGCTCTAGCCACTAGGCCACCGAAGCGGTCCCTCTCAAGGATACAGACTGATGTAAACTTTTTGAAAATGTATCATTGTCCTCTAATTACTGTATTTAAAAAATGCCTCTGGTTCATATAAGCTTGAAGAATAAGGTATACTTCCTTTATGGTCATCCTCTATATTTTAGTAAAACTATCTTGCATGACTTTGAGACAGATTTAAATAAACTAATATTATGTCAAACAGATAAACATGTTCTAAACAATCTTACAAAAAATAAAGAAGACATACAGCTCTACCTGAGATGAGCTATAATGGAAGCTGATAAGAAGAATGATAACATTATTCTCTGGAAAACTGATGAGCTTCAGAATACTTTTTATAAAATAAAGGTCAATAAGTCAATTACTCTGCACTGTGATGAAGAAAAAAGATTAGTTCAACTCTCTCAAAATTGTTTTGTTGGTAGACATTGCAGAATGCAAGTCTGATAACCTTTCACAACGAGGCATACATATTAACGCAATTCCAAGAAGAGAGTTTGTAACTTTTATAGGAAATCAGTTAGAACAAGCAAACACCACTGATAAGAGAAAAACAGTTCCTTTTCAAACAAATCACCATTAACTGTATAACAATGAGACTATATGTTTTCACAGGAGAGAAACAATACCCCTCAAAATGAATGATAAGTGAACGTGATTAAATGTGCCATGTGTTGAGACTTGCGATATTTTTCTTTTTTTAAACTTTTTTTCATTTTTATATCTATATTTGGTCTTTTATCTTTATTTTCATTTTTATATCTATATTTGGTCTTTTATCCTTATTTTCATTTTTATATCTACATTTGGTCTTTTAGGGCATGGAATGATCAAGATCATTCTTTTTGCTGCCTATAAGAAGAATGCCTCATGTCTTTCACTCCTTTATTAGCCCTAACTTTACTTTTTCTATGTTACACCAATTACGTAAACTGTACACTTGAAGGGTTGAAAGAACTACCAAGTACATTTAATGTTTTAGATTTTGTCAATGTTTTGTTTCTGTTGAGAGACCTTTAAAGTTTACAACACTCTCATATGATAAGACAACACATAATAAGCTCATTTATCACCTTTAAAATTTTTTTGGCAGCCTTTTCTTTTAGAAACATATTTTGTGATAGTCCAACCCCACCCCTCTTATCATGTGCAAAATAATCCAGGTCTCATTGGTATGACACGATGTTGTACATGTAGATATGACTCATGGCTATGTAAATTATCACATGACACAAAATCATCTGTATCTTAATACTTCATTTATTTGTCTTCAGAGGTGTCAGGACAACAGAAGAGTCATAAAATCGTGCAAATTAGATAATAATAATAATAATGAGGACTTTGTATAGCACCTAATCTTTAGAAGCTCTAAGCGCTTTACAATGTTAGACAACACCTATAAGATAAGAAACATAATAATATTACAAAAACAAACAACATGAAATTAGAAAAAACATTTTTAAAAAAATGCTGAGAATATTTCAGGTAGATGATGAATGTTTAAATGTACACAGCTTCTGTTAAAAAAGAGACACTGTAAAGCAACATTTCAATTTCTCCAACAGAAAAGAAAGAAGTCCATTGCACTCAAAGATTTCAAACAGTCACGGTTGGTGCCACAAATCATTTAAAAATACTTTAATCCCTAACTGTTTGATGCAGTACCTTAATCAACTAGTATATAATTCTGATACTGTACATTGGATCCCTGTCAGATGCAGCACCTTAATCAACTAGTATATAATTTAGGTACTGTACATTGGATCCATGACTGTCAGATGCAGTATCTTAATAAACTAGCATATAATTTAGGTACTGATCCATGACTGTCAGATGCAGCACCTTAATAAACAGTAAATAATTCAGGTACTGTACATTGGATCCCTGTCAGATGCAGCACCTTAATCAACCAGTATATAATTTAGGTACTGCACATTGGATCCATGACTGTCAGATGCAGCACCTTAATCAACTAGTATATAATTTAGGTACTGTACACTGGATGCCTGACTGTCAGATGCAGTACCTTAATCAGCTAGTACAGTAAAATGTGTTATGAGAGACCGCCCCTTCTGCCAACAAAAAACGGTCTTCAAGACAGGTGGTCTCTCATAACAGGTTTTTTTAATAATAAAAAAACAGTTTCCAAGGTCCAGTTTCAAAACAATTTAAAGAAAAATAACCAAAATCACTATACATATTCTTTTCTTTATTAAAAATTCTTGCTAAAATATTGTACGCATTTAGATAGCAATAAAGATAAACTTTTTTCATTAAACACGAAATCACATTTACTTCTGAAAATCACATGTACATGTATTAGGACATGAAATCGTGACATGATTTACTCCTTATCCTAACAGCCTAAATTTGTTTTACCAATGTTTAAACTGCTATTTTGCAAGTGTTCTGCTTGTTTCACTTCTTTCCATTACAGTAATTATTATCTCCAGAGTTAAAATTTGTCTCGGCTGAGTTGGATGTTCTTCCATTGTTATTAAGATACTAGGTGTTAACATTATTAGTGCTCAGTTGTAAAATCAACTGTAAAGACAATTTTGACTGGGGTTTGGAAAAATATGAAAAATCTATACATGTACATTGCATATCTAACAATTAATGAAATAAAAAGAAACAGTTATCTCATCCAGAAACAGAATCATTTACTCTGAGACAAAAGTTGACAGGTTAATTCAAAGAAGACACACAGGGATAAACTCTTTTAACAAAGTCTGTAACCCAGTCCCACCAACTTGAATAGATGACAGCTTGGTGACTGGGATGTAATTACTCTAACATAGGGAATCAAAAACAAAAACAAAAACAAAAAAAAAAACAAAACAAACATCACTAACCTTTAATGCTATCAATCAAATCCTGCCAACAATTCTCACTTGCTGATTTAATAGACGAAGACCTTATTCACCCCCACCCCACCCCACAATATGGATTAACTCTAAAGACAAACAATATTTCGCAACTACTACCTTAATTATGGCACTACAGTACTCATGGTACTAATTCAGTTCCCATAGTAATCCTATGCAAACACCATGATATTAAAAATTCATTAACTTAAAATTTCTGAGTGCTTATTATCAAATCTATATTTATCAGTATAGATGAAACCTGGATGTCAGCTTCTGTGTAGAGGAAAGAATATGATCCATGGCATTTTCTGGACCTGCATGTGTTTGAAACATGTTTTAAATTCTGCACCAAAGAGTCAGGTGCTAATTTCAGTAATGAGTGTTCCAAACTCAAGACTGTTAAAGGACTGAAATCCCATCAATAAAACAATGTCTCTATTTTTTTCATTTACAACTAGGATAAGCTCTCAAAAGGTTCTTTTTCCTAAAGAATAACTTACATTATTAACCATTCCTGGCCAGCTAAACCCATATATACTCTATTTTATGTTCACTCATTTCCAGGCTGGTTCCCATTTTTCCATAAAATTAGTACTATGTGTCCTTCAATGGCAGTTCACCAGTTCACAACATGTACATTAGCCTGGTTTACAGACTGTATCATCTGTCACTATATACAAACCTGTAGCCAGACTCCTTTTTTTTTTGTTCTTTCATGAGCGTTTTTGATCATAACAATCTTTACTTTTCAAGCGATTGTTCTTACAAATGATTACATAAAAATCATTGGTGTCCGTCTCTGTTCTTGTGATATGGTCATTCATTGAGCTGAATAATGGGTCCTACTTGTAGCTACGTTAAGGCCTGGAACCAAGTTACATGTATTCTACAGGTACTTTAGTCTGGCTTACAACAAAATATAAAACACTAAAAGCTTACTTGCAAAATTTCAGATACTGGTAGCCATTCCTTTTTTTTTTTGTACAAGTGGTCATTGGATTAAATGAAGGTCATTGGAGTTTATCCCCGTTTTTGCAATGTGGTCATTCATAGCAGTGTAAAAATGCATATTTTGCCCAGACATCTTGGTTGCTGGTCGCGTTCAGCAGGTGGTCGTTTTACTGTATATGATTTAGATACTGTACATTGGATCCCTGACTGTCAGATGCAGTACCTTAATAAACTAGTATATAATTTAGGTACTGTGCACTGGATCCCTGTCTAATGCAGTACTTTAATCAACTAGTACATGATTTAGGTACTGTACACTGGATCCGTCAGATGCAGTACTTTAATTAACTAGTACATAATTTAGATACTGTACTCTGGTTCCCTGTCAGATGAAATACTTTAATAAACTAGTACATGATTCAGGTACTGTACACTGAATCTCTGACTGTCCAATGCAGTACTTTAATAAACTAGCACATGATTTAGGTACTGTACACTGGATCAATGACTGTCCAATGCAGTATTTTAATAAACTAGTACATGATTTAGGTACTGTACACTGGATCCCTGACTGTCTGATGCAGTATTTTAATAGACTAGTACATGATTTAGGTACTGTACATTGGATCCCTGACTGTCAAATGCAGTATTTTAATAAACTATTACATGATTTAGGTACTGTACACTGGATCCCTGACTGTCTGATGCAGTATTTTAATAAACTAGTACATGATTTAGGTACTGTACACTGGATCAATGACTGTCCAATGCAGTATTTTAATAAACTAGTACATTATTTAAGTACTGTACACTGGATCCCTGACTGTCTGATGCAGTACTTTAATAAACTAGTACATGATTTAGGTACTGTACACTGGATCCCTGACTGTCTGATGCAGTGTTTTAATATACTAGTACATGATTTAGGTACTGTACACTGGATCCCTGATGCAGTATTTTAATAAACTAGTACCTGATTTAGGTACTGTACACTCAATCAATAACTGTCTGATGCAGTACTTTAATAAACTAGTACATGATTTAGGTACTGCACATTGGATCCCTGACTGTCTGATGCAGTATTTTAATAAACTAGTACATGATTTATGTACTGTACACTGAATCCCTGACTGTCAGATGCAGTACTTTAATCAACTAGTACATGATTTAGGTACTGTGGATCTTAATAGTTGCTAATATAATTGCATTACACTCTGTGCTCTAGGTTGGATGTAATGTGTATAATGCTGGTAGTTTTATCACACCCTCTACTTTCTTCTCTATCCTTTTTTTAATAAACAAATGTGTTATCTTCATCAACTGTACATTTGATGGTTTCCACTGTGCAAGCCACCATACTCCATGCAGTTTCTAATCTTCATTTTAGATCTCATGAAATCAGACCAATACTGTACTGGCATAGCGTAAAATCTAGAATGCAGTGTTCAATTGGAGTCTGGAGTGGCGCCTAGAAGTCTGGAGTGCATTAATCCAGATGAAATTACAGTGTTTTTTGTTGACATTTGCATATATATATATATATATATATATATATATATATATATATATATATATATATATATCTCTGAGCCTGTAATTATAACACTGTCACTGCAGCCCAAATTCCCAACAAAAGATCAGTACCCATCACAGGTAGAATATGCCATATTGGCATAGTGTAAAGTGGAGTGTTGGATTGGAGTCTGGAAAACAGCCTGGAGTTGGGGTGGGGTGAGGTGTATTAATTTAGACAAAATTAGTGTTTGTTTGTTGTCATTTGGATACATACATACATACATACTCACACACACACACACACACACACACATATATATATACATGCTTGAGCCTGTGATTATAATACTGTCACTTTAGCCAAAAATCAAAACAAAAGACCAAAGGGAAAGAAAGAAATACCCATCACAGGTAGAATGTTATCAACGATTCTTCACATTATTTGTCATGAAAATATACTGAATACTTTAGACAAGAATATCCTCAAAGTCATCTTTTCCATCAGTACAGAATGAAAAATCAGCAACAATAAGAATAGTTGAATAAGGTGTAAAATATTACCAAAACACTTACGTAGATTCAATGAATATTTTGAATACGTTGATGAATTCTCAGAGTAATATAACAATAATGCCAGTTTAATAATGTACTTTTGTATATGAATGAATAATTTGCATATTCTGAAATTGTGTCAGCAAATCTTAAGTAGTACAATGGGAGCAACATAATTCATATGCAACAGTACAAACATCCTAGTACAATATCAAACCAATTTAACATGCTCAGATATTAACATATGCAAATGAAAACACTGTAATTTCATCTAGATTAATACACCCCAGACTTTAGACTCCAGGCTCCACTCCAGACTCCAATGCAACACTTCACTCTAAATTTTATAATATGCCTACTGAACATGACACTATTACAGATAACAAAACAAGTTTTCTGAGAATGATAATTTCATTTTTAAATTTAGAAAGCACCAAACAGACATAGATTCCCCACTGGCAGTATCTTAACCTTAACAGTATTTACAAATACATATTAATGAAATGTTACTGGTAACAATTTTGATGCCTGATGGCAAGATCCAACCATTATACTATCAGGAAAACATGGTGCTATCAAAGTGGTCTCCAAACAGAAAGTAAACACCCTCAAGGGGATCATGGATCTGATGCTTCCTTAGAGAACAAAAGGACTTTATTTAGGCTTCCATTAAAGCTTGAATAATCTACTGTTTTAACTATTCTAGTGCAAGGATGGGCAAAAAGTCCAGCCAAGTGACTTAGTATTATCTCTTAATTTACAAAACGAATTATCTGGCTTGCATCCTGGAGGAAGTTGCCCATGCATGTTCTTGAGTTATTCATTCATTGTATACAGGAGTGGGATAATGGATAAATAAAAATAACAACTATCATGTGTAATATTTCATTATGTATGCTGTAAGGAACAACTGATCTATGTATTTATTTACTGGAGGGCTACTAGCTGCACTTAAAAGAACAAATATACTATTCTTCTATACTTGGATTTTCCAACATTTCAATGATCTTGAAGCAGTTATTTCAAGTAAAAAATTAATCTGACATCCAATTTCTTAAAAATGCAATTTATACAAAACATTGACAAATTATCCACACTGAAAGTTTGAGAGGAACCATTTTTATTTAGGACCAAATAGAAATCACAACTCTTCAGGTGAAAACCACCCCATGTATCTATGACTTCCTGTTCTGGAGAGGACATAATGCAATTTTCAAGATGGTTGCAGTGGCAGCCATAACAGATGTCAGATGGGCACTATTTTCATTTAGGTCATTTCAACCAGACCTTAAAATAAAATCTTACAGTGAAAACTCCATTTTGATATGACCATCCATTCATGAGTAGTGACAATATACTGAATGTCTGAGCAGCACAATTTTCATTTAGGGCCAACCAGACCTCATGATGAACATGTGTCAAGTTTTCACAGTAATCTTCCTAGTAGTGAAGTGATGACTAACATGTGTCAAGTTTTCACAGTAATCTTCCTAGTAGTGAAGTAACGACTAACATGTGTAAAGTTTTCACTGTAATCTTCGTAGTAGTGAAGTGATGACTAACATGTGTCAAGTTTTCACAGTAATCTTCCTAGTAGTGAAGTGATGACTAACATGTGTCAAGTTTTCACAGTAATCTTCCTAGTAGTGAAGTGATGACTAACATGTGTCAAGTTTTCACAGTAATCTTCCTAGTAGTGAAGTGATGACTAACATGTCAAGTTTTCACAGTAATCTTCCTAGTAGTGAAGTGATAACTAACATGTCAAGTTTTCACAGTTATCTTCCTAGTAGTGAAGTGATGACTAACATGTCAAGTTTTCACAGTAATCTTCCTAGTAGTGAAGTGATAACTAACATGTCAAGTTTTCACAGTTATCTTCCTAGTAGTGAAGTGATGACTAACATGTCAAGTTTTCACAGTAATCTTCCTAGTAGTGAAGTGATGACCAACATGTCAAGTTTTCACAGTAATCTTTCTATTAGTGAAGTGATGACTAACATGTGCTAATGGACAAACAAATGTCAGATGGACAATGGATGACAAATGACATATCATCCCATAATCTCTTCTGGTTTACGGCCAGTAGAGATAAAAACTGTTTGAAATACTGTTAGCTGATATGATTGTTACTGAGGTCTACGTAGGGCTTCTGAGTTTGCTTGTTCACCAAAAAGTAATGGTTCTTTCCCCTTGTTCTCTGAAAATGAAAGATGCTCTTGAAAGTGTTTCCTTAATTTCGTGGCAATATTTACACCCTCCCCAAATCTGATGTTCACAACAACAAAAAAAGCAATGTTTCGTCTCCTCAGTTTTGAAAATAATGACCCATGTTCATTAGTCTATTTGTTTATTGTAGACAAATATTTTAATAGAATAGCCATATTCATCAACCCTTGCATTTGTCAGAACATTAGTCCAATACCAAAGTAGATGTACTGCCATATATCAATATTGTTTTTAAAATCAGAAAAACCACATGAAGAAATATGCAAAGTTTAAAGATTTAAATCACCCATAACTTTGTCTTGTATATAACTGCAGAAAATTCAAATGGTGCTCACTGTCCATTCAAACAGCCTGTCACTGCTATAATGAGCTTGAAACGCTAGACATCTGATCACAACAACTGCTTTCATAATCCCTCCATTTGATATATTCTAAGTTTCACTTTCACACATTTTTTTTATTATTCAATATATATATACATGGCATGAGTGTTTGGTGCACTGTCATCCTGTTTCATTGGGGTTTTTTTTGATTTTCTTTTAAAATACTTTGTCATGTGTGATCTCTGTATTTACACAGTTGTCTTTGATAGTATAAGGAACTGAAGTTTTGTTCCGACTGAAACAAAGGAAATAAAATTTCCAAGGAATATTGTTAACAAAAGAAATACAGATGATGCTTGATTTATGCCACAGATGCACTGCTGAAGTTATCTTGTAAATAAAAACTGACACTAAAACGCTTGTCTGAGTCAATTTTTCCCTGAACTTGGGTAAGATACTGAACATCACTGTATGCAATTCACCCTTTAAAACAGCTGATATATTCTTGAATGACATGTGCACATTATAAACAAAGGTTTCCTACCCTGTCTGCTAAAGTGCGCCACTGCATAATTAAACTTCCAGTAAGTAAACAGAATGAGCAATTGACTAAAGTTGTCATTGCTTGTGATGGTACATACATACAAATGCATATATTCACATGCCTGTGTGTTGGAATAATGTTATTAGTTATCTTAGATGCAGTTTTACACAGAATTTTACATTACTGGATTGCGGATTTGGTATATAATATATACAAATCGATTAGTAGCCCTCTAGTCTGTCACAGAATGTATAAAAAATAAGGTGAACTAGTTATACATGTATAGATAAGAACATTTATTTAATCAAAGAAGCGAGAAAATTCAGCAACTCACTACTGACAGCATCACATATCAGATAAATGAAGGTAACTATGTTTATCAACCAGTTTAATTTCTTTCATGTATGTAATTGATTCAACGATATGAAACATTTATTATGTAACTGACAAGCACAAGTGTAGCAGCAACAGCTATGTCAATTTCTTATAGGTATCCACATGATTCGGGAAAGTTTTTTCACTTTATGAGCTTAAGTAATACTTTATGTGTAAGTTAAATGTTAAACATTTTGATTTAAATATAAACTAAATCATGTAATGCTAAACACAACTGTCATATTTTCAGCATATATATGAACAGAAACATACATTATGCCTATTGTGAGTTTGTCAGATATCTGTGTAAAAGGAGTGTGGTGTTGACTGCTGAGTACCATTGAATCGACTGTTCAAGAAGGCACCCATAGTAATATTTCAGTGTACGTGCAACATGCATTACCTAGGATAATATAATCATTCCAATTAAAAAAGTCACAGAACTTGTTTTACATAAGGGTTAGTATGTGAATGCGCACTAATATATCTACCTCGAAACATTCCTGAGAAAGAAAGAAAATATTAACAAAATATCTTAGTGATTATAATAAAGATACAACTGAATTACTATATATGTTATAACATTTAACTATTTGTAAGCACTAATGATGAGTGTAAATCTTGCACAAATTTTCCATATTTTTTATGACTGATTGGCCAAGGATATTAACAACACACCCTGCATCAGTCTGAAAATTTCTATCTTCTTGCACTTTTTCAAAGTTTATCCCTAGATTAGCAATGTTTTTAGTCTGTTGTAATTAGATAGCTTCTTATTTAATTATAAAGGGTTGAATGATGAGATCTATACCTTTTGGGCTAGTTAGATCTGATATTTAAAAAAATTGCCTTATCTGCTATAATGGCATCACCTTTATCGCATGGGTACAAAATGTCACACAAGGTAGAAATTTGCTTGTCTAACTATTTTGCACTGCTTCTTTCAAATTTTTGCCCATCTTTCCACTTACTACTGTGATTGAACAAATACATCAATAGATTTCCTCTGTAAGCATTTTAATAGTCAAACAGATCAACTTGCGCCATGGGTCATGAAATCAATACTTGCCAGAAGTTGGTTTCACAGGCTCCTCTGATGCAAGAGAGTGCTGCTCTAAGGGCAGATAAATCACGTTTTCACATTTGCCTATACAGTGTACAAACCTAAACACTGGCTACCATTCTACATCAAACATGAACTTAAAATATTAGCCCAACACAAGTTTAGTTACTAAAAATTACACTTGACTACTAGTTTTCAACTGTCCAGTTATATCTCTTTAAACAACGAAATGTTATTCATGATTCTGCTGAGAAATTGTAGTTTTCCCTACCAAGCAACTCCTGAAACCTGAACTTAATCTTCTGTTTACAGACCTTCCAGAAACATGGAGAATGACTCATTAAAAACTATGGTCAGCTTTTACCTATGACTGTTAAAATTCTGATATGAACAAGATGAGAAAGTACATGATGACACCTTTACTCATAACCTTTGACCTCTTGCTTATACCTTTATTTCAACAGACCCACTTTTGTCAAAACTTTTCAAAAGTATGAATTGCCGAATGTAATATTTCAGTTTTTTAAGGTATTTTTTTCTACCATTGAAATCTTTCTCAGCTAATTAGATTTTCATCTGCTTCTTGACATCTGTCAGTTCTGTACCTTGAGACATTATATTCTGTTTACATCACTATGAAAGTCAAAAAATAGTACTGCATTCAAATGTACAACTTCAGGCTACAGTCATGACATGCATTAGTGCACACATAAAATTAAGCTTTCAGAATAATTCATAAATAAGTCTGCTTTTTTAACTCCAGTGGCTACTCACTTTAGATCTGTACATGTGTTTAATGGGTCATCTAGGTGAACAAACAGTCTATTTTCTATGCTGCTAACATTCATGTTGATGCAAAATGAATTAATGATCTGATTCCTATATGAATTTGTACTGTTACACATTGGACTGTGCCCTCTACAAGGAAATGTAAAGTAACGACTGTCACAATTTACAAATTTCATTTAATAACATAGTAATCAGTCACATCTAAACTTTGTCGTCTTTGACAAATTAAATACCACAAAATATACAACAGGTGATTAAACAGAAAAACTAACCACCAGAACACATTTATGACCTTAGCATCCATTTAAATGATTATGAGATGTACAAATCATTTGTTCCAAGAAAACAAAATTGTTCTAAGAAAAAACAAATGTCTATACCTTTAGTCATATGACATAAGTAAAGGTAAAAAAATCTTCATTTTATATTGGTTACCATAAATAGTAAAATGTCCAAAATCCAAAGTTAGAAATCCTTTTTATGGTTTGACACCTTTCTTTTTATTTAGCTTTATGAGTTTCAGATCTGAGTCAATGTTGCCTCAATGCAAAGAGATATGTTGATTTAACAGTACAGTGATATATATATATATATATATATATATATATATATATATATATATATATATACTTAACAAAAATTGAATATTCAATAATATAGGTGTATAACCACTTAATAATGATTTATTTCCACTACAGATAATACTAAAATAAATTCATGTGCAAAAAACCTTCTTCTACTAAGCAGACTCACAAGGAGACCAACTTGACTCACTACCAATTTTGACAATTTCCATTTATTTTGTACCATGGCAAATTTATCAGGAAACCTTCCAATTCTTTCCATTCACTGTTCTCCTTTTCCTGAGGTTTTTACTTTATAAAATGCATTCATAATCATACAGTATAATATATGTTCCAAAATGAGAATGATTGGTCAATTCCATTTTGTCCTGCACAAATGTATGGATGAACCAGTCAACAAAATATTGAAAAAAAATTAAAACGAGAATTCCTCAATAGCAAAAGACACATATGCACCTAATGTCAAACGTGTGTAAAGTTTGAAATATTGAAATATATCTTGAGCAATTCTGGAATTTTGCTCCAGAAACAAATGTGTAAATGACGGATGGATGAATAAGAAAATGGTGAAAATATTAAAAATAATTATACTGAAAAACTGTAAACTGTGAATAGCACGAGTTAGTCACATCACTAACTAATATGTCTACTCAATTTCCTAGAGATAGCATAAATGATTTTAGAATTTATAGGAAGAAAAGCTTTGATAATGGATGGATAGACAGAAATAGGCAAAAATATTCAAAAAGCTGAAACTGAAGAATAGCAACAGGCACATCTGGACTACTAGTCTAATAAGAGTATACAGTTTCACGACTTCTTGAACACTTGTACAGTTATTCTCCAGAAATAAAAATGGAATGGATGGCTGGATGGATTGAAAGGCAGGCAGACAGACAAGACCCATTTCTATATCCTGTCCAATATTATAACATAATAAACTAAAGTATATGCTAGGCTTTATAAAATCTTATTTATCTGAAATGCCTGCCTGAAAAAACAATAGATTTTCAATTCTGACCCATGACAAACTACTTTTGGAGATATTATTTTAGGGGTCATTACTCATCATAAAATTCTGCTAACAGTTTAATGCATGAACCAGAAGGGGGAAAGGGGGTGTTCATATTTTGTGCCATTTTGTTCTTCAAAACGAGTATATTCTCAACTACCCATAGCTAGCATTAACATTTTGGTTCTCATACATTTGCACAAAGTATAAATGACTGAAACTACAAATGGCTGATCTTATCTGATCCTCATTATGTCCTCTCTGCTCTCAGAGCTATCATAATTTGTAATCAGATGCCAAAATAGTTTCTATACAGGGTATTGAAACTTGTAACTTGCATAAACTCTCAATTGCCTATGGTCTCCATTTACATATCTGTAAAAGTCCAAATCTAATTTTGGTAATCAAAAACTTCCAAAGTTTAAAAGACACTGCAAAAGGTTCATCATATCTGATGCCCATTCTAGGATCTTTGAACTTAGAGCTGTCATATTTTTTATAATCTGATACCAGGGCAGCTTCTATGCAGCATTTGAAACAAGTCCCCAGAGTATGTTCTTAATTGCCTATGGCCCCCATTTACATATCAACAGAAGTCAAGAATTTTAGCTGTCTTAGATTTCCACAAAATATAAAAGACAGATAGTACAAAACTTATCATTGTGGCCCTAGATCTGTGATCTCCACACTTTGAGATATCTATGTATGTAAGAAAATTATGGTGCTGTTTGTTGCTGTATTTGAGTTATTATCCCATTTGTGTATTTGAGTTATTATCCCATTTGTGCATTTGAGTTATTATCCCATTTGTGTGTTTGTTAAAAGTGACTACTAGGATCAAATCTGTTATAAGTTTGCCTTTTAAATTTAAGAAAAATATTTACTTACATACATAAAATAGGCAGTTATATAATGAGGTGAGGATCACTAAAAAATCTCAGAAAGTCAATCAGCTGAAAGGTGTAATATCAAAGGAAGGGAGTACAAGCTTGATCTGCAATAAATGTTACCATATGTACTTGCTTATAAGTCGAGTCAAACTGCAAACAACAAAGATCCTGATCTGTCATAGCATTATGCACCTGCAGAATCAGAGTCAATGCTGTTTGTTCTACTGATTACTCCAAGCAAAACTGCATGGAACAAGTCGGTGCATAACATGATGGCAGATCTGGGTCTGTGTAGTTTGAAGTTGGACTCCCCTTATAAGTGAGTATATATGGTAGACATGTGTATGGAAGAATGTTGTTGTTGCTGTTGTTGTTGTGGGGTTTAACGCCAATTTTCAGCACACGATAGGCTATGTATGGCGGCCAGTATTAATGGTGGAGGAAGAACCCAGGAAAACCCCAGGAAGAACCACCGACCCACAAGAAGCTACTGGCAAGCTTTCTCACATACCCACATTAGCCGAATCCTAGACTCAAACCCAAGCAGGCAGAGGTGAGATGGCAGTGATCCATAACGGAGAGCGCTTTAGACCACCCGACCACTCGGGGCCCCTGGAATAATGTAATCATGGCAACAGGTATATAAACAAGTATGTCGCTAACAAAGAGAAAGAGGAACCTTAATAAAAAATAAAATAACTAAATAAATATCTATCCAGGGTTTTGAACACACTACAGCATTTTGACAATTGCCAAAGTTTTACAATTTACTTATCAGTAAAAGTCTAGATATAATTTTGGTCCTCATAAATTTCCACAAAGTATAAAAGAATGAACTACAAAGGGTTGATCTAAATTTACCCTAATTATATGATCTCTGCACACAGAGTTATCATGATAGATGCAATCTGATAATTAATGGGACCGTTTAGGGCTATTATTGCAATCTGAGACTGGGATAGTATCACTGTTGCAATCTGACCGACAGTTTAGAGCTATCATTGTTGCAATCTGATACTGGGGCAGTTAAAAGATATCACTGCTGTAATCTGATAATGGGACAGTTTCGAGCTATCATTGCTGTAATCTGGATAGTAGGACAGTTTCTCTCCATTGTTTTGAAACAAGACACTAGAATATAGTCTGAATGCCCAACATATCAGTGAAAGTCCAGGTCTAACTTTGGTCCTCATAAAAAGTAATGCAAAGTATTAAAAAAAATCAAACTATCAATAGTTGATTGTATCTGACTCTCATTATATGATCTTTGCACTTACAGCTATTATAACTTGCAATAATTTGACAGTGAAATCATTTCTGTGCAGGATTATTTCTGAGAAACTAATGACATGACTACCCCACAGCATAAAATATCAGCTGACTTGAATGTCGGTATGCACATTTTTATTAGCTACGGTGGCACACGTCTCTGAAATCAGGCTAGCTCATCATTACCCAAGGAATATTTACTGACAAATAAAACAAGGATATACACTAAAAATGTGTCCATATATGAGTGTACCTCGAGGGGATATGAACTTAATGATACAAAAACATGTATACTTATCAACTGATGATCAGTTTATAGCAGGCTTTACAACATTAATAAAATGCACACAAGTATCTCTTAACCAACATGTTATTAAATGAAAATGATTCCCTACAGAAATTATTAATTGAACAGCTGTTATGACTAGTGGTGAATTTAAGTGCAGCACATCAGTTTATGACATACTAGAAAATGATCTAACAAAAGCATGGCTTTAAGACCAATATTTTCTTCGGACACAAAATCTCTTTCTACAAAATCAGATTCTGGGCAAGTTAATTTTCAAAATAATGACATCCTATCACATGAATACCAGGAACTTTTCATTTTTTGTACCTCCTTTTATTCATAATCTGCATAAAAATGTAGCTATTTTAAGTGACAGAATGAACTGTATTGTTTTCTTGCTGAAATGCTGAAAACATTCAAGATATCTATGCCATGTATCTAAAGATTCAGGATGTAAAATCTGATTGAAATGGTCTTATTACTAAGATACTCAATTTGGGAAAAACTAGTTTGATATCCCCCAACCTTTTTGAATATCAATTTTGTTGTTGTTGTTGTTGTTGTGGGGTTTAACGCCATTTTTCAGCACGATAGGCTATACATGGCGGCCAGTATTAATGGTGGATGAAGAACCCGGAAAACCCCGGAAAGAACCACCGACCCACGAGAAGCTACTGGCAAGCTTTCTCACATGCCCACATTGGCTGAATCTTTGACTCGAACCGCCGCAGACAGAGAAAATATCAATTTTAACATACATATTAAGATCCAAACTTTAATTTATTTAAATATAAACAAGTTTGGGATTAACATAATCCTAGCACTTTTCTATCCCGAGTCACCTGATCAGGACATAAAGCTAGTTCAACGCAGAGTCTTACTTTTTATTTGCTGGTTATAATGGCACTATTAAGACATTATTAGTTATATAACACTGATGAAATGGGAGCCAAGTGCCTTTCCCAAGGACACACAGAGGCTGATAACCCGGACTGACCTGGTTGGGTATCGAACTAATGAATCTTGGACTAATAACTGAGCCCACCTGTTGACTATATATGCACTTAGTCATATACCTAGACATGCTCCCAGGATTTGATCATATGGGGAAATTTTCTACTTTGTTATCAAGAAGGGGGAGTAGAAAAAAGGGGGAGGGGAAGGAAATGGACAGAGTTCAATTAACACTTAAATATCCATCTTTCTTCCTGATCTGCTCTCTATGGGCTCTATCAAAGCCTTTAATGACTTCATATAATCATGTGACTTGGTGTGTGGTGTAATCCTAAACTTCAAACAGATGACTTCCAGTACTCAAGGGTTGCTTTTACAATAACTTTTGCAAATATCACAGAACATACCTCTGGTCATGGAGTTGTGTTGTAGCAATCTTTACTATGACAACCAAGATTTCTGAAACTTTACTGCACATTTTGGTTTCTTTTTAGGTGGTACATCTAACTTGGTATTTGACATCAATGTTGAAATATTTTCCTTCATTTTGAGAGCAACTCCACTGCTTTCTTTATTCTCCTGTTCACTTTCCATATTCCCACCACAACTGACATGAAGTCCACTTTTCACATTCCCAACACCACTATCCTGACTTTGAAAATAATCAGTAATTTCACTTTCCGTAAACGGACCAAATTTTGCACATGCACATATGATAGGAAAGGGTATCAAACCTGGACACCGTGCTTCAGTTATTAAAAAAATTAGCAGGATTTCCAAGTATCCTTTCATACTAATATACATTTGCCAACTTTGGAATGGAAGAGGTAAGGTGATAAAAAAAATCCTTATTTCTGAATTCATTTTCAAATTTTAACTATGTTTGATTTATCATAAAAGAAATTCAATAAGTTCACTGCACACAGAATATTTTTATATTGGGGTTTTGAACTAATTTATGGGAGTTCTTGTGTATCACTGCTTTCAAGTGTGTGAATTCATAACATTTTGCATGAAATATATGACTGAGTGCCCTGGGAGCATCACTGCATATGTGTACATGCACATCCCTATACAATATACATCTAAATTACAGGCAAAGAAAACAAAAAGCCACCATGTGGACCTATTCTTTATGCTATCTATAACTTGACAGTGAGGGAAGAGCAAGTATACATGCCCAAGTATTCACCTGTTAGTCTATTGTTCACACTCCAAATCAAAGTATATGACAATGTGCCATCCAACATTGGGGCAAATAAAACATACACATGGGGAAAAAAAGAACATATAGTATCAACTTGCTCCAATGAAAATGTACAAGGAGCAAACTCACTTTCTTTAATAACTGTAGGTAAATGTAACAATATTCTTTGCTGTTATATCTTCACGATTTTTCCATGTAAACTTTTTGAAACTTTCACAAATAAATTAAAATTACTCACTCTCATGGTGGCAAATATTTCCAAAAAAGGAATTCTCTGTTTATGTAGACAATGTAAAGCTCAGGAGTAAGCATCATTGAGATTCATCAATTATTGGGCAAATAATGATAAATTTAAACCTTTCATTTCAACAGAATAACTTTCTTGGAACAATTTTGAAGAATAAGCTACTAAGTCCAACTGCCAACATCATGCAAAAAATCTAATTTAGTCAGTTCCACCATCCATGTATGAAGGTCTAACAATGTAATAATTATGTATGACTAACTCCATTTATGTGAAATGCAGGAAGAGTAATTTTGTTTTCCATGTAATGACCATCACTTAAGTCCATACTCACTAACATACCAGACTAACAACAATCTAACTTGTCGTATTAGTAGAGCTGGAAGTAATTTTTTATTTGTATGAAAATGATAACGACTTGCATGGAGTAAAGAAGGGACATAATGATGATGATGATGATGATGATGATGATGATTATGATGCTGTGGGTTTAATGCCAATTTTCAGCAAATGATACGTTATAAATGATGGCCAGTTTAGCTGGTGGATGAATAACCTGGTAAGAACCACTGGCCCATAGAAAGCTACTAGCAAGCTTTTTCACATACCTACAATGGCCTGGCTTTAGGCTTAAATCTACATGGACAGAGGTGAAATGGCAGCACTTGGTAAAACGTGATCACTTTAGACTACTCTGCCATTCAAGACCCTGATGATGATGATGATGATAATGACTTGCATGGAGTATAGAAAGGACATCACAACAAACACAACAATAACAACAACAACAATAATAATAATATAAAAAAGATTAATAATAATAACAATAATAATGCATTGGACATTATAAAATCTTGGGAGCATAGAAAATCCCTAGAATAGGGGATAATTTGACTTCACTTTTACCAGTATTTGCAAACAGAGATTTTAAGGACTTAATGAAGAAAAGATCAATCTATGAAGAAACAGGGCCCTATTCCCTCAGTGGCACATTAAGAAACTAAGATTATGTAAGAGGGGGACCCCCCAACATGATATTAGAATATTATCATTTAATTTGTTGGCAGCAAAGCAAACCCATGCTTTCTGGTGTATATAAGACTAGCTAGCATCTGCATAGAGGAATGAGATAAATTGAACAGAAGCTAAATAAAGGTAATAATACATGTGCTGTGGCAAGATTACAGAATTTCAAACATAAAACAATATGAACTAAAAATCACCACTCCCTCTTTTGTTTGGTCTTGCCTGCAGGCAATTATCTTACAAATCTGAACTTGCCCAAGCCAAATTCAAACTTGCCCTGGGAACTGGGCAAGTAGATTTGTCCAGCCCGGCCTCCACTACAAGATTGTTATTCCTGATTATAATCATGCAAATGGAATAACTGTATAGCTCACTTGTAAAGTAGTTGGGATGTAACAGGAAAGATCAAGGCTAAATCTGCTGGTTACAAGCTCCAGATGACTGTATAGTTCCCTTACAAAGAAGCTGGCACTTGACAATGAAGCATATACAATATCAGTTTGGTACATATTTCATCATGACTTTAAATACTTGTGGTCTAGTTTACCCATGAACAAAATTAAAACTGGTACCCATGAATTTAAAGTGATTCATGGTAGTTTGCTTGCAAACTAGCTGGCACCTGACATACCAGATGAAGATTATAGCTGTTAGTCACAAGTCAAGACTTACCATACAATTTGCCTGCAAAGCAATTGGCACTTGACATGACACATGGCCTGGATCTGCCAGTTATAACCCACAGACAAAATGTATAGCTCATGTGTAAATTAGCTGACAGTACAGAAGGTTTGTTCTGCCAGTTAAAATATATAAACTGTACAAGTTTACTTGCAAAACAGTTGTTTGCTTGTGAGCTTGAAGGCACCTGACAGGACAGAAGATTAAATATATTAGTTACAAGTTAAAAACTAACTGTACAGTTCACTTATGATCACTTGACAGAAAGTCATACTTGTTGTTTACAAGTTACAGACAGAGGTGTAATTTGCCAGGAGAGCTGGCACTTGACTGGACTGACAGCTGGATTTGTTGGTTACAAGCCACAAATTGTATAGTTTAATCACAAAGTAGCAGGCACATGACAGAAAAGAAGAATGTTAGATCTGCCCGATACTGTACAGTTCACTTGCAAAGCAGCTTGCACTTATGAACTGTTGGTTACAACCTACTACCTAAAAATACTGCATAAGCTTATATTTCTGGAAACCAAGCAAAGCAAAGATTATACATTCAAACAACACTCAGAAAAGTTATGCACAAAACATATGCTTTCCACACACAGGTATTAGAGATGATATGACTTACTCTTCGGGCTCTCTCAACCTCCCCACATGGCAGTCTCTTGTTAAAATCAATTCCTGTCAGTGGTGTCCCTGTAGGGGGCAGTAAAATAGAGGCATCCATAGTCAGGTACTCTACATTCAAAGGACGGTTCTGGAAAAGAGTTGTCATACTAGTAGATATTAAAATGTCCTCAGATAACACCCAAGCCAAAAAGATAAAATTAAGAACAGAAGAAATTTAAATTTCTAAGTAATTAGGTGTCCAAATCCCATTAAGACCTTATGAAATACAACATCTAAAAGAAATGTCACAAAATATCTTTTTCTAATCTTACATATATACAATGAGGATCTTAACCTAACATTAAGAATCAGTATCAGTTGTTGATCTATTTGTAAAAAAAAAAGGTTAAAATTTTATTACACATCTCCACCCCTACTGCCAACTGAATTATTTCTCATTTTCTACTAATGAAATGAAAAATGAATCAACATACAACTATTCTTACTAAATCTTTAATTTAGCTACAATTTAGAACATTCAATAACTTAATGGGCAACAAATGAATGTCATCATTTCCTGTGAAATATTACAAAAAAATACAAAATATATTGACTCTTCTAGCCTAATTCAATTTCAAGTTTGAAAAAATTGAATCACAGTCAATGGAATATATTGCAACTATAAATGTTCTGTCAAGAATTGATTAATACATGACTGCAGACTTTTTTCATCTGTGGTAAATATAGATAAACAGTGCAGACTGGGCTAATGGTGTAGGGGAGATAACTCTACAAATACACATCATTATGAAAAAAATTGATGGGATGCAAATTTCTTACTATGAATAACAATAATGAAAAATCACTTTCTACTGCAGCTGAATCTTAAAACCTACTTTTACGATGCCATACTTTAACAAAGCATATATATGATGAAAAACATTATGAAAACACTCTAAGATACTGATATCTAATGCAGAATACAACATAATGTTACGAAACAGTTTAGAAATATGTTTAATTTATTCAATATTTTTTTAACTGTATATTACAGCAATGATTAAACACAGGTAGGGGTAAATGAATATAATACCAATGACAGAATGCCATCATTAAGAAGTTGTGGACAAGAAAAAGTTTCACTTACTGTCATTTCCCGATACTCATCTTCAAACATGTCCAAGAAAATTTCTTCACTCTGGAGGGAGGACAAAAAAAATAATTAAAATTTTCCACAATACGAGTAATTAACATGAATAACTTGTATCTTACTTTCATGTGAAATATTCTAGAGTGCATATTCACTTGCAATATAGGTATTGGTCCGTTCATTTCTTGTTCTTGTGGAATTATCTGACAAGCATCCAAAATACACAATGAATGCACACTTTATCCTGTGAACAAGGCCCTAAATAGCTTTTTTAACAAAAAAGTCAAACACATAGGGCTTCATTTTAATGTTAAAATTATACCAAGCATGACATACCGGGAAAATGGAAAAGTATGTGCTATTTTCTGATATGTAAAACCTAATCAATTTTTCCAGAATATTAAGAGAGACTTTGGTAACATGTCATGTTTAAAGTTTTCAAAGCAAGAACTGAACAAAACAAAAAGACTGGTGAGAGATCTGCTCATGTAAATATATCCTTGTCTCTTCTGCATCCCACTATAAAGATGAGAATAATTTTTAAGTTTCAGAGCTCTTCTGAAATTAGAGTACATGTACAATGTTTGGTCAGCATGTGTATATTCTGACGACAACCCTAACATGGTTTCACATTAATTTGCAGAAAACTCCAAGAGTAGTTGCATTCCTGATTTCTGTCACATACTGTATCTAGCTGTAAGTTGTGGCAGCACACAGATTTGTCACATTTTTAGATGATGACTATAATATTGACAAAATCATACAATGTTCCAAAAACAAACAAGATGTGTTCACAAGATTTTGTCTTGTACTTCAATCAGCTGCTGGACAAAATTGGCCATAACTCTTATGAAAATTGTGAAAGCAAACTGATTTGTTATATAATGTACATCTTCAGATGAGGACCACAATGTGCAAAGTTTGATTAACATCCAGTGAAAACTGTGAGACTAATTGTTTTCACAACATTCAGTCATACACTACAGCCATCCCCAAGAATAACAAGATTCCCTTAAAGGGATTGACAATCTACTGGGCAAAATTAATCTCCAGGAATACAAGACAAGACTGGGGCCCCCGAGTGGCCGAGTGGTCTAAAGCGCAATCCATTATGGATCACTGCCATCTCACCTCTGTCTGCGTGGGTTCGAGTCTAGGATTCAGTCAATGTGGGTATGTGAGAAAGCTTGCCAGTAGCTTCTCGTGGGTCGGTGGTTCTTCCCTGGATTTTCCTGGGTTCTTCCTCCACCATTAATACTGGCTGCCATGCATAGCCTATCGTGTGCTGAAAAATGGTGTTAAACCCCACAACAACAACAAGATAAGACCATTTCTTCCATTTAACTGTTGCATGTTGAAACCATCTCTGATATTCTTCAGCAAAAACAAGATTTTAAAATTAGCTACTCTGTTGGACAAATTAGATGTCAGATCGGTACCATTTTCATTCAGGGCATAGCAGATATCATCAGAAGCATTTTGATTAAAAAAACCATGTCATAATGATCATCCATTCACAGGGAATAATGAAAACAAGATTTTCATAACAGCCATCATGGCAGCCATATGGGATGTACAAATGGCACCATTTTCATTTAGAAAAGGAACAATTAGCTATCATAAGTGTGGGTGTGTGTGATTTGGATTTTTAACGTAGCTTTAACAATTTTTCAATCATATCACTACAATGTCTGCAGTGTGGCAGTTTATAGTGATGTCTAGCATTGGGACATCATGCCACAGACATGTAGCATGATGTCCCACCCAGTTACATTATCCTGACACCAGGCTGACCAATCCTAACACTAACCTCTTAATACTGAGTGCCTCTGTAGTGGCCATATTGGACCCCAAATAACATCATTTTTATTTAGGACTAATTGGACATCATGTCTTTTAGTGGAAATCTCTATCCTGATATGACCATCCGTTCATGAGGAGTACTGATAACAAGAATGTCAATGGCTGCTGTTGTAGCCAATTTGGATATCAAATTTGGATATCAAATTGGTACCATTTTCATTTAGGATGATCAAAATATCATAAGAAGTCATTTAGTGAAAACCTCTTGTTCGATATGACCATTCAGCAATAACAAGATCTGTAAGATGGCTGACATGGTGGCCATATTTAATGTCAGATCGGCACCATTTTCATTTCCAACCAACTAAAAGCCATAAGAAGTCATTGAGTGAAAACCCCATATTGCCATGACTGTCCATTTAGAAGGAAAAGCAATAAAGGATTTTCAAGATGTGTGAACAGCACCATTTCCATCTGGGACCAACTAGAGCATGGGATGATAAAATAAGATAGGAATTCTTTATTTCAGACTACATCTAAATTAAAATATAGATATAAAGTAAAAACATTGTAAATATAAAAGAACTTATATATCATACGTACAAGTATACAGATACATCGACACAATTAACTGCACCCTGCATTGTCAAGAATGAAATTAAGCAGATATGTGTACAACATTTCATGACAATCTTGCAAGTAGCTGAGCAGAAGTAGCAATAACAAACTTGTGTTAATCGACATCTTGATGTAAGATGATAAACAACAGATCATCCCATATGCTCTTCTGGTGGTCTTTGACCAGTAGAGCTAAAGAGCACGAACTGTAACAAAAATCAGTGATGTTGGCATGCACATCTTCAGGTGATTATTACAATATGCACCAATTTTCACTGCAGTCCATCCAAACTATGGGACAAGATGTGTTCACAAGATTCTGTTATACACTGCATTCAGCTGTGAAGAAGTTGGACATGAATAAAAATTTTGGAGGACAGTAATTAGTTCAAATGTGCATCTTCAAATGATGCCCATAACATTCCCATGTTACACAGCAATTCAATGAAAACTCTGAGACCATTCAAAAGATTCTGCCATGGACTATATCCAGCTGCAAGTGAAAAACAAGTCTTACAAAATCCAAAGGAACAGTGACTTGTCTACATGCATATCTTTTACTAAATGACATGGCAATCCATCAAAAACTGTAGGGCTCACTGCATTCACAAGACTGTGATGGACTGACATACATACATACATACATTAGGAATTTTATGGTACCTATCTCTACAAGGGCATGCAAAAAAGGATGTTACAACATGCACACAGAGAAATCTCATGAATTTTCACTCGGAATATAGAATTTTCATTGTTATTTAATTCAATATTGTCGTTATTTCCTCCAAAAAATGATTCAGAGCTCTCTATGTATATTATCATGTTTAATGACACCTCAGTACAATAATGGCTCTATCTTGCCAAATAGAGGTAATCTTCTAAAAATAACAAGAGTCCCTTGAAGGTGAATGCACTCTACTGGAAACATTTTTCCAAGATGATTTCTTCTTTTTCACTATTACATGCTCAAACATTCTTTGATATTCTTGAGAGATAAGATTTTCCAATTTGCCATTGTGGCAGTCATATTGGATGTAAGACTGGCATTGTTTTCATTTAGGACGAACTATACACAATAAAAAGACTTCTGATGGAAACTCCACATCAATATAGCTTTCAATATAGAGGGAGTAACAATAACAAGATTTTTAAAATGGCTACCATAGTGGCCATGTAGGATTGTCAGATTGGCACTATTGTTTCATCTACTACCAACTAGACATCAGAAGACTTCTGGTGAAAACCCCATGGTGATATGACTTTCCATCTAAGAGGAGTAGCAACAATTATAGGTTACTGCATTTGAATGGGAAAATATGAAGTTTTTCAGATGGAAATACTGCAACACCTTGGGAGTGCAGTATATCCATCCAACAAAATGAGTTCATATTTCGGATTTTCCCATACAAATGCAGTAACCCTTTTATTATATGCTCATTTTCTTATTCTACCAAAGGCTTAATTATATAAACAAAATACACTTTAAGAAACAAAGTAAATGAATGTAAGCCATATTCCAAACTAAATACACAAGTGCAGATTCATCATTAAACAACGACAACATTATTAATGTGCACATAACCCAGATAAATTTGAACTTAGTCGCATGCTAGACATAACTTTTGAAAGAAAATGGCATTTTGGTCTACTTAAAATTGAAATTTGGAGTCATATTGTGAATGAATGCACAATGCAACAACTTTTCCATTTGATCTGGAATGAATATATTTTGGTATTTTTGTCAATTCTACGAAATGTAGTGATTATGAATTGAATTTATCTATGACAATTCTACATGAAATACATCGAATTAAATCAGCGAGGGAGAAGCGTGTTGATATCTGCAAGTGTGTTTCTGTTCTGTCATGAATGTTCGAAATCATAATGTGGGAAAAATATGAAGTCTTTCAATTGCAATTATCAAAAAGATGCAATGGAATTTACTGTTTATTTCATTTTGAGTGCACTAAGGAGAATGTAACTGCATTTGGAATATAGTCGAAATTACAGTACAATTTCGAAATGTGTAATCAAGCTTGAGAACCCATGACATGGCTCATGTAACTTGGATTTGCAGAACTAAAAAAGTACATTTTGAAGAAATTCAGGATCTAAAACTGTAAGTATATTTTGTGCCATTCTTATTACCAGCTAAAGAAGACAGATTATGCCTTGTCACTTGCATGTTATTTGTAGGTAACCAGCAACTTTATGAAATCTGGCATCTATCACCCACCTAAATCCGAAACAATGTATCAAAAAAGTTAACACGGAACGTAGAAAAGCAGCTGGTATGTGGCAGTCCAAGAGACATCTGCTTTAGTTCACTGAGAAACAAATTTAATCAACCAAAACATAAACTGCCTACTACGTGAGTGTACATGAGTTGTTTACAAATCAAAAGTGCTGGTGTCTGCATCCATTGTTTGTTTATAATAGAAAGTAGTTCCTTTATGAGTGCGATAGGAAGTTGTGTGCGAGTTCAATATTGTAAAATACTGAATGATTCTGACAATGCAAAGATAAGAGAGAAAGAAATGAGCATATAATAATAAGATAATTTAGGTGATTGCTGTGGTGGTCTTACTGGATTAGCAGTATTTCTATTTAGAACCAACTTGACATCATAAGCAGTCTTTTAGGACAAGAATAAAAAAACATGTTCCCTATGGAACTGGTTTTAAAATTAGGGTAGGCAGATCATTATTTTTTAAAACAGTATATATAATTAATGTGATTTTTGTGATCTTTTTACCATGGGAAAAACAGTGGAAACACATACTTTCTTGTTTGGCCTTAGTCAAAACCTCCATTGATATTAGCCAATCTGAATGTCAGATTGGCACAATTTTTATCTAGTACCAACTAGACATCATAAAAAGTCTTCTGGTGAAAACCCCATGCTAATATGATTTTTCAAACACATTCAGTAGGAACAAAATTTAATGGTGGCTACTGCTGTAGCCATACTGGATGTCAGATTGGCCATCCATACACGTGGAATAATAATAAGATTTTCAAGACAGCCACTATAGTCATAATAATGATGTCTCAATGACACCATTTTCACTTAGGACCAACTGGACACAAGTCATCCTTTAGAGAAAATCCTATGGTGATATGGCTATCCATTTAGATAGAGTAGTGACAGCAATATTTTCAAGATGGCCTCTTTGATGGCCATATTAAATGCTCAAGGAGAACCATTTCATTTAGGACCAACAAGACATCATAAAAACTCTTTCAGTGAAAACCCTATGGGGATATGACCATCCATTCAGGAGGTGTAATGATAAGATTTTAAAAATAGATGTTGTAGTAGTCATACTGGTGACTGCATGGCATGATTTCAAATAGGACCAAGTAGATCTTGGGATAAATGTGTGTGTACCATTTTATGGCAATCTTCCAAGTAGATCTTGGGATAAATGTGTGTGTACCATTTTATGGCAATCTTCCAAGTAGATCTTGGGATAAATGTGTGTGTACCATTTTATGGCAATCTTCCAAGTAGTTTGGGAGAAGCAGTGGTAACAAACTTGTGCTAATGGAGGGATGGACATCAGACGACAGACAATAGACAATAGTCCATGCCATAAACTGGTCTATGATCAACTGAACTAAAAATGAAGAACTGCACAAGAACTTTGGGAAGATAAACTCTTCAGAATTAAACCTAAACATTAAGTTCTACAAAACAAATATAAAAGGCTACAATGTTAAAATTATGTAAAATTTATATAAAACAAAATATAAAAACAAATACAAATATCCTTAAAATATGTGGTCAAAATTTTATTGGCTGGAACATATCATAAAGTGAAAATATTTGTCTCTCTGGATGGAAGATAATATAGATGACCAGGATGTGTTCCAGTGTGAGTGGACAATGGCTGACTGAGTATTTAACTAAGTTAAGGTTCACCCTTAAGGAGGTCTGCATGAAACAGGTATGTATTCTATAGGTACAACACCATCTCCTCTCTGCAATTTGTTTTATATGAGGGCTGCCACTTTACAGTGATGGGTTTGATGTTACAAAGATAGTTTATGGACTTTTCATTCAACTTGTCAAGAATATGAAACATGCTGGTTTACATAATATTCATAGTCAGTAAATGGAATCTTCCATTCAGAAGCTGCATGGCAGCTTGGACTGCTCTTTTATCTGCCCTTTCATTACTCTTTACATGTTCAAGTACTAACCACATATCTTGTTATATGTATCACTGCAATCCAATTACATTTTAAGTTGGATCCATTGCTTTTTGTATAGAAATGCATGGGAACTTTGTTCTAAAATAGTATTTAAGGCTAAAAGCACTAGTCACATGGTGAATTTGACCATTTAGGCACAGTATTTTTAAGGGCTATGTATAGATTTTTATTACACGTAAACCACCTTGATTTTCCACAAATATTTACTAACCTTATGCCATAAAAAAAACTTTATCTGATAAAGAGGTAAAACAAACATTCAGCAAATACCCTTTAAGCTTTTCTATTCATCAAAACTAAAAGATGCTAACAGAATGTAAATAAAGAAATGTTTGCTGTTCAACTCAGTTTTGTTTCTGCCAAGTTGATGTGCATGTAGCTAATATAGTCACAAAAATGCATGGGTGGGCTGACCTTGTAAAAATTGCGAAGAATTTGTGTGCTGCCTTCATGTGCATTTTCAAGGCAGGCCAGATGACGATCCTGTAGATAAGACTTTCCAGGTTGATACACCAGCTGTTTGAGTAGTCGAATACACAACTCTAGTGTGGCTAATCTTACTTTACTTCCTACAGAATGAATGATAAATATATGATTTTAAAATAATTTCTGCTCAATATGAATGATAAATATATGATTTTAAAATAATTTCTACTCATAATGAATGATAAATATATGATTTCAAAATAATTTCTACTCAATATGAATGATAAATATGTGAGTTTAAGTGATTTATACTCAGTATGAATGATAAATGTAAGAGTTTAAAGTAATCTCTACTCAATATGAATGATAAATATACGAGTTTACATGATTTCTACTCAATATGAATGATAAATATGTGATTTTAAAATAATTTCTACTCAATATGACTGATGTGATTTTAAGATAATTTATACTAAAAATGAATGATAAATATATGAATTTTAAAGTAATTTCTACTCAATATGAATGATAAATATATGATTTTAAAGTAATTTCTACTCAATATGACTGACAAATATGATTTTAAAAATTTCTATTCAATATGATTTGTAAATATGAATTGAAAGTAATTTCTACTCGATATAAATGATTAATATCATTTGTAAGTAATTTCTACTCCAAACGAATGATAAACACATGATTTTAAAGTAATTTCTACTCAAAATGAATGATAAATATAGGAATTTAAAGTAATTTCTAATCAATATGAATGATAAATATGTGATTTTAAAATAATTTGTACTCAATATGAATGATAAATATGTGATTTTAAAATAATTTCTACTCAATTTGAATGATAAATAATACTTTAAAGTAATTTCTACTCAATATGAATTATAAATATATGATTTTATAGTAATTTCAACTCAATAAAAAGAAAAAAGTACACAAACACTAATGTCAAATACACAAGGCTGTAATGAATCAATGATACAAATGTTTTCTTCAATGTGAAAAATTGATGTGACACTCAAATTTGACTCTCCACATAACTTTAATATCAGTACAAAATTAATTCCTTCCCATTTAGAAACCATGCAAACATTAATATCAAGAACAAGAAATGTGCCCATATGACACGGATACCCAGGCCATCATGCCAAGTTAGACTGAGGCTACCACCTCTTGGTCTAATTTAATCAGAAAGGTTAGAAATCAAATTTGAACTGTCTTCTTAACATAAAACCTTGTTACAAAGTTGACTTGAAAACCTTCAAAAACTTATTTACCTGATAGAAAATGGACATGATGGATATTTATAGAATATTCAGGGCATTAAAATAGAGAACAGCACCAGGAAGAAGTATGTCAACTTACCATGCTGACAGGCCAATGTTATAATTCGGATTAATCTCTCAACCAGGGCTACATTATAACAGTCTTTTACCTGAAGAAAAGAGGAACTTTGACTGAATAAAAGAAGCATTTTCAAGCTGTTCTATGTGAACACTTTGTCAAAAAATAAAACATTTCTGTGCATGTAAAAGCAAAGGAGATGTAATTGATTTAAATGTACACAAAATTCTCTTGTGTCAAGATGATGGTCACAGCAAATAGATGTAACTTACAGCTAAGAACTACATTACACCAAAAGTATGACTCAAGGTAAGAGATCAATGATCTCTGATCCCTGGACTAAACAGCTTAGCAAAGTGGTACTCTTTGGAAAATACTGATACTGCACACCTGCCAACTCTGACGAGTCCGTCTCAGTAAAGCAGTTAATTTTTTTCCGTAAGATTGACCAGTTTTCAGTAAGGTGTAACAAAATATCAATAACTGTATTGTAAAGCTGGAAATGTAATAAAGGTTGATGCATCAATGATAAACATTATGTTCAACTGAAAAGTTTGCAAAGTATGCGTAGACTGTATTTACCACTAGTACTGTTGCACAAACTCTAGTTCCAAACTCTATGCAGCTCAATGGCTTGTTGCTATCTCTCAACTTGACACAGTTCTTGGAAATTCTTTTCCATTTCGCATGACAACGGCACTCATATCTTCCAAAACGAGACATACTCAAATTGGCAAGTGATGTCCAATAAACATAATTTTGTCCTTTCCAGCTTTTATTCACAAGAATCTGAATACTCCTTTTTATTCTTCATTGTTGATTATTAACACATTTCTGGAAGCTTATTTTCCATTTAATCTTAAATATGCATCTCTTTCTGGACACCATTAAAAAAATTCTATAATCAACAGTTTGATCATGCAGATGCTTCGCATGAACAAATAAGTGTAGTTTAAAGCGTCTGGGGTGCTGCTTGTAAAGTTAATCTGGTTCCCTGACTAATTTCCCTAATTCTAAGATGAAATCTGGATCCAAATAAAACAGAGATGAACCAATAATTTTGGTAACGATCATTTTCCCATAGGTTTTGCTAGTATGCCATAAGTCTGTATTTTAAGGGTAATTTTCATAAGACTTACGGCAAAATCGTAAGAGTTGGCAGGTCTGGTAATACTGGTGTAGGAAAACTACCTGCGGTCTTTTTCCTTATTTTGAACAAAGAACATAGTTTATAAAATCAGAGAAGAAACCTCCAACCTTTTGCTTATCATGTCCTGGATCTTGCATAGGAATAAGTGAGAACTTTGCCATATCAGAAGTCATCTGGATGCACAGTTACTGCCATGTTAATTAAAGTTTTCTTTTCAAAAATTTACTTGTACTGGCTCAAGTCTGGAACTGAAAATGGAGGGGGGGATTCCCTCAACTCCCATAGTTGGAAATAGAGGAATGGTGAGCCACTGGTACATAAATATAACTTGACCCAATACTGGAGATAAATCTATTGTACCCACATAAAAAAGAAGAAAGTGCATAACTCTTTCAAAAAAAGAAAGAGTACAATGATTTTTCAACATGCATATCTTCTTCAGATGAACATAATATGTTCTAAGTTTCACAGCAATCCACTAACTAATGCAAGCAGAGTTGCACCCATACAATTTTATTGTAAACTGCATCCAGGGGCATGTAAAAAAAAGGGCAATAACTCTTACATAAAATTATGAGAGTACAAAGATTTGTTGACAAGTACAAATTAATATGTACCAAGTTTTACAGTAATCCATAAACAAGAGGCCAAAGTGCACCTGATGTTATTCACTGGCTTACATTACTTAAAAGTTTTCTGTTTAATTAAGCAGGCTTATGAGGTAGTGTAATAACACATATTATGTAAACTATCTCCCAAACTTGATACTATGTTCATTTTTCCTTTTTTTTATACTATATGCTGATAAAAGTTCTTTTTTATGATGAAGGCATCAACTGTTTCTTAAGTCATCCAAAATGTTGATGATAATAAATTCAGCAGATAAAAAAATGTGACCTCAAGAGTGGTAAAAAGCTCAATCAATCAGATGCAAGATCACCTCATTAATATCCATAAATCTCACTCATCACTCAAGTACTTCAAAATCCTGATGACAGAAGCATATATTCCAAGTGTGATCAACATAAAGATTACAAATATGGCTTCCTGGGTGGTAACAAGCTTATGCAATCAGACGCATGATTATATGATTAATATGCACAGATCTCGCCCATCATGAAACTCATCCAAGGTCATGATCAGACACAAGTGGTAACAAGCTCAACCAATTAGTTGCAAGATCAATTCATTAACATGCTTGTATTTCACTGATTATCAAACCCATCTGAGACCTTGATGGTATACGTATATATTACAAGTTTGATCACAATAATATCATCTGGCCTCTGCAGCATAAACATGTAGTGAATCAGATGCAAGAATAGCCCATTAATATACATAAATCTTGTTCATTATTGAACCCATCCAAGATCTTCATGATAAAAGACTGACCAAAATCAGATGAGAAATAATAATATGGATAATAAGCCCAGCTGATTAGATACAAGATCACCTCATAAGCTTGACTGAAATCGGATTGATCAAAATCGGATTAGGCATATGGCAGCAAGAGTGGTAACAATTTCAGCCAATCCAATGCAAGATGATCTCACTCCTTATCAAATTCATTCAAGATCTGCATGATATAAACTCCTATTGCAAGGTGGATCAAAACTGGATCAGACATGGCCTCCAGAGCTCAGCTAATCTGCTGTAGTAACACCTCATTTGTATGCATAGATTTTGCTCATTAGTGAACTTGTTTAAGTTCTTAAATATAAATTAAGCATATATTCTGAGATATCCAAATTTGATCAGATATATGGCATCCACCAAGGTAGCAAGCTTAGTATATCATATGCAGCATCACCCATCTAATATATGCATCTTCAGGTGAGAACATAATATTTACTATTTCATGTTAATACATCAAAAAATGCAAAACTATTTGTTACTAATGGCACTGTATCACATATTGCTACAATAATTGTAAACAAAAAATGCAGGTACAAAGACACTTATTATGCACATCTTAAGGTGGTGACCATATTATTTACCAAGTTTCATGGCAAAACATACAAAAAAGCAAGACTAGTTGTGCTAATGAGAGTGTTAGAAGAATGGAGAGATGAAAAGATGTGAGGTACAAAAAGGGGTAATTTTCAAATACAGGTGGGATCTGATCAAGAAATAGAAATTATACTTGACAATATAAAGTGCAATTTTCATGCATTCAGTTGATTTTTCAGGTTGACTTTTTAAAATTTGCAAGAATCAAATAAATGCACATCCTAATATACCTTGATGATGAAGATTAAAAATGTTCTTTAACAGTAAAATTTCTGAGCAGAATTTTTTTCACCACTACAATTAACTCATTGTGTTTTTGCCTACCAAGATGGTGACAACATAATGTCATTAGTCTGTCGTGCAACTATTCCAATTACAAAGGTGTCCCAAAAACTAACCTGTGTTGGCATGACAAAGAGAGGACTTACCTTTGACCTATCGGTTGGCATGAGAACAGAATCCATGAGCCCCTGGTGTATCCCTGGGGAAAGCGTAATTGATATAAATAAAGAATGACAAAATATCAGACAATACAACTGAGCAATTAAAATTATATCACTAAACAAATTTTATTTCAATCAACATTAGTGAAGTATACCTTATATTTAAATCTTTTGAAAAGCAATAAGAAAAATGTATCCAAAAAAAAACATACCACTGACTTAGCCTGAAGAAGACACTACTGGGTTAAACCAGCCGACATATGGGACCAGTTATTGCATAATCATTACTTGTTTTCATTTCAGTACAGAATTTGTGTTTGCTGCAGACACAAAATGTTCCTTTCATTGAGTTTGAACTTTTACTGTACTCTTCAAAAAGATATTACTCATAGTCAAGAATATTTATGTTTGTACGATAACCTTTTCCATCGAGCAGAACCGCTCTCTACTTGCAAACAAAATACAAAATACAGTGTACCTAAAAGTTTGATCTTTTGAATTTACAAACTTTTGAAAACTTAAGGAATTTGTTAGAAAAACAATACTTTAATCTTTCAATAACATGCATGTAAATAAAGCATAACTTCTGTGGCTACAGTAAAATAAAGCAAGATATTAACATATCATATAAGACAAAAGCTGAGCAATACGTAATTCTAGGAAATGGCAGAATCCAACTCATCAAAATGCTTTACTAAAATCCAACTCATCAAAATGGTTTACTACAGATAAGGACTTGTGAAAATGCTTAGCACATCTTAAAATCACCCCAGGCTGATAGCAATCAAGGTTACTGGTTTATTATCAGCTACTGGAAAATATTTTGATTGCACAAATTCTCTTTTAAATATTCTTCTCCATTCTTTGTTTTCTTTTCCTGTAAATGATATTAACAAGAGCTGGGAACAGGCTCAAATATCAGAATCAATGATTAGGATATCATTTTCCAACAAAGCATTGATTTTTACTATAATAATTATAAAATAGGTCTTGTCCATTACTCGACTAAGGTCCACTATAGTTTTTTACATTGCATAGGGTTTGAATTTGAAAGAAAAAGTATATTCCTGAGTTTTTCTCACAAGTTATCGTCATTACTGAACATCTTAAGTATTATTAATATAAGTTTTAATTCCCCATTACTGTATTGTTACAGTATGATTGAGGGGTGTAATTTGGATTATAGTGCAAAGCTTGGCCTTACACAAGATCTATACCTAAATGCTAGTTCCATTTAGTCATTAAGCTGTAAGAGAAGTGGCTAATCATATTTGTTACTTTTTAATTTATTTTAAGATTCATTTATTGCACTTTCAGAAGCTGGTATTGTCCATAATGACAAAATTCATTTTCCCTAACTGCTAATATTAGTGCACTTTGGACAAGTACTGGCTCATTTTTCGAGGAGTTATTCTGATCATTTATCTGCTTTAGATGATGCATAGTTTCCATATTACTAAATGTAAAGAAATTTCAGCCATAGTACATGAAAGTAGCATAGAGGTATGCCGATATTCTCTTCAGTGTGCTTGTGGCCAATGCAAATGACTTCATTTATACTGGCCCTTCTCTCAGAAGTATATAACAACTGAAAAGTGAAAGTATACTAACTGATAAATATATATTTCAAGGTGTGTTATCAAACAAATTCAGACTTTAGATCTGGAATAAAAAGTCATTTTGGGGGTCATTGCATTCTGTGAAGAAAAAAAATATTTGCAAATACAGCAGAATTTTGAAAATTTCAAATGCTGTGGGACTTCAATCTTTGTTTGAGATTTGGACTATGACAATTTTTTGAAGGCTGTGTTCAAGAGAAAACTGACTGAACCCTTGGAGTGGTATCATGCATTCAAGTTATTCATAGTTGTCAAAGTTTTACCATATCTTGGCATCCGTCCGTCTACGAGAGACGATGGCATAGCTCCAAAGTACGCTTTTGCTTATCCTTCTTTTTAGCTCTCTTTTCAGCTTGCTTTATTCTTCTCTTTTCCTCTGCGTTTTGAACTCCCTGCCTGACAGCTAGACGCCAGCTGGAACGGTTGTTTGCACAGCTCTCCCAGTCGCTGACATTGATGTTTGCTGTCTTCATATCCTTCTTGCAAACATCTTTGTAGCGCAGATGTGGTCATCCAGTTGGTCGTGCACCTTCTGCTAACTCCCCATATAACAGGTCCTTGGGAATGCGACCTGGGTCCATTCTCTTGACATGGCCGAGCCAGCGAAGGCGCCTCTCGCTGAGTATGGAGAACATGCTGTTCATGTTGGCGCGTTCTAGAACCTCTGTGTTGGGTACTTTGTCCTGCCACTGGATGTGCAGAATGCGCCGCAGACATCTCAGGTGGAAGCTGTTGAGTTTCCTCTCGTGTCTTGCATAGGTGGTCCATGTTTCGCTGCTGTAGAGAAGTGAGCTGAGCACGGACGCTTGGTAGACACGCAGTTTGGTCTTCTCTGTGAGGTTGGGGTTGTTCCAGACACTCTGGTTAAGTCTGGCCATCACTGCTGCTGCCTTGGCAATCCTGCCGCCCACCTCAGAATCAATGGAGAGTGAGCTGGAGATGTTAGACCTGAGGTATGTGAAGTTCTCGACAACTTCCAAATTGTACCCATCGATGGAGACAGAGGGAGGGGAGTCTGTGTCCTGTGCCATGACATTCGTTTTCTTCAAACTGATGGTCAGTCCAAATTCCTTACATGCATGGGAGAGGCAGCATACCAGCTGCTGAAGTCCATCTTCCGTGTGTGATGTCAAGGCTGCATCGTCGGCAAAGAACAATTCACGGATGAGTACCTCTGTGAATTTAGTCTTAGCACGGAGACGGGCGATGTTGAACAGCTTGCCGTCAGCCCTGGTATGGATGTACACTCCCTCGCTGCAGTCCTTGAATGCGTACTGGAGAAGCATGGAGAAGAAGATGGCAAAGAGCGTCGGTGCAAGGACACAGCCTTGTTTGACTCCGCTAATGACTGGGAATGCTTCAGATGTTGCGCCATTGAAGCACACTGTGCTGTGCATGTTCTCGTGGAACGACATAATGACAGCAAGCAGACGTGGGGGGCAGCCGATCTTCTGCAGGAGTCTGAAGAGTCCACTCCGACTAACCATGTCAAACGCCTTCGTCAGGTCTATGAAGGCAATGTAGAGGGGCATCCGCTGCTTGCGACACTTCTCCTGCAGCTGACGTAGTGAGAAGATCATGTCTACAGTTGACCTGCCGGCTCAAAATCCACACTGGGATTCTGGGTAGACGCGGGAGGCTAGGATCTGCAAGCGTGCCAAGGCAACATGGGCGAAGGCCTTTCCGATGATGCTGAGGAGGGAGACGCCCCGATAGTTGTTGCAGTCGCTACGGTCTCCTTTGTTTTTGTACAAAGTGACGATGTTGGCATCACGCATGTCCTGTGGGATGTATCCCTGTTCCCAGCAAAGGCAGAGGAGTGTGTGTAGGGGCTGGAGCAGTGCTGGTTTTCCGCTCTTGAGGACTTCAGGCGGAATGCCGTCGCTTCCAGGAGCCTTCCCACAGCCAAGGCAATCGATGGCTTTTCCGAGCTCTTCCAGGGTGGGCTGTGTGTCTAGCTCCTCCATGACAGGCAGGTCTGGAATGGCGTCCAGGGCAGTTCCAGTGACATTGTTTTGGGTTGCATATAGCTCGAGATAGTGCTCAACCCATCGCTGCAGTTGTTTCCCCTGGTCTGTGATGACTTCGCTCGCCTTGGACTTGAGGGGGGCGGTCTTGTAGCTGGGGGGGCCTGTCGCCTTTTTGATACCCTCATACATTCCTCTTGTATCCCCGGTGTCAGCAGCTGTCTGTATACTGTTGCGAAGGTTCAGCCAGTAGGTGTTGGCACAGTGGCGGGTGGTCTTCTGGGCGTTGTTCCTTGCAATCCTGAGGGCTTGTAGTGTTCTGGGGCTAGGTGCAGCCTTGTATGCCAGGAGGGCTTTCCTCTTTGCCTCAGTCACGGGCTCCATCTCCTCCCAGTTTGCCTCATACCAGTCGACATTCTTTCACTCCCTCTTCCCGTAAGCTGTGATGGCTGAATTGTACACAGAGTCATGGATATGGGACCACTTGGAATCAATGGTGTCATCAGGTGTCACTTTGGTGAGGGCTTCCTTCAGTTTGCTGATGAACTGCTGTGTTTTCTCTGGGTTGCTTGCACAGCAGGTGTTGATACATGGGTGACCCTTCTTCTTGGCGTGGTGCAGCTTCTTGGGTAATATTCGCACCTTGCTGGCCACGAGGGAATGGTCCGTGTCACAATCGGTACTGTGGTAGCTGAGGGTAAGGAGGACACTGGCCAGTTCTGCATTTACCATATTTATATATATACATTACTGCACTTTATATGCAGACTGGGAATAGTCTATGCAGTGTAAGTTGGTAATTAAGATTTTGAACTTGATAAAAATATATTTAGAAAGATGGATAATGGAAAACATGACTGACTGCTTGTTGATTTAAGTTTTGCAACCAAACTTTGATGAATATTTAGAACAATTATCACACCCCTTACCTATGAATAATGGTGTTTGTGAACAGGCTAATGATTAAGTGAGGGTGCTCAGCCCTTTCAATTTAATGTGAGATGCATCAAATATTATCAAGTCCAATTTATACATTGTCTATTTCTGAAGTATCCAAAACCCTTACATTTTTTCCATTAAAAACTACTCATTCTAAGAATTAATTTTGTTAAAGATGTATAGAAACACACTAACTAATAAATGCAACCTAATCCAAATCAACAATTTGATGTTAGTTTCAATTTTACCAATGTTCTTCTACAAGGTATGATAAATTCCAACCTGAAAGTCACAATGTTAAAATACACTACACTTTCTATCAGCACAAGTGAGACATACACAACATTCACTTTTCACAGAGTGGAGAATGGCAGGGGTCTGTTTTCAATTCACAGCCGATATAGTGTATCTGTTGTTTTGTTGCTTTAGCCAATGACTCATCTTTAAATCTTTAAATATGTTCCAGGTAGCCTAAATGACTTTGCAATCAAACAGCGGTATTAGTGTTAATGTTTGGTAACAGTGGGATCAGTGTTAATGTTTGGTAACAGTGGGATCAGTGTTAATGTTGGGTAACACTGGTATCAGTGTTAATGTTTGGTCACAGTGGTATCACTGTTAATATTTGGTAACAGTGGTAATCTTTCATTGCCAAATAGTTAGGCTACATCTGACTGCACATGTGGTTTTTCTTAGCAAAATGGATATGCACTGTAGAATTAAAGAATGAAGTAAGACAGGGAATACAGTAGTACAGTATATTAAATATTAAAAAACAACTCAATTTGTGTAAACAACAAACAAACAAAAATTTGATCCCTCAAAAATCTGACAGATGCAATATGATCAAATACCACCTACTGAGGCAAAATCAGCATAACAAAAGTTGTACAAGAAGATAAAGACATAGATACTTCATATTTATTCATTATAATTGATTTAGTTATATGGGAATGCTTACAAGGTTACTTTTTTTTTAAACAATAGAAAAAAAGCATATTTTTTTTAAAAAATTTCTTGAGGGACTATGATATGAGAATAATCTTAATTTGCCCCCAACAAAGTCAACAGTCAAAGGAAAAGAGAAAACAACATTTCATAACAACACTGAATGAAATAAATCTCGTACCCTCTGTATGTGGCAAGGAAGCACAAAAGATAAGACATAGGCACTGCATATATGATCAGGAAAAATTAACATAAATGTCACATTTGCACTACAGTTTACTTTGATTATGACCATGATAGATATCTCTACATAATTAAAATTTTGCTGAACTCTCTCTCTCTGTTGATACTACTACAGTTTGTGTCACTTAACAAGCAATACTTAGGAATCATCTAATTACCAAAGGTGATGCAAAAAGGGAAAATTTCCAAACACGGAACAGCTCTGAATTTGATAAAATTCAATTCTGAGCAATATTTCACACATGAAATTACTGTTCACTAGAAATGATATAAATACAACCAGAAATATATCTTGCAGGTATTTGTTATAGTTTTTTCATTGTAAACCACCCACTGGAACAATTAAAAAGTATACATTAACACTACAGCAGGATATTTTAAGGAGGTACGTTAGTTGGCTAAAAAGGTATATTCAAAGACTAGTAGATACATCATCAATGATTCAGTTGACAAAATAACAAGGCCTAGATTATCATGCTGAGCCTAAAATCAAAACATTGTGAAAAAACTTGAATCAGACCTTACCAAACTGTTGATGGTAATCAGGAACAGAACTGTTTAAGGTCTTTCAGTAGTAATCAGGGACAGAACTGTTTAAGGTCTCTCAGCGGTAATCAGGGACAGAACTGTTTAAGGTCTTTCAGCTCTAATCAGGGACAGAACTGTTTAAGGTCTTTCAGTGGTAATAAGGTCTTTCAGTGGTAATCAGGTACAAAACTATTTAAGGTCTTTCAGCGGTAATCAGGGACAGAACTGTTTTAGGTCTTTCAGCAGTAATCAGGACAGAACTGTTTAATGTCTTTCAGTGGTAATCAGGGACAGAACTGGTAAACTATGAGAGAACTCTGTTTTTTTTACAGCAACTGCTTCTATTGTTAGTTACTTATGAGGGACAAAATTCTTGGAAGCTACTTTTCATAAAAAGGTATGTAACTCTAATTGGCCATAGGGAGGAGGTGGATTGTTTGTATACTCCACAATTATTTGCAATTACACTGTGAGTGTTAACACTCAAATTAACTTAAAATTTTGTATTCTTACAAAATTAATGAACTCCACCAAAATAATTGTTTCAACAATTTGTTGCATGAATATACACATGATGGTTTTCAATAAAGCTGTAAATATAACAAGCATTAATTTTTTTTTATACCCGTGTTAGATGGAATTGTGATTTATCAAATTTCTTTATAAGAAATTATAAAATTGTGAACACAAATTATGCATAGTTCATATAAATGCATTGGTAGATGTACACTTTAATTTATTACCAAATCAAGATGACAGCATAGATCACAGAAAATATGACAATAATGGAGCAAATGGAAATCTGACATGTGGTTCTATTGAAGGGTTAAGTGAAGCCTAGAGCTTACCATTATTATGTCCCATTGCATACAGGAGACACAAAGCAAACAGAGTCTCATAGTCATTCTCTGAGCATTCCAATGCATTGAAAATCGACTCCAGGTATGGCCTGAAAAAAAACCAAACATATAGTTCAAAATCTTATGAATATATCAAGACTGTAAAAAGGTAGGTAAAGAAACTTAAAAACTTCATTTTACACAAACTGTCAGATTTTCAACCAAAGCCGCAATCCAGTTCATCATACCAGATGCACATCATATATGCATATTGGCTGCTTAATGGTATTTGACATAATTTTTTTTTTTAAAATAGATATTAAGGAAGACAGCTGAGAATAATTTCTGCCATTTAAATATTTTATACACACACTTTTGAGTCTAGACATGTGGACTTCATGGAAGGCACCATATTACAAACCTAACAGGTCAGGCAATGAGCTCTCAGATTGGTCAGTTGATTTTCCTTTCTATGAACATTACCTCATCATCTACAATAGGGTTCTTGTTCAAAAATGTTCTGCTGAGCTACATATGCCATAGGTAAATACGGAATGAAGTGGACTGATGACCCTTGGCTAGCAAAGATGTTAACAATTAAAAATATTGCACAGAAGAAGGGATGGCCTATTAATGAATGAGATATAATTACTATTGCATATACATGTTCATAAACTTTCCTTCCTGTCATGACTTGAGGGCAATATTCCTGTTGTGAAAAAAATTACTATAATATATGCATGAATTATTTTCTGTCTTTAATTTCCATTCTCATGAAGTTAGTCAAGTGTCAAGTTCTATCTTATTCTTTTGAATCTCACAGGTCTCACTAGGATTTTAAAACTAGGAGTCCAGGACTCCTATTTTGGTAAAATTTGGAGTCCCATAAACAAAAGCTGCAGTCCCCTCCCATCAGCATATTGGGCATAACTGAAGTGACTAAATGTCAAGATAAGAAGAACCTGTGGTTCTCAATGAGTTTAATTTTCCACATTATTTACACCACTGACATACAGGTCTTGTTTGTCCATTAGACTGAGACTGCACCGCTCCAGTGGCCTAGTGGTTAGAGCATCCGCCTCAGATGTGGGAGGTCAGTTGTTCAATCCGCCTCTGAGTCATACCAAAGACATACAAAAATGGTACTAACAGCTGCCTCGCTGGGCGTTCAGCATTAAGAGGTTAGTCTTAGGATTGGTCAGCCTGGTGTCAGGATAATGTGACTGGGTGGGTCATCATACTACATGTCTGCTGCATGATGCCCCATTGCCAGACATCACTTTAAACTGCCACACTGCAGACATCGTAGTGATATGACTGATTTTTTTTTTAAAGCTATGTTAAAAATCCAAAATCCCATCCCATCACAGACTGAGACTCAATTTTGCCAATTCAAGGAAAGGGCTTATTCCAAACACTAAGCCAGGCATCACTCACTTTTTTACACTTGGCTTCTGTTCCATAAAAACTATCAGTACAAGCAACTTTAACACTCTTCTGAATCTCATTACAATCTTTGTCTATTTGCAATGTAACCCCCTCCCCAATACCTATCAAAATTTGCATATGGCATTTTGTCTAAGTCTTGATGTGTCTTGATTTTGAGGTCACATGCACTACTTTTATTCGGCAACACTAGGAAACAAACACAATAATGAAAACTAATGTTGTTCATTTGACTTACTCTTATAATGACCACATATATATCTCTAGGTCTTTCTGCCTCTGAATTCAGTCAATATAAATATCAGCACATTTTCCCATAACTCAGCAGCTAGTCGAAGTGGTTGAACTTGCTGCCCAGCTTTTGCATCATGTTCATTCAATAGACTCTAATAATGACAACATGTACATCTGGGAGCCTTTCTGCCACTGAATTTTGTCATTGTAAAAAAATATCGGCACAGCTAATATGATCAACTGATCAACATATTTTCCCACCCAGCAGGTGGCTGAAGCAGGCCTGGCAAGCACTTGAATTTGCTGCCCAGCTATCGTGTGTGTACAGAGGACTCCTGTGTAAGTGATTTTCTGCATTCCAGATATATAAAAAAATCCATCCAGATATGCAATATTAAGTGTTTCTGAAACCTCTGAATGAAATTCCTTTTTCCTCTATTCATGTTCCAGCAGGAAAGAAGAGAGCAATGTATACAATGTTCTATTCCAAAGTTTTAATAATAAATTGTGCCTAATGAAACTAGGTCGTGGAAATCTCCAAGTTGTAACATTTTATGAAAAAGGTTGAAAACAAACCATGTTTTAAAATGGTGCATTTGTCCAATATCAACATTGCTATCTGGGCAAGTCGTGGATCATACATACATTTGAAATGATAGTTCTTGATCTCTGTCTGAACACCCACTCAAAAACAACCATATAATCAAACCCATCCTAAAACAATCTGTCTCTAAGCCACTGTGATGCATGATAAACAAGGACCGCAATGGTATCACAATGTAGATAAAACATCTAACCCTTTAAAATAACTCTGATACTTAAGTATGTACAATGAATACTGAGCTATGTTTTTAACAGAATATTGAGAAACAACAGACACAGCATTTGATAACTAAAAAGATACCTATATCAAATGGCTATGTTCAAGTACAGCAGTCTTCTGAAGAAAATAAAAACAACCAAGAAGACAGCAGGGCATGCATGTAAAATCTGCCTTCCTGAGTTTCAATGACGGAACTAAATTAGCAAGATAAAGATGAAGGCATATTGAACATTATTCTAAATCTGAAGAGGGTGGAATAAAATGGTACTGAAACCAAAGGCAAGTAAAAAAAACTTGAACACTGAGGTTTGTCTTGGATGTGGGCAGACAGATATACACATGGATACAAAAGCATTTGCTATGTCAACTTTCACTTAGGTGGGCGACAAAATGTAATTAAAGAATCTTATTATCTGATATGCTGTATTGTTTTTTTTTTTACTTTTCATAATCACAATTTATACTGATTTCTATGTAAATCTGTTACGTTTTATTAAAATGAATTATGATGAACTGTCATCTCTTACCTATTTTCCAATGAGAATGCTGCCTGTCTCTGTTCTGGTGTAGTAACAGTGGGAAGTTGTCCCCTCTGGGTGGATAACAATTTTTCCTCATCGGTTGAATTTTGACAAGGATTTGCAGTCGGAGCATCAACCAATATTTCTGTTACTGTGGTACCGCCTTCAGCGCCTGCAGAAGAAACTTTGGTACAATAATATATTAGTCTCGGCAATCAGTGAATTGGCATAACAAGTGAGTTTACAATTCCAACTCTCCATTAAATCCTATTAGATAGAGCCATACCAACAATCTTAAATCATTTAGTAAAAATAGCCATCAGATGAACAGTTTGATCCACCAACTAACCACAGCAAATAAAAATGTCAAATTAACACAATTTTGCAATTTCATGTCAAGTGACCATGACTTTTAATCTGTCAGTTAAGATTCAGGCTGCCCTTTCTCAAATGTAATGCAACTATCAAATCTCATAACAGCATGGTACAGTAAACCTGAGGAAAGGTGACTTATCAAGTAGATCTCACAATGACAAATTCAGCTCCTGTGACACTGACCTTTGCTTTCTTGGCTTGAGAATCAACTGGAAAGTGACTTTCCCAGGCATATACTACCCATGAAGTTTGGTGAAAAAATGGATCCAGGAAACTTCACTTATTGAATGGAAACCAGTGTCAGCCCATGCAACCTTTATCTTTGACCTCTCTATCCCAAAATCACTAGGAAGTTGCCCATGTCCAAGTGTTGTCTCCTTATGAATTTTGATGAAAATTATATTAAGACTACCGGACTTATCACTGAGAAATAAATCACATTTACAGCCCACTGACCCTGAACTTGGACCTAACAGTGACAAAATCTAATGCCTTCTGCAAGCCGTATATGAAGATGGAGAAAAAAATCCAACCGCAAACAAAATTATAATGTGGAAACCACCTCTTCAAAAGACAGATGAAATGTCTATCACTATGATCCTATGCACCTTTGGCAAGGGTGATAAAGTAAGAAGGATTTCTGAAAATACAGTTCAGTTCATCAAGTTTCAAGATTCCAGACATTACAGTATGCATATAGCATGTCAAAAATGTGTGTGGTCATGAACTAAACACAAATGCTTAACAAAAGCCAGTAAAAGATGAAATATAGGTCACTTTGAGCCTCTTTAGTTGTAAGTGGGTAGTATTAATAGAGATGATGCATCTTGATGAAAACTACTTCATTTCAGTAGTAGGTCATGATAACCCTTATTTTACACTTGACTGGCTTATGCTAGATTTTGTGTTTGATCATTTCCCAGACACTGTTCATTATGATCAGTATATGCATCTCTTTAAGTACTACACAATTTCAGGATTTTAGCCAAGATAAAAAATCATACTTTGTCATGAGCTAGATGCAAACACTTTAATATGTAGGTCAGAGACTTTTCTTGTATGGTTAAGGTAATTAGATGTCTGCAATCATCAAGTTTAATGAATCCAACATGAACTATAAAAACACAAAATTTAAGCAAAATATGTTATACATGAAAACTAGGTTAGTGACCTAATTTTAAGATCTTGGTGTAATACTCCTCAGGATGCATCCTCTTACAAAGTCTCAGGTATAGAAGTAATAATCAGGTCAATAACCTATGAAGTCATGAGCTAAAAAAAGAAATTGAAGTCAAAGTAGCTTCCTTCTATGATCTTGACTGAGATGCATTTAGTTTGATGATTCTGGTGAGAACATTGCTGGATACTGAACTCAAGTCAGTGAAGTATCAAAATCAGGTCCTAGTGACCTAGTTTTCTAATGGGGGTGTGTGTATTATACATCAAGATTCATTCCCTGACCACATTTAATGACTTTAGGCATAATAATATGACAATAATATGACAATATGTAAACAGGGTGCAAAAATAAAAGTAGTCAAACTAAATACAAAAACTTGCTAAGGATAAGTTTTTGGAGGCGGTAGTCTACTAGCCTGCAGCTAGTAACTTTCCTGGTCAAGTAGTACTTTTCATAATTTCAATAGTCTAATGGCTTGTTTTTGCCAGGTAGTATACGTTTACACTATCATAGATAATTCTGTATCAATGTTCAAGTTGTTTCAGATATAACTGTGTAAGATTCTGAGATTCATTTGTTCTCAAGAAGGTTAGAATAATTGGAATTAAAAATCTCATATTTGAAATATTGAGTGCTGAATACAGGATCTCAGTTGCAGCTGACAATGCGTCCCTCACCTCCCAAATTTGGAGACACATAAAATAACTAAAGGGACAAAGTAAAACAGTTGCATATAATGCACTAATAGTGCTAATAAAATAAGAGTCTTATTAGCTTTTACAGTTTTGCCACATTTGTGGTCTGACCTGTTCTCATATTTTCCTTCAATATTTACAATAAATGCTCTATTCCTGTGCTCAAGAAACTCATGAAAAAATGAACACCAATCTTGATGACTAATCTTTAGAAGTGCAAATTGTTTTCTTTTGTCCATCCACATGTTTGGTAAGCAAAATTCAGTCGAGAATGCCAAAACCATTGTTATTCTTTCAGTCATATTGAAATTGACCTCTGATCTTTAATCCCCCATTCCGAATCAACACACATCTTTTTTCATCCAAGGAGTAAACCTTCCACAAAATGTGGTAAAGGTACATAGTTAAAACCTGTTCTCTCATTTTTTAGTTTTATGCCAGTGACCTTGACCTTAAACCTTCTGACCCTAAATCAACAGATTCTATAAGCCAGTCACAAAGTTTTGCCTTTGTTTGTTATACAGAACAGAAGTTACTGTGCAAAAAACATTTTTCTTTTTTCAATCAGAGTAACCCTGAACTTTTAGCTTTTGACCCCAAAATCAAAAGGATTTTCTCTTACATTAAGTGAAAGCCATCCACAAAGTTTGGTCCTGATGCAAAATCAATGTCATTGTACATAAACCACTTTGCTTCTTTCAGTCACAGTGACCTTGACCTTTTAACTGCAAAATCAATACATTTCTTCCTTTTCTTGAGGAGCAGTGTGGTCCAAGTTGATCACCTTTACAAATCACTCACACATCTTTGCTTGATCAACATGGGGATGTGAGAAAGCTTTCCAGTAGCTTCCTGTGGGTCAGTGGTTATTTCTAGGTAATTCCCTACCAGTTATACTGATCACAATGTATATAACCTATCATGTGCAGGAAAAATGGCTTTAAACCCCCCAAAAAACAAACTAAACCGTTTCAAAAGTGAAAGTTATAAAATAAGGTAACAGGCAGAAATACAGACTGATGTATGGATAGACATCATAACATTATATACTCCACAACTAGCAGGAATTGTTTTAAAATGCTAAACACCAAGTAAATGACATTTACCTTCCAATGAGTTTAAACGATCTATCTCTCTCATGAAGAAGGTGGAGTTGCCAGTTGTTACAGGCGTGTCTGGCACATGGAGGTACTCAGATGAATGTCGGGCATTCAGGGTTTGTTCCAGAGATACTTCAGGTGCAGTAAATTCACGCACTCTAACCTACAATAAAACTGGCATTTTGTAAATTGTATACTATGCAGGACACTAGTATACAACTGGATAATATTACTATTACTAAAGAATGAAGCAATTTTTTCATCCATTACAAAAATATGAACTGCTATTCATCTGTTGGACTGCAAGAATTCCTTGTTTAGCAGCCTTTAAGAAGTTGGAAATATTCCTGAGCAAGCAAACGTTTTTATTAATGCCCAAGACTTTATAGAAAATGAGAAGAAAAATCCAGATTTGGTGAAAATTAATGAAAAACTAAATTTCAGGCTTTTGAATTTTTTTATCAGCAAGATTCTTGAAAGGATAAATTTACCTTACATCTTCATGAAAATTCTAAAATAAGTATTGATCTAATCACATAACTCAATTGTACTGAAATATTTCCAGGAAGATTTTAATGTGGTCAAACACATTCACTTCAAGGTATTATCACAGTTATGAAATTAATGATACATGATGATTTTAATGAAGTTAAGCTGTCACATGTTTAGGCTCAAATAAACAGTAACAAAGAAAGAGTGAAAACAACAAGTTTTTTAAAATTTAACAAATAATTCATTTTCCTGGAAAAATTCTGTAAAAATGAAAAAAAAAAAGAGAATGAACTTAAGGTTTCAAGAATCAAATCCAAAACTAATCTAAGAATAATCCACTAATTATTTTGCAAAAGTCCTAGTAACTGATGTTCTAATAATTTCAAGTTCGAATCCTGATGGAAAATCCAAGATGGATGACGATGACATAGGTTGTAGTCAGTACTGTGCTTATCTACAGTTCCTTGTAGAAATACAAAAAATGGCACTCCAGTGTTGGAAATCCAAATTAAATTTGTAAGCAATGTCTTTCCAAAATTTCTGTGTGTGAGCACTCAAAATATTTCCAGAGAAAAAAGAATTAATCCTTTTGAAATCCAACTGATCTGAAGAAAATTATAACTTAAAATCTGGCTACAACAAAATAATTTGACATCAGTGTAAAAAGCTCAAATCTGAGAAACCTCTCTCAAGGCATCTCTATTAAAATTAACAAATGCGCGTAATGGAAAAACCACAATTGTGAAATCAAAAGTGGAGTAACTTGATCGTGTTTATGTCACATACACCAAAAATGACCTGATGGCAACCAATCATTTTACTCCAAGAAATAAAAAATAAAAAAATTTGTTCACATCTTAAATCATGTAGGCCAATCATGACCTTGGAAACAACCAATCATTTTAAAATAAAATAGAACTTGTTTACAAAGGTAGCTACAAGTTCTGAAACAAGGTCAGAATTTAGATCAACACCTGGTGTTTATAAACTAACAGTCAAGATCAAACAATTTTCTGAAAAAGTATCATCTCTAGTGAATAAACTTACATTATAATAGCATATAATAGAATAAAAAATTTAAAACTAACAAACAATTAAATTAAAATAAATATGAATTAAATGAGATATACATAACAAAGCAGCTTCACTTCAAGGTACTGTTATGTATAACTATATTGTATGTTTAACATTTGTCCATGATTGTACATTTTAAGGGTCATTTGTAAAAAACAGAATACAAAGCTAACTTTTGTTCATGCTTGTGGCTTGTACTTTAAGATAATATTTGTAAACATATTACATTGCCTTTTGACCAAAAGAGAGCTTGTTTATGAAAATTATCCACATCCTGGTCATCTTATTGTGTCTTACTTTTTTATATAAGGTTCTGAAGAAAACAAAATTATTCATTCTCATTTAATATCAGTTTTTTGTGGAACCACTTTTATTTGTGCTTTGATATAATTTGGGAGGAATTATTGATTCAGATTATTCATTGGAATTACAATGTGCTCTTGACATTTTGTAAAAAATCACGAAATTTGTGATTATGGTAAAAGGACATTCTGGATGATATTGTGTTATATGAAGACTGTCAGTATATCAAACTATTCAAGGATACTGGTACATCAGCAAATTACAAACTGGAATTCATTCAGAACACTCTATTTTTTGGGGACTTGTGAAAGAAATCAGGGGGTTTATTGGGATTTAATTCACAATACTGTAAGTTCCTCTTAGATCTTCAGTTTATAACTTAGAGGATTTAATTATTTGTTGAATTTTACTGAACATTTTGGTTTTGATTTTTCTGTTGCTTAGTAAAAGACCATAGATTCGTAACAGTATTACTTCAATTGAACTAACTTTTTTGACATTTCTAATAAAAATCAAATTAGTGGTTTTAAATTCTTATGCAGCAACAATATCCTACTTATGTTATGCACTTGTCCACGAATCTGCATAGATTTTGTTGCATTTTCTGGATATGGCAGTATTTTAATTAAATGACTGGAACTGTCAATGCAAATGACCTTTGTGGAACCTGTTTGCTCTGTCATCCTATGCATTCAGTAATCATTTTATTTTCAGTTTATGATTTAACACTGCTTTCTGATGAATGTAAGATATTCTTCACTGGTTAGCTAGTACCCAGAACAAGTTTTAGAAAAAGATTAGTGACTTTCTGGGAGACTACAATATAATGCAATAAAAGCCCAATGGTTCAATTAGTGTAGTGGTATTATTAACAATGTTCTCTCTTGATACTACACAAATTTACATATTATATAATAAATTTGGGAATGTGCAGTGGTTTAATTTTCAGTTTTCATAAACTGTTAAAAATCATGAAAATTTAATCTCATGGAATGGAATAAAATAGTTGGAAAGAAGCAGAAGTCAAGAAAATGTATTAAGCTGCTAGCAGGAGCTGTGGTGGCTCAGTGGTTTACATGCCAGACTTGCAACAAAATGGGTACCAGTTCAAATCCTGTCCAAACCAGACTGGGATAGCTTGGGGTGTCCCTTGCTTTTGCACTTTAGAGCCATAGCCATGGCATAATATAAACTTCCTTTACGCTGATATGCTTTTAATAACCAACCAACCAACAACCACCAGTGTCCCTACATGCTTATGCAAATAAAACAAAAACTTACTGCATTAGGAGATCCTTCTCGTGACTCACTGGCTACATTCCCAAGAAATATAATTTCTGCCAATTGACGAACTAGAGGTGCATAGTTGATAATAAGAAACACCTAAATAAGAAAAATATATGAAGATAAAGATTGCATTATAATGCCATTTTAAAATACTACTAAAATTATACATGAAACTTGCAACATAATATATTGCCTTCTTAATTTGTGTATGCTTTTTTTAATTAAAAAACCCAACTATTTCATGAAATGTACATAGGCTTAACAAGAAATCTGCAGTAATGCATTAAGTCCTCACACTTCTTCACTTCCACAGTCTCATCCCAAAATTTGAAGTCTTTATGTTAAAAAGGCTGCCCTTCTTGACACACTCATGCACATGTTAACACTTGCACAAATAAACACAACTCCACACAAGATAGATGGCATTAAAATCCCCACATATATTTTTGGAAAGACCAAGACTGTGTGAATGACTACACGTTTAAATGAAAACTTAGTTATCAAGAAATGAAACAGATCCTTTAATAATTTATAAAAGATGAGATACATAAAGTTTTATGCAGATTTCTCAGGTCACAAATATGATATCGCAGAGAAATCTGTTCTAATACAGGTATGTCTAACAAGACAAATACTTCAATAGTGAATGAAAAAGTAACAAAATAACCCCAAACTGAATATTTTTATACCATGGATTAATTCTCCAGTTTGTCCTTCAATTTTTAATCCACTGACATAATATTTCAAAATGCCTGAAAGCAAATGACCTTCAACTCATCCTTCCTCATCTTCCACAAAGAAACATTAATGACTTATCTAATTAAGGATCATGAAAAGACACTTTACTGATGAGCTAGACTTGTGTTCATACAACACATGCCCCCTTTTTCAATGCAGCCCAAGAAATACAAATCCAAAGAGTTGAAGACTTTATTTAAACTAGAAATGTGTCCATATGATACTAAGACATCATGCTCCACCCTTAGTCATACACACAGTACTGCTCATACAATTTTTTGTTTCTCCACCCATAACTGTGGGGTAGTTACATGCTTGCTCCACAGTGAGGAGAAGATCAGTACATTGCAACTCACCAATGTGGCATTGTGGGACATGTCTATGGGTATGGGAGATGTCTGGATAATTGAAAATGGTACAGCCAATGCATGAAGACCACACATGGAAACACCGATTTATCAGTTATTAAGACTCAAATACCAAATTAAAAATTTCTTTATGTAAATTATACAATTAGTAAATAAAACATTAACTTCTTAAAAGTCTGAACTATTCAATACACGTGTTCCAAAAAAGTTTGTCTACTAATACTGCACAATTTCCATTTGTCTTTATTACAGAGGACAAAAATCTATGTGCATTCTTAATTCTATTTTAACAATGCAGCATGCTAATTTCACAATCTGAGAAATGTGGGTATCACTGACACTCCATGGAATCTATGTTTTTACTTTATTTCCAAGAGATCTAAACTAACTTTTGAAGTGAAATAAAATGCCTGGGTTCCCATTCAAACAGAGTATGTAACTGGTATATCTAGTAAAGTTCTCTATCTTTCCATTTAATGTTGCAACTAGATAATTCTGGATCAGATTTCTATTATTTGCTGAACATTGTCTATTTTGTGATCAGGATGGTTAAAGTGTTTAAAAATTGGGGTCTCCTTCCTATTGTTGACAACTCTAAGGTGTTCTTTTATTCTCTGAATTAATTTTGTCTCGAGTCCAATGATGAACTGGAACTCAGTGCCAGTCAAGATAATTTCATCCAATTATCTTATGTCACCCCTGACCAGCCATGGGAAACAGACGCCCCATTTAAGAATCTTACAGACAATATTAAGATCTCACCACTGATTAAACCTGTAAACAATCTTACAATCACACCTAAAAGGGTTTTATATCATTAATATAATACAATGGTGGAGGCAGATGCAGCAAAAGCTTTATATATAATACCACTCCAGTTTAATGATGTGTAATTCCTCCATTCATTATTTTTATTTATGCAAAACAAACCACCCCAGCAGACGGGAGGGACTGCTTCCACATTCCTTCAGGCATTACCTACATATGGACTGACTCGATGAGAAACATATCTTTCAGCTTTTTTTCCAATATAAATTTATACCATTCTTTGCAAGCAAAGTATGATGAGATATGCACAACTCAATTCCAGGTGACAACTACTGCTACTTAAAATAAAGAACAGTACAGAAAATACACAGAAATATATACTGACACTGAAATGTGAACCACATGCTTAGTCCTTCTGAACAGTAATGGCAGCACATACTTTCCATTTGGTTGCATAATCTACAACTTGGAGCCAGTTTCAATCTGTATGTTTCATTGGATGTTCTAGAGAAATCAAGGTGCAGGTAGCCACAGCTACCAAATATTTACAAAATTAGCATCAACAGAAGATACGAGTTTCAGATTCCTGCTTGGGAAATATGTCATTTAGTTACACAAAGCCATCTTATTTGGAGTAACAGGCTGTAATTGCCCAGATTAAACTGTATTAAGTCTGACAATTGCTCATAACAACACTTAATTAAAAATTATTATTTGAATTAATATCAATGCAGGAAACTATCACAAGTCAATTCAAAGATTTATCTTCCTTTCATTCAAGACTATGTTATAATGTTGAGATTTTTATGTACCACTCTGTGAGCAAGAGCTACCCTGCACCATCAAATGTAGCTTGCATGCCACCTTCATTTTTCCTTGTCAGATAGTCAGTATTATTTTATGTACCATTATCCATAATGGTTTTTGAAAAAATGATGTCATAAAATAGTCTATAATCCTGCATATAAGTCATCCATCACTCTCTCTATGAAGTGAAGCTGTGTTTTATATCTTTTTACAAAATGTCTCTGTAAATATATGTTTAGATCTAAGACTTTAATTTGTCAATGCATCTACTTAAAAGAGAGGATTATATTTTACTGAGAGAATTGATCATGCACTTTTTTAAATAGTGGATGCATACCCAACCTTTTCCATCTAATGTGTTTATACGGCTTTTTAACACAAATTCTGAAATGTACCATGAAAATATAAATATGGATTTGTATGTCTCTGACAGTCATTAACGCAGTTTTATGTTGCAGCTCTCTCTCACATAAAAATATTTGTTCCGTAGAAACTGCAGGTTCCATCAGAGTTTTAAGTAGGATTTTTCTGTTAATTCAATTAAAAAAGAATGGATAATTTTTTCACAATGAATGTGGCATTACCAGGAAAAGCTAAAGCTGATAAGAATGTTTCATGTACTGCACATTACATGACATTACACATCAGGATGAACTGATAATGCTCATTTAACCTATAATATCGAACTTTGAAAAACATGTTCATTAGGAGAACCTTTGATGAACAACATTTCTTATTTTAAAGAAAGATTTGAAGTTTTTAGGCCAATGTGCATTTTTTTACTCATTGCAGATCATAAAAAAGGATTCTATGTACGTGTCTAGGCAGTACAGGTGGCTGCATGAAACAATATCATTGCGATCCTCAAGCTGTTTTATCTAAATTGTCTGATACATTCAACAAAGACACATCTTAAAAACTGAATCCTGTTGTAATAAGAGGCAAAATGTACAGCAAATCAAATAATTAGTTAAGCAAAGTATGGCATACACATTGCCAATGGCTTACATATAAATAAAACTTAGCTGTAAGCATAATATGCAGATCAGAAGGAAAGGTTGAGTTTTTAATTGGTTCAACTAAATGGCAGAGCTTTGGTTATTGCACACTGTGTATATGTTTAGCTTTATTTGCAACAGCCAGACACACCTTGTGCTAGTTTCTCCAATGCAACTCTGTAACTTGGCTCCACGAGAATGCATGGTCTATGATGCAATTCTCCAGGTTCAAATGACACAACTCAATGAGGAATTTGCATGGTGGCAATGTGAAGGAGCTTCTCCCCCTCTACCCTTTCCATGCTCTCTCAACCCAGACTGTCAGGAATGGTGAAATGAAAAGTCTTGTGAGCTGTACCGTATGTTATATATTTAACAATGAACAACAAAACAATTAGTCAACAGAACAATATACGCACATAGAATTCATGTTAATGTTTACCAAGTTTTAATGTTTACCATGTCAACAATTTATACCAAATTCCAGGGCAATTAATCAAAAGCTGTGGGACTAGTTATACACACACACACACACCCGACATTATCATATACAGTGCCACAGTTAGCATAAAAAAGGACCATAACTCTGGAAGACTGTATCAGTGTTAGGACAGAATATTTGCACACTGATCACATATAAATAGTGGGGCCCTGAGTGGCCGAGTGGTCTAAAGTGCTCTCCGTTACGGATCACTGCCATCTCACCTCTGTCTGCGTAGGTTCGAGTCTCGGATTCGGCCAATGTGGGCATGTGAGAAAGCTTGCCAGTAGCTTCTCGAGGGTCGGTGGTTCTTTCCGGGGATTTCCTGGGTTCTTCCTCCACCATTAATACTGGCCGCCATGTATAGCCTATCTTGTGCTGAAAAATGGCGTTAAAACATACAACAACAAAAACAACATATAAATAGTATCTGCCTAGTTTCAATAAGGTCCTTTGTAAAATATGAAAGTAACTGCACACGCATGAATTCTGGGAACTACATGCATACATTATGTATCTACATGACAGACGGACAAACCTAATGCTACTAGCCTGTCATATTCAATGTAGGGGCATATAATTGGAAAATCATATAAGTGACATTAAAATCTAATCATGTCATTTAAACACACATACAAACATGCCAAGAAAATTTCATTTCTTTATGACAAATGGATTTTGTGCTACTTTACTAACAAGGTTTCACAAAAAGTTAAGAAAATGTATTTATCAAAAATGGAATAACTTCTTCAATGCAAAAAAGATCTAAAATCTGAACAAGTCAACTATATATCAATGTCAACATGCAAATATTTCATTTGTCCATGTTGAATGGGTTTTCTCATGGCAGACTAATGGTTATAAGAATGTACAGACATACAGTATGACCAAATGTAGAATTAGAATCAACAAGCGGGGGAGGGGGAAATAATAAAAATGTGCTCTAATCTTCTGATTATAAAAAAAAAAACCAAAAACAGTATCAATGTTCCTTTAAAACTGAAATTCTTTGTATCACATGACAGACCTGAGCTCAACTTCACCAACATGAGACTTGAGTTATACATTGACTTAAGACTTGAATTTCAAATCACTGGATTCTAAACTTAAATTTAAGTACAGGACAACAGGCTTAATGGTTAAACATTATACTTTTTATCATTAGCTTACCACAAGTGTGGGTAACATAAAGATATACAACTCCATTATGTTAGGTCCAAATGCAATAACAGTGTATTACCTGAGATAGTAAAAAGAGTGCTACCACAGAACTGACATACTTCTTTTCTCCCTGAAAGAAAAACAGTAATTATCTTTGAATATCAATTCTGTAATGTTTGCAATTGTAACAGAAGCATACTATGAGTTGGTTGAAAGGCAAAATTTACATCTGGAAATTTTATCTTATGTGGAAAATGCATACATCTAGATACATAAAACAGCAATGTTAAAGGCCAATAACAAGGGGTTTAATTTTCATTTTGCATCTTCATGTACTTTATGTTAATGGATATGAACAAGGGGTTTAGTTTTCATTTTGTATCCTCACTTGTACTTTATGTTAAAGCTATTCCGCTGCAGTAGATTTGACCCTTTGACTAGAATTGTGCAATCTTGTCTCTTTGAAAATAACAATACATTCAAGATAGCTGATTCAATGAAATGCAAGACATCTGTGGAGTCATTTATATTCATAGATATACAAAATGAGCAAATCTTTTGTATACTATATTTCTCTGAGAATAATTACGCAAATTAAATTAATGTTAGGAATTAAATTACACTACCTCCTCCCTAAAGTTCTCCTGGAAAGATGAAACAACTGCAACATGACTGTACAAGTATTCGTGAAGAAATATAACCTACAATAAAGATTTCTTTTGTCCAATTAATAACCTTATCAAATTTAGGAAAAAAGGTAAGAGAAGGTGCAACATCCCAGTAGATAACTAACACATGTTATGAATATCTATATTGTGTGTTTAATTTTTGTTCATGATTATAGATTATATTTTAAGACATATGATGCTATAAATAGGTTGTTTACTTGGGTTTGGGTTCGAGACCCTGCCTTGATAATAAACCTATTAAGAGTCTGATGTAATTTTCCATTGGTATGATTGAGTATTGTGACATTTGTAATTTCGGGATGAATTGTAACATAGTGTCATAATTTAGTCATGAAAATTTATATATGGAGAGATGTGAACAATTATTTCTATTCCTGTTTTATATTCAGTCTGCAGAAATATTTACTGTTGTGTTTAGATTTAATCTGAGACGAATTATTTTATTTAGATTATTTATTGGAAATACAAAGGGCTCATATGACTGTTTGGACTAAATCACTATTTTTCAATTATTGTGAATTCACTCAAAGACATTCTGGATTAAAAATCAGTGTGATACAGCAAGACTGTTGGCACATCAATGCATTCAAGGCTATTGGTGCATCAGCAAATTCAGGACCTTGAATTCATTTGGAACACTCTATTCTTTTGGACTTGTGATAGAATTTTAGGATCATTTGGTATTTAATTCACAATACTCTAAGTTCCTCCTAAATTTTCATTTTAAAACTTAGAGAAATTATTTGCTGAATTTTAGAGAACTCGTTGCTTTTTCTGTTACTTAGTCTAAGACCACAGAGTCATAACACAAGATTACCTAGAAGCCTACAATAAACCCTAAGATGAAATGTATGGCATTTCCTTAGTGAGGAAAAGATCTGGGTGATTTCAGTGAAAACAAGAAAACAGTGCCTGTGATGAGGCTGTGTTGGTAATAACAAGGTCTGGTGGGTGTCTGAGCAACTTCCACCAGGTACACCATATTCATTTTCTTTTTTTCTGTGAGGCTAAATCACAAAGGTAAAAACAAGAGAAAGCTGATTTCATGCTGACAAATTGAATACTGACTCAAATCAAACATCTGTGTTCAAATACAAGGTTCTCAGAGATAGCTTCAGTCTCATGAGCTGATATTTTCATGTAACATATCCAATTCTGTGAAATCTCAGAAGATCCTCATCCACTGACTTTAGATCAATGACAGCATCAAAACCAAGCCCAGCCTCCCAAAATTTGGAATCCAAAGAACATTTCCCCATGAAATTAGGTCTGTGGAAAGATGAATTCCATCAATACATTGCTGGAACTGGATCAAATGCATCCACATCAGCTAAATGCTGCTGAACAGTTATAAGCATTTTAATGGTCTAACATACATCCTATTTCTGTATTTTGTTTTCATTTGCTTCAATCAATAGAAGCCTCTCTCACACATAGTACTACTGGCTGGTAGAGATAGGATTAGATCTATCAAACTTGATAGTTGTGGCAATGGTCTTTGTACTGGAGATTGCTGACATTGGGAATTGTAAGTACAAGTATCATCACATATTGCACTGATGCAGAAGAGTTTTTAACTCAAGTTGCAATCATGCAATGTATATAAAAAATCTGAGTTATCTCCCTTTTCATCTCACCCAAAAGATTGGATTGCTATGATCTAGATTCACCAGTGGTTGTCAGTGGTTATTTATTTTTCATATGACTTCTATTATTTCTTTTAATATGATAAAAATATTCAATTTGCAGTTTAAATTTACTCTATATACCTTAATATCCAACTGGCCAGATGAACTGGTTACTCATTGTTTGTGCCAGTCAGTCATGAAATTTGCAGGCATCACACCAGTGTGAGGTGATGGCAATTTCACATGCAGGTTGCATTCACGCAAATACTTTCAATGAAAGACCTTCTAGTGCATGAATTAGTCAATATGACTGAGGTGCTGAACTTGCTTCCCACATAGAACATTCATTAAAAAAGCCATGACTAAAGCAGCCTTTCTGAACACGAGTGACAGACGTGTGATCTCTTCAGAACCATCATACAGGTCTTATCCCTTATATTCTGAATCAAGATCAGAAGAATCAGGAAAGTTGGAGAAGGAATATCCCCAAATCCCTTCCCAAATGAACAGTGCATCCACAGGCCAGGGTACTGTGGCTGGTAGCAGGAACACAAAGGTAGCAGCTTGTGGTTCCACCTGGTCATGAAAGACTGACCATTAGAATATTCCCAAGAGTGCCAGATTGGTTGGTGGAGAGATGACTTGTGTGCAGAATATGGCCTCTATTTGGTAAGGAATTGGCTTAGATATTAGCCCTGCCAGAGTTATGTTTATCTGTAGCAATCCAATGGCTGGAGAACCAATAATGAAAATCAAGACCAGGACAGAGAGACCTGGTGACTTGATATCCCAATGTCTGTGAAGGTAATTGATCACATAATTGTCTGAAATTATAAAAGCAACCACCTTCATCCAGTGGAGTTCTGCCAGAAATGAATGCATTGAAAATGGCCTTCATTTCCATTGTTTATATTATTAGCCCTCTCCTCTGGTCCCCAGAAGCTTGTTTCCATAGTAAAACATGGCGAGAGGTAGCACTCAAACCATGCATGCTAGGTTTGTACAGACCAACTTCTGATGGAGGGGATCTCCAGAGGAATCCCTGCTTACAATTATTCCATGTTCTGCAACTGATGCATAAAGTGTCTTATCTTATTTGAGATCAGGGATGCCACTGAACTAAGAAAGCCATCTGCACAGAGTGCATAAAGAGGAGGCTGAGATGAAGATCTGCAGTGACAATGAAGAGATCCTCCCTCATAGAAATGCATGTCTTCTTGTCTGACATTCTCTGCAATGCATTTTGGGAAAAAGGCAAACTAATCTGGGAAGAGTCAGCAATTCCTTATAAAGGTGAATGAATTGCTGGAATGGAGATATGAGTTTCTGCATTTAGAGGAATAAGAGTAAGCTGTTCATATCTTGAATCTGCAAGATGTTATCCAGGTATATCAAAGATACCACTGTAGAGGCCGACCTAAAGTGGGTGACAATACAGTCTACATTCACTTCTGGACTGTGCTCAATGAAATATTTCAGACACAAGCCCATGTTATCTGGCTGTAAAACGTCACTTGACCCAACTAAAAGCACATATGTGGCAGAGCCATATTTTTTTTACTATCAATCTGATACAATGTTGAAACTGCTATACTTAAAATAATCAAACATAAAAATGCTTCATGTCTGAGCTGTCTATTAAATACGCCTCTCATAAACTGTGTATTTCCCCCCAAAAGAGTGCGTGACCTTGTCTACTAAACTTTGTATTCTCCAGGTTTTGATGTAAACCAGCAATCAGTAGTTTTTGTTTTCTAAACTTCTGAACTGCAGCATGTGAAGTTTCAAGCATGACTGTTACCTGCTTTATCCACATGTCATGGAGACAACAAAATGAAACCAAGTCAAGCAAAACTGGGACACTACTAGACTTCTCACCCACTTCAAACTCACAAATATCTATCTCACAGAGATGCTGGGCAGACATGTTTACTGCCATTATATCTTTTTCCAAATTCATGGTAGGTATCAGTGTTCTGTACTAGCAGGCTGAGAATGACAGCTGGCTTTCTGAGAATAAGGTTTTGAACCTTGTCAGAAAAATGATGAATAATCTCTTCAATCCAAAGATATTGCATCAGATAGGTGGAAGGATCATCCTCATCACAAAGGCATGATTAAATTGATAGTGGTGGTCACCAACTGGATGGATATGAGATTCCAATCTCTTCAATCACAGTTTTGAAAGCTTTTAGAATCTGGGCTCATATGTTCACCGCAATTGTCCTAACACTGGGTTATCATTATCCAGCAGGTCTTCCATGTCTGCATCAAGGATATATTCTGAAACCTGCCCATATGATAAGCAATATATTGCATACAGGCAGTGGAAAAGATAGACTGCTATGACATATTACAATAACTGGTCGTACATAATGTTGTTGTTGTGGGGTTTAATGCCATATTTCAGCACACGATAGGCTATACATGGCGGCCAGTATTAATGGTGGAGGAAGAACCCAGGAAAACCCTGGAAAAACCACCAACCCACAAGAAGCTACTGGCAAGCTTTCTCACATACCCACATTGGTTGAATCCAAGACTCGAACCACTGCAGGCAGCGGTGAGATAGCAGTGATCCGTAACGGAGAGCGCTTTAGACCACTCGGCCACTCGGGGCCCCGGTCGTACATAAAGGAATGGTTGTGGTCATGGATCCCATTTCATGAAGTATTCTTAAAATGTTATCAATAATGTACACCATTATAAGGTAATCTAACTCAAATGTGGTCTACTCTATGACTTACATGGAAAGTGCTATGATGAGTGCTCCATTGACCCAAGTGCAGTATTGACCTAAATGTGCTATGAATGCTATGTTGACATGAATGTGCTATGAGTGTTGTATTGACCTGAATGTGCTATGTGTGCTGGACTGACTTGAATGTGCTATAACAAGGGAGTGCTGTTTTGTTGTTGTTGTTGTTGTGGGCTTTAACGCCATTTTTCAGCACGATAGGCTATACATGGCGGCCAGTATTAATGGTGGAGGAAGAACCCGAAAAACCCCGGAAAGAACCACCGACCCACGAGAAGCTACTGGCAAGCTTTCTCACATGCCCACATTGGCTGAATCTTAGACTCGTACCGCCGCAGACAGAGGTGAGATGGCAGTGATCCATAACAAAGAGCGCTTTAGACCACTCGGCCACTCGGGGCCCCGGAGTGCTGTTTTGACATGTATTATAATGAATGTTGTATTGACCTGAATGTGCTATAACAAAGGAGTGGTGTACTGACCCGAATGTTATCTTCCCAAAGTCATACTGAAAAACCCAACACCAGCATGAAAAAATAGTCTAATCAAACATATTTCTCAAAATCTTTTACCTGGATAAGTTCATTCCTTTTCCTTTTTGTGAGAGAGTACACATACAATGGCACCAAGAGTCTGTTTAATAAATGGTCTGAAAGCACCTCATTTAGCGTATCGATGTTAATAAGCAGAATATCGTTGACGTAATGAAGGTGATCCAGATGTATAGCAACAAGGTCTGCAAGGCGATTTCTACTCTGATGACTGTAAAAAGAAGTAATATAATGTAAAAAGAAGTAAATATAATGTAAAAAGAATATAATGCAAAAAAAGTAATATAATGTAAAAAGAATAGTGGAAATACATACAACAGTACAAAAGAATATGCTTTCACTCTGTTCATTCCTTTGTTTATCCATGTACATGTTTACCATAACTGTTATGTATAAAAGGCATCCATTTATTTTAAGCTTCATATAAACACCAGTATTAGTGACTTTACTTTTGTAAAATAGAAATGTAACTGTCTTCATACACATAGAAATTAACACTCTGCACAAAAATGAAGCAGTTATTTGCACAGCTACGAAAATGTTTAATTATATTCATATTTTCAACCAACATTCAATTTATATTCTCATAGTCAATTCACATAAAAAAGGACTGAATCCCAAATGGAACCCTGCACATGTGAAAAAGAAACACAAACAACACTGTCACTAAATTTGGTCCTCCCTCGATGCAATGCGTATGCTAGCTGACAAAATAAACAACATGTTATTCTCCAGTCTTATTCCACATTTTGTACTGTTCTCCCCACCACACACTCCCAATTTTTTCCATCACCACTATCTACACAACAAAAATTGTAAGTTACTGATATTTCCATCACCACTGCCTGCATAACAACCAGTATGGGTAATTGATATTTCCATCACCACTGCCTGCACAAAAATTGTAAGTAACTGATATTTCCATCACCACGGCCTGCAAAACAACCAGTATGGGTAATTGATATTTCTATCACTACTGCCTGCACAAAAATTGTAAGTAACTGATATTTCCATCACCACTGCCTGCAAAACAACCAGTATGGGTAACTGATATTTCTATCACTACTGCCTGCACAAAAATTGTAAGTAACTGATATTTCCATCACCACTGGCCGCAAAACAACCAGTATGGGTAACTGATATTTCCATCACCACTGCCTGCAAAACAACCAGTATGGGTAATTGATATTTCTATCACTACTGCCTGCACAAAAATTGTAAGTAACTGATATTTCCATCACCACGGCCTGCAAAACAACCAGTATGGGTAATTGATATCTCCATCACCACGGCCTGCAAAACAACCAGTATGGGTAATTGATATCTCCATCACCACGGCCTGCAAAACAACCAGTATGGGTAATTGATATCTCCATCACCACGGCCTGCAAAACAACCAGTATGGGTAATTGATATTTCCATCACCACGGCCTGCAAAACAACCAGTATGGGTAATTGATATTTCCATCACCACGGCCTGCATAACAACCAGTATGGGTAATTGATATCTCCATCACCACGGCCTGCAAAACAACCAGTATGGGTAATTGATATTTCCATCACCACTGCCTGCATAACAACCAGTATGGGTAATTGATATTTCCATCACCATGGCCTGCAAAACAACCAGTATGGGTAATTGATATCTCCATCACCACGGCCTGCATAACAACCAGTATGGGTAATTGATATCTCCACAGCATAATTGGATATCTGATTATCTGTAAATGTATGAATGGCCAAGCAGTGAAACTAGGTTGATTATCAAGGACTGATAAATTAGAGTATTTCCAAACTAAAAAGAAAAAGGTTTTGAAAAAAACAGCTCTTTAATCCTCAGTATGCTTTTTTAATCCTGTAACTTACTCAGCATCATTTCTGACGCATGTGTCCAAATCCAGGATATGGTTCCCAATGAACCAAACTAGGTTCGAAAAGTATGGAGCAGCTGTGTGATCTCGTATATAGCGCAGCATGGCTTTGTCCTCCACTGAAAAAACAAACAAACAATGTAATCAACTGTTACACAGCTCACCTCTGTGAAGCTTTTGGGAGTATCCAGCAGCCATTGTAACATCAATTATCCTGCAGAAAATAATCTCAGACTGAAATGATCCTGAGAAAATGCTGGATCCTGTGACTGGGCATAAAGACATAAAATAATAATAACAAGAACATTATTTTCAACAATATCTTGCATTCTTAACTGAAACTACACTGAGAAATGCCTTGTAACACTTTCCAATAACTGAAAAGTTCTTAAAAAGAATATCTATTTGTTGTTATGAAAAGGGGAGGGGAGCATTCTGTTCTTGTCAGCTATTTGACAATCATAACTACCATAACATTTCATGCTAAATATAGAACTGCATACTCCAAAACCTCTGACACAGTTGTGTTTTAAAAAACAACAATTATCAGTAATCTTAGAGAAAAAAGATTTTTCTATCACTTTTAAAGATCACTTTTACAGTCATCATGCAACCCCTCACAAAGTGCCATGCCTCTAAGTGTGACATTGTCTATGTAGCATTCCAAAAACTATGTCGTCATTAGCTATACTCAAAACTTTAACTGAAACCAGTAAAATGTGACATGTTGACAAGTAAGCTTTTTAGTGAATGCAGTGCTAACATAGACATATACAATCATTCAGTTTAATGACACTAGCATGAACAGTTAAAACAAAATTTAACTAAAGTCAGTGAAGCATTAAATATCAGTTGCATTTACCGACTTTTATAACTGAAGTGTGGATGAGTTTCATGGTTCCAGTTAGAACAATATGCAGTCAGGATAAAAATAAAAATAACAATGTAGCATGAAGTAAATATAAGGGTGTGATACTAACAGAGGTGCATACAGTAATTAAGTTTTATGATTTTAGCTTGAACAGTGCTTAAGAAATAAATCTATAAAGCAAAATTGAAGCCAAGTCAGAGAAGCATCAAATATGGGTCATGATTCCAGTTATAGCATTATCTATACAGAGTGCAAAAAAACCTTGTACATGTACTTCACATAAACACTTAAACAAGACTAAAATGATTGAGATGCCATGAGGCTGTACATATCTATCTGCTTTTACATGTGTAGATGGAACTCTCCCAACTCAAGAGTAATTTTCTGTTGACTGCTACAAAAACATATTTTCTTACCATATAAAAAGTGATAATACAATGTTTGACTCTGCATCCCCTCAAGGAGTTGGGACTAATAATGGTAACCTGGATTACATAACTTATCAGTTGACAATTTCAGTAAGCATACTCATGTTAAAGCATAAGATTATGTGCTATATCAACTATCTCCCAAAACTATATATCATGTTGATTTGACCTATTTAACTATATCCCAATTTTTAAAAAAATCTAGAAATCTAGTCATAATTGATATGCAGTTTCTTGTTTATAACTGAAGTCACCCAAGATGCTGAAGATAAAAAACCCAACAGATAAAAAATATCGCTTCCGGACTTATATCAAGCTCAGCCAATCTGATACAAGATTACATCATTAATATCCATGCATCTCACTCATTACTGAACTTAACAAGATCTTGATGATTCCATGTTTTATCAAAATCAGACAAGAAACATGGACTCCAGAGTGGTAAGAAGCTCGGCCAATCAGAAGCAAGATCACCTCATCAATATGCATGCACCTCACTCACTACTGAACCCATTCAAGATCCTGGTGTTCATATATTCCAAGTTTGACCAAATCAGATCAGAAACTTGGCTTCCAGATTGGTAACAAGGTCAGACAATCTGATGCAAAATTATTTCATTATTCAAAATCTTGATGATATAAACAAATATAGACCTTTTGTCTTCTTGCCATTTTTGTTTGCACCTTGACATTGTGTTTTTCATGACAACTCAACAATTAATTTGATTTAAAACTTATACCATTGTCAAATTTACAGCACATGTCAACAAATTGTAACATTCTACAGGACAGAGTTTAAAAAAATGCCAAGTGGTTTCAGTTTTAACAAAATTATGTTAAAATCTGATAGATCAACAAATGTATTAATTACACGTTTTAAAGTAATCTCAAATACAATTTATCCATTACTAGTGATATGTATTCGTTCACATACTGATAGGAAACGAAAAGTTCAGAAGTACAGAAAATTTAGTACTGGAGCTGGTCAAAAACAAATATTCTTAAGTATCTGATCACCCTAACAGTTTTAAAATTCCAAACTAAAAAACTTTGAAAAACATTTTTAAAAAATATATTAAGAGGAAAAATGTATTTCTCTTTCACATCTCTGTGTTATCATAAAAAAGTCCATGTCCACTGCAGCTGATGGTTTAAGTACAGTTGGGTTTTGTGTTAGTCCATATATATGCCACATTTATAGCTGCATGTATCCTGTCAAATTGATTCTTGCTAGCAGTATAATTTGAATTTATTTGTGTTTACATAAAAATCTGAAAAATCTTCAGTGAAATTAGTTTCAAATGAAAAACTTAAATATTTTCTGTCATGCCACCTGAGTCTGACCTCACTGCAGAAACATTATGTTATTCATGTTCCAATTTAATCAATATAATTCTTACCATATAATAAATTAGTGTTTTATCCTCATGGTAAAGACGAAATGCTTTGATTACATTGTTTTCGTCAAGAATGAATGTTTTCTTTATTTGGACAAAAGTTTATGCCAACAATTTCTAGGGTAATACATACATGTCATTTGAATTCTTTCATCCTCATAAGACTATTTTTCATTACCATGGCAACCAAAGTAAATTCATGAATTTAAAAATAAAAAAATTCTTTATGAGTAGTAATGTTTAAAAAAAATCCACTCGTACAAGTTTTATCACACTGATTCAATACCGTTCCTCTTATTAAATACAGAAATGTACAGATGTGTTATACAGTAAAACTTTGACCAATCAGCTTTGATCTTGAAATAATGAATTGCAAATATAAATGGCATGAAGATAAAAGTTTGACTATCCACATTATTATATTTGATGGAAAAGTATGAATCATGTCTGACTTTCTTTTAAGAAATATTTTTACACCCTTTTACTCTATTTGGTTGACATGGTAACCATGAACACACATACCAATTTCAACAACTTTGTATTAGCAATCTGCATCTATGCATCACCTGATACAATTTAACCCCCAATTTGACCACAAATACTAATTTTGCAGCAGTAATATGGATTTGGCTATAAAAAAAATCTGTGTTGCTTTTAAACATCCTTGCATCCATGAATGGGGTAGCTAGAAACGAATCAGCATAGGCGACAAGGTAATACAAAAACATTCCAGTACTACCTGTGTTAATATTAAATAGTCCTTCAAAAGTTATCTACTGGAAATGAAATTTATAATGCAAAGACTAAATTAAAGGAGTCATAATCGAATCTAATTCCTAAGGAGAAAGGAACAAACTAAATTTAAGCAAGGTTCTTTTGTTATTAAGCATCTAAGTTTGGTCTGAATCAATTCAGTTCATCAAAGGTTATCAAACAGTAACAAAATTCAGGAAGCAAAGGAATTTTCTTTATTTCAAACTGATGTCATAACTCAGATTTTGATATGGATATGGAAAAGTGACAATTTATCTCCTTTTGATCTTAAATCACATACCATCACATCACATACCAAATATGTTTTCAATCCATGCAATGACTAAAAAGTACCTGATCAGAAATAAAATTTGTGACAGAAAGACAGTATATCATGGCAGCATATATAAAAAAAAAGACCAGGGCCTGTAAATTTTGCCCATGATCTACACATTGCTCAAAAGTTCAACCAAAACCTCAAACAAGCTGCTGACAGTGGAAAAGATATTAGCAGAATCTTTGTTGGGGTTTGGACTGAGACAAGGAAATCCCAGTCAAAGGGTTATGTTATTTGTGTCCCCACTTGTCTATGCCTAGTACAAGAGCAATTGGGTGACCTGTCAACCCTAAGTACATTAGTTCTATGCATGAGAAAATTTAATTGAAAGATATCATACAAAACTGACAATAAATAATTAATATCTTTAATATGGTTTTAACTTTTGTCCGTTCTCATTTGGAAAATGTTCAATGATAGGCAACAGTATGATACTGCTCAGAACAATATGCCTACTGGGTACATTTCCAACAAGTGTATAGTGACGTCAGGAAATTTCTAATTCATGACTTTCTCGGAAATTTATATTTTCTGTCCTGGAAATATGGCAAGTGTTCCTACCACTAGTACAATGATACACTACATGAAAATCTTTTTTCGTGGAATAACATGTGGACTGATGAATGAACGAGTCTGGTTGGTAAAGTACAGGAGTTTACTTTTATAATGGCATTATTATATTTGATTCAAATTGGGTGGACCATGGGTGTTTGACAAAGTTTTAAAAGAAACCAGTTTCTCATAACACATTTTTGGATTTTGCAAGCTTTGCAGTAGCACCAGAGAGACCCTGGTTTTGTGTGGCCAGTGATGTGTATTACCTGTGTGTCTGGAGCTCTATCAAATAGCTCAACGTGTATGTGTGTGTGAAAATGTTTTGGATGGTGTTATCAATGTTGGAGAGAAATTAAGCTGCTTTATAAGTAAATTTATTTTTGTTATATATCTGTTGTTGCTGTTGTTGGATTTTATAACAACTCCATCAGACAAAACAGAAGACATCAGTTTCTTTTTACAAGTAGTTCTTTGTGTGTGGACACCATGACTGAGATAACCAAACTGAGATAGGAAAAGGTAGACTTCTCCGTCACATGGGTGAGAAAGTTATGTCTCACGTTCCACAAATGTACTCAACATAAATCTCTATGGTAAAAGTTAAATTAGTAAATACTCACCTCTGTATACATTTAGTATGATAGTCCTGACAGCGATGCGGACCATGTTCTCTGAGTGGTTGAAGAATTTTATAGCCTCTGTATATAAGGCAAAGTCGTTGGTATGCTGCAAGGTGTGAAAACTATCAAAATCAAAATTGCTTACTTGCATAGGAGATTCACTGTGTGATATTTCAGGGATAAATAATTTCATGTACATTTTCTTTTTAGTCTAAAACGCTAGATCAAAATGGATAACAGCTGAACCTATGCCACACACAGTGTGACCCTGCTATAGCATGCTCCATTATAACATGAATTTCGATATAACATGATCATTGCATGGCTCGAGAAATTCTTTCTTAAAAGTACGAAAAATAATGTGTACAAAGTTTATTATCATTTTGGGGAAGATAACACATGAATTCTAATATAAGATGATCATGGTGTGGATCCTGAAATTTCATATTGATCTATTTTTCTCACACATGAAAAAAATATATCTTAAAAGTACAAAAAATAATGTCTAAGACATTTATTCAAGGATCATGCTGGGCTTCCCTAAAGTCACAAATTGCTTTTTTTCCCCTTATTGGCAACAAAATATACCATATGGTGATTTTTATTTGCAACATTGTTGGCTATTTAAACTTGTATTTGGGTTTGGAGTAGAGATATTCAGAGGCACCATGAAAGGAAAATGAAACTTGATGTAAAATGCACTAAAATCTATTTATCGTTACATAAAAAAATGTTTGGTTCATATTGGCAAAAACAGTCTCAACAGTGCATTGTTAGATCATAATCTGCTTATTCAGACATCTGACCTGAATACTGTATGCTGTGAGATCTCTGCATTTTTTTTATGTTGACATTTCTGGCAGCAGAAATCAGCCGGATGAGGCACTATCTCATAATGGGTCTTTCAAACGAAATAGTGTCGGACTATTGGCAGCTTGCTAGTAATTAATATCCTGTCCTTTGTATGCAGATTTTTTTATATTTTTTATATACATACACAGTAACTTAACGGATTATGGATTGTACTACACAAATGTAAGTTGTCAATATACAAGTGTATTTCAGACCAGTTTGTCTTCATTTAATAAGTACATATTTTTGTGACTGCTTTTATTACCCCTCCAGCCTTTTATTTTAGGTAAATGCATGATTTTTTTCAGCTAACTGACTTGGTTTGTTATAACACGGTTCAGTCTATAACACACTCAGGTTCTACTGACCTCAAACATTGTTATAGCGGGTAACACCGTAACATCTCCATGTCTTTGCAACCATAAATTTTGACCCTGTTTCTCATGCTTATATGCTATAAATAATAATAATAACAATTATAACAATGATCTGCTCCCTTGATAACTCACCAACCTGTTTGCAATCAGAATTGATAAATGAAACCTTGATATATCCATTGTTTTATCAATGAAAATGGCAGTTAGAACCCCAAAAGTTAGAATCAACATCGTGAAATTTGCAAGTTTCGATAAGAAATCACATATTTTGTTAGATTTTCTCAATACATGGTACATAATAATATATGGTGAAATAGCAATCAATGAGTGTGTATGTGTGTGTGATAAATAAATAAAGCATTAAAAAAAATTTCAGCCATAGCGTGATGATGTCTGCAGTGTGTCAGTTTATAGTGATGTCTAGCACCAGGGCATCATGCTGCAGACATGTAGCGTTATGTCCCACCCAATCACAAGACCAGTCCGAACACTAGCCTCTTAATGCTGATGCCTAGTGAGGTAGCTTTTAGTACCATTTTTATAAGTCTTTGGTATGACTCGGCCTGGGTTTGAACCCGCAACCTCCCGCATCCAAGATGGATGCTCTAAACACTAGGCCACCGGAGCGGTAGCAATCTGCAAACAGACATCAACATTTAAAGAAATAAATACTAATTAAAAATGTTTTATCAAGTGAAATTCATGTTTTTATCTTTTAATTTTGTTTCAATGTAAACAGTATAATCATGGTATGTTTTCTTCTATTAAAACATGAAGAGAGTCAATCAACCGTCACATCAATACCCACAAGCACTTCTGTTAGAATCCAATTAAGTGCTGGCTGTGTTTTGATCTAAAACTTTGGCTGCACTGTAAAAATCTATTAAATGAGACCTGATTTGTTTTATCACAATAAGAATGTCTTTTGTATCAAATCAAGGGAGGTACAATAAAATAGTTAAAAGGCATTTAATCCTACCTGCATAAGCTCTTGTGATCACTATCATGTCTCAAAATCAATCCATTTTACTGGACCAGTTGAACATGGTTTTAAATTTTATGTGCTTAACATTATTAAAGTATATATACTAATCAGTAATACACAGCTCTGAGACCAGAGTTTCCAGGTCAAATAAATAATGAAATTTTCAAAGGACATGATGCTTCTCACTGAAACGTGTCCCTGTGTTGCACCTCATTTTTCCCAGGACACTCCCCTTTACATATCTGGGGCAGCTGTAGAAAACTGTAGAACAGCTAAAAGCTAAAGGTTAGACTTAAGTAGACAGGCATCAAATCAGTGTGACTAATTAACCATTAATCCTTGTCATTGCAAGTATCTTGTGGAAAGGACTGCTGATCCGAAACCTATTCTGACATACTTGAAAGAAACTGTGTTCTATTGAGCATGTAAGCACACAGTTGAATGGCAAATAAGCAATGCCCTATTTTGTTTTAACCGTGCTTAAATTAAATTGGTAACAACATGAACATAAATCATGAAAGTAATCAAAGCTTTCAGAATGTGATTTGGATAATAGCATCATATCATCTATGTAACATATTAATTATAATAATGACTATTTACGTAAAGGTGATTTATAACAACAGTATCAGCAGATGTTTTAAATGAGTTCATTGTTAAAAATGAGTCTGCAAAATCTGTTTTCATTTTTCAAGAAATTAACATGTTATGAAAATGACACTAATGTTATCAATAAACAAAAACTAGGCACAATTACCATTTGATGGATGATATGTGAGTATCAATATCTAAAGCTTTTTTGAAATCACACTAATGAATATTCAAATCTGCAGACTCAAGCTATATGTATTTAGGTACAATACATGTAAAAATATTAATTCACCTTTATCATTGAGCCAAAATTATATTTCACCTTATACCCCACAATTAACTCTTAGGGCATTTAACACCTTAACTAATTAACATATTTATTCCGAATTAGTTTTTATGTACATGTGCTACTGTGTTAAATTTTTCATTCCTTCTTTAATTATGGTAATTCATATTTGTGTAAGTTGGCACAGTGTAATGTCAGGTGTTGACTGTTAGTTTCTTTGGTGGGAATAGAGATGATATTCTCCTTGCAGAGAAAACTACAGCATTCTAAGTGATCATTCTTGGGACTGAAACTAATTGCTGAAAATTGTATTGGTCTGATTTTTTTTTGGTTGTGTTGTTGTTGTTGGTCTAAAAACAAACTATAAATTTACAGGTATATTTAAACTTAACATTCTATTTACTGTAAAAATATGTTCTTTTTAGTGTGATACTATAAATGGCTAAGAATTCTCAATATTTTAAAATAATGAGTATGTGTTTCTCTTTTTCTTTTCTATACTTTTTAAAGTAAAGAACTCTCATGTTTATGCCATGGAATCTCAGAAACTGATTGTGGACTACTGAGTTAAGTGAGTGAAGACTCCTCATCCTGAAGTTTAGTTGAGAGCCCTGGTAACGTAATTAATCATTTGTAAATGGAGAGTAAAGGAATCATGCAAAAGGCATACTCGGTGAATGGAAAGTTTTGTGCCGTTGATACAGTTCATAATGGTGAAGCAAAATTTAAACTTTGTAATTAACTCAAAATTGCACACTCAACACTCAAAGGCTGACTCAAGGATGAGCAGAAATTATGGGATTACATGCATGATGTTGATTTTGATGATGGTTTCAAATGAAAATGGGCATGGATTGCAAACAATACAGAATTAGATGATGCTGTGTACACCTGGTTCACACAGCAATGTGAACAAGGTGTTCCTATCTCTTGAACAATTCTCAAGGCAGAGACAATGGCAAAAAAGGATGGATAATGACTCTGATTTCACGGCAAGCCATGGATGGCTTCTGATATTCTAACACTGACATGGAATAAAACAAAATTCACTGTAGGGAGGGATAAACATGGTGAATCAGAGCGTGAAATGTGATATTTGTCAAGTGTGTCAAAACTGCAAATACTATCACGCACTCATTTGTTTTTTCCCCTAAAATCTGTTTAGACCCAATGAATTCACCTTTGGTATGACTAACCTTTGTGAATTTATTTTTTGTCATTCTACTAAATCTATCAACTGATTGATCTAATTAGTGACAAAATAAAAATGAAAACATAGTTATTTCTCAAAATGAATGTTGATCATTTTTTTATACAATGAAAGCAGAATGTATCCAATTCAACACAAAAAGCAATGATGTAGTATGCAACCGGGTTAGCAGTACACATTTTAAGTGTACGTAAACCATGTGGAATAATGTTTTTAACAATCTCTTCAATATAATTTATCCGAAAATAAAGGTAATTTTTGAGATATTCACAGTTAATTTTCAACATGATTATAAAACAAGATTCAACAATGTCACCAACACCACCCACTATACTTTTGCTTCCATCCTTTTATTAATTCTATAAAGGTCCCTTGGTAACTCACATCCTCACTTATAATGTGGTTGATGTTTCTGGACTCCTTTGTGTGTGATTTATCGAGGGAGTGGTGTAATATGTCTTATTTTTGTGAGGATGACTCAGTTACACAAAACAATCAACCCTGATGTGCAACCATTTGTTTGACTTTAGAGACTTTAGATTAGAGACCAGTCTTTGAGTCCTAATGGGTGATCTCTTATCAATGGAGGGTATAAACCAATGCACATTCTTCCATACATACGTATAAAATATAAAAAGTTTAAGAAGAAATGTATAAATTTAGTATGGATATATATCAAATTTAGTATACTTGAATTAAAATCCTGATAAACAAAATCAGATTGATAACAACAATTGATGACAGATATTTGTAAAAATCTGAATACTGAGACATTGCAAGCTAAAGACGTAATAACAGAGATTTGTGCATATGAAAGCGTGTGTGATTTGTGTGTGTGTATGTGTGATTTGGATTTTTAATATAGCTTTAACAATTTTTCAGTCATATCGCTATGAGGACTGCAGTGTGGCAGTTTATAATGATGTTTAGCACTGGGGCAGCCATTAGTACCATTTTTATAAGTCTTTGTTATGACTCAACCAGGGATCAAACCCATGACCTCTCACATCTGAGGTGTACACTCTAACCACCAGGTCACCAGAGTGGTCGCATATGAAAGCATCCATATGATGTTACAATTACATCAGAATTCATTAATACTTTTAAAACAATAGGAACAATAAAATAATTTCAATATCACTGAGTCAGTTAAAATGGTGTATCCTTGGGCAGGGCATTTTATTCCAAAATGTACATGTAAATGAAAATTGTATCTTACCTCGTTGTAGAAAAAATGTATTGTGTGTTTGTTCAACTTCAACGACAGAGTCTTCAAGAAAGAGATGTAATATGCCATCACCTATGAACAGATAACACAAAGTTATTATTATTATTATAGACTTTAAATTCAATATTACAGACTTTAAACTCAATCCCACAAACAGTGTGGCTAATATTCAATATTTGGTGTGGTACTTACTGATCACAGCAGAGTTATCATATTCCTGGTTCCTTGTATTTGTAAGTGAATGACCATATCTGAGGAACCTCCATTTACGTGGAAACCCAAATTTCAGCTTCCACAAAATAAAGTTTAAGTTCTTCAATCTAATTTTTATTTTGTCTTCACTACATATGTAGCAGAAATGTTTAAATTAGATCAATTATTTAGTATTTATTTGTAACCTTTCATTCATGTGTCCTCACCAGTGACATTATGTAGAGATATTGCTTAATATAGAGCTGTGAACAACAGCTGCCAAATAATTTATAGATGCACTTGTCTATGCCATCCAGGATGGTATTAAGCTGATATGTATCAAGAGCTCTTTCATACATGTGTCCTTTTCAGTGATGTGACATGGGGATGATTATGAATTAGAGTTGTGACAGAGTTGCCGAGTAACATGAGGTATCCACTTGTCTGGGATGACAATAGGCCATGCACCCATGTCTCTGATGCTCTTTAATTTCATTAAAACACGTGATTTTGCCAAATGAATTCTTAAAATTTGTCTATAATGGCTTGTTTTCAGTCTGAGCGGATGCACATTTTTATCTGCATCTGTTAGCATTGCAAGTAGACACTGGCTAAACTTAACATTTCCTGTTCAAATACATTTCATGTCACATTTCTTGAAAAGAAATTAACACAGCCAGTTTTCTAAAAAGGTCAATTAAAAATCATGAACACAATCAAAAGCTGCATCATGAAAGAGTTCTTATCATTTGATAGTAGTGTATTGAAAGTAAAATGATGATCAATACCAGATATGGAAATAAAATTTCATTATATTTCTTGAAAGGGATAGCACCCTGAAAGATAGAAAAGAGTGATGGTAACCAGGACTACCAACTTCTGATGCTGACTGTAATGTAACTTGTGGTTCACTAAAAGCAAATCCCAAAATTTTAGACATGTTCCCATGGAACCTGAAAAGATGGAAATTGGCCACCCATTTTTCCTGCAAGAAAGGTTAAATCATTCTCAAGATTTTGGTAAATGCATATTCCTGGGCCATGAAACAACAGTGATGTGATGTGTTTTGGATTTTGAACGTAATTTTAACAATTTTTCAGTCATATTGCTACGATGTCTGCAATGTGGCAGTTTATAGTGATGTCTAGCACTGGGGCATCATGCTGCATGATGTCCCACCCAGTCACATTATCCTGACACCAGGCCAACCAGTCCTAACACTAACCTCTTAATGCTGAGCACCAAGCGAGGCAGCTGTTAGTACCATTTTTGTAAGACTTTGGTATGACTCGGTCTAAGGTTGACATTGCCCGGGGTGGGAGTGGGAGACAAGCGCCCCAATCCTCCAAAATGCCCCATACGGCCTGCGTCTCCTACTGCCTCTGTCAACTAAAATCCAGCTCCTGGCCTTCGCGAGTGGCTTAGATTTGAAGCCCGGCAGACCATGTTTTCTACTAACAGGAGAAGGGGTGAAGGCGGCCCACTGGCGCCTTAAAACCAGTTGCTTCGGGTAGATGGGACTCGTAAACCTTGGATGGTAGCTCATCTAGGAGAAGGAAAACTCCGATTCCAAACCTCTGCTGCCTTGTGGCTATACCCACTCATGGGAAAGGCTAAGGGAGTAAACCCCGACAGAAAATCCGGAGATGGAGTCCCTAAGGCGGTATGACATTGACTTCAACGTCATTCCGGCAACTCCTGTGACGCCGTTGGTGCCAAGCTGTATCGGCATTCGTCGTTCCCTTGGGCACACCAGCTGCGTGGAGAGGGGGGATCTGCTGCATGGGCAACAGCTGATTCTCCATACCACCCTGCCCAGGCTTCATAGCTCCACTGGAGAGGACACTCCAGCGTCGTCGTACGGCGTCGGCACAACACGAGAAGTAGCAGTTTACCGGTTCTAAGTCAAAGCTCGATTGGCGTAGAGCTTGGCGCCAGGGGTTACTTCTGACGGTGGGAGAGATCATCAGGTCTCACTGGACAGCTACCGCCCGCCTCAAGCTGGGCAGCCCCCAGTCAGTAAGGTGCTGCCCGCCATGGCCTGCCTGCTTCACTGGGTGCGTGGAGCTCAGAGAACCATCTCGACAAGTGGGCCACAAAACTCTGCACCAGGAAAGACTAAAAGAAGAAATAAAAAGACTCCAACTCTTCGTTTTGCAACCTGGAACATCAGGACCATGTGCCCTGGATTGACCACTGACCTACAGCAGATCGACGATGCACGGAAGACTTCCGTCATTGACAGAGAACTCTCCCGACTGAACATCAACATTGCCTGCCTCCAGGAGACCCGACTGGCTGACAGCGGCACCATCAGGGAAGCCAATTGCACATTCTTTTGGCAGGGGAAGCCCTTGGATGAACCTAGGCAGCATGGTGTAGGCTTTGCCGTCAAGAACACGCTAATCGCCTTCATTGAACCTCCATCATCAGGTACTGAGAGAATCCTTGCCCTCCGGCTGTCAACATCCTTAGGCCCGGTCAACATCTTCAGTGTGTACGCCCCAACCCTCTACTCCACCTACGAGGAGAAAGACAAGTTTTATGAGGCTCTGGATCAGGCAATATCCAGTATCCCGAACAATGAAAGCCTTTACTTACTAGGAGACTTCAATGCTAGAGTGGGAGCTGACCATGAGGCCTGGTCCACCTGTCTCGGTTTTTACGGAAGGGGCAAGATCAACGAGAATGGTCAGCGACTGCTGGAGATGTGCTGCTCCCACAGCCTATGTGTGACAAACACTTTCTTCAAATGCAAGGAGATCCACCAGGTGTCGTGGAGACACCCACGTTCACGCCACTGGCACCAGCTAGACCTCGTCATCACCAGGCGTGCAGAACTGGCCAGTGTCCTCCTTACCCGCAGCTACCACAGTGCCGATTGTGACACGGACCATTCCCTCGTGGCCAGCAAGGTGCGAATATTACCCAAGAAGCTGCACCACGCCAAGAAGAAGGGTCACCCACGTATCAACACCTGCTGTGCAAGCAACCCAGAGAAAACACAGCAGTTCATCAGCAAACTGAAGGAAGCCCTCACCAAAGTGACACCTGATGACACCATTGATTCCAAGTGGTCCCATATCCGTGACTCTGTGTACAAATCAGCCATCACAGCTTACGGGAAGAGGGAGCGAAAGAATGTCGACTGGTATGATGCAAACTGGGAGGAGATGGAGCCCGTGACTGAGGCAAAGAGGAAAGCCCTTCTGGCATACAAGGCTGCACCTAGCCCCAGAACACTACAAGCCCTCAGGATTGCAAGGAATAACGCCCAGAAGACCGCCCGCTGCTGTGCCAACACCTACTGGCTGAACCTTTGCAACAGTATACAGACAGCTGCTGACACCGGGGATACAAGAGGAATGTATGAGGGTATCAAAAAAGCGACAGGCCCCCCCAGCTACAAGACCGCCCCCCTCAAGTCCAAGACGGGCGAAGTCATCACAGACCAGGGGAAACAACTGCAGCGATGGGTTGAGCACTATCTTGAGCTATATGCAACCCAAAACAATGTCACTGGAACTGCCCTGGACGCCATTCCAGACCTGCCTGTCATGGAGGAGCTAGACACACAGCCCACCCTGGAAGAGCTCGGAAAAGCCATCGATTGCCTTGCCTGTGGGAAGGCTCCTGGAAGCGACGGCATTCCGCCTGAAGTCCTCAAGAGCGGAAAACCAGCACTGCTCCAGCCCCTACACACACTCCTCTGCCTTTGCTGGGAACAAGGACACATCCCACAGGACATGCGTGATGCCAACATCGTCACTTTGTACAAAAACAAAGGAGACCGTAGCGACTGCAACAACTATCGGGGCATCTCCCTCCTCAGCATTGTCGGAAAGGCCTTCGCCCGTGTTGCCTTGGCACGCTTGCAGATCCTAGCCTCCCGCGTCTACCCAGAATCCCAGTGTGGATTTCGAGCCGGCAGGTCAACTGTAGACATGATCTTCTCACTACGTCAGCTGCAGGAGAAGTGTCGCGAGCAGCGGATGCCCCTCTACATTGCCTTCATAGACCTGACGAAGGCGTTTGACATGGTTAGTCGGAGTGGACTCTTCAGACTCCTGCAGAAGATCGGCTGCCCCCCACGTCTGCTTGCTGTCATTATGTCGTTCCACGAGAACATGCACAGCACAGTGTGCTTCAATGGCGCAACATCTGAAGCATTCCCAGTCGTTAGCGGAGTCAAACAAGGCTGTGTCCTTGCACCGACGCTCTTTGCCATCTTCTTCTCCATGCTTCTCCAGTACGCATTCAAGGACTGCAGCGAGGGAGTGTACATCCATACCAGGGCTGACGGCAAGCTGTTCAACATCGCCCGTCTCCGTGCTAAGACTAAAGTCACAGAGGTACTCATTCGTGAATTGCTCTTTGCCGACGATGCAGCCTTGACATCACACACGGAAGATGGACTCCAGCAGCTGGTATGCTGCCTCTCCCATGCATGTAAGGAATTTGGACTGACCATCAGTTTGAAGAAAACAAATGTCATGGCACAGGACACAGACTCCCCTCCCTCTGTCTCCATCGATGGGTACAATTTGGATGTTGTCGAGAACTTCACATACCTCGGGTCTAACATCTCCAGCTCACTCTCCATTGATTCTGAGGTGAGCGGCAGGATTGCCAAGGCAGCAGCAGTGATGGCCAGACTTAACCAGAGGGTCTGGAACAACCCCAACCTCACAGAGAAGACCAAACTGCGTGTCTACCAAGCGTGCGTGCTCAGCTCACTTCTCTACAGCAGCGAAACATGGACCACCTATGCAAGACACGAGAGGAAACTCAACAGCTTCCACCTGAGATGTCTGCGGCGCATTCTGCACATCCAGTGGCAGGACAAAGTACCCAACACAGAGGTTCTAGAACGCGCCAACATGAACAGCATGTTCTCCATACTCAGCGAGAGGCGCCTTCGCTGGCTCGGCCATGTCAAGAGAATGGACCCAGGTCGCATTCCCAAGGACCTGTTATATGGGGAGTTAGCAGAAGGTGCACAACCAACTGGACGACCACATCTGCGCTACAAAGATGTTTGCAAGAAGGATATGAAGACAGCAAACATCAATGTCAACGACTGGGAGAGCTGTGCAAACAACCGTTCCAGCTGGCGTCTAGCTGTCAGGCAGGGAGTTCAAAACGCAGAGGAAAAGAGAAGAATAAAGCAAGCTGAAAAGAAAGCTAAAAAGAAGGATAAGCAAAAGCGTACTTTGGAGCTATGCCATCGTCTCTCGTAGACGGACGGATGCCAAGAGAGGGTATGACTCGGCCAGGGATCGAACCCACGACCTCCCACATCTGAGGCAGACGCTCTAACCACTAGGCCACCAGAGCAGTTGAAATAACAGTAATACATATTTTTATACTGTTAGGATCTCATTCACACCTAGCAAATTTTTCAACTTTAAATTTAGTATCGAACACTTGCTTGTGTCATATTGTACTATAGATATAACATCTAATAATATTTTAGCAGATACCAATAAAAATCATCATGAAGAGAATTCTTTGTAAGATACAGGTACTTTGCATACTAAGTATAAAATGGCCAACCACAAACTACACAAATTTCCATGTTGTATACAAACAAATGCTGTACAATAATCCTTTGAAGCAAGGGCAGATGGCCATATCTAAAGTTTCTTGTAATGATAATGAGTACTGTGAATGGCACATTATATGCCCCCCCCCCACCAATGTTTAACAATTTTCCTTGTAGGCAATGAGATTACTAAGAGCTCCTCAACATTTGGTCATGTGACCCCATATCTATAAGCCTCAGATTCTTTAAGTCTTTATTACTTTAAGTGCAAGCCATCAAAAAAAGTTTGGCCAAGAAACTTGCTCCATAACAAGTTTTTCTGCAAAACAGATTTTTCTTTCAGCCACAATGAGTTTGACCTCAAATTAACTGGGTTCTTTCATACTGTAAGAGCAAGCCTCCAAAAACGGGTCAAGGTACTAAGTTATTGTGTAAAAGAATAATTTTCTTTCAAAGTGAACTTGACCTTTGGTCCCTTAGCCCACAAATTAATAAGTTCTTTTGTCTCAAATGTGCAAATCATCCACAAACTTTAGTGAAAGCATAATGTCATTAACTGCCATGTGTTTGCAGAAACCATTTTTCTTCTTTTAGTGTTGATGATAGGGTTCTTCCTTATCGCATGTGCAAGTCACCCACAAAGTTTGGTCTAGGTCAGTGATGAAGAACTAATGCTATTGCACAGAATTTTTTTTCTTCTTTCAGTCAAGATGACCCCGACTTTTGACCCTCAAAAGTGAATAAGCTTTTTCCTAACTGTAAGTACAATCTATCCTCTAAGTTTGGTCCAGGTATGTTATGTAGAACTAATGTTATTGTGCAGAAACCATTTTTCTTTCTTCTGTTAGTGACCTTGACATTTGAGCCCAAAACCGATAGAGTTCTTCCTTACCCCCAAATGCAAGCTTTCTTCAAAATCTGGTAATTGTAGATGGTGGAGAACTCTAGTTATTAAGTGTAAATCATTTTTCTCCTTTTTGTCACAGTGATCCTTCTGATCACTGCAATTGACCGGGTTCTACATAACCCCAAGTACAAGCCATCCACAGAGTTTGTAACTGTTGATGGTGGCCAGACAGAATTATTATGCAGAAAAGAAAATAGGTAACAGACATGTATGGATGGACATCATTATGATACAGTGCACCTTGCATTATATTATGGTGTTTGAATACAAATTTTATGAAACAAATATTTTGGATGTATTAAGAAAATGGCTGAACTAATGTTTTCTATTTAAATCAGATCAATAACTTTTTTGTAAGTTTTCAAAACAGTAAGAAATCTATTTCTGACGGTTACAAAGTAACTTCAGCTCTTTCAGGAATTTCTGGAATTGTTCTCTATCAACAAGTTGTTCTTTATAATGTAGCATCCTTAGGCCAGGGTTACTTGTGCAATTTGTTTTCGATATTTAGGACTTTTTAATTCCTATTAGGAATAATGTGTACTTACCTCCTCATCTGAAAAATCAAACTTGTGAACAATGATCGAGTTGACATGATTGTTGGACAACAGATAATCTGAAGAAGAAAAAATTCTGATAAACATTGATGCAAACATATAGCTTATTTAGTTCAGGACATTTCATGTAAAATAAATATCCAAAAATCTGATTTATAATGTATATCAAATGGCATTGATATTAACATCTGGAAATGTACACAGAAAAGGGACATAAAAAAATTAAAAAAAACGAACCATGAAGTCTGATTTATATTTAGCTTGCATGTTTTTTTCCTCAGCATTTTTTTAAACAACTTGGTTCTAAAACTGTAAATATAAAAAAGGCCACAACAGTGTTTAAACCCAACGGGGGAATTTACAAATATTTCTCTGCCATCTTTTTTATATCCAATACATGACGCTAAAAAATGAAACTTATCAATACAAGATTAGTAGATATTACAAAATGAATTGGATACTATCTACTATCTGAATAAGGTAGAAAAAAATGAATTTGATACCATCTGAATATGATATAAAAATAAATTAGATACTATCTGAACATAAATTAAAAAAATACAAATCTGCTCCAAGTGACCCTTTTTATCATAATATTTGCGAAGATTTTAATTCATTCCAACAAAGTTGAAAAGAGTAAATTAAATTTACCCAACTTTAAGCACTACTCGAAGACTTTCACATTGTTTATTGTCATGGAAAATGTATTTACACTTCTTTTGCTTTCTTTTTTAAAACCAATTTTTTTACTCATTATTTAATTTCAGCAAAAAGGGGAGGTGGAGGAGGATTCTCTTTATTATAAAAGAATCTGCTTAATGAACTAATACCACAAAGACTGTAATCTGTGCTTCAAATCTTCCATTTGTCTATATGTATTCAACTTCCTGATTAACTGACCCATGTTCTCATTGACCCTGTGTTTCAACGATTCCCATTTCCACATACTTTTCAAATCCTTATCCAAATATTTTGTGTCAAAGTCTCCATAAAAAATCTGAGAGGCCATTTATGTTTTTCTTATACCATTTCCAAAAGTTTTCATTATGCAAAGATTTGCTGGACAAATAGAAACTAGTTCTTACAAATGATCATCAATGAAATAAAATGCAGAAAAAATTTACAATCATCATCTCTATATGGTGATATCACTGTATGGATTGCTTTTTAAGAACCGGATTGGGGATGATATAAAAAATGTACCACATCAATACCAAGAGTCCCTCAAAAGGACCAATGCTCTTCTACCGGGCAAAAAGAATTTCAAGGAACTCAAGATAAGACCATTTCTTCATTTTAACAGTTGTGTTAAAACCATCTTTGATTTATTCAGTGATAACAAGATTTTCAAATAGCTGCTGTGGTACATTTACTAGATGCCAGCTTTGCACCATTTTCATTTATAACAAAGTAGACATCATTTGAAGTGTTTTAGTGAAAACCCCATGTCAAAATTATAATCCATTCAGGGAGTGTAGTGATAACAACACTTTTAAGACAGTCACCGTGGCAGCCATATAGCATGCATGACTAGCAAGCATTTTTATTTAGGTCTTGGTGAAAATCTGTCATATTGATTACCCATTCAAGTGATGAGTAGTGACAATATTTTTAATTTTATTTTTTTTGTTATTGTTATGGGGTTTAATGCCATTTTTCAGCACATGATAGGCTATGCATGGCGGCCAGTATTAATGGTGGAGGAAGAACCCAGGAAAACCCCGGGAAGAACCACCGACCCACAAGAAGCTACTGACAAGCTTTCTCACATACCCACATTGGCCAAATACAAGACTCGAACCCACGCAGACAGAGGTGAGATGGCAGTGATCTGTAACGGAGAGCGCCTTAGACCACTCGGCCACTTGGGGCCCCGACAATATTTTTAAGGCAGTCATTGTGGCAGGCAACCATACTGGAAAAACAACTGGCACCACTTTCATTAAGGACCAATTAGGTATCATAAGAAATCTATTGGTGACATAGCGATCCATAAAGAGAGGAGTACAGATAACAATATTAACAAGATCTGACTTTCCATTAAGGAAGAGTTGCAATAACAAAATTTTCAAGATGACTACCCTGGGGCCATACTGGTTGTAATATCGGCAACCATTTTCATTTAAGACCAAATGAGCATCATAAGAAGCCTTCTGGTAAAAAATCCACATCAATATGACTTTCTGTTTAAGTAGAGTTGTTATAATAAGATTTTTAAGATGGATACCATGCTGGTTGTCAGATTGGCATTATTTTTATCCAGCACCAGTTAGACATCATAAGAAGACTTTGATCAAAAGACCCATGTTGATATGACCATCCATTCAAAAAAAGTAGTGATAACAAGATTTTCAGGTTGGCTGTCATGGCAGCCATAATGGACTTCGGATCAGTACCATTTTCATTTAGGACTAACCAGATATCATAGGAAGTCTTTTAGTGGAAACTCCATGCTGATATGACCATCCATGTAGGAGTAACGATAAAAAGATTTCCATATCTGAAGTCAAATCAACATCATTTTCATTTAGCACCAACAAGACATTGTAAAAAGTCTTTCAGTGCAACCCCATCCTGATATGAATACCTTTCAGTAGAAGAAGTGAAAACAATATTTTCAAGATGGCTGCCAGCTGATGTAGGTATGACATCAGTGCATCTTGGGTAACATGTGAGGATAAGTATAGGGTTATGCAGCTTTGCTTCAATCAACAGAAAAATCAAGAAGATGGAACGAATATTTATTGTTGATTGATTGGTGACAGCAACCTGTTCTTAGGAAGGAACCAGGTTGTGTTATTAGAATGAATTAACCATTTGATCAGAACCGCATGAAGTGGATCTATGGATATCATATATAGCTCACTCACTCTGCATGTTGTATTGTTATCATAAATTGCAAGTCATGTATGATAACTGCTTCAGTGGGGGAGGGGAAAGATGGTGTCTCAAACCAAGACAAGTTTGGCTATTTAAAAACCCATGACAGATTCCATTTGGGAATAATGTGTGTTCTGGACATGTCAGAACTGGACTGCAAGTCAGAGGTTACCTTGATGTGTCCAAAAAGCAACTCTTCAATAAAGTCTGAACATTCCTGAGATCATGGAACAGTATCAATTCCATGTAACAGGGGCTAACTTCTTGTCTTCAACGAGAAAGAGAAAGAAGTTTGTCTTCAGGAAATGAGTGCTGAAAGTGGTTTGATGTCATTGATTTGACACCAGTCAATGACAATACATGATTTCCCAATGTATGTTTTCAAAGTGGATGATCTTCAGCATTCGTGATCCTCTACATGATAGAAGCTCCAAACTCCTTTTCAATCAAGAAACCCTGGGAGTTCCTTTGGACATATGTAGATTAGTGGCAATCTGGACTACTTGTTCGGGGTAGAGGTCAGTATGACTTGTCTGGGTATGACTTTGCTCAGTTGTGCAGATCATTCATCCAGGGTGTTTCATCACAGCAAGGCAATAAGAGATACTGCAGTCTGTGCCTCTCATTTCTTAATTATCTTTAGAATCTAAACCGATGGAGGAAAGTACATGCCAACATTACCTCCCAGCTGATTTAAGTGTATGTATGACTCCTGCTTCTGGGGTTGGGGGAAAATGAAAGAGAAATGTCAAGCACTGCATGGCCCCAAAAGGCACAGACCTGAAGAAGATTCTTGGATGGACAATCTGTATGAAACAGTTGTCTTCCTTTGATAATGATTTGGCCAGTTCACTTAAATAAACATGGAATGTGTTGGATTTGAATAATACCTGATATTGGGAGTACTATTGGGCAAAGGTCTGAAGATTGTTCCCTCTTGCATCGTTATGTCACCACAACCAAATTGTCCAACAGTATCAGGACCCTGTTTCCATGGATAGGTTCCACCTATATGTGGAAGACATTGAGGATGGCTTTCAAAATGAAAAGGTTGATAAGAAGACATTTCTCTTGAAATGTGCACATGTCACTGACCATCATAGTTTCAGTAGTAAACTGGTTTTGTAACATAACCCCAACAAGGCCAATGAGCCACAAAAGCCTTTCTCATTTAAACAATGTCTTGTCTGATGCTTTCTCCAATACAAGAGATCTACCTTCTGTGCATCTGGGAGAATGACATCAAGTTAATATGTGTTAAGAATTCCATATCTCAAAGGATAAAATGTTGAGAAGGGATAAGATCTGCATGACTTCTCTACATTGATTATCTCCCCTGAAATGAGAATAAGGTCTGCATAACTTCTCTACATTGATTATCCCCCCTGAAATGAGAATAAGGTCTGCATGACTTCTCTATACTATATATCCAATATGAACTGTAAACGAGGGAAGTAAGGTTGGTCATGTGGTGAAGCAAAAACCATACTTATCAAATAGTCACCCCAAAACACTGTCTTCTCCATACAGGATGACCTGAAAGGGGATATGGGAGCAGCCATTTTGATTAGCTGTCTGCTAAGATCATGTACAATTTCAACAAGCAGTGTCAAAAGAAATTTCAGCCATAGTACATGAAAGAAACATAAAGGTATGCCAACATATGAGCATGTTGCAAATGCAAACAACTTCACCTTACACTTGTCACTCTCTCAAAATTACATAATATCTGTAGAGATCCCCCTATACAGAGAGAGATGTTTTTCCTCCTTTCTGAGAGGGCTGGATTTGGAGGTAGCAGAGAAGGTGATCCAAATGTAATGTATTTGATGGATAACTTAGATATTTCATTCATATATAACTTTTATAGCTGTATGGGTATATTTTCTCATATAAAATCGTGTGAGAAGTTAAAAACAGAATATCTTGTGAAGTTAGAAATGTAATAATGTAAAAAATAATTTTTTTCTCCAGATTTACCAACTATACACAGTCACACATAATTAGAAAGAAACACTTACAAAAAAATCACAGTTATGAGCTCAAGACTGTCAAAAACTACTGACTATTGAGACAAAAGTTTTGACTCTTGAGTTTCATTTTGACTTGAGAGTCAAGGGTCAGATGACTCCTCAGTTTTGAATCTCTTTAGAACCGTGGTAATAAAACCATAAACTTTGAATGAAAACAAAACATACAGAAAATATATGCCTTGGGATGGTACTGAGCTGAGCATCTGTATCTCAGATATTCTTTGATCCACAGGGATTAATTTGTTACTACTGAATACCTAAAATATATCCATAATGAGCACAATGCAAAACTAGGTGATGTCTCATTGCTGATATTTTCAAATTGAGCCAATATGTGCATTTCATGCATGTTGGCTGGTCACTATAAATACCAGGTTGTTTTTTAATGTAGACACCAGGCAAACTTTACCTTTTCTATTGGTCAGACAGGCTCATGCATTTCCTGACTGACAATTTGCAAACAGGAATGAAAACCACAAAAACCATTTGCTTTTCTAGAACGAAGAATGCAACAATAACTTCTGTAAAGAAGTGAATTCACCAAACATGCACAATGTAATCAGTTGATTTGGGGGAACAAAGACCTATTTACATGGTTCCCACACTTTTCTAAAGATAAATTTCCAGGTCATTTCCAGGATGAAATTAATTTTTTCAAGGTTCACATATAACCATTACTAAATGGAATTAAAAGACATTTTAGATTATAAAATGTGCATTTTCTAAATCTAAAGATGGTTCTCTTTCAAGACTCTCCAAAACATCTAAGCCAGAAAAGACGATCATGTACAAAACCACAAAATGTATCACACAAAACAAGTTTGATTATATTCCTTTAAATTGGCATGTAAAGTCATTTCAATGTACAAAATAAAAATTCTAACTTTATTTTGCTGACATGCATTATGTTGCTAAGTGGGAACAAGATAATGAACATACATTAGTTTTGTTTCCTTTCAAACCTTTAATTCTAAAGAATTCTATAGCAATATATATACAGTGCAAGCCCGCTATAATGTGAATTCAGATATAATGCGGTTGTGGCGTGGCTCCCGAAATTTCGTATATTCATTCGCACATGAAAAAATAGCTTTTCTCTTCTTCAAAGTACATGAAATAGTGTATGAAAATGTATTATTATTACGGGGAAGAGATCGCGTATGAATTCGAATTTAATATGATCGTGGCGTGGTTCTTTAAATTTTAAATACAGGTACATGTACATGTATTTTTCTCATACCAGGAAAGAACATTTTTTTTAAGTACGAGAAATAGTGTGCAAAACCTTTAATATCATTTTGGGGGAAGAGTTCACATATGAATTTTAATATAATACAATCATGGCAATGCTTCTGAAATTTAACAATATCACCAGGTTCTTGAAGTGTTACACCAAAATAAACATTATTGGAAATGTTACTTGTTACTAGTCCATGAGTAAAGTCAGTAAGTCGTCTTTGTGATTGTCTTCAATTAATTCTGTATACAATCGTTGCTCAAACAATAGCTAACATGTTATTCTTCTTTAACTGCATACAACCAAGCAGCAGACAATGCGGTGATTGATAAAAGATTCTCACAGTTTAATAAACATCAAAAAACAAAAGCTTCCAAGATGTTTGCTAGGCTTGGCAGTGTTATTAGATGCAATCAGTTGACCAGTAAATAATGTCCGCTTTATTAGCTGGAAATTGAAAAGGTATGAAACTGTACATGCATTCAACTTTAAATACTTTTTTTAAAGTACGAGAAATAGTGTGTAAAATGTTTATTATCATATTGGGGAAGAGTTCGCGTACAAATTTGAATCTAATACGATCGAGGCTTGGCTTCTGAAATTGAACAATTACACCAGATTCTTGAAGTGTTATGCCAAAACAAACATCTGAAATGTTACTTATTACTGATCCATGCATAAAGCCAGTAAGTGTTCTTTGTGATTGTTTTCAATTAATTTCGTACACAATCGTTGCTCAAACAATAGCCGACATGTGTTTCTTCTTTAACTGCATACACAACCAAGCAGCAAACAATGCGGTGGTTGATAAAAGATTCTCACAATTTAATAAACAGTAAATTTTATATTTTATCTTTTATTAGCTGAAAATTGAAAGGGTATTAAATTGTACATGCGTTCAGTTTAAAATTAATTTTTTTTTTATAAACGTGATTTATGACCATCGCAGGCCTACTGCACTTAGTTCTCAGGTTTTACATGGGTATGGTGTTTGTTTATGAACTCGTTATTAATTTCCTATTTTTTCAAAAAATATTTAATATATACATGCATCTTATAGAAAGTAAATATTTCCTATTACAATATATAAAACAACCAATAAACGCAAACTAGAATCTTATCTTGTAACAAAGAGAATTTAAACTTGAATTTATCTGTGCCAATAAAATCCAAAGCAAGATTTTTCAAACAACCTAACCTCCTTAAGATCTGGTTAAAAATCCATCATTGAAAAAACATTTTCAAAAGGGTTGATTTAAAATTTGACAGAACACCTTCAAAATTATATACTGTTGTATAAAAAGGACTGAATTTTCTGTAAAATCAACTTTTCTTGTAATTCATTAAACCAGTTCCCAAACCTGTATTGATACAGGGGTTCGAATCTTTTTTTAATATATAATACAAGGGACGACAATTTCTAATTTCAGCTATAAGATTCAAAAAATTGGACTACAAATTTGGATTAAAACGAATAGCAGTCCGTTTTCTAATCCAGGTTTCCTTCGAATATTCCCACCCCATTTTTCATAGCTGGACATTTAGGTTGGGGTGTGGGGTCATTGCAATTACATACAAAAATTTGGAACTTGCCACCACCGTGCAGTAGTACCATATGGTAGTCGATTACCAGCGGGCCTAGAAAATTTAAACTTAATGTTATATCGACTTATACCTGCACAAAATGGATATAAAAATGATTTATTTTCTCAGAAATGGCAAGTATTATAATCATTGTCTTTATTCCGCTGACAGACTAGACAAAGCTACAGCGGTGATGACACCTGACCTGGTACTTGCCATTTGCATTACTAGTCATTTCACGAATCTCAAACGACGACACTGGAAGTCCATTAGTCACATCATATCAACAGCAAACTCAATTTTAATGTTGTTGTCAAGAAATTCAATTATATTAAATGAAAGTAAGATACCTTTTGTAAAAACCATCAATTTGGCCAGTCTGATTTATCAAGCAGAAAGCACATGTCATCATGGTAATCCCGTTATACAACAAAACTCCAGACACTGTTCTTGGAATATATAAATATGGAAAACTTTGTATTCTTCCGTTTTTGTATTTTGATTACAACCTGTATACAACTTTCATTTAATATTTTTTTTACTTTTTCTCTACAACATTTGAAAATGTGGGTTGCTAGATTTGTGTACTCATGCGACTAGCAATGCAACTCGCGAGCACCAGGTCACATTTTATCAACTCCGATTTTAATACTCACAATTTCTGAGAAAATAAGTAATTTTCATATCCATTTCATGCATGTATCATGCGATCTAACAAAATTTAAAGTTTGCTAGGCCATCCGGTAAGCGGCTACACTTTGCCAACACAATGTCTGCCTCTTGTGATGCTAGAGTGGTTTTCATTGCTTCCACATAAGGAAAGATATGAATATCAAGCTGACTTTGAAAATAAAAGTCTACTAGACGAATCTAATTCACTGAGCATTTGAATTGACTCATTATATATCTTTACTGCAAGCACCCAAATGATACATACTGCACCCTCTGAATATTCTGGTTAGAACTCATTAAATGTAACTCATGATCAGCTTAGTTACGACTCAGTTACATGATTGTTTCGGGCATCAAGTGGTGGTGGAAAATTCCCGGATTTTCCCTGACTTTCATCAATATTTGCAAAATTCCAGGACTTTTCACGGTCGGGAAAAAAATTATCATTTCTCCCAAATTTTTCATGGTAGCGTGGGAACCCTGTATTTATGTTATAATGCCAGTAAAGTAAAGAAACCGTTTAGTTTTCTTGAAAAGGGCAAGTGCACCATAAATTAAACAAAACTGATTAGAATCTCTCAGTTTGGGGTCTATGGTGTCTGTCTCAGCCATACCTGGGTCATCAACTTGCAATGCCAAATGCAATTTGGCATCTTGCCCACCAAACCACACACCTGAAATTTTACAATCTTTCCTGTATTCAGAAAACTGGGAAATGGACCTACTCATTTTACCCAGAATGAATGTAAATGTATATGTATTACAGGATTTAATACTACATCAGCACAATACAAGCTATATGTATTACAGGGTTTAATACTACATCAGCACAATACAAGCTATTTGTATTACAGGGTTTAAGACTACATCAGCACAACACAAGCTATATGGTGATGATTACAAGGTTCAATGGGTCGGAACTTCTGGTTTACCTGGGTTAGAAATAATTAATGCCACCACTGATGTCAAGCTGATCCTAAAAGAAAAATATGCTTTGGGTGATACAGTAGAAAACTTACAGAGAGATGTCTCATTGCTGATGTTTTCAAATAAAATGTTTAGGGTCTGAAGAAGCTGTACACAGATATAACGGCCTGACTTCTGTCTCAAATAGCGAAGAAAAAATGACAGCATGTTCTTCTCCAGGAAAAAGCTGAAAGGACACAAGGAACAAGGTAACATTTTTTAAAATTAGATATTCCTGTCTAAATCATGCTGAACGTAGGTAATAATTTCATAGACCTTAGAGAGGAAAAAAAAATTTAGGAAATTGTTCTACCCATTTAAAGGGTTAATTTGATAAATACTGAAATACTAATAGTCAATGATCTGAAAACAAAGAAAGAACTCTGATACAGCAAATGGGACATATTACTGTACAGTCTTTTATTTTTCATATACTTTTTATTAACTATTTTCAACTGTAGTTAAGAAATAATCAATTCTTATTACTGGCCTAAAATTTACATGAAAAATTTCTTGATAAATTACATGATAAAATAGAAATAAAAACTGACAGATTGATGGTGTCCTAAAAATCAGGGGGTACAAAATTTGCAGACAATATTGTAAAATGCTTACAGCCTGTCTTATTGTGGGCTGTGACATTTTAGTCCCGAAATCATCAGGCAGCTTTTGTAAGATCATAGTGACAACTGACCTTCTAGATGTAAACTGGTGTCATCAAGAACAATATAGCTTTTAAGTTCACGTTAGAAGAACTGAAATTTATTTAATGCAAATCAGTTTGCTATGGCCTGTGACAATGACCTTTTCACCCACAAACTTAATGTGATTCTTTGTCTTTTACAGGACAACCCACTGAAAGTTTTGGTGACAGCATGATTAGCAGCATTTAAGTTATTGCGCTGAAACTACTTTACTGTGGGTGGTGAGTTACCTTGACATTTAACACCTCAAATCAATAAGTTATTTAATTCCCTGGGGACAAGCCACCTGCAAAGTTTGGGAAAGTTACACGAAAAAGAACTCATGTAACCCTTTTAGTCAGAGACAGTGGCCATGATTATTGATCGGCTGACATCCATTTTGAAATGACCATTTGTTGTCCAAAGATCAATAAGCCAACACAGTTTGGTGAAGGTACTGAAGCAGAACTAACGATATGGAAACCAAATTGTTAATAGCTGGATGGATGAGTGGCTAGATGAATGGAATTTAATAAAATTACAAGCTCTTCTCTTATTGTGACACGAATGTATGCAAACTAGAAAAAGTTTTACCCTAAAAAATTTAAAGAAAAGTTAAACAACAAGGAAAGCTTACTCAAATACACTGCTGTCATTTTGATCTCCCCAGATAAGGATTTCTGATATAGAGCGCAGAGTTTCCACCAAGAGGCTTCGGTTATTCTCATTCACCGTCTGGTTCTTACACAACATTCCATACAGATACCTGCAAATGAGTGAGAACTATAAAACATTTATCATTCTCATCTATAATGAACAGTCCAGTCAATTTCCACATTTCTGTAACACTGGATAATGGCATTAATGGTACAAAATTTCAGTGAGTTTTATTACAGACTTATCATGAAAGATGAAATTTACTTACATGATACATGACATTTTTTCACCTTGTATGATTGTGACAACACTGCCTTTATGTGATATCCAAACATTAGGTTCATTACGTAATTCATTTCTAATGGCATTTGTACAATTGTAAAGTTAACTAAATAGAGTTTTCTAAATATGAAGAAAACACAACAAATTATAGACTTTTCTATCAATTAATTTGAAGTAATATGAGGTTTACTTGTTCATAACGCTTCATACTCAATTCAACAAAGGTGTAAGATTGACAGTTTCTGTTATAATACTTTATCAAAATACTTGCCCTGACTAGCAATACTTCTGGACTCTCATGGACCCAAGTGTCTGGATAAAATGTATCTGAAATTCTCAAAGGATGTCCCTGTCATGTGCCTTATTACCTCTCTTCATATTTTGGTCGGCCTTGGCCTATCTTTATAAAAGCTAACAGCTACACCTAAATACACATGAAGCCAGTATGGCTAATGAACAGTTACCATTGTGATTATATTGGGAAAATAACTGCATACCTAATGTTCTGCTGAATGTGTATGTAAGCATCTACAATTGACTGGCAAATAAATAATGCCTTATTTTGTTATAATGGCATTTAAATCAAATTGGTGATGAGCCAAATATAAATAGTGAATGTAATCAAAGCCTTCTCAGAGTTTGATTTGGACAATATTGTCAAATCATCAATATGCCATAATAATAACTGCTTTTTAAATACACGTGACTTCTACAGGACACAAACAGCATCAATAGATACTTTTTAAAAGTGTGCAGAAAGTACCATGACTCACAAAAATGATTCACAAAAGCTATTTTCATTTTAAAATGAATCATCAAAAGGAAGAAAAAAAGATGAAAGTTCCATATGGCTGGTGACATCTGAGTACCTTAAGTATGTGAGTTCATTGTGACAACAGTTTAAATCTGCAGTCTCAAGAGCTACATGTATTTAGACTGAGTACATATGCCAATATTCATATTTTTTCACTAGAGCCCTATTAACATATTTAATCTAATAAAGTTGTTTTTTGCACATATGCTGCTTTGTATATTTTTCACCCCTTCTTTAGTTTAATGATACAATTTCACACAAACACACATATATATATATATATATATATATATATATATATATATATATATATATATATATATATATATATCAGGGGTCAAGCTAGACTTGAATTGTAGGGAAAAGTGACTTCTTTTGGGCAAAACAGGGAGAGGTCGACGGCAAGCAAGAAATGCAATATATATATATATATATATATATATATATATATATATATATATATATATATATATATATATATTATTTTCAGGTAGAACATTTTCTGAGCTATTTTGGTATTATGACTCTAAAAAGGCAATAATAGAAACTACATCATAACAAATTTTAACTGAGTAACCAGATCACATTATTGTAATCACAAGTTAGCAACAATGCTTAATCAACTACCATTAATCACTTTTTTAAAAAGTCTATTATTTATTTTAAAAATTCTAAAAGTTCACAATAATGGCACTTTCAAAGGTTTCTAAAAGCCTTTGAAACAACCCTTGTACCATGTACATGAGGGTAAATATTTATATACGGTACAGTGTAATTAATGCCAGATGTTTACCCATATAAGTTTCTTTTGGTGGAAATGGAGATGCTATTTTACTTGGAGATAAAACTAAACACCATTCCCAGTGACCATTCTTGGGATTTAAACTAAGAGTTGACTATTTTATTGTTGTTAATTTTTGTTTTATTAATAATATTATAGAGGTAACTAAATATATAAATTTACACGTATGTTTCATCTTAACATTCTATTTACTGAAAAATATTGTTCACACTGACTTGGTGTTTCATCATTGGTTAAATATATCCAGTAGTACATGTATCTATGGTACTGACAGTTAAGCTAAGCTCAGTAATTAGTGACTTATAAAAGGCTCCAGTACAGCGTATTTCACCCTAGAGGAACTGAGATAGTTACACTGTATTTAATCCATTTAGTTACCTAATTAACCCCTGGCGCTGCATTTATGTGGCAGGAGGTATTAGCCTACTGCTGAGCTCTGTAGCAACAAGGTCATGTATGATACACTAAAGTGGGCGGTATTATAAAAAGGTAGAGAGATGTAGCTCTACAACGACAGCAAATAATATAGAAGTTCTTTCTAGTTGCACAAAAATGTCTAGAGGAAAAAACCTAATATTTTTCCATCCAAAATTTGCCTGTGGTTGGAATCCGATTTTGTGTCCGGATTTTAGACTTTTTGGCCTCAGATCTAAGGTAGACCGGTCTGAACTGCTCACAGACAGATGAACCCTTGCAAAAAGTAGGATAAGATGAGCCAACTTTTACTCTTCTGCTCATGTGCGAGCAAAATAGACAATGAAAAATGTTTCTTCTAACACAACTAGGCATTAGGTTAATGGGAAATCACTTGGAAGTCGATGTATGAGGATGTATAACCTAAAAAATGTGTTTCCTACTCGCAATTCAGGTGAAAACGACAAAACCCTCCAGGGGTTCATGAGTTAAAAGAGTAGCCACTGGTTCTACTGATGTATGGATCACATCACATCACATCTGTAACTGGGATTCATCCAGAGTAATATGACATCAACTTATTACAAAATGTGAAGTTACTGTTTTTACTGACTGGTGTAAAAAAAAAGAACAATGCCTCTCCAACTTCATTTCTGTTTTCAACCTGGATTGAGAAAAAGACTGTGCAGCATTTAGAAAACAGAACTACTAAGTACTGGTTTACAACAAAACCTGAACAAAACTTTGCTTTAATGCAATCTAGCCCAATCAAAATTTTAGCTGATAAGATGACACAATTGTTTTCATAAGTACACTTTGAGAGGTAAATACACCCATAATATTTACCAATTCAAAGCATTTTAATGTTTTTATATTATTAAGTATACAACAGTTTCAACAATGTGTCATAATAATAGCCAAAAAGATGGCCCTATCAGACAAGTGAATTTTCAATCAGGAAAAGTGATTTTTTTTAAAAGCTAGTTGCGCTTAGTGTCTGACAAAACCATTTCTCTGAGCACTTAAGAGAGGTAGAAGTCATCCCATTTCTTACACGGGCTCTCAATGGAATTTAAGGATGAGGAGTCCTGGACTCTTCATGAGAACTGTTTCTCCTACTCTGGTCTCAAGTTCATCTGCTATTTATATTGTCATCCTTCACTGTAGCTATGAAGGAATCAGTAATAAATCCACATTTCAAATTCTTGTCACTGTCATCACTTGAGATCCCACTTTTCATTTATTTATTTTGCCTTTTATTAGCATTAGTGTTATTTCCATTGCAAATCCGTTCTCCAAAACAATGAAAACAGACTTTGCTGCCTCATTTTGAACAAGAACTTTTCTGCGCTCCTTTAAGAAGTGTTTACTAATACTGTAGTTCTTTAGTCTACATCAAGGGGTGAAACGATTCATCGAAATATCAATGCACTGATACTTCTGCTGTAATGATACACATATCGATTGAAAAGATGGAGAATCAATACAAAACGATACTTATCGTATGTAAGCTATTTTAGCAGTTATGAAGAATTATTATTAGTTTGCCTTGTTAAAGTTAAAATTAAAATTCATCCAGCATCTGCAGTCACAGTAAAAATGAAAAAAAAGACTACTGAGAATACTCGCTTGCCATCTAAAAATGAACATAAAGTGACATAGTTTGTGATCTGCACCCCCCATTCATTCTAATTATTTTAACCTAGAAGCATGTTCTGCCTATACTGTACTTTCCAAATGTGTTCCACGCTGAACTGTATCATATCTACTTTGGTGGATTTGAAAGCTACACTACCGGTTTGTCACACAGTGAAATATGTTACACTGAATTCTCATTGGTGGTTACTGATTGTTTTGGTCCAGGTTAAACAATAACCACCAATCAGACATTAATGTAGCTTATTCCCTGCATAACAAACAGGAAGTATTGGCAAAGAAATAGAGAAACTCTGTGCAAAAGTCATTAAATGATACGTAAATAAAATCTGCATTGAATCAACAATGGAGCAGACTTCAAAATGCTCAAGTTTATCACCTTGTGTAAGCTATAAAATAATACAGAATAGGAGTAGGTGTTGTCAACAGTTTTCCTTCTTCATGAACAAATGCAAGTACATGTAGCCGCAACAGTCTTTTCCATCTGCAGAAAGTACAATGTGATTTTGTTGGTATTCATCCTCATTCTCATGCCCAGATTTGATCTAGATGAGATTTTCTTTGCATGAGGAAATTGCATTATTTCTTCTCTTCTGAAGATAACATTGTAATGTCTTCTAGTTTAAGTGAGACATGAACTATGTTTTCAAAGCATTCAAGCTATGCAAAACTGTCACGTTAGCTGAGCCCCAGTTAGTAAGTTGTGTATAAACAATTACAGGCCATGGTTTGATTTCTGAACACAGCAGCAGGCTAGAGTTATTCTCTTACGCAAGGTTACCGTGACCAGATAGAAGATTCGGCATCTAGAATTGGCAAATGCGTTAGATCAAGCAACTTCCCACCTATGTGTTAAAGCTTTGGCCAAAGATCAGAGGAACCCAGGAGGGACGAGGCATGTTCTAAATCTGTCCCCACATGGACAAACAGCAAGGACATTGTCAGCTAAATTTGACTGGATCGGGTCAAAGTGACATCCAATTGAAATTTAGACGGACAGTGTGATAATAATTTCTATCTGAATTGTAACTTCTAGCTAGCAAGCGAAAATTTAGTTTCACCTTGATAGATTACTGAGCAATAAGGGTTACTCCGAGAGAGCCATTTGTAATTTGGCGGTAAAACTTAGGAGATTATAAGGAAAGACAAAGCTTCATAAAGGTCAGTAAGTTATTTGCTCGATTTTTTGCAGAATATTAGGACATTGTAATTGTAATTATGTGTAGTATGTATACTTAATTAATAGGATCATTTAGTACGTAGAATTACCTTTGTAGTGTTTAATTTTACATGCGCATTTGAGAAATGAGTTTGAGTATTATGTAGAGAATTAGATTGCTAGCTTGTGGTCAGAATTAATTTGTCATTCACTAACAGGTTACTTCGTAGTAAACTAGTGCACTTATTCATGTGATATGTTAGAATTTTCAAATGCTTCAATAGTGAATTTGGAAAATGGTTGAAGAAAGATTAGTTAATATGGATGCATGAATATTTGTGTACTTTGTACGACTTGTAAAGAAATGCATCTGATTGCTGTGATATTGTTTAGTATAATGGGATTAGGAATATGTACTGATGTGATGCAATTTATTGATGTATGTATGAGAGGTAATTGATACCATGCTTTTATTATGACGTTGTTTTACCATACAAGAATGTGATCAAAAAAATGTAATAGCCGTTATCTGTTGACAGGTTGGGTGTAGTGTGAGATGAGAGGACTTAGAAAAATATTGTACTGTCCTTGTATTTTCACAGGAAGCTTTTTGGCAGACAGAACTTCCGGTTCAGGAGTCCCGAGTCACTAAGAGGGGAGATGGAAGTGCAACTAGCAGTGCAGTCAGAGTCATCAAGTCTAGTCGGTATAGAGAGTTAAGGAGGAGGAGGAAGAGGAGTCAAGGAGAAGAAAGTAGAGAAGAAGGAGGAGTACAGAGAAGTTGAGGAGGAGAAGGAATTTGGAGAAAGTCGGGAGGAAGAGAGAAGGATTTGGAGGAATAGGACATACACATATCAGTAGAATACAAGGACATGGAAAGCTATCTCACACTACTAATCAAATGATGCAATAGTGAAGAGTACTAGGGAAATTTTAATCATTTGATTATTGAATTATCATTAAATTGTTATTCGTTGAATTTAACTTTTTTGTATATTCAATCGTTTAACCATTGGCATTGCTGACTGGGGCTTGGAGCTTTACATCTATCTTTCACTACTTTAACTTCCATCCAAAACTGAGCCTGGGTGGGACTTCTATAATAATTTAAATAAATGTTGGAAGCACCCCACCCCACACCTACCACAGTGACGGCAGAATAACCCACCATGCCACAAAAACAAAGGACCCGGTGGCTAAAGTGAGTTGAACTGAATGGCCTACAAAGTTAAATTAAACTCACTGACAACCAGTAGGTAGTCTGGTTGAAAGTATTTGTGTTATCTTGCTATCTATGAAAATTGCTTATAAATATATGATAACTGTATGTCCATCTATAATCTGCATAATGGAAATACAACCAAGAATGTCAACATACATAAAAGGGCATTACCTACCTTCCAAAGATGGAAAGACCTCCAAGTTCATATATGTATCGCATCGCTATGTATCATGAATTTTATCAATATGCAGCACAGGTGATTTGTTTCCCCTTATCTACATCACATGCACTAAAGTAGCAATTATCATTATTATTATTAATGATTTGTACTGAAGAACTGAGAAAGCTTTAATTACTTTCATGATATATATACGTCATCACCAAATTAAATAAGAAAGGACATTATCAATTTGCTGAACGATCACAAATGTGTACAAATACATTCAACAATCGGTTGGTTTCATTAAAGCACATCAGAGAAGTACTGACTGTTAATTACTCACAATGGCTTCTTGCCTATATACCCAAGTCCTGCCATTAATGCAGAGTTTTTTTCTTGTCAGTAAGGAATCTACAGAACTCCCCAAATAATCTTGTTATGAATTTAATATTAACAGCATGTTTTCATGACAAAAAATTTACTAATTTTTTTATAAAAAGCAGTTGCATCTGATATCTGCAAGTTAGTACATTTCAATTCCATTCAAAATGAAAAGATAAGTGAACCACTTATCCCTTTGATGTCTCTACATTCGCATGTTTATAGTTCTGCCACTATTTTTATCAGTCCTTCAAAATGAAGCCAGCATTAAATATGCAATAGTTCCTATCATTGTTTTTACTGGTGCTTTCATTTTCATCTATTCTATGCCTTTTATTGACATTAGTGCCATTCTAATTCTTGAAAAGTTAAACTGATTCTGCTGAAACATATTTACAGGGATGGTCCTGGCTTTTAAAAAGCTGTCGCCAAAAAAATCGCCAACCTCAATATTTTGTCGCCAATTTTCAAAAAGTGTCGCCAGAACAAGTAGTGTACATTTTTCCAAGGGTTAATTTAGTCTATTAATGTAACAGGCAATGAAAATTACAAAAGATGGGTTACTTAATTCTTTAATTACAACAAGCATTAACAAAATGTTACAAAGTGTTACATGAAGATCCGTCGCAATTTTAGGGCTGCCCACTTGTTGAATGCAGTTTCAAAGTCTAATTTTTCACATCTGTACGTGCTGATTCTCATGAAATTCTCGAGAGACGAGATGCAGAGTTTATTTCTGATGTCAGTTTTTATGAGGTTCATCTTACTGAATCTACGTTCACAGTCCACAGCACTGACAGGTGACACCAGTAGTCTATCAGCAGCCCCCCCCCCATGGCTAGCTTCACAAAGCTTGTAGTGAATTGCTTCCTAAATCCCAAGAATGATCACTGAATGCTGTATAAATTTTCTCGACAAACAAAATATGATCTCCATTTCCACGAATGAAACTTACACGAGTCAACACCTGGCAATATTGGACCGTATATATAAGCATAAATTCACACCCAATTTAGAGATTCTTTCACTCTTGTATTTTGAGAAATAAATAATTATTATTAATTATGCAAAACTGGTTGTTTTTTTTGTGCTATTTCTTGTTTCGGAGTTTAAGTCTCAGCAGCCGTAACACTGATTGATGGCCAAAGGAAAAGAACAATGAGTAAAATGCTGCACTGGCGACAGACATAATTGTGATTGAGATTTTTCCATTTGCTTTGTATTTATACACAGTAGTCGGTACTTCAAAGGTTATCGGTTTTCTATGAAGGTTCAGCAAAACTATTGTACTGGTATATGTAAAAAAAAAAAAACAAAACAAAAAAACAACAGAAGATTTAGCCATTCAATTAATTGTATCTGTTCTATTCACGTCTTCAGAAGTCGGTCAGTTGTAGGTATAGTGCGGTAGCATGATTGACTGTATCGCAGCATACAGTACTCAGCCCAGATGTCAGCATAAGCAGATTATGATGTAACAATGCACTGTAAAGATGGGCAATACGAACAAAGGATTGTTTGTGTAACAGATTGATTCCAATGCATTGCTTAGTCAAGTTTGTGGCTTCCTTTCGTTCTCCCTTTTAATTTATCCAGTCCAAATCTATGATTGTATGTACAAATTAAATAACCAAAAAGTCTGTCGCCAAAAAAATCGCCAGATGGGATATTTTTGTCGCCAATAAGGAAAAAAAATCGCAATTTGCGACATTGGCGAAGCCCAGGACGATCCCTGTATTTACATATCAATGAATTTTTCTGCTTTCTTTTAAAAGCTTTGTGTGATACTGCTGTGCTCAGGTCTAAATAACATGTAATAAAGCATGTAGTAAGGTAGCAGTTATTATTATTATTATCATTGCATATTAATAACTAAACAGTATTGTCTAACTCAAAACCTGAGAAAGCTTTGATGACTTTCATGATTTACAGAATGCATCAGGCAAAGAAAAATGTGTTTCCTATTGCACTGGTATTAAAATTTGGATAGGCAGGCTGTTTTTTTTAATAATAAAAATTATATATTTACTGTATATTACAATCATTAGTATATATATATGTACTAAGTGCTTCAAGAACTGGGCAAAACTGGCTCAATTAGATGCACAAATCAACTTATGAATTTCACTAATGTTTTTCAAAACTTTTCTTTAAGCCTGGGGGACAAAGTGCTAGGTTCGGCAATGAAAAAAACAGACAGTCAGCTGACCAGAAACACATTTTCTTGGGCCTCATCACCATTAAAACAACAATGTGCATCATTTGTCTACATTCACATTCAGCAGATCACAGTTTCCTTCAAGTCAACACACCAGAGAACAATTAACTGTAAATTAGTCAAACTGGCTTCATGCCTGTTTACCTAAGACAATACTATCTACTGGCTATTCCACAGATCAGCCACAACTGACCAAAAAATATAAAAATGTGAGGATCACATGGGAAATGAGGTACATCACAAGGATGCATTAAACAGAAAGAGTGCCTCCTCTGAGAATTTCACACATTTTTTGATCCAGAAGCATGGGTCCCTGAAAGCTCTGTGAGAATATTCTTACTTCCCATTTCATATAACAGATTGTGAAAAATGATGTTTAAATAACTTGTGCATAGCAAACTATTTAGTTTATCCTTTACAAGTTCAGATCAAGTTCAGAAACCAGATAACTTGGACCAATTTGAAAGTAGAATTAAGGCCTATTTTTCATGATAATAAACAATTAGTCCGACTTATTTTTTTAACAAATGGTCATTTATCAGAATGCATAGAGTTGTGTTGAATCAAAGCTGGGTCAAAGTTAAGAATAATTCATCTTGGGAAACGTTTTTTTTAAAAATAATATTTATTTCGCTAGTATGGAAGTATAAGCTGTCATTGTCCTGACGAGATTTTTCTAACGCAAACATACAAGATGACATTGTTTACATCAAGGAGTGTTGCAATATGTTGACATAATCATGTAAATCTATGATTAAAAACTGGTAAATTTAGGTCTTATTGACATGTTACCATAACTGAAGTATCTGTCATGTCTACATAATCATGTCAACAAACTGAAATCGGTAACACGTCTTGCTTACGTAAACAACGTCTTGATCATCGTGTGCAACTGAACTCTTTTGTCCATGCCAGTTTAACAGTTCCATACAACAGCTTTTGCATTTAGCAGCCAGGGATAAAACAATTTTATATAATTAAACTACTGATATTTGCTTTATATTTTTTTTCATGCTTACTTCTTTCCAAAGACAAAAATAAGTTCGACGATACAGTACAGTAACATTTTGTAAACACGCACAACCATTCGATGGTAAAACTGTCCAAAAACAACATTTTACCTATGGGTAAGCCATACTTACTTTAGATGCTCAAGTGAGTGGGGATTTCTGGGCTTCGATGAGAGCCCCGGAAACCAACTTTTGGGTCTAAACATGTTCGAAAGTTGAACGAAATAGAGATTGCCTTCAGATTTCTATGTTCCTTTCACCATTTACAATATTTGCTCTTTAATATGTAAGACTGTTTTTCATTGGATAACGTTTTGGAAGGAACCAACAAGAAATGAGTTTAATAATTGCTAAGGGGAGTAACTCTTAATAAGTTTAGTGCTTGACGCTGTCACATCACCGATCTCGAACTTTGGTAAGAGTAGATTAAACTGTGGTGACATCATCTAAGATGTGTCATTCATTGTATAAGATCTATTCAGTTTGCTGCTGTGAACTAAATGATTACAACCCTTTAACAGAATTTTAAAAAGTGCGTAATAGCCGAGGAGTTACATCTCTACGGTCTTAAAGTGAGTAACAGAAAAGGCAAAACCAGCAGATTTAGTAAATTCAACAAATACTTTATTTCTCTTGGATAAGTGCAAATTTAAAAGGAACGTAAAGTATTATAAATTAAATACCAGATAATCCAAAAAGTTGTAAGTCCAAAAGTATTCCAAATGAATTCCAATATTGAATGTGTTGATATGGCAGTAGTCTTGGATGAGATGATGTGCCAACAGTCTTGATACCACACAGTGATGTAATCCAGAATGTCCTTAAATGAATTCACAATAATCCCAAAATAGTGATTTAGACCAAAATGCCAATGAATACTTTCTAGATCCAATGAATATTTTTTAAATAAGTGATTCCTCTCAAATTATATTTGAACAGAACTTAAAGTAAGGATGAAATAATTTTGTTTACTTCAAACATATATAAAAACTCCCTTTTTGAACATTCTGAGGTTAGACCTTGAACTCAGATATCAGGAAACAACTTATTTATAACTTACAAGACAAGAGACAAGAAGTGAAAATTTAAAAGGAACTTAAAGTATTATAAATTAAGTGCCAGATAATCCAAACTATCAAGGTCCTGAACTGTCTAAAGTCAAAAGGCCATATCAGCATATTTACATTATCTTGAAGTACTATCTACAATCATGGAAAAAGTTAGCTATGGAATATACTGTTTACAAATGGCCCTTTCAATCTACAATCATGGACAAAAGTGAAACACACACACACACACAATATATATATATATATATATATATATATATATATATATATATATATATATATATATCCACACCAAAGTCATGTTTGCACATTTAATTTAAAGATTCTTTGTTGCTCTAAACTTAAATACTGATTGTTGAATGTTCTGCACTTTTAAAGTGGTGCTATAAACAGGGTCAAGAAAACTTCTGAACTGAGGATGTTGGGTCTGCCGTAACAAATAATAGGGTAGTAAGATTTTTTCAACACATGCAGCTATCATTTTGACATCATAGCACATAACATTTAATCTGGTTTGCACTATACCACACTTTAGGTTGACCTCGTCCAAAAATGTCAGTGTACTTAAACATTGATTTTTGCCATTTGTATTTTTCTGGGTATGTAAATAATGACCATCCAAACAAATATGGATATATAAGGATTCATTTAAAGGTAAGTCTATTTAAAAAAATGACACCAATTACTGAAATGACACTGAATGACAGCATGACCTTTATGACTTGTACTGTAGGCTAGTATGTCCTATTACAGCATTACTACTTAGAAATCATACTCCAAAATGTTTCACATGCTTTTCCATTTTTATCTTGCATTTTTAAAAAGAGCCTGGTACACAGAGCAGAGCATTGACCCTTTACTTTGCAAGGGCATCGACTAATACAAATACATAATCAAATGAGAATGATTTGTAGAAACAAAGAATTCACCAAAAGAGATCTTCTGTAGCAAATTAAGTCATCTGCACATATAAAGACATAAAAGACTATGAACATCTACAAGACTTTTGTCTGTAAAACCATGGGTGACTGTCATGATCTCCATCTAAAGACCAATGTGCTTCTGCTAGTTTAAAGCATTTTGTGACACCTCACTCCAACACTACAAAATTGACCAAGCTCACTAGGGTTGATCGGCGGTTAGGAGCTGGGACTGAAGAAGACTGATGATAAGCATGAGCTGTGGACAGACTTTGATTATTGAGAAGGGAATCTTGCTGGATCACAATGCAGAGTCATCCAACTGATGACTTTAAATCTGTAAGTGGATTGATCCATCTGATGTTGTACAGATCATGGCTACATACCGTATTTACTGTATATATTGTGTTATTGCTCTTAAAATAAGTAACAGAAAAGAGTCAAAGACAACAAACTTGTAAAATTTAACAAATATATTTATTTCCATAGAATACAATGTGAAAATGAGAAAAACAACTTACGGTATTGTGAATTAAATCCCAAAGTAATCCAAGAATTACAGACACAGGTCCTAGCAATTTAATGTCCTGAACAAAATTTAGTAAAAGTCCAGAAGAAAAACCCAAAATTGAAGTTCATGTGTCTGTGGTGGCTTTTGAAGTGTTGATGTGTCAATAGTCTTTTGTTGAATCACAGAAATATAATTCCAGATTTGAATATGCTATAAATTCAAGTGACTCTCTCTCTTCAAGAATTTTATCAGAGCACTTTTGTATTTCCAGAAAAAATAATCACTTGAATTCAATAATTTGAACAAAAGAAAAGTATCTAGACAAAAACTCCTGGTCACAACATATAATACAACTTAAATGTGCTAGATGTTAAAGCACGAATGACCAAGTCCTCACAATTACAAGATTATATAGTTCTCTACCTGACCTCAGGTCACAATTAGCCTTTTCTAAAAAAAATTACCTAATGGAAAATAACCTTCTAGAATGATACTGATGTTTACAAAATCAAAACCATAACCTGTAAAATTCACTTAGAAAAGTCCAAACTCCTGACCCAAATAAACATATTTATTTCTTCTATTAATAGTAATTCTGATATTAACCTCATAAGCATAGAGAATAATTTAGCTATGTATTATTTGTTGCTATAAAATGAAATAAAAAATATTTTAAAAAAGTCAATCAGGTCAAGCAGAAATAAACTCAATTTTGGACAAGGTCAAGTCCAGACAAAGGTTATTTTGTATTACAAAGCAAGCTGACCTCGGAAGCCAACTTTGGATACTTTTAGACCAATATTTGTTAAGGGTATAAATACAAAGGTTATTTTATGACAAAGCTGACCTTGGAAGCCAACTTTGGATTCTTTTAAGTGTGCCTTTTTTCTTTTTTTTCAATGTTAATACACAAAGTCAGCCAAGATATGGAGCTAACTTTGGTTCCTTTTCACTGTTATCATTTTTAAAATAAATTGAAAGACATGAACGTGCATGGACATCAGTGACCCAGCATCACCCAGAAAGATTTGGAGAAATAAAATCATTTGATGAATTCGTGAAGCCAGAGGAGAAGAAGATGATTTTGCTGACAATATGGTCATTAACATGGATGAAATTCTAGTATACTTTGATCTCACTGTTAGACAGACTGATGAATAGATGGGGGATAAAAAGTGTGAGAATTAGTATGACTGGTGCAGATTTAAAAAATCTGACTTTATTTCTTGCAGTTTTTTGCTTCATTAGATGTGTTGCCTCCAATAATCAATTTTCATGGCATGAACACATATTCATGGACCGAAAGAATGGACCATACGTGTGCAGGAGAAGGGTTGTGTTGAGATGATGCTGCTGTGGATTAAAGAGTTTTATCTCAAGTACAGTTTTATATTTAAAATCAAATTTCAGTTGGAGTGCCTTTTCCAACATGTAGTTTTCGAATGATTTATAAGGTGTTCCACACCTTACGACTTGAAAGAAACAGTGTGTCCCAGAATATACAGTGCACAAAAAATTACTTTAAAAATCACTTTATGCTGTCCCAACAAATACAGTGTCCCAACATATATGGTTAATACAGTACTCAAAGCAGACCTTGAGTATCTATAGGAGCTTACTCTAAGCAGACCTCAAGTATCCAGAGGAGCATGCCTGCAGTGGCTATCTGCTGGTTCCTGAGTTGATGTTCATTTAAGAGGACCAGCTGAGCAATTACAATTGGAGGGAAATATGTTCAATGAAGGGCCAAATTCCTTGCTAGCCTCTAAAAAAAGAAGTGCTAAATGGTTCACTACCAAAACCTTCATCTGTACACAAAGTTCAGAGTGCATGCAACTAAAGATTGACAGGACAATGGAGTTTGACCAAAGTCTGTGGATGGCCCCATACACACAGCTCAATATTGATCTCAGGACCAAATCAGAAAAAGATCTCTTCATGCTGACAAAGTATTTGGGAAGACCATGATGAACTTGTGGAAGCAGATCTGGGTAGATCTTATGAGGCTTGAAGGAGAAGAACATAAGCTGCAAGACTTGATTGCCGACTTGACATTGTGGACAAAGAAAATATTTAGTGTCATTGCAGTTTACACCATGAGGGCCGACCAGAAGCTGAACCACCAAATCTATATGAATCAGACATCCTTAAGTTTAACTAGCTCATTATATATGACTTTTCTTATGTTTAAGTCTTGTGCTTAGCCAATGTGGATATGTGAGAAAGCTTAACCTAAGTTCCCATGGGTTGGTGGTTTTTCCTGGTTCTTCCTCCAGCAGTTATACTGGTTGCTATGTATAGCCTATCTTGCACTGAAAAATGGTGTTAAACCCCAAAAACAACAACAACAACAACTTTTACTATAAGGTGCAGCAGTGGAAAGGCGGTCCAGCTTTAGATGGATGTTGACAACCTGCTGCTGTACACTGAGACTGGCAATGTCTTTTGTGAAATGGCTGAAGACACCGACCTCTGCAACTCAATGCATGTGATTCTGCAGCACAGCCAGCAAGAATGCTGTGTTTAAAGATGAGTTCATTGTCTTCCACCCAACATTGTACATCATTTTGCTTGTGAAGTAAGCAGAGATTTACAAGGCCATTTTGTGGATAGCAGTAAAAGCCAACTTCCAGCTCTGCCTCTACCTAGAGTGCCTCCAAGAGAGAAAAGAACTTTGGTTAACACTGTCATCACTGCTGTTTCACAAATGACATCAGTAGGTCTATCATGCGTTAGTTGTTTTACCACACTATTCAGGGATGCCACAACATCAGGCAGCTGCCAAACCCACTCAGTTCTATGTTTTGCAGGCACATATAAAAGTGGTCTATGTATGGAGACTGTTATCTTCTTTTTGTAACAATGTTTTAAATTAAATCTTTTTAAACTGAATTACCTTACTGATTATCTTTCAGAAATATTAATGTAAGTATTTTCATTATAATCTCATTTACAGGATAAATCATGGGAACAAGAACCTTTTCTCTATGGGCTCTGAAGAGACATCAGTATTTGAATATTCACCACATGGGAAATAGACTGCGGAAGCTCACCCCTGGTCCTCTCAATCAGTATTTAGCTAAGCAACTTACAAGGTATGAATTCAGAGCATATTCTGCAGCAGCCATTGGACCCATTGTTATAGATCTGCGTAGTGACACAATCACCAAACCAACACCTGCAATGAGAGAGGCAATGGCAAAAGCAATTGTTGGTGATGATGTTTATGGAGAAGATCCCACAGTGAATGGTATATAAATCAGGGTCATTGGAAATATCGATCATTTGGGGGGAAACAAATTGATGTATTTGGAATAAAAGTTTTGGGAATAAAAGGCTGAAATTGGGAATTCTGTGTGATTTTGAAATACTTTATGTTTAAATTAGCACTCATGTATTTATGGTGGGATTGGAGCCTACTTTTTCTCAACCTTAAACTCAGTGTAAATGTTAATTGGATGTTAACAGGATGCTAAAAGATAGGATTAATTCGAGTTTGTTTGAAGATGTGACCTATGAAGGAAAATATTTACATCAATTTTCTCTGGCAGTATTTCTAGACCCTACTTTTCTTTTGATAAGATTTCATCATATTTTGGTATACAACTTAAATTTGAAGAGACCTTCATCAGAAACTTTCAGTATCTTTGTTTAGCAGAGTTATCACCCCTGAATGTCACAGCTACAACATTCTACACTATAAATCCTTGGACTATTAATGGAATCTTTTCAACGAAATTTTATAATGTGCCTGGATATTGATGAAACCTTTACCATTTGTCAGCATATTTACCATCATTTAATGGCGTTGTAACCCGTGATTGTTTAATTAACCCACCTACTTTCATTTTTCGTAGATAACTCCCTTGATTATTTTTGTATTTCAAACTTAGTATGCAGCTTGACACCTCACAGAGCTCTCTCTTATCACTTACAGTATGATACTCTTGAACCACTGTGGACCTTTTGTAACTAGTTCTGGTCTCTCTGTTTTCTGAAATCCTAAATCCTATCCCCCCCCCCCAACAATTTATAAGAAAAAATACCCATACTTGCAGAAAGAAAGAATCGTCACAATAAAAAGTGTAGAAGATAAAGTGAAAATTAATGAAAGAAAAGATACAGTAGTATTAATTACAGTCAATAAGATTGTTCTGCCTTGACTGAATTTGATTATAAGACCTACTTACTTTTTTTTCTTGCACAATATCAGCTTTGATTATGATTATATTTCAACCAATTTGGTATGCAGAACAAAAGAACAATGCAAAACACTGAGCTCAGTTGTCAGCATTTTGCATTGTTCTTTTAGGGTTATTTCCTTTGAATTTTAGCCTCGTACTCTTCAGTTTTTGCACAACTCCTTAATTATTAATCAATCTCAATCAAATCCTTTTGCCAATTTGACATTGATGAGGCCTTCACTGAATTTGATTCTAATCATCATTTAGCAATGTTGTAGCTCATAACTGACAGACCCACTCACACTCATCTGTGTTTTTGTTGTTGTGATTTTGTGGGTTTAACACCATTGTTGGCACATGATAGGCTGTACATGGTGGCCTGTGTATTTGGTAGAGTAAGAACCCAGGAGAACCTTGGGAAAAACCACTAACCCAGGGGAAGCTACTGTCAAGCATTCTCACATACCCATGTTCTTTCATTTGTTAGATATCTTTATGTTGATAGGACCTTGGTTGAGGTTATCAGCATTTCTTTATCATGGTTTAGCAGAGTTACAGCCCTTGTTGGACCCAATCATTTTGATTTTTTTGTAATTATTTTAATATTTAACCAAATCTGGTATGCAGTTTGATATTAATGAAATCTTTACTTAGTTTGGTTTTCACTGTTACTTTGGAAAATGTTCATGTATCATTGCTGAGTGAAGTCATGGCCTTGTATTGTAAGACTGACCAACTTTCCCTTCTGCACAATAATTCCCTTGCCATACAGCTTTATGAGACCTTTGTGCAGTTTGATTTTCAGCATCCAGTCTTGAACATCATTTAACAGAGTTGAATCCCCTAGCTATTGTGTACACCTTCTTGTTTGTCCATACCATCATTCCCTTCATTATTGTTACTGAATTTCAAGAGAATTGTATATGCTCTACGTTGATATAGTTTGAGAAGAACGTAATTATGAGATTCATATATCATCATATTATAGTTGTGGTTGCTGCATGTTGGACATTTTCTTTATGCTGGGCTTTATTTTCATCTTCTGTGTCATCAGTCATGTCATCCTTTGCACAGTCAAGTACCTTAACTTATTAACTTTATCAGCACTGTCATTTAGCCCTTTCCTCTTCAAAGCTACACTCCAATGTTACCTAACCCTTTCCTCAGCAAGCTACAATCCACTACTTTCACTGTCTCTTAGCCCATTCCTCTGCAAGGCTTCACTCCGCTGCTTTCACTGGCACTTAACCATTTCTGCTGCAAAGCTACACTCCAGTACTTTCACTGTCACTTAGCTCTTCACTCTGCAAAATTACACTTGGCTACTTTCACTGTCATTTAGCCCTTTCCTTTGCAAGCTACACTACACTAATTTCAAAGAAAAGATGGAAATGTCAGTTCCTGGATCTTGCTTGTTGTGATGTAAAATGTAGCTTTCAATTAATGGGCAAAGTCTATTATTATTATTAGTAGTAGTAGTATTAGTAGTAGCAGTAGTAATGATACATGTAATAATGATACATGTAATAATGATACATGTAATAATGATACATGTAACAATGTTCAGGACTTTTATGCTTCTTTATAGACATTAAAAGTACTCAATTTGGACTTTACAATTCAAGGCCTTAAAATCCTTGAAAATTTATGTTTTAGTTTTAAAGTTCTTGAAAATCATATCAGCTCCCTCTAAAATTATTTTGACCATTTTTGGGGGTCATATGTTTTCTGAAATGTAGGCATGATTAGTCCATTGACTTTCTCGCTCATTTGTTTTGCAGATCTCTGGTGTTTCAGTTTTTTAGGTTTGGTTGTCATTCTATGTATAATTTTCACATTTACTATCAATATTTGAGGTTCAGGAAATGTGTGTTTGAAGCTAAATTGGAAAGTCCTGGAAGAGTCTTTGAATTTTACTTGAGTGGAAGCATATGAACCCCATTTCTTCTTCTTCTTCTTCTTTATCATCATCATCATCTTCTTCTTCTTCTTCTTCTTTTTTATCATCATCATCTTCTTCTTCTTCTTGTTCTTCTTCTTCTTCTTCTTCTTTTTCAGGGCAGGAAAGAATATTGTTGAACAATTTATAATTCCAATGAATAATAATTTGAATAAGTAAATCCACTCAAATTAAAAACTGAGAAGAACAATAAGAATTTTCTGCTTTGAATGTTAAGGCAAAGAATAAACAATTCCATTAGGTAAACAGTATTACAGTACATACCCTTCTTCTTGACATGGGTCTCAAGGTAAGAAGCTGTATCTTTAACTCAAATTGCAGTAAACATGTTTTCTACTAATAATGAGCTGAATATTTAATCCACAAAGACTGAGAAATATTAACTTTGTATTATGTTGTTTAGGTCAGGTACACCATTAACTTGATTTTGAACAAAGGTCAGGTACAAAATATAAATGTAAATAACATATAATCATTAAGAAAAGGCAACAGAGAATGTAAAAATTAAATATACGTAATAGGGTTGATTGGTAACCTGTTTACCTGTCTAAAAGGGTTTACCTGTCTAATAGGGTAGGCTGGTAATTTACAAAGAATTTTTAAATTTAGGCCTGATAAAAAAAAGTAGTCTGATAATTTTCAGTCTGTGTTATGAATCAAAGGTCAGTCAGTTGTGTTGGTTTGTTTTAATTACTTTTTTAAGACATTATTTGCCATGTTGGGCTGAAAAAATGGGGGCTAATTGGCTTTCTCAAGGATACACAGACAGGCCAAAGCAGGTATTGATCCCTTGACCCTCAAATTATGGTTCAAATTCTCTGCCAGTTGAGCCATACCCTCATGAAATGTTCATTTCTTCACAATAATTAAATAGTATGACAGCATGCATATCAAAGCACAGAATAAATATATATGTGACTAAACATTTGAAATGTGAGTTAAGCTTTAATATTTTTAATAAACATGTGAAATGTTGATTTCATTTATAAACAAGTAAATAATGTTTGTAAATGACCTTTATTCTATTTCAGTTTGTATTCGATTGTTGTTTGTCTCTCACCTACTTAAATAATGCATGTGCTATCACTGTAGATCAATTAATGTCTGTTCCTTGTAGTGTGGCATGCATGTGAATCACCTTTTTTTTCTGTAAAGGTCATTCATTTTCATCATTTCAGTTCAGATGAGTGGTTATTTTGTGTATTTTACCAGACTCTAAATTCAGCATTATTCAATACTGGTATTTGCTTATTGATTAATACATTATTTATGTCATGTATTAATGAAAAATATAATGTATATGTATTCAGGTAATAGGGTGCTTGGAATGGTGATTCTTTAACTTAGTTCCTGAAATGTTTGCAATAACTTTCAGAACTCCAAAATCGATGTGCAAAATTGTTCGGAATGGAAGCAGCATTGTTTGTTCCCACGGGAACAATGGGTAACCTTGTTTCAAGTGAGTATTACATAGTAAGTATTATATAAAGCGATTATAAATTTTCAGCAATATTTTTTGTCTTTTAGTCTTGTTTGAACTGAATACAGAAGTATAGGATTTCAGATAATCCATGACCGCTTCGGTGGCCTAAGTGGTTAGAGCATCTGACTTTAATGCGGGAGGTCATGGATTCAAATCCTGGTCGAGCCATACCATAGAATTATAAAAATGGTAATACAAGTTGCCTCATTAGGTGCTCAGCATTAAGAGTTATTTTTAGGACTGGTCGGCCTGGTGTCAGGATAACATGACTGGGTGGGACATGATGCTACATGTCTGCAGCATGATGCCCTGGTGCTAAACATCACTATAAACTGCCACACTGCAAACATCGTAGTGATATAACTGAATTTCTTTTTAAGCTATTGGTGAAATGATACACCTGTGCTGTGTTTCGATATGATTCATGATATGCAGCCTGCGATATGATACATATCGATACACATATGAACTTGATGGTCTTTCCATCTTGGAAGGTAGATGGTGCCTTTAATGTATGCTGACATTCTGTTCCTATTTCCAGTATGCAGACTACAGATAAACAATATAGTTATCATGTATTTATATGCAGACTACAGATAAACAATATAGTTATCATGTATTTATATGCAGACTACAGATAAACAATATAGTTATCATGTGTTTATATGCAGACTACAGATAAACAATACAGTTATCATGTATTTATATGCAGACTACAGATAAACAATATAGTTATCATGTATTTATATGCAGACTACAGATAAACAATATAGTTATCCTGTATTTATATGCAGACTACAGATAAACAATATAGTTATCATGTATTTATATGCAGACTACAGATAAACAGTATAGTTATCATGTATTTATATGCAGACTACAGATAAACAATATAGTTATCATATATTTGTAAGCAATTCTCATTGATGTGAAGTAACAACAATACTTTCCAACAGACTACCTGTTGGTTGCAGCGAGTTTTATGCAAAGTTTTAGGCCATTTAATGGTAGCCCTAGTTAACACCCTTTGTTTTGTACAACATGAATGATTTGAAAACATATTATTACCAGTTTTGTGTCTCACTTACACTTGGAAGACATTATGATGTTATCTTCAAAACGGAAGAAAAAACAGCAATTTCCTCATGCAAAGGAAATCTCATCTGGAACAAATCCGGACATGGGAATAAGGTTGAATACCAACAAAATCTATTACATTTTATTTCCTGCAGATGCAAAAGACTGCTGCAGCCACAGGTGCTTGTATTTGTTAGTGAAGAAGGAAAACTATAGACTACACCCAGTCCTATTCTACAATTTTCTTTTAACTTACACAAGGTGATAAACTTGAGCGGTTTGAAATCTGCACCATTGCTAATTCTATGCTAATTTCGTTTATTCCATCAGCACCTTCATTCACGGGTTAAATATCTCTACATACAAAGAAAAATTCCAAATTTTTTTCCCATGTACAATTTAAGGAGAGATGATGACAGGATTTTATCTTAAGGGAGACCTCCTATTTATCAAAGAAAACAGGAGGGAAGGAAGAAATGGTCATAGGTCAATATTTATCTAACTTCAGTATCTGTCTCTCTTTCTTCCAGCTAGCTGCTCCACTTTCTTATAGCTCTACTGAAATCAACATCTTTGACAGATGTCACCTCTTGTTGTATAAGCCTCAATCTGTTAATTAATTCTGAGCATACTTTGTGCTCCTTTTCTTTGTAACAATATTGTTATGTGCTTCTTTCTGATAGGGTATATACAGAGCTAGCTTTGTCAGCTTGAATATGTTGGGAAACTCATCTGTTATGTACAATTATCCATAGATCACAGATTTTATCTTTTGGTTACATCTGCTCCAAAATAGGAATTTTCAGTAACATAACCTACCTTTGTTAAATCATTAGTTTGCCAAATTTCTTATCTTTCCATAATGATCTATAAAGGGTATTTAGTGTTTGTGCAGACAGAGGTATTAAAATAAATATTTTTACTTTAAATTGCATTTTATAACCCTGATTTTATTCAATTTATTTCAACCCTGATATGGATACATGTATATGGTTTTGTATATGATCCGCAGGGCAAATTTGATTAATTAAAAGAATTAAAATTGCATTATACTTTTAAATTGTCAGTATTTTAATTAGGCTCAGTATTCTGCCCTTTGTACATTTAATTTCGAAAAATCACTGGAAGGGTCATGCCATCTATTTTTTGTCCATCCAGCATGTACATCTGATGCGTATTTAACACAATTTCGGACTCAAATTCACTCACTGAGGTATCTCTATTAAGACTTTCCCAGCTCAAATAATCTGATATACTTCATAACTTAAAAAAGTATTGTCATCATCACTATCATCAGCAAGTATTTGCCAAACAAAATCGTTATAAACCACATCGGGAATCAGACATTTTGGGTTTTCTAGGTAGCCTGTACTTTAAACATGCATTTACAAGACTTTCTTCATGAATGGTTAAAACTACGCCATAACTTTTATATCTGGGCATGTAGTTCTAATTAAATTTAGTTTCACAACCATTCATGTTGTGCTTGAAGAACCCAGATGTGGAACAGTTGCTACCCAAAAAGCAGATGTTGCGACAAGAATGGTTAAATAAAAATTGTATTGTATGCTTCGCCAAGCACATTTTCATATGTGGGACTTTCATTGAATTTGCATGAGTTCTCACAATTCACTGTTCTCTAAGCATGCAAATTCATAAAAAAATTTGCATGATTTGTGCAATGGCACACCCTGACAGCATCTCCGCTTAAGTACTTGACATATCTAATGACTTTCCCGTGAAGTATCTCAATTGCTTTGCCAATACTTCCTGTTTGTCATACAGAGAATAAGCTACATTGATTTCTGATTGGTGGTTATTGTTTAACCTGGAGCAAAACAAGCAATAACCACAAATGAGAATTCATTGTAATATATTTCAACATGCAATACACTGGAAACGTAGCTTTCAAATCAACCAAAGTAGTCAAGATACAATTCAAAGTGGAAACTTTGCATGAAAGTGGTTATTAAAGAAGGAGTAAATTACTTCATTAAACATGTGGAACACATTTGGAATGTATAGTATATGCTGAACATTCTTCTGGGTTAAGATAATTAACATGGAATGGGGGGAATGCAGATTACAAACCATGTCACTTTGTGTAACTTGTAGATGGTGAGTGGGTATTCTCAAATAATCTTTTTCGTTTTGCTAATAAACATGAGTGCCTGTGACTGCAAATGATGTTTTCAGATGGATTATAATTGTACAGAATAACAAGGCAACAAATAATTATTCATGATTGCTGTAGACTAAAATAACATGCATATGGTATTGTTTTTATCGAATCTCCATCTCTTGTGTCAGTACATGTATCATTTCAGCAAAAGTATTGATGCATCGATATATTGATGGATTGTTTCACCCCTAGTTAAAGATACGTTAAAAATCCAAATCACACACAGACACACAGTTGTTGTTGTTGTTGTGGGGTTTAATGGCATTTTTCAGACTATACATGGCGGCCAGTATTAATGGTGGAGGAAGAACCCGGGAAAAACCCCGGAAAGAACCACCGACCGACAAGAAGCTACTAGCAAGCTTTCTCACATACACACATTGGCTGAATCTGAGACTCGAACTGGCACAGACAGAGGTGAGATGGCAGTGATCCGTAATGGAGAGGCTTTAGACCACTCGACCACTTGGGGCCCCACAGACACACAGACACACTCAGATAATCCAAACATTTAAAGACTCTCTTGAGTTCTTTGAATGCCTGCATTTTCAGGAATTCCTATAAGATAAGGGTCAATGGTAATCAAGTCAGAATCCATCATTTAGTGGGAAAAATATTTTGGAAAGATGAAAGAAATTTTTCAGGAGCAAATTTGTAAAAATAGGGACTTAAGCATGCTTTTGAAATATATATATATGGTCCATGATCATTTTCTAATGACCTTTCTACAAATCTTTTATGTTCAACCCATGGATCGTAATCAGGTCAGGTTGTAGCCATATTACATGAATGTAAATATGCTGTGACCCAGTCTGTAATCTTCCTGTTATTCATGATAGCTTCAGTATCACATAATGTATAGCCACCAAACTTTATGCACTTGGGCTAAGCAAGAAGCCTGTTGACTTAGGAGTTGTAAGGTCAATGGTCATGGCCACTGTGACTTAGGAGTTGTAAGGTCAATGGTCATGGCCACTGTGACTGGAAGAAGAAAAATGGGTTATGTATAATAACATTATACACCACAGACCTGAACATAACTTTGTGGATGGCTTGCACTTGGGGTAAGAAAGAACCATATCAATTTCAAGGTGTAAGTAAAATAAAGGTCAGGATAACTGACTGAAAAAAAAAAAAAAAATGATTTCTAAACTTCTAAACAAGATTTCAACTTCTCTGCTATGTACAGCTACCAAACTGTTTTGTTAGCTTACACTTGAAGTAAGTAAGTATCAGATCGATCTTGTGGTCAAAAGGTAAAAGGTTAATGTCACTGTGATTGAAAGAATAAAAATAGTTTGCACACAATATCATTAGTTCTACATCGCATATGGGGACCAGACATTATGTTTGGTTTACTCTTCAGATAAGTAAAAAGCCCGTCAGTCTCGGGGTCAAAAGGGTAATAGCAAAGCAAGGATGATTTGTTGATAATGGTCTCCAAATTTACATTATTCTTCTTTTCTTTTCCCACTTGCCCAATAATGGTTTTTAGTTCTTTGGGCTAGGTGGGTTGGGAAATTGTCATCTTTTGTAGGCTGAAAAAAGACAAATGTGAAGGTCAAAAGCTAATATGCTTATTTTCCATCAAATTTGGATGAATTACAAAAAACTTGACTAACATTGCAACAGTTGTTTTTACAGAATACACACTCAACAGCATGGGAAAAAGAAGCATTCTTCTGACCTAGTTTTCTTGCCAAACTGCTTTAGGCAGATGTCATCCAGGTGAGTGACCTCAGGCCCACTTAGACCTGATGTTTCAACATTTTCTTTTTTTCTTTCTAGTTTTGACCCATTGCCAACAGAGAGGGCTGGAAGCCATATTAGGTGACCAGTCTCATATTTTCTTGAATGAACAGGGTGGTATTGCACAGGTTTGTTGCTATTTATCAGTTGTTCAGTTTGCCACTTTGTGTATCAAATATGTAGTTAGAAAATATTAAATCCTATTATCTCCATTTCTCGCTCTATCTTTCACACACACACACACATACACAGGAATAAAGAATTTACATTGATACTCATGTCTTTCTGTCTGACACTCTTTAGCACAACTAGTCCCACATTTCTGATGAAATGCCGAAACTTGGTAATTATTATATTTGTAATAACCGGTTTTGTTTTGTGGCATCCAGAATCTGTTAACACAAGTTTATTATCAAAATTCCTAAGCTACTGTGTGGATTGCAGTGACGCTTTACAGACATATTCTTCCCAGGATCCAATTGGTCCTAAGTGAAAATTGTGATGATCTTATATCCAGTATGGATGTCATGGTTGCCATTTTGAAAATCGTGTTATCACTACTCCTTTGGATCATACTGACATGAGTTTTTCACTAGATGACATTTTATGATTGCTTATTGATCCTGAATAAATAAGGTGCACCTCAGACATCCATCTTTAAAACTGTATAACAAATCTTCTTGCATGGATGTTTAGATCTACATTGGGTTATCACTGAAATGTTGCTCCTAGATCAAAATGAGGTCAATGTGACATATAATATGGCCATTATGGCAGGCTTTTTGAAAATTTTATTATAATTACTCCTTCTATCATATATAGTTGTATTAGTGTGGGGTTTCACTGACAGACTCATTATGTCAGGTTGATCCAAAATAAAAATAGTGCTTGTCAGACATATCTTCAGACATCCAATATGGCCACCACAACAACCCTCTTGAAAATCATATCAGTACACACCTTGAGTTAATGGGCATATCAACATGACTTTTCACTGAAGACTTCATATTAGATCACAACTAGTCAATACAGTGTTCTTAAGTAAGAAATATGATTTGAAAAATACTTGTCAAGCTAGTCAAGACACTGCTCTTAATAGGAGATAGAAATTGTCAGATGGATCTCATTGCTAGTCAAGACACTGTTCTTAAGTATGAGATATAAATTGTCAAATCCATGTCACAACTAGGCAATACATAGTTCTTAAGTATGAGATGTGAATTGTCAAATACATTGCACTGCTAGTCAAGACACTGTTCTTAAGTATGAGATATAAATTGTCAAATGCATGTCATAAATAGTGAACACATTGTTCTAAAGTAGGAGATATGAATTGTCAAATTCATGTCACAACTAGTAATTACAGTGCTCTTAAGTAAGAGTTATGAAATGTCAATTGTATGGGACAGCTCAGAAATACATTGTTCTTAAGTATGAGATAAATTCCCAAAGTGTTCTTAAGTACGAGATTTGAATTTTCAGATGCATGTCACAACTTGGAAAAAGGGTTTTTAAGTATGAGGTATAAATTTTCAAATGCATGTTTCAGCTAGTCACTTCATTTTCTAAATTTGAGATAGGAATTGTCACAATGCATGTCACAATGCGTAATAAGGACAATATAAGTTCAATAATTGTCTTTAATTCAAACATTTGCATATAAATTTTAGATCATTGTCAGAGCCATTTATTTATATGATTTTGCTGTAGTATCTATGAAAAAGTTCCAAAAAATATAGGATGCAGTTTAGTGTACCAGTAATTAATTTTACAGGCTATGCTTTTTCCTCAAAAATGCAGCATATCTGAGTTTTTTTCCATGTATTAGTACCTTAGGTATACCACTGAAACACTTTATTTTACTGTAATGTGGTAAATTCAAGCTTCTATGTGATTATGAGAAAGACCAAATGTCAGACCAATGACTTTGGAATTGTGATTAACTGTTGGCAAGGAAAATAAAGCAGTGGGTTATAGGATCACTTATGAACAGAAATTAGGGTGTTTTAAAATAGAACTGAAGATATACACATTGGCTGTGACCTTGCATCAGTCATTGTAGAAACCTATCGTTAGTAAAGAATGATTTGGGTAGTGAATTGGAGATCAGCAATGCTAGAAAAAGGAACAGATACTTTATTATATACTTCAGAACTGTTGATGATAGACCTTCATTGAATGTTTTGATGAAAAACTATGTTAAGTGGTTTATATTACTGACAGAGCTTTGACAGTGTGGTCAGGATAAACAAGTCTGCATTACAATTTCTATTCTTAGCTTAAATAATTGCGTTCTGTGTGTTGTATAATTTCCAAATTTGTAGTCATTAAGCAATCATTGTTATGATGGAAGGTATGCTGCTGTTCTCTTTAAGTTTGCTGGAGTGTTACCACGGTCTATTAAGAACAAGTCAGATGGGACATTTGACATAGATGAGATGAAGTCGATGTTACGGCCCATGAATGACCCCCACCAAACCCGGACCAAACTCATTTGTCTGGAGAACACGCACAACTTCTGTGGTGGCAAAGTTTTACCACTGGATTTCTTACAGCGGGTAAATATTGTAAATATTTATAAAAAATTACACCAGAGCCTGCCATTTGGAATTAAAAATAAACAAAATTCTCTGGACAATATTCTTCTCTGTATGATGTCATCGTATGGGACTACATTTATATATCATTGTGTGAAATTGGATGACTTGTATTTACTGTCTTAACAGCATTGTCCTTTACATGATGTCATAGCAATAAATTTTTGGATTCTTGTAGGTGAAGTGTCATTTTCACTATTCTGAAACAAGTTCAACTTCAAATTTTGCATTAAATATATTAAACAATTTTCATTGAATATGAATTTGATGAATTAGCAACTATACTTTCCTTTGGTATGGTTTAAAATAATTATTTTTGCTTCACAGATCTACAGGATAACTATAACATCTTTATTGTTCCAGTCTAAAATTCACTGATCTGTGCACTATGGTATTTCTTCAAATACTCAGTGCAGGAAGTACACAGCACTACATTATGGGCTTTATTTTAGTCATTGGTATTTATATTCCCCAAAATTATGGTAACTGTCTCAGTCTCTTTTATTGATCAAACTCTTTACTGTAATTGGATAAAATATTTTGATTTGTTGGTTTTAATGGATTTTTTATTAGCTATACAGCTTTCCCTCAATAAATTGTGAACCTGCTTATAACATTGGGTCAGGCATGGATCCCATTTTTTTCTTCTAGAAAATACCAAAAGAATTGGCCACCATTTGTTAAATGTGAAGAAAATCGCGATCAAAGCTGGTAATTGAAACCTTGATTTATTGCTAATTTTATCTTCAAAAATAGCATTTAATACCAGGAAGTTTTGAATCAAGGTCATATGTTTGCTTACATTTTCTTTTAAAGAAAATGATTTCTCTGTACACTGTAAATAGCCATATTTAATGATATTTTGATTCATGAAAATGTCAGTAATGCCTACTGGTGGCAGCATTTTAGGAAAAAAATACAAATGAAATAAGTTTTGTGAAGTTCCTGTTTTCGTTCTATCTCTTAATTCGGTTTCAGTTTCACTGTATAATCATCACAAATGCAGTATGCCCTCTTGTATTTAAATGTGAAAAGTGCCAATCTACCATCACAGGTGTGATGTGAAAAGTGTCAATCTACCATCACAGGTGTGATGTCACAAGTGTCAATCTACCATCACAGGTGTGATGTGAAAAGTGTCAATCTACCATCACAGATGTGATGTGAAAAGTGTCAATCTACCATCACAGGTGTGATGTCACAAGTGTCAATCTACCATCACAGGTGTGATGTCACAAGTGTCAATCTACCATCACAGGTGTGATGTCACAAGTGTTTCTGTGAGAACCTATTTAAGTGTCAACTATGTTTTGGCCTCCAATTTGAGGAAATGTTTGTTTTATTGTTACAGTAAATTAAAAGTAGACCTGCTTTGTATTGTCACATTAATTATATCTTTTGTATCAAATCAAATAAAGGGGGTGGATTAAACAAAATTTAGAAAGCATTCAGATCCTACCATGTAAGAGATAGCAGTCATGTTAGTGTGTCATGAACTAACAATCTCAGAGTGTTCTATGATATGACAGTTGGACAGTTATAAATATTATTATGTAGGTAACATAATTAAAGTGTCTAATTAATCAGTGGTTTATCTTACTAATTAGCAAATGTGATGAAAGAGAGTAAGGAAGAAAGACAAAAAGAGTACTTGGTGCATGAAAAGCTTTGTTTCACAGATACAGTTCATTATGGAGAAGTGAGTTCCAAAGTTTGTAGTGAACTTAAAATTCCCAAGTTGGCACTAAAAGGTTTGCTTAAGAATGAGCATAAATTTCACTATTACTAGCAATGAAATCTATTTTACTAATAGAACAAAAATTTTTTTAGTTTTTTTGTTGGTGTTCCTTGATTAAATGTCCCTAGGTTTTGAAAAAAGTAAATTTTGTGTTATTGTGAATCAACAATAAAACTCAAATATATCTGCATTCACATGCAAAAAGCAGTGACATAATATGCATTTTTATTTTGCAGTTGTGAATGTGTTGAAACCTCCTGAAGCAATGTTGTTAACGATCTTTCAAAGGTTGGTTATCTTGAAAATACATGTAATTCATACAGAAAAGCAAATAACTTCATTAGAAAAAGCATTAACAATTATTGCCAACACAATTGTAAAACAAGCATTAAACCATTAAACAGTCACTTCCCCTTGTCCATCAGTACTCTGCATTGCAGAGTGGAAATCCAACCACACTTCCCTTGTCCAACAGTACTCTGTCTTGCATAGTGGAAATCCAACCAGCATGTTATCCTCTTCTTAATTTGGAGTTTATGGGTCGTCCATCATCCATGGTCTTTTGATCCAGCAGCGCAAGTATGTTATTGCTAATACTTGATAAATGGATAAATTAACCGTGAAAGGGAATGCCATCCCATGTTTTATTTAATACACCCAACATGAAACCACTTGGTAATTTAGGATAGTGACCTGTGAAATTTTTATTGATCCAATTGATTTGTGATTATACGATTTATTTAGTGATCCATCAGATTTACTGATTACAAATGTATCTTACATCGTTCTATCCTTTTGCGCCTAGTGCATCACATATGGTGGAAACCGTCATATATGATCTCTGTCCTTGGTCACATGAGTCATCTCATCTAGTGTTCTAGTGTTTGAAGACCAGCAGTATTTATTTCCCTTGAGAGATCTTTTTATGGATTCTTTTGGTCTCCTTCCAGGTAAGTTTCATTTAAGTGTTGTTTTTGGCGGTCTCTCTTGTCTTTCTCAACACATGGTCCAGGAATGTCCATCTCTTCCTTCTGGTGATTGCCAAGATAAATTCCTTTTGGCAAGCCTGTCTTATTTCTTTGTTGCTCTAGTGTTCTTTACAATGTATTCCTCTTATCTTTCTGAGGAATATGTTCTCAGGAAAACTTTTTTCGCTATTATTCTTCATGTATATCTCCAGCTTTCTGATCAATACATCAATTTTGTGCTGACATATGAGTTAAAAAATTTCATTTTCAATGACTGTTTCAGGTTTCAGACTACATGAAAGCAACTATTTTGAGGTCTGTGCTGGCCAGTATGAGGTCTGTGCTGGTCAATATGAGGTTTATGCTGGTTGATATGAGATCTGTGCTGGTCAGTATGAGACCTGAGGTCTGTGTTGGTCTATGAGGTCTGTGCTGGTCAGTATGAGGTCAGTGCTGATCGATATGAGATATGTGCTGGTCGGTATGAGGTCTGTGCTGGTTGGTATGAGGTTTACTGGTTCATAAAGCTTGATATTCATCTCAACAAAGTTCAGTAATTATTTAATATTGAACCCATGAGACAGGTTAATGAACATCATCTCATGTGATGAAAATTGCTCTTCATGTCACATATGGTATTATCTGGACAACTGTTTTCACAGACAAAGCTTCAGTGCCCACTTATCAATCCAGACGTTTTAATAGCAGCAGTACATTATCGATTTTTATGTTGCTATCAGTTTTCCTGTCACTAGTCCCGAGTTCAAGGTGAATTCAATCCTCCAGTAAGTTATATTCAAAATAATAAACATCCCATTCTGATAACTTAGACGCTTCTATCAATTATAATATGGTCATTCTTTTCCTTTAACTTTCTTCAATATTTATAGCATGTGTCTCTGAGTACTGAAGAATTTATTTAATTCAGGTGTCTTTTGCCATAATTTCCTTCAGCTGTATCTATTTCTGTGTTGCATTTGACCCCAGTCGTTGCATTTATTTTCATTTATCTGTGTCTCCTTTGGCAGTTTGTTGATTTTATGCACCTGCTAGTTAAACAGTGTTTCATAATTTTATCTCCCTGGTTGGTACTGGTATTAGGGTAGATGTTGCCACCTACAGTTTCATTGTCTTCTTTCATCTTTTCAGCATGCCACCTGAAGTTGGCAAATGCAGCCACTTAAACACTTACTGGACTTCTACCACTCCTGCTTGGCATGTGTTAAGTGTACTTAAATGGATGTTGTATGCCTTATGGCCATATGAAGTGTGGCATCTACCAGAGAGCTGCCACCTTTATTGTGGCAGGACGATGGGAGCTGCTTTCTCCTCTTCATTGCCAGTGGACCTCCTCTGATCCAAATGTGGAATAAATGGCTGTTCTTAATGAAAGGAAGTAGCCAGCACACCAATCACAGAAGGCATTTGTTGCCAGTATGCCGAACCTGAAATGGAAAAGTGGCACTTTCCATTGCAAGGAAGATGCCAGTATAACATTCTTGGAAAGGAAAAGTGGCAATTTCTAGTACAAGGATGATGCCAGCATGCCATTCCCAGGAGGTATCAGTGGCACTTTATGGGTCAAGAAATTCACCAGAATGACAGTTCATTGATGGATAAGTGACCTTCCCAGTACAAAGAAGCTGCACACACCCATGAGCAAGTCCATTGTTTCTACCCACACCAAAACTGCCTATAGGTACAAGGAAAGTATAGTCATCTTCAACTCACTCAACATCCCCCCACCAGGGTCAGAAATCATGTCCATCATAACAAGTGTGTTTGAGAAGAATACATTGTCACTCTTGTTATTGATTCTCCACCTTCATGCCATGGTCATATCAACATGGGGGTTTTCACTAAAGGACATCTTATAATGTCTCATTGGTTCTTAACGATAATGGTGCTGATGGCCACTATGGCAACCATCTTGAAAACCCTGTTGACACTTCTTCTGAATGGAATGTCATATCATCAGGAGGTTCACACTAGAAGAAGAATGTCTAGATTGACCTAAATGAAAATGGTGCCACAATCCTGCATGGCCACCACAGCTACCATCTTGAAAATCTTGGTATCTCTACACCACCTGATTGGATGGTCATATTAAATAGGGGTTTTTAGTAATAAAGATTCATATGAAGTCTGTTTGGTCGTAGATTAAAGTCTTGCTGATCTGACATCCAATATGGCAATCACAGCAGCTGTAACAAGATAGTCGGGTTGGATTTCGGATTTATAACAGAACACTTTTGATGGTGATACAAATGCAATGTTTAATGATGAATGACTTAAATGAGAAAAGAATAATGATTAATATGTGCGTGTATAATTGGACAAATTAACATAATCCGCATGAACCTAATAATGCAACAAATGAAAATACAAATAAATGACCTTACACAGTACAAGGACCAAGGTGACTGATTGATAGTAATTTCACATGACGAAAAGAATTATGTGTTTTACTCAAATAGTAAAAATGAATTCACTCAGATAGTGAATAATTGGGTATTTTACTCGAATAGCAAAATGATGAAAACAAAGGGACAGATATCATACAAAATATCTTTACAATCCCAAACCACTGGGTATTAAATGCCCCAAAATTAGCCCATGGCTCAAAGATTACATGTATAGAGTTACTCCATCACCAGCACACATGGTTACCAGTAACAGTGGTCTGTCATGCAGTCAGTATTCCAGGTAGTCACCGACCACCATTCAATTCCTTGGTCAATCAAGCAATCAGCGCCCACCAATCGGTCAGCAATGCCCGATCACCTGCTTCTCGACCAGCAACACTGTTCACTCAGCTCTTCGGCTACTATGGTTCAGCTTTACAACTGCTGTGGTCCAACTTTTGTGGTTACCTCTACAGCTGATACCATGTTGACTCTGATCAGCTGAAATTAAATCTAACACTGTGTACTAAGAATGACACGGGCATATGTGATAACATGTAATGACGTTATATATAGTAAGCTATACAAATTACATTATTGGCAGCCATATTAAAATATTATTGCTACTCCTAAATGGAAAATCACAGTAACATTTGGTTTTCACCAGAAGACCAGTTTTAATATCTAGTTGGTCTTGAATGTAAATGGTGCAGATTTGACCTCAAATATGGCTGCCACAATGTTCAGATTGAAAATCTTGTCACTAATTGAAGAGTCATAATGATGGGGTTTTCATCAAATGTCTTCTAATGGTGTCTTGTTTGTCATGAATAAAAATGGGGTCAATCTACTACAGTGGCTAATTTAAAAATCAGAGATTTTTTCAAGACTCAGCAATTGAAAAGAAGAAATGGTCTCATCTTGAATTCCGGGATATTCTTCTTTTCAGACATTAGAGGTCAGTCTTACCAAGAATATTTTTTTTCACGTATGTTAGATATTGTTATAAATTTTTAAGTACTGGACTGTATTAGTTTGCTATTGTCTTTTCAAAGTCAGTTCATTGCTCATGTTTGTGGTCTGATATACTCACCTACCTGCTGCTGATGCCTACTAATGCTTTATTTGTCTGGAAAATTACAATCAAGATTCATTCTATTGTATTTAACATTTTAAATTTATAAGCTAAATTTTTGGGGATTCATATGGATGGTAGATGATGGTAAGAGCTTAAAACATGGTGGATACTTTTGTTTCACAAATAAAGTTGTGTTTTTCAGTATTCTTGCATTTTCTTGTTGACTGAAATGAACTAGATGAAACAAAGCAAGTGATATACTAGCTTTTCATTAATGAAAGTACAAGTATGATTACTGTGCAGTGTGATGTGAGGGATAATCTGGTTACTGTACAGTGAGATGTAAGGGTTAGTCATGATTACTATGCAGTGTGATGTTAGGGATAGTCATATGATTACTGTGCAGTGTAATGTAAGAGATAATCATATGATTCATATGCAGTGTGATGTAAGAGATAGTCATGATTCCTATGCAGTATGATGTGAGGGATACTCATATGATTACTATGCAGTGTAATGTAAGGGATACTCATGATTACTGTGCATTGTGATGTAAGGGATAGGCATGTGATCAATATGCAGTGTGATGTGAGGGATAGTCACAAGATTAATATGCAGTGCAATGTGAGGGATAGTCATGTGATTACTGTGCAGTGTTATGTAAGGGATAGTCATGTGATTACTATGCATTGTGATTTAAGAGATAGTCGTGTGATTACTATGCAGTGTGATGTGATGGATAACCATATGATTACTGTGCCAAGTTGTGTAAGAGATATTGATATGATTACTATGCAGCGTGATGTAAGGGATAAATATATGATTACTGTGCAGTGTGATTTAAGGTAATATGATTACCGTGCAGTGTGATGTAAGGGATAATCATATGGTTACTGTACACTGTGATGTAAGGGATAATTATGTGATTATTATGCAGTGTGATGTAAGGGATAATCACATGATTACTGTGCAGTGTGATGTAAGAGATATTCATATGATTAATGTGCAGTGTGATGTAAGGGATAATTTTATGATTACTGTGCAGTGTGATGTAAGGGATAATTTTATGATTACTGTGCAGTGTGATGTAAGGGATAATTATATGATTACTGTGCAGTAATGTAAGGTAATTTGATTACTGTGCAGTGTGATGTAAGGCAATATGATTACTATGCAGTGTGATGTAAGGGATAATCATATGATTATTATGCATCGTCATGTAAGGGATAACCACATGATTACTGTGCAGTTTGATGTGAGGGAGAGTCATATTACTATGCAGTGTGATGTAAGGGATAATTATATGATTACTTTGCACTCACATGTAATGGATAGTCAGGTATCTGTAGATTTTGTTGCATGAACTTAAATTTTTCATTTTCTTTTGGACAGTGGATATTTTTGGACAATAAATAGTTAATGTTTTTGCCATGAGAAAACATACAGAAAATATGGTATTATTAGACCAAAATTTATACATGCTGGGAAGGGAATGGAAGATATGTTATAAAAGAGGAGGGATTTGTCATACTTAGCCATGGAAGTACACTACATGCTCACATGTAAGTTAAGTCCAACTGCAAACAACATAGACCTTGATCTTCTGTTGCATAATGTGCCAGCACATCAAAGTCTGTTTTGTTTATTAAGATTACTCCTAACAAACTTCATAGATCCAGAACTGCCCATGCATTATGTGACAGTCGATCTGGGTTTGTGCAGTTAGACTTGACTTGTCAGCATATATATACACAGCAGCTCTGGTTGAGTCTTCTCAAGTTGTTACTTCAGCTTTATTGCAGGTATTTTTTTTTTGGTACCATATTCTCTTCCATTACTAGACCACTCCGGTGGCCTAGTGGTTAGAGCATCCGCCTTGGATGCAGGAGGTCGTGGGTTCGATCCCCAGCCAAGTCATACCAAAGACTTGCATAAATGGTACTAACAGCTGCCTCGCTTGGTGCTCAGCATTAAGATTTTATTGTTAGGACTGGTCAGCCTGGTGTCAGGATAATGTGACTGGCTGGGACATCATTCCACATGTCTGCGGCATGATGCCCCAGTGCTAGACGTCACTATAACCTGTTACACTGCAGACATCATAGTGAAATGACTGAAAAATTGTTAAAGCTACATTAAAAATCCAAATCACATAGGTCTGTGCAGTTTGCAGTTATATAGTATTTCTTTGTATTGCTAGGTACATGACTTCGCTGAGAAAAATGATCTCATTGTTCACATGGACGGAGCACGTGTGATGAATGCAGCCGTTGCTTTACAGATTCCAGTCTCTGAGATTCTTAAGCATGTGCACTCTGTCTCAGTCTGTTTCTCTAAGGTAAGGTAAATGAAGAATTCCCCCCCAGAAATAATATGTCTTCCTTTTCAGATTAGTTTTTATGGGTGACTAAATGCATCCTTTGGTAAATATGTAATTAAGTGAAATTACACCTTTACAATTTTGTCTGAACACACACATACACACACAAACACACACACACACAAACACACACACACACACAAACACACACCACCCCAGCCCCTTGGCAGGAGCTTGATGTAGCAATCACATTGGCACATTCATTTATCCATCCAACCATCCATACACAAACTAGATTACCATCAATATTAAAGTTTTACTTATCTTTCGTGTATGTCTTTTCTATCTAAATAAAATGCTGGAAGTAGGGAATCTTATGTACAGGAATATTAGGTATGGTGATATTACACAATATTATTTGTGATTTACTTAGTTTTTGTCCATTATTGTCATTATTTTAGGAGGGGCCCCAAGTGGCTGAGTGGTCTAAAGCTCTCTCTGTTACGGATCACTGCCATCTCACCTCTGTCTGCGTGGGTTCGAGTCTAGGATTCAACCAATGTGGGTATGTGAGAAAGCTTGCCAGTAGCTTCTCATGGGTCGGTGGTTCTTCCCGGGGATTTTCCCGGGTTCTTCCTCCACGATTAATACTGGCCGCCATGCATAGCCTATCGTGTGCTGAAAAATGGCGTTAAACCCCACAACAGTGACAACAATCATTACTTTAGGATCTTTGAATTGTGTGAAGCACATAAGTTTGTCATTCTATTTAATACTGGGCATTTACAAAATGCATATCATACCTATCTCATACAAAATGCCTGTCATGTGTCTGTGCAATGTTAGAGGTCAAAATGTACTATAGGTACACTGGGTTTTATTTAATTCCTGTTTTTATGCCCCTTTTATTTAATTCCTGTTTTTATGCCCCCACTATTCGCATTTTGATTAGGTCATGTCTGGCCATCCTGATAGTCTATTAGCAAAAACCCCACCCAACATAGACAAGTAAAATTTTGCTAACATATTTGTATCTATAGACATATGGTCAAATTTGGTCATATGGTCACCTGGTCACATTTTTGGATAATTCCAGTACAGACATTCTTTTTTTTTTATTTAAAGATATATCTATATATATATATATATATATATATATATATATATATATATATATATATCTTTTTTGAATTTTTTGAGAAAAACTTTATTAGCACAGTAAGCAAAAACCACTTTTAATAAACAAAAGAAATTGGTAGGTCTATTTTTATTTATATTTGGGTGACTATTCAGGCCACTATAGCAATTTTCAGTTTCTTTTACACATGTATGATTGTTTCTGGCTTTTTGTGGGGAACAATTAAGCAAAAACGTAACCCTTTTCTATGAGCTGTTGCCATCTATCTGTCAATGCAGGATAATCTGTTGGAGTCCATCTATCTATGGCCTTGTAGTTGTCATGCAAACCCAGGGACTGAAGTGTCCTAATGCAGCCCTGACTGCATCATCCAGTCACCAGGCAGAAAGTGACAGTCACTGATCGATATTCATTTATACCACCTAATAAGATCCATCAAAACAATTACATATCACTTTTTTCTGAAATTGGTCAGATTAAAACACTGAATTCATATAGCTGAAACTCTTGTTTCTCTGAATAGCACAGTCATTTAGACTTTTAGGTCAATTGTGGGATGTTGGTTAGTTGGTTGGCTTTACCAGCACTTCCAACATATTAATGGCTATCTCATGCCAAAGAAATGGGAGCTAAGTGCCTTTGTTATGGGTATACTGAGGCATGTGACCTGGGCTGGCCTTGGTGGGTATAGAACCTGTGATCCTTGAATTACAAAGCCAGTGCTCTAACAGCTTAGCTATATGGCTTGCTGTGGGTTGAAAACCAGGAATGCCCGTTGTTTTGAGAGAACAGTGCTTATTGGATTAGAACTTTTTGTGAACAACAGTGGATTTTTATGACATCATTGGATTTGAAATGGATTACATATGTGCATGTAAGTTTGTGACATCATTCTGTTTGAATTGATTACATACATGCATGTAAGTTTGTGGCATCATTGGATTTCAAATGGATTGCATACATGTCTGTAAGTATATGGTTTCTGCTATTTTATTCTTAGAATCACTAAAATCTGTGCTATGCAGTGTATGATGTCATTCACTTGCTAGCATCATACATAATGTGTTTTATACTGAGGAAAAGATCTTTTATTGACAAAAAGAAATATGATGTTACTCATTTTTCTTTGAAACATATGATCTGTCAAATATATGATGATATAGATTTAAGAATACAACAAGAAAAATTAGCAGTATATATTTCTTTCATTTCAAAATATGATATTTTTTTACAAGACTGATTGCACCATTACTCAGAAGTAAGAAAATATATTTAATTAACAGAAAGTGAAATTATTACAGTGCTTTTGCTGGTATTTAGTCCACCCACCCTTCCACATTTCTACATAAGTGCACAAATGCTTTCATCTAAAATAATTTATCATTCTTGCTATATGGAGGTTCAGTACATAATACATTTGGTAATTGTGAACCCAGCTACTTCCTTTCTGGCTGCAGAAACTTTTTAGTGCAAATTGCTTTTGTTGTGTGTATGATCCTTGTTATGTCAGGTTTCTTATGCTATCCATTAGTGTAATGCTTTTGTTGTGTTCATGATCCTTGTTGTGTCAGGTTTTTTATGCTATCCATTAGTGTAATTGCTTTTGCTGTGTGCATGATCGTTGTTGTGTCAGGTTTCTTATGCTGTCCATTAGTGTAATTGGTTTTGTTGTGTTCATGATCCTTGTTGTGTCAGATTTTTTATGCTATCCATTAGTGTAATTGCTTTTGCTGTGTGTATGATCCTTGTTATGTCAGGTTTCTTATGCTATCCATTAGTGTAATTGCTTTTGTTGTTTTCATGATCCTTGTTGTGTCAGATTTGTTATGCTATCCATTAGTGTAATTGCTTTTGCTGTGTGCATGATCCTTGTTATGTCAGGTTTCTTATGCTATCCATTAGTGTAATTGCTTTTATTGTGTGTATGATCCTTGTTGTGTCAGGTTTCTTATGCTATCCATTAGTGTAATTGTTTTTATTGCGTGCATGATCCTTGTTGTGTCAGGTTTCTTATGCTATCCATTAGTGTAATTGTGTTATTTTTATTGAATGCTTGTTGTGGCAGTTATCATGTGCTATCCATTTTGTAACAGAGTAAAGTGCAATAAAGGCTTATGTTCATATCATATTTCCATTTTTGGTCTTGCATGCATACACTATAACCTGTCTTGTTAGACCTTAAGAGACCGTATTCTCAGTGCACTAAGTAATAATTATAATGAGTTATGACTGGTAACAACCTGCCTTGAGTGACCACTTTTTGTTGGCAGAATGGCTGGTTTCTACTGACAGGTTCTATTGTATTACTTTTCTAATGATGGCATTGGCAGCATCAACAATGAAATTTGTATTTAGGTCGCTGTGTTCGTGTCTTTACTCACTTATCAGTTGAGTTTAACTGCAAACAACATAGACACTGCTCTGATGTCACACAATGCATGGATTGATTGTTCTACAGACTACTCCTGACAAACTGCATAAACCCAGATTTGCCAGTGCATTATTGCAAGGGCATATCTTGGTCTGTGGAGTTTGCTTTTGGACTTCATTTATGATATATTATATGACAGTTACATATCTTGTATGTCAGTTGCTTTATTCAGTGAAAACTTTGGGATAACAGTTCTATTGGTACTCTGATATGCCTACATAAACATAGAACTCTGCCATCATTGTAGAATTCACCTCAAGTTCCACAGAACATAGGCACTGTATATCTGTGTAAAGTATCTGATATCAACTGATGGTCTTGTAATCATCTTAAATATACATTTTACAATGTAACCTTGGTAACGTAGACCCCATTTTAACTCAGTGCCACAGCATCCATACAACAATATCTGGGAACCGATTTCCTCTGTTCTTTCAAATGACACATATCTCCACATTCATTCTCAATAATGAAAAAAGTGGGAACAACATTGTCTAGAGCCTCACAATATTTGTTAAATGACTAATTGGACTTGGAATAAATAATAGTAGATAGGACTCCTTTGATCCTTGGAATAAATAATAGTAGATAGGACTCCTTTGATCCTTTGTAAAATATAGTTTTAACAAAAAGATTTAAAAATTATTTAAATAAAATAACATCTGGAAGTACAAACAAGAGTCCTTTGAAGGGGCTGGTAAAATACTTGCTAAGAATAATTTCTGGAAATCACAGATAAATATGTTTCTTCTTTTTCCTGCTGAGCATTAAGACCATGTCTGATATTCAGAGATGCCAAATTTGGTAGCAGAAATAAGTTCTTACTTTTGAATTAACATGCTTAGAAGATACCTGTTAAGTGCAGTACAAAGTTCTTTGTCATGACCTTTAATGTATGTGCTGGAGAAAAATGTTATTAAACTGGTATCATTAAGGGTGTTCCTGAGATATATTCACAGACTTGGTTAAATGATCAAAATCCATTTATACTTGTTTGTGTTATCACGCTAACAAACTTGTACAGCTAAAATCTTGAGTCAAGACCTTGACCTTCAAGTCGATGTCAGAGTACTGATTATCAGCTTGTCCAATTAAATGGAACTAAATACAATGTCTGGTCAAGTATTGCAAGAATTAATTCATTGAAAATCATATGTTGATGCCACCATGGAATAGTGATAAGGTTATTTTCAAGATGGCTACGATGGTGTCATTCAGAACCAGCTAGATATTGATATGACCTTCAAGTCAGGAGAAGTTGCTATTCAGTGAGTTTCAGGATGACCTAAAAGACAGTCATTTTCAGTTGTTGTTTGCTTTGGTTTAGTGTTTTACAGCATAGCCACACAAATAGGTTATTTAGTGCTGAGGCAGTTGGAGTGCCTTCTCCAAGGAAACTCCATGGCAGCTGGCCTCGAGTGGCCAATTGGTGTAAAATGCTCACCACTATGGATCACTGCCATCTCACCTCTGTCTACATTGGTTCAAATCTTGGGTTAAGCCAATGCTTGCCAGTAGCTTCTCATGGTTCAGTGGTTCTTTCCAGGGTTCTTCCTCCACCATTTATACTGGCTGCCATGTACAGCCTATCTTGTGCTGAAAAATGGTGTTAAATCCTACAACAACAACTGACTGGGCAGGTTAATCTGATGGTATGATTCAAACCCATGTATTTTTGGTCATGAGTTTGACATTATAACCACTGTAACAATACAGCTCCTTTTGGAGATCGTATCGTCATCATTTTAATACAGGAAAACTATATATTACAAGAAAGAAGTGCTTTTGTCTCCAAAAATGTCAATCATGATAAGCAGCTGTTACTATGTTTGTCAAATTTTTTTTGTTACATTAGGATAATTTTCATTTACGACAAACTAGATTAAGTGAGAAGTGTTATAGTGCCAACCCCATATACCTATAAATATCCCTTCCAATGACTAGTGATGACAAGATTTTTCAAGATGGCTAACAATGCCATATTGTTGAAGGTCTCTGATAAGCACTATTTTTATTTGTGTCCAACTACATATCACTAGGTAATATGCAGATCCTATGTCAAGATGACCATCTGTTCAGAAGATGTTGCAATAACAATATTTTCCAGATGGCTACCATGGCAGCCAGTTTGCAAGGTCTGATCAGAACAATTTTTATTTAGGACCAAGTATATGTATAAGAAGTGTTTTTGTGAAAGCCCTCATATTGCTCTGACTTCGAGTTCAGAATTGTAACAAGATCTTTAAGATGACCACTATGAACATCAAACAGAAGGTCAGATCTGCACCATTTTCTTTGAGGGCCAGCTAGATAACATAAGAAGTCTTGTAGTAAAATCCCAGTGTCTCTGTGACCATCTGTTCAGTAGAAAGAGCTATAACAACATTTGCAAAATGGTCACTGTGATGTCCATCTTGAAAATCTTGTTATCACTTCTCATCCATAATGGGTGGTCATGATTGCATAGGGTTTTCACCAAAAGACTTCTTATGATGTCTTATTGGACCTATATGAAAATGGTAATGGTATTAAATCCAATATTATCATCATGGTAACCACCTTATATGAAAATGGTAATGGTATTAAATCCAATATTACCATCATGGTAACCACCTTTATGAAAATGATAATGGTATTAAATCCAATATTATCATCATGGTAACCACCTGTATGAAAATGGTAATGGTATTAAATCCATTATCATCATGGTAACCACCTATATGAAAATGGTAATGTTATTAAATCCAATATTATCATCATGGTCCACCTATATGAAAATGGTAATGGTATTAAATCCAATATTATCATCATGGTCCACCTATATGAAAATGGTAATGGTATTAAATCCAACATTATCATCATGGTAACCACCTATATGAAAATGGTAATGGTATTAAATCCAATATTACCATCATGGTCCACCTATATGAAAATGGTAATGGTATTAAATCCAATATTATCATCATGGTAACCACCTATATGAAAATGGTAATGGTATTAAATCCAATATTACCATCATGGTCCATCTATATGAAAATGGTAATGGTATTAAATCTAATATTACCTTCATGGTCCACCTATATGAAAATGGTAATGGTATTAAATCCAATATTATCATCATGGTAGCCACCTATATGAAAATGGTAATGGTATTAAATCCAATATTACCACCATGGTCCACCTATATGAAAATGGTAATCGTATTAAATCTAATATTATCATAGTGGTAGCCACCTATATGAAAATGGTAATGGTATTAAATCCAATATTACCATCATGATCCACCTATATGAAAATGGTAATGGTATTAAATCCAGTATTACCATCATGATCTACCTATCTTTAAAATATTGTAGATGGTTTCAGCACTCGGCAGAAAAAAAGAAGATTTGGTCTTATCTTGGATTCCTAAAAATTCTTTTCTGCCAGTAGAGTGTTACCCCCATTGAGGGGCACTTGTTGACATTTGTATGATCTTGTTTGACTTAAAATATTGCCCTTGGCAAATACATAACTAGACATAAAAAAAATTCATTTACTGCATGAGTTTACGTGGGCATATTTCCTGTCTGCAATCATTTCATTTTCATTTCAGGGCTTGGCAGCTCCTGTGGGTTCAATAATTGGTGGCAGCAAGAAGTTTATTGATATGTAAGAAAGACAAATCTTGTTGGCACAGCAGAAACTGGGTCAGTTATCAGATAAAAGAGGCACTAAAGTTGATAAAGTTTGGATAAAAGGGGCTTCTTGATCAGGCTCTTGTTCCACATTGATAAAATATATTATGTGTGTAACATTTGCTTCACAGATACAGCTACTGTATATACTTGCTTATAAGTTAAGTCAAACTGCAAACAACAAAGATCATTATCTGCCATAGCATAATGTACCTGCAGATCAGGGTATATGTTGTTTGTTCTACTGATTACTCCTAAGAAACTGCATGGATCCAGGGCTGCTGACACATTATGCTAATGCAGATCTGGGTCTGTACAATTTGCAGTTGGACTCAACTTATAAGCATGTATACGTGGGTATAAATGATATGCCAATCAGACCAGTTTTCTTTTACCATTCTCTCTTGATAAGGGATACATTGGATGACCAAAAGATTGATCACATGACAAACTACGCTCCTAAGGTACTCCCTCATTATACACTTAATGACATGGGATCCATGACCATACATAACTTATAAAAGGAATTTGTTATAATGAAGGGCACTATGGTAAGGTAGTGTATTTTTGTCACAAACAAACTGAGTCTAATTTTTGCATGAAATACAGTGTAAAAATTTTAAAGTTACAGGCATGCTTTGTCATTATTAGTTTATTATTAACCTCTTGTGATGTTACAACAATGTCAACATGCTTAAGAAATTAAAAAATGTGAAAGCTTATGTTTTTTAAATATTGTTTGAAAGATCTTATGAGACTTTTCTGTGGATATTCCAGGGCCATAAGGATGAGGAAGGCATTGGGAGGTGGAACACGACAGGTAGGGGTACTGGCTGCTGCAGCACTCGTGTCACTTGATCAGGTCTTACCCAGGCTTCATGTGGACCATGCTCATGCAAGAATAATAGCAGAGGGTAGGTAAAGTCCAGCAGATGTTGAAAGTACTTGAATGGGTCATGCAATATGCCTGAATGATAGCAGGGGTAGCTAAAAGTTCAGCTGATACAGAAAGTACTGGAATTATTATTATTATCATATGCAGTGCATGCTCAGCCATTTAATGTCATCATCACTGGACAGTTTTTCACAATGTGCAATAAGGTCTGAAGAGCTCCACAGCAACAGGATGAGTTAGTGGCCTGGCCCCATCAGACAAGGTTGACTGCACAGCAACCCTGTCCTGTCCGAAAGCAGTTCATTGTGGTCCACAGATGATGTGGAAGGTTGAAGCCAGGAGGGCAGACAGATGGCTCAGCTACCAGGGAGTGGTTTACAACATCTATTGAAGACCACCCGACACTCCATGCTGAAATAACTGTCATATCCTCTGGCAGTGAACCTAACCAGATTGGACTTCTCAAAGTCAAGCAGACTGCTGGATGTGAGGTGATGTCCATGTACAGTGGAAGTTTCTTACTGGCATTGACCTTAGCCAACACTTTTGTGGTGGCAATGCAGATGTGGAGGAGGAATGTTGCTGAGTACCGGCAGCCATGATAAAGAGTAGGACGTAGTGTTCCAGAGATTATGCACATTGTTGTATTGAGCTGGCCATCATTTAACTTGGTGTGGGATGATTGAGCCCAGACAGGAGTGCAATACTCAGCTGTCAAATAAGAGAGGGCCAGTGCTGATATCTTGAGTGTCTTTGCACTAGCACCCCAGGTTGAGCCAGCCAGTTTGAGTCACACCGGGGTATGTTGGTGCCGGGTCATGTTTTATTTGCTGCCCATTGAGGAGGGTGCAAAACTCACAGTTTGTATTTGCATTAAGATGGAAGACACTGGAGACTGTCTTTGTTGTACTTGGCTGTAGACGCCATTTCTTGAAGAAGTCCATCATATCCTCCTGGGCCTTGTTCAGTACCCCCTCAAGCTTGGTAAATGAGCGACTTTGGGTCCCAAGAGCAATGTCATCTGCATACATGAACTTGTACGACCGTGTTACAGGTAAGTTATTGATACTGGAATGGGTCATGCATATGCCAGAATGATAGCAGAGGGTAGGTCAAGTCCAGCTGATGTAGAAAGTACTGGAATGGGTCATGCATATGTCAGAATGGCAGTCGGTAGGTACACTTCAGTTGAAGAAGACAGTAATGGAATGGGTCGTACACATACCACAATGATAGCACTTCCCTTCAGCTTATGTAGACAGTACAGGAATGGGTCATAAACATGTCAGAATGCATGGAAGTACACTTAACCCTTTAACTCATGCAAGCACCTTTGGACACCTCTACTCCATTTGCATGGAAGCACCTTTTGACGCCTCTACTCCATTCGCATGGAAGAGCCTTTTGACACCTGCTGTAAACATCAGCCATTTTAAGCGGGTTTTTATAGCGCCACCTTCAAGGAAAACCCCCTATTAGATCCAACACTTATTTCTGCGAATGACCATTACGTCAGATCACGTGGCCACTGTTTATGCTCTGGTCAAAATCTGCTATTTAAAGTAACTGGGTCGTATTCTCCATTCTCCAAAATGGAGGTCATGGATTTCATTCAGTACTTATGAAGTTTTTACAATTAGAATCACAACTATGAAAGATTCAGTAACTTAGGTAAAGGCTCTGATATGTAGGCAGCAATTAGTTTTTATAAATTATCAAATTCAGATGACTTATTGATGTAGATGCAGACAAAAAAACTTGTAAATATCGAGTATGAGAAATGGCAGCTATGATTGGTCACGCAGCTTCACTGACTTGATGGTGAGTGAGTTCTCTCAAGATTTTAAAGCACATAAAAAATTCTTTCGTGAAAAATAATTACACAGCTATAATGATTGGACTTTACTCATAAATTTTTCCATACATAATAGATGTGTACCAAAATGTAAAATGGTTCAAATTGCTGTTAAACGTAACATACACTACATTGCTTAACAGTTAACAGGCAGGCCTATGTGTATGGAGTCAAATAGGTAACATGTGTTCTATTTATAGCGCATTGCACTGGGTAACTTTGCTCTATGAGGTAAAGGGTTAAACTGATCAAAACAGTACAGGAATGGGTTATATAGATGCCAGAATGACAGCTTGCAGTAGGTACACTCCAGCTGATGAAAACAGTTTAGGAACTGGTTATAGATGCAGATAGTACAAGAATGGGTCATAGATACAGATAGTACAGGAATGGGCTATACATATGCCAGAATGATAGCAGAGGTAGCTACAGTCCAGCAGATACAGACAGTACAAGAATGGATCATAGATACAGACAGTACAGGAATGAGTCATAGATGCAGACAGCACAGGAATGAGTCAGATACAGATTGTACAGGAATGGGTCATAGATGCAGACAGCACAGGAATGGGTCATAGATGCAGACAGTACAGGAATGGGTCATAGATACAGATTGTACAGGAATGGGTCATAGATACAGATTGTACAGGAATGGGTCATAGATACAGATAGACTAAGTACAGGAATGGGTCATAGATACAGATAGTACAGGAATGGGTCATAGTAACAGATAGTACAAGAATGGGTCATAGATACAGATAGACTAAAAACAGGAATGGGTCATAGATACAGATAGACTAAGTACAGGAATGGGTCATAGATACAGATTGTACAGGAATGGGTCATAGATGCAGACAGCACAGGAATGGGTCATAGATACACACAGTACAGTAATGGGTCATAGATGCAGACAGTACAGTAATGGGTCATAGATGCAGACAGTACAGGGATGGGTCATATATACAGATAGTACAGGAATATAGGTCATAGTTGCAGACAGTACAGGAATGGGTCATAGATACAGATAGACTAAGTACAGTAATGGGTCATAGATGCAGATAGTACAGGAATGGGTCATAGATACAGACAGTACAGGAATGGGTCATAGATACAGACAGTACAGGAATGGGTCATAGATACAGACAGTACAGAAGTGGGTCATATATACAAACAATACAGGAATGGGTCACAGATGCAGATAGTACAGGAATGGGTTATACATATGCCAGAATGATAGCAGAGGTAGGTACCTTTCAATAGATACAGACAGCACAGGAATGGGTCATGATACAGATGGTACAGGAATGGGTCATACACATGTCAGAATGATAGTAGAGGATGGGTACACTCCAGTTGATGTTGACAATACAGGAATGGGTCATACACATGTCAGAATGACAGCAGAAGATAGGTACACTCCAATTGATGTTGACATTACAGGAATGGATCATACATATGATATAATGAAAACAGAGGTTATATGCGGAACCAGATGTGACTACGGTCAGAGGAGTACCAATTTTGTTCAGATAGCAGAAGTTTCATCTGAATCAAAAATAACGTAGTTAAATTAGTCCATTGGTTGTAGTAATTTTAATGTTAGAATTGGTGTTTCTAAAGAAGGAATGTTCTTTCATGGTAGATTTATGTAGGCTTGGTTGAATCTGTAAAAATGCTGATTACATGTCCACTGCGTTTCTTGACCAACATACCATGTTACTGTTTTTGCATTATAGGAGCTGCATTTAACTTGGGATTTAGTAACGGCTTGTATACTTGTACTTAATGTAGCAAAATTTGTCCGTGTACAGCAAACACTACTATGTTGCTTTGACTATCTCTTCTGGACCATTGTTTTTTGGTAATGCTAATAACTAAGACATGAAACTTCATTATCTCTATATTATCTCATGTTATATGTATAAGTGTTGGACATAAATACATATTTACTCTCCACCCATTTATTTATTTTGCTTTTATTTACACTTTTTTACAAAGGTATTGATTTCCATCATCACGTAATGTTTTATTTTAATATATTCAAATATTTATAGATCATAGATGATAGAAAAGTTTGTGAATGTGTTGTATGAGTGTGAGGGACCTAATGGGTTTCACCACCACAGAAATAGGTGTGAGGCACCTTATGGGTTTCACCACCACAGAAATAGGTGTGAGGCACACCTAATGGGTTTCACCACCACACAAATAGGTCCATCACTGTGACTCCCAGGTAGAAAATTGTGTATCATAAATTCAGATTCATGCTTTACCTTTGTTCCAAGTTAGTGATAGCTTTGAATTACAGTTGACTTTCCTAAATAAACATTTCTGTACTTATCATAAAATTATTAAAATTTGTTGTTTTTTATAGACAAATACCAATAATCAGAGCTGATTTCTAACCAGCTCTAGCCATTGCTATTCTTTAAAGATCTCTTTTATTTCACCTAGACACATTAACTTGAATGGATTCTTTTGCATCTCACATGAACAGAATTTAGTCTTAGCAAGTACTTGTATGGTCATCATTGTTTCCTGCCTTTTTATGAAGAGACAGAAGCATAAAACTCCTGTTTCTCTTCATCCTTTCATCTGTGCATCACTTTTGCTTCTGGTTTACAAACTTGTTTAAAACCTATTGACTTATTTCAACCAAATTTGGCACAGAGTATCTTGGCTGGTTTAAAGGCACTTCAGGTTTGTGTCAATGATGCCACACCACCATTAAAAAGAGCTGCTGCTAAACAAAAAATTTAAAAATGTTTTAATTATGCTTTCAGATTCACACAAATGATGTCAAACTACCATCTTCAACATCAAGGTCACAGATCAATTTTCAATACCTTTACACAATTGCACTGTAAATTAGAACCAAGTACCTTGGTTACTTTCTTTGTCTATCCAGTAACTCTGTGGCTGTGTCACAAAGGTCACTGTCAGCTTTCATCATTTTACATATTTGGTAACCTTTCCATGGTCGATGGGGAACAGAATTTCACTTGCTTGTTGGTATTATATCTGGAAACAAGATTGCAAGCAATCTGATATATAAATTGTATTTTGAATTTATATAGGCAAAAGGACAATTGATTGTCTGTACTATTTCCATTTCTTGCAATAAACTCTGTAAATAAATGTTTTGCAGTAAATTATTTGAAATTTTTGTGCTGTCACAGCAATTCACAAGGAGAATGGTGGAGTTGTCACTGTAGATGTAGAAGGCGTTCACAGCAATATCATAGTGATCCATATTATCAAGGAAGGAATACTGGCAAAAGACCTTGTTCGTAGACTGATGCAGGTGATTTTTATTCAATTATAAATAGCTTGCAATTTCTGCTTTTGTTTATGGGAGAAGTATTAAGACTTGGTTCTTTGAGGATTTAATAAAGTTGTAGATCAAAAAGTGGGGTAATTTGGAAAAAAATATCCTAAGCTGTTTTTTATTTACTTATGGAAATAATAACATGTTTCATTATCAGTCTTTCCCATAACAGTCCTTCTGTAATGGGAATTTTGTTTCTCATCTTTCCCCCTTTAAATGCATATATATATATATATATATATATATATATATATATATATATATATATATATATATATATATATATATATATATATATCTTATTATTACTACTCCTGAATGATGGATGGTCATATCAAGATGATGTTTCCACTAAAAGACTCCTGTCTCTTTCAGTCTAATGAAAATTGTACCACTCACACATCCAATATGGACACAACAGTGACCATCTTGAGAATCTTATTACAACATCTGAATAGATGGTCATATCAGCATGGGGTATTGACTTAAAGACTTTATGATGTCAGGTTGTTCCTGAGTGAAAATGGTGCCAGTCAGAAATGTATATATAAATTCCACAGAATTTGACCAAATTTTATGGCATCATGATATCAACACTTATACTAAGTTAACTTTTAATAAGACCACCATCACTTAATCTAGACAAAACTGATGACTTCTTTTTAAAAAAATGTGTGACTAATTTAGACTAAAATTCAGCAGAGTGCATCAGGATTTTATGAATGACCTAAATCCACTATTAAATGTGACTACCCATACTTCAAATCAAACTACCTTTTATTGGATTCTTTTGAAAACTAAATACATTTTATGTATGTACCATTTGCTGGTCTCTGGCAGTGTTGACTTAATCTCTGAAACTACTGCACAGGAGACGTGATCTCCAACATTTATATACTGAAGTAAATAATGTTAGATGATATGTTATTTCAAAGAGTTGATGGCAATTTGTAACTCTTTGGCTAACAAATGGAATCGTCTCCATTCATTGTCCTGTCAGAGAATTTAGGATTCTTCATGAAAGGAGACCAGTGTGTTGACTGCCCTTACTTAACACCTGCATGTCTCATTGCCGTGACCAATAGGAGTACAGCAAGTTACCGTCTCATGTAACTGATTGCATCTCACCTGCTTATCTCATTGCCTGCAACCATACAATTACATGAGTTTCCTGGATGAAGATGAACAAGTGATACAACATCTATTTAGAAAAAGAGATAATATCCACCTGTCTACCAAAGGGGTGGAAAAGCTGGCAAAAAATATAAATGCAGTCATTCGTGTGGTCTGGTCTTACAGCCACATTACAAACTTCATCCGTCCCTATAAACCCAATGTGGGTCAAAACAGCACCAGACAGTATGGTCAGCCATATCAATACCATCAGCAGCGGGGGGGGCGAATCGGACATTTTGTCCAATCGTTATTTTGTTTTATTAATACTTTCTGCACTCAGCGGATCCGGTGTCGTCAGTGCCCGGTAAAAAAAAAACGACGTCGTTGTCGGGGGGGTCGTCCAGTCGTCATTTGGTTTAATTAATACTTTCTGCGCGCCGATCCCAGCGTCGTCAGCGTCCGGTAAACACAGCGACGACCGCGTCGATGTCATTGCCCCCCCTGCTGCTAAAAAGTTATTTACAATGATCTTACAAACAGAGTGATCACTAACTCCTCCTCTTGTAGATCAATTAGGTTATTTGACTGATCGGTAAGTCTAAAATTAATTCTCGTTAAAAACCGATTATGGCATCGCATATAGACCGGATTAATCGGGCTCTCAACGATTAAGAATCCGGGAGGGGCTGTTGGTGAAAATGAATAAAGGATATACCCCTGTTGAGCTTGATTTGATTGCTTGGTATCTACCTGGTAACTCCCTTCGATAACATCACACACTAGATTGATTGCTATCACCGATGCGATATTTACGTTGTATGGAGCAATATGCCTACCACCATCTCCGTTATCGTGTCTGAGGATAGTTGATGGACCGAGAAAATCATTAAGAGACTTTCTTAGTTCTGGCGCGTTGTATCCTGGAAACTTGAAATCGGGTAAATCGGCTTCTGTGATATTATACTCGGTTAGGAATTTTTGTTTATTACCATCGCTGTTAGCGGATATTATTTTAACGATTCGTTCATTGATATATTCCATGTCTGATATAAGTTGATTTAACACCTCAACGTGTTTTCGTGCTTTTGTTTTCCATAGTTGTTTTAGTTGAAATTGGTAATCATGATTAATCTCGCTAAAAGCATTAGCGATATCATTTAAATTAATTGTGATCACTGCGGACGATTCAGGAGTTTCCATATAAGGAAAATACCATCGCATGGTATTCCTGTTTTGAAATATAAACCTGCTGGGTAATAACGTGTTTTTCATAATAGACAAATCATCTTGATAACTGGTAATAATTTCATGATACGATTGCGCATTCGTGTGCAAGTCCGCGGGGATTTCATGAGGTGGATTCATGGGCCAACCTAGTATGGTTCTTATTGAACTGTTATAAATATCAACCATATACCCCGGTGTGCTTATTTCAATCGTCGACGATAACGTCGTTTCATGAACCGTAATAGCGATTTTTGATTCTTTTCCTGTGATCGATTTTATCCTGCGTTGAAATTCTTTATTGATTTGTTCTACTTGGTATGACCCAGTTGGTATTGTAACCTCCTTCCAGTCTGGGGTCCCATCGGGTTTATTTGTCCATGCAAAAACCAGCGAGTTATTAGGTTGTTGTCTGTTAAATGCATCCGCTCGGATATTAGGCCAACTGTGATATACTCGCAATTTTGCCAGCGCTATTTCCTTCACTGGAATCGGAGAAGGGAAGTTTACACTGAATTCTGGCTTCGTTGATGTTATCGATATCATACTTGTTTGTACCGGAGTGGTGTTCTCCGCAATCCGTTGAAGTAATTGAAACCCTTCGGGGTTCAGCGACATTATTATTATTCGCTGTTTCTAGTGTTTAATTTCAACACCGAATATTAACAACCTGCTTGTTTTCAGGAGAATGTTTTAAGCCCATTGAAGTGGTTTCAGCGACGTGGTTTCCAGCTTCCAGTTGAAAATCCTTGATTTTTGACATCGCGGAGTCATACAACTGGACCATCGTGGAGAATTCAACATCGGATATAAACGAATTATCTATCGCCAACGAGATCAACCCGGATAATTTCGAGTATGCGTCGGATACTATTTGATGTTTTACTGTATACTCGTTGAGTTTTTTTGAGAACACGATGATATCTTTCTAGTGATTGCGTTGGCGACTCCAGCAATTGTTGTCGCCGCGAAGATAGCGATTGGAACAGCGATCGGGGCCATCATGGTCACCGTGGATAAAATAACACCGGTACCGGTTACTATACCTGACACCGAGTACACGACCGCATCGATGGCGGTTATTTTTCGGCGGTATTTTTTTATTTTTATATGGTATTGTTCGGAAAGCGTTTTCAAATTTGCAGAGAATTCTTTTACGGTATTGAATCGATATTGATGTGACGTCGGTGATACCTCTGATTCAATTACCTTGGTGGTCATTTTTATTTTAAAAGAGCTAGTGTTTTTAATTACTTAGATCCGCTACAAATTCCACATACCATGTAATGTTTGCCCTGGTTAAATTTCTATCAACGGCTCTAATTGTAAACGGTTCAGTTGCGTCCTTGTCTATAATTGTTGATATTGTATTGTTAAACCCGAATGAACTTGACGATAATATATTAAACTGCATCATTGAAACCAGTGTCAATCGATAAATGCCCTTGACGGTTGCGGTAATATTTACTATATTCTGTGTAGGAGTCCAGATAAATGATCCATGCCGAATTGTGTATACCGAGTTGATGGTGTTTTCATGAGGGATTTTTATTTTTGTCACCTCCGGTAGTCTGTCTTTAATCACTGCAACATCAAATTTGATTGTTCCTATTTCCCGTTCATGCACGTCTACATTAGTCCTGATCACTGCAACATCAATTTTGATTATTTCTATTTCATATGTATGCGCGTCTACACTCCTTTTGTTCGCTGCAACATCAGTTTTGATTGTTTCTATTTCCTGTGTATGCGCGTCTACACTCCTTTTGCTCGCTGCAACATCAGTTTTGATTGTTCCTATTTCCTGTATATGCACGTATAAACCCCTTTTGATCGTTTCAACATCAGTTTTGATTGTTCCTATTTCCTGTGTATGCGCATCTACACTCCTTTTGCTCGCTGCAACATCAGTTTTGATTGTTCCTATTTCCTGTATATGCACGTATAAACCCCTTTTGATCGTTTCAACATCAGTTTTGATTGTTCCTATTTCCTGTGTATGCGCGTCTACACCTCTTTTGTTCGCTTCAACATCAGTTTTGATTGTTTCTATTTCCTGTCCATACGCAGTGATATCATTTATAGTTATTGTAATTTCATCCGGTTTGACATTTTTTTTACCAAAGAATTTATCAACGGCGTTATCAGCCCTCTTAAAATTTTTTCGTAACGAGGTAAATTGGCCCGACAGCGTTGTAAACTCCGAAATACTATTTTTTATCCCTACAAGATTCGGTTCGGTCATCGTCGGGGTCCCAAAAAAACTAGCAGTAGTGAGTTGTATATTGGTGACAGACTTTTGTATCCCCTCGAACTGATTTGCTTGCGCGTTAAATCTATCATAGAAATTTTTTAACGAATTCGACATGGATATATAATTGTCGCCCAGTGTATTTATTTTTCCATTTATCGTCAAGATGGATTCACCTGATTTAAGTCGTCCGTCATCGGTACACAACGCGATAGTGTTCTCGGCGGCATTACGTTGTCGTATTAAAACGTCATTCAGCGACACATTACTGGATTTCAATTTACCCTGGCGGTCTTGAAATACAACTATTTCGCCCGGGTCAACACTGGTTAGATTTAACGTATCAGCGATTTCATCCTCGATTAGTTTTTTTATGTCATCGGTGGCGAGCGTTTCCGTGGATTCTTTCAGCGCCGAAACCGGTCGTCCCCAGATATCAATCATTATTATTGTAAAAAAACACAGTGTTTTTAATTAACCCGCCGGGCCTCTACGACCCCACTAGTGTATTCGTTTACAACCACATGAGGTGGTTTCCGCGATGATGAAATCGCCGCGAGTACGTTCAATACCTCACGGCCGCATATCGGTGGGTCACTTAATTGCTGTGTTGGCAGCGTGGAATAAAAAACCGGGGCTGAACACGCCCGGATATACCGCATGAACTCGTTTGGCGGGGCTAACCCGTATGAATCAAAATAGACGATCGCACGCGGATCAATTGCGTATGCAACCCAATGAGTTCCCGCTCCGGAGGATTTATCGAGGTTAATTATACCGGTTTCAATATTCCTTGGTTTTGTCGGTAATTGATCCCTCATAAAAACACCTCTGAAGTTTTTTATCGCTAACGCGTTTGCGGCATCTATTAAATCAAAATTAGACATAGGAGTCATTAAACGGTTCCCGGTAATCTTAGACCCTTCCCCGAGTACCATGAATACGGGGTTCCCGGTAGTCTTAGACCCTTTCCGGCTACGGGTCGTCCTCGTTTCTTTTTTTTATAGCCTTTCCCGGTTGCCTTTTTCAATGCCATTCCCGCCGCGGTACCAACGGCCCCCAACGCAGCCGCCTTCGCCACTGCTGGGGCCGCCGCGGCAATCAACGCTGGAATCGCAGCTAACAGCGAAAATATCCCACCGGTCTTTTCCATGTCTTTGATCGCTGCGGCCGAAAAATCTATTTGAACACCTTTTTATTCTTCATCGCATCATTGAAATGTTTTATTTGACGCGCCGTCAACGATATCTTATGATTACCACCTGCCATCTGTGACGGCTTTAACGTTATTGTGGTTCCACATTGTTTAGCCGACTTTGATCGTAATTTCTTGACTTGACCATCGGTCAACTCTACACCGACAACACTATACGACATTTTTATTGTAAACGCGTTTGTGTTTTCAATTACATGTTTTCCACTGGTGCATCAACGATTCTAATTCGTCCACCAACACCTTCCAACAGCATTGATTTATCGCTGAGAATGACAGCAACCGCTCTATAATCAACACCACCCGGGGCTATACGCGCTCGGAAGTGTATATCAACGACGGACTGTCTCGTTAAATCAAGATGTTCCAGCGAAAAGTAATAAATCGGATACAGGTTTTTAAAATCAAGTTGTGATATTTGCAAACCGGTGTCGACGTTTTGATCACGACCCATATATGACAGCATCCGATGATACACACGTGCGATATGGTTGTTGTCGTAATTAAGCTGTATATCCTCGGATGGTTCCTGTTGTCCGTTTATTCTCAGCGAAACCTCCCTGACTCCTAATCGATCAAATATCATATGACTGCGTTCTTGATTACCCAATCGATCCCTATTCTGTAGCGCTATAAATATATGACGCGGGGCTGAAACGCCTTGTTTTGATGCCAGGTGCCATGTAAATGTATCAGCGACATTATCCTCTTTAGCATCAGTTGTTACCGCTAGCCAACTCAACAACGATTTCCCTCCCTGTTCCATAAATGATAACAATCGTGCTTCCGTGGTAACTGATGGAGTCAACACCGGCATCCACAATGCTATTTTAGTTAAAACGACTTTACCGGCAGCGACACCAGCAGCACGCCATATTGCATTGTTATCATCACCCCTTCGCGTTAGCGCAATTGTATGCTTAGCCCCATAGATAACTTTTCTAACATTTCTACAAAATCCGAATATGTGATGGAGTGGAATCGCGCATGAAAACTGTCGGCGTTGTCCTTGTAATGTTGCTACTCGTGTTGCAAATCCTAGATTAAAATTATCGTTAGTACTTTTTATAATAGTAAAATTGTCACCTGGTCTTGCCCTGCGGTCTGGGTTGGCTGCTTCAGCTTGATTAGCAACCGAAGTAGCTTGTGGTGTCAGCACGTTAATGTACTGAATATGATCAGCGTTATTAGTGGTGTCCTTTGCGAACATCATAGATGGACCCGCCGATCTTGTATAATCATCTGAGTATCTTGCTAGCCCAATTATCGTCGTTGCAACATCAACCTCGCGTTCTATTGATTCAATTTCTCGCCCGTCAATAAGATATCTGGCACTCTCAAATAACGCCATGATACCGTTGTTGACGAAGCCAACTCAAACACGAGGGTCATTTGCGTATGGTGCATTATCGGCAGCATTTGTTACAAGTTCTCCCTCAATTTCGATAAACGCTTCACACGGCAAAAAGTATTTACTGGTATCTTGGACTTGAAGTTCAATTCACGATCGTAGGTCGGCTTGTGGTGGTTGATAGGAATAAAATTGATAATCACGGACAGAATCATCCCTGCGCACTGGGGCGTCCATATCAAACGCGGGATCAGCGGTTCGCGCAAACATTTTATTATTTATCATGTTGACGTTTTCAATTGCAATTCATCAACGTCGTTTTCGTCGTAAATTCTTTAAGCCACTTCCCGCTATCGCGTTCATGAGCGCGTTGGTTGTTGCATCGGTGGATGGCTTTGCCAGAGCCGCCAATGACTCTAGTTTTTCTTCCACGGCGTTATTTATTACTTTACTAACATTTGCAGGCATCACTGTCGTTGATGGCATCACCGGTGGTTTCTGTTTTTTTTTTCTCACCAACGATGCTAGTTTATCTCGTGCGGCAGAAAACGCCCTTCCGGCAACATCTCCAATAGCACTAATACCCCTATCACGAATAACATCAATAGCCTTCATTCCTAATTGTTTAGCTAACGGCGCCACTTTTGGAGCCATTCTTGTAAATAACCCCGCAATGGTGCTACCGAGACCGTCTCCGTACCACGCGCGGTATACAGGCAATCGTGAGTTTACCACGTAGACGCTGACTGGTTTATTATGGTTGTAGTGTATAATCATCTTTATTATAAAAACACCAGTGTTTTCCAATTAGTGATTGATCACCAGTGATTGATCACCAGTGATTGGTCACCAGTGATTGATCACCAGTGATTGGTCAATCGCTGTCATGACCGTGGTCCACGAGTTCGTCTATGAGCGTTCGATATACATTAATGTCCATGATACCACCGGCAAATAACCGCCTGCAAATATCAGCGGCCTCATTGATTATTTCCGGAGAGTTATTTCCGGCTCGTTTTCCTCCGATTAGTACTTCCAGCCGTGATATATCACTGAGAACATTACCAGGACAAGTAACGCTAGCGTTGAAACCAGAAGAGTATCCTTTTCCGTGCTTTGGTCTTTCACTTTTTACTTTATTGTGGAATATTATATAATTATTATCACGCGGTGGTAATACATTTTTATGTTTACTTGCCAAATACACTATTCTTGTCCAGTCCTTTAACGACTTTATATTTTTCTCGTAATCGCTATTGATATACATCTCTCGTGTGCCCTTAGCAAAATTTGTAACAGTAAAATTAACTAATTCTTCATCGTCAAGATTTCTGATTGTGTCTATTGTGCTCTTTTTAAGTACATTACGGGGTATATTCTCCTTTATCTCTATTTCTTCCGGTATTTCTTCCGGTATTTCTTCTTCTGGTTCTCTTGCGGTGGCGCCTAGTTCTTCTTCATCGGCCATTGTAACATAAGGTTCTTGTGGGTCCGTTATAGCGAGTGGTGGCGGCCTCTCCCTCCGTTGGTGTGTTGTAGCAACCGCTATTTTCGCAGGAAGTGTTTTTAGAGACTCTTTTGTTTGCTCGGTCTGAGCCGCTATCTTTTCAAGCGCACCGAGGACAGGCACAGTTGCACTCGTTATCGGAGCAAAGAGTTGTTCACTTCCAACAGCAAAATCAGTTTGTAGTTGTTGCCGCGTTTGAAGTTGTTTTCGGACCCTGTCTCGTAACGGTATGAACTTTTTAAGCGCTGCTAGCCGCTCTCTGGCCAGCCGAGTAGTAAGTGATTCGCCTACCATTTATTATAAATTGCTCCGTAATTTCTAATTTCCCTGTGGCAGAGTCAGACGCACATTACCACGACCTATCGGGGGGGGGGGGGGAAATGTATACAACGTAAAAATTCACTTCCGTACGCTACGTGAACAGGTATGCCATTAAATTGGGGGCTCCATGGAGTTTTCGTCTATAATCCTTCTAATGTTTTTAATTTTATTAGAGATTTCTTGACGTCGTTCAAAAGCCTGTCCGAGTTTTTTTCATACTGTCTCAACGGCAGTAAATAGTCCAATAAATGCATTTACGTCATTGCCATACAGGTTTTCATTGATCGTATATTGTAATCGCTTTATAAAAGAATACTCACGTGGCAAGGTATATCGACCTTTCTTTGATTGCTCGTTAATAATTTCATAATCGGACAATATCTTTTGGTTATCAAGCTTATCAGATAATACAGTTCCTTGATTTTTTAATTTTGAAATCTCGGTTAATATATTATTGATGTCTTCGATATTCATATTCTTATAAAACATCTTATTTCTAAATAAAAAAAAAATTATTTTACAAAATGAACCCTGCGTATCAATCCCGAGGTGTGTTATCTAGTATGAAGTTGAAACAGACAATTCGTCATGGCAACTTCGTCACGGTGACCTTATAATCGGAGAATTTATTTATATACGAAAATCGAATTCTGTGACCCGTCTTTTTTGAGATCGCTGTTTTAGTTATATTCTCTGCAACATCTCGAACTGATTTACTACAAATATCGAAGTACCTACCAGCCACATTCATAGAGTGAAATATTTTTTCTTCGTGCGTTATTGTATCAAACGATTTGACACCCCTTGCTTGCTTTGAGCATTTACCAGTTTGGCCTTTTTTACTATTTTCACTCTGAGAGATAGCTTGCAGGTTTATAAGAGAATTATTTTGAGGACATCCATCAATATGATCAATAACGAAACCATCCTCGATTAGCCCCTTAAACGCTTCATATACCACCCTGTGAACAAGATAGTTTTTTTTCCCGGTACCAAACACCAAATACCCGTGATTATTTACGGTACCAACTGGTTTTTTTAGTCTGCGGTTTCTAACAACGCCGTCGCGAGATGCCTCGTAATTAACGAGCACAGGATGCGGCTGAAATTCTTGGTTCATTTGTATAATAATACTACTTGTCTAATTCATTATTTGGTTTAATTATAAACCTTTCAATGTAGTCCTGAGGAGTTTTGATGATTTTGTCCTTGACGGAGTCAGCGGTGGGGTCAATGACGGAGTTTTTAATTCGTTTATCATAATAACGTTTTAACTCTCTGTATCGCTTTCCGCCACAATTGATACATAATTGTGATTTTCCTCTTACACCAACGTGGCAAACCAAGCACGGGAGGGGGCCAAGAGAACCATTACGAATGCTTTGTAAATGATACCCGCAGAATTCACCTCTACATGATTTATTGCACGGGGTTGTCGACCCAATCATCAACCATTTGCAGTGATTCATTATACTATATTCTTTTATTTAAATACTTGTTTTAATTATATGGAGGAGGAGTTCAAGAAACTAGCAGCAATTAAGCCCTGGAAAAATATTAAGTTCAATCTCGATAGAGTCCTCAAGGACGCACCAAAAGCATTAATAAACGATAGAACCCTGTTGAATAAAATACGCGATTGTATCAATGAATTCAAGCGTGATGGTGCATCTCATAGTTGGTCAACATTTCGAATTGATGGTGTTGTTGATGCTACCATGAACGACAACCGCGCAGCAACGATAATATCACAACTTGACGGTAAAAAGTATTTCTTCAGAGTAAAATTCATTGTCCGGGTGGAATCAGGTAATTGGATCATACGTGATAAATTTGAACCAGTTCTCAGCGACAAGAAAACAGTTATTGTTAGCCGCGACTCCAAGCCAGGGCTGTTAACCGGAATTGACAGACCATACTATGAACGAGCGTATCCTGAAACAGCAGTTGTCTATGGAATATACCCGTTAAATAAGAAACCTGATGTCGGAAAACTAGCGCCGATGAAACAGTCAACGGGGATAAATTGTGTAGCAGAACGAGTAATAGAGCATTTTACAAATGCGTGTCGAGGAAATAAACTGACCGATTTACGACGTAGCAAAATAAACCAATGGGAGGAGACAGTGCGCGAGCGAGGAGCAACCATCAGCGACATAGCGAAATTAGAAACGTCGTTGAGATTTCCAATAACCGTTACAACAATAACCGGTGAAGTATTATATGAATCAAAGTATAAATCAAAGGGAGCCCCAATCAAAATTATTGATCATAATGAACACGCGTGGACGCCCGCGGTCACAATATTTCCACGGGATAGAACAGTAAAGTATATCCCGGGGGAATTCCTGGGAGAGGATGGTTTTCTCGCGGAGAGGAAACTATTTGATGCTATTGCTTGTTTGTGTAAAAACGACCCTGTGTCAGTGTGGTTACTTCGCAGCGCTGAAAACGATGCGGATACCTTTGATCAGTTTGTAAGACCAAACGGTGAATTATATCGCACTGAAGCGTTTCACAACAAGATGAAAAAACCGCCATGGAATTTGAAGAGCATGATGAACAACTGCTAACAAATTGTTTTACGATTCCATCGGTTGCGGCTCATGTTGCAGCAAGGAAAAATGCGTGGAGACCAACGCGCAAGGAATTTCTACCGGATGTACAATCCAGTTGTTTGGAATACTATCACGGTGGACTATGGAACACTGAATACAACCGCGACGCTATGATTTCCGTTGATATGGTTGCCTGTTATCCAGCGAGTTTTCTCGGGTATGGATCCGCCACTGAGTACTTTAAACGATTTGGACACCCCAGACATGAAATGACTCGTGTTGCTATTAATGGACCACTGCCTGATTTTGATTTAACCGGATTCGCTCGCATAGTATCATTTGAATTCGCGGCAGGACTTCATCGCTGTTGTTATATTTGGATCGGTAGACACATGACTGAAAAGAAGTGGCTGCCAATAGCGCTGCTACGGTATATGATTGATTGTAGCATGCTTGTATCGTTGATTGTCAGTGACGCGATTATATCATATCGGGCGCAGACTGAAGTCTGGTTACCAGAACCAGAGCGTCTAGATAACATAATTGACGAGTCCAGAAAACACATTGATGCCAACGAGGAATATATCATCGAATGGTCCAAAAGGATATTCAACCAACGAAACCGCGAGGCAAAAGATCTCGGTAGAAGAATAATCGGTAAGTTCACACAAGGTGGAAAAAACTGCGACTACAAACGATATTGCTCACGGCTGATTATAGATGACGCAGAATATGATTTCGTAATCAAGGACGCAGTGGCAAAAAATAGATACGTGAACTGCAAAACAGCTTTCTTGTCCAATGGAACAAAGTTGGGTACAGTTGTTACTTACGCTGATGGAGACAGCCCGGCATATCCACATTTGAGGGCGTCTATGCTGGGTTACGCCGCTATCAATTTATTCTCGATGATAAATAGATTTCCCGACACCGCGGTTAGAGTTGCGATTGATTCATTTTATATAGACGTAAAGTATAAGGGAAACATAGCCGAGTTTACTAGTCCGGACGAGAGTTGGGGTATATGGAGAATTAAAAATGAAATACGACGCGATTATTCCCCGTCAGCAAATGTCACCGTTGAAAATAATTACTTACGCGGTGATAATCTATCAGAATGGTCTAATGCACCACCGTGTTCTGATCCAATTTGTAGATATAAAACAGTTTATTTAAGCGGCTGTGGCGGGTCAGGAAAGACGACTCGGGCAATTGAATTATTTCGAACGCGGGCAAGTATAATCGTGCTTACACCGACCCATAGACTAGCGCGAGAGATAAAACAACGAAGTGTTGACGCCGTTACTTATCACAGCTTTTTTCGATACAGCGGCGGTGAGTGGACTCCTGATCGAATGGGGGAAAAATTTATTCCTGAGGTTATCATCTGGGATGAGATATGTACTGTTTCGTTAGATGTTTTACAAATGTTTCTTGAGTGGTTGCTGCGCGCGAATACAGCGGTGATAATGTGCGGAGATCATGGCCAACCACCACCATTTGTCGGCGAGGGTCCACATGATTGGTTAAAGGGTTTTGTGGACTATTATGAAGAAACCGATACTGATTACCGAGCACTTGATGAACAACTGCGCGAGGTTAAAAAATTAATCAGATTACAGCCGGATAGAGTTCAATGTGAAATAATCCGCGAGGTGATTCCGGAAACGCCGTTAAATGAATTCTGGGAAACATGGAGACCAAACGATTTAATTGTAGCGAGTAGAAAGATAGAGACACACTTCAGCGGAAGTTGTTTACGTTGCATAAGGAAAAGTTTCCAACACGCCCAGTGCCGTTATGTTATAGACCCGCGGACACACGGCGGCAGAACATTGAAGTTGAAATCCCGGGCCCGACAGCATCAGGGACAAAAAAACAAATTCTCGTGCTGAATGATATCGTGCTCGTTGATATCAGCGTCGTCGAGGACGCGCTACGTGCTGATAAATCCCCATGGACGCTAGGATACGCAACGACAATACATTCCTCGCAGGGATTAACCATCACGGACACAATTGTTTGGATAGTTGATAATCGCATCGAATGGTTGAATTTAGTCTATCTCGCAGTGTCCAGAGTACGGAGAATGAATCAGCTTCGAAGAATTGTTATTGACGAAGCCAGTGACAACGATGACATCATCGATGCTAGCGTCATTGATAGAAAACTCTCGGGTTACCGCCAACAGGATAAAAAAAAAGCAGCGGCGTTTTGATATTGATGCCGAATTAATAATTGCATTACGACAACAACAGAATAATCACTGCGCGAGTTGCAATTGTGTAATGCGCTGGCGTTATTCGGATAAAGACGCTCGCCAATTTACCGTGGACAGGATCGATAACAGTCTCGGTCATGTCAAAAGCAATGTGAGGTTAACTTGTCTTGAGTGTAATAGACGCAACGGCGCTAGTTAAGGCCACGTGGGGGTAATTGAGTATCATCAGGTATCACTTGTAGTTGCTCGCGTGTAAACCCCCGCTGTGGGGCAGTTGAATCCAGTCTATAGATCGGTGGTCTACCAGTTGATCGTGTTATCGTTGATATGTTATGCGTGGTAACACTCCAAATAGGATCAGTAGCTCTTTTTTTACCGCCTTCAAGCTCTCCTGGTTCTTACAGATATCTAACAGTGACATCGCCGAGAATCGGCTTGGAAACGCTATCTATTTTTGATCTTCCGGGTATATACTTTTTTTTAATCGCGTCGCTGGGCTTCATGTTGATTGCTCGGGTAATCTCGTTATTTAACACTGCAATTACGCCTGGTAATCTTTTAACCCATTCACGAGATCGTTTTTCCTGGATGAATTCTTTCGCGTATTGATATCCAAATAACCGTTCAGCAAGAGTCCGATTGAATCGTTCAACAATTGCCTGATCACGATGTAGCGCAGTATGACCTTGTCATATCGCGACGCTATGATGTTTCAGCGTTGATAAAACAGCGCCGCGAAATTCATTGCCAGGATCAACTTGTAATAGATTTGGCCAGCGCAGAGGACCCCTTCGGTAAATCCGCTCAAACGCATCGGCTACTTCAGTTGCTGACTTTGTTTTTAACGGCTCCGCTTGTTTGTATCGACTCGCAACATCAACTACGGTTAGCGCGTATTTGTAACCGTTGTCATGCGGCAGAAATAGTATATCAGCCTGATGAACTTCATTAGGTACGCTGACATCAAAGCGCGAAAAGTTGATTTGTTTAGGCGGTGGTAGATAAATTTGCCATATAGCCTGTTTGGATAACCAATTAGCCGCAGTGGCCTTTGTTACCTTTGCAGCGCTTGCGAGTTTACCAATTGCGGCCTTCCCCTTCCAGTATCCTCTCGGAGAATAATAGATGGATTCCATGTTGTTATTATAAACGCTAGCGTTTTCAATTATCAGCGCGAGAAGCTCCGCTTCCAATCATTAATTTACCTTTCATAGCCGATTTTACCAACCATGAAGCCAATTTTTCTTTGAATGATTTATCAGGAATAGCATTTAACGCGTGAATTAATTTTACATCCGCGATATGACGCTGTTGCAGATCACCGCTACGATAAGCTATATCATGTATCCGACATGCTTCGTCGATAGCGTTTATTGGATACTCACCGGGTCGCGGCTGATTTTGATCATTGAGTCTGATATCTAATCGTGTTCCGGGGCCACAGTAGCTATATCCTGGGAGGTGCTTTTCTCCTGGATACTTTGCCCACGGTGTTCCGGGGAGTTTTGATAACTTGGCTGCAATATCACCTCCTCGCTTTTTTTTAAAACGTCTCCGGGTCTAGCAGAAATAAATCTAAATTTCTTTGTACCGCATTGTACACACTTACCAGTAAGTGCCGATCTGTTATTTCTTGTTGTAACGGTTGTCATATCATTTGTGCCAGTACGCACTCTACACTTCACACAATATAGATCCATAATTTATGTATAGAGATATGAATATAATTGATTTTTCGGCAACTAAAACAAGAGAACCAGTTAAGCATGTTGCAGCGTTACCAAACTCGATCCGGATGATTATCATCGGACCATCTGGATCCGGCAAGACGCAATTATTACTTAATTTAATAATGAGATGGATGAAGTGGGATAAGTTGTATTTAATCGCCCCTAGCGTGGATGATCAACGATGCTACGAGGTGTTGAAAGATTTCAACGAGAATGCATCAGCGATCGCTGAAAAAAATGTTATTGAGTTTATTACAGATATCAATGATGCACCAGGTATTGATGATATTGATGGCGACGTTAACAATCTAGTCGTGTACGATGATGTTATGTTAGACAATCAAAAAAACCCAGCTAGGATATTTTCCAGAGGCAGGCTTAAAAACACCGACGTGATATATGTCACTCAACGATACACTCAGATTCCAAAAGTAATCAGAGACAACTGTAATATTCTTGCTGTATTCAACGGCGTTGATACACACACGCTACGAAATATTTGGCAGACATGGTGCGGCGGTGACATGGACTTTAATGGTTTTCGAAACTTTTTTAGTCATGCTCAGTCGACCCCACATGGATTTGTAACGATAAATTTACATGATCCTCGGACACAATATCGTATCGGACTTGACCAAATATTCGGTTAGTTGTAAATAATTTTCATTGTAAATAACTTTTTAGCAGCAGGGGGGGCAATGACATTGACGCGGTCGTCGCTGTGTTTACCGGACGCTGACGACGCTGGGATCGGCGCGCAGAAAGTATTAATTAAACCAAATGACGATTGGACGACCCCCCCGACGACAACGTCGTTTTTTTTTTACCGGGCGCTGACGACACCGGATCCACTGAGTGCAGAAAGTATTAATAAAGCAAAATAACGATTGGACAAAATGTCCGATTCGCCCCCCCCTGCTGCTCCATCAATACACTATGGGATGTGAGTGACTGTGGTGAGATCAAACATTCAGCACAGGAATACAGGCACAGACAGCCAATACAATGCCATCAGTGTAGTAGCTTTGGACACAAAGCCAAAACTCACACTAGATTTATGGAATAGGAATGGGCAACGAGGCCATCTGAACTCCACAGGAAGACTATTCAGCAGGAGGACCAATATATCTATCAAGGACTGTCATATACACCATGTATCCCTTGTCAAAATAGATTTGATCCTCTTGCTGATGTATGTTCTGAATGTGGAAACTTACCAGCTACTTGTACAGATTCAAATATGACTGATAGTTCAGATTTATGCAAAGATTATAAAAGTAGAAAATGCAATTGTGTAAAAACTAATTTTTTATACAGTAATGATAGTTGTAATGATGATCACTGTGAACATAGTTTTTTTTATTGTCTCCTTGAGTGCTGCTAATAGCACTGAAATTAATCTCATGAATTTAGGTGTTTCTAGCAAAGGTTTACAGATAGGTCATTTAAATATTCAGGGTTTTAATGGAAATATTGATCAAGTGAAGTTATTGCTAACCTCTCCAGATAATAATATCCATTTATTTGGACTCTAGGAAACAATGTTAACAGAAAATCAGGGTGAAAATTTCTTGTATATCAATGGCTATGACAAACCTTATAGAAAGGATAGGAAAGCAGGTGGTGGTGTGCTCCTTGTGGATGTTAGAACTGGTATTATTTGTAAATAGAGACCTTCTCAACTATCAAATAAAAGGGAATTGGATGAATTTTATTGCTTTGTTAGGTATGGAGCAACTAGTAAATAAACCCACCAGAGTAACATCTACCTCTAAAACACTTATAGGTCATATTTATACCAATACAAAAGAAAATGTTTTGGAAGTAATGGTTCCAAAGATTGGTATAAGTGACCACTTTGCAATTTTGATAACACATAAAGTCAATGGCAAATAATAAAAAAATAATATCCATAAATCCATTACTTACAGATCTTTTCAAAACTTTGATACTGTTAAATTCCTAGAAGATCTGAAACAGATTCCATGGAATACAGTCCAAATCTTTGAAGATATTGATGATGTTTTAGATACTTGGACAGATCTGTTCATCAGTATAGTGAACAAACATGCCCCTTTAAAAACACACAGGATAAAGAAAGACCACCAGCCAGGCTGGATCTCCCCAGAAATTTTAGAAGCAATAAAGCAAAGAGACCAACTAAAATCAGTAGGAAATCAAGCTGAATACAGAGTTTGGAGGAATAAAGTTAATGATATGTCAAGCCAAACAAGCTCACTACAGAAAAATGCTGGATGAAAACCAAAATAACCCAAAAGCTATCTGGAAAGTGTTTACAGGGTTTGATGCAGGCAAATGTAAGAGTAAAAACTGAAATTGTATCCCTCAATCATGAGGTCATTTATACTGCCAATCCAAATCACATCTAAAATATTTTTAACAACTTCTGTGTTCAAATTGCTGAAAAACGTAAAGAACCTATAACTTCATCGCATCATCTGGAGCTCAAACATTTTTGTGCTAAAAAAACAAACAATATAAAGTTTGAAATTCCTGAAGTGAGTCCAGAATTTGTGTTTAATTATATTTAAAAATGGATGATTGTAAACTACAGGACTTAATATGATTGGACCAAGGCTACTAAAGGTAGCTGCACCTGCAATTGTAGAGAGTATAGCTTTCATTTGCAATGAAAGTATTAGGTCTAATAAATTTCCACAAACATGGAAAACTGCCAAGGTTATACCATTGCATAAAGCAGGAACAAATCTTGATGTAAGTAACTAAGACCGATCTCTATCCTTCCTTGTCTCTCCAGATTATTAGAAAAACATGTACGTGATTCTTTTCTCAACTATTTGAACATTTATGATCTTATTCATGATAAACAGTCTGGCTTTCACCAGAATCACTCTTGTGAAACTGCACTTGTATCTTTGATTGATAAATGGCTGAAAGCATTAGATCAAGGAGAAATGGTAGGCACTATTATGGTTGATTTTCATAAAGCTTTTGATCTTGTAGACCATGAAATTGTGCTTGAAAAACTAAAAATCTATCAATGCAGTGAAAACTCCCTAAACTGGTTTACTTATTACTTAACCGATAGTGTGCAAAAAGTATCATTAAATGGTCAATTTTCTGAAAGTAAAAATATTAATTGTGGAGTACTACAGGGATCTATCCTTGGATCTCTGTTATTCATTCTATTTATCAACGATTTACCTCTTAAGATTGGAACTTCAGTTTCTTCCACTGACCTCTATGCAGATGTTACTACACTGTCTGAAATGGGTAAAACCAAAATGGTACTTGAAAATAACTTACAAGATGCTCTCAACAGACCTCAAGTATGGTGCAAGGAAAACAGTATGATCATAAATCCAGAAAAAAACGAAAGCCCTATGAGTTACAACACAACAAAAGCGAGCAAGTCTAGATAGCAACAAACTCCAGGTTCTTTTTGACAATGTGAGCCTTAATATGACCTCTCAAGATAGAATTCTTGGTGTATTCATAGATAACAATCTTACTTGGTCTATTCACATTAAACATGTTTTAAAAAAGGTTAATTCTTATCTTTGGCTACTGAGGAAAATCAAAACATACATTCCTCTTCAGCATAGGGTCATCTTTTATAAAAGTTACATTCAGCCATATCTGGACTACTGTAATGTAATTTGGGGTAATACCTTTAATTCAAACATAACAACACTTTTAAGACTCCAAAAGAGGGCTTGCCATTTAATTCTAGCTCAAAGTATAGACAATTTTCAGGATGCAATGAATAATATAAAGGTTTTAACAATACATGAAAGAACATTTCTTAGAAAGGCCAAATTAATGTATAAAGTGTCCAGAAAAGACATTCCTGTCTATCTAAGCAATATCTTTCACCAAAGAGATGCTGATGGTACTCCAAATTTAAGGTCCATAAGAAGTAAAAATTACATTATACCAAGGCCAAAGAAGGAATTGTTTAAAAAAAGTTTTCAGTATACTGGTCCATTGGCATGGAACAATATTCCGTGACATAAGGCAGGCTCCTAGCATTTCTTCTTTTCATAATCATTGTCTTAAATGGATGAAATTTTTATAAAATTGAACAGTTCTTGTACAAAAAATACCACCTGCTTTTCTGTAATTTTGCATCATTTTCATAGTTGAATTTTTCAGTGCAGGATTATATTTTGTTTTATATATGTTTATGTTTTCACAGATGCCTGTGCATGTGTTCCAGACTTGATAATTTGAATTTTAAAATTACTTAATTATTTAGTGTCAAGCCAGATTCTTCACATCATGTTGTATGTACTGTATATATTGTACTTAACAGCTAGAAGGCCTCAAGGTAGATTAGTTCTGTAAGTAATTGAGTTACCTTCTCTAAATAAAGTCTTTATTATTATTAATAACAGGAGTATCACAAATTAATACCAAGTGTAATTGATTGCATAGCACTTGCTTATCTCATTGCCTGTAACCAACAGGAGTATCACAAATTAATGCCTTGTGTAATTGATTGCATAGCACTTGTTTATCTCATTGCCTGTAACCATTAGGAGTATCACAAATTAATACCTGGTGTAAATGATTGCATAGCACTTGCCTATCTCATTGCCTGTAACCAACAGGAGTATTACAAATTAATGATTGGTGTAATTGATTGCATAGCATCTGCTTATCTCATTGCCTGTAACCAATAGGAGTATCACAAATTAATGATTGGTGCAACTGATTGCATAGCACTTGTTTATCTCATTGCCTGTAACCAACAGGAGTATCACAAATTAATGATTGGTGTAATTGATTGCATAGCACCTGCTTATCTCATTGCCTGTAACCAAAAGGAGTATCACAAATTAATGCCTGGTGCAAATGATTGCATCACACCTCTTATCTTGTTGCCTGTAACCAGCTGGAGTACAAAAAGTTAATGCCTGGTTGGAATTATTGCATAGTTTTGCATTATCTACAATCATGACAAAATACCCAATATTTTATATTGGAAACTTGGAAATGTTACATGTTTGTTAACTTCATTCTTCATTATTTTCCTAAAGGTGACTAAAGAAGAGAAGGCCACTCTTGGGAAAGAGATCCACATGAAGACTGGTGCTATGTATGACAGAGTTGTTCGGATTGTGACACACAATGACCTTGACCATGAAGGAGTGCTATTGGCAATAAACAAGATCCATTATGTGCTGAGAGAGCTATCTGTGATGGACAGTAGGAATGTGATGGCTAGTCTGGTTCAATGAGTTCAGAAGGTTTCTAATGTTATGTACATCTGAATTTTGCATTTAACTTTTGTCCATAATTGAAGATTATACTTTAAGACACTGATCATTTGTAAACAACATATTTCAGAAGCTTGGTTTTCCCTGGGAAATTCTATTGTATACCTGATGTTTTGTCATAATGTATACGTGAATTTAAGATCAAGGCCTGAACTTGTTTACCAGTTTGGTATTTCCTGAAAGTGAACTTGTTTATGAATTTGATGGGAAAATGACATATCCTGGGCAGTTTGTATATAATGGAATTAGTAGGCAATTATTTAATCATACTGTAAGTTTAGTCTCAAGAACCAGTGTTAGTTGCATTCAGATATCATTTGAGAGAAATCATTTATTTATTGGAATTGCAAAGTGCTTATTAACTTTGGGACTAAAACAATATTTTGGGATAATTGTGAATTCATTCCAAGACATTCAGAATTATATCATTGTGATACATCAAGATTATAGGTAAATCTACAAATTCAAGGCTGTTTGCACATCAGCACATTCAAGACCTGAAATTCATTCAGAATATTCTATACCTTTGGACTTGTGATAAAACATTTAGGATTTTTTTGGTGATTTCACTGACAATACTGTAAGTTCCTTATTCTAGGCAAATAAATTATTGATTGAATTTTACAAAATTTGTTGATTTTGCTTTTTCTGTTACTTGTTTAAAACCATAAAGTTGTAACACTGTAGACCATATTATATCTTCAACATTTGCAGGAATCTTCTGCATTTTTGAGCCATCTCCACTAGATTTCTGAAAGTGACTAGATTTCCAGCATTTAAAATTGAAAGAAGATAATATTATCTTGTTAAATTTCTGTTTGACGAAATTAATTGCCTTCTTTGCAAAAGATAGAAAGGTGTTTGAGAGAATATGACATAATTAGAGTAATACTTAAGATAGAAAGCAAGTATCAAACCTCTGATATTATGATAATAAAATTACTTTATGAACTCTCAAGCTTGACTCTTCTCCTTTAACTGTATGAAGTGCACGTATCATGTTATATATCGATTTATATGGAAGAGTTTTAACCAATCTAAATAATTCCAAATTAATGTTTTAGTTTCAAGAATATTATCATGCACTTTGCATAAATAAATCCACCGAAACTAAAAACTGAACACAACAATAAGACTGATTTGGCTTTGGATGTTAAGGCAAGAATGAGTAATTTTTCAAGTAAACAACATTGATATAAAAAGCTAAGGTGCATTAATAGAACCAGGATGTAGGTCAGTCTCCTCTCTATAGCATTCGTAGTTGACAAGTTTAGAAATTCCCAAGTGGAAAACTGATGTGCTAGACTCAGATTCAGATAAACATGTTCACCTCCATTAATAATGATCTGAATATTTAATTTATAATCTTAGAGAAATATTAGCTATTGTATTATGTTTTTAAAATGTCGGGCACACCATTAACCGTTTACCTCATGCAAGCGCCTTTGGACACCTCATCTCCATTTGCATGGAAGTGCTTTTGGATGCCTCTACCCAATTTGCATACAAGTGCCTTTTGATGCTTCTACACCATTCTCATGGAAGCACCTTTTGACGCCTGCTGTGAACATCAGCCATTTTGAGCAGGTTTTCATAGTGCCACCTTTGGGGAAAACTCCCTACTAGATACTACATTCATTGATGTGAATGACCATTACATCAGATCACGTGGTCACTGTTTATGCTTTGGTCGAAATCTACTATTTAAAGTAACTGTATTCTCCACTCTCCAAAATGGAGGTCACGGATTTTGTTCAGTACTTACTCAAGTTTTCACGATTAGAATCACAACTTTGAAAGCTTCAATAACTTAGGTAAAGGCTCTGATATTGATTTAGGCAGCAATTAGTTTTTATAAATTATCAAATTCAGATGATTTAGTGATGTAGACGTAGACAAAGAACTTGTAAATTTAGAGTATGAGAAATGGCAGTTACGGTTGGTCACGCAGCTACACTGACTTGATGGTGAACGAGTTCTCTCAAGATTTTAAAGCACATAAAAAAAAATCTTTCGTGAAAAATAATTATACAGCTATAACAATAGGATTTTACTCTTAAATCTTTCCATATATAATATATGTGTACCAAAAATATGAAATGGTTAAAATTGCTGTTAAACGTAACATACACTACACTACTTAATAGGCCTATGTGTATGGAGTCAAAAAGGTAACAGGTGTTCTATTTATAGTGCACTGCACTGGGTAACTTTGCTATATGTATATTGAAGGGCTAAAAAGCCATACACTCCATGAGGTAAAGGGTTAACTTCATTTTGGACCAAGGTCAATTACAAAATACAGATATACATAACATAATTATGGAAAAAAGGCCAACAAACAATACAAATATACACTTAATAACATATTTTGATAAATTAAAACTCTTGGGATTTTTTGGGTAAACTAGCTCAATATTAGAGACTTTGCCAAATAAGACCAGTCATTACTAATTTTTTGGCAAGATGGTATTATTATTCAGAACATGTTTGTTGTTGAAGAGTAATAAATGCGACATTTACTGATGGCATTTGCTGCTGAAATTCTCCAGTATTTGTGTCCAATCTCTAGCACTGTTTTGCATGATTTTATATAAAACTAAGACATCTATTTTAAAATGATGTGGTTCAAATAAAAGAGTGGTGTTTAATCATACACTATCAGTTGCATTTTGCAATAGTACACTGTTGAGAGAGAGAGGTGGTATCTTTGACACAGGAAAATATGTTTGTATACTTTAATGTCATTATGTAAATACTACATTTTTGCTAGGGTGATATTGTATGTTTTCACCATAAGAAAATATGTCAGCCAGGGTAGTTTATTATACTGAATGTTGGTCAGTAAGCACTCTGGTGACTGTAAATTACCCTCTCTATATATAGAACCAAATCTTCTGTACAAATTTTGTCAGTAAGCACTCTGGTGACTAATTACCCTGTGTATGTACAGAACCAAATTGTCTGTACAAATTTTGTCAGTAAGCACTCTGGTGACTAAATTACCTTGCACATATTTAAAAATATTTGTACTGTTATCAGACATCACAATAAACAAACAAGCCAACAGAAGAAAAAAGTCACATGGATTTGAATGAAAGTCAATTGCACACTAAAAAAAACCCTGTTACTAAAATACCTAACAGGGCAGTTTCTGTCAAATGCATTGAATGTTGACCTTTTTTTGCCACTAGTTTTCTAGAAATTATAATTTAGGAGGGAGCTCATAGTACAATATTGGGGATTTACATATACTGTCCATTGCAACTAGCAACAAACTGCTCTGTACTGCATAAGCTATGGTTACAGTACAAACCACCAGTTTGCTCTTGATGATAGCATAAAGATGACCCTGATCATTTCAAGCTGAAATTCTTTTATACCATTTTGAACTCTTATTGAGTCTGAATGGAATTCTTTTAGACTGCTGTGAACTCATTGAGTCTGAATGGAATTTTTAGGCTTGTGGACTTACAAGAAGCCTGAATGGAATTCCTTAAGACTATTATGAACTGATTAAGAGTTTGAATGGAACTATTTTAGACTTGTGAACTCATAAGTAGCCCAAATGGAATTCCTTATGACTGTTATGAATGCATTAGGAGTCTGATTGGAATTTCTTAAGACTGTTATGAACGCCTTAGGAGTCTGAATGGAATTCCTTAAGACTGTTGTGAATGCATTAAGAGTCTGAACTGAACTCCTTTAGATTCTGAACCCTTAAATCCCAAATCTCATGTCGGCACCATAGAGGGATGGACCAAATAAAAGATTGCTTGGCAGGGCAAAGTTTGGTGTGAGCCTGCTGTGAAGGCTTGCCAAAAACCTGAAACTGGTTAGCTAATAAAGTTCTGGTTTTCCACAAAGGCTTTATTATGGGATTGGAAGAACATTATCTGATGAAGTCAATGCCACCCATGGCTGAAAATTGTTAGATGAGTATGCTGATTGTGAAAAAGGTGACATTTTTCACCAATTTACCTACCCTATGTTTGCCTAGTGAGCTACTAGGGGAACCATTCCAGTCAAATGATCAGATCAGTTTCACCAAAAATAAAATCGTCCCAACTCGCTCATTGCATGGTCAGACAAAGGGCATACTGTCTGGTCCATCACCAACAGGTGAAAACTTAAAGCACCAAATGACCTGAGGCACTCTATATTGGGACATTAAATGTCTGGACATTGCTAGAATGTGGCACTACCATAATGCTGGAAATGGAACTTGAATGCATGGACATTTCAATAATGGGTCTGAAGAAGGTGAGATAGCTGGATTCAGGCAAGATGCCAGCAGGAAGGGACAAGTTTCTGTGGTCAAGAAGAGATCACACCCAACCAAGACACGCTGAAGATGTCATGGCCCCCTCAAAAAGTGCAACTATGGCTCAGTGCACATGGCAGGCAGTCTATGGCCACATAATATAGACCACTTTTAAGCCTTGATATAGCAACATGATGGTGATTGTGGTGTTTGCCCCAACAAACAAAGTCCCTGATGTGGACAAAAACAGTTTCTGTAAGACACTGGAAGTCATGATGCATATGGTAAAACAAAACAGGACTTTAATGCAGTCTCTGGCACAACACAAAAGCCATATGGGAGTGGTGTAACAAATGTCAATACTGACAGACTGTCTGAATTCCATATAAGAAACAGCCTGAAAATTTGTGGCTCCTGATTCAGATTACTAGAAATCTATTGCAATTCATGAATTTCAAATGATGGTTGGGCATGCAAGAAAATTGATCACATCCTTGTAAATGGTAAGTAGAAGGCAAACTCAATTGCCAGACTTCATCTCATTGAATTTTACTGACCATAAACCAGTCATTGCTGACATTAAACCAATCTAAGTGCTGCCACGATCGTGTTCGAAATCTATGATATGACATAACCAAACTGAATGTATACAGCTGGGAGTGTTTCCGTGATTCCATAAACAAAACAAACTACTTATGTGACAAGCAATGAGTGTAAAGAAAAAAGAAGATTGGTTTTCAAACAAAACACTGCCAGATTTTGACATGAATTAGCAGCCTATTGCAACCTCCACAAGAAACAGCGATGGATAAGTTCTTTTTGTAATCACTGGTTTAACAGGTTTTCAGCACATGACAGGCTATACATGGTGGCCAATATATCTGGTGGATGAAGAACCCAGGAAGAAATACCAACCCATGGGAAGCCACTGGCAAACTTTCTCACATATGTTGGCTGTGCCCACACAGAGGTGAGATGTCAGTGATCAATACAGGTGAACACCTTAAACCACTGTCACCCAAGTTCCCGCTGTGGATAAGCAAAATTTGGCTGATAACCCAGCTACAAAGGCAGAGGAGGCTTTAGCGTGAGACTGGATCAGGGATGCATTTTCTAATTTCAGTAACTTGTGCAGACCAGTTTCAGGAACAGCATCTAGCTCCAATGAAGATTTGGTTGGCAAGATTCAATGTGGCAGCAAGAGCTAGAACAATGGAGAGGACAATACTACTGGTTGCTAAATGGGCTCGCTGGAGTTTGAAGATGCTGTAAATATAGCTTCACCAGCTCAGAGTATAAATGCTGATTCACTAACAGAAACTGAGATAGCTGTGGCACTTAACAAAATGAAAAATGGGAAAGCAGCCAGTACATGTGGCATGACAAGCTAAATGCTGAAAACTGGAGATGAGGGCTGCATAGCATAACTAACCAAGGTTTTTCATTCTGTATGGGAGACAGGCAATATTTGTGATGATTCAAAAAAGAATATTCTCCTGCCCTTCTACATAAGGATAGTAAGTGGGATTGTAGTAATTACCACATTACCTAAGCTATCATTTTTCATTTTACACAAGGGCAGTAAGTGGGACTGCATTAATTACCTTAGCATTTCCTAAGCTATCATTTATTATTTTACACAAGGGCAGTGAGACTGCAGTAATTACAAAATTACCTAAGCTATCATTTTTCATTCTGCTTCAAGGGCAGTAAGACCGCAGTAATTACCACAGCATTACCTAAGCTATCATTTTTTCATTCTGCATAAGGGCAGTAAGTGGGACTGCACTAATTACCATGGTATTACCCTATCATTTTTCATTCAACACAAGGCCAGTAAGTGAGACTGCATTAATTACCATTGCATTACCCAAGCTATCATTTTTCATTTTACACAAGGGCAGTAAGTGGGACTGCAGTAATTACTAAGGCATTACCCTAACTATCATTTTTCATTCTGCACAAGGGCAGTGAGACTGCAGTAATTACCATGGCATTACTTAAGCTATCATTCTTCATTCTGCACAAGGGCAGTGAGACTGCACTAATTACCATGGTATTACCCTAGCTATCATTTTTCATTCTGCACAAGGGCAGTAAGTTGTTGTTGTTGTTGTTGGGTTTAACGCCATTTTTCAGCAGATATGCTATACATGGCGGCCAGTAAAATTGGTGGAGGAAGAACCCTGGAAAACCCCCGAGAAGAACCACCGACTCATGAGAAGCTACTGGCAAGCTTTCTCATGTACCCACACTAGCCGAGCAAGGGCAGTAAGTGGGACTGCACTAATTACCATGGTATTACCCTATCATTTTTCATTCTGCACAAAGGCAGTAAGTGGGACTGCAGTAATTACCCAAGCTATCTGTACTATGATCAGAGTGAAAGACCATTTACTGGAACTGTGCAGGAAAGAACAGTGTCTTTACATCTGGTAGGTCAACCACGGACTGCATATATATGTGCAAAACATTGATACAAACCCATGAGGAATACAAGCAATCACTAAGTATATCCTATGCTGACCTGAAAATTTCTTTCAAAATAGCTGACAGAGCTGCCCTGCAGCTTCAACTCAAGAGTACAGGACTCACTGGCAAGGTCATCAACTTAATGAAACACATTTATAACCAATAACATAAGCTGCATCAGAGTCAACAGTGAATGTCTGCAGTGGTTTCATATAAACAGCAGCATTCAGCAGGGATGTATCATTGCACAAAATGGACTGGATGCTGGAACAAAAGGTATGGAAGGGATGGCTGGATACAAACATATGTGAACAAATCTTTACAGACTTAAATTATGGTCATGATGTCACTCTACAGAGTTGCTATAGGTCTTACTTAACAGCCTGGACATCATTTAGTAGAAAGCAAAATTTGCTTACCTTGAGATCAACTAGAGTAAGAGCAAAAGCAAAATGACCAGTTAACAAGCCATAATGTCAGCAAAAACACCACAGTGGGTACAAGGTTGAGATAGGAGACTCAGTTCACATACCTTGGCTTTTCATTCCACAGCTCATGTACCAGCAAACCAGATCAAAAACCACATCAAACTGAATCATATATGCATTAAAACCATGGGTTCATCTGGCACTCAAAGATCAGCCTTGTTACAAACATCCAACTGTACAACATGTACATTCTAACATCCAACTGTACAACACGTACATTCTATCAGTCTCGCTGTATGGTGTGGACACATGGACACATAAAATGGCAGTGGTTGAAAAGATTAATGCCTCTGACGATTGGTGCCTCGGAAGCATCCTCTGTATCACAAGCATCCAACCCATCATGAATACAAAGATCAGAGACAGAATAAAGCAGTATACTATCATGTCTCAACACCCACATTGCTAGAACTGACATGGATCACAACTGGGCACTTCAAACTGTAATTGGAAAACCAGCCTGTGGTGTAGGCAACCGGTGGCAAGATTAACTAGCACCATGCTCTGAAAGGTGGAGCAGTACCTCAAGGAGTTCAAACTGAATAATACACCACCGGATGGCCATGTGGTCTAAGTCAGTTGCCATTACAGATCAGTCCAATCTAACCTATGTCCAAGTTTGTTAGAGTCTCAGCTTGGCCAAAGTATCTTGCCAATAACCTCCTGGCAGTTCTTCCTCCAAAAAATACGCTGGTTGCCATATATACAGTGAGCAAAATTGCCACCAGCCTGCCTGTCCAATTTCATGGAGGATGGAGGCAAAAGATGAGTATTAGAAACCAAGTGAAAAATAAAAAAACTGACTTGTTTCTAATGATCACTAGTGAATCTGGGAGTCTGAATGGAATTGCAGAGAACATGCAATCCTGAGTTAATGAAAATCTCCATATTCTTTGAACTATTTAATAGACATAAGAAATTAAATGCTGATAAATCACATGGAGTTTTTTCTCTTTCTTTGAATTTGCTGATGCAGTATAATTAGAACTGTAAAATGATTCAGCTGAACAAAGAAGCAATCAGATTTTATTTCAATAAATTTTGTGTATGTGCGTGTATATATCATCCACAGATTCCTAACTGGGTTAAAGTAGTGAATACATAATAAAAAAAAGTAAGCACTCTGCCTAATGACATTTGTTTTATTTTATAAAAATTGTGTAAATGTATACAGTTTTTCAGATTCCAAGGAATATTAAAATTCATTCTATTTTTTTATATACAGTTTTAAATACTGAAGTACAAAATATGAAAGTCTTGATCTTTAACATAATACAAATTAAATAAAACCCATTTCAAGACACAAGAATATAATCCAAGATGTGTAAGAATGAGATACATCTGTAGTTTAAAATCTCCAAAAGAATGAGTCGTCAGGACACGGTGAATAGCTTTCTGTTGGCTTTGTCACTGGGAATAGGCTTTATGCTTGGAGTGTTGTTTGTCTTTTTGGGCGATTGTTTGATGGGGGATTGAAAGCAGGTCCTGCATACAGCTAGATACTTGTCAGTTCCTCCTATCACCTCCACCTGGATTGAGAGAATATATTAAATATACTTTCAACAAGGACAATATATACTTACTTTATTACTAAAAAGAAAAAGAATTCAAGGTTAAAGTTTATAGATTTAGGTATATTAAAGAGTGGACTAATTTAATGATTTCATATGCAGACATTACACACTTGTTTGCTTATGCAAGTGCCAGTGATATTAACTAATGAGTGACAAGTAAACTGCTGGGTGTATCATTTTATTATGTGGCTTTTTTATTGCATTAAGTCACGGATGAACCAATTTGGAAAACAAAAGTAGAATTAATCTGTATGTACTTGTTTAAATCTGGCCATGTGTTTAGTAGTAAACGATGTTTTTGATTTAAAAAAAAGGAAAAAAAACCTTGATTAGATGAAAGTACTTTGTTACAAGTATTTTTCTCTATGATGAGGATGTGAATGCCTATCTTTTTGCTCTGATGTCAACCCCTAGCAATGTGAAATAAGAGTGGTAACCCATACCAATGTGAAATAGGAATGCCAACCACTACCAATGTGAAATTGGAATGCCAACCCCTACCAATGTGAAATAGGAATGCCAACCCCTACCAATGTGAAATAGGAATGCCAACCCCTACCAATGTGAAACAGGAATGCCATCTTCTACCAAAGTGAAATAACAATACCAACCCCTACCAATGTGAAATAGGAATCGCCAACCCCTACCATAGCTGCCAACCTTCCAGGCTCACAATTAGTGAAAATAGGGATAAAAAGTCGTGAATTTGGACATGAATTAGTGAAAAATACCATGACAATAACTCCATCCACTCTGACCTTCAATACTACACTATATCAAGTTCGCAATATAAAACTAAAACACTACATGTATGCAGAAATATTAATTTATCAAGACATGATACTGTGGCAGACTCTGACTTCCTCAAATTGCTGACAGATTTTCTGCAGCTAAGGAGGCCCTAAAGTCTGTCTAATTTTTCCTCACTAGAGAAAATACTCTTTCGCTGTCACTGCTGCTGTGAGGAATGTACAGGAGCTGCAGCACTTTTGGTTCTTCCACAGGAAAATTTATAAATGATTTTCGAGTCCGGGAACATTTGTCAGAACAAATGTTTAGCAAGGTACTGTATCCAGCTGATAAAGGTAGACTGTGTTCGACAAGAAAACTCACAAATAATGCTTCAGTGTTGGTAGCCTGCAGGTCTTCCGCCGATGGCTTAAAATATTCCCGAGGTGAAATCTGCAAATTCTTAATCTTCCAAACTTCTATGTGTTTTTTGCAACCAATGTGCTTCCTCACATTGTCTCTGCGTTGGCACACTGAGTACAAAAAGCATGATGAATATCAATGTTTAATGGCAGAATGCACGGCCAATTTTTTATATATTCCAAATTAAACTTCAATTTTTGAGTAATACATTTCTTTTTCCTTGGTGGTGTAGACATTTCCAAGATCTTACATGCGATGCTTAATGGTAACTCAAATCAGTGTTGGTGACGCATGCGCAGAGCAAAATTCCGGTTAGGCCCAGTTTCTCTCAAAAGCGTTTGTAAAACTACTCTTATACATATAGATTAAAATAGGCTAAAATGCTTGCTACCAGGCCAACTGTACTAATCAGCTGTAGATCTACTAATATTGTGACCAGCAGTACCGGACCATTTCGGCAACTGCAAATATCACGACAAGCGCTTAACGGGAAATCGGTTATTTTATTAAAGATTTAAAATAATTGAGGATTGGAGAATTTGTGAATTTTTGGCTTGTGGCATGAATCCGTGAAACGCTGAAAAAGTTGTGAAATTCACACCAAATTCGTGAGGGTTGGCAGCTATGCCCTACCAATGTGAAATTGGAATGCCAATCCCTACCAATGTGAATTAGGTAGGAATCCCAATCCCTACCAGTGAAAAGTAAGAATGCCAATCCTTACCAATGTGAAATAGGAATGCCAACCCCTACCAATGCAAAATAGGAATGCCAACCCATACCAATGTGAAATAGGAATGCCAACCCCTACCAATGCAAAATAGGAATGCCAACCCATACCAATGTGAAATAGGAATGCCAACCCATACCAGTGTGAAATAGGAATGCTGGCTTAAAGATCTTAATCTGAGCATACAAATTGGAAGACTTCAAATTATCATAAAACAATTTATTTTCATCATTAAATCTTACTGATTTAAAGTGGCTTTTGGTTAAAATGTGCTTCCTAAATTCATCTTCTTCACCATGTGACATGCTTAAGTCAGACAAGAAACACATAATAGTCATCCAATACTGATACTTTGAAAAAAATATTATTTAGACATAATCCTCATTGACTGAATTAAGTTCTACTTTTGCAACTTCTCAGGACTGATATGATTCCTGACTGATAGATATTCAAATGCTTTCATGAAACAAGTGCTAAGATACTTAGGTAAGCTTTCACAAATAAATTACCATCACACACTGCAAGCATTTCTGTGATCTAGAAACACCTGCAAGCATTTCTGTGATCTAGATACAACTGGGATCAAGATCTGGTTACCTACATAAAATTATATCTAACCTTAAAATCAGAATCTGACAGAAGTGAATCTAATGTATTTTAAATTTAAAGATAGGACAGCTTAGTTCAAAATTGTGTCATCTCTGCTCTATATGTGTTTACGTTGGCACAGCTTCTGTGGGAGATGGATCTTAGAACAAGATACAAAAAATTAAAATGGGATTGTTTCTACTTTACCCTGAGCATAAAAAAAATCATAAATCTTGTGACATAGAGTAGGATGATGTAACATCCCTCAAAACTGATACATAGCAGCACAAGCGAAAACCTGATGTATTGGAATCATACCTGTGGCATGAAAAATGTGACTCTAAATGGAAGTATGAACAAGGGTAACACTACTGCTCCTTCCATAGTCACGTTAAGGCATAAAAAAAGGATTTAAAATTAGACTTAGTCAGCTAAAGAGTGGGATGTATCTAGAGATCAAGGCTTTCCACTCTTCAAAAAGTTCAAAATCAACGTTAAAAGAAACTCTTTCAGATATAGGTATTAAATTGTACTTGAACCAAAATTCTGTTTAAAGGTAATGTGATGAATTTATTTTGGTGGTCAAAATTTTCTGTGATTTTGCCAAAAATATTTTATCCATACTCAAGTTTATAAATTGGTGAAAGAGATTTTTTCATAAAAGTATCTTTCATTGTTGGGTCTTTAAATTCATTTTGTGGAAAGCATGAAATCGACATTGTTACCTCATGAAAACAGTATAAAAATTTTATTTGAGACAACCACTTACTGAAGTTTCTTGGGTTTTCCTTCTGGTGAAGTGACCCTCATTGTTACACTTCATGCAAACTGCAGACAGCTTGATGACACTCTCAGCTATTGGTACAAGCTGTAAGATATCTCCAAAACCCTGAATAAAAATTACATAAATTACTGAACATTATGCTGACAGCATCTGAATGCACTATAATAGGGAGTTTTACACAAAAAGATAGAAAGTTGCATCCAAGTTTGCTAAAGTTCTGTTCATCATAATTATCTCCAATTCTCCATAAAGTGAGATGTTGATAAATAACTAGTAGAAAACTGATTTCAAATCAGTTCCTATATTTTTGCATGCAAAGTCTTTTTTTTCAAAGTCCTGATAAAGGTACATGTATCAAGTACTTATTTAGATTCTGGCGTCTCATTAGTCTAAAGTCACCAATCCCTATCTATAATTAGCTTGGAAAACAAGTTGGGAAATGGGCCAAAGAATTACATACACTCACATTTTGCCTAAACAAAACTGTATGTGTACTGAATTAGTCAAAGTCTTTCTGCATTATATATGGAATATTCTGTGTTACACAGAAAGGAGGAGTCTGGTTGAAATTCTACTAGACTAAATGTGAAACCTTAAAAAAAGTTAACATTATTACTGAAAGATGCAAATTTTGACTAGATACAAGTTTAAACATGCAAAATTATCTTACTCTGTCAGATGCATCATTCTCTCCACCACACCACACCAATAATTATTAAAATGGAAACAGAAAATAAAATTTTCCATTTTCAAAGACAGATGTAGCCCTACAATGATACCAAATAATCTGGAATTTCTAGTTGCACTACCCGATTTTTTTCTACCCAAAATTGGCCCGTGGTCGAGATCAGATTTTGTGTCCGGATTTGAGACTTTTTGGTCTCAGATCTAAGGCAAACTGGTAAGAACTGCAAACAGACAGATGAACCTTTGCAAAAAGAAGGATAAGATGGGTATTTGGAATAAAGAGTGGTTTCAATACTAAAATAAAAAATAATGGCTCCGTTTAGCCAAAAAAAAAAAATTAGAACTCCAACTTTTACCCTTCTGCTCATGCGCGAGCCAAATAGCCAAGAAAAACGATGTTTCTAACACAGCTAGGCAATATGTTATTGAAAGATCACCTGGAATTTGGTGTTTTTGGATCTACTCAGAAATAGCTTTCAAAATGTGTTTCCTATTCAAATTTCAGGCGAAAATGACAAAAACCTCTAGGGGTTAATGTGTTGAAAAAGGTATGTTCATATATTCCTTAATAAAACAGGATGTTCATAAATCACTTAAAAAAACAGGATGTTCATACATCCCTTAAAAAAGTATTTCAAGAAGTTTTCAAAAACTTTCAAGTTTGCAATGGGTGTTTTGTCCTAGAGAAATTGGCATGTGAATCTGCAGTGTGAACACTGTCAATGTTTTACATCAGCAATTTGCAATGCCCGAAAAAATGTGCATGGTTATGAATTACGGATGTTATTTTCTTGTGCTTTCTTTTACTTCTAATGTGTGACTTTCTCCTGTGCTGATAGTCTTTGTTGCATGTCATGCACACAGCTTTGTTTGTCCAACTTACATGTTTTCACCCAACAGTAGTGTTTTTTTAAAATAAATTCAAGGACTTTTCAGAGACAAGAATAACTGCTTTACATTCAAAGAGTTTTCAAGGCAACCACACTTAAACCTTTCAGAGGTGTATAAACCATTGTAAAGAAAAGGTGATTGCAATCTTTTGGGGTGAATGTGAAATATTGAAATTCCAAACCTATTTAATTGACATTTAAACAGTTGTTTTGTACATATTTACACAAGAGATCTTTATTTTGGACAGGTGAATTTCGGACATATGGTACTCTCATTAAATTTTAACAAAGGATGATTAAACAGGGTATTTTCAATTATCTATGTTGGTCAATAATACCTTTCTCTGAAATGTTCCATCCAGTGCTGCAACTATTACTATCTTCCCCCTGTCTGCCATCTGGTCTGAAAATGACACTACATCAGGGAACTACAAAAAAGACAGATTCTCATTAAGCAGTGATTTCTCTGGGTCCCAGAGTTGGGAATGGGTGGGGGAGAGAGAAGAAATCCCATTTAAGACATTTTTATAGGAGGTGTAAGTTTTAAAGAGGGGTACATAAATATAAACACAAGCTCATATGTTATTTAAATCTGTACAAACATCTCATGTGATATGTATTGTCTATATTGTGTCTGAAACTTTTGGTCCATGACTAGAAGACAATGATCTATAAATAGGTTGTTTATTTGAGCTTGTGTTCTATAGAATGAACCTGTTTGGGTTAATTTTCCATTGGATGATTAATTCAGGTTGGTTGTATTGCAACACAAGTTAGGTGGGAGGTATTGTGACGGAGTCTTGGAGATGTATATAAAGAAAGAATTTTAAAATTATTATTATTTCTATTTCCTAGTATTGTTCTTGATTTATATTAGTCTGCATATATATTCAATGCTGTTGACATTTAATTGGGGAGGAATCATTTGTCTGGATTGTTTATTTGAGTCACAAGGTGCTCATATGATGGCATGGACTAAAACAACATTTTGGGATTACTGTAGACCAGATTCTGATACCCTATGTGACCTAATTAGTCACTTAGTCACTTTGATGAGAAGGTAGTACAGTGGTAGAACACTTTGATATTTGAAGCCGTCTCATTTAAAGAAAATGGCATCAAACCACCGTTTATGCTAGTTGCAAATAATGGATTTACTAGTGGTATCTGAGAGACTGTGTGTGTGTGATTCACATTTTTAACATAGCTTTAAAACAATTTCAGTCAAATCACTGATGTCTGCAATGTGGCAGTTTGTAGCGATGTCTAGCACTGGGGTATCATGCCAGATATGTAGCATGACGTCCCACCCAGTCACATTATTCTGGCACCTGGCCAACCAGTCCTAACACTAACCTCTTGATGACAAGTGCCTAGCAAGGCAGCTGTCAGTACCATTTTTAAATGATATGATATGACTTGGCCAGGGTTTGAATCAGCTACCTCCCGCATCCAAGGCGGACACCAGTGGTGTTTGAAAAGTTCTGAATATTCTTAAAACATTTCTGTTTCTCTGACACTGTCAGTAAATTTAATGCTAACTGATAAGCAAAATAATGTTCTATAAAATAAATTGCGCATGCAGCATGACATTTTCAGATATATATGTGCGATGTAACACAGGTAAATGACTAACATAAAAATATGAGAACAGTCCTTTTACCAAGCAAAGAGCGTACTGGAAAATCCTGTTGTTGTTGTATATCAAAGCCGACTTGGATAGTTTAACGATGTAGCTTTCTGCCATATCCTACAAGTTTGGAGATGGACACGAATCTAATGAAAATGGCTCATGATCAGGAAGTCTACTGTCTGTGATTAGTGAGCGGCAAGTGACTTTTGTAATGACTATTGATGGAAATGCTCAATATACAGCTAATGAGATTTCTATTAAGATTACATTTTCAGTTTCTTTTATTTAAAACAAATCATTTAAGTTTAGAAATTTTTGTTCAAGATGGGACCCACCTTTGTTAATGGCTGATAGAAAACAGACTAAGGTTCAAATCATCCAACAGCTAATCACCAAATATGAAAAAGAGTCATTAGTATTGGATTGTCAAAGGAAATGAAACATGGATTTATTTTTCTGAACTCGAGAAAAATGAAGCATCGATCAGAGAAGAGACCACAAATTGTTCGATTTAGTCAGTCTGTCCAATAGTTTAATATATATTTTTTTTTTATGTGAAAGGCATTTTCATACCTCCAAAGTGTTGACAAAACTTTAAGTACGCCAGTGAACAACCTGTCTGTGCACCAGTACCAATGGAAGGTATACATCTCACAGGTGCAGAACATCCATTGCCCGTGTCAGAAATTTGTACTTACAGGTAAGCAACTATTGTAAGGTTACTAGTCCATGGACAAGTAAATTGTGGCTGTAACTTGAAAGGACAGTAGATCCCATTTTGTAGAGTGATGTTTACACAAAGTGCCATTCATACCAGTCAGTACCATATTATATATTTACATAATGCATGCCAATATTTTTAGATTAGGACTGGCACCAGCCACAGCTTCTGTGGATGCAACCAATGAAAGCAGACAATACTGGTTGAGGCATTATATTTTGATGGTGACATCAGCACAAATTTCAATGGCTAGGGGATATGGCTTCCCTGAGGAATTTGTTGTTGGAAACAATGACTGAACACCATGAAACCATTATGCGCTACTATAATAATCTTCCCAAATTACATCTGGATGGATCGTTTTCTTATAAAATTAGGACCAAATGGTGAATAGTTGAGTGAAAAGTCAACAAAAGGGGCTAAAATTAAATTTGACTTATGACAAGGAATACAATAATAAAACCAAAACAGGAGTTCAAAGATTCTTGGCTGCAGGACTTTCCTTGGCCAATGAGGATCAAACAATTGCATCTTGTAATATACGTAACAGATACCCCTAAACTGCAGACAAAACCAGTGGATTGTTTGCAGGACAGGTTATCGCCAGGAAAAAAAAGTCAACATGCCAAAAAGGTGCAAAGCACAATACATGTCAAACTTTTGTAATGAAAAGGCCAAATCTAAAAAAAAAAATGATTGTGAGTGATTTAAACTGTGATCAATAAGTACAATATGAGCTAAACCAAGTGTTACTATTTAATATATGCCATAGCAAAGCAGGGAAAAGGTTTTTCAAACTATGAATTTCTTGTGTGGCACAAATCAAACAGTGTTGAACTGATAACATCAATAGAACTGCAAGTATAGATTTCAAGAATAATATATCAGACGCCCTACTAAAAAAAATATATAGAGTTAAATTCATATCCATCCATCATTTCAGATGATATTACTGATTCAGAAGTTAAAGACCAAGAATTTGAAGACCCTCTCCAAAAAAGTTGAAATATCCAGCATATTTGACAAGCCACATACTGCATAGCTACCAACCCCAGAGTACACAAATACTGCTTATGACAAAAATACTGATTTTAAAGAACAAATACTGATTTTTTAAATTTTCAGGTGCCCATTTAGAAGGTGCAAGAGTGCAACACACACTCAGACACAGGCTGTTAAAAGGAGCCTTTTCCACACCTCGTTTTTTAAAAACTCATTATTGATTCCAATGTACCATTTTTCATTGATGATATGAATTCTGTTATTTTCTTTATGAACTGTTTTCATTTTTCCACACGAGTTATCCTTTGCGATTTTAATATCTGGAAAACATGTGCAAAATAAATTGCCAGCAACACTAGAAAATTTAATAAACCGAATTTTGATCGAATTACATCAAGGTTATCTCTGGTTTTAATATATGTCATAAGTTTAGGCTGAGTTGTTGATGATGAAGCAGCAAGCTTATGTTTATTAGCTTCTTCATGCTTCTTGTATTTCATGGCTTCCATGCCCAATAGCAAAATCACATTATACAATTTGTACCAATACGGCGGATAAAGACAGGCATGGTAGCCTCAATTTTCAGTGAACAAATCATATTTTAGAACTGCATTCCTATATACATGCAATACATTTATATCAGAATTGAACTGAGTGCTCATTCGAAACTGAAAATTGCAAGGAATTTTTCAAAGTATTTTTTACAGTTAAAAACGTATTTTTGGCACGAAAATTTACACACGTAGTCAGGTCCAAAATAAAGGACAAATACGTAAAAAGCAGGACACTTTGCAACTATGCATACTGCATTCATTTAAATGGTGCAGCTTAATAAAAGTAAGCATTTTAATAATCCTGTCTTCCACTATTCTTTTTGGCTCAGATTGTATGGACAAGTTGGACTTTTACATGGACATGTGAACTTTGTAATTTATTTGTAAGTGGACATGATTTAAAAATTTTCTGCACCCCTGCATCAACTCCATGACAATTCACTGATGTATAAAATTCAACTTTGTGCCAAGCTTCTTGAAGGTAAACATTCAATCTTTGCTACTTCCTCCATAAAGCACAAAAAAATAATTAGACATATAAATGGGCAACATAAATTTCAACTGGTAGCCCCCTATATGTTTTAAAAGATTTGTCATAGACATGAACCAAATCAACTGATCATTGCCAAAAGCAATGAATGTCGAACATTTTTTTTATCACCCAGGGAAGGAGTGACGCTTCAAATCTAAAACTTGGGAAGTTGAAGTTACATTTTGTATCATGCTACCCACATACATTCTCCAGGGCAATCTTTATCAGACTTACAAACTGTCCCTCGTCTATTCCAATCACATCATATTGCTCTGCCTCATGCTTCAAATCGCTCAATTTCTCAGCTGGTATTGCAGGAAGCGTATTTCTAGAAAGAGACAGCAAGCACATCAGTATGTATCAACATGCAGGTAATATTTTAAAAGACATCACAACACATTGCTAACAAATAGCAATTTTGTAATGAAGTTGCTGATCCACACTGAAAAATAAGGAGTAGGCTGGCAGCAATTTTAAATGCTGGCATCATCTTTTTTACTGAAAGATAGGAAAAATGAAATATGGGTAAATAGTTTGTTTGATATTTCAATTAAACACTCTTCCTCAGTAACTCGAGCACTACACAGTCCAAAAAGTTCTCAACATAAGCAAAGGTTAAAGTGAACAGGTACATCTGAAAAATTATTAAAGTGATGAAAATCGACAGTAAAATTGTGTTTACACAGCTGAATATTCATTTGAAAATCAGGCTAGTAATAACATCAATACATCAATTTTTGCTATTGAAATTCGTTTTTCTTTACAAAGCATTGTGTATTTACATCCCTGCTTTTTACACATGAATGTGGATACAATATAGACTTATTGTTGACTCAGATTCGAGCCAGATTTCAAAAACATGGTCACTTATTTGAGAAACAATGTCAAATTTTGAAGTATTGTAAAATATTGATGCTCTGATTTAAGTGCAATAAATAAAAAAAATGTATTCATCTTTGAAAAACATCTAATGGCAACTTGGAAATATGTACACAACAGGCTATGAATCTCCCTTCTACATAATGATCCCTATCTATGATGCTTAGCTTTTCATGCACAGAGAATGATTTTCACTTGGTTTGCCATCTAGATGACATTTACGAATGAATAGGATATTTCATTGATTAATTAAATGTATAAAGAGTTCTCCAGGATGCCAAAATCAGCGTAAAAGTACACATACTTTTCATGCTGAAGCACGAAAATTCCAACAGCCGAGTCTTTGGTACACAGGTTTATTGATTACAAAAATTATCTTTTATTTTATCCATTTTCCACAAAGCAAGTATCAGTCATGTGGTGTGAAAGCTATGAAAGTTAAAGTAATTTTAATGAGATTAGGTCAAGCTGCAGAGGTCAGATCTTAGCAGAAAATAAGGTTAAGACATTAAGAAACCTACTAATTGATTGTTCCTAATGATCATTTTGATCAAAACACAAATTACATACACGTTTCGGCACCTCTTTTTGATAAACATTACTCAGCACTTTTAATTCATCAGATCATAAATCCTTACACGATGTTTGGAGCACTTGCATCTTACTGCATACCATATTTAGAAAATGGTGCAAGAGTTTAGTACTTTTTTGTTCAGTGGAAGATCATGAACTCCTATGTTAAATGTCATAAACCAACAATAAATCAGCTGTTTTTTCAGTGTTTGTTTTCAAGTGATTATCATGTGTACTCTGCTTGGCACCAAGAAAATTATGTAAAGCTGCCATCAGAAAAGTTGCACATGAGCATGATTCTTGAAAGACTGGTCAACATAAATTGGTAGATGGTCAACATAAATTAGTAGATGCAACAAGAATGCCAACAAGACTGAGACTGAATCATGGAATATGAAGTTCCCAATGGTCCAAAAATAAGAACAAAAATTACAGACTTTATGCGCATGGTGTTGCAACTGTGAAAGACAAAATACAATAGCAATCCAAGGAACACCAGGTTCAGAAATGAAGGATTTTATCCTAAACCTGCTGCAGACATTTGTTAAAGTTTGTATGTGTAGTATGAATGAAGAGAAAAATGAAGAAAAAAAAATATAATGTAATATGATCATCTCTTTCTTTTTCCAGTGTCCTGGAAAATGTTTTAATCTGGAATGGAATTAAGCTAATTAAATAAATTAATACAAAAAAGAAAGTACAAGCTCTTCCTTGATTCCTTCCAGGTGCACACAAAAGCAATATCAAGGTAAAGGCACTGAAAACATAGTTGCAACATCAAAATCACAATGATCAACTATTTTTCATTCAAGTATTGTAATACTAAATATTTCACAATTAGCAATCTGATGATGTGACTGCAACTTTCAAAATTGTAGGAGAACCTTGGTATATACTTTCATGATCTTACATACATATTATTTAAGACAGTGTTCAATTGGTGAGTCTAAATGAGTCGACTCAGCAAACTTTCACTTTCAAACCATATTAAAAGATGCCAGTGAAACACGATTTATTTGAAAAGACTTTAATTGGCATTTAAATATTTAACAAGTTTTCAGCGGCAGACATTACCAGCATTTTCAATGATCGATATTTTTATACTGTTGTTTACAGTGTATTTAACAAATTTATTTTCAAGACAATTTAACAAAATGTGATTTCATATTAAAAGATGTGAATTTTTGTGACAACTATGAACATCACTATCCACCATTTTATGACTATAATATAAGACATATATCAAGGTTTCATAAAACCGATTTTGAAGGAGCTTTTATTCATGTACAGCAAATAGGTGTTGACCTTTGGGCTATTTCTATATAAAAAAAATGGGATCAACACCTGCCTATGCATTATATAAAGGTTTGCAAATTATCAGAGTGTGCTAAAACATTTTTGGTTTTATGAAAAATGTTGAGATTATTTAAGGTAAAACAAATATTTACCTAACTTTGTTGTCAGTGATTAACATGTTTACTAAAAGTTTCTGGACTGTCCTAAATTTCAGACAAGCTTTGCACATACAAATGACCTGGGTTTACCCTGAACTATCTAAAACATCACCAAGATGGTGCAAAACTAAAATTACTGTGTGAAAATAAAACTAAAAAATATAACAGATGCCTGGATGTACAGATATCAAAACATAAGCTCCATCTTTAAGCAGTCATATAAAAATGCTTTTTACCTATCGTGAGTGGCAATGCCCCCTTTCGAATATCTGTCGTCCTTTGCATATTTGATGATCAAACACTTGTAGTTTGCAATCTGATACCGCTTCAGTCTCCTGATCAACTCAGTGCTGGAAAAGAAAAAAAGTATTTACTCCATTACCAGGCCAACACTTGAGACAAATGACGTCCTGTGAAAAATATCCCTATTTTATTACAGCTCATGCTGAAAATATACAGTAGAGACTGATGTTCTAATGGGTGAAAAGAATTTTCACGTTAGCTAGTGTAGTGGACATACTGGATGTCAGATTATCACCAGTTTCATTTAGGCTATAAGTCTTTTGATGAAAGCAACATGTCAACATAATCATCAATTCAAAGGGAGTGGCAATGTCAAGACAGCCATCATAGCATCCATATTGTTGTAGGATGATGCTAGCCTGAAGAGCATCCATACTGGGTATATGACTGGAAATTGTTGCAGGATGATCCTAGCCCGAAGAGCATACAAAAGTGCATTTTCCCCCGGCGTATTTTGCAAGTCAGATCCATCTGAAGGGTGACTTCTTGAGAATTTGTCAGAGTTGTAAGTTGGAAAAATAAATAAGCTCAATTGGATCAATCGAGTAATATGACCAACTAGACATCAGAAAAAGTATTTTGGTCAAAAAACGCCAAGTCAATATGACCATTCATTCAGGAGAGGTAGTAATAACAAGATTTTCAAGACAGCTGATGTGGTCACCATATAGGAATTAATTAGGACCAACAAGACCATGGGATGGATGCCAATCTTCCAAGTAATTTAAGTAGTAGCAATAACAAATTTGTGCCAATGGACAGCAGAGAAATGACCTCTTTTACTGAGGATCATGTATAATTGCAGGGATATCCCAAGCTTGTGCCAATGGACAGCAAAGAAATGACCTCTTTTACTGAGGATTATGTATAATTGCAGGGATATCCCAAGCTTGTGCCAATGGACAGCAAAGAAATGACCTCTTTTACTGAGGATTATGTATAATTGCAGGGATATCCCAAGCTTGTGCCAATGGACAGCAAAGAAATGACCTCTTTTACTGAGGATTATGTATAATTGCAGGGATATCCCAAGCTTGTGCCAATGGACAGCAGAGAAATGGCCTCTTTTACTGAGGATTATGTATAATTGCAGGGATATCCCAAGCTTGTGCCAATGGACAGCAAAGAAATGACCTCTTTTACTGAGGATTATGTATAATTGCAGGGATATCCCAAGCTTGTGCCAATGGACAGCAAAGAAATGACCTCTTTTACTGAGGATTATGTATAATTGCAGGGATATCCCAAGCTTGTGCCAATGGACAGCAAAGAAATGACCTCTTTTACTGAGGACTATGTATAATTGCAGGGATATCCCAAGCTTGTGCCAATGGACAGCAGAGAAATGACCTCTTTTACTGAGGATTATGTATAATTGCAGGGATATCCCAAGCTCAGAAAGCAAGTGAACCCAAGTGATGAGACAATGGCCCACTCTTGTATACAAAGCAATGCAAAATTAAGGAAAACAATTTGTCATCTGAAAACATTAGTGTCACTAGGAAAATTTGATAGCCAGAGTATCTCATAACGTTGAATTCATTTAACATATAACTATAGTTTTTTCAACTCATGCCAACCCAAAGGCATACAATGATCTCTCAAGAAATGTTTTCAGCATCAGGTTAACAGTGTATCCCCCAAGGTGTAAAATTGAGGGTAAAAAACAACAACCTTGGTGTCAAAACTGGGGGTCAAATGAAAAATGTGGGGGTCAAAAACGTAATGACAAATTTTCAACTTGAAATAGGATATTGCAACTTGCACAACATTCTCTCTCTCTAAAAATACAAATAAACCAACATGCACAATTAACAAACAAATGCATTGTCCATTCAAAGAATAATTATATTAGTTCATTTTTCTTTTAAAGTCGTAGTGTGAACAGTCTCTTTATAATCAATATGAAGCAATATTATAGCCCAACACATTACATACAAGCCAATACAAAAAGCCAAATAAATATTTTTAACCAAATGGCAGTTAATTTACTGCCTTTCAAAAAATGTGTACGATTATCGGTTTCATTAAACTTCGTCCTAGAACACATTTATCCAAATATCAAGGAGGATTATGATTCATCTTCTTTCTAATAAGTTACACTTGAACTTTAAGATCTTTCTTTTATTACAGCAAAGTTAAGAACCAACAAAATCTGCAATGACCCGCTGACTTTGTAATCCAAATAACACATTTGTCTCCGCAAGTTTATTAATTTCTTTGTTGTGAAAGAATGTCTTGGGTTATAATGTGTTCTCCAGATATCTTGTGATGAACAAGGGCAGATTTTTTAAAATTCTTAAACCCTGTCACGAAAGGATTATTCACTTTTGCAGTCTTCGCAATCATGCAATCAGAAGTCACACCAGTAATCCTAATGGGTGTATTCCAGTCAAGGGAATTATTTTCTCCATTTTTCATTAAAGTTAGATCCACAGTTACTCTTTTGCATTCTGCTTCTTTCACTTTCTTCACTAATGATTTTTAGTGCACAACATTAATCTGAGAGCTTGTGCGATTAGGGGAAGCTACTCTGTCATAACATTGCCTATGGTAGTCTGGTTCATTGTTTCATATGTTCCCTGCGTTGCACTCTGCTATACAAATAGAGAAGAGCAAGGCAAAGAGCAAACAAAGCGGGGAACCAGTCAATGCCTATGCTCGAAGTATATACAATGCCATCCATTGTCCAATGCATTGGGTATTAAATAAATCCTGATCACATTATGAAAATCCTTTGCGTAAAAAAAAAAAACGCATGGCAACAAAATGTGTATAAAGGGAAACACTGCGGTTAAGCTTATGATAGTGCCATAATAAAATATTTTCAAAAATGGATTGTCTTCATCAAAATGACAAAAATGTATAATATATCAATGAAATGTAAAAGCACATATATTTACAAAGCTTTATTTACAAAGTTAAAATGAATTCACGCCATAACTCATTAGTTTCTGAATTTAAATAAATGCCGAAACTAAAGTCATATTTATTCCAAATGTATTTCATCATCATTTTCCATGATATAAATTGAACCAAAACATTGATGCTTTTATTCAAGTCTTTATCTCAGCGAGTTACTAACAAAAAAATGGCAAATGGGATTATAGAAACTGAAAATGAGCCATTGTGACCTTTTTTTTAAAAATAATTCAGCTGAATTCTCAATATTTTAGCAGAGGACTCCTCAGTTTTGTCATGCTTGTTTCTGAGGTTACAAGACCTGGGCCCCCTTCCCAGTTATCAAAAAGTGACAAGAATGGATTGGCATAAAAGACATTTGTAAACAAAGAAGGAAAAAAGGAAAGAAACAAATCAGAAATATAGAAAAGCACTTACGTTTTGCCAGAAAACATGGGTCCAAAGATAACCTAAAATAAAAATAAAAATATAGTTCAAAAAACATTGTACAGGATCATCAGTGCTGACAGCATGCAGCAATCCATCATGTATACCAACTTTTATTAAAATTTTTAACTTCAAACCAACAGCACAGCATCAAAATCCACGCATACAAATTTCCATATTGCAAGTAAAATGTGCCCTTTTGCTATTTATAACAGCTTAACAATGCCAGGTAAAAAAATAAATTTATATTTGTTAGATGCAGTATTCATGGGTCTTGATTTTGATGGTTTTGCAACAACAGAAAATAAAAAGGCATTTCATGGGTACTTAAATTCGTTGAGTCAAAGTTTCCATCTTTCTAGGTACTTAATTTCATAGATTAACCTCTACACAGGCCCAAAATAAAGGATGTAAAAGAACAAAACACAGTGACATATGAGTTGTAAAATGTAACTAAATCCCTGTCAGTTTGTCATATTTTCATATGTGAACCAAAGACATGACACACTGCCTCTTGCTCAATTCAGGTAGCAGACAATCAGAGCCCATCAAAGTGTGAAGATTCTAACTAAATTTAAAGACAACTGAATCACTATTTTGTTAGAGTCTGCCTTATGTATGAATCAACTTCAACCACTTGACATCACAATAAATAAAGACTACAGTGAAGAATTCAAATCACATTTCCACAACTGGTATGCTAATGACCATCAGAGAAAAGGAAGACGTCACTAATAAAGATGAACATACTGTATTAGTGTGCTTTAAAAACTGACCTCTTAAGCCATTTCATGCGGAATGCACAATTGCAGCTCACACAACAGAAAGATTGGGCTTAGTTATCCATGGCTCTGAGAAAGCTGGACTCATTTAGTTTCAGTAATTACCGAATTATTGACCTGACAAGCATCTGTTATACCAGAACACTTGACAGGTACGAACTTGATTTGGTGGTTGTCTTAAAATCAGTGAAGTGTGAGCTCAATACTGTGCTGTAATTTGTGTAAGTACAAAGTCGGTGATACAGTTAACTTATGGACCTATTGGGTATTTCATTCATAAAATTAAATGAACTGGGTGAAATTAGGTTTTTACATAAATGTTACTTTTTAATTTTAAATAATCATTTAAAATTGAAAAATATCCAGATTTTTGGTAATGTTCTCATGCAAAGTCAATTTCTCTGCACTAATATTATCCTTGAAAATAGTTTCATCTGAGAACATTAGCACATTTGGCATACCCTTATCTGACCAAATCTTTTTCATTTTGTATTTGGTACAATCCATGCATCTCAGCCTTTTTTCTATATTAGTTACTAGTAGGGCATAACCGATTAGCATTTTTCTACTGATTTCCGATTCCGGATTTTGGGCATGAAATTTTTCCGATTCCGGATACGATTCAATTAATCGGAAATGCTAAATTAAAAGGTTTTTCAAATTAACTTTTTAAACCGTGTTACACACGTTTTGCATATCACACCGATGTCACAAGGGGAAGGATATGGCAGGACTATAGCAAAATGCAACGAAGTTCAAAGCCACAGTGCCGACCCATTCTTTGTTCAACAATTAGTTGATCTTGCCGCCAGGCTTTAATTTTCCCGCCTTAATCATTTATGTCGGCAAGTGGCCAGTTCCATCCTGTACTTTATTCAACAATTAGTTGATCTTGCCGCCATGCTTTAATGTCGCGGTCAAATAAAAATAAAACAGGCTTTTGTTTGGTCCTATAAAGTTGGCCTCTTGCGGCGACTTAAATAAAAGCAATGAAATCTGATCGATTCTTGCATTTTCCAAAGTGATCGGTGATTGAAACAAGTTTATTGTGCTGTGAAAGTTTCCTTATTAACTTTATTTATATTTACGATTGTAAGAATCATTTTCTTTTAATACCTCATTAGCATGTGTCAATGTATTCAATATTATGCCTTCATTATTGAGGATGTTGACATAAACGGGTAGGACTGTATTATATATTTTAATAAATTTAAATCTTTCGGTCTAACTCAAGTATTATTGTTTCACCCCGTTGTGTTGACCATATTGGACTTTTCTGACTTCTTATTTAACTTTATTAACGCACTATCGAATGACACGCAGTGTTAGACACGGTGCTATAGAAATTCAACTTTATTATTTTTATTATCCGAATTGGTCGTTCCTGCCTTGTCCGACTCCGATTAATCGGAAGTTCATACTATCCGGTGGAATCCGATTTCCGGATCAAAAGTCGGTTATGCCCTAGTTACTAGTACATCAATAACTTTCAAGCATGGTATTAATGGTGGAGGAAGAACCCGGGAAGACCTGGAAAGAACCACCGACCCACAAGAAACTACTGGCAAGCTTTCTCACATACTCACATTGGCTGAATCCGAGACTTGAACCGGCGCAGACAGGTGAGATGGCAGTGATCCGTAATGGAGAGCGCATTAGACCACTCGGCCACTTGGGGCCCCAAACATGAAACTATTTGCCTTAATCACTAGAATTGTCTATATTGCATCATACAGTCAGATTTCTCATGTTTTGAAGTGCATGGCTCAAAGATGAAACTGGGTTATGTCATCCATAAAAATATCCCCCCACACTACCAGAGTTAATGGTTAGGGGCTGATATCACATATTCATTGAAAGCTGCAATTGTCTTCTGCCAAATTTGGCTGCACACATTGATGTAAATTATATACACTTACCGGTACTACTCATGGCTGTGGAGCTAATGTCGGCTGAACGGTTCTTCTGGTGATATTTACATTATATTTCCATAGTAAATCTTGTTTGTTGACTTGTAAATCCATGTGGAATAGCACAACCATCTGACCTGTGGCCATTTTGAATTTTGCTCTGGATATGGATGTTACCAAATACCAGTATTTGTCTAATGTGTACGCAGGTTTGTTCCAGAATGATTTGTATGCAGCAAAATTGCACAGTTTAATGAACAAGTAACATTAGACCCACATATCATCCATCAGTATCAACACATATTTATGGGGTTGATTTATTGGAATAGCTAAAGTGATGCCTGCATCTGATCGACTGGAGCGGTCTTATATGGCCCACAATATTGAATACATATCACTGACAACTAACAGGTAGTCTGTTTGAAAGTATTTTTGTTATCTTGTCATGGATGAGAATGGGATATAAATAGATGCTACATGTAAGCGTGTGTCTGTAATCTTCATACTGCAAATGCAACCAGTAAATCACATTAAAGGGCATCACCTATCACTGACGGACCTTCTAACGACGAAAAGACCATCAAGGTAAAATGTGTATCAAAAATATGTATGTATATCAGCTATGTATCGAGAATCATATCTGTACTGTACATGGTGCAAATCTATCATTTCACCCTATACCCAAATGTCACAGGTTCAAGTAAATGGTTTCAGTGATCGCATGTTCTTATGAATATAATATTAAAGCCATTTCTATTTAAATATTTAGATCTATGACACAGCCTAATAAAAACATTAAATATTGAGTACAAACGATGTGCATAAATATAGGAAACAAAGTCAGTTCCGATGGTTATCTCCATTTCAATGATTCTATCTAACACCTATAAACATTTAGATCTATGATTAAACAGAATGATACAAAATCTAATATGGAGTACAAAACATTTTGCACATGATTAAATCTGTACTAGTGAGGCTATCCACCCATGCACAAGCTTTCCCAATCATTAGCAACAGGTGCCACTACCACAAGCAGTTGCAGAGATTCTCCCAGGATTTATTATAATGGGGAGGGGGATTTTCCCCCTTGTCGTGAAAATAAGAGGAAGGGAGGAAAACAAAAAAGGGGAGAAGGAAACAGCCATTGTTCAATATTTACATAACAATTCAATATCCATTTCTCTTTCTTCCTGATCCACTCTTTACAACCCTGTTTGAAATCAAAAATTTTAAAAGATGTTGCCCTGTTCATTGTTTTTCAGCTTAATCTATTCCTTATGTGTACTTATATTTTCCTGCAATGAGAACCCCCTTTCACAGCTCACAGGTATAGTCCTTTGGATAATTCTACTCCAAAATAAGATTTTTCACTAACATAAGCTCTACTGATTGTTGAACTCTTTTGAATTAACAGTGAACTGACTTCTATGCCCGATTTATCACTCCATTAATGCCATAGTCTCCTTGTCAGACCTGCCAACCCTAACAAGACCATCTCAGTAAGGCAGTTGATTTTTTTTTCCCATACGTTTTACCACTTTTCCACAACATGTAACCAAATATCATTTACTGCTATTGTAAAGTTGGAAAACAGGTTTTTAAAACATTCGGTATTCAAAACTGATGTATCATGTTCAAATGAAAAGTTTGGAAAGTACATGCAGACTTTATTTACCTTTAGCACAGTTGCAGAAACTTCAGTTCTAAACCCTATGGAGCGCAATGGCCTGTTGATATCTCTCAACTCGACGTAATTCTTGGAATTTTTATTTGATTTCACAAGACAACAGCAATCATTATCTGCCGCCACATAACATACTAAAATTGGCATGTGATGTCCAATAAATATAATTAAATCCCTTCCTGCTTTTATTCAGAACAATCTAAATATTCTTTTTTATTCTGCTGTATTGATTATTTCAACTTTTAAGAGGCTTATCTTTTTTAACATATTTATCAGTAGTTGGATGCCAAATAAACAATTTTTTATGATCAACAGTTTGATAATGCAAATGCTTAGCATACAAAAATATGTGCAGTTTAACACATTAACACCTGGAGATTTATGTCATTTTTGTCTGAAATTTGTAGTAGGAAACAATTTTGAAAGCTATTTCTGAATACATCATAAAACACCAACTTCCAGGTGATCTTCCAATAACATACTACCTACTTGAGTTAGAAACATCAGTTTTCATTGGCTATTTGGCTCGCACATGAATAGAAGGGTAAAAGTTGGAGTTCTTTTTTTTTTTGCTTAATGGACCCATTATTTTCGTATTCCAAATGTCCATCTTATCCTACTTCTTGCAAAGGATCATCTGTCTGTTTGCAGTTCATACCAGTCTGCCTTAGATCTGAGACCAGAAAGTCTAAAATCAGGATACAAAATCGGATTCCATCCACAGGCGAATTTTGGATAGAAAACAAAAATTGGGTTAAAAAAAATGAGGTTTTTCCCTCTGTATTTTGTAGTGCAACTAGAAATTCCAGATTATTTGGTATCATTGTAGAGCTACATATGTCTACCTTTCTATAATACCACCCACTTTAGTGTATCATACATGACCATGACGCTACAGAGCTTGGCAGTAGGCTACTACCTCCTGCTACGTAAACTCGTCTCCAGGGGTTAACGTGTTAAAGAGTCTGAGGTACTAATGTAAAGTTAGTCTGGTTCAGTGGCTAATTCCATTTATGCTAATATGAAACCCAGATCCAAATCAAGCACAAAGGAGCCAATTATCCAGATTTTACAGCAGCAACCACATTTCCATAGTTTTTACCTTTCATTCCACAAGTCCTTATTCTAAAGGTAATTTTCATAAGAGAGCAAAATCTTATGGATTGGCAGGTGTGCATTAATCGAGTACGACTTTTTATGATCAAGTTTCCTTAAAGTACCAATAAATTTATTAAATTATTACTTTCGAGTTATAATAACCACAATATATATAAATTTAATGCTATATTAATGACTATACAAAGAATATTTTATTTGTGATTTTTATTCATTTTTTAAACATAATTTAGCTGTAATATAAATTACCTGCTTTAAAAATTTCAAGCAAAAGTGAAACAGAACTTTTGAATTTCCTGAAAAAGGGAGACGATCTGGCAAATAAAGACAATCTAAACCTGACAAAAATGATTTGCAAATTGTGCAAAAAAGAATACACATTCATTGGTTAGTAAACGTCATGTATACATGTTCTACAACAAAAGCATTTTTGTTTAAATTTGACAACCTAATTTTGGTGAGCCTTGCCATATTTTCAACAACAACAAAAAAACTGAGACAAAAAAATATTGTTTTGTATTATAATATAAGCCTAAAGGGTCAATCACACTGCATTTACTTAAATTTCTATAAAAATATTCTGGCAAAATGTCCAAATAAAACAACAAAAAAAAGTCAAGTCAAGGGAAGGTTTTAATGTCCTCTTTAAAAAGTAAGTTAATATTTTTATGACAAGAAATATCAGTACAATATAACTGCAATAAAGCAACAACAACAAAAAAATGGAAAATAAAAATAAAATGTATGTATAAGTACTATGTTTAATTTTTCATAGGATATATTAGAGAATAATTTCTGTCAACCTGCATTCATAAAAACAATACATATTTTTTAAATGAATTGGTCTTTAAAAAAATTCTCATACAGGTAGGCATTTATAAGGAAGAAGTACCAGGATTTTGTTAGTGTCCTTATAGATTTATTTGAAATGTAAGGAAGTGGATGTTACCAATCCGTTTTGTTTTTCACTTTCACATGAATAAAGACAAACTTTTCACATAATATGACTTTTGGATCGGACATGCACTCATAATTTTAAATTCTGAGTAATCAGAACTGCTAATTCTGGATTGGCCGAGGCACATTTCCCCAAAATATATTTTTATGTACAACATACATTTGTAAATTATGCCTCAAGAACAGTCTGGTTATATTCACTAACGACTTTAAAAAATTAACCCCAAAAATTATTCCATTTGCGGATGTGTTCAATATATAAACTGTACATTGGAGAATTTTTTTTGCAGGCAATGAAATAAGTTGCTTGCATTTGCTATGAGCAAAATCTATTATATTTTAATTGCTAATTTGTAGGTTCTGACGATCTGACCCTCACAAAAATACCATATTTATTAACCTGAGATGAAATATTAAAATTGGCCTATTATCGCTATGTTTAGTCCTACAATGTAAGACATAGCACATGTTGGTTTTGTTTTAGTGTTGACGCCCAAAACATAAATATCAGCGTCAATGTCCTTTTTACGTGTAGAACTACCCTATGTTGTGATGCGGACCTGGTCAAAAAATATTAATAAACAAAAAGTAGCACTTACTTCCTCTTTAAAGTCAATACTACCTGAATATGTCCTGCTGACTTTTGTGACTCTAAACGTGGTGGAACTATAACCTGACTTGAGGACATCATTTTTATAGGGTTTCAGTCCCTCCACCAAAATAACCGTATGAATCAATCACAAAACAGATGACGCGGGTTATTCGTATATTCCCTCCAAATTTTTAGCCTGGTTCCCTGATTCTTTAGCTCAATACCTCGGTAACGATGACTGAATCACATTAAATGTGACAAGAAAAGCCGGTCCGGGTACAGGTTTGGAATAAATATTCCGAGTAAAGTCGATTTTTGTTGTCCCCAGTAATTTTATTGCCTTTTTTTAAGTGGAAGATTGCTACAAATTTTCTTCTTTTTTTCCATTTTACATTACAGTTCAACAATATTTACAAAGAATTCTGTTTTATAAAAAATAATTAAACAATAATTGCCAATAGTTTCCGAAGAATAATTTTCATATTGCGAAATGAGAATTTGACATTAAGCCTCCATGTTGCAATGCATAAGAACAAGATGTAATGGATACGAATTGGTTCACTTGTTGTAATGTGGTTTATGGCTTTGGTTTCAAATGATAAGTTTGTCTGGTTAGAAATGATAACGTATTTGTTTTGTCGGGAAATATTAAGTCTGTGGAAATTGAAGATTCTCACTAAAAACATTGATAAGTATAAGTAGTAAATGGGGATACATTAGGGACAATGGGGCTTAGCATTAAAAACACCCCTGAGTCACTTTAGGGACAATGGAAATTTAACATGGAGAAAAATCGTGGGTCACTTTAGGGACAATGCGAATTGAACATAGAGTTTGGGTTTGTCTAGGGACAAAGGGAATTGTACATGGGATTTTTTTTGTTTTTTTTAAAAAAAATTTTAAAATTTAAATTTAAATTTAAATTTAAAAAAAAGGGGTAGGCAATTGAAAGGCTATCTCTTTTCGAGAAATATGGCTGGCCCTGAAAAGGGCCTTTGGGTTTATGTTAATGTATTCATTAACATAAAGGGCACCGCATTGGTCTTCTTCTTGTCCTTAGGCTGCGTCTCACTGTTGGCCCGTAAATCAGGACTCTTTTGAGGCATCCTTGCCTCTCCACGTAAATCCTACGTATCCACAGACTGGTGTTTGTCCTGTGGACAACGGTCCACTTGGATCGGACATACATGAGCATGTCCGTCCTGAACATCATGGAAGACACAAGCGTAGAAGATTGCACATCGGTCCACATCTTGAAGCGACGAGAACAGGTGAATCAATGCAGTGAACTGCGCTTATTTATAGGTAGAGGTAGGATTGAAACGGATTGAGTTCATTCACCAATCCAAACACGCGTTACAAAATTCAGTCAGCCCGCATCCAATCCGAAGAGAGCAGTCTGTGACGTCAGGTAGTCTATATAGATTCGCTAGCGCTTGTGTGCAGTCAATCTATGCGACAGTGATTCAACATGACGGAAATTCAGAAAACGATCCATTGGGGTGCACCAACAGGGGAGACTGCCCAAGGGAACCCGGACTTACTTTCAGAAGAGGTGAATTGGGATTTTGTGGATTTTCTTACCTCGCAAGAATTTGTTCCGGAACCTTCGTTACCTTCTTCATTACCGCAAGTGGAGAATTTTAGACAGAGACAGAAAGAAGAAATGGAGAAATTTATACAACGACAAAAGGAAGCGGAACAAGCTTTTCTCCTACAGCAACAGCAAGAAGAAGAGGTAAGAAAAAAACAACAGCAACAACAGCAAGAAGAAGTAGCAGCAAAGAAACAGGAGGGTGAAAATCAAACGGTCACGGAACTGTTGGACATTTTAGCGGAGTTAAGAAGTTTGAAACAAATGTATCAGACTTCTTTATTACGACCGAAGAGAATACGACCTTCCCGAGCTAAACACGTCAACCCTGTGACTAAGCCTACCGTACCACCCTTAGTGATTTCAACCCAATCATCATCATCATCAACGTTACGCAGTCCAGAAGTAGGCCTTGGCCGTGGCAAAGGCATAAGGCAGTTAAAGTTGATTGCTTAAACTCACCCCTACACCGAAATAAAAAGGAACTTTTCAGGGCCACCCACATTTCTCGAAAAGAGATAGCCCTTCAATTTTGCCAATAACTCAAAAAAAAAAAAATGACCCACCCATTTTACCCTTATAGTACGTGTCTTTTTTGTATGAGTGCGTGAGTGTAGCTTCTTATTTTAAAATCAAAACTCAAACACACTTACCTTATATCATTAATTTATTCTTTTCTCCATTGTTACAATACAATTCACAATTCACAACAAAACACTTTAATTAAAAGTTCATTAACGTCTTCTGTTTCCTTGTTTAGTCTCTCTGTTTTTTGAATTTTTTCACCGTTACACTCCTTTCCTCTTCTTCCTCCTCGCTTTCTTCCCTTCTTCTTTTTTTCTCCTGTTTCTTTTTCTTCACCTGTCTTCTCTCTTCCTCAGAAGAATCCCTCTCTTCCTCTGAAGAATCCCTCTCTTCCTCTGAAGAATCCCTCTCTTCTTCTGAAGAATTCCTATTTTCTTCTGATTCCTCTTGTTTCTTTTTTGGGCAATCTGGAAACCAATGTCCTTTTTCTTTGCAATAATAACAGGTATCTTGACTTTTGTCTTTTTTAGCCCCTGTTTTTCTTCTTTTTTGACGGTTTGGACACTCTGAAGACCAATGTCCTTTCTTCTGACAGATATAGTAAGTATCTTGACTTTTATCTCGAAAGGAAGGAGAGTAGTCCGTCGGCTGGTCTGAAGAGAATTTTCTAATGACCCCTCGCAAAGCTCTGACGAAACGTTCGATTTGGTTAGTCTCTTCCATCGTTGTGCTCGGCTTGAGAGTGAAATGAATAGTGAAAGGACAAGACACACACCCTTTTATATACGCTGGTTTGCCATGGCTATAAATTAGTCTATGGTGTTTAAACTTGAGTCATTTGACGTTTTGCACTCAAGATGAAACGATCCTATTCATTTGAGAAGAAAGAAGAAGAAAGTAAGAGGCAGAAACGTGATCTATCGCCTCGTACCAGGGCTGAAATCTTGGCACAAATTCATGCCAGTGATTTTGAAGAGGACATGAGTGAACCAGAATTCGAACCCTCTAAACCAAGTTCACCACCCTTAGTCAACCCTGAAAAATACTATTCCATTCGAGAGACGGAAAAGCGCTCCTCTAGAAAATTTAGAACCACGGCTTACACCTACACGGTGAAGTTTAAAGATTTCAAGGCCGACGTACCCTTGGAGAAAGCAGAAGGGTTCATCACCGAGATGTGGGATTCCTTGCTTACCGCACTCAAGCGACAATGTCAAGCCAAAGAAGACGATCGCTTGACACTATCCATAGATCACGACGGTTTGAAATCCCCTGTTTGGATCGAGTTTAGCAGACCCGCAGAACTAACCCCTTCCAAAGTCATGGACAAGATTCAACACGTACAACAATCTAATGACCAGTTTGACATCACCGATGGTAAAGCCACACTGAAAATGGCCCACGTCTCTCCTCCTCAAGGGACTGGACGCAAAAAGATGTTATTGGTGGACGACCTTCTCAACACCAAAAAGAGTCTCGTCCGAATTCACAACCCTCAAGACCAGATGTGTTTAGCCCGTGCCATCGTGGTGGGACGAACCTATGCCAACAAGAACGACACGGTAGAATGGAAAAGAACCTGAGAGAACATTCGAAAATCGAACCGAACCAAACAACGAAACGAAGCAGAACTCCTGTTGCAACAAGCCGGACTGTCCAAAGACACACCCTGTGGCATTCCTGAGATGCAAAAATTGCAAGATGCCCTAGCTCCACGATACACCTTGAAAGTGCACCCTCAAGAAATGCGCGGGCCTCTGTTGTTTCGAGGCCAAGATTTTAAGCACGGAAAATACATTCACCTTTATCATCACGATGAACATCTCGATACCATTACCAGTATCACTGGATTCCTGGGATACGGTTATTATTGTGAGAAATGTGACTATGGTTATAATAATCGAGAGCAACACAAACATTGTGGATGGAAATGCTCAGGATGTTTGGCCTCTCAACCCTGTCTGAGCGAAGAACCAGTGCCTTGTTCAACTTGTCTGCGCACGTTTGTCAGCCCTACCTGTTACCAACAACACTTGAAGAAGCAAGGTTCACAGAAGAAATGCGCTTGTCAACTGCTGAGATTGTGCCCTGCGTGTAGACAAGGCATATGTACCAATAGTACCAAGGCACACGTATGTTCAGGAAAGAAAAAATGTCACATTTGTCACCACATCGTGGACTTGGAACACCAATGCTACGTGCAAAAATACCAACCCCCACCAGAGAAAGAGGACGGTCACAAGAAGAAAGGCAATTTCATCTTTTTCGATTTCGAATGCATGCAAGAGACCGGCATTCACATTCCTAATTTCTGCGTGGCTCATCGAGCGTGCGAGAAGTGCATTCAAGAACCTATCTTCAGTCATTGCCCTCACTGCAGCAAGATTCCTGGAGGGCGTGAAAAAATCTTTCGGGGACCAAACACGTTAGCCGATTTTGCACAATGGGTCTTAGACCCCGTCGACTAGACGTGGAGCCAAGAGGACATCGAACGTTACGGAGATTGTCATCGTCATGCCACGGTGATGGCTCACAATTTCTCCGGATACGATGGACATTTTCTTTTGAGATACTATACGGAACAAGGCACCGAGCGTCCTAAAGTGACTTTGAACGGAGCCAAAATCATTTTCATGCAAGTGGGACAAGTACAGTTTAAAGATTCGATGAGCTATTTGGCCATGCCTTTGAGCCGAATGCCTAAAACGTTTGGAATGACAGAAATAGCTAAAGGGTACTTTCCACACTTTTTCAATACGGAAGCCAATCAACACGCCGTTCTACCCCATTTGCCTGAGGCTCACTATTACGACCCCGACAACATGCATACCGAACAACGAGAAGCTTTCTACGCTTGGTACCAGGCTCACGCCTCGGACCCTTTCGACTTTCAGGAAGAAATGCTAAAGTATTGTCGTTCCGACGTGGACATTTTACGGCGTTGCTGTGGAAAATTTCGAGAACTGTTCATGGAACACGGAGGGGTCGATCCTTTGAAAGAAGCTTGCACCATTGCCAAAGCGTGTTCCTTAGTGTACCGCCAACGATTCATGCCTGAAAACACCGTGGCTGTCATCAGTCCTCAAACGACCCACTATGTCAAGCGTCAATACTCGGTCAAAGCCCTACGTTGGTTACATTACTTGTGCGACAAGGAAGACAAATGGATTCAGCATGCCCGCAACGGAGGAGGCGAAAAGACCATCGGAACGTATTCGGTCGATGGCTGGGAGTTAGAAAACCCCAAGATCGTGTACGAGTTTAATGGTTGCTTATTTCACGGATGTCCCGTCTGCTACCCTGACCGTGACACTAAAAATCAGTTTTTACAACGGACCATGGAAGACTTGTACCAGGACACTTGTCAGCGACGCCTAAAGTTAGAACAGGAAGGATACCAAGTGGTGGAAATGTGGGAACACGAGTACGATCACCGTTTGAAAACCGATCCCGAGTTTAAACGCCTCGTGGAAAGTTACCAGTTCATGGACCCGCTGAACCCGAGGGATAGTTTGTACGGAGGAAGGACCAATGCCACCTGTTTGCTGTACCAAGCCGTCGAAGAGAAAGGAGAAGAAATCAAATACTTGGACGTGTGTTCGCTGTATCCCTACGTGTGCAAATATTGTCGCTTTCCCGTCGGGCACCCGCAATTGCTGACGGAACACATCGACCTGAAAAACATTCGACAATACGAAGGCTTGATCAAGTGTAAAGTTTTGCCTCCCACGAACCTATACCATCCCGTCTTACCTCACCATTGTCAAGGCAAACTGATGTTTCCCTTGTGCCGTACTTGTGCCGAAACGTGCAACCAAGACCAACCTTGTCAGCACAGCCAGGAAGAACGGGCCTTGACGGGAACCTGGGTCAGCGTGGAATTGTTCAAAGCTCTGGACATGGGATACCAACTGTTAGAAGTGTACGAAATTTGCCACTTTCCTAAGACACAACAGTACCACAAGGGTGACCCTACTCAGAAAGGCATCTTCGCCGACTACGTGGATGCCTTTTTGAAACTGAAGCAAGAAGCCAGTGGCTATCCTTCCTGGTGTCACACTCCCGAAGACCAAATAAAATTCAAAGAGAAATACCGGGAACAAGAAGGCATCTCTTTAGACCACATCGAGAAAAACGAAGGCAGGCGATCGTTTGCCAAAGTGATGCTAAATTGCTTGTGGGGTAAAATGGCACAACGACCGTGTTTACCCAAGACGGAATATTTGACAGAACCTTCCCGCTACTTCCAGATGATTCACGACAAAACCAAATACATGAAACACGTGGACGTCGTTCGAGAGAATTTAATCTTGGTCAATTACGAAGATCTGGACTTTGTACAAGACGACCCTTTTGGAAATGTCATCATTGCGGCTTACGTGACAGCCCATGCTCGCTTAAAATTGTACGAAGCTTTAGAACTGTTAGAAGAACGCGTCCTGTACTTTGACACGGACAGTTGCATCTACATCCATCACCCGATTCAACATCACCCTGACATCGAAGGAGACCGTTTAGGAGCCTGGACAGACGAGCATCCCGACGACAAGATTCTAAGTTTCGTCAGTGGTGGTCCCAAAAATTACGGCTACGAATACCGTGACAAACAAGGAGAAGTGCACACGACGTGCAAAGTGAAAGGACTGACTCTGAATCATCGTACCAGTCGAGTGGTCAACTTTGGGGTATTGAAAGAAGCCTTGCAATCGGGAGAGGATGGAAACTTTAAAGTGACCACCTATCAGCCGAACAAGATTGTACGTTTACCCACTCACCACATCGTCAGTCGACCCTTGGAAAAAGTCTATGAAATCGTGTACCAGAAGCGAGTTCGACTTCCCAATCATTTCACCTTACCGTATGGACACGTTGGTATAAAACATTGGTTGTAAGAGGATAGTTACCCCACCAGAAAGATGATTTCGCCACAGCAAGAATCGAGTGAGAAACCCGATGAGAACTCCAAGTTCAAACCCTACCATTTTCCAGTCTTCTTACCTGACTATTGTGATTGTGCCCGTCGATTGGACACGTTTCAGAAATGGCCTGCGGATAGGGAAGGATTACCTTCTTCGCATGTTTTAGCTAGAACAGGATTTGTCTACTTGGGACCTGAGTCAGGATTGGGATACGAGGTACAGTGTTTCGCTTGCCGAGTGAAGTTACGAATGGATCTATGTATCTATAAAGATTAAGCTATTCTGGAACATACTCGATGGTCTCCGCACTGCCCTTACCTTTCTATGGCCTTTCCACCCATCACACTACGGTACAATGTTGACGGTACCTTAGAGACGGTACCTTCCAGAACAAGACATAAAAAACGTAAAATAGGAAAGATGTACAAGCTGGAGACTGCATTGCGACTAGTATAAAAAGGGGGCTATGGTCAAGACCGATAGTTCATTGTGACTACCAAGACCGAGCGAACAAGATGAATACTTTGAAAGAGACATCGTTCCAGATTGGAGATTGTATCAAAGTTGTATCTTCCTCTAGTGTGACTAATATTGGATGGATAAGACCCAGGCATTGCGACGGAAAATGTCCGGAAGGAAATTGCGATTGTCAATGTGGTTACCATTGTAATTGCGTAACGGAGTTTGCAGACGAGTGCGATTGTGAGCCTTGCGATGGGTACGATGCTGTACGTTGTGACCTTAGCGATGCCGTAAAGCATCATGGGAACTTTGTTCTCACTGCCCCTATCATGGAAAGTGATGCTGTGCGTGTCAAACCTGAGGGATGCGAAAGCGATGCCGCTCGTCCTCTTAGACATTTTACCGGGTTTAAAGGGGAATGTTCACCTTCACGTCTACCCCCCTACGGATGTCATCCATCCCTGAGCAAACTCCTACCCATGTCACTCAACCCTCATCGAAACGAACCTGTGAAAGACGAATATTCGTTTCCTGTGCGTTTGTCGGAATACTGCGACTTTGAAAATCGTCTTCAATCGTTCAAAGGAAAATGGCCTAAGTATCTGGGAGGACCGACCCCCGAAGAATTAGCCAGAGCCGGATTGTTCTACTTGGGCGAAGGAGATAAAGTCAAGTGCTTCAGTTGCGGTGTGTCACTTCACCACTGGGAACCGCAAGATTCGGCCTACGTAGAACATGCTCGATGGTCACCGAATTGTCATTACTTACCCTTAGTGGGACCGAGACATTGAAGTAACTTCTTACCATCATAATCTGTTCATGGATACTTTACAAGAGAACATTCGTGCTTTGCCTGTGGAGTTGAGAGAACGCATTTACCGAGAGCTGGTCAAAATACAAGTGAAACGTAAAGAACAATTGCATCCGTTACGTCACCGGTGTTTGAACCACTGGTACCTGAAGGCTATACAAGGACTGATTCAATTGAAAGTGTTCCATTGGACAGACATTGATCAACGATCCTATAGTTTTAAAAAGGATTGGTTTGGTATGGACGATTGTAGGTATATCATTGTAAACGTCCTGCATCGAATTCCAGAGGAAGAGTTAACGAATTACCAACATCTTGAACACAATGTCAACTTGGTGAAAGAGGAAACTTCTGAACGAATTGTAATGTGTAGATTAGTGACTCAACGATTTAAATTCGACACTGAAGTAAAACCATGTTTGTGTAAAGAGTACATTTCTTGTGTCAGACCAAAGAGGATTTAGGATGACCTATTCATGGATACTTTGCTAGAGAACATTCGTGCTTTGCCTGTGGAGTTGAGAGAACGCATTTACCGAGAACTGATCAAAATACAAGTGAAACGCAAACGCAAAGTGATTCATCCGTTTTTAAATTATGCTATGTTCCAAAGTACAAGAAGACTGATTATGAGTGGATATTACATTAGGCACAAAGTTAAACGAGGCTATTGGCCACCACCCAACGATTCCAAAAACAGTGTATATACTTATGGATACTTTACAAGAGAACATTTTGGGCTTGCCTGAGGAGTTGAGAGAAAGGATTTACCGAGAGCTGGTGAAAATACAAGTGAAACGTAAAGAACAATTGCATCCGTTACGTCACCAGATCTTTAACCACTGGTACCTGAATGGTATAAGAGGACTGATTCGTCAGAAATTTTTTCAGTGGTCAGACCTTGTTGAACACTTTCAGTTTGTGAATGATGATTGACCAGACGTTCGTAATTTTGGTTACTTCGAGATTCACTTACTGCAACGTATTGAGGAAGACGTGTTAAAGGATTACCAACATTTGTTACAATTAATCTGCTTAGAAAAAGACGAAACATCTAGACAAACTCTGACGTTTCAGTTACAGTATGTAACATTTAAATTCCCTACTGGAGAACGAACGTGTTTGGTTAGAAATTACCTTTATTGCTTCCGAAACAAAGACACTATAAAATCAAGTTGCCATGCCACGGATTATGTCACATATCATTCAACAGATTCCGTGGAAGGTACTCAATGACCATATTCAAACCGTGGATCATTACCATCAATTATTACAAGAATTTTATCCATTCAATTTGGGACGACAAGTGGTGTGTGTCTTAGTGACTTGTTTTCTGGGATTTCGTTTACCAGCCGATTATTTCTGGACTCTTTACGATCAGTACTTACCACCTAAATGGCCTTAAATGGTCACGAAAAACTCCTTTTGCTCAAAGCCTTGCGTTTTCATCTGGATACTTCTCGACCTCAACAGGAAAAAAAGATTCGTCAACTTTTAGCTACCCAAGACGTGTATGACGATGTGTGTGTAGCTTGTGACTTACATCCCCATTGGACAGATGTCCGTGCCTGGAAAGAATGGGGTTTTGAGGCTTGGACCCAAGAAGTGGACCAGTATGCACGAGAGTTGTTCAAGGAAAATAGTTACTTTTCAACCCGTGTTAGTGACGGTGCCAGAAGAACCCGTCACCCAGGACGGGACTGTCGTGGACAGGCCTGAAAGACCCTTTCGGGAGGACACTTGTGTGACCTTACCCCCTACTATAGAACTGGTTAGAACATTACCCAAAACATGTGGTTGTTGTACAGACACTTGTGTTTATTCCACGTTCATCGTTATCATGTGCCTTTTATCCTTGTACTTAAGCCTTTGGCTTTTATGTATTTTTGTCTTTCGTATTCATGTTTGAAAAAAAAACATTCAATAAACGTGTTCTGAAAAAGTATATAAACTCTTGTCTTGTTTGTTTTCGTGTCACAAGTGACATTTCTCACACAATGGCTACCTCTACTGTCTCTGCTCCCTCTTCCTCCACTGTCAAAGTCATCGACGAACACTTAGATCGTGCCAGTTGGGAGGCTTTGTATCTTCGCCATCCCTTTAACATGCTCATTGCTGGACCTAGCGGTTCAGGCAAAACCGAATTCGTCAAACGTTTGATCGAACATAAACATCATTTGATCGATCGGCCACCTCAACGGATCGTGTGGTGTTACAAAGAGTGGCAATCGGCGTACAACCTCTTGCGAGAAAGTCAAGGCGATTCCATCGTGTTTGTGGAAGGCATTCCTAAAGAAGACGACGGCATCGTCTCTGACTCCCGTCAAACCCATTTGGTCATTTTCGACGACATGTTAGGAGAAGACGAAGAAGAAATTAAACTGTGGTTCACGCGCAAAGGGCATCACCGTAATGCCAGTGTCGTTTACATCACCCAAAATTTGTTTCAACAAAGTAAAGCCCATCGCACCATCAGTCTCAATGCGCATTACGTGGTCTTGTTTAAAAGCCCTCGAGATAAATCGCAAGTGCAAGTCTTAGCCAAACAGTTAGGAACGCCTTGGCTGACTCAGGCGTACGACGATGCCACTTAAACACCACACGCCTATTAACTCGTCGATTTGAAACCTACAACCCCCGAGGATTTGCGATTTCGTACCCACTTGTTTCACCACTGGTGCCAAGACGGAGGGCCTGTCCTGTACACGTCTCCGTCCTCGACTTCATTTCACTCCCCATAAAAAAAATCTATAAAAACCTCAGACCCTTTTTCGTTTGTCTCACTCTCAGTGCGAACATGACGTCCCTTCAGTCGCATCTTCCCGTCAAATTGATTCGTGCCTTGTATGGCATCAGTCGAGAAAAAGATCCACAAACACCAGCTCGTGTCTTAGAGGCTAGTCTCAAAGAAGTCTTACGATGGTTCACGGTGACGGCACGTCAATTACTCCAAGGAATCATTCAGATTCCTCATCAAACCAAACGCTTTTTCGATCGAAACAAAGTCGCTTTGGTCCAACTGGCCGATCCCCGCATCGACACTCAAACCAAAAAACAAATCATTTTGAAACCTGGAGGGAGCGGTACTCTAGGAGGGGTCATCATTCGCTCACTCTTAAGATGGGATCCTAATGCCCCCAAAGTTATACCCAAGACAAAAGTCCAACGAAGCCCCAAGAAGAAAAAGACCAGGTCCCCACGGAGAACTTCTCCAGTGGCAGGGCCCTCCTCTGACCAAACACCACCACCACCCCAGAAAAAGAAAAGAAGCCCCCAGAAAAAGAAACAGAGAAAAAGTCCCCAGAAAAAGAAAAGTCCACAGAAAACTAGTCGCAAGAGAGGCACTTCGGCCAGGACGCAACCTTACACTCGCAAACCACGATCTGCCACGGCAGTGACTGCGTCTCCGGCATCCTCACGTTTGTCCACTTCTCCGTTGATGACACCAAGAACTGAAGAGTACTTGGAGACGTTGATCACACCAAGAACTTCTCCGTTGATGACCCCCAAAAGAACTTCCCCAGTGGCAGGACCCTCCAATTTAGTGGCAGTGGCTGCTGCTCACAAAGTACCTTCTCCCAAAATCAAAGTTCAAGAAAGATCGGGTATGTTACAAAGTTTACTGGATTTGTCCAAGCAATAACTGGCTCGATTTAGTCCGTTACGTACCCCTGCACGACGTGTCATGCCTGTCCTCAAACTGATACGACGTAAAGACAATCAGTGGCGACGCGTTCCAGTATAAAAAAGGCCTGTGACCAAGTCGGGTATCAGTGTTTTTTTGGTGCTCCTGAAGACTCAAAGATGTCACCCTCCAGAAAACCCCAAGGAAAGAAAAGGAAAGGACTGCCACCACGTTTAGCCAAACATGGGGACATGTTATCTGTCCTGCCCAAAGCTTCTCCACCCCTACGAAAAAAATTCATTCAAACAACCTCCAAAGAGGTCATCGATACCGTGTGCGAATGTTGTTTGAACGTTTTGAAAGGCACGATCCCTTTGTCCAAACACCAGAAACAATGCTTAGGCAAACATCATCACGTTCTTCGCCAAATGGTTCAAAAGAAAATTCCCATTCGTCAAAAAAAGAAGATGTTGGTCCAACGTGGAGGTATTTTACCTCTCTTGTTAGGCCCCATACTGAAAGGAGTCTTGGGAACCATGTTGGGAGGACTGGTGGGAGCAAGATAAAAAGGACCTCGGAAGTCCCAAGATCTCAGAATCGACCCCTGACAACCCCATGGAAGGACGAAAACTAGCTTTAGTGCCTTACAAACGATGGATGGAATGCCATCGGTGGCAAGAACAACGCACCCCGCATTTACCTCCCAATCCCAGTTTGAGCGAGATGTCCCAGTTACAACACGAACTGCAGTCCTTGATGGATCGCCAAGATTTGTCCGAAACAGAAAAATCGCAAAAGTACGGTGAACTCTTGCAACGACTGCAACTCTTTCACCAGAAAGCTTTAGACGAAACAGCTCTACCCACTCTGAAAGATTTTAAGACCTTGATGAAAAGTCCAGCACCATCACCAGTACCAGTACCGGTACCACCAGTACCAGTGACCAAGACAGAAAAAGGAGAAGAAGAAGAGGAAGGGTTTCAAACTCCACCAGAAAAAGTACGCAAGTTAACAACACCACCTACCTCCAGAATTGGATGGATTAAAAAGATGATGGCCACCCCTTCTTCATCACAAGAGAAAAAGAAAGTGAAGACAGAAGTGAAGACAGAAGTGAAACAAGAACCGATATCCCCCGCTCAGACATCCTTCTCTTCGACACCTATTGCCGGCCGCACACGCAAAGCATTGCAATCCAAGAAAGTACCCCAAGAGAAAAAGAGTAGCATCCTCCAAGAGTGGGTGTCTTATTAACACACCAACCAACACAAAAAATGGAAAAAGTCTTAGCCAGCATTTACTACGATCCCTCCCATCCTGCAGGTTACGCAGGAGTTCAAAAATTGTATCGTGCTGCCAAAACTCGACTGAAAAGTCTCCGTTTACCTCAAGTGCAACGATGGTTACAAGAACAAGCTACCTACACTTTACACAAACCCATTCGACGCAAGTTTGCCAGAAGTCGCACCCGAGTGGAAGGCATCGATCATCAATGGCAAGCCGATTTAGCCGATGTCTCTCATTTGGCCAGCTACAATCGTGGCTACAAATATTTGTTTTGTGTCATCGACGTCTTTTCCAAATTTGCCTGGGTCGTGCCCTTGACTTCCAAATCGAGCAGCGAGTTAGTGCGAGCCCTGCAACGGGTGTTGAAACAAAGCGGTCGTCACCCTCTTCGATGGCAAACGGACAAAGGCACCGAATTTCTGAACCAAGCTTTCCAAAAAGAATTAAAGAAACGTGACATTCATTTTTTTACCACCGAGAATCCCGAAACCAAAGCCAGCATCGTGGAACGTTTTCAACGCACTTTGAAAGAACGCATGTGGAAATATTTTACGCATCACCACACTCTGAAGTACATCGACATCTTACCGCACCTGGTGCAAGCGTACAACCAATCTTACCATCGAAGCATCGGACGTGCCCCGCAAGACGTGACTCCCGACAACGAAGTGTTGGTGTTTGAGCGTCTGTTTGGTACGTCCCCGACGAGGGCTGTCCCCAAGAAAAGTGGATTGTTGGCCGTAGGAGATTGGGTGCGCATTGGCAAAACCAAACGCACTTTTGACAAAGGTTACTTACCTAACTGAACGACCGAATTGTTTCGCGTCACTGGACGAGTGCATGGCCGTCATCCTGCCGTATATAAATTGGAAGACATGAACGGAGAAGTGCTCAAAGGAACGTTTTATTTGCCCGAGTTACAACGTGTCACCAAAAAAGAAGACGACGTGTACGACATCGAAAGCATTATCGAACGCAGAACCCGTAAAGTGGGCAAACGACGTGTCAAAGAAGTCAAAGTACGTTGGAAAGGATATCCGCCCAGTTTTGATTCTTGGATCGACGCTTCGCAAGTCATCGACTATAAAGAGAAGTGACCATCATGCCTTTTCACACAGACGCAGCTACGTCGACCACTCCTCCTTCACCCAGTTCTTCTGTGCAAGATTTACAAAAACAACCCTTGTGGGTGTGGTGTGGAGAACGTGTGCCTAAAACGCAAATCGTCTTTTTCTGCCAAATCTTCGTGGTGTATTGTGTCATCGGGGCAGCCATCGCCAATTTGAGTTTGCAACAAGGAGACAAACAATTGTGGACCATTTTATTGAGCAGTTGCATCGGTTACCTGCTTCCTAATCCCTCCCTGAAATTCACCTCGAACGGGAACCACGGGAACCTTGTGTCCAGTGCCAGTGCCAGTCACCACTCCAACCACAACCAGAACCCCATTTTGGGCGGAGACACGCCTCTGACGTCCACTAACCCCTCGGACAGCCACAGAACTCTGGAATTATGAGTCACCAAAACCAATTTTACTTAACTTTACCCAGTGACAGTTCCATGGAGGTGTTTCCCAAGAACACGTTGTGCTGTTACACGGCCAAATTACCTCAAGCCATCCAGTTAGATCACGAAGCCCATTGGGAAGTGGCTTTAGTAGAAATGATTCACCCGACCCAAGTCCTCAATGTCCTTCCCAATCAAAATTTTTTTGATGTGGAAGTTCATGACGAGCAAATGCAACAGTGGATGGATAGCAATGTCAAATATGACAAGAAAACCCGTACACAAAAGTACACCACCTATCACTTGTTCATTCCCCCAGGCTATTATTTTAGTGGTCAACATTTGGTCAGCACCATAAGCTCTATGTTTAATGTCGTGTTTCTGAAAGCTTTGGAGCATGTCAACAAAAGTGTCACCATGGAGTACCACAAAGTAGCTCGTCGCTTCTTGATGAAATTTGAACGAAGTAAAATCATGTCCATTTTATTTTGTCCTGAATTGTTTGACATGTTGGGCGGAGACATGGACATGAGAAAGACCATGATGAAGAAAAACGAATTACCCATCGTTTACGACAACGAGTCTTTTAGCAAGTTATTTCTTGCCCCGGTAAAACTGAACCAAGGACTGAATTTGATGTTTGTGTACTCCGATGTGGTGGAGTATAACGTGGTGGGACACACCTCCGTACCGTTACTGCGTGTCATTCCTTTCAAAGTGGATTCTGCCACGAACGCTGACGAGGAAGGTGGAAACACTTACCACGTCCACCGCGAATTTGTCCATCCTCACTATTTGCCTGTCAGTAAGTCGTATTTGGACACGGTCAACATTGCTATAAAAGGAGATCTGGGACAAAATATTCCATTCACCAAAGGAAAAGTCACGGTGAAACTCCATTTTCGAAAACGGTTCTCTCACGACTCGTAAGTAAGTCATGTATCCAGTGTACCGAGGGGTTGCTCGACAGCGAGGACACGGTTTAGGAGACATGTTAAAATCGGCCTTTCGTTCGGTGGCCCCGGTGTTGAAACCGATGGTGACACGCGGATTTCACGCCTTGAAAGATGCGGCACTGACGCAAGGCAAAGAATTTCTCCAAAATGTCATCATCGACAAACAAAACCCTAAAGAAGCCTTCATGAGGGCAGGCAAAAATGTCTTGCTGCAAACGGGCAAAGACATTTTAGGCCAACGAGAAACACCTATAAATGCCCTGCACGCTACCGAGTCAGGCATTCAGCAAGGACAAGGCAGAAAGAGACGACGAAGAAAACACCCTTTCACCAGACTTCAAGCGAGAAAGGCCAAGAAAATAAGAACCGTTCGAGACTTAGACGTTTTCGATTACTGAGAAAAGAGACAAAAAAATGATGCACCGAGAATCTTGCGCTTGTTCCAAGACGGAACTGGATCTGTTTGCCATGCCCCCCACGATGATGACGATGCAAGAATCGCAGTGGGTGGAATTTCACCCCGTCTCCTCACTGACCGATTCCGCTCCCATCGAGTTTGAAATCAAAGGACAGCCCGAAGATTACATCGATCTGAATAGCAGTTACTTGTACCTGAAAGTCAAAATTCTAGATATGACTGGAGGTGCTATAGACGATGAAGCAGTAGCTCCCGTCAACAATTTCATGCATTCCTTGTTCAGTGGAGTGGACTTGTACTTGAATAACAAACTGGTCAGTAGCAGCATGGATACTTACCCTTATCGTGCCTACCTGGAAAATCTCTTGACGTACGGAATAGATGCCAAGAACACTCATCTCAGTGCCTGTGTGGTATGGGAAGCTGACGAACCTACCAAGTTTGAAATATTGGAAACTGATGAAAAGAAAGACAACAATGATGGATTTGTAGAACGAAGAAAGAGAATCACGGGAGCCGACACAAGTTTAGAACTGATGGATCGTTTGCATTTGGACATGTGGTTGCAAGAAAAGTATTTGCTGAACGGGGTGGATGTCCGCCTGAGACTGAATCGTAGCAGTGCCGCTTTCCATTTGATGGCTGATAGTGACGGTTACAAAACCAAAATCCTAGAAGCCAGACTCTACGTACGCCGTGTGGAAGTGTTACCTAAAGTGGGAAACGACATCAGTCAGACGTTGAGCAGAACGACTGCCAAGTATCCCATACGACGCGTGGAAGTGAAAACCTTTACCATTCCCAAGGGACAGCGATCCATGATCGAAGATCATCTGTTCCAAGGACAGTTACCCAAACGTTTGATCGTTGGTATCGTCGAGAATACAGCCTTCAACGGAGCTGCCGAAAAAAATCCTTTCTACTTTCAACACTTTGGCGTGTCCAAAATCGAAGTCAGTCGCGATGGCAAGACCGTGTGTACCCGACCTTTCGAACCTGACTTTACCAAGAAGAATTACTTGAGATCGTACTTGTCCCTGTACGAAGCCACCGGACAGTTAGGAACCAATACCAGTCACGGTATTACGTACGAAGATTATGCAGGAGGCTACGCTTTGTGGGCTTTCGATTTCACTCCAGACCAAGGCAGCGACGAGGGACATTTCCACCCTATAAAATCCGGCCAGATTCGTGTGGAAATTCAGTTTAAAGACCGAGACCCTGATGAAACGGTGAACGTCATCCTGTATGCAGAATTCGATAATACCATAGAAATCAACAGTTTGAGAGAAGTCATCCTAGATTACTAGAAACCATGGAAGACTGTTATCCCTCTTTACCTAGTGGAGAAACTTTTAGTGTTGGATTATTGTTAAAAATGTTAGAGTTGTTGTTGTTTAGTGTTAAGTGATTTTTGAATAAAAAATGTTGTGTTTTGAAAAAAAATGCCTTTGTCTTTTGTTTAGCTATAAGAATGTTGGATTGATGCTCTTTCATTTCTTACTATCCCTCTCATGACACTCACTAAACGTTGCGACTCAAAAACCGTGTGGGGGATGTTTTCCTTCACGTCCGCGCTTTGACTTTAAGAACCGGGTTGTTTCCAGTCTAACCATCCATTGTCGACTCATCCTCCTAAGAAGATGTGCTCCAAACTAGCTAAACTCAACGAAACCTACGTGAATTTGCATAGGGTCAGACACAGTCTGATACCGAAGCCAGAAGAAATAGAGAATGTGAGAATGTTAAAAATCACTGAAGACCTGATAGAAGAGCTCTTCAGACAAGAAATGAACAGGGAAAAAGAAAAATGGACAGAGAAGTACAGACTTCAGAGACAGCAGCAACAACAACAACAAGAGCAGCAGCAGCAGCCTGAAGCTGACAGAGGCTTTGTCGATTGTCGTATCGACACCAAAGAGTTCTTCTTCTCTTTCCGAAGAAGCAGACCTATCGCCAGAAAGTCTATCCTCAGAGGACATCGCATTCTTAGAAACTAAAAAGAATGCCATAGCAAACAAAAAAACAGCCCTTTTCAGGGCTACCCAATACTCTAGAAAAGAAATAACAATCGATTTGCCAATGTGTGTAGGTAGAGTAGTGTGAAAATAAACACTAACTCTTTTTTAAAAAAATGTGAGGGTATGTGTTTGTGTGTTTGTGTTTGTAAGTGGTTATGTAAGTTGGTATGGATAGTAGATTAAAATGATGTCTTTTTTGGTGTTTGAGGTGTATATTTGGAGTTAGATTGGATTGCTTTGCGTATGTGGATAGTCTATTGAAGTGATTTATAAAAAATTTTAAAATAGTGATGGGTAGCATAAAAAAGTGAGCGAGTGTTTCTTTTAGGTCGGCGCGTTGTTTTATGGTCATGATCTAGGTAAGATCAATTTTATGTTTTTAGGGGATGTTTTCGTTCACGTCCGCGCTTTCACTATAAATTGAAACTCGTTCGGCAGTCCAGCTACCCTTGTTGATTGATCAACACCAAAAATGAACACGAGACTGGAGAAACTGTTATAATTTCATGTGCATCTGGAATATGCCAGGCGCATATTAAATGAACTGGCCGCGGAAGCCATTGTGGAGGAGGGAAGGATAAGAGAGGAGGAGGAAAGAAGAAACAAAGAAGAGGAGGAGAGAAGATATAAAGAAGAAGAGGAAAGAAGATACAAAGAGGAGGAGAGAAGATACAAAGAGGAGGAGGAGGAGGAGGAGGAGGAAAAGGAGAGAAGAAGAAGAAATTTCAGAATCCCAGAGAGCGAAAATTGGGATTCTGAAGCGACATATCCTGCCAAACTCAACCACTACGCCATCACAGGTCGAATGTTTAAATTCATTGAAAACTTCCTCGCTGACCGTAAAATATCAACCAGAGTCGGCGACACCTACTCTGAACCACACACACTTGAAAACGGTACACCACAAGGGAGCGTACTCAGCCCAACCCTTTTCAACATCATGATTAATGACTTGGACACCAACTTAAGATCAAAACTAATTGAACTCTCACAATTTGCTGATGATAGTGGATTATGGAGAGCAGGAAACCCTTCCAACCACAAAGTAATCAGCGATATTCAAACAAGTTTAAACAAAATAGGGAAATGGGCTGATAAATGGGGTTTCAAAATATCCCATGAAAAAACCATAGCAGTATTATTCACCACCAAACGTAAATTACAAAATCAGTTTCCCAAACTCACCATCCAAAATCAAGAAATTAAATTCGTAAATGTAGCACGATTTTTAGGAATACATTATGACTCCAAGCTAAACTGGGGACACCACATAAACGAACTAGTCAAAAGGTGTAATAAAGACCCTAACCTCCTTACAACCCTTAAAGGAACCACCTGGGGATCCAATCAAGAAACCTTACTAGCTTTATATAAATCGTTAATTAGATCTAAACTAGATTACGGATGCCAAATTTACAACTCGGCACCGCAAAATAACCTCAAAAAACTAGATAGCATACAAAGAAAGGCCCTAATTATTTGCACTGGTGCACTACCATCCACATCACTAGTGGAACTTCAAATCTTAACTGGAGAACTGCCGCTCCACCTTAGAAGACAAGAACTCACCCTCAGATATGCAGCCAGGCTAACAACACACCCCGACACACACCCCACCCGGCTAGCTATAAATAAATGCAACATACCTTTTAGAACTAAATTATCACAAAACATACCAGCAGGGAAATTAGTCCATCAATTAGTTGAACAACTTCCTATAGACAAACTCCAAGCAGAAATTGCAAATCACTATGACAAAGAACCATGGATAAATATCAACCCCACAGTTAACACCCTCATTACGAAATATGGCAATAAAAACGAACAGGAACTCAAACTAAACACAATCTGTACAGAAGAAATCAACTCAAAATATTGCAACTACATTAAGATTTACACTGATGGATCCAAAATTACAGAACCACCCAGAACAGCAGCAGCTTACGTAATCCCCGAACTTAACATTAAAGTAGGAAGAAGACTACCTAACCTCTGCTCTATATACACAGCTGAATTCTGGGCCATACTTGAAGCACTCAAATGGATCAAAGAGAACAAAATACCCCAAGCGGTAATAATAAGTGACTCGCTAAGCGTCATAAACTCAATACTTAATAACAACACCAAATCAAGAGAAAACTATCTTAGGCAAACCAATTTATTGTTAAAAATACTGAACAATAATAACTTACAAGTAGAATTTATGTGGATACCATCCCATATTAACATACCAGGTAACGATATGGCAGATATAACAGCTAAACAAAAACTAAACGAAACCACTCACATCAACCTAGATTATAGCATATGCGAACTCAATAGCATATCTAAAACCCTCATTGATAATAAATGGCAGGAATTATGGAACACAAGCACTCAAGGCAGGAAACTAAAAACCATCATTAAAGAAGTATGTAGAAATAGGAAACCACCCAAAACAAAAGGCAGTGAACAAAAATTCATAAATAGAATACTCACGGGCAAAACCAAGCTGGCTAACAGCTTCGGACAGTACATAGGACCACAACCACATAACCCTAACTGCTACCACTGCAGGGTCCCAGAAGACATAGAGCATATTTTTAACAACTGCCATACACTTGAAAAAGAAAGGGCTAAGTTTAAAGTTAAACAGCATAAAATTGGATCCCCTACAACATACCCAGAATTCTTGATGAACACAAACCCCAATATTAATCTAACATTCAAAAATATCATAAGTTTTATACACGAATCCAATCTACTCAAAAAAATCTAAGAAAGTAAATCAAAGACCAGTTAAAAATATAACAAATCACTGTTTGGGAATTATGACGGCCGGCTCGGTCTCGTGGGTTCACAGACTGACACAGCCGTTCATAGCCCGAATAATAAAAACCAGTTAAGGACGAATATTACAAAATCACTGTTTGGGAATTATGACGGCCTGCTAGGTCTCGTAGGTTCACAAACTGACACAGCCGTTCATACCCCGAATAATGGGGCCCCGAGTGGCCGAGTGGTCTAAAGCGCTCTTCGTTACGGATCACTGCCATCTCACCTCTGTCTGCGGCGGTTCGAGTCTAAGATTCAGCCAATGTGGGCATGTTAGAAAGCCTGCCAGTAGCTTCTCGTGGGTCGGTGGTTCTTTCCGGGGTTTTCCGGGTTCTTCCTCCACCATTAATACTGGCCGCCATGTATAGCCTATCGTGCTGAAAAATGGCGTTAAACCCCACAACAACAACAACCCCGAATAATAAAAACCAATTAAGGCCACAAAAAATTAAAATAGGAAAATAGGAATTAATTAAAACAGGACTCCATAATAACATACAAACAACCATAAAAACAAGTTTTCATTCCAAACCAATAAGATAGGGAATCAAAATAAATAAGGAATTGATGAATAAAAAAAAAAAAAGAAAACAAAAAAAAAAAAAAAAAAAAATACTCCTAACCGTCTCCTTGTCTCTTAAACAACATCTGGCTGAACTTTTAAATCAAGCTTCCACAGCTATTTCTACTAACATACTCAGCCAAATCCAGGCAATGTTGGCAGACGACACTGAAGAATTTGAAACTTCCACGCTGGCAGCGGCCCTGGAAGTATCATCATCCAGCGGCGATGAAGCTGATGAACCTGCACTACCTAAACAGAGTGGAAAAAAGGAAGGCTCTGTCTACCGGAATATCGGACTGGGAAAGGCAATTGATGATATCAAAAAAGCGGGCCACTTCGTCAATGCCACAAGACCGGGTGTCCTAATGTGACCTCATCGCTGCCGACCAATCGTGGCGGGAGTCACATACTGCTTGGTTTGACACCTGGGGCATTTCAATCCAACTAAGAAACACGAGTGTGTGGTGTGACTATTCCCACTCATGTCTATTAGCCTTTCAGTCAGGTTGTTAAGGACTAGTTAGTCCTACACCTGAGTGGCTAAATTAAAAAGTACTCTTTGAGTACATAAAAGCCTGGGGGATGAGGCTCCTTTTCCTTCCCCCAGGAGTAATTAAAAATCACGCAGTGCGTGAATAAAAAAGTGGTACATGTTCAAAAGAACGAAAACCACTATAATCCAACTAACTAACTAACTAATTTTGTTTTAGGGGGATGTTTTCCTTGACGTCCGCACTTTCAGTATAAAACTAACAGTGTTGGCCATTGGAGCCCATTCTACGGAATAAGCAAACAAGAAGATGCCAGCAGCTTCAGCTTTATACAACGATCTTATGGAAAGTTGGTATTGGATGGTGGATGGATTGAGTGTAGCAGAAAGGGTTGAAAAGGAATGGAGGTATGCAGTGACAAAAGACTTCGTCTCAAAACAAGTAACCAGCCTCCACTTATCCGTCAATATTGTAAAAGAAATGATAGAGGATGAGGAGAAGAGAATCAGAGGTTTAATTAACCCACCGTATGTGAAAGTGGGTAAGTTAAAAGAAGCGATAGTTCATGTGACGAGTGCAAGGTGCTTTCTAGAAGACATTGTAGAATGGACAGATTGGTGTTTCGCGAAGTGGGGGTTAGAAAAACTTAAGAAAGCGGAAGAAGTAATGAGGAATGTGCTGACCGAAGAGGTCAAGAAGATCAAAGAAAAGTGGTCAAAGGAAAGAAAAGAAGAAGAAAATAAAAAAAAAAGGATGAACTAGAAAAACTGAACACAAACTGGATGAAAATCCAAGAGAAGTTCCGGGCCATGGGCCACCCGGACTGGCTGCCGGAAACAGAAAAGAAGAAGAAGAAAGGAATGATGGACAAAATAAGAGGATGGTGGAAGAAGTTAAGAAGTTAAAAGAAGAAGAAGAAAAACCCAAAGGCCCTTTTCAGGGCCAGCCATATTTCTCGAAAAGAGATAGCCTTTCAATTGCCTACCCCTTTTTTTAAATTTAAATTTAAATTTAAAAAAAAAATTTAAAAAAAAATAAAAAAATCCCATGTACAATTCCCCTTGTCCCTAGACAAACCCAAACTCTATGTTCAATTCCCATTGTCCCTAAAGTGACCCACGATTTTTCTCCATGTTAAATTTCCATTGTCCCTAAAGTGACCCAGGGGTGTTTTTAATGCTAAGCCCCATTGTCCCTAATGTATCCCCATTTACTACTAGTATAATAATAATAATAATAATGAGGACTTTGTATAGCGCCTAATCTTAATAGCTCTAAGCGCTTTACAACATTAGACAACACCTATAAGATAAAACACATATAATGATACGATTACAAAAACAAACACCACGAAATTAGAAAACATTAAAAAAAAAACATGCTTAGAATATTTAAGATAGGAAACATTATTAGGTCTTTAAGTTTGTTCTTGCAGTCAAAATAAGTGAGTTTTGAGAGCCATCTTGAATGTGATCACTGTGTCTCTGTGTCTAAGTTCAGTGGGCAATTCATTCCACGTTGCTGGGCCATGGTATGCAAAAGAACGCTGTCCATATGACTTTGTTTTCGTACTTGGAATAATGAGTATACGATTGTCAGAAGAGGAGCGTAAGTATCTTGCTGGTGTATACACATGGGTAAGGTCAGATAGGTATGTTGCACTAGAGTCCGACAGTGAAACGTAGCACAGAGAACAAATTTTGTGTTTGATTCTGGATCGAATGGATAGCCAGTGTAGGGTACAGAGCAGCGGTGAGATGTGCTCTGATCGTGGTACTCTAAGTATGATCCGAGCATCTGTGTTTTGAACTTTTTGAAGTTTCGTCGGTAGTATTTTTATTTTCGGTCAGCATCCAGCCTGGCAAATTTTTCATTCATCAGTTTCCTGAAGAACAGTATCAATTCACTGCATTGTCGGGCAGAATGTTTTGGCGTTTGCGAAATTTGATTTTGAAGTATTAGGTACAAATATATAAGCGCTATAGTGACTTCACCTCAGCTTTTATAAGATGTGTCAGGCTGTGCCTGTTTGGTAATGGCGATGTTCAATTTTACCAATTCACAGGCACCAGATTTTGCTACAGAAAGGCTGACTGAGTTATTGTTTCATTCAATCAGTAGATGATTACAGGATAGTCTTTGACTTAGAATGAAAACATACCATGTATATATATATATATATATATATATATATATATATATATATATATATATATATATATATATATATATCGAGAAAGTGAAAGAAATGTACAATACCGCCACCGCAGTGAATACCATATGACCATTTAATTGAAAAACCAGCACTGTTTAATGAACCCGCTCACCTAAACAGTAATACATGAAGATATGGAGTTTGGACTAGTCCCTTCACGTACAGTTATCAAATATGTTACTACGTTCACACCGAAAACCAAGAAGGAAAAATAATGGCAAAATTAACTTTAGCCAGTTATACTTTGCATAAGGATGGCAACTTTTTTTCAGTTTAAAACAAAGCTAAAAGAAGCCACTGTAGCTTGATAAACTCGCTAAGCTCTGCTAAAACTTTTGTCAGTGTACTTTGCTAATAGAGTTTATTGTTTGATGAATTAAATTTTGACGTAAACGCAGAATGCTGTGACAATGTTTAGCATGCTAAGATTTATGGTTATACAATGTACCTCCTTGACAGCGTGGCAAAACGCAGTTTATTGAACCATCAACAGTCAAAGAAATTACGAGTATAATTTGCAAATTAATGAAAGAAGGAATAAAGGAAGAAAGAGAAGTATCAATGGAAGTAGAAATGAATGAATGAAAATTGATTATGAACAAATAATGACGAACATGGTGAGTGAGCGAATAAATGAGTAAATGAAAGCGGACTTGACTGAAAAAGTTAATTATGAGTTGCTGAACGAATTGATGAAGGAAAGATATGGATGAGTGACAAATGAACTGACGGATTCACGAAAGAGCTGACGAGGAAAGAACTGAGGTGATAACAGAATGAACGAATTGACCGATGACAGAACAAAAACGAACCCAAGATAGAGATGAATCAGCAAATTAAACAGAAAAAGCACAAAACCCAAAATGAACGAACTTAATTAATGGATTACAAATAGTTGAATAGATGAGATACAAGGTGAATACGTGAATGAAATATGGAGTTTTAAGCAAATGCTGATAAATTAATAATAACATAATGCAACTTACATGAATTAACTTTTGTCTCAGTTTTCATTTTATTTCATTTGTCAGATTTGTGGGGTGCTACTAAAGGAAAAAAAAAAAAAACAACAACTAAGAATCATATTTGCAAACAATGAATATAAGTAACATAACTACATCGCCTTAACGTCAGAATTTATACAATTCGGCATATGTTTAAATGAAAAGAGGCTTGAAATTTATTTATATTTAAAAACTAGATATTAAATACAGTTATGAATAGTTATGAAAGATAAAAATTGACAACTAATTTCCAAGCAGTTTAGAAAATGGACCACTAAAAACAATACAAATAACAAATGGACACCTATACCTCTCCACAGTCCCATGAAACATTTAACTTAACGAAAAGAATTTTATACATTTTAATACAAAAAGGAAACAGTAAAATTTTAGCCATATAAACCTATTAATTAAATTAGTGGCAGTCACTCTTATATTGAAATATTTTCATCAGTTTCGCCCCGAATGTGATTGTCATCCATTTACCTGATTTGGTTTTACCATTCACGCAAATTTAAAAGAACCGTCATTTGGTTTTACCATGCACACAAATGTTAAAGTACGGTCATTTGGTCTTACCATGCACACAACCGTGTAATTACCATGCAATATCAATATAATGTTGTTTGATCAATTTATTGACAGGTCCCATGCCACCCCTTGCTTCATTATAATTGCAAGTTTGCAGTCAAAACTCAAAAATTTTACTATAACTGGCTGTGGTTGTCCTTACCGGCCCACCTCGCAAATTTTAGAATCATCAATACACAAAAACAACAAGAACGAAGACAACAACGATTATTATTATTATTATTATTATTATTATTATTAAGTTGAATTCCTGACTAAACATTACAATAATTAGTATATACAAATTAATAAAAGTTAAAAAAAATTTCTCTTGAGAGAAAAATATTACATAATTCGAAAATTTAAAGTTAACTCTTAACTAACTAAAAAATATATATACATACTTCGTTCACGCTTTATAAGCTTTTACTTCTGCAAATTACACGATTTATATTGTATTAATCTGTACGGTGTTCAACGTGGAGACATTGATTTCATTTATAAATTTGAAAATATATTGGTGAAAATAACCAAGGAATGTTTATAATGGAAATATTTTATTGACATTTTTTAAAACAGACAATTCGGCGCAACCTGGACCGAAAATAAGACAATTAATCCCAGCATGAAAGACAATTCGCGTGGAGCTTTCCCAAAGTGAGAATCTCATTAAACCGAAGGACAGTGGAGACCTGATTTGAATCAGATGGACATAGTACACAATTAATTTTACTATATGTTCTCTACATTTGTTTCTCAGTACTGACCTTTCCACTGTGTGACAATCAATGCAAATCATATGTTAATCTAAAATACCTTCAAAGATGACTTCACGGTGAAGTTCTTGTCAAAGGTTGACCTGCTCTTTTTTTAGATTATTGACTGTCAACATAACAGCATGTAACCAGAACACGAATTTCACTTCCGGATCATCACCAAGGCCTTATTACTCACTGTGCACTGTCGCCAAAATACATACAGACAACAACACCCTGAGCTCATATTATCAAGAATAAACAGTTACCTTTAAATCCCTACCAAAAATGCATAAATAAAACTCTTCTATCACCACCAAAATGAGAGAGGAAAAAATGTTCTAAAAATAGACTAGAACTTCATTCGTGGGTACTGAACTGGAAGTATTAATTGTGATGTAATTCCAGATTGCCCAAAGTTATTTTGTATGGAGAAAGGCTCATTGAACCACTCGAGAGTATGGTTAAACGAACGTAGAGATTTTAACACGTCTATTCGAGAGCGCTGTAAGGTCAAGTCAATTTGACCATAAAAGAGATGTAAAATTCCGTCAATTCATGAAGGCAACATTTTTAAATAAATGAAACACTTGGTTCATTTATAATAAATTTAATGTATATTTAAAAATGCACAAAACAACGTACAATTTGTACAGCGAGTTGTAATGTAGACTGATTTAACAGCCATTCTGATTTCTTTCTATGAAATTGGTCGACAACCAGTCTGATACATGTTTCTTGACAACAAAATGGCGGACGAAGAGGTGGGTTATTATATGACAAATGTATCGCATAGTAAACACTTGTTTAAAATTCGATTTCTTCCAACAAAGTATGCAAATGCTCGAAATAAAGAAGCGCTCAACGCATATATTTCACTTATCACGTGTGGGCATTTTGATAACCATTTGCATAAGGACAAATCGTTAAACATCGGGCTCTGCCCAAATTGCTGTCAGTGTTCAGTGTATTTCAATTTCAGTTCTTCTCGTGTCAGTATTATGTGACGATTTTTTTAAAAATGTATAGCCAATAATCCATAATCAACACTTTTATTGTCATTATGAGTATGTATTTATTTATTATTTTGGCTGATCTGGTGGTTCTGACATTTCCATGGTCACTGTAACTTCCAAGCTGATACCACACAGCTTGCTATAAATCCCTAGTCATGGCAATTTAGTTTTCATTAGTTCCACTCTTCTACAGGAAAGTAGCTATTTTTTTTCCTGACTCATAAATTGTGGTGACAGCATACACCTTCGGCTTGGTTGCAAGGATGTTTCATGCATGCAGGCCTCACTTATCCAGTGTTCTAACTTCACAGGCAACAATTTCATCATTTGGGGTGACATCATTAAATGGGAGCAATGGCCTCAGGGGCTTGCATTGCTACTAAAAAAGAAGCCAGGACAAGTCTGTGGACATATTGTATGATGGTGTTGGTACATTTGTAACACTCGTATTTAATGTTGAGGGCGAATGTGAACTCCTCAAACTTGTCTGTCAAGTTTTTATCATTGGAGGATCGTATTCAGAATTTCAAAAGAATACCTTCATAAAGTTTGCATTTTTGAAGTGATCGATAGGTCGACTTTGCTTTATGGAATTTCAGCCCCCAATGTGAATAATGGATTTTAAAAAAAATTATGATGCCAAATACATCCTTTAAGATGTAAATTAAATCAGTTGCTTTTTTAGAGGGTTGGGCAGGGGCATTTTCACAGGTAAATATGCTTATTTAGTTGAATATGATTATTTTTATTGAAGTACTGATCATTTTATTGGGTCACTATGTAAATGGGTGGTGGTTGGAATTTAGTTAGAGCTAAGATATTTTCTTTATTCCCTAATAAATATTATAATTATATTTATTGCTCTTTGCATGTATCTTGCTGATAATGTATACAAAGTAATCGAACCAATATACAAAACATAAGTTGTTGACTTTCCTCTTTGTTATCTTGATTGTTTGGGTTTATTTTAAATGTCTGTCCACATTGTGACCTTTGTATTTTGTTTTCTGTATATATTCTCCTTGTTTGATTACACTTTGAGAACATAATAGCAATGTAAATTTTCCTTGTAAAATTATAAATATTATTATTATGTGGTGACTATAGACCAAGGACCCTTCTCACAAAAAGTGTTCTTTTTGGAAGTAGTGCCCTTACCTCCCTCTCTCCCTTGTAAGAAATTTTTCATTGGAATGCTATATACATGCATGTTTTCATGCAATTGTTTCTTGAATATAACATGCATTTTGTTCATATCTCTATTAAGTTTCTTGTTAATATGCAAAATTATTGCTTATGTTAAATTTCAAAATATCTGAATTAAAGAATGTTTTTTTTTGTTGACAAATTTGATTGACCCTTTGCCATTTATTTTCACGTTTTTACTTGGAACCATTCTGTGATCAGAACAAGGCTCAATACCCTATTCCAGTAAATACAGCATGTGTAACTGCTATTGATAAATAAGTGAAAGGAATGTTAGCTTGCAATTGCAATATCTCGCCTTGCTGCTTTAGACCTGAACTGATTGAATATTACTAGTGTTGCCTTATTATTGAAGTCAGCTCCCACTGAACCTGTAGAAGAAGAGAAGCCTGCTGAAGAGGAGGTAGCCCCTGCACAGGAGGATCAAGTTCCCACAGAGGAAGAAGCCACCCCAGCCCCTGAGGCTGAGGAGCAGGTCCCAGCAGGAGAGAACATAGGCCCAGATAATGCCAACAACAATGCTATAGAAGAAGCAGACAAGGCTACTGAAGGTAACAAAAATTGAACATATTGGCTTCATATTTATAATTATGCTCGTATAGTGTATATATTGAGCTTCTCATGCATTTCCTTGAAATGAACAATAATAAGATTTTTTTGCAATGAAGTGGATAAAGGTTGAAATTTAACAAATAATTTGTTTAAATGGATATTTACTCATTGTGTCTGTTTCAACATTTTATAACTCCACTGACCTACAAAAGACATAGGCTTCATTTTCTAACAAGTGTTCAAGAATTCATGAAGGTCATAGACTAGTTATTATAACAAGTTTAAAATGTTGATGTGACTACATTTTTCCATCATAATTATGAAGTATTTTGTAAGCATTTGCACCACATTTTTGGTCGTTGTACCTGTAAGTCTTTCACTCTCTTAATCGAGTAATTTTAGATTGGTTTTTGGGAAAAGTAACCCATGAGTACAGGTAAAATTACAATTATAACTTGCTTAAAAGTCAGATCCAAACTGCATAGACCCAAATCTTCCATTGCATAATGTATCAGCAGGTTGTTAGGGAAATCAGTTGAACAAACAATTTTATACTTGCCTATAAGTTGAGTCCAACTGCAAGCAACAAGGACCCTGATATGCCATCACATAATGCACCAGCAGATAAGGGTCTGTTATTTTTTTTTTACTGATTACTCCTTATAAAGTGCACAGATTCAGATATGTGGGCACATTATGCAGTGTCAGATCTGGGTCTGTGCAGTTTGCAGTTGGTCTTGACTTATATGGCATTCATTGTTTTTATGTGGTGCTGCTGTCTGGCATAAGCAGTGTAAACAAAGTTCAGACTTTGTGTCATTGTTTTAAAAGTCATACAACGTATGTTATTATATGCCCAGGTCATGACATACTTTGCAAATGCTTTGCATGAAATGATCCGGTATATTTTCCACTTATTGGACATTGATGCATAACATGATATCATGACAGGTCTATCAGTGATGTGATATGTACATAGAACCATGTCATGTCAACAGTACATAAAACCATGTCATGTCAATAGTACATAAAATCATGTCAGGTCATACTCTGTATTTATGCATGATTCAGTAGTAATAACTGGATGAAAATTTCTAATCAAAGATATCTGTACTCACTTTAATTTATATAAAGCAATTTAACTACAGTTTATTATGTAGAAATAATTAAATTTGAATGTTTGTTCTATTGGAATGTGTGGTCTCACCAGAAGAACAAGGCACTTACAACCTTGCACTTTTGTACTTCAAGTCACCACAATATTTGACAGTTAAACACTGTAATTTATGATCATAGCAGTGGTTTACATGATGGTCTTTAGAACCCTTATTGTAAGTCTCATATTGGTGTCATCTTGATTTAGTAACATCACACCAGGAATGGTTCATGATGAATATTATTTAACATTGAAGAGCCCCAGATGGAGGGGGAGCAAGCAACAGAGGGTGTGGCCAGTGAAACAGGGGGAGGGGATGAACAGGCCACTGAGGTGGCAGAGGGGGAGGGAGAAGCTAAGACAGAGGGAGAGGCAGAGGCCATTGGGGAGGGGCAGGCTGAGGAGGAGGCAGCAGAGGAAAAGAAGGCCTCTGGAGGAGATGATAAAACAGGGGAGGAAGGTAAAAGTTCAGGTCTTTGTTTCTGCTGACTTGTGGTACTGTCTTCTTTTTTCATTCCTTCTGCCTTTCCTTCTCTATCTTTTTGATGCCAAAACTGTTACTGCTGTCTCTTCTTATGTCTTCAAGATATGATATGCAAATTATTCTCTTATTATTTCTGCTGCTATTCCAGCATATCAAAATCTTTATTCTTGCTATAAAAGTATGGTGAAATAAGTTTCTTTCCAAAAAGAGGAAAAAGCAATAATAAGCTTACTTAAACTCTTTTATTTTAATTTTGTATTCCATATTTAATCAAAAACAGTAGAAAATCTTATTCTTATTTTTGTTTAAAGATGTTTTATTTTATTCACTAATTTTGTGTTCTCTTTCTATCTTTCTTATTTTAATTTTGTTATCCATATTTAATTAAAAAAACAATAGAAAATCTTAGTCTTATTTTTGTTTAAAGATGTTTTCTTTTATTCACTAATTTGTTCTCTGTCTTTCTTTCTTATTTTAATTTTGTTATCCATATTTAATTAAAAACAGTAGAAAATCTTAGTCTTATTTTTGTTTAAAGATGTTTTCTTTTATTCACTAATTTGTTCTCTGTCTTTCTTTCTTATTTTAATTTTCTTATCCATATTTAATCAAAAACAGTAGAAAATCTTAGTCTTAATTTTGTTTAAAGATGTTTTCTTTTATTCACTAATTTGTTCTCTGTCTTTCTTTCTTATTTTAATTTTGTTAACCATATTTAATCAAAAACAGTAGAAAATCTTAGTCTTATTTTTGTTTACAGATGTTTTCTTTTATTCACTAATTTGTTCTCTTTCTTTCTTTCTTACTCTCACAATCTTCAAAATGTTTCACATTAATGTAAACAATCTTAGATGTGTTTCTAAAATTTTCTCTTCTCTCCTTCCCTTTTTGGCTTCAGATTAGTGCACCAGTCTAAATAGGATGCACTTGCTTCTTTCACATTTTTCTATCCTTTTTCCCTTTCTTTCATAATGTTTTCAGATTGTTGTACCTTTATAGTAAATGCTAACTCTTTCATTAATCATCTCTCTTTACTTCCCTGTTTCTTTCATTTGTTGCCTTAATGTTGTTGCACATTTATAGTAATTTAATCTAACCTAGATGTGTTCTCTTTTTCGTTCATCTCTATTTTCTCTTTCAATATCTCTCAGTGTCTTCTTCATGTAGTCTAACCCTTATTACCGGTATTCTAACATTCAGTGCTATTTACTTTGTTATTTGGCACTGTTATAGTGAACTGTTTAACTCCTTGACATTTTTTCTTTCCCTCGTTCAGTTTCTCCTCCTGTCCCCCTTATTTTCTCACTACATTTCAAGTGTGTGTGAACTTTAAAAGGTTACTACTAGGACCTCATGTATATCTATTAATTTTATGTGAACTCTATGTAACCTGTAAAGTGCACACAAAGTTCACCGACCATGCTACACCAGTGCTGTTTAGGGTGTTGCAGAGTGTACCTCCTACTAGGATCTGTTCAGATTTAATTCTGGTACTTGTTGTACTACACTCAGTATGACTCAGCATCAGAAGGTTCAAATTGGGGTCTACACCTGGAATTTGGGATTTTTTTCACCCATAGTGAATAGACTTAATCACATTCAAACATCCATCAGCATTGTAAAGCATGGATCTAACACCTGGATAATATGCAGTAGTATGTTGTATATATCAGTGCTGGCTAAATTAGCATCTGTGAAAAGTGGTCAGCACATTTTGTGTCAGCAGCATTAACTCTGTCTGTCCTCAATGTAATAAGGTGATGTTATAGAGGGTGAGGAGGAGGAGAAGGCAGAGGAAGAGGAAGAGGCTGGTGAAGATGGAGATGGAGAAGCCAAACCAGAAGGAGAGGAGGAAGAGACCACACATAGGAAAGAACAAGATGAAGTTTCCAAATCACCTATACCAAAGGTATGCCAACAGTCTTAAGGTAGAAGAATGAATGAAATAAGCTATGAAAATCATTTTTTATTCACACTTCAGTTATGTTTTTACTGAGTGTATGTGTGTGTGATTAGGATTTTTAATGTAGCTTTAACAATTTTTCAGTCATATCGCTACGATGTCTGCAGTGTGGCTGTTTATAGTGATGTCTAGCATGTCACAGTGAATAAAATAAACCTACTGTACTGACCTTTTAAATGTAGAATGGGAAGACTGGTTTACAATCTGTATGGTACTACTCAAATGTTGTTTGGAATATTTTCTAAAGTTTGGTACATTACTGTAAAACAGTCATTTTTTAAAAATTATTCAGTTCAGTAAATAAATTGTCTTTTTTTTGTCGCAGCTGCTTTAGCATTGGTGAGTTATTTATTAAGTTATTCATTCTGAGTGTTGTGGAAGAGGTGTCAATTTTGGTTAAAATTTATTTGTATGGTCTTAAGTCCCTAATCCAGTGAGGATTTTTACATACTTGGGATCTGAATTCTGACTGATCTTTCAACTCCACTCACCTCCACCTTTGCTGTAACCTTTCAGACATATCAAGATCATTTGAATATCTTGGTTATGTTTTCAGTTAATGTTTTTCTGTACGGTGAAGGTAGGGATAGCTACATGAACTGTAAAATTAGAAAGCTCTGCCTTTCATATCCACGCACCCTACCCTTCCATTCACCCTCAGGCAAGGTTAAGATCATTTGAAAATGATAAAGTTGTTTGTCCATGGCCAAAATCCTGGGAAGGATAGCTGTCATACCTGGATTATAAAATCAAGGATTTTCAAATTAGCTTTACATATTATATAATCCTACCTTTCACGTGGCCCTCAGGCAAGTTCAAGGTCATTTTAAAAGTTTTGTCAAGTTTTTAGTTAAGGTGTTTTTCCTGTATTTTCTGGATAATCAGGGCGATGTGCCTTTTCATATCAATGCTCCACAACCCTCTCTGATAGCCAAGGAAAAATATCTTGGTTTAAAAAGATTTTGGTTAAAGTTATTTTATGATATGTCCCAAATCCTTGGAGGGATGAATGTTATATTTGTACTGTAAAATTACAGAGCTCTGCTCTTTCATATCCATACACCTCTGCCCCTGCTCTGCTCCAAGACAAGGCCAATATAATTTGAAAGTTTGTAGTTTCTCTGTTAAATTTACTGTATGGTCATAAGTCCCATCTGCAGGTATGTTGGTTATTATTGTGTGTTGTGTTTTGGATTTTTAAGGTAGCTTTAACAATTTTTCAGTCATACTGCTACGATGTCTGCAATGTGGCAGTTTATAGTGATGTCTAGCACTGGGGCATCATGCCGCAGACATGTAGCATGATGTCCCACCCAGTCACATTATCCTGACACCGGGCCGACCAGTCCTAACACTAGCCTCTTAATGCTGAGCACCAAGCGAGGCAGCTGTTAGTACCGTTTTTGTAAGTCTTTGGTATGACTCGGCCGGGGATCGAACCCACGACCTCCCGCATCTGTGGTTATTATTCTTTGAGTACAGAGTAAGGCAGCTTTGCCCTTTTATATCCAGGTGCTCAAACTCTCACTCTATTACTCAGTCAAGGTCTTTGTTGTTGTTGTTGTTGTTGTAGGGTCTAATGCCATTTTTCAACACATGATAGGCTATACATGGCGGCCAGTATTAATGGTGGAGGAAGAACCCAGGAAAACCCCGGAAAGAACCACTGACCCAGGAGAAGCTAATGGCAAGCTTTCTCACATACCCACATTGGCCGAATCCGAGACTTGAACCTACGCAGACAGAGGTGAGATGGCAGTGATCTGTAACAGAGAGTGCTTTAGACCACTCGGCCACTCAGGAACCCTCAGTCGAGGTCAAGATCATCTGAAATTCCTAGACAAGTTGTCATTGTCTTTTGCATGGTCACAAGTCCTGAACCCAGGAAGATGTAGTTGTTATACTTGTAGAGGTTGTAAGGACTTCCCTTTATGTTATTATCCCACTCTGGTGACCTAATGGTTAGAGCATCCACCTCAGAGGTCGTGGGTTTGATCCCTGTCCGAGTCATACCGAAGACTTTTGAAAATGGTACTAACAGCTGCCTCGCTTGGTGCTCAGCATTAAGAGTTAGTGTTAGGACTGGTCGGCCTGGTATCAGGATAATGTGACTGGGTGGGACATCATGCTATATGTCTGCAGCATGATGCCCCAGTGCTAGATATCACTATAAACTGTCACACTGCAGATATCGTAGCGATACAACTGAAAAATGGTTAAAGCTACCTTAAAAATCCAAATCCCCCCACCCCCACACCCTTTATGCTGTTGGACTTCTGCCCTCCCTTTAACCAGCAGGTACTGTCAAAGTCATTTTAAAGTGAAAACATATTTGTATCCATATTAATCAGAGGACAAGACAAGACAAATAATTCCTTGTCATTTCTTCATCATATACAATTACAAATGAAACTTTTCATTTCATTATTACATATTTGAGATCAGTACTTGCCTTTGGCCATTGTACATCTGTGGCATGTCATAAAATGATAATTCACTTAAAGTCTTGTTAATTCTAAGTAATTATTTTATGCATTCATTTCTCACTATGTATCATTAGGTTTAAGGAGAACATTATATTTTGTTCAGCTTACTGATGTAAACTTTGTACATTTTATTAAACATAAAGTTTTATGCTTTTACTCTACGGGTCATAAACCAAAAGAGCTTATGTGATGGCTGGTTGTCTCTCTGTCAATTAGCACAAGTTTATTACTGCTGCTTCTCCTAGACTACAAAGAGGATTACAGTGAAACTTTATAATAACATTCATTCCAATGTATTGTTGATCGTAAATGAAAATTATCACATGCAGACGTCTAAGATGGCTGCTATAATGGCCATCTTGAAAACTTTGTTATTGATACTCCCCCTGAACAAATGGTAATTTTAGCATGGGGATTTCTCTCAAAAAAGACTTTTGTGATGTTTGATTTCCTAAATGAAAATGTTGCCTATCTGACATCTAGTATGGCCATTATGGCAGACATATTTACCAGAATACTTTGGTTGATGTCTAGTTGGTACTAAAAACATAGTACTGATCTGACCTCCAACAGGGTCACCAAGGCAGTCATCTTGAAAATGTTCTTCTTCCTTCCCCAAATATTGGCTATATGAACTTAGAGTTTTCACTAAAACATATCATGTAAGGTCTGGTTGGTTGTAAATGGGGACAATCTAATATTCAGTATGCTTTTTCTGGTGACAGTCTTGAAGATCTTGTTGTCCGATGTTCTTCCCACGATATGCAGTTGATTCTAAATGAAAATGATGCCAGTCAGACCTACAACATGACCACCATGGTGGCCATTGTTAAAATGTTGTTTGAACTACTCATGAAGGATGGTCATATCAATATGCAGTTTTTACAAAAACTGTAGTTGTTCCTAGGTTTTAAAAAAAATCATGTTCATGCAACCTCTCAGAGTGTCAACAAAAATGCTTCTTAAAATATGTATGTGGCTACTTCTTCTGATTAGATGGTCATATCAACATATTTTATTTTCACACTATAGCAGTATGGAAAACTGGTTTTGAATGAAAGTGGTGGTCATGTGACCTCTAGCATGGTACCATAGTGGTCACCTAGAAAGATCTTGTTATCACCACTTCCTTTTGCTCAAATGGTGGCACTGACATGCAGTTTTCACTAAAACACATCTTGCAATACTTGACTTGCAATATTTAGTTGGTTCTGAATGAAAATAGTGCAGATCTGATCACCATTATATCTACACTGTTGTGAAGGAGTTTGAAAACCAGACCTAATTGAGCTTGGGATCAAGTCAGACATCTTTGATTGTATTTTCATAGGTCATTGAGCTTATTAACACAGTGATGGGTGTGTGTGTGTGTGTATATATATATATATATATTTATATTTATATTCAAATCACTTTTGTTATCAGAGTTTCAGTTTAGTTGCATTCTAGCAAACAAGTGGATATTCATCAATCTGATATTGATTTTAAGGTCAAAGGTCTTGACTGCAGTTTTGGTTGTACTGGTTCATGAGCATGATCACACAAACAAGTATAAATATATATTTATATGAAACCAACTTGGTGGATATATTTGAAGAATACGTTGAATAATGATACTTAAGTAATTTTAATTTTTTGTTGCTCCAAATAATAGTAATTATACATTTAATCAAACTTAGCTTGTGGGTATATCTTGGCATTGTCTGAGGCAAGCACATGGATCTTCTAGCCATGATTTCAGGTTCAGGTTCAAAGGCCATTACAAGAATTCTTTATTGCACCTTCTGGTATCTTCTGAATATTTTAAGTCAAACCTGTAAGAAAATATTATGGCAACAAAATGTTGGAGTTTCTCAAGAATACCAAAGTTATTTTTCAGTACTTGGCAGTTAAAAGAAATAAAGGATAGAAGACAGATTTATCATGGGTTCCTGATTTATTTTTAGCCAGTATCCTTTAAAGTGACTCCTGTTTGTGAAAAGCTGACATGACTCATTATTAATTTTCCAAAATAGAGAGTAAATATATTAAAATAAAGATTTTTTTTAATGCCAGAGTGACACTTTTGCTGAGGGTGACAGAGCAGAGAGCCCCACAGTGGGAGTGGGAGAGAAACTGTCTCGTGAAGCAAGTCCTGTTCAGGAGGAGAGGGAGCTTGGAAAGCCAGATATCTTGGAGCCAGGCACACCGGAAAGATCCAGACCTGGTTTGTATCTACGTTTAGAAAGTTCTGATTTGCATTTTTGTTTTCACCTCCAAAAATCTCAATGGCAATTAAGAAACATTGGTCACATTGTTGTATATTATCACCTAGGTTGCAACATTTGTTGTACATTGTCACACAGGCTCTAACTTCTGCTTGATGAAAACCTTCAGTAAAAGCTTTTAAAATATTTGTATCATTGTCATACTTATCAGAAATATATACTGAGGGGTCTAATGGATGATTTTGGGATCAGAAGATATTAAGATTTTAGAGGATGATAGTTACTTAAGTCAAAATTTTAAAATTTCTGCTTTTCCAGTAAGCATGTAACCTAATTCCAGTAGTAGCATTTACAGCTTGTTGTAAATCTGCCAGTCAGGCTTTCAGCTACAGAGAAATGAAGTAATTTTGGTAACTGCATCATACTGAAATAATGTACTCACCAATATACACTTTTCTTTGTGTATTTTATAAAATGAATCTGCTATCTTCATCCTATGAAAATGTGATGAATTTTGTGTGGAACACTGTATACTGGGAAGCAAGACATAGTAATCTGTTTTATATTGTGGCAGTGGTGGTGTTGTCATCAACAGTTTGCTAAAGTTTTAGATTTATTCATTTACTATATGTAAATTTCCTAAACGCCTTGATAGGTTCCCATGAAACTTGGCATGAAAGATTATGAAACTAAGACTTTATTCTGCAAGTTCTCCTGTTCTTTTTACTGTTCATCATGTGTAACCTTAATGAAGATAATCAGCTGGAATGATATATTAAAGCCTCCCAATTCAGAATTTTATTATATATTTCATAATGAGATATTGAAATATATCATTAAGAGAAAAATTATATTCTCAAAGTGGCAATACTACTTTTATCACATCAGTGGTGATGTCATGTTTGGAACTACTTTCTTTTTCCATTTAGGAAGTATTTCTGGTCTTAAGAATGCTATTCAGACCTATATTTCCATATTTATGCCTATTTCATTTTTTTCTTTTTCTCCTCTCACCCTCCCTTCCTGTCTCTGTTTCCCCTATCAGGATGAATAGATCTTAAAATGTGTAAAGACTGTTTTGACCCTGTAGTATACATTTATGTAGTCAATGAAAAGACTTGATCAGGAATGCCTCAAAACGAATCCTAAAAGTAGGCTTCAAGTATTAACTTTTTATAGTTAGTTTTTCACAAGAATCCTACCAATGTGGGTATGTGAGAAAGCTTACCAGTAGCTTCTCGTGGGTTGGTGGTTCTTCCCGGGGTTTTCCTGGGTTCTTCCTCCACCATTAATACTGGCCGCCATGCATAGCCTATCGTGTGCTGAAGAATGGCATTAAACCCCACAACAACAACAACAACAACAACAACAAGAATCCTACAAATTGTCAAGGATTGAACTTATCTGACCTGTTGCTATTTGATATTCTGTGTCACCGACACAGTATTTTATACCTGTTACACTAAAATAAAAAATGCTAATATTTTTAAGAAAAGACTTTTGACTATATTTGTAATAAAATTGTTTAAGCAGTAATTCAGACTGTCATCACAATCATAATAATGTGTGAAAACAATGGAGAAATCAGGCATTAATTAGTGTCAGTTGCAAACCAAAATTAAGTAACAATCGAAAATCTGGGTGCAACGTCAATTTTTGAAATAGTTTGCAAGTTTGCTAACATACAAAAATTCATTCACATCTGAATGCAGAAATAAACAAAATTAGAAACCAAAATCATTACAATAAATTCACAATCATTAAAAACTGTTGTTTAATGAGGTTATATTTTTTGAAGGCTATTGGACCATTCTGTCATGTTTTCAACAATACCACCACCCCAGCAATGTTCATGGTATCAGTCTGTACAAGGAATGTCTTTATGAAAATTTTAAAAAGTCTCTTCATTTTAAAAGAATTTGATGAAATATGGAACACAATTTGAAGCATTATATATACAGTCTAAATTTGTAAAACAGTTCGCTCTAATATTATTGTAAAATTTCAGAACTTCTTTTAGTTGATGTATTAATGCAGCCTTTAATTGCATTGATAGAGAACAGAGACACAAATCCAAACAAATCAAAGCTTTTGGCCTTAAAATTTATATATACATTTAATAAAAAGAAAATCTGGGTTTTTGAGAAAGTATAAAGAAATAAAGAAATATTTTTCTTGTGAAATGGAAGCATTATGTATTGTCACTCATCACTTTGCCACTTGTGACAATACAATGTTTTTACTTTACTCATGAAATATTTCCTTGTATCTGCTAAAATAATGCAGTGTTTCCAGAGATAATATGTGTATAATTTATTCTATGTATGTATATATAATTCATGCCATACTGAAATTTGTGTACCTGTGTGTAGTATATTTTTCATATGTGTACCTGTGTGTAGAATATTTTTTGTATGTGTACCTGTGTGTAGTATATTTTTCATATGTGTACCTGTGTGTAGTATATTTTTCATATGTGTACCTGTGTGTAGTATATTTTTCATATATGTACCTGTTGACCACTATAGTTATGTCTATGAATCCCTTTTAAATCTTGTTGTGTGTGTCTAAGTATAACTTAGTACATGTATGTGTAAGTGATTTTTATATATAACATAACCTATTAATACATTGAGGACCATGTGACCAAGATTATTATTATTATTATTATTATTATTATTATTATTATTATTATTATTAAGAGTAGCATAATACAGACTTGGTCAATTTTGTTGAAATTTCTTGAAGAAAGTCTTAAGTCATGCTGTGCAGGTTAGCAATTTATATAAAGTAAGATAAGTATGATAGCCTGTCTTACATATTTCATTTTTTAGAGTAGTTTCCTTATAGTTATTACTATATAAAGGGGGGGGGCAGGGGGCATATAACTCTACCCATGTCTGTCCACTGTGTCATGTTGCATCACTTCAGTCAATTCCTGTGTATTGTAAATTTAAATTCCATGTCATAACTTTTTTTGACTATATGGATTGCAACCAGTTTAGTATGAGGCTTTACGCTGAGGATACTGTAATGGTTAAGTTTGATTTTGATTTATTTATGTAGTAATTTGATTGAGTTATGGACCTTGTTGACTTGAAAATTTGTTCTGTAGGCTTTGAAATTTTTAAACTGACTTTTGAACAGACTTATTTTAAAATATGGTGGGGGCATCCATGTTCTCTGGACACATATCTAGTTCTCTCTGTCTATCACAGGTTCTGTAGCAGGAGAAGGGGATGAAGATGAAGAAGTGCATCAGTTAGATACATTTGAGGAGGAGGAGGAAGAAGAAGAGGAAGAGGAGGAGAAACCACAGTTTGACAGAGAGGAGTTGATGGAGAAATACCATGTAAGTCATCAACCTGGTCATTAAAAAGGTCTTTGGAAGTTAATTATCAATTACAATTTTCACAGTTCCCATCCATAATTTGTATTTCTCAGTGTTCTTGAGTTTTGTTCTTCCTAGATGTGAATATGTATCAAATGTTCATCTGAGGAATAATGGAATATTCACAGTATTAATTTCAGTTACTTGTTATCCCATCAAGGTAAAATAGGAATAAGGGGTATGAAATTGGTTCAATTTTGATGTCTCACATATCCAAAAGAAATGCTTTTCCCCTGAGCTAGACTGGTCTAGATTGGAGAATTTTTTTTAATATGAAGCAAACTATTTTTGTTCAGTCATGTAAATTAGAGCACATAACTGCTAAGTCACATCATGTCACATGAAAAGCATGACTTGTACTGCTAAATATGCTAATGTAATTGTGATTTTCAAAATACAAATTCCTGAGTATTACCAATAGATAGCAGAAGAGGGGTATTAAACACTACTTAAAAATAGTCTTCGCCAGAAGAACATCATTAATTGGGAACGTTTTTGGAACATTGCATATTGTACCCAGTAGAATGTACAGTAGCTGCTACTGAAAGCACATCTAGGTTGTGTTTTTTATCTTTACATTTTTGGAACTTCTAATTGCTGCTGTGTGTCCAGTATTGTGGTGACATACTATTAGACCATATGCATGATTGTACAAAACAATCATCTTTAAACCACATGATGCTGTCTGTGATGTGACTCATACAATCTTAAGCACAAAACTTTCACACAAAATCTTAATATTGTCAATAACTGCGACAGTGTTGACACTGGAAGAGTTATACCCTTATCTGGCTTGGAACAATATCACTTGTTAGTTCTGGTATTCTTATGTGTTATGTGGTTTCCTCCACTCCAAAAGACTACTCAGTACTGTCAAAATAAAATTAGTAATAATTTATTTTTTAAACTGATGTTAGGGAGATAGAATTTTTATTTCAACTGCAGCAAGCAATAGCAGAAAGGGAACAGTTTCAGCAGCAGAACTACCAGCTCCAGCACAAACTAGCAGAGTACTTCCGGAAGAAAAAGGCAGATGACAGTCGGCAGGAATATGATAAAAATGTCACTGACCAGGAACAGAGATATCTCAAATACATGGGTGAGTCAGACATTACACAGATTTTAGATTCCTTGAAAAAATATCATAAAGAGTTTATAATATAAGATTAGGTCCATAGACAACCATAAATGCCATAAAAGTGATGGTTTTTTTTTGCATTACAACCCTCTAAATTGGTTTTAAGTTTTTAACAAAGTTATTAGTTTCAGAGGCCACAAGCAGTTAAAGTTTATTCTGTATGCACTTTCTTTATAGAACAAAGCAAATTAAATCATCCATTAGTTTAAATGCTGCTTAAAACTCCAATCTCAAAACATTAGACTGTCTAAGATTTCACAGTGGTACAGCCTGAGCAGGTCACCTGACAGTCTAATAACCTCATTAGAATATTTACCAGAGCCTAATTTACTTTACAAACAAGTACAGAAGAGTGCAATGCTTTGAACATGCATGAGATTGGCAGTACAATTGTCCACACCAAACATGGAATAATCTGGAATGCAAAATATTCTCAAACAAAGACAAGGCCATGCTATGAAGATATTTTTAATTGAAAATGATGTAAAATATTTATATTTTCATATGTGTTCATCCTTCAGCCCAACTGGAAGATTTAAGACGTCAGGATCTACAACAAAGGGATGGTTATAAGGACCAGATCGAGGACCTGAAGAAGAAATGTGAGGAAAGAAAGGAACGAGTTGACAAGGAGAAACAAGCCTTCATGGAGTTCAAAAAACAGGTGGCATTCAATTCAATTAACAGTCGTTCTGGAAAAGCCATCCCACCAAAGGTAAAACCATAAAATTATATCTACAGTCACTGTTACAGCCACATTTGTCAAATTTGTAAATTATTGTGACTTTATTGTCGCTTCAATTCGGTTCCACTATATGTAACTTATCTGCAGTTACTTAATATCATTATCTTCAACAAATGATCTTCAGTTTTGATTATACTAAATTGAAGAAAACAAGAAAGCAAACGTTCTTGTTGTTTGTAGGACTGTTCTGTAAAGCAGTCTCATTAAATTTTGCTTAAACATCTACCACATATATGACTTCTTGAAGTAAAGTACATATAAAGGATTGAGCAGAATTATTATAATAATTTACTGTTCACTTTTCACGGACGTAACTTAAAATCTATATTGAAGTGAATAAATATTAAGTCAGATCTAAATCTGACCACTCAAAGGCCACACTAAAATAAAACCATAAGTTGCTTTCAAATCTGTATGCTGTCTGTGTGTGTGTTCAATTGCGTTATTATGTTGTTTTATTTTCATCTTTACTTCTTGTCCATCTCATAACAGGATATTGAACAGTACCTGAGTGCAGAGAACAAGAAAGAGGCAGAGGTTGTTAATGTAAGGCTGGAGAATATTAAACTGAAAAATAAACTGAGGAAGAAAGAACAACAACTGAAATCAAAGGTATGAAGCAAGACTACAGTCAAGATAACATTTGTGTTGATACTCAGTCAAGTAATACCATATTCATTTGATGATAGGCCCTTCCTCATAATTTATATTATTTTGGCAAATATTGACTAAGAATATCTATGCCTGATAAAACACCAATCGATTATTTATTGATAAATTTATTAGATTGGCCAACTCATTCTTTTACTTGGAGATATATCTGAATGTACATGGAATTTTAGTTATTAAAATATCCCATATAAAAATACTTTAAATAAATGCTATATTTTGGATACTGAAAGGGTCATTTTATGCAATCATTAAAAATATAGACTTTAAATCTAGAACAGTCAAAACACCATGTACAGCCAAATCAACATGCAAAACATCGTGTACAGTCAAATCACCATTCAAAACATCATGTAAAATTAAATCACCATACAAAACACCATGTACAGTCAAATCACCATACAAAACACAATGTAAGTTATCATTAGTAGTCAAAGACTTGCTACCACTCCGGTGGCCTAGTGGTTAGAACGTTTGCCTCAGATGTGCGAGGTCATGGGTTTGATCCCCGGCTGAGTCATACCAAAGACTTACAAAAATGCTACTAACAGCTGCCTCGCTTGGCGCTCAGCATTAAGAGATCAGTGTTAGGACTGGTCGGCCTGGTGTCAGGATAATGTGACTGGGTGGGACATCATGCTACATGTCTGTGGCATGATGTCCCAGTGCTAGATATCACTATAAACTGTCACACTGCAGACATCGTAGCGATATGACAGATTTTTTTTTAAAGCTACATTAAAAATCCAAATCACACACACAACACAAAGACTTGTTACTCCTACATGATTTAATACTTTTAATCAGAACTGTACAGAACAATAAACAAATTGGAATTGTTGGCTCATTTAAACACATCGTTTATAAAGTTGATTTCCATTGTTTTTTTAAATACTTTTTATCAGTTGCTAAATAAGTGGAATTTTGTAAAGTGGAACTTGTTTATTGCTAAATTCTGTATGAAAGCTGCATTTGCATTGTTCTTATAATTAGGCAGCAACCACTCAAAGAAAACTTTTATTTGTGATTGTTTATTTTTTAAATTGATTTGTCTACTTAGAAACATTGTAATGGTTGTTTTGCTTTGCAACATGGACATACATCTGTATACTTTTCAATCCTAGTCCTGCATCTTGACTAGATATTGAAAAGAAGACTGTCACTATGGCATATGTCCCATCACAAAGTTTTCCTGTTTCAAATTACAAAACAAGTCATCATGACAGCTATTAGATGATAGTAACATTTATTTAGAATTTCCTGATTTAAAAAAATACCATTTAAGAACCCCCATTCCATTACATGAATATAATGTGTCTTCTTGTTATGGCTGCATAAAAATAGAGAATTCAGGAGGCTGCTTTTATGTTCTGAAAGTCTTAACAAACAATGTGCTCAAATAGATATGCCAGGAGAGATCAGAAGTCTTCATTACTTTTCATTATTAATCACTGAGTATTACAGCATGGTTTTTACATTGATTTGTAATGGAATTACACCTCTACCTTAACTTGTGCACAGGTGGGTCCAAACACAGAGACCACAGCATAAGCATGGGTGCGAGTTACCAAGGTAGCTCAGAAAAATTAAGAAAGTGATGGATATTGACACTGAGTAGAGAGATTGAAGGAATTGGTAAATGGTTGAATACTTGTCTTCTAATTACTTTGTGAATAATTGTTCATAAATAGTTTTTTTTTCTAATGAATTCAACACTTTTATGTATAAATTACCATAATTATTTTCATGATAATCAATCTTTGAAAGATCATTAAAAACACTGCTACAAAAGATTTAAGTGCACATCATGTCTACCCATGCAAAACATTATATATTATGTCACTCCATTTTGCAAGTGAATTTGGACATATTCTAATGTTATTGTTGACTCAGAACAGAGCTAGATTTTTTTTTTTTTAAAATGGACATTTATTTTAAGAAGACCTCCCCTACTGAAACTTACATTGTTTTTTATTTGTCTTTCTTCTGTCAGTAAAATATTGATGCCATTATTTCATTACAAGCATCCTTGGGCAAACTTCAGGGTGCCAATTCAGGAATTTTAAGTTCACTTCAATCTTTGGATCTTGCTTCTCCATTTTGTCTATGAACTTGTATTACTTTGTATGCATTTTGCTTGATTCATTTGCTATCTTTTGTCACATTTGCAAATGATTAGGATAAACTACTGGTTAATGTTATAATCTATACCTTTAACAATGTTACTTGCATGATAATATTTAAAACAGTTTCTGATTGGTCAGTTGAAATGAGTTGACTTGAAAAAAAACATAATGGCTAGCTCTTATGAGGCAGAATTTTTATGCCTTTTAACTTTTTTATTTTATCCCCATTACTTGATTTGATACCAAAGATGTAATTAATGTGACAATACAAAGCAGATATATTCTAATTGATTGTAACAATTCATAAAACTTTTCTGCATCTGGCAGAAGAAAACACTGCACTTAATTAGTTTCTCACAGAAATGCTCAGGGTCATCACTTTGATGATTGGTTTATTTCATGTTTGAATATAAGGGAGCATATTATATTTTATTTTGACTACACTGAAACCAAATTATATGATAAAATTTTGCACAAATTTTCCTGACAAGACTATGTAATTGGGATTTATGCCCTAAGGTGAGTTAGACTAAAATGAGGGAATGGCGTACAACACTGTTTGTATCCCTTATTTATTTACAGGTTGTCACTAGTATTGTTTTTGAATGATATGCCTCATCAACAGTGATTACCAAAAGAATATCTATGACCCAACATATAGATTACAGGCATTACACTGTATGAATGATTAAGATTGGCATGTCCTAACTTATAGATTACAGGCATTACACTGTATGAATGATTAAGATTGACATGACCTAACTTATAGATTACAGGCATTACACTGTATGAATGATTAATATTGACATGACCTAACGTATAGATTACAGGCATTACACTGTATGAATGATTAATATTGACATGACCTAACATATAGATTACAGGCATTACACTGTATGAATGATTAAGATTGACATGACCTAACATATATATTCCAGACATTACACTGTATGAATGATTAAGACTGACATGACCTAACATATAGATTACAGGCATTACACTGTATGAATGATTAAGATTGACATGACCTAACATATAGATTACAGGCATTACACTGTATGAATGATTAATATTGACATGACCTAACATATAGATTACAAGCATTACACTGTATGAATGATTAATATTGACATGAACTAACATATAGATTACAGGCATTACACTGTATGAATGATTAATATTGACATGAACTAACATATAGATTACAGGCATTACACTGTATGAATGATTAAGATTGACAACTACAATTTCTGTATATTTGATTGCAGGAGGAACTAGCAGAAGGTCTACACCTGATTGATTTTGAGCAGTTGAAAATTGAGAACCAAACTTACAATGAGAAGATTGAAGAGCGTAACGAGGAGCTGCTAAAATTGCGGAAGAAAATCACCAGCACAGTACAGGTCCTCACCCACCTGAAGGAAAAACTGCAATATGTGCAGCGAGAAAACCAGATTCAAAAAGAGAGATTACGAGAAGTTGAGGCTGAAGTGGGACATGTAAGTTTTTTATATCATAATATAGCCAACATTCTTACCAAAAATGTTAGATAAACTTGCCAAACAAATTTCAAAGATCTCACTTTTAATAAACTTAGATTGTTTTTTCTCACCCAAGCAACAAACAAAACTAGCTGTTTTGCTAACCTTACTTTTCTTATCTTTCTGGTTATCTCATTCAGGTTGTCTGATTCATGGTGTGAACATGCTAGGAACTACTTTTATAAAGAAGAAACCCTTGATGTTTTCTGCTGTGCCTGATAGAGTTGTTATAAAATCAAGAAAAATAGCAGATATATAACAAAAAGAAATTCAATCCTAAAGCTACTTAAGTTTCTCCAACTTGATAACACTTTAAACATAACATACACACATACACAAACAACACACACACACACACACAGAGTGGAGGTAAACAAAACAAAACATTCTAAACACACACATATCACTGGTTACATAAATTCAAACTCTTTCAACAGCTAATACAAATCCATTAAATATCCAGAAATGTGTTATGTCAGACTGGTTTCTTCTAACTTATTCAAACAACTGCAATCCACCCCAGTTGAATCAAACATAATAATGTGATTGTAAATGAAAATTACTGCACTTACCAATCAGAGTGGTTCATTTGTCAGTCCACATGCAATTCCACAAAAAGATTTCTATGTAAAGTATCATTGCACTAGAAATAGCAACACTTTTCATATTTCCAGGACATAAAATATAAATTTCCAAGAAAGTCATGAGTTAGAAATCTCTTCTCACCACACACTTAGAACTGTATCCATTAGTCCTATTGTACTGCACAGTATTACCCCATTGCTACCACAGAACATTTTTCAAAATTAGAACTGATGAAAGTTAAAAGTTCTGTATAAAAGATATAAATTACTTGTTGTTATTTTCGTATGACATTCATCGATTAAATGTGATAATACAGTAGTGATAGCATATGTTTTTATGTTTCTGTTTTCTCATGAATAGAACCTGTATACATATAGGGTTGACAGGTCACCTCATTGCCTTCATTAACGTATTCGTATTAATGGGTGGTATGTATATAAACAATAGTATTTTCCTCCAATCACTTGTTGAGAAACAATTCCAACACATAACAATTTTAACTTTTATTCTTGATTTTTTTCTTCTAAGCTAAGAAGCATATATAGCTAGATTCTACTTGGATAATTATTCATATTTTTATAAAAGAGTACAAACTCTGATGACCTTTATACATAGTTGGAGGCAATAATAGTAGCTCATTAAACTTTATGTGTTGAATCTGCTAACTGTATTGCAGTGATATTTTAATTTAATTAGAAAAAAAACTGGGTGAGAAAAATAATCTATGTCTGTGTTTGTACCAAGACAAAAGATCCCAATTGTTGGATTACATTATTTGTCTCCCCACGAGGCTTGCTGAGTGGGGAGACAAATAATGTAACCCCTTGACTGGGATTTCCTTGTCTCAGTGCAGACTCCAACATAGATGCTCTTATTATTAGTTGTACTGGTCATAGACCAGAAGAATTTACAAGATGCCCATTTGTCCATCATCCATCCATCAGTACAAGTTGGTTGCTGCTATTCCTCCAAAACTATTGCAGGAATGTGACAAAACTGTACATACACATTCATTCCAAGGTCTAGTTGGTCTTAGATAAAAATGTTGCTGTATGGACATCCATTATGGTTGCCACAATGTCCATCCTGAAAATCTTGTTATTGCTACTCCTCCTAAATGGATGTCCACAGCGACGTGTTAGTCACCAAAAGACTTCTTATGACATCTAGTTGGTCCCAAATGATGGTAATCTTATATCCAATATGGCTGCAATGATGACCATCTTAAAATTCTTATGGCTGCTCCACCTGAATGATTTTTTTTATTGATATAGGGTTCTACCAAACAACTTCTAATAATGTCTAGTTGGTCCTAAATTAAAATGGTGCCACAGAAGCCAGTTCAAAAGTCCTATTGTTCAAGAATATGAGAGATGGTTTTAACACTTAGCAGTTAAAAAGAAAGAAAAGAGAAAGCAGTCTTATCATGGATTCCCATAAAAGAAGAGTGAATTCACTCAAGGAATTCGTTTTTGTTAAAGCAATAATGAAGTTAAATGAGGTCAGGTTTGCAAAATGTTAATGTATGCTAGTGTCACTAAATGATTTTTACAGCAGTCATCAAGAAGCACAATACCCATTCAGTAATGTATCATATACGTAATACCATTTCATCTTCCTAAAATTATGCGATCACTTTAGTGATTTATAAAAAAAAGACATTCTCTGACTAAAAATTGTATTTGGGACATTGCATAAAAATTGTGTATGGTGTGCTCAAAGAATTTTTTTTTTAGACACATGCCCTTGGCTGGTGATGTAAATAAACTCACAAGCCCTGACTGAAATTACACATGCCTGGACTACAATTTCCACATGTCCAAAATTTCCCCTTATTTAATATTGTCACACAACCTTGCAATAACTACAGTTTGAATATAAACTCAATAGGGTTCAAAGGGGTTTGAATGTAATGCAAGTGTCATTAGTGCTTATTGCTATGGTGGCATGCTTCACAAAGTAAAACTCTGTCAGTAACAGTTCAGAAATTTATTTTTGTTGGGCTTTGCTGATATCTAACCTAAATTGACTTCAACACTATTCCAACAACTGAAATGAATATGCTTTTGCATTCTATATATGCAGTAAAATCTGACTTCAAAGAAACATTGCCACTGTTCACAAACTTGTCAAATACATACATATGGCTTAAGCATTCTTATTCAAGGCAATAATATGTAATAACTTTTGTTCTTGTACACACATATAGCATCTTTGATTTATCTATAATGGGTTGTTCCACTTCCTGATCCTACCTAGGCAAATTAGCACAGTGGGCTAACCCACTGCAGCCTTCAAACATATCTCACTAGTTATTGTCAGCCACTTAAGTAATATGTGAAATGGTGGTTTATACCTGACCTCTTTGTCTTTAATTGTCGCTATTTGAACTGCTCAGCGGATAGTTTTACATCAGCTCCAATCATGACTGTTCACTGTTTATACATGCTACATGTAATGAGCCTATACTGAATGTGGCTGGGTTGTTTTGTTTTGTTTGTTTGTTCATTTTTTTAATTTTTTTTTTAAAGATTACTAAAAATTGTATTTTCTCAAAACATGACCATGTCAGGTGGATTTGGAGTACAAAATTCTAATTTTAGCATGACACATCTTGCTTCGATCTCATTAAAAGTCACATATCAATTTTACATAGGACAGTGGTGATCTGATTTAGATTGTGCCTTGTTATGGCAGGTATGTCAACATCTTGAAAATACATTTACACATTTCATCAGCGTGACCAAAGTTTCTTGAGGCAAATTAATTTTTTTGACAATCCCGATGGGCACCTCACTTAGAATACAGGACGGCCCAATCTAAAATTAAAGGGGTCTCAGGCATCGAGCTATCAGAGTTTTTGAGCACTGATTGGGACATTGCATAAAAATTGCATTTGGGACATGGCATAACAATTGTTTTTGGGACATGGCATAAAATTGTATTTGGAATATGGCATTAAAATTGTATTTAGGACATGGCATTCAAATTGTATTTGGGAAATGGCATAAAAATTGTATTTGGGACATGGCATAAAATTGTATTTAGAACATGGCATAAAATTGTATTTGGGACATGGCATACAATTTTTATTTGGGACATGGCTTCTTATTATAAGTATTGATATTGATTCCAAATTCATATGTTTCAGTTGACTATATTGATTTGTATGGTATTTCATAATCTTTTTATTCATACTTTTTCAGGTGTGCTAATAATTGTGGGTACAAATAAATTGAATTCCTGTTTTCTACCCATTGTTAAGCAAAACTAATTTCTGTGAAACATTAAAGTAAGAAAAACAATTATGATTTTCATGGAATATGGTGTATGAAAAGTTAGTGAATGAAAAATTACAGATACTTTAGGGAAGCATTGTAAAAAGAAAGTGTTTAAAATGTATATAGTATGCAAGTTTTTTTAATTTATTTCTCCACCATCAAAGTCTTATTGGTATCAATCTACAATCAATAAGGAATGTGCTGCCTTTTCATTTATTTGTTGTTGTTGGTGGTGGTGGTGATGGTGGGTATATAGTTTTTATTGTCTTGTGAAGAATAGCTAATTCATCAGTGCTTGAATTCTTGCATTGGCAAAAGGGTCCTATTGTTTCCACAGAAGGAATCATTGTTTGTTGGGTCTTTAACTTGCTGGTTTGTGTAGGTAGCTGGGTGCTATTGTTTCAACAGGAGGAATCATTATTTGTTGGGTCTTTAACTATCTGATGTGTGTAGGCCACATGGTGCTATTGTTTCAATAGAAGAAATCATCGTTTGTTGGGTCTTTAATTCTCTGATGTGTGTAGGCCACATGGTGGTATTGTTTCAGTAGTAGAAATCATCGTTTGTTGTGTCTTTAATTCTCTGATATGTGTAGGCCACATGGTGGCATTGTTTCCACAGAAGGAATCATTGTTTGTTGGGTCTTTAACTCTCTGATGTATGTACGCCACATGGTGGTATTGTTTCAACAGGAGTAATCATTGTTTGTTGGTCTCTGATGTGTGTAGGCCACATGGTGCTATTGTTTCCACAGAAGGAATCATTGTTTGTTGGGTCTTTAACTTTGATGTGTGTAGGCCACATGTTGCTATTGTTTCAACAGGAGTAATCATTGTTTGTTGGTCTCTGATGTGTGTAGGCCACATGGTGCTATTATTTCAACAGAAGGAATCATTGTTTGTTGGGTCTTTAACTCTCTGATGTGTGTAGGCCACATGGTGCTATTGTTTCCACAGAAGGAATCATTGTTTGTTGGGTCTTTTACTCTGAGGTTTATATTTGGCAGCAGAGTCCTTTTGTTTCCATAGAAGGAATCATTGTTTGTTGGGTCTTTTACTCTGAGGTTTATATCTGGCAGCAGGGTCCTTTTGTTTCCACAGAAGGAATCATTACATGTTGGGTCTATGACTCTCTGGTGTGTATAGGCAACAGGGTCCTATTGTTTTCATGTTAGGAATCAATGCTAGTTGGGTCTTTTACCCTGAGGTTTGTATTGGCAACAGGGTCCTATTGTTTTCATGTTAGGAATCAATGTTAGTTGGATCTTTTACCCTGAGGTTTGTATTGGCACGTTTCCAAAGAAGGAATCATTATATGTTGGGTCTTTGACGCTTTGGTTTATTTTTGGCAACATGGTCTCATTGTTTTCACAGAAGGAATCATTATTTATTGGGTCTTTAACTCCGTAGTTTTATCAGCCATGAAAGCCATAAAGATTTGTATCCCACAAAAAAATAATGAAGTCTCTAATTCTGTTTTCCATTCAGAAAAGGGATGTACTGTCCCGAACCAAGCAAGCTCGTGATGCTCTGAGAATTGACAACCAGCGTCTGCGACAGAGTAGTGGCTTGCTAGGGAATGAACCACTTTTGAGAGACTTTGAAGAGCAAAAGGATGAAGGTGATGAACTACGGCAGAAATTAGAGCAGTTGAAGAGAGACCATGCTGAGTTAACTTTGAACTGTAGCCAGGTTAGAAGGAAAATTGAACAGACTCGCAATGGAAGAGGTTGATGACTACTTTGCTTCAAAGTCAGTAATTCCAGAATGGAACATATTGAATTATGAACGAATGAGGGGGAAAAAAACATTCAAATATATCAGTGAGATATATTTCTGTACATGGTTTCAGTGGTCAACCTGGAATTCATCGAGACATTCCACATTTATCTGTGATAATTTTGTTGAAAATTCTTATTGTGAATCTATCATCAGTTGCTGCTGGCATACATTCAGAATCACATGTAAATAAAACTGTTATACACATTTATTTGTTCTGTGTTGATATTTACCAAGAAATGAAAATCAATTTACATAGCAAATTGTCACAGTTCCAGTCTTCATTAACTTCATTATATCATTTTGAGATTCTCAACCAACACACAGAGTGTGATTTGTGAAACAATTCCACCCATTTTTTATTATCCCCTTGCTATCACTGTTTGAAATGGATATAGAATTTGTTTGCATTTATTTGTGTCTATTTATTCTTTTGTTATCATTTGTTAATTTGTTATTCCTTCTGTTTCTTGGATCCTATTTCACATACTTTCATTCAAATTGGCATCTGGATGTACCTCAAGGCAATTAATTCATTGATTTAAAAACAGATCACTAGACTTAATTTTTCATGTTTGAGTACCGTTTATCTATTATCAGCTATACATTAAATATACCATCAATATCTTGAACCCTATTTAACCTACTTACATGTAAATTGGTATGTGGTAACTTGAGGAGAGTAACTCAGGGATACTAAAATTAGGTCTCCATGACTCAGATTTCATCCTTGAGTGACTTTTGTATTTTCAGCTATCCATTTGTTACTCCTTGAGTATATTAGACTTTATTTCACTTGCTCAGTTTGTATCTGGATGCATCTGAAGGAGAGTATTCAACAATAACAAAACTGGGTTACTCTAATCCATATTTCTTGCTAGAGTTATTGTGGTATCTGTTTCTTAGATCTTCAGTCTATTAGACCCTATTTCACTTGTACCCAAGAAGATTTGCATTTGAATGCATGACAAGGGAAGTAATCAACTCATAACTAGGTTACCATGACCCAAGTTTCACACCTGAGTGACTTTTGAATTTTAAGCTGTTTAATTGCACCCCCTTGGGCCCCATTTCACAACACTCATGAAAATCGATATGCAGATGCATCTCAGCATAAGTGACCAAACCATACCAAAACTAGGTGATGTAACATAATTTTCTTGCTTGTTTGACTTTACTTTTTTTCAGTTAATTGCTTCTTGCAATCTCTGTATCTTGGACACCATTTCACATATATCAATGAAAATCGGTATCTGGATGTGACCTAAATTTTATGCTTTATAGACTTACAAATATTTAGATATTAATTTATTAGACCTTTAATGTCTTAAAATCCTATTTCACGTACATCCATGAAAACTGGCATTTGCATGCATCTCAAGGATGGTAACTCAGCCATGCCAAACTGGATCACTGTGACCTAATTTTCAAAATTTTGACATTTGCATTTTCAGCCATTTTTTTGTTTCTTCAATATTTGTTAACTTGATTACATCTAGACCAGTTAAAGTTTTTTTTGAGTGCTGACCGACACTGATGTAACTTACTTTGTTGATGTATCTTAAGCAATAGTATACTGGATTAATATTTCCTTCCTCTGCTTGGTGGCTTGGTCATTAGCTTAGCTTTGCCACCACCTTGTAATAGGTTCAAATCAAGCCCTGACCAGCTTTGGTTGGTTGTCACTAAATATCTCACTAGAAGCTTTTTACTTCAGTTGTCTTGGCTTGAGTCCTCAATAATTTTACTAGAGTTTTGTTGGTGATAGCTTAAATGAATGTCATTATAAATACAATGCAGCACAGTGTGATCTCATTAGGAATGTCACATTGAAATATTCTTATTCAGAAATGTGAGGTTTAAGCAGTTTTGATAACATGCTTTCAGGCTTTATTTAACTTGCAGCTTTTTACAAAAATCAAATAACACTGTAGTTTTAACTTGCTTCATGTGATTCTTGTTATACATTTTTTTATTAAATGAACATTCAATTGATTTCATCTGTTTAAATTATAAGCATTGTATATTTTATCAAAATCTGCCAAACAACAATAATTCTATCCACATACAATTTTATATAAGGTCAGAGAATATATTTGGGGAGAATTTTCATACCATATTCATTCTGTAATTTTTAAAAGGATTTCTAATAAATATGAATTTGTCCTAATATGCCTTCTCATTTGCAATCATAGAAAGAGAGACATCTAAAATCTGTTATTTCGTTTCATTTAGAGTATATGATCACGATACTAACAGACTAATGATTGGGAACCCTACCCATGCTAGTGACTATATATAACAGCAACAGGGATTGGAAACTCCATTTAGCTGCTTATTCTCTGTTGAGATGCAAATGACATATCGAGTTATTTGCTGAGCAGTGACATCATAGGTTCAGCATGAGTTAGCTTGCCTTCGGTCAAGAAACCTGGCTATGCTTATTAGGTGACATAATGAAGTTAGGGGCCTATGTACAGATATGATGAACTTCTGAGAGAGTGACATGTGTAAGGTGAAATTGTTTGCATCCGTAACATGCACAGGGGAAAGAATGTTGGCATACCTCTATGTTACTTTCATGTACTGTGGCAGAAATTTATTTTGATATTGCACATGCCCTAACCACACAGCTAACCAAAATGACTACCCCATGTGCTTGAAAAATCAGCTTGAATTAGTCTAAATTACATTATCTTAAGCAGTTATTAAAATATGGAAAATGACTTTTGCCACACTAGAAAATACCAGGTTCTGAACGAAATAGAAAATCTATAACAAAATTTAAAAAGTTATCGGCTTTTCTTTACAATATACCTCTGAAGTCCAGGAAGTGAAAATGACCAGTGGAGCTTGCAGTATTTTGATAGGTGCACATCAAAGTAGTGCCAAGCTCTATGCTCTATAACTCATATTACATCCATCAATCATATACCAAACTAAAGGGTATTAAAATCTCTTTTAACAATACCTAAGGTATAACAAGGCCTATTTTAATAAGCCATTATAACCAGTGAGGAAAACTTGGGAAATTATTTTTCTTTTAAAATCTAACTCTATGCAAAACACGAAACTGCAGAGCACCACCGTAGCCATAACATTGGAAAGTAATTTATACTTTCTTCATTTCCTATTTTAAATTAAAATGTAATATTTTACTAATCAGTTGTGATCTTTAATGGAAAGTAATGTCATTGAAAATATTGCCTTTTGCCACTCTTAAGAAGCATCAAAATGGGTCAGTGAAGTGTATGATTGAGTTACAAATATTAGTACTGCACATATTCACTAGCACTATACTGAGAGAATGAAATTTTAAATTTTATTCATTTATCTTAAAGTGGTTTACAAAAAAGCAATGGTGCAAATTTGCTATATAAATTTAAAATTCACCTTCTATCCCATCAAAACATTTTGCTTAAATGTCTAGACAATGGCTGCCAATAAAAGGAAACCACTATTTCTAATACTGCTAATGAGATATGAAAGCAGTGTAGTTATCAAAATATGTACCAGGAATTGGTTCTTTCCTGAAATCCACCTTATGATCTTACAGTACACTGGGAACCTCATTTGCATAACAATAAGGAATATATGACATTTGTATAGGTAGACGTAGGGTGTTTCTAATCCCTGTAGAGGTAGGGTGTTACTAATCCCCATATAGGCAGAGGTAGGGTGTTTCTAATCCCCATATAGATAGAGGTAGAGTGTTTCTAATCCCTGTATAGGTAGAGGTAGGGTGTTTTTAATCCCTGTATAGGTAGAGGTAGGGTGTTTCTAATCCCTGTAGAGATAGAGGTAGAGTGTTTCTAATCCCTGTACAGGTAGAGGTAGGGTGTTTTTAATCTCTGTATAGGTAGAGGTAGGTGTTTCTAATCCCTGTATAGATAGAGGTAGAGTCTTTCTAATCCTTGTACAGGTAGAGGTAGGGTGTTTTTAATCTCTGTATAGGTAGAGGTAGGTGTTTCTAATCCCTGTATAGATAGAGGTAGAGTGTTTCTAATCCCTGTACAGGTAGAGGTAGGGTGTTTTTAATCTCTGTATAGGTAGAGGTAGGTGTTTCTAATCCCTGTATAGATAGAGGTAGAGTGTTTCTAATCCTTGTACATGTAGAGGTAGCGTATTTCTAATTCCTGTATGTCAGTTCCAGGCTATACTGAAGTACTACAAACACATGCAAAGATGCAAAACTTTATTTTGTGTGTTAAGTCATGCATCAAGACTGGCTGCTTTATAGTCTTTTTATAGGATGTAACAATATTAGAAAGTAGATAAAGTGTTGATAGGACAGATTGATGGGTGTAACAATATTAGAAAGTAGATAAAGTGTTGATAGGACAGATTGATGGGTGTAACAATATTAGAAAGTGGATAAAGTTTTGATAGGACAGATTGATGGGTGTAACAATATTAGAAAGTGGATAAAGTGTTGATAGGACTGATTGATGGGTGTAACAATATTAGAAAGTAGATAAGTGTTGATAGGACAGATTGATGGGTGTAACAATATTAGAAAGTAGATAAAGTGTTGATAGGACAGATTGATGGGTGTAACAATATTAGAAAGTGGATAAAGTGTTGATAGGACAGATTGATGGGTGTAACAATATTAGAAAGTAGATAAAGTGTTGATAGGACAGATTGATGGGTGTAACAATATTAGAAAGTAGATAAGTGTTGATAGGACAGATTGATGGGTGTAACAATATTAGAAAGTGGATAAAGTGTTGATAGGACAGGTTGATGGGTGTAACAATGTTAGAAAGTAGATAAAGTGTTGATAGGACAGATTGATGGGTGTAACAATATTAGAAAGTAGATAAAGTGTTGATAGGACAGATTGATGGGTGTAACAATATTAGAAAGTGGATAAAGTGTTGATAGGACAGATTAATGGGTGTAACAATATTAGAAAGTGGATAAAGTGTTGATAGGACAGATTGATGGGTGTAACAATATTAGAAAGTGGATAAAGTGTTGATAGGATAGATTGATGGGTGTAACAATATTAGAAAGTGGATAAAGTGTTGATAGAACAGATTGACGGGTGTAACAATATTAGAAAGTAGATAAAGTATTGATATGACAAATTGATTAGCTCAATATCAGTGGTGTGAATACACCTTAAAAATATATGCTCTTCAACTTAAGCAACTAAGATTTGAATTTGCCTTCAATATCTTTCTTTGTTGATTTATTGGCAAAATTAGATTTTACTATAACACCTTATTATAGATGACTGATATAATATAAATTTTATTTAAATGTCGTACAGTTTATTATTTTCACAAATCAAATAAATGCAGCAATATTTACTTAATACTGTGAATTCATTTGTTTTTGGACATCAAATTTTATGATTTAGCAAACTAAAATCTTTTGTCAGGTTTTTAATCTTGCAGATGTTTTCTTCTTACAGAAGTAGCATTTATTAGAAGAATATTTTATGTGGAAAATTTGTGGTTTGTAGCAGCCATGAAATCCAGAACAGTATATTGTGATCCATTGTTAAATCACAACCACGAAATCTACATCAGAGTATATTTGGATCCAGTGTTAATTCACAACCATGAAATCTACATCAGAGTATATTTGGATCCAGTGTTAAATCACAACCACGAAATCTACATCAGAGTATATTTGGATCCACTGTTGATCACAACCATGAAACCCACAGCAGAATATACTGTGATCTATTAAATCACAACCACAAAATTCACAGCAAATTATATCGTGATCCATTGTTAAATGCTAGCCACAAACTCCACAACAAAGTATATTGGGATCCATTGTTATATCACAACTGTGAAATCCACAAAGAGTACATTGGGACCATTATTAAATCATAACCATGAAATCCAAAACAGAGTATAAAGGGATCCATCGATAAATCACAACTATAAATCCACAACAGTATATTGAAAGCCATTGTTAGAATATGTTGTGATTCATTGTTAAATTACAACTGTGTTGTGATTTCACTTTGTTATTGGGTATACCATATATACTTGCTTATAAGTTGGGTCCAGCTGCAAAGAACATAGATAAACCTTGATCTGTCATAGCATAATGTGCCAGCAGATCAGGGTATATCATGATTGTTCTACTGATTAATCTCAACAAATTTCATAGACCCAGATCTGCCAAAGCATAATGTGTTGGCAGATCTTGGTCTGTGCAGATGCAGATGGATTTGTCTTAAAAGTAAGTATACATAGTACTCATTTTCAGTTGGAATTTTTATACTGTATATTTTCATACCCTTTAAAAAAAAATTTATTTTTTCTTGAAGAGCTACATTTTTACATTTAACTGGATGAGATTATTTTCCTAAAGTTATTCACAATTTTTCACTTTCATTTTATCAAACTGAACTTATAAATAAAACTATATTAGCCAGAATTGTGCTGATATGCTTTTAAATACTATGTTTTTAATATAGTTTGTTGCAGCATAGTAATGACTGCGAACAGTAGTTGTGCACTTTCAGTTCCTGTACTAAATATAAAATGTCTTTTTGCTCCTTAAGATTTTAAGATTAAAAGTACATTTATCTTTCCCTTATTTTCATTCACTAAGTTGTATGTGACAAAGCTAATGAGCAACGGTTTTGACTTATTACCAACAAGAGTGCACATCTAACTGCAAACATCATAGACCTGGATCTTTTTGTCCATTAAGGGCCAGCACATCAACATCCCTTATGTTCATAATCAGTAGAACAAAAAGCCTACGCCCTGATTTCATTTTGTATTATATGCTGGGAGATTAACATCCAATATGTTCATAATCAGTAGAACATTAAGCCTACACCATGATTTCCTTGTGTATTATATGGTGTGAGATCAATATCCAATATGTTCATAACCAGTAGAACATTAAGCCTACACCATGATTTCCTTGTGTATTATATGGTGTGAGATCAATATCCAATATGTTCATAACCAGTAGAACATTAAGCCTACACCATGATTTCCTTGTGTATTATATGGTGTGAGATCAATATCCAATATGTTCATAATCAGTCTATCAAAAAGCTTACACCCAGACTTCCTGGTGTCATATATATAAGCAGATCAATATTTTGTATGTTCTTAATCAGTAGAACAAGCATGTAAGACCTTGATCTGATCTAGAAAGGCATCATGTACATGAAGACCAAAATGTAAAATGTTTGCTTGAAATAGTCAATAGAACAAACAGACAAAACCATCATTTTCTGGTGCGTTATGTGCCAGAAATCATGATCTAGAAAGTTCACTTAACATAATCCGTAGAACAAATAGTGGAGACCTGCATCTTCCAAGACATTATCTGCCAGCAAATCAAGATCTAAAATGTTTACTTGACATAATCCATAGGACAAATAGTGGAGACCTGCATCTTCCAAGACATTATCTGCCAGCAAATCAAGATCTAAAATGTTTACTTGACATAATCCATAGAACAAATAGTGGAGACCTGCATCTTCCAAGACATTATCTGCCAGCAAATCAAGATCTAAAATGTTTACTTGACATAATCCATAGGACAAATAGTGGAGACCTGCATCTTCCAAGACATTATCTGCCAGCAAATCAAGATCTAAAAAGTTCACTTAACATAATCCATAGAACAAATAGTGGAGACCTGCATCTTCCAAGACATTATCTGTCAGCAAATCAAGATCAAAAATGTTCACTTGGAATAATCAGTAGAACAAACATCTAAGACTGATATATTGGTGCATTGTGTGCCAAGATCCAAGATGCTCAATTAAAATAATAAGCAGCACCTTGTGGTACTGACTGCAAATCATCAGGGTCTTCTTGCAGATGAAGGGAATGAATATCCTAAATTACATAGACTTCTGTTAGCTAGAATTTAATGGTATAATCTGGAAGTGAAAATACAGGAAAAATGTATTTGCAGCAACTACAATCTTGACCGTGTAATGAACGACAACTTTTTTCTTTGTGGGGTTTTAAAAAGGTTGTGTGTCAGATAGTTGTAACAAATTTACTTTAGTTGTTTGTATCCACTTAGAAATCCTCTCTGGTGTGACAAATGAACCACTTTCTTATAAACAATTAAAATTGACTCTTGAATATACATGTACTACTGAATTATCCTGTAATCGCTGTAATCCTACACATAATATCATCTTTAAACCCTAGAAACAAATTTTGTTCCACTATTTAGAACACAATCTTGTCCTCACTTACTGCAGGCAAATATTGCAAATTTCTTTGGACCCAGTCAACATCATGGTTATCAAAACCTCCTAAAATAATGTTTGATTTCTGCAAATTCAAAAAGTCGTTAACACTCATTTGTTCGAGTACATTAAATTTACTAGGAGTCTCCATTTATGGCTATACATGTCTGTTAATGGACAGTTTGAAAGGAGGAGACAAGGTTGGAGCCACAATTGCAACATCCTTTGCCACCCTCTCAAACCAATTACTGGATGAAGCCCCATTTTCACTGCTAAAGATACAACCATGCACAGAAGCCTCCCCAAAGCATTTTTTCTTGGGGGAAAAAAATATTCTCTTTTGTTGGCTGCCTAGTGACATTGGCATTAAGGACAATGAGAGGGTACATAAAGCAGCCAAATATACTACTAAGTTACCCATTTCCAAATGGAAGAGTCAATATACTGACTTTAAATATTATATTCATCAGCATGTTTTCCGTAACTGGCAAAATATGTGGAAAGAAAGCTCTACAAATTAACAAGTTTCAGAACATCAAACCCATCACTGGAGAGCAACATCACTTATATAGAGCAAATCATAGAGATGCAGTGGTACTATGTCAGTTGCATATACAGGTACCTGACTTGTACTACCTCCTGTAGGGTGAACCCAGACCTTGAGTGTATACCCTGCCAGTATCCACTGATAGTAGAATACAATTCTTACAGAGAATGTCAGCTTCCATCCTGCGAGACAAACATTTCTGATGTGAACTCAATGATGAATCTTTATGATTATGTACCAATAGAGAAAATTCGAGAATTTTTTGGTGGGATTGCAGTTTATATAAATATATGTCAGTCTACCATTTATTTTTAAGGATGAATGGCACATTGTACATCTGCCACATGTTTAATGGTACTATATGTACAAACAAGTATGACAAAGTTGACTCTGGAGATTTCTGACCTCAGTAACCAAGATCTTTTGCTGAGGCATGTGGTCCTTAAATGAAGTTAATGCAAAGATTTTTAAAAAAATCTTTTATTAGATAAACCATGACCATCACCTATGGCTTTTAGACCCCAGAATCTGTAGCTTTCTTTATAACCCTAAGTACAAGCTATCCATGATGTTTGGTCATTAAGGAAAATCCTGTTGAATGAAAGCTTTGGTAAAGGCACATGGTCAGAAATTTAAATTTTTGTGCAGAAAGTATTTATCAATTTGTGGTTGTATTTACCTTTGATAAGTGCCAGCTTTTCACAAAGTTTGGTCTAAATCAGTAATAAAGAAAACCAATGTTACTGTGTAGAAACCATATTTCTTCTTTCAGTTACAGTGATCTTCACTTTTAACTATTGGATTCCAAAATCAATAAGCTTCTTCCTTAGCCCAAATGCAAGCTATCCACAAAATATTTGGTCCATTTCACAACTAATGTTATTGTGTGGAAACTATTTTTTATCCTTCAGTAACAGTGACCTTGACATTTTACCACAAAATCAATAGCATTCTTCCTTACCCCAAGGGCAAGCCAGCCATAAAACTTGGTGAGTGTAGATGGTGTAGATGAAATTGCTAACAGATGGACAGAAGGACAACACAACATAAAACATTGTGTATTAGAGACTATATAATCAAATATTTCCATATATATATATATATATATATATATATATATATATATATATATATATATATATATATCAACATCCCTTACATACAGAATCTGATTGCCTAACCCTTACTAGTATGATTGACACCCCCATAGACCATACTGTAACTAAAAGTGCTGAACCAGAATTAAATATAACCAAGTTGTCCAGATTTGCAATGATGCTGATCCATTTACACAGATTTGTCATTGCCTTCCTGAATCTCATAGCTTTTCAACTGTTTCTGCTGTTGACATGTTTTCCAGATTCTTCTTCCCCAGTCTTGCTAAATAGTGCGACCCCGCCATTACGCGAATTCGGATTTAACGCGGGTGTTGCGTGGCGTGGCTCCCGAAATTTCGTATATTCATTCGCACATGAAATTTTTTTTTTTGTTCAAAGTACGTGAACTGGTGTATAAAAATGTATTATCACTTTGGGGAAGAGATCGCGTATCAATTCGAATATAATACGATCGTGGCGTTGTTCCTGAAATTTTAAATACATGTACGTGTATTTTTCTCGTACCGGGAACAAATATTTTTTTAAGCACGACAAATAGTGTGTAAAATGTTTATTATCATTTTTGGGAAGAGTTCGCGTACAAATTTTAATATAATACGATAGCACCGTGGCGTAGCTTCTGAAAGTTAACAATGTCAACAGGGTCTTGAAGTGTTATGCCAAAATAAACATTATCGGAAATGTTACTTATTACTGATCCATGAGTAAAGCCAGTAAGTAGTCTTTGTGATTGTCTTCAATTAATTCTGTATACAATCGTTGCTCAAACAATAGCCGACATGTGTTTCTTCTTTAACTGCATACACAACCAAGCAGCAGTCAATGCGGTGGTTGATAAAAGATTCTCATAATTTAATAAACATCAAAAATTTAAAGCCGCCAACATGTTTGCTGGGCTTGGCGGTGTTATTAGACACAATTAATTGACCAGTAAATAATTTCAGCTTTATTAGCTGAAAATTGAAAGGGTATGAAATTGTACATGCGTTCAGCTCAAATTTGTTTTATATATAAAAGTGACTCGTAACCATTGCAGGCCTGCTGCACTTAGTTCTCGGGTTTTACATGTGTATGGTGTTTGCTGATGATTTCGTTATTAATTTCCTATTTTTTATAAAAATATTTTACCGTTATGGAAAAGCAAGTTCTAAAACGCAAGTCGTTCTCTACACTTTGTGCAATGATTAGTATAGTAGTTCTCACACGTTTCTTTCGATATTCACAAAGTCTGAAGCAAAAGTTACATGCACGCAGAAAGCATGCGTTGCTTGTTAATTATTCTTGCTGTAGTCGTTCAAAAGAAATAGGCGTACAGGCGCTAATTACTGGAAATGTACAATGGATAAATGTACACAGAAACGCCTATGAGAAACGTTTAGCAATATCAGATTTGTACAGACACCGTTCATAGACCCCGGAACGTAATGAACCGTGCACGTGCAAATTTTGCTGTTAATTTTTCCCATTGAATTCAGACACATAATGATCTGTGACAAAATTATTGAATAGTTGTATATGTATGTAAGGAGAGAAGTTAATATTTATACCTATTCCTGTTTTTATTAATGTTCTTGTCTTATTTTCAGTCAGCAGAAGTTTTGTGTTATGTTTAGATTTAATTTGAGATGAATTATTTATTTAAATTATTTACTGCAATTACAAAATGCTCATATGACTGTTTGAACAACACATTATTTTTCATTTTATTTAAAATCAAATTATTTTTAAGTTTTACAAAACTTGTTGATTTTGATTCCTTTTTTACTTAGTTAAAGACCATAGATTCATCAGGGATACAAATTTCTTTAAATATTACAGGTAACTTCAATTTGTTTTTGAAATTTAAATTCACTGTTTCAGAATTTCTTAGTCCATGGTATTTTAATTTCACATATTTGATCCATCTTTAGTGAAACCAATAAGCTTTCACAATGTCATCTAAAGTGGAGAACTGTGTTTCAAATCTTACCCAGGAAGGGTTTGAATCTTTAAGAATGGATGAGTTGTTGGAGTTTGCCAGACGTTATCCTGTTTCAGTAGTAAAAGGATCTTTGGTAAAACAAGAAAGAAACAAAAAGCAATATTTTGATACAGGATTAGGTGGAGACGAAAATTTTCGATAAAAGTGCTTTGGGTTTGATTAGTAAGTTTCTGGCTCTGAATTAAATTAAACGAATTTAAATTAAAAAATCAGATGGAGTTAAAATAACTGGAGCTTATCAATGAAATCATGGTAATCAAAAATCAGAACGAGGAAAGAGAAAGAGCAATGCAAACGAAGAAATAAGATATAGAAGAGAGACTAATTCAAACGCAAATGCAAAGAAAAAGGAAAAAGAGAAAAACAAAGAGAGAAGAAATGTAGAGGTAGAGGGAAAAAAGATAGGGAAATACAGATGTAGAGAGAAAGAGAAAAAGTAAAAAGAGACATGCAAATGCATCAAGAAGAAAGGGAAATGCAATTTAGACTAAAATAATTGGAACTGGCAAGCGGGAGGTACTCTTATCTTTAACATGCAAGTTCAAGTTTTGATGTTGCCAGAAATTTTAGGTGAATATTCCCTTATAAAGAAAAAGAAGTAGATCAATATTTTCCTCATTTTGAGAAAACTGCTGAAAATTTGCAATGGCGAAGAGAGTACTGGGCTTTATTATTACAAAGTTTACTTATTGATAAAGTTCATGAAGTCTACACTTCCTTGTCAGTACAACAAAGTGCTGATTATGATATAGTTAAGGGATTATCTTGAAGGGTTATGAGTTGGTACCTGATGCACATTGACAGAGGTTTATGAGTTGTAGAAAGGAAACTGGACAAACTCGTGCTGAATTTGAAAAGGTAAAAGAATAATTGTTTGATAGGTGGTGATCAGCCAAACAGGTCGATCAAGATTATAATAACCTCAAACAGCTCATATATTAGTTAAAGAGTTCAAGAATTGCATGCATAGTGATGTCATTAAGCAGCGGGGGGGCGAATCCGACATTTTGTCCAATCGTTATTTTGCTTAATTATTACTTTCTGCACTCAGCGGATCCGGTGTAGTCAGCGCCTGGTAAAAAAAAAACGACGACGGTCCATCCTACACGACGGTGACGTCATTTGGTTTAATGCGAGCCGATCCCAGCGTCGTCAGCGTCCGGTAAACACAGCGACGACCGCGTCGATGTCATTTCTCGCCCCCCCCCCCGCTGGATAATGACCGCGATTGACACAACCAATGTTCATGGGAATTTGATATTTTTCCCCATCGTTGATTTTAAAAACTCTTCTGGGGTTGGTACTGGTTTATTCTTTCGTCGGAGATATTCTATTGCCGATCGATACTGTGAACTTCCACAACCGATACAAATTCTAATTTTTCCTCGGACGCCCTTGCCGCATCCAAGACAGGGTTGAGGGCCGTCCTTACATCCCTGTTTCGATGTGCAATTATGTACCCCGCAAAACTCACCGTAGCAGTTTTTACCACATTGTACTTTTGATCCCTGGGGGAGCCATTTGCATTTATTGACGGCAAGTGCTGGATTAACCATTATTATTAACTATTAAATAAATATTTAATTAAACATTAAAAAGCATACTGTATAATGGATAATAATTATTCCGATATTGATCTGTTTGGGCGTGGAACATCTTACTACGAGGAATCCCCGGATGAATTTTTTAAGTCCCCGGAAACGTATCACGATATGCGAGAATACTATCGAAGGCGTTTGGGTCCATCTTGGAGCGTTTCCAGTAAAAAATCCGCAATGGAACTCCTCACCGTTGCAGACCATCAGTTTCGTGGAGTAATTATCCAGCGTATGGGGAGATTTCATGTGTTTGTGGATAACCCGAACATAGTAGAATTTCAGGGGTGTTCTGCTGTTAATGAGATTATTCCGAAACACCGGTACAGATATCCTACCATCGACGTGGATTCCAAGACGCCATCGCTGGCTGAGTTGTTGTTGTATTTCCATGAGTTAGTTGATTCCATTAATGATGTTCTAGTTTTTGAAACCAGCGGCGGTTATCACATCATGTTGAAAACGATCCCGGTGGATTTCGAGGAACATCAATCACTGTTGAAGAAAGTTGCCGCGGATAGACCAACATGGAATGTTGATACACAAGCTGGGCTGCATAGCATCAAATTACCCGGAACTAGATCGGTAAAACCAAATAGCGTTGATAAGCGATTAATTTATCCTGTTGGATTCACCAGTACGCTGCTATCTTGTCCAGTCTCTATTCAGCCGTGTTACGAAAAACTCGAGCCTAAACTGGAACCTGAAATCACCGAATGTGATGATCTTACTGCTGAACAAATTCGACAGTTCTCTACGTTGTTGTCCGGACAACCCGATCAGATCACCGGGACTACAAATCAAACCAGCAACATGATATCGCTGGGGCGAGTTGCTGGTTCATTTTGCAATATTTGCCAGCGACGTCATGGATACAATGAGATCGGTGGATTCATTGAGGGGAAGGCCATTAATGCATTTGTTTGCGTCTATTCCGATCAGTTTGTGATCGGTTGTTACAGGAGCACACAAAAAAAGATAATAATACAGCGTGATATTGGAACCGCTAGTGACGATAAAATCCTCTACGAAAAGTATTTAAAATCGTATAATTACCATCGCGGAGATCACAGTGGTGAATTTCCCAAGAGAATCCCTGATTGCGCTTACTGCGAAGCACCTATTCATGAGCGCGGTCGGGGATGTAAAATCATTTTCAACGACGACTATATGGACGGATCTTCTTGCGGGCTTGGAAGTCTATCAGAAGTGATCAGTCTATACTGTGCGTTTCATACAGAAAGACCTTTACCAGAAAGACCACCATCGACTACAATCTCGAATCGTACGAAACGATCCATGGGGATATTATATTCGATACAAAAAAGCATCGCAGGGTTATTTCCCAGATAGAATCGATTGTACGAGTCCGGGGAATTCCTGATGTTCTATTGTTGTATGAGTGGCACGGAATCCTTCGACAGGTAGTCTCATCAAGTCGCGGCAAACAAATTTGGGGAACACTGACATGGTTGATTTCATCTGCGAAACGGGTAATTGTGCTGGACGCAGATGCTAACAATGACGACCTAGAATTATTCAGAAAATACTTGAATCGCCCGGACATGAAATTCATCATCAACGGATATCAGCCCGATCATGGTAAAAAATTCATTGTGGAACAGTCTCACAGAGACAACTACAATAAACTGCTAGATACGTTACAACGAGGAAATCGTGTGGTTGTATTTACACACAATAAACGACGCGGAAATTATTCTGTAGAAACACTTGCTAGATTGTTACAGCATTTAGGATACCGCGTGAAATACTATCACGCCGATACCAACTCGACTGGAAAACAGCAGGACTTTGATAACATTTCAACGGCATTTGAGTGTATCGATGTAGTGATTTACAATCATACCGTTGAGGCCGGAGTATCCATTGTGGACCCGCGATTCAAGTACATGACGGTGTTTTCTGAAGAATTAGGTTCTGTAGAGGCGACCAAACAAGCTATCCATCGTTTCAGAAATATATCTGAAATACACTATTCTGCAACACGACGACGACAAACAGAGCTTCCATTGACCCGCGATGATATTATTTCCACAATCGAATCACATGAGCGGAATTTGTCGTCGACGGAGTTGCTGTTTAGAACCCCGAATCGCTGTGACGTACATACCGGTTACGGACATATGTTTATTAGTACAATTATTGACGAAAACAACTCAAAACGCTATTTCACGGGCAGACTCGTTGAAATGATGAAACGAACCGGTTATTCAGTTGAATGGGAATTACCAGATGAATACGAAACATGGAAGGAAAAAAAACAACGGAAGCAGAAACGAGTCAGTGACGCGGTAATCGATGACGATCCACACGTAGATGAATTTTTAAAATCTTCCATCGGAGAGAGAATTGCTGCGGTTAATAGTGAGACTACAAGTGATAAATACCACCAATACGACCCCGAACAGCGGCTAGAGCCATACGAGAAGGCGTTGACGTATCTCAATTACGTTTTTCAAACCGATGTAAGAAAACTAGATAACTACCAGATAGAACATCTGAATAAAAACGTTTCGCGGCTACAGCGATATCAGCGTGTTGTAGTTGACGAACATAATAACGGTAGCGCTGTAGCAACGACGCCGTGTCGATCCGATAAAATCAATCCCCGGCAACAACTTGAAATCGTTAGAAACGTTCTTGGCGCGTTAAGTCTCCCCGATGTAGTTCCGGATCGACTTGATGTGAAAAGTGTTCCTGTGAGTCGTGCCGAGTTAATCAATAGCATCTCTGAGATGCTGGCGCAACCAGACCGACTTGACAAGTATAATACACTATTGAAACATTTTTGCGAGATATTTCCGGATATGAGGTTTAGAAGGGGTAATTTGACGCTAAAAAATATCATTGAAAAAATCAAATCGATCTACAAGGGATTCGGCGGGCGATTGATATCCGATGATATTAAACACGCAGATCGATCGAATTATACATTGTATTATCCCGACTGGCCCGAATCTGATTTTGTAAATGATCCAGCGTGGATCAACGAGACCATCGATGATGTTGGATTCGCTGGAGGGGATGTTACCGCGACGGACGAACACACCAGCGCGTTACGATTCCATGTGTGGTCGGTTAATGGATGGTTTTCCCGATGCTGGTCAGAGTAATGGGGAAAGTGTCAAGTATAATTTTGACAGTTCCGCCACGCTCGATGCTGGTCAGAGTAATGGGGAAAGTGTCAAGTATAATTTTGACAGTTCCGCCACGCTCGATGCTGGTCAGAGTAATGGGGAAAGTGTCAAGTATAATTTTTTATAGGAATTTTGACAGTTTCCCCATCGATGGAGGCTTCCACGACCACGGCAGTGTTTCCAAAATCACCCCGTGATGCGATTGGTTTTCCCGATAATGGGGAAAGTGTCAAGTATAATTTTTTATAGTAATTTTGACAGTTTCCCCATCGATGGAGGTTAATCGCGTTTTCTGGTCGGGTGTTAAATTTTCCATCACGTCGGAAATTATCTCCTCGGTGGTACAATTTTCTTTATCACCGCGAATTACAACCCAATAATCCCCCGCTGGTGACTTAAAAAACGGCTTCCGTGACGTACTGACACGGAAGTGATTATTTGTGTCGCTAATACAACTGAATCGTAGAATTGTTCGTTGAGTTAAATTGACAGCAACCGTGGGTATTTTGGGGTTGGGACCATATTTTGTTTTATTTTCTCCGGACTCAAGTAAATCATTGACCTGCAGCCGATATTTTTCTGGAAGACTATTAATTGCGTTATTGAACAGAGTATCAACGTCATCGAACCAAGCCCGCTTTTCCCCGCCGATATCACCGCGCAACACGATCCATAAGATTCCATCTCGGGCCTGAAAGAAGGGTCGTTGAATTGTGTCCGGGCTGAGGTTAAACCATGTACACGTCTCCGCGATGGAATCAAATTCGATGATCTTTTTCTCGTTGAGATTCAAACAGATAGTATTGACTCTAGTGTCCCCGTAAAATTGTTTCCTCGGAGAGATTATTCTGGTTTTGTCGTACCGAAATAGTGGTAATTTCGGTAGTGCTACCGCGGCAACCTCGTCAAGGAAATAACTAGCTTGTCTGGAAAAATTTTCAGCACAACTGTTCATCCAGGATCGTCCAAACCCCATACTACCTGATATCATTTTAATATTTAATTAAATAACAGCTATAATTATAATGTCACTGTTGGAATATCACCCGGTGAAATTCGACAGCGTCATCAGCGATTATAAAAAGTCCTGCCCGAGGATGCCGATCAGCGTAAAATTTAAGAACGGAAAATTTCATGCGGTTCAGAAATCCCCCAGCGGAGATAAATACGATTGTATGGTATTTGAAAGTCGTTCAGCGAAAGCTCGGTTATGTCTCCGAGACAAATATTACCAGAGAGCGTATGAAAAAATGTTCCCAAACTATGACGTTAAACGATTTGATACAGTATGGGTAATTACCGAACGAAACTCCGCGTTGGTGGTTTAGTCGCCATCTTGAAGCGCCTTGTCCATGCGGTTCACAAACTTAATATCCTTGCGAGATACCACACCGGGAATTTCATCGATTACAAATTTATCCTCACGAGGTTTATCCTCGCGAGGTTTTTTCTTTTTTCTGCTGTCAGCGGTTACGACTGGCTCCTGCGTGGCCATCTCGGTGATTCGCTGAATCAGTAGCGCATTATCGCGTTGTGATTCATCCAATTCCTTCCGAACATTTCCGAGTTCATGCTGAAGCCCACCAATAGCGCGTCGCATATCATTGTGGCGCCGTTGCGCATCATCATGGCGCCGTTGCATATCATCGTGGCGCCGTTGTAAATCGTCATAACGCTGTTGTAAATAATCATAGCGCCGTTGTATACGATTATAATCGGCTGTGCTTGACACGTGTTTTAACTGCCGTTGCAATGATTTATTCTCGTTGGACAAATTGTTTAGTTGCCATTGTAGTTCTTGGATGGTTTGTTTATCCTTTATAGTATCTATGACCGGCTCAACATCGTCGATAATTTGATCAATTTCGAGATCCATCATTCTGATATCGTTGTCAGGCTCATTTTTCCAAATTTTATAGATGCGCTGGTAACTGATTTTGTATCGATCTGCTATTTCTGATATGGGTATTTTCCCACGGAGTCTTATTATTTCGTTGGTATCCTCGTCGGTTAAAATTCGCCGATGGGGCATTATTTAATGAAAATTTTTTTTATAAACAACAACAATAACAACAACAACAATGCCCCCATTGCAATTGTGGAATGACAGAGTAAAAAAAATCGATTTTTGTTTTGCAAAACCGACCCGCCACACATGACAGAGTAATGAGGAAAGTGTCAAGTATAATTTTTTATAGGAATTTTGACAGTTTCCTCATCGATGCTGGTCAGAGTAATGGGGAAAGTGTCAAGTATAATTTTTTATAGTAATTATGACAGTTTCCCCATCGATGCTGGTCAGAGTAATGGAGGAAATGTCAGTAATTTTGACAGTTCCGCCACGCTCGATGCTGGTCAGAGTAAAAAATATCGATTTTGTTTTGCAAAACTGACTCACTGGCAATGCCACATGTATGGTCAACCCTGCGCAATTGTTTCACTGATACCACAATTTTTTTTAGTAAAAAATATCGATTTGCCCTATAAAACTGACGGGGGAGTATCCTAAAAACAACCGTGGAAGACTTATTCCGTCGTGAAAATGACTCTATCATCGATGGGGAAACTGTCAAATTTCCTATAAAAATTTACTCTGACAGTTTCCCCATGCTGGTGATTTTGTAAACGCCAATCATTTACTAGGGTGCGTTTCACTGAAACCGTCAGCGTGCTTGTTAATTTACCAACACCAGGATGGCCCTAGATTGCCAGGGGCTCCGATGCCCATGTAATTGTTTGGAATATCCCCCATGTCAGATCTGTGAGCCCGCACAAAAAAATAGCGGAGTGTTTATTTATATCAGCAATTGCAGAGCATGTTAATGGGGAAGGATGATGATTTACAAGTAAATTACCTATCGCGGCGATGAGTTACAAAAAATATCGCGGCAATAATTTACAATTAATTTTTTTCTCTGCGGTAAAAATATATCAGTTGTTTTTTATTGTTGTTGTTATTGTAAGGTTACTATCAGAAGTAACTACTTAGGGTCCAATAACAACAACAATAAAAAACAACTGATATATTTTTACCGCAGAGAAAAAAATTAATTGTAAATTATTGCCGCGATATTTTTTGTAACTCATCGCCGCGATAGGTAATTTACTTGTAAATCATCATCCTTCCCCATTAACATGCTCTGCAATTGCTGATATAAATAAACACTCCGCTATTTTTTTGTGCGGGCTCACAGATCTGACATGGGGGATATTCCAAACAATTACATGGGCATCGGAGCCCCTGGCAATCTAGGGCCATCCTGGTGTTGGTAAATTAACAAGCACGCTGACGGTTTCAGTGAAACGCACCCTAGTAAATGATTGGCGTTTACAAAATCACCAGCATGGGGAAACTGTCAGAGTAAATTTTTATAGGAAATTTGACAGTTTCCCCATCGATGATAGAGTCATTTTCACGACGGAATAAGTCTTCCACGGTTGTTTTTAGGATACTCCCCCGTCAGTTTTATAGGGCAAATCGATATTTTTTACTAAAAAAAATTGTGGTATCAGTGAAACAATTGCGCAGGGTTGACCATACATGTGGCATTGCCAGTGAGTCAGTTTTGCAAAACAAAATCGATATTTTTTACTCTGACCAGCATCGAGCGTGGCGGAACTGTCAAAATTACTGACATTTCCTCCATTACTCTGACCAGCATCGATGGGGAAACTGTCATAATTACTATAAAAAATTATACTTGACACTTTCCCCATTACTCTGACCAGCATCGATGAGGAAACTGTCAAAATTCCTATAAAAAATTATACTTGACACTTTCCTCATTACTCTGTCATGTGTGGCGGGTCGGTTTTGCAAAACAAAAATCGATTTTTTTTACTCTGTCATTCCACAATTGCAATGGGGGCATTGTTGTTGTTGTTATTGTTGTTGTTTATAAAAAAAATTTTCATTAAATAATGCCCCATCGGCGAATTTTAACCGACGAGGATACCAACGAAATAATAAGACTCCGTGGGAAAATACCCATATCAGAAATAGCAGATCGATACAAAATCAGTTACCAGCGCATCTATAAAATTTGGAAAAATGAGCCTGACAACGATATCAGAATGATGGATCTCGAAATTGATCAAATTATCGACGATGTTGAGCCGGTCATAGATACTATAAAGGATAAACAAACCATCCAAGAACTACAATGGCAACTAAACAATTTGTCCAACGAGAATAAATCATTGCAACGGCAGTTAAAACACGTGTCAAGCACAGCCGATTATAATCGTATACAACGGCGCTATGATTATTTACAACAGCGTTATGACGATTTACAACGGCGCCACGATGATATGCAACGGCGCCATGATGATGCGCAACGGCGCCACAATGATATGCGACGCGCTATTGGTGGGCTTCAGCATGAACTCGGAAATGTTCGGAAGGAATTGGATGAATCACAACGCGATAATGCGCTACTGATTCAGCGAATCACCGAGATGGCCACGCAGGAGCCAGTCGTAACCGCTGACAGCAGAAAAAAGAAAAAACCTCGCGAGGATAAACCTCGTGAGGATAAATTTGTAATCGATGAAATTCCCGGTGTGGTATCTCGCAAGGATATTAAGTTTGTGAACCGCATGGACAAGGCGCTTCAAGATGGCGACTAAACCACCAACGCGGAGTTTCGTTCGGTAATTACCCATACTGTATCAAATCGTTTAACGTCATAGTTTGGGAACATTTTTTCATACGCTCTCTGGTAATATTTGTCTCGGAGACATAACCGAGCTTTCGCTGAACGACTTTCAAATACCATACAATCGTATTTATCTCCGCTGGGGGATTTCTGAACCGCATGAAATTTTCCGTTCTTAAATTTTACGCTGATCGGCATCCTCGGGCAGGACTTTTTATAATCGCTGATGACGCTGTCGAATTTCACCGGGTGATATTCCAACAGTGACATTATAATTATAGCTGTTATTTAATTAAATATTAAAATGATATCAGGTAGTATGGGGTTTGGACGATCCTGGATGAACAGTTGTGCTGAAAATTTTTCCAGACAAGCTAGTTATTTCCTTGACGAGGTTGCCGCGGTAGCACTACCGAAATTACCACTATTTCGGTACGACAAAACCAGAATAATCTCTCCGAGGAAACAATTTTACGGGGACACTAGAGTCAATACTATCTGTTTGAATCTCAACGAGAAAAAGATCATCGAATTTGATTCCATCGCGGAGACGTGTACATGGTTTAACCTCAGCCCGGACACAATTCAACGACCCTTCTTTCAGGCCCGAGATGGAATCTTATGGATCGTGTTGCGCGGTGATATCGGCGGGGAAAAGCGGGCTTGGTTCGATGACGTTGATACTCTGTTCAATAACGCAATTAATAGTCTTCCAGAAAAATATCGGCTGCAGGTCAATGATTTACTTGAGTCCGGAGAAAATAAAACAAAATATGGTCCCAACCCCAAAATACCCACGGTTGCTGTCAATTTAACTCAACGAACAATTCTACGATTCAGTTGTATTAGCGACACAAATAATCACTTCCGTGTCAGTACGTCACGGAAGCCGTTTTTTAAGTCACCAGCGGGGGATTATTGGGTTGTAATTCGCGGTGATAAAGAAAATTGTACCACCGAGGAGATAATTTCCGACGTGATGGAAAATTTAACACCCGACCAGAAAACGCGATTAACCTCCATCGATGGGGAAACTGTCAAAATTACTATAAAAAATTATACTTGACACTTTCCCCATTATCGGGAAAACCAATCGCATCACGGGGTGATTTTGGAAACACTGCCGTGGTCGTGGAAGCCTCCATCGATGGGGAAACTGTCAAAATTCCTATAAAAAATTATACTTGACACTTTCCCCATTACTCTGACCAGCATCGAGCGTGGCGGAACTGTCAAAATTATACTTGACACTTTCCCCATTACTCTGACCAGCATCGAGCGTGGCGGAACTGTCAAAATTATACTTGACACTTTCCCCATTACTCTGACCAGCATCGGGAAAACCATCCATTAACCGACCACACATGGAATCGTAACGCGCTGGTGTGTTCGTCCGTCGCGGTAACATCCCCTCCAGCGAATCCAACATCATCGATGGTCTCGTTGATCCACGCTGGATCATTTACAAAATCAGATTCGGGCCAGTCGGGATAATACAATGTATAATTCGATCGATCTGCGTGTTTAATATCATCGGATATCAATCGCCCGCCGAATCCCTTGTAGATCGATTTGATTTTTTCAATGATATTTTTTAGCGTCAAATTACCCCTTCTAAACCTCATATCCGGAAATATCTCGCAAAAATGTTTCAATAGTGTATTATACTTGTCAAGTCGGTCTGGTTGCGCCAGCATCTCAGAGATGCTATTGATTAACTCGGCACGACTCACAGGAACACTTTTCACATCAAGTCGATCCGGAACTACATCGGGGAGACTTAACGCGCCAAGAACGTTTCTAACGATTTCAAGTTGTTGCCGGGGATTGATTTTATCGGATCGACACGGCGTCGTTGCTACAGCGCTACCGTTATTATGTTCGTCAACTACAACACGCTGATATCGCTGTAGCCGCGAAACGTTTTTATTCAGATGTTCTATCTGGTAGTTATCTAGTTTTCTTACATCGGTTTGAAAAACGTAATTGAGATACGTCAACGCCTTCTCGTATGGCTCTAGCCGCTGTTCGGGGTCGTATTGGTGGTATTTATCACTTGTAGTCTCACTATTAACCGCAGCAATTCTCTCTCCGATGGAAGATTTTAAAAATTCATCTACGTGTGGATCGTCATCGATTACCGCGTCACTGACTCGTTTCTGCTTCCGTTGTTTTTTTTCCTTCCATGTTTCGTATTCATCTGGTAATTCCCATTCAACTGAATAACCGGTTCGTTTCATCATTTCAACGAGTCTGCCCGTGAAATAGCGTTTTGAGTTGTTTTCGTCAATAATTGTACTAATAAACATATGTCCGTAACCGGTATGTACGTCACAGCGATTCGGGGTTCTAAACAGCAACTCCGTCGACGACAAATTCCGCTCATGTGATTCGATTGTGGAAATAATATCATCGCGGGTCAATGGAAGCTCTGTTTGTCGTCGTCGTGTTGCAGAATAGTGTATTTCAGATATATTTCTGAAACGATGGATAGCTTGTTTGGTCGCCTCTACAGAACCTAATTCTTCAGAAAACACCGTCATGTACTTGAATCGCGGGTCCACAATGGATACTCCGGCCTCAACGGTATGATTGTAAATCACTACATCGATACACTCAAATGCCGTTGAAATGTTATCAAAGTCCTGCTGTTTTCCAGTCGAGTTGGTATCGGCGTGATAGTATTTCACGCGGTATCCTAAATGCTGTAACAATCTAGCAAGTGTTTCTACAGAATAATTTCCGCGTCGTTTATTGTGTGTAAATACAACCACACGATTTCCTCGTTGTAACGTATCTAGCAGTTTATTGTAGTTGTCTCTGTGAGACTGTTCCACAATGAATTTTTTACCATGATCGGGCTGATATCCGTTGATGATGAATTTCATGTCCGGGCGATTCAAGTATTTTCTGAATAATTCTAGGTCGTCATTGTTAGCATCTGCGTCCAGCACAATTACCCGTTTCGCAGATGAAATCAACCATGTCAGTGTTCCCCAAATTTGTTTGCCGCGACTTGATGAGACTACCTGTCGAAGGATTCCGTGCCACTCATACAACAATAGAACATCAGGAATTCCCCGGACTCGTACAATCGATTCTATCTGGGAAATAACCCTGCGATGCTTTTTTGTATCGAATATAATATCCCCATGGATCGTTTCGTACGATTCGAGATTGTAGTCGATGGTGGTCTTTCTGGTAAAGGTCTTTCTGTATGAAACGCACAGTATAGACTGATCACTTCTGATAGACTTCCAAGCCCGCAAGAAGATCCGTCCATATAGTCGTCGTTGAAAATGATTTTACATCCCCGACCGCGCTCATGAATAGGTGCTTCGCAGTAAGCGCAATCAGGGATTCTCTTGGGAAATTCACCACTGTGATCTCCGCGATGGTAATTATACGATTTTAAATACTTTTCGTAGAGGATTTTATCGTCACTAGCGGTTCCAATATCACGCTGTATTATTATCTTTTTTTGTGTGCTCCTGTAACAACCGATCACAAACTGATCGGAATAGACGCAAACAAATGCATTAATGGCCTTCCCCTCAATGAATCCACCGATCTCATTGTATCCATGACGTCGCTGGCAAATATTGCAAAATGAACCAGCAACTCGCCCCAGCGATATCATGTTGCTGGTTTGATTTGTAGTCCCGGTGATCTGATCGGGTTGTCCGGACAACAACGTAGAGAACTGTCGAATTTGTTCAGCAGTAAGATCATCACATTCGGTGATTTCAGGTTCCAGTTTAGGCTCGAGTTTTTCGTAACACGGCTGAATAGAGACTGGACAAGATAGCAGCGTACTGGTGAATCCAACAGGATAAATTAATCGCTTATCAACGCTATTTGGTTTTACCGATCTAGTTCCGGGTAATTTGATGCTATGCAGCCCAGCTTGTGTATCAACATTCCATGTTGGTCTATCCGCGGCAACTTTCTTCAACAGTGATTGATGTTCCTCGAAATCCACCGGGATCGTTTTCAACATGATGTGATAACCGCCGCTGGTTTCAAAAACTAGAACATCATTAATGGAATCAACTAACTCATGGAAATACAACAACAACTCAGCCAGCGATGGCGTCTTGGAATCCACGTCGATGGTAGGATATCTGCACCGGTGTTTCGGAATAATCTCATTAACAGCAGAACACCCCTGAAATTCTACTATGTCCGGGTTATCCACAAACACATGAAATCTCCCCATACGCTGGATAATTACTCCACGAAACTGATGGTCTGCAACGGTGAGGAGTTCCATTGCGGATTTTTTACTGGAAACGCTCCAAGATGGACCCAAACGCCTTCGATAGTATTCTCGCATATCGTGATACGTTTCCGGGGACTTAAAAAATTCATCCGGGGATTCCTCGTAGTAAGATGTTCCACGCCCAAACAGATCAATATCGGAATAATTATTATCCATTATACAGTATGCTTTTTAATGTTTAATTAAATATTTATTTAATAGTTAATAATAATGGTTAATCCAGCACTTGCCGTCAATAAATGCAAATGGCTCCCCCAGGGATCAAAAGTACAATGTGGTAAAAACTGCTACGGTGAGTTTTGCGGGGTACATAATTGCACATCGAAACAGGGATGTAAGGACGGCCCTCAACCCTGTCTTGGATGCGGCAAGGGCGTCCGAGGAAAAATTAGAATTTGTATCGGTTGTGGAAGTTCACAGTATCGATCGGCAATAGAATATCTCCGACGAAAGAATAAACCAGTACCAACCCCAGAAGAGTTTTTAAAATCAACGATGGGGAAAAATATCAAATTCCCATGAACATTGGTTGTGTCAATCGCGGTCATTATCCAGCGGGGGGGGGGGGGGGCGAGAAATGACATCGACGCGGTCGTCGCTGTGTTTACCGGACGCTGACGACGCTGGGATCGGCTCGCATTAAACCAAATGACGTCACCGTCGTGTAGGATGGACCGTCGTCGTTTTTTTTTTACCAGGCGCTGACTACACCGGATCCGCTGAGTGCAGAAAGTAATAATTAAGCAAAATAACGATTGGACAAAATGTCGGATTCGCCGCCCCCCCCCTGCTGCTCATTACATATCTTGATGAGCAAAACAGCTGACAATTATTCCTTGAAACAGAAAGTTTAATTTCTCAATAAGTCTTCCTCTCAGCAATTGTTGTCAGAAATCATCTCAGTCTCAGATGAGTACTTCCAAATCTCAATCTGGCACAACTTCTACGAATCAAACTTCTGATAAGACTGATAGAAAATCCTTATCTCTTCCTAAAGAATGCACTTATTGTAAGAAATAAGGGTACATTATTTCTGATTGCTATAGGCTGTAAAATAATAAATACAATAAAGACACTATTCCAAAGGCTCTTATTTCTAAGACGCCAATGTTACTGTCTTGTATCGAAAGCAATACTTTGGTCTAGTCGAACAAAGCCTAGTCTGATTTTATTATGGAGAATTATGAACCATTCATATTAAAAGGTTCTATGTCACTTATTGGTGATTCTGCCAATCATATCCCAATTAAGATAGCAAGGGACTCAAGAGCTTCTTAGTCTTTTATTCTTGAGTGCTTTGACTTTTTATAAGAAGTCTTCTTCTAGCTGAAGTATTCTCATTCAGAGAATAGAAATCGCTTTGTTAAAGTTCATCTCCATTATGTCAATTTGCCATCAGACTTAATGTCAGGACCAGTGGATGTTGAAGTGGTGATTCTGTACCCATTATGGATATTCATTTATTATTAGGCAATGACCCAGCTGTAAGTAAGGTTGTGGATAATCCACTTGTAACTGATAAGCCTTGTTTGGATCGAAAGTTGATCATGTTGAGATTGAAATCCCAAATTTATGTTCTGCTTGAGCAGTTATTACAGCTATGGCCAAAAGAGGTCCTGAGAATGAAAATCAGGAAATAAGTTCTTTAGCTGACACATTTATTTGTCAGTCTTTCGATAAGGTCACTTTTGCCCATGGTATTGATCAATCAATCAGTAATGATCACAGTGATCCTCTTTTTCAACTATAGATTCTCATTATTATAATGAAAGTGACAAAAGACAATCACTCATTGTTAAACAGGAACAAGTTCCCAAGATCTCCTGTTTGTTTCAGGGGGCTATTAGAGAAACTGAAGCCACACAAATACCACTTTATATTTTGAAAAATAGTCTTTATGAGAAAATGTAGTTCAACTGAGATACCCTCTAGTGGCGATTGATCAGTGAGCTGTCAGATTGTTGCTGATATGTTATATCGACATGCAATTCTAAGTCTAGCTCATTAAACATTTAGTAGTCAAGACGACTTATTGCAAGATGCTGAATCATTTTTATTAGCTGAAAATTAAAGATATTTTAAATAATGTAGCCTACTTGTCAAATGGTAGGAAAACCCCATCACAAGATACCTAATGTTCATCTGCAATATATTTCTGCATTTGTCAAACCATTTAGCTGAATAATTATAGACTGTGTTGGTCCATTACCTCAGACCAAGTCAGACAACCAATACTTGCTGACCATGACGTGTGCACCCACAAGATGTCCAGAGGCAATTCCCTTGCGCAATATTAATACTAAAAGCAAAGGAAAAGCTTTGATAGTGGGATGTGTGTGCACTTTTTGGCTGTCCCAAATATATTCAATCTGATCAAGGGTTACAGTTTCTGTCTTGAATTTTCCAGCAAGTTATGTATGAATTAGGCACCCAACAGTTTAAATAATTTGCCTATCACCCTAAAAGTTAATGGGAAATATTTCGCCAAACTTTGAAGAATATGATAGAAATATAAAAGAAAGGAGTTTTCAGCCTTGTGATATAGTTCTGACTCTCTTGCCCGTACCTCAAAATCCTCTTTAGGCTAAGTATTATGTTTCTTATACAACTGAAAGTGACTTAAATTATATCATTAACAACTATGGAAGGGGGAAACAGAAACAACATTGTTATATAAATATGTTAAAGGAGTATGTTGATAAAGATATCACTGCTTACCATTCAGTCAATTTAGTTGTACTTGTGTCACAAGTGAGAATTTATGTGATGGAATGCAATCAGACTGTAGTGACTTCAGTTTAACCAAACATTGTAGTTCAGAAATATTAAATAATTTGGACCAGAAACTTTCACATCTACCATCACAAGAAAAGAATGAATTAAAACAGCTGACGTGAATATGAGTACTCGTTTCCAGATGTTCCAATACAAATAAATAAATTCTACCATGATATTGAAATTATAGATTACACGTCTGTGAAACAGTATCCTTACAGGATGAATGCTCCAAAGCAGGACTGTTTGAAAAAGGAAATTCAAAATTTGCTGAAAAATTATTTGATTGAACCAAGTAAAGGTAACTGTATTTTGCCATGTATTCTTTAGCATAAACAAGATAATACTTTCCGTACGTGTACTGATTATAGAAGAGTGAACAGTGTTACCAAAATAGATTCATTTTCATTGCCAAGAATTGATGACTGAATTAACAAAGTTGGAAATGCAAAATGTCACTAAGTTTGACATTCTGAAAGGATTTTGGCGAATTCCACTCACAGAAAGAGCAAAAGTAATGTTGGCACTTGCAGCTCCAGATGGACTCTATCAATATAAATTGATGCCATTTGGTATGAGAAAATCTCTGTCAACATTCCAGCATTTAACGAACATTATAATGTCCAGTCAAGATAAATGTGATGCTTGCATCTATGATGTCATCATCTACTATGATACCTGGACAGATCATTTGGAAATCTTTGGAAATTATTTGATCAACTCATTGATACAAAGTTTGCAATTAATTTAACTGCATTTTCTATGCTTGTGTTACATTTTAAGGACATTGTGGGGCATGATGAAGTTAAACCGATAGAAGTTGAGGTTAAGGATATCTCTAAATTTTCAGTGCCTGTCAGTAAAAAGCAAATGATGCGATTTTTTAGTATGGCTGGATATTATCAAAAATGTTTATAAAAAAATTTCATAATTGCTGAGCCCCTGACCAATTTGTTGAGTAAGAAACAACAAGTTTTCATTGGTCTGACAAGTGTTAGGAGGCTTTTGAATAATCAAAGGTCATAATTAAGGTTACACCAGTTCTTTCAACTCCAGGTCTCAACCAATCATTTCAAATGTATGTTGATGCAAGTGATTTAGGGGTTGGTGGAGTACTGATTCAAGCAGACAAAAAATGGTGTGGATCATCCAGTGTGCTGTTTTAAAAAAAAAAAACATTAAACAAGCACAATGAATTATTCCAGAATTGAGGAGTGATGTGGTTTAATATTGACTTTGCAACACTTTGAGAGTATATTAATTTAGCTCCTTCTCCAATTAGTGTATCCATTGAATACATTTTCTTTACTATCATTAGCAGAATGAAAAACAAAATTCATATATTGTTGAGGTGGAGTTTGATGTTGCCGGGATACAACATTAACATTAGGCACAACATGAGAAAAGATAATCTGAATGCAGATGCACTTTCTCTTGTATAGAAATACTATATTGCTTCATTTTGTATATATTTGGATATTTATAAGACATATACTTTTATTATTTTATTATTGTAGTATCATATGTATGTTTGACTAATATGACTAATATGTAAAAGAAAACTTTATTGTATAAATCTTTTTCTTTATGAGGGAAGGTGTTTTGTATATTCTGTATTTAATGTTTATCCTTGATTGTAGACTGTAATGATCATTTATAAACAACATATATAATATCTAATTTTTATCCATAATCAAAGATTCTATTATGGGATAGTGATGCTATAAATAGTATGCTCAAAGCTTTGATAATGAACCTGTTTACAGTTTGGGGAAGTTTCCCATTGGTATGATTCAGTATTGCATCAAGTGGAGATGTATTGAAAAATATGTCACTTGGGGGTCAATTGAAACATTGAGTTATGGAGATGTATGCAAGGAGAGAAATGAACAATTCCTATTCCTAAATTTATTACTGTTCTTAATCTGAAGGAATTAATTATTTAAATTATTTATTGAAATTACAAACGCTCATATGACTGTTTGAACTAAACAATACTTTGGAATTATTGTGAATTCATTCAAAGACATAGAAATCTGGACAATGCCATTGAGATACATCAGGACTGTTGGCACTCCCGTACACTCAAGAATATTGGTATATCAGCACATCCAAGACCTGGATTTCATTCAGAAGACTCTAGTCTTTTGGACTTCTGATAGAAATTTTAGGATTATTTCAAATTAATTCACCATACTGTAAACTCCTCTAAAATTTTAATTTTAAATCTTAGAGAATTAAATCATTTAAGTTTTACAGAACATGTTGATTTTGCCTTCTGTTACTTAGTTTAAAATCAAAGTTGTAACAATATATATATATATATATATATATATATATATATATATATATATGACCAGCTTTGTTCTCTGGATCACTCCCTGCCCCTGAAGACTTGGCACCAATTCATAACTTAGAAATTTTTCATAGCCCCACCCATAAAGTAAATATACATGACATTAATAAAGGAGTTAATCTGTGCAATCGCTGATTCCTGGCTCTGTCAATACATCCTTGAGAGTCTTACCCTGGAGTCAAAATTTCTAAATCAATGATATTTGCACTCGAGGAAGCTGTGATAGCTCAGTGGTTATGGTACTGCACACATGACCAACATTGCAGATTCAGCCAGAATTGAATACCAAATTTCTCAGGATTCTTTTTAAGTTTTGAGCCAGGTTGGGATTGGATTTAGCAATGTCACAGAAAGCAATTTCGTGAATCTGACACTGTACTAGTGCACAAGTCCAACAATGGATTTAACAATGTAATCACATGAAAATCAGCATATGGAACTTGTATGACAAATATAACTGACACTTGTACAGAAATGATGCACATATATGAACAATGTATGGTTTTGTCAACAAGGGTGATCAATATACAGAATTTATGCAAAAATATGAATAATGTATAATGTATGTATGATTGATTTTCTCTCATACAGTGAATTGAATTTATAGCCATATCATTATTACTTCTAAAATGGAAAATATATGCATTTCATGGCATCCAGTGGAATAATCACGATGTAATTCCAGTTCCACAGCTATTGTCAAATTGTGATGGAGCAACCACGCATGGCTCACCCCTTTTAGTCTACTGATGGATCCCACAAAAGCCTGTTTATTTCCTGCAGATGCAATGGCCCAAAGCTTTCATCCCTCACTGTGTGTAAACAAATACCAATCTCCAAGCCAACATCACTATTGGCCATAGCATCTAAGTTACACATAACCCCTGAGTTCACAAAAATATATTGACTGATCCATATAAGTAAGAATAAAGTGATACACATTATGCATAAATGTAGAGGAATTTGTTTTCGTTACATATTAAAGATATACTGCACAAGGTTATTATCCCGTACAGAAAAATCTCACCAATTCTCATGAGCTGCTCATAAGCTGCACATGAGAACCTTGTTAGAAATGTATGCAAATTGGGTAGATTTTGCAGGCTCATGTGTGCAGTTTGTTAGATCTTGTGAGCCAAGGAAAAACTAACCTGATTCTCACGTGAGCAGATTTTGCTCACGTGAGAATCTAACTTTTCACATGAGAAAGTAGAACTTAGAAAACATTCTTTTCCATTACATACAACCATGTTTGAAAATAAGGCAGAGTTCTAATTTCTCACATTTTGTTTGCTTTGAATTTTCTGGAACAGTGAAGAATGGTCTTCATGTGAAGCAAATTTTCAGCAGTATCTTTCATTATGACCTTGGGGCCCCGAGTGGCCGAGTGGTCTAAAGTGCGCTCCGTTACGGATCACTGCCACCTCACCTCTATCTGCGTGGGTTCGAGTCTCGGATTCGGCTGATGTGGGTATGTGAGAAAGCTTGCCAGTATCTTCTTGTGGGTTGGTGGTTCTTTCCGGGGATTCCCGGGTTCTTCCTCCACCATTAATACTGGCCGCCACGTATAGCCTATCGTGTGCTGAAAAATGGCATTAAACCCTACAACAGCAACAGCATTATGACCTTAAAGTTTGTAGAATAAATGTGATGTATTTAATATAACAGGTACATACATACATACATACATACATACATACATACATACATACACTAGTTGCCTTACTTATTAAAAGATCACTAATTGAACTCAGATAATATGCTTATAACTACTAGATCTGAATATTGATCTTACTGTTTAATTCTTGTAAAAGATGTATGTATTCAAAAAAAACCTAAATACTCTAGTTGTTTTTTTGTTGTTTTTGCTCATGTGAGCCAGATGCTGCTCACGTGAGCAAAATCTTGCTCATGTCGCTCACGTGAGCAAAATCTTGCTCATGCCGCTCACGTGAGCAGATCTTGCTCATAAGCGTGCCATTTTCACATGTGATTTTCTCATTAGAATCTATTTGCTCACGTGAGTTGTACCTAATTTGCATGTTAAATTGCACATTCTCACGTGAGAATCTCATGTGCAGTAGGGTAGGCAGTTTTGGTATGGGAATAATAACCTTGTTCGTACATGAATCTGTGTGGATTACTCTTACTGGATAATAATAACTCAGACATTACTCATTTAATGCATGCAACATATAACTAAATTCAGTTTGTCTGTTCAGTTATAAACATGGCTAACTTGAAATAGACTATAGTCTATCTGATAGCATGGAATTCTGTTAACTTAGGTCTGGCGATCTGTAAAATATAAAATAAATTCTGAAGCATCCAGTATATTAAACAATTCTATAACATAAACTTGATAGCAAAAAATAAATGCTATTTTCTATTTAACATACCTCAATGGCTAAAGATTGCTTTTGTAAAATGGACAGCTTCATGAGAAAACTTGTATTGTGATAATACATCAACAATTTACTCTAAAAGTACCCTGGTTGTGGTAAAAATCTGTCGTCTGAAAACTTGAGGTAATTGGGGTTTCTCGCTGCAGGCACTTTGCATTTGCAGCAATGGGTAAATTGAATTCATTGTTTTGAAAATGCTAATAAACCACCCTCATGTAATGCTGTATCCAGCAATGAATACATTTTTATCCGATCTATAGCATATTGCATTGACATTACATACACTCAATTCTGTGACGTGTGTGTGTGTGTGAGAGAGAGAGAGAGAAAATGTTAGCACCTGTCAGAATGGAACAAAACTTATCAAACATGTTTCAAAATATTAAAGAATTACAAATGTGGTTAAGTTTTATGCAGTAATTCTCTCCAAATAAAATTACAAACATGGACATGGCTTTTACAAGAAATGTTTGTTGTAAAGCAAAACCTTTTTCTTTTACATTACTAAATATGTCTAGAAATGCTGACAGATTTATTGGTGTGCATCAAAGAGGAGTTCAGTTCTTCTGCTGAGATGCTACACTGCATTATTTAATTCCCACACAGCTTTTGTTCGGAGTAAAACAATATTTGATAAGATACACATAACATTTCTCATTTGATTTTGCTAATCACACTTTATGGTTTTCTGCAAGTTTCTTTATTTAAGGCAACGAGAGTAGTGTCTTTGCTAAGGACACGATGTGGCAGCCATCCCTATCTGGTCTGGGAAACCTTGGTACTCTGCATAGGACTTCAGCATGTCACCTGCAGTCTTATTTTACAAACTAGTTTTATAAATTATACAATTATTATCAACTTTGTTACATGTAATACTGCCATTCTGTATTGTTCTTCACTTTAAATTATAAATTATTTATTATAATTCCTAAGGTGTTGTTATTTTTATAATTTGTTCCATTGAAAACTTGCACATTACATGTATTTCTATTAAAAACTTTAGTATTTCACATTTTAAGAATATATTTAAAACTATTCTAAACCTTCTTTTGCATTGGGAAGAACAACGCATAACCCCAATCCTGTGATTCTAAATAGTCCTTGTCAGTATTTAAAAACATATATGCCCTTTGTTCCTAAGTTGGTAATTTCTTGTATCAGCAGTTCCTCCATAGAAAGTCATGTAAATGTTCTACTTTTAGTTATGGTCTGACAACCTTTTTACAAATATTAAAGCTTTTTATGCGGGGATACTTTCTCTAACATTTAGTCAATATCTGATAAGCAATTTTTCAGAAATAATTTCAAAGTTTTTTTATTTTAAGGAACAGTCCTTATATCTGATACCAGATTGGAATCGTTTGTATAAAAATGAAACTCCTCCATGTTGTGATGGCACAATGGTTATGACATTGGATGATGGTGGCACAGTGCTTATGACACTGGATGAGGTGGCACAATGGTTATGACACTGGATGACAGTGGTTATGACACTGGATGATGGTGACACAGTGTTTATGACACTGTATGGTGGTGGCACAGTGGTTATGACACTGGATGCATGTTCCGAAGGGTAGGGTATGAGTTCAAATCCCACCATTGAATCTGCCTTGACAGACTACTGAATTTCTCAGGAATTTGTTTTATGGTCATGGGTTTCTTTGCATTTAGAATTAAATAGATGTGTTTCAAGAAGAAAACTATGTTTATTTTGGCTTTTTAAAGCTAAAAAATTTAAAAAATAAAATTAAAAACAATTTGAGATAATGAGATTGAATATACAAAATCCTGTACAATAATGCACATATTCGTGGCGATTTCAGGCACTTGAATATGGCAATACCATTTTAAATTATTTAGTGACTTTCGTTACTTTTTATTCAGCAAGGATTATTAACTATTGTGCCCAAGACTATGTACATCAGAAAAGCACCTGGTTTGGTTGGCCAGAGCTGCTTCATGGCAAAAAGGTAAACACAGCAAAATTCATTCCCCAAGATGCGCATCGCTGCTAGTACAGCTGGTGGGTATCTTTTTAGACACACAGTCAACACATGGCTTAACTGAGCAATTTTTTTTTCTCACAGCCCTCAATACATATAACCTTCTTTATTCCTAAGGTGGACTTGAGAATGCTAAAGCCACAACAAATTATTTATGGTATATCAAAGATACATGAAAATATGTTACAAATTTTTAACGTTTTGAATATACCTCCCCGTCTGTTTGTAACCCCCTACCAATTTCAGTAAAGGATATCTTGAATGTGATAAAAAGTGCACAGATCTTAGTCAATTCATTCATTGATTTATAATTTCTAACCCGACCATGACCAGAGTGGCCCTAACACTGGCATCGTCTGCACTTTCATGCTTAACAGACTTTCCATACTAACATGGCGCCATATTGCATACACTCTGGGGCGAGTCTCTTTTCCTCAGATAACAGACTGATGCAGTTCATCCTGATTATGTAACTGCCAGTTATTCCATCAATGACCATAATGTTGAGAGTTTTGCATACTTGAACATAGAAATTACACTGCTTATTTTGTCCATGTGAAGGCAAAGTATTAGTTGTCATTCTTTTCCTTTGGTTGATTTGCCATTGCAAATATCAGAAGCAGACAACTTAGTATTTTCCTTCTATGTATATATATGTGTAGTCATGCATACACCCCTTTGCTGAAAATGGACTTGTCCAAGAACTGGAAATGACTGGTGAGCAGGGTTCTTTTACATTCAAAAGTTACTTTTGGAATGAAATGTGCAGACCATGATGATATTAGGGCCCCCCTGGGCATAATCAGGTTTGAAATTATAAATCAATAAATTAACTAAGTTTTGATCTTACTTGTCCTTTTAGTTTTTTAAATCGGTAGGGGGGTACAAACAAACATTGAGGTTTTTAAAAGTGATTCATGGATTTTAGTTTGGTTGGGCAATGAGACTAAGGGCACAACACAACAGCTGAATTGGTCAGGCTTGAGAATTGAACCTAGTACTCCTGCATAGAAATTCAGCACTCTAACCACTATACTGTTGCATACAGGTCACAATTTAGCAAATTCATTCACAAAAATGGGCACACTCCATTCTTTTCCAAACTTATTCAAACTTGTTTTACCTACCTAAAGTGTTACTTGTTATATTTCTATTATATATTATTTTTAGATTAAATTACAGATTATTCAGTTTAATCCAAAGGTGTTTTTATTTAATTTCTTAGCTTGTTTTATTGAAATGTATGCAGCTTATTTTCTAAAATTATGTTTCCAGGTTGACTTTTGATCTGCAAGGGGAATAACTATGTAACAGCAAACCCGTGATTCTCAACAGTTTTCATCATAGGTTACTTCTCTTGCTTTAACTCATTCGGCCCCAGAGGTTTTTGTCGTTTTCGACTGAAATGCGCGTAGGAAAGAAATTTGGGGGGTTATTTCTGAATATATCGTAATACATCTTTTTCAACATATTTTCCATGAGACTAATGCCTAGTTGTATTAGAAACATCCTTTTCCATTGGTTATTTTGCTTGCGCATGAGCAGAAGGGTAAATGTTGGAGTTCTTTTTTTATGCTTAATGGAGTGGTCTCATTTTTTTATGGAGACCGCTCTTTGTTCCAAATGCCCACCTTATCCTAGTTTTTGCAAAGGTTCACCTGTCTGTGTGCAGTTCAGACTGGTCTGCCTTTGATTTGAGGCCAAAAGGTCTAAAATCAAGCCACAAAATCGCATTCCGACCATGAGCGAATTTTGGGTGAGAAAAAAAATGGGTCCAAAAAATGAGGTTTTTCCCTCTGTATTTTGTAGTGCAACAAAACTTCCAGATTATTTGATATCATTTTAGAGCTATATCTGTCTGCTTTTTTGTAATACCACCCACGTTGGTGTATCTTAAATGACCTTGATGCTACATCGCTCGGAAACGGGGTACAGCCTACAGGTGGGATTGGGTCCGAATGAGTTAATAGGCAAATGGGCATTTACAGCATGCTTTCTACCAAGCTTGGTCAAATTATATTCAATAATGTTTTGGAGAAGTCTTTCAAAGGTTTTCTTTATTTGGTACCAGCAGCCATAGTTATTTGTATAATTTTAGAAGGTCTTCATGCCAGGATGCTGTTTTTTATTTTTACAACAGCAGCCATATTTGAAGGTAGATTGGTATGGCTTGTACTAAATTCAAATCCATTTATGCAAAGATGATTAGCTGCATTCTGTTGAATGGATTTTAGAAATCATTAAAGATTTCTATATTTAGTAATGGCAGCCATAAGTGATGGTGGATCAGCATTATTGGAAAAAGCTTGAAAGACCTTCATGACTGGATGATTTCCATCAATTTGATAAAATTCTTGTAAGTTGTTTTTGAGGTGTCATTTACAGGTTTTTCTAATTTTGGCACCATAATCTACAAAATTCAAAGTCATCTACCAGCATGCCGTGATGCTTTCTGTAAAAAGTTTGTCAAATTCTATTGTTTGTTATATTTGTTATAACTGCTGTCACATTTGATTCAATTGTCGAAGCCACCTATGCCAGGATGCTATCAAATTTGGTCAAAGTCAATTGAGTGGATCTTGGCAAGTGATTTCAAGGTCTTTCTATTATTAGTAGTGGTATCTATATTTATCATGGATTGACATCATCTAAACAGACTTGAAAGACCTTCATGCCTGAAAGATTTCCATTTTATCTGGTCAAATTTTGGTGACAAGTTGTTTAAAAATTTATAATAGTTGAATCCAAGCAGAATAGAGGACTGGCATCATCTAAACAAATCTGCATGTTTCATACCAGGATTCTTTCTGTCAAATTCTTTTGAGCAGCTTCTTAAAATTTGTTATATTTGCAGTAATTGCAGCCATATTTAATGGCAGATCAGCATCATATGATCCAATTCTGTAAGACCCAAATGCCTTGAAGCTTTCTGTCAACTTGATCCAATTCTGTAAGACCCAAATGCCTTGAAGCTTTCTGTCAACTTGATCCAATTCTGTAAGACCCAAATACTGTACCTTGAAGCTTTCTGTCAACTTGATCCAATTCTGCAAGACCCAAATACCTTGATGCATTCTGTCAACTTGATCCAATTCTCTTGAGTTGCTTTTTAGGTCCTTTCTGTGTTTAGGAATGGTGGCCATATTTAAAGATGGAGTGGCATCATTTGTTCAAAATTTAAAGCCATCAGTGCTATGATACAATAAAATTTGGTCAAATTCTGTTGAGTTGATTTTTAGGTCATTTAAAGTTTTTCCCTTTTTTAATAGTAATGGTAGCCATACTTGACAGATCAACATCATCTGAATTCTAAAGACCATACCAGAATGATTTCTATCAAATTTTGTTGAGAAGTTGTTTAAAGGTTTTCTAGTACTGATATAGGCATCCTCTGAACAAACGGATAGAGCTTCATACCAAGATGTCAAATTGTTTAAATTCTGTTCAGTGTTTTTTTGTAAAGTTTTATAAAATGACTATGCAAGGTGGATAGAGGACAATACTATACGCTCACTTCACTTAATGTCTAGGCGAGTTAAAAATGTTTCCGTGGACACCCATGTCAATACAACCACACCTTCATCAGATGTACCCAAAACATAATTTGAAGCTGGCAGCCCTCATCCCCATTTTGTGAGGTCATATTGACACATTTTGTTCTCCACCAGCTCAGACTAATAAGAAGCATTTTTGAGAAAACTGTCAGGATCATCCATTCACAGGGGAAGGGGTGATGTGATAGTAACAATAGCAAAATTTTCATGAATGCTTAAAGAGACATATTGGAATATCCAACAGCCACCATTTTCATTTATGACCAAATGGATATTACCACAGGTCATTTATTCAAAGCCCAAGTGGTAATAACAAAATTATCAAGATGGCCACCATGTTGGAGATCAAATCAGCAAAACCCCTATTTTCATTTAGGACTAACTATATATCAGTCTTTTCATGAAAGTCGATACACTAATTTGTTCAGCAGGGCAGTGATAAGATTTTCAAGATAGTCACATTGACAGCCATGAGGTATATTGGATGGAAACCATTTTTTGTTAGGACCAATCAGACATTAAAAGTTTCTTGTAAAAACATCATAATGACAAAAGAATAAATTCAGGATGAGCACCCTTAAGATTTTCAAGATGGTCACCACTGTGAACATTTTGGATATCAAACTGGTACCGTTTCATAAAAGGACCAACTACACATCATTAGAAGTGCTTTTGTGACCTCCCTACCTTGAAATAACTGTATATTCAGTAGGAGGAGTCCAAATAACATTCTGATGATTGCTACCATGGCCATCATACAAAACCTCAGAACAGAACCATTCTCATTTGGGACCAAGTATACAACCTACAAAGTGTATTTGTGAAAATCAATTCTAGGAAGAGTAGTTAAAGTAGGATTTTCATACTGTATGACAGAATGGCACCATTTTCATTTAGGACAAACTAGGTATCGTCTCAAATCTTTTGGTGAAAACCCTATGTTGACATGACCATATGTTAAAGTAGCAATTACTAGGTTCTCAACATGGTCACCATGGTGTTCATACTGAATATCCAAAGGTAACCATTTTTATTTGGGACAAACTAGACCCCAGGAAACTGACCCTTTTCATCAATAGTGGGAGTAGCAATAAGAAACCTCTGTTAATAACTGGACACTGTATGATCAGGGCTCAAGAAAACCACTCTTTCTCCTATCCTGACTGGGTAAAAATTTTGCTTGGTTAGTAAAACTTTATTTTGTACTTGGTCCCTGGCAGAGTAAAGGCAGTTTGCATCTTGAGAATAAATCTAAAAGCATTTTCTAATCTTGACAAGTTCTGAAGTTTAATATTGCTCAATATTTGGTGTGCATTTGTTATAAAAAAATATTTTGCATAATCTGCCAGTCTAGAACATGTTGCAAATGAAACAATTTCATTTACTGACACAGGTTGCTACTAAAATAGGTAAATATCAGGAACATATCATGCTGCTGTTTCACAACTAGCCCCCGAGTTTTTAATGGAGTCTGCATTTACAGTAACATGCGTATCATTCTGCTGTGGAGAAAGTTCCCTTTCAACAAGCTGTAACATGTCTTTATATGTCAGCCTTCTGAGATGTTAAATAAGAATGCTCAAAAAATGCTTTGATCTGGTCAGGCAATGTCACAGATCACCAGCATTTTCAAGACCTGAACTTTATTGATACATTACCATGCCAAAGTGAAGATGTCAGCAGATATTTCTTAAGTATACTACTACTTTTCACAAGAAAAATGTTGCCAACTTACATTTGAAAACAGTATTTTAAGTGTCCCAGCTAATTCCCACCAACATTCACACATTGCATGCTGTTGTAATTTATTTATAATATGGAGAAAGATGAGACATCAGCTGATTGGTTGAAATCTACCTGGGGTAATGACCTAGAAATGTTCCAATTCTATTGGTCAATCAGCCTACTTTCTTTTCATGGCACCCATATGTAATTCTCTAGAATGTAGACTCGTCCAAAATGAAATCATTTGTATAAAAGTTGCTGGAAATCAAGACGCTTTCAATTCTTCTTTCAAATGTTTCAAGTTACAACCATTTGTCTTGTGAAAAGTAATTACATACTCAATTATATATTTGCTGGCATCTTTACTTTGCATTAATAAAGCTGCACAGTCTTGAAAATACTGGTTATGTAGGGCAATCATAACAATTTTTACATTCTCTTCATATTAGCTCCTCCCATATGTAACTCATAAAGATGTGTGATAACTCACTGAAAAGGAAAATCATGACGCCTCGATTACTGAAATGTTTCACTGTGAGCTCGAATACCACTTAGAAATCAATGGCTATGTATGCATTTGCAATTTCTTGAGATATAAACCTTGTCTCGATGTTTATCTAAGAGGCCATATATTAGATAAAGAATGTATGCTAGAATTGAGTGAATAATGGATATATCTCATCAAGGGGTGAAAAACTCTGTATTTTCATGCATGAGATGAAATATATGTTCTTTACTTGTGGAAAGCAAATTGTTTTTATGCTCATATGTGTTGGTTAGCAAGATGTACGGTGTGTGTCGTCTGTGAAACAGACTGAAGTAGCAGATTTCTTACCAATTTGCCTGCAATGACTCCAATTTATTATGTTCTGCTTTGTTTTGTGATTGTTCACACAGAAAATGTTAACAGTTACATAATTCTCGTTCCCAATTCAAAATAAAATAGCACATTAAGAAATAACAAATTACTTTTACCATGTTGCATCAGAAATAAAGTTGGCTTGTCTCGGGGCAGCCATTTTATCACATGGCACTGTAAACAGCTAAGAATGATCTAGAATTTCATGATTATCTTGTCAACCCAGCAGCGAAATTATTTATCATTATTCACTCCAGTGAATTATCACAACTATTTTACTTGGAAAATCCAGTAATTCATGGCTTAAATCCAGTAATTCATGGCCTAACATAAAATAAAACATATTATTTCATGTCTTTGACCCATTTTAGTATCAAGCCTGCATCAAGTACCTAAGGTTCTTTAGTAAAAGTGTAAGTGCTTAAGTATGTTAAGTATACGAGGATAGGGACAAGTAACTCTTGTAAGTCCCTTGTCTCAAGGATGAGTGCTTGGGGAAATTTTATCCTGATCCCTGATGATGGTCATCAGATATACTTTCTTATCTTCAACCAGCAGGTTTAAAAAAAAACTATATAAAATAAGTTACTTTGTAAAGATTTAATGATGCAATTTCACATTCACAAACTAAAATTTCAATTACATGTAAAAAAAAAAATCAAATTATCAATCTTCTGTTGTTTAATAACATATAGATGACATCATAATATACTGATCACATCATTCTGAGCTGTAATCATACATTTTACAAAAGTGGACTCCTTATGTAATACTGTGGTATATTTATGCAAAATACTCTGATTCTGTCATTCTGTGCATTCAACGTTATATATATTATAAACTAGATTTATTTCCACTGCAGTGATTCATAAGCCAAGTCTTCAATGTCACTAAACATTACATGAATTTAAGATTTTCCAACAAATTAAAGGTTTTCAAGAAAGCAAATGGCTAAAGATTGTAGAAAATTTCATCTACCTGAATCACATTTATCTAGAATGGAGTATCAGATCAATCTGACATAATATGATACAGACATTTTTATTAAAATAAGCATAAAATTGGAGTGAAAGTTAATGCACAAGCACAAAGGGGCAATTAATCTGTATTTAAAAGATGGACTACTACCTACTAATTCAAACTTTCCTTCCACTCCCTAAAACTTCCCAGCTACACTTGCAAGTCGATATGTAGCATCTAATGACATGCAATTAGAAATGTAAAACTTATTTCAGAAATAAAACTGATAAAAGAACAATCAATAACTGCACTCTAAATAACAAATCCTTCATATAAACTATGAGGAGGTTCAAAAAGTGATACAAATATTCTGCGTACTTAGGATTATTACATGAAACAGAGCAATACGCAATTAAAGAGTCACTTTTTTCACTTAACATGTAGCATTTTAACTTGTCACTAGGTGGCATGACAAAGTGATGTAAATAGCTCTTAGTGGTAGATGATGACATGGGAAACAAATTCAGAATATTAGAAAACATGGATTACATTTCTTTTGAATATTTACAGTATGACCTTAGGTAATTTACACAAAAAAATAAAACTACATACACATACAATTTTCCACAAAATGTTCAACAACCAATGTGTATAGAAATAGTGTAAGAGACCCATGTAGACCTGATATTGTTCACCCTAACACTAAATTTAACCATTTAATTGAGCAGGCATATGCAGAATTGTAAGAATACAACCTATGTAAACCATTCCACAAAATTTTATATCACATTTTTACCAATCTTACTATAGTCCATTAAATTTATTTCCAATGACAAAGACCTTAACGAATATACAAAGTCTTTTGCTCATAATCAAATTTATCCATGATCTTTAAAAGTGTAGAGCCAAAAGTTCAATTCGTGGTTTACAGAGTCACATGGCTTTCATACAAAACTGAATTATAATTCAGTTTTTTTTTAAAATCATGACTTTCTTTCATCTTAATATTTTTTAGTGTTTCAGGAGAAAATCATTGCGACATTTTATTAATTAAAAGCTATAATACAATATATAAATGTGAAATTTTGAGTAATGGCACTGAACATACAAAATGCCATAACATAATGCACAATCAACAGATGTTTCAGAGACTTTAGCATGGCAATACTAGTGACAGCCAAACACTATTTCATAAAACATATAGAACTCAGTTCTAAAAATATTCCAGATATAACTAACTTTTCAGAAACAATTATCAGCAAATAAATTAATACATGTAGATTTCTGAGAAATACGTTTCTATTAGATCAAAATCAATGCTAAAAAACAACGCACATTTATATACATAAGTGTATAAAGAACTTCTGATCCCATATCAAAACACTTAACATAGTTCATGCTCTCTTGTCATTCTTATATTTTCTAACAATATTTTATTTCAAACTTTTCCTTCAGTTTTAATTTTGTTTAAAACTTTAATCACAAAGGTGTATTATTTTCTTTATTTTAATAAATTATTCTATTGCAATTTAAGCACTTTTCATTCTAAAATATATTATTTTAAATCAGGTTTGAAATTATTGAAAGAGTAAGAATTCAGTAACATAAAATTGTAATTATCATGTCATAATGGGTAGCTTCCCTTCTCCCAAGGCAGATATATTAAAGGAAAAACAATATTGATTGCATTGCATACGATTGGAGAACTATTTCCACTGTACTGAATTTCATTACTAGGTGCATATTTTAGTCGTAATAAAAACTTGCTGCTCATCTCGATGACTCTATTCTATTTACCAAATGTACTAAAAACTGGATTTAATATAGGATCTCTAGGGTGGTAACAAGTTCCGCCTATTAGCTCATTATGTATACAGGGAAATCCCCCATATCAGAAAAGCAAGTGTCAAGAACTGAAGAATGCAATGATTCTATAATTGGTCATTGCATCCATTTATGTCTAACAGTGGCTAGAATTCACATGGTAAACACAGCACACAATCTAATTCTGTTAAAAACCAATACTAAACAAAACCCGAATTTGTTAACAAAAGCCATCTGCCAAAAAATCCTATCAGATGGTTCATGGTGCCTATTCTAAACAAATTAGTTAAAAATATTAACACATCCTTTGATTCTATAATAAAGTAACCATATTTATGACTCTAAACATTGTATGATGTGGTAGGTCACTCTCAACAGGTTTATGAGTTGTTGGATAGCAAAGCACGTTTTTCCAGTTAGTCTTCAACCATAGTGTATGACTGAGGTAGCTGCCTATGAATGAAATACAGTATACTTGTAATAATAGTCATATAGTAGCTGTATCTGCAAGTTTAATCAGAGACTGTTACTCTGATGGGGCAAATCTGGTTTATAAGAATGGAAAGTGATCACAGATTCTGAATAATATTTTATAACTGATGCTCTGATAATGTTGGAAAAAATACTCTCAAATCTGTAAAAACTTTTGACATTAGCTATGTCTGGGAGGGAATGCTTTTTATATTTGTTTCATGACTTTATGCCCATCTCATTAAATGACTAGAAAGTTGGTATAATTTGCAAATTAACAGGTATATCTTGTACATTTTTACTAAAATTTTGCCTATTTCTACAACCCAATCCCCCCAAAAGACTTGTAGATTTTCAGAAGTCAATTTATTGCATGTCCTAGTGAGACAAATTATCCCTTGTTTGTTGAACAGACTGTAGTCATCTTGTATGGTTTGTAGAAAAACTGGAGTTACTTCCAATATCACATTTTCATCTTCAGTTTTATGTTGGTCTTTTGGGTAACATAAGGACTGAATATACCCAAAACATTTTAAATAAATTTTCAATGCAAAAGTGAAAATTAATGAAAACGACCATTATTTCTATCATGGTGCAGAATCCCCTCAACAACAGGAGCAAATCTGAACAAGCTAAGAACATACAGACTGGTTTTTGAAGAACCGATATGGAAGGCACAATATTACTGTAAATGTACGTACTACACATAAAGATGCATCTACACACAGTTTCGTCAGCGCATGGCTGAAACAAAATGTAATAAGATTAAAGATACAGAGGATGTAAAACTGACTGAAAATACAAACAAATAATCAGCATACAAATTAGGTCACAGTAACCTAGATAGATACAGTCAAGTTACTCTCCTAAAGATACATCCACTGATCAGTTTTCATGTGTAGGTAAAGTAGGGTCCAAATATTGAGGGTATAATGAACGAATAGCTGGAAATACACAGGTCACTGAAATATTAAAATTAAGTCATAGTGATATAGTGTTGTTATGCCTGAGCTACTCTCACCGAGATGGATCTACATACTAACTTTCATGTGTGTAGGTGAAATAGGGCACAATAAAACTACAAGCTTAACAAGAGAATAGCTGAAAATACAAATTACTCAAGTACAGTGATTTATATTTCGCAATGCTGTGTTACTGTTTTGAAGATGCCTCCATTATGCAAATGCCATTAGGTGAAAATGGTCCAATATATTGATAATGTAATTGACCAATACACAAATCACACAAGCATGAAACTGTGGCTATAGTGACCTAATTTCTTGCATAGCTAACGGAAGAGTGGAGAACAGGGTGAAAATACCAATGTAATCCATATCAATTATTTTGCTGGACGAAGTAGGGTCCAAGATATTGCAGGTGAAATAACAAATGGCTAGAACTTACAAAAGCATAAAAATTGTGTCAGTTACCAAATTTTGGTATGGTTGTGTCACTCATGTTCAGATGAATTAACATAATATCTTTTATGGGTAGGGGTGGAATATGGTCCAAGATATTGAGAATAATGCATGAACGGCTGGAAAAAACCCCAAAACAAAAACACTTCAACATGAAAATTAGGATACAATGATTAGCATTAGTAGTTAGCACTGCTACAGCTTATTCACTCTGCTCAAGATGCATCAACATGCCAATTTTCATGAGTGAATATATAAAGGAATGAATGCATAAATGAATGGGCAAAATGCTACATTTGACCTCCCAACTTCATTGGCGTGGGATATGTGCATGTGGACCATCCAGTATTTCTGTAGCAAAATGAAGCACACACTGGTTCTGTTTGGTGTCTTATAGCATAACAACACAAATAGATTATTTAGTGCCAAGGCAATTGAAGTTAAGTACATACAGTATATGTGTAAAGGAAAACAAAATTGTTTTTTTTTAGACATCAACTTGCTTATCTGATGATCATTCTATTTCCAACTTAGCACAAAGCAAGACTACATTTCCTTATTTGGAGTCTTATAGCACAACAATATGAGTAGTTTTTTTGATTATGTCAAGGTAATTTAAGTAAAGTACCTACAGCAAATTAGTAAAAGAAAACAAATGTTTGTTTTTATACATCAACTTGCCTATCTGATGATCATTCCAATTAATATCTAAGCAAGACTACATCTATCTCTTTTGCTCACATTCTGCATATTCCTTCCTGTTGTTTTTAATTATTCATCAATTTGCCATCTTTAAGAGATGCGCTAAATCTGCTTGAAAACTGTACATACTGAAGCTTTAAAATGTAATTATATCACGATACATTCCAAGTGCATAAATGTCTCCACTAATTGGTCAGTCTCACCTGATAGAAAAAATATAAAATTATTTGCTCAATACAAAGTCACACAAGGATAAATCACCAAAATAAGCATATTATATGAACATAATGTAAACAAGTTGATGCCTATGTCTACAAATATAGAAATTAGTTAACAATGACATATTTAGTCATCTATGTACAGTGCCTGACTTGTGCTAGTTTTATCTTATTGATCTTTACAAAAGTTTTATCCAATGCTATGTAGGCTTGTAATAGGGATTCCTTGTTATTCTGTCACTTGATCACATGGCTGTAGGAATCACCTGAAAGAACATAAAAAATATGAAATAAACAGATACGAAGGATATTTTTCTTCTTCTTCTGGTTCCTATACAGATCTTGAGCTTGTCTAATCATAACTGATAACATAATAATGTTTATTCATGTACCAATGTTATATCATGAAAAACACCCATCAAACTTTGACGAAACACCTAGAAATGTCACAGCTTTCTTCTTGTTGTTGTTAATGTTTGCTATTCTTTGGATATAATACAGAGAATGTAACATCAATTAAAAATGTATTCATTCCAAAATAACAATGACATTATTCTGTGACTCTCCTGATAAAAATATCATCACCAGAGCTGATAAGGGTAGTGGTGAAGGCGATCCACTGGCCATGTACATTTTTGGCATGCACATTAAAGATGTATAAAAAAATCAGGATGATTTCCAATATGTGCTGGTAGTAGTGGAATGGGAACATATCTGTCCCGGCCAATGTTACTATAATGTCTCCCTCTCAAAAGGTGAACTCTGATATATGGTCACCCTGCTCAGCACAATATAAAAGTACCATGAACAGAACATTATGCACCTTCCCAGTGTTCAGTACTCATTCATGATAGCTGGAATTTTCTTCAGGAACAGCAACCTTGATCTCTGACCTTTTGACCCCAAACTCAGCCGGCTTCTTCCTTAGTCTAAGTGCATGCCATCCATAAAAGTTGGTACAGGTTTGTAATGTAAAACTATTGTAGTTGTGCAAAAACCAATATTCTTCCTTCAGCCAATGACCTCAACCTTTGGACCCTGACATCAATAGAGTTCGTCCTTACCAAAAGTACAAACAATCCATAAATGCTATTTTTCAATTGTTTGATTAAGGGAGATAATTTTTCTTGGCCAAATATGTGATTTACAAAAAGACAATTTAGTGTTATTCCATATATTCTAGTTGTAGATATGTTTAATGCAATAGACTTCAACTGTACTTGATTTTATAATCTGATACACACCTTACATGCGGCTCCAGCGGGCAATTTGCTGGCGGCAGTTCGGGCACTGGTGGATCACGTCCTTGCATCCATCAACACAGAATGGGATCAAGCAACAACCCAAGTCGCAGCTGAAAAATTTACATATTTTAAATTATAATGTATCTTTTCAAAGTATGTATTAAAGGACTATCCAGGCTTAACTATTTCATGCTATCAAGAAATAAACTTTATGTTGCTAAACATGAAACAAACTGATCATGCTGGTCTATCAGATAAGAAATTATTCAATAACTCCTCACTTTTAGCAAAACAGGAAGTTGACCAGCTCCACTATCTTGACATATAAAAGAAAATTCTGGAAGTGCTGTGGTAAAGCACCAGACTTGTAATCCATAGACCATGGGTTCAATATCTGTCCAGGTCAGCCAGGGTTGGCTGCCTATCTGTATCCTTGGGAAAGACACATATCTCTATAACTTCCTTGGTATGATATAGCCATTAATGTTTATACAGCATTAAAATCAACAACAAGTTCTCAGAAAATTCTGGTTTTTGCAGAATTGAGAAAATACAGGTATCCATATGGAATTGACCCCAATTCTGATACATCAGATATTCTTCCAGTCCTAGCACATTGAGCCCAAATTTTTCATTTTAAAATTTTCAGTTTTTTCATGTCTTTCAAGGTAACATAATGTTTTACATAAAAACTGAGCATGTAGTGATCTGACCACTGATGTGTATCTACCATAATTTACATGTGTTGGTACATGAAAAAGAGAGAGAGAGATACATTTGTATGGCATGATCAAGACATCACCTCATGAACATATAGTATATTATGCTTCTGTTCACAATAATGTCCACCCATTTTCATGCTATTTTTCAATTGTGTGAAATTAAATTTTAAAATTGGAGTGCTTTTTTAAAAGTTTTTTTCAAGATTTTAAAACTTTTTGGAAGTTTAAGACACAAAGAAATTACAAAATTATCTCCAATGGTGGTCATAATGTTTATATAAAATTTGGTTCAAGTATGCTTTGAGGTTGAACCAAACTGACTTTGAACTGTACAAAGATTGAAGCTAACAATGCTAATGCTGATGATCCAACGACGATATTCCGTTATGATTCCATCAAATGAATGACAGAATATAATGACCTGAGGTCTTTAATTTACATGCTTTCATGACTGCTAGGCTAGTCCGACAAAAAATCCATTAGGCTGGGGTGGGGAAGTGTACATTTTTCATCATTTTTGTTTTAATTTTAGTTTGTTTTTTTTGGTTTCTCTTTAGGTTTTTAAGGCCAAAATGAATTTTTTTTAAGGTCTGCTTCTAACCTTGTTCAATGTTTTCTTGCCTGCTTCTGTTCAAAATAATATCCAGATATTTTTATGCTATTTTTCAAAGTTTTCTTGCCTGTTGTTTTATTAATTGCTTCCTTCAGCCCACACTGAGGATTGAAACTACAATACTGACAATTGTAAATAGTTTAGCAAGGTTTACTGCCTGCAAATGTTTACAAAATCTGTCACTGTGTTAGCAAACATGCATGTGACAGCTGGAACTACCCATTCAAGCGATATATTTTCTAAATCTTTGCTTAGGAGACTGTTTAATATGATTTTTATGTCAACTATTTTCTTAAAGTAGAACTGATTTTCACATTGAATATGTCAAGCTATGACAAAGTTGAAGTTCATGAGAATTTGTTTTACTGCATCTTATAAAACATTACACAGCCGGCTGATTTACTGATAATGCTGATAACAATTTATTTACACTAAATTATCTCCCTTTGAAAAATATTTTAATAAAGAGACCCTTTGATAAAGAGACCCTTTGATAAGTAGCATTTTATTGTAAAGAAACACATTTCAAGTTTGCATGCCACTGCACATTTTCATACTCACTGTGGACTGAACAATATCATCCTGCACACACAATTAAGTATTAAGATGCATTATAAATATTTCATGTAGTTGAATTTCGAATCAGTGAGATTAAATGGCATCATTATGTTCAATGTATGTTGAGTATGTTTTAAATTTAGAAATTTGGGTAAACAATGCAGCCCTACAGAAGATCATGTAATATCAACAGGTCAGTAAGACTATAGTGAGAGAGAAAAATTGAAGCACTACTGTTATTAAGGAAGTAGATCTTATTGTCATCTTGAATGAATCACTGCTTGTTGGGTGTCAAAATTGATCATTTTACCAAACACAAACATTCACAAAAATCATTACCTGATAAATAAAATTTTTAAAAAACCTGATGGTGCAGACCCAGAGCTATCTTAGTGGGGATTTCATCAATCAGAAAGAATGAAGTAATAAATAAACAATCAAATAGATATCAACTAATAGATATATTTTAGAGATATTCTGAAATATTGCTTATGGTAGTAGGTGTATACAAAGGAATCAATCATGTACTAGTTACTTGTCCAACTGAATGTGTAAACAATTAAACACTTTAACAATACTTTAAGAATGTTTGGAAAATTATACACTTTAACGACACTTTAAGAATGTTTGGAAAATTATACACTTTAACGATACTTTATGAATTTTGGGAAAATGATACACTTTAATAATACTTTAAGAATGGTTGGAAAATTATACACTTTAATGATACTTTATGAATGTTTGGAAAATTATACACTTTAACAATACTTTAAGAATGTTTGGAAAATTATACACTTTAACAATACTTTATGAATGTTTGGAAAATGATGCACTTTAATAATACTTTAAGAATGGTTGGAATATTATACACTTGAATGATACTTTGTGAATGTTTGGAAAATGATACACTTTAATAATACTTTAAGAATGTTTGGAATATTACACACTTTAATGATACTTTATGAATGTTTGGAATATTATACACTTTAACAGTACTTTAAGAATGTTTGGAATATTATACTCTTAAGTGATACTTTAAGAATGTTTGGAAAATTATACACTTTAATGACACTTTAAGAATGTTTTGAATATTATACACTTGATTAATACTTTAAGAATTTTGGAAAATTATACACTTGATTAATACTTTAAGAATGTTTGGAAAATTATACACTTGAATGATACTTTAAGAATGTTTTGAATATTATACACTTTAACAATACTTTAAGAATGTTTGGAAAATTATACACTTTAGCTTTATGAATGTTTAGAAAATCATACACTATCAAGAATTATAGCATATCAAAGCTTCTAAAATATAATGAAACTTATGTGATATAATTGATTTGTAAGACTTACGCTGACATAAAGGTATGTCTTGCTTTCTTTGGAACAAGCTCCTTGTATACATTCCCCATAAAAAAAGCTTCTTTTTGGAGAAAAAACTTGTAGAGACAAAGTTTATCCACATTGTCAATTTACTTATACATTTGCTCAGCATGCTTGGCATTACAAGGTTGGGGGTGGGGAAAGAGGTGCTAATGCTCAAAGCATAAATGGTTTTCCAGGCAATCATTATAGCACTACTTTCAATAACATCAGCCATAAATATCATAAAATGACACATAAGGAGAGTAATAGTAGGTACTGATAAAGTAGTTTGTACTGGAAGACCAAAATTAGGACAAAAATAACCCCCAAAACAAGTCACAAATACTCAATGCATAGGCAAAAGAATGGACACATCAATTTTGGAGAGAGAGACAGAAAGAGTGATAAAGTTCTTAAGACTTACCAGGACATTATCAGCAACGATTCTTTTGTCATTTCTGCAATTAATGTCTGATCTGAAATTCTGTATGTTTGTGCTTGTTTTTGGAAATTTAAAAAGTATTTAATTTCTACTAATGTCCTCTTGAAAAATTTTGGTTGCAGTTGGGGGGGGGAAGCGGTCAAGAGGGGAAATATTGCCTTGACATGACATCAAGGTACTTCTGCACAATATAGGCATCTATTCTACTGCCCTTTCCATCCCACATTCTATTTCCTCTGTGAGGAAATGTTCAAACTGTCTTTTATAAAAACTATAAATTTAGCCAGCAGGTAGACATAAATTTTGAAACAATGCAATGGAATTATTCATCCATAAATATTAGGATAAGACAAATAAGGAAATTAATATCGGGTCAGGTGAAATTTGAATTTCTAGTTGCTTCAATTAAATGGCATCATTTTGTTTATTATATGTTGTGCACATGTTTAGAAATGTGGGTAAACACTGCAGCCATATTGAGGATTATGAGGTAGAGCAGATCATAAAGACTTCAGTGGGGAAGTGCATGTTATGGTCACCAGAGATCAGTAATTGATGATTACAGACCTCATCCAAGATTTTGACAAAATCCATATTCTCGATTCAACTAAAATCAGATGAAAAATATGGACTTCAGAGTGGTAACAAGCAGTGTTGTGTGTGATTTGGATTTTTAATGTAGCTTTTAACAATTTTTCAGTCATATCGCTATGATGTCTGCAGTGTGGCAGTTTATAGTGATGTCTAGCACTGGGACATCATGCCGCAGACAAGTAGCAATATGTCCCACCCAGTCACATTATCCTGACACCAGGCTGAAAAGTCCTAACACTAACCTCCTAATGCTGAGTGCCAAGCGAGGCAGCTGTTAGTACCATTTTTATAAGTCTTTGGTATGACTCGCCCGGGGATGGTAACAAGCAGTTGTTGAGACTGACACACACTGTATAATCCAGGATGGACAAGGCATAATGGACACAGGGCAATACCATAAGCTCACTTGGTCCAGCTGGCAGGTAAGCTAATTACAGTAGCAAAGTAATTTATTGACTTGGGCATCTACAAATGATGACCATAATATTTACCAAGTTTCATGGCAATCAGTTAAAAACTGTGGACTAGCTGTGCACGAGATGGACAAAAGGATGGATGGAAATGAGGATTACTATGAAAAGGTGTACATTGTTTTAACAGGTGTAACAGAAAATTAATTAAATAAGCAGAAAAGTTAAACTACTAAATTTTATAATATATATATATATATATATATATATATATATATATATATATATATATATATATATATATATATGTAAAATGACAGAAATCTAATGAAACATCTGAGTCAGGTCTGAGTCAGGATTAATATTCAAGATTACCATGGTTACTTCCAAACATCTTTAAATCATACATGGAAAATCTGCTACGGATAGACAGACAGAAAGACAAACAGCCTGATAAAGCTGTAACAAATCATGCTTAGATTAAAAGAGCTTCAGAAATAAGTGAATTGCAAGACAGTTTGATAGTATAAAGAAAAGAAACACAAAAGATAAACAAGAATGACGTGGCAAGAAGTATTTATTATATAATATCATATAGGAACCTTGTTCTTGGTGTATTTAAAATGTTGCAATCAATATCATAAATACAACAAGTCTAAGAAGCCAATATAAGATATTTTCAGATTATACTCATTTACATCATATGACCAGTTATAAATAGCACAGACCTAATCCTGCTATAACTAATCAATATATATGCTGTTTGTATTTGGGTCGCTGTATACATACAACACGAGTGTATAGTGTATTTATATCTACCAATATGAACATTTTGTTTTTACTGTAATTTAAAGTCAATTTATTATCTTCATCCATTCACTGAAAAGTTGGTCACATTCTTGTCTGTGTGCAAATACTGGGTACTCTTACACCTTGTGATGAATTATGATAAAATCATTTTGCAAACTGGAAGTCATGAAGAAAATATAATAAATGCATTCTTGATCACAATAGCAAGGTAAAATAGGACCAATGTAGGAAAGAATGCATGCATACATTATGACACTAAGATAAAAAGAGGATAAAGAAGATTTAGTGAAAAATAAATATTTTAGTAACAACTGGCAGAATACTATATCATTCGGAACATATCGTTACTAAAGCTAAACCTCCCTAACACACTTTTCAAGGCTTTATCTGATAAGATACTAAGTTGACTGGAAATTCCAAAGGTTGCCAGAACATGAACTCTGATCATTTGCCATCAGGTGCTATATTTATCAACAAGACATGAAGGACGCTACCATATGTATCTCTGTACAGTGTATAACCTTTTCCCAATTGCAAACTGTAGAGCCAAAATTTGCAATCACATAATATGCCAGCAAATTATGGTCTTAGTGATGATGAACCAGATTTTTGCATTTCTCCACGAGATTTCCGCCATGAGGCTCTGGTAAAATGCATCACTTAAGACAAACTTTATCAAAGCAAAACTTCCATGCCAATAGATTGGGTGCTATCTACTTGTACAGTCCAGGAAAACTTTATCAACACAAAACTTCCATGTCAACAGATTGGGTACTATCTACTTGTACAGTCAAGGCAAACTTTATCAAAGCAAAACTTCCATGTCAATAGATTGGGTCCTATCTACTTGTACAGTCAAGGCAAACTGTATCAAAGCAAAACTTTAATGTCAACAGATTGGGTACTATCTACTTGTGCATTATGCTATTCATCTGGGTGCACATAACAGTGATAAACACAGTGTTTGATTCAAATTTTGGCCAAGTGTATCACTTAAGGGCCCCCATTCACTAAATTCCTCAGATTCTGTGTACTTAAACTAAAATTTGACAGTTTACAAACAAATTAAAATATCTGAGATTTCCAAGTGGCCATATATATATATATATATATATATATATATAGATGTATCTCTTTACTAAATATGTACTATTTACTTTGTAACAATTAACAAATGTAATACTAATGACAAAGTCAATTTTGAACTTTAGTGTGAACTCAAGCTGACAAGCTTTAAGACTAGGTGACCAGTACTGGTAATATATTTATATACATGTATTCCTGCATAAAAAAAACCTGCTTGCTTACCAACAGAGTATGCAAGAAAAAAAAATCTGTAGCACAGCAAAATACGCTGGTACATGTATAGTGCAACAGAGAAAAACTCACTGTCACAGAAGGAATGACCTAATCATAAAGAACAGTATTTCTGAGCCTTTCACTTACATATTTCATCTAGGGCCCCATTTTTTATTAGCTAAATTTTCATATACTTTGAGTCTATCAGACAGGTTTTACATTACATTTTCTCAACCAGTGACCCATCAGGTAAGAGTGGCATCAGTTAATCAAATATGCATATCATGGATTCCATCAGACAATTAACCAACTTGATCCTCAATCAGATGTGAATTATTGCCAAACATGGAGGCAGCAAGAGAAACTCACTAAATGAGCTGAGAACGGAAAATATTAAGAATTTATTGTAAAACATGAAAATTTATCACTAAACTTAAAATTCTGTTTTGTGTCAATGGGCAATTTTCAGAATGGAAAGCAATGGTTTTAAAGAAACAAATATACAATTAGTATGTGAAGTATTTCAGTTTAAAAAAAAAAGTAAATTCTCGAGTGATTCCCAAAGAATGTTAATAATGCAATGCAAATCCCTAACCAAACAACCAAATTTCTGCAATTTGCAGAAGTATCTGTTCAGCCAACTATTTTATACAATTTTGGCCTTTTTATTTAATCTTCAAAATATTGTTGTGTCATAAAACACCATACCATCTTTACTTTGACTTTCGACTGAAATGGTGGACGAAGTGGTTAGAGTGTCCATTTTGGACGTGGGAGGCTGCAGGTTCAAACCCTGGATAAGTCAAACCAAAGACATAAAAATGGTACTAGGAGTTGCCTTGCTTGGTGCTCAGCATGCCTGTGGCATGATGCCCCAGTGCTAGATATCACTATCAACTGCCACACTGCAGACAGCATTGCTAGATGACTTAATTTTTTTAAAAGACACATTAAAAAATCCAAATGGCACACACACACACTTTTTTACTGTTTGATAAAAACCTGGAGATGCAAATTAAAAAAATAGAATTTACATGACAGATGCATAAAAGTAAGCTACAAATGACGATAAAACAAGCGTACAATAACTGTCTTTCTTTACAACATCCAGCCAACTTCATTCAGCATAGACCCAAATCTATGGAACAAACCACCAACTTATCAGTCTATGTTGCTTGTTCTTTGCATGAATTCAAATGAACACTAAAGTTCTTGAGCCATCCATGTTTTCTGTTTCTTTAAAGGCTGATCTGGGTTTATGCTATCTGTAGCTGAGTGCATGTTTTACAAAATAGCTTACATAAATTTCTTTTAAGTCAGGTCCAACTGCAAAAAACACAGACCCAAATTTGCCATCACAAAATGTGCAGGTAGATCAGGGTCTATGCTGTTTGTTCTACTGATTAATCATAACAAACTGCACTGACCCAGAGCTGTCAACACATGTGGTTGTGCATCTAGGTTTATGGAGTTTGGAGTTGGACCTGATCTATAAGCAAGTATATATGGCAAATCTGGTAGATTTGATAACTATTACAAGTTATAGTGGGCTACATGAGAATTTCTCAAAAATCAGTAGCGTAAATATCCAACTTCTGCTTGGAATGGCTCCCTAAATACGGCTCCAGCGAGCAATCTGTTGATGACAACTGGGGCAGATGTGCACCACATCCTTACAGCCATCAACACAGAAAGGGATCAAACAACAACCAAGAGAGCAACTGAAAGGAGAAACACAAACTAGAAATGTGCCCTTGGAACATAAATGCCCCTGCTCCTCCAAGAGATTCTAGGAAGATAAACTGGATTTCTCAGGAAAGAAATTTAGAAGGCATGTAATAGATGCAGGTACACAGCAGGATTTATAAACAACTTTGTTGTTATTTCTTACAAGTCTTTAATAAAAAACATTCAAATTACAATAGGTAGTTAAAATGCAAATACTAAAGGGAAATTTCAAAAACTGGACCATTCAAAATATTCCTATTCCAGTTGGCATGTTGCTGCTTACAGAAACTAAACTAGGAGGTAAGGGTGATTGATGATGGACAAAGATAGCTTATGTTCCAATAGAATCAGGATTTTAAAAGATAATAGGATTAGGTTTTTAAGTCATTTTATGAGATGAACCGGATCAACATATCAAATTTCAAGATCACAGAAAATACCCAATATGTCAGTTCTCTAGGCCAGAGGTATCTAAGCCTGGACAAGATTTATGTATAGAATGTGTCATTTTCAATGATAAGCTCATCTGAGAAAATATTTTACATTCAAAATTCAATATGATTCATATCAGAGATATCTTGCAGACAGGTTCAACAAATTATGGTAACTGTGGAATAGCTAAGCTCTACATATATATCATAGCTGCCAGTAAAATGTTGTTTGTTAACAATACAATTCTAACCAAATCTCGATCAGTATTAATAACCATCATCCTGTAATGTTAGATGACTGGAATTTTCTGCTCAGTAACAAGTACACAGTCAACTTGTCACAGCTGCACTTTTGTATTCCACAAATGTTAATGAGAATTTTCAGTCAACTTGAAACAGTTCTGGGATAAAATGGTAAAATATGCAAGAAAAAATATGATTTTAAGAAATTGATGTGCTTATGATTTGGTATGGCCATCATGCTTCTGGTAATTCTTCCAGGCATGTGAAGATCTGCCCTCCATGAAATCATAACACCAGACACAAAGGATAAGGATGCATGTAAAAAAGATGGACCAGTTTCAGTTTAATTGGAGCAGGGGCAACATTTTTTTTAAAAATAACAATAAACAGCCAAAAACCCATCAAAAACCAACACCAGCACTAAAACAGTCACTCAAGATAGATCAACTACAACCAAATGCAGCTTAAAACCAAAATAAAAAATGAAACCCATGATGTAGGCATGCAGAAAACATTGATACTACATGCAACTGCATTCATTTATGTATCTATAACAAGCACCACATCCTATAAAAAGCATAAGTTCTATATCACTGTCTGGGAATACTTGTCTATGATCATTACAGTATGAAACAAAGACTGCTGTAATGTATGTGCTATTATTAAGCTGGAAAAACATCTCAATGTATGCAAGTGCTGCAGGCCATAATAACCCTCTGTATAGATTATTGTGCATTATTATTTGGTCTATATGGCAAGTATGAATAATTAACAATATGAAAAAGATAAACAACAGAGGCACAAGAATAAAATCTGCACAAGAGCAGCATGTTCATTATGTTGTTTTTTTACTGACCCCTCCTCCCACACTGGCTCTTCCTGAAACCAGCTTACTGTAACCCTTCTTTTGTGCTTCTATATTTCCTTATTTAGGTGTGGATTACAACTAGGAGCTTTTTGTGCACCTCTACAATCTATTTCAATGAAATGATATATCTGAACTGGGTCTGAAATTGTGTTGGGATAACTTTATAAAAGCAGGGATATAAAATAAATGCACACATGCACAAATGAAGAAATGTGCAGGATAAAGAAATCCTCCCATTTTCAATAAATTGTGCAGAAAAAAATAACCCAGAGATAAATATTACAGTACATCTAAAACAATAGGTGTCTCACCATGTCTTTGTAAAACACTTTATCCCAGCATTTTCCAAGTTTTGACCTCAACCCATAGTTAGACTTTTGGCAAAAGCTTTTGTCAATATGACATTCCATCCAGGAGCAAAAACAAAAGATTTTCAAGATGGCCACCATGCAGGACACAGAGTTCCACCACTTTTTGAAACAAAAAAAAAAAAATCCAGGTCTTTACTGCAATTTTGTTCTGGATAAAATTGTTTTTAAATGTTCACTTATGACCTTTACTGAATAGAATCAATAACATTTTGGCTTTTCTAAAATCAAAAGCTGTTTCTATTTGAGACGGTTCAACAGCATCTGAATCAGACATGTGGCCATGTAGTAAACCACAGCATGAATCTCCAGAAACAAGTATAACTTTTGAAATTCTTACAAAATTGCAAGTAACTCACTTACATTTACAGAAAAAAATTGTCAACATTACTCTGCTTAATTGTATAAGTTAGTATAAAAAAATTGAAACCATTTTTGTTTTCTTTTCAACTTTTTAAAGAAATCAGAATTATCATTTATGTATCGGATAGCACCATGAGAAATATTCTGAATTGCCTGAAGACAATTTTTGCAGCCAAATGTTGTAACATTAAGTTTATCCTTGAATCATGTTACTGCATTGAAAGTTTAAAATAGTGAACAGATTGCCTGAAAGACAGTATTAGCAGCTGCCTGTAAACATCAAAAACATACTTATCATTCATGAAGTGTTTTCAGGACTACTTTAAAATCTTGATTAGACCACATACATAAACAAAAGCATATAAATAAATAAGAAAACAATGCAGTGTGAACATTCCAAAGTAATAAAAGTACACTGCTAACAAATTCTTAGATCATGCACAGGTCTGATCATGATATCACAACCAAAAAATACCACTATACTCCACCACCAAGGCAAGTTGAGGGATGCAGTTTGTGGCAAAGGTTACTATAGATGATAATAAGATTTATCATAATACATTTTGGTAAACTTTACATTGAATATTCAAAAGAGGAATTGGGGAAGATGAGGTTTATTTTTATCGCTGAGATCACACATGGCAGACATGCTGGTGCAATGTGCCACTATTCTACTTTAGAAAAGGTGACTATAAGGCTAACCGGTCTACTTGAGGAATCTGATCACCAGAGTGCTTGGACTGACAAAACAAAAGTATTTAGAGAAAGCACCCAAATGATCTACTGGTATACAGCAATTGGACTTGGGTTACAGTTGTTTTATTTGTCAGTACTGAACTTTCCAGCCTGTCCAAGATGAACCTGTCATAGGTCAACTTTCATTTTTTGAAAGGCTAAACTGTAAATAGAATAACATGCCATGTGTCACAGATGTCACTTTCAGGCCTCCATCAATACCTGATAGCTCACTGTGCACTGTTGCCAAAATGGACTTAGACAAGCCCACCATAATGTTCATATTCTAAAGCAAAAACAATTTCCTTTAAATCAATAACAAGAATCAAGAATCACCACCAAAAGTGAGAAGAGAATATATTCTAAAAGCAGATTGGTAATACAGAGCTCTGCAGCTCTAAAAATCTGAAACCATTCAATTATAGCACATTTACATACATTGTTTTCGCAGTCAAATGGCAGCTGAAATTTCCACATTTTCCCATGACTTTGAACAATATTTGTAATTAAGAAATTTTCCTGGTCAAGAAAAAAACCAATCTTTCTCCTGAATTTTTCCTGATTTCCTGGAATTTTGGGAACCCTGTGGACATAATGGTGGTGAAATTGGCACCAATTTCATTTAGGATTACAAGACATCATAGGAAAACTTTTAGTGAAAACCCCATGCTGATACAACAAGCCATTCAAGAGAGTAACTAAGACAAAATTAATAACTTAAATAAGATGATCACTGTGGTGGCCATATTGGATGTCTAAACATCATTTTCCTTTAGGACCAACTAGATCTTGGGATGAATGAGTGTGTGAAGTTTTATGGCAATCTTCCAACATTTGTGGAGAAGAGGCAATAACAAACCTGTACTAATGGATGGATATATGACAACAAACCCTTTCATATGCTCTTCTAGTCTATAACCAGTAGATTGCTGTTGTTGTAGGGTTTAACGCCATTTTTCAGCACAAGATAGGCTACACATGGCAGTCAGTATAAATGGTGGGGGAAGAACCTGGGAAAACCCCAGAAAGAACCACCTACCCAAGAGAAGCTGTTGGCAAGCTTTCTTACGTACCCACAATGGCTGAACCTGAGACTCAAACCCACGCAGACAGGAGTGAGATGGCAATGATCAGTAACGGTGAGTGATTTAGACCACTCAGGGCCCCTACAGTAGAGGTAAAAATGGAGCTTTGCATAAAAACAGTTCACCTAAATTTGATCTGCCAAGGTCAATCAGTTTCTGTATAATCATGCTAACAAGGTTCTCACTCTAAAAGAAAAAGATACAGTCCAAAAAGTGCAAACAAGAGTCCTCAATGGGACTAATATTGGGGACCTACTGGGCAAAAAGAATTTCCAGGAATTCAAGATGATACGTAGAAGAGGAAGCTGGCAAGTAAGTGGACTCAACAATTCCCACAAGAAAAATCCCAAGTAAGTTAACAGATACTGGAATAATTCAGTGATGGACTGAGTTTTACCTTCTTTCTTACTGGATGGATATTTTAAATCTGCATGAAAACGTTATGAGTAAAATTAATTGAATAAAGTGTTATGATATAGTAAAACACAATTAAAATTAACACTATTCTGTTCTTGGTTGCTTAATTTTTCAGTTCATGATCCTTTACCTAAATATCTCTCCCTCATTTAAATTTTCTAGCTATTTCCAAAAACATTACCTACCTATCAATATATATGTGTGTGTGTGTGTGTGTGTGTGTGTGTGTGTGTGTGTGTGTGTGTTTACTTTTCTAACAACATATGCATTATAACTCCTGGGTTTTAATTGAGACATTTTTTTTCACTAACCCACATGATCACCACAATTCAATTTTTACTGATCCTACCTAAATTTTACTGATCCTGCTAAAAATCAGACAGAAGCCAAATCAGTTTCTATTTCAACATTTATTATTTATTAGCATCAATTTAAAACAACTTTAATTTCATCAAAAAAAAAAACTCATGAAATGCTGAAAGCTAATGTTTAAGCTTCTCCAAGATGCTCTTGCTCAAAGATGCTGCAAATTGCTCTACTTCTGATAAAACCAACTTTCTGCGTTAAATGCATGTATCCTTCTGCCATTATGTCATTGCACTGAGATTCCTGGAACAATTCATTCAAGTTCTTATGCTAATCATCAAATCAGTTACCCTGTGCTCTTTCCCATTTCTACAAATGTTAAGTGCATTAAGTGCACAAGATCATAACCTTTCTTAGGTCATATTTGGGTCTTTCACAGGATGTTGGCAGGTACTCATTTAACACAAAAATCAATCAATTAACCATTACAGGGAATGCTGACTTGTGTTTTTTTTCTTCATACACCCAACTTAAGACTAACTGTTATGATAGTGACTGGTAGTAGTTTTCACTGATTCAATGGATTAGTGACAGCTGGGGTATTAGTGATCTGTTGGCAAAGGAACTAACCATGGGTTAGTGAATTGACATTGATTTCAAGCCCTGTAACCCTCATTTACATATCTGTATATGTGCACTACTTACATGTATCTTTTCATGGCTTTAATTATTGGTTTTAAGATGCAAAAAGAGATCAAATGAAAACAAACTTCTTTCATTGTAAAGTAAATAGAATGCCAATTCCTTAAAACATGCATATTTTATCTAACTTTATATTCTTTACTTTAGTTTTAACAGTATGTTGGCATATTTTGAGGTGGGCTCAAATTTCCTACAAGCGAGTTTAACTTGTCAGTCAGCTTCCCCCAGGAAAGCTGAATTTTATCATAGCTGTACAGTTCTAACAATGCATTGATGTCACACACTATCGAACCCATCCAAGAGCTTGATGATATAAGCCCATGTTTCAAGTTTGATCAAAATCAGATCAGAAATATGGCTTCTAGAGAGATAACAAGCTCTGTCAATCAAATGCAAGGTCACCTAATTAGTACACATGGATATGACTCAACCCAACCTGTCTGAGATCTTAATGATATAAACATATATTGCTTTTTTGATTGCATTAGAAATGCAGCCTCCAGAGTAGTAAACAAAAGTTAACCAATCCGATGTAATATCACCTCATTAATATGCAAGGATCTCACCCAATACTGACTTGTCTAAGACTCTGATGATATAAACCCATATTCCAAGAATGACTGAAATTGGATCAGAATAGATTCCAATAATGCAACAAGCAACTGTTCATAGATGATGGTTGCAGGACCCAACCATTAGCTAACTTGGCCTTAGGGACAGGTTAGCTAAAAACTGTAGTTATCGCCTGAAAATATATTCAGATCATTACACAAACATACAATATGCTAGCCAATTTACATTTATCTACATTGAGAAGATTTCACACAATCTTCCCAACAAGCTTCTTGAGACCGAGGGACAGGACCAAATCAAGATGACACCAATGCAGGTAGTGGGGAGCACAAAAATTTCATATACACAGTATAACAGGTTTTTGCAAGATCATACTAACAAATTTTCAACCAAAACGTTTGTCTGAAAGTATAATAAAAACTTCATAAATAAAAACCTGAATCAAATAATGTAAAAATCTCTTCAGGTCATCTAAATATAGATAGAAATATGGTACACCTACCAACAAAAATTTCATATACACAGTATAACAGGTTTTTGCAAGATCATACTAACAAATTTTCACCCAAAACGTTTGTCTGAAAGTATAATAAAACCTTCATAAATAAAAACCTGAATCAAATAATGTAAAAATCTCTTCAGGTCATCTAAATATAGATAGAAATATGGTACACCTACCAAGAAAGCCTGAGCCTGCATATTAAGTCCATGATTGAAGAATTCCAGTAAATTGTGACCATGGCCAAAAGGCAGAGTGAGCATGCTGCAGAATGACTGATCCAAACTTCATATTAGTTATCCAAAGCATGAACAAAGTCCTTCAAGTGGATTAAGAAATACAAGCAAATGAAAAACCTTCAAACAAAACCTTATCACAGATTTTCTCTAAATGTGACCCTAACCCCATATTCAATGGGGCACTCAGGCATCTCACAGAATGAATTGTCTAATGATTCATCCCAAGTATGAACCAGCTCCAAAGGGATTAGGAAATATAAGCTAATTAAACAACTTTAACAAAAACCCAAACAGAAATGCCATCTGACAGTGCCCTTTACCCCAAGGTCAAATGGCAACAAGCAGAAACAATTGTTTTAGCTTCATAATGAATCATTCCAAGTATGAAGAAAATCCATCAAGGGTTCAGGAAATGTAAGCAAATGAAACCACCTTTTATTTTAGCAAAACCTTAACAGGTTTAGAATTAACGAATTAAAATTTCTGCTACTGATTTGAAAATCCATTAGCAAAATGTCTTCACAAGTAGCTTTTCTTCTGTCTGAAAGCAATTCATTTAAAATTCCTGAACCAAATAAAGATGCACCTGCTGTAAACTGCGTGGACAAGAAACATCAGTAATGTCATAACTGCATTTGTAAGCAAATAAGGTGCAGAACTGACATGCTCATCATGCAAGTCATGCAAACTAAAAAGGAGACATGAAGTATTTACATCACATATTAATTAAACTACATAAACTTACGTGAAAAAAGAAAACTGAAAGAAGCAAATATGCAACTTTCAATATCAACTTGATCAGGCAGGTTTTTGTAAACAAAAGTCCCTCAAAGAGTGATGCTCTACTGGCCACAAAGAATTTGCAGGAAGTATCAAGTCCATTTCTGCTTTCCTGTTATTCTTTTTAACTACTGACTGTTGAAATGATCTAAGGTAATCATTGGAATTACAGGATGCCATCTTTTGTAAACAAAATATAATATTTTCTTATATATTTCACTTAACATTTTCACCAGACAAGATAGATACAAAACATCTTTATCATGATATTTGACCTTGAATGAAATATGGAATGAAAAACAGTGAACTTGTCTCAGATATTATCAAGATACACCCATCTGTCAAAATTGGCTCAATCAATAATTAAGATTTGTCACCGATCTGTCAAAATCGGCTCAATAATTATGATTTGTTTGAAAAATAACAAGTTGTTAAATGACATCAATCAAGGGATTCCTCAAATATATCAATGAACTCAATTGATACATTTATGTTTGTTTGTGTTATCACATGATATTAAAGCTGATAACCAGAGTGAAAATCTTTGATCCTAGAATCAATATCTGAGCACTGTGAATCAACTTTTTTATTAAAAAACATTTGTAAATGTACAAAAGTACAGTGGTCATAGCTAGGCAAAGGACAAAAATACAAGTAGTGACCTTTGGGTCTGGTCTGCAAAGTTCACAACAGCACTGGCATGGTGGTAGTCAGATCTGCATCATCTTCATTCAAGGCCAATCATATATTGCAAAAAGTGCTTTAGTGAAAACACAAAGTATTTCTTCAAAAGAAGTATGTAATTATAAGAACACTGTGATGGCTATTATGCTCGTCTTTGACTCAATACCAAGATCAGTCAAGTTTGGTTTTCAAATTCATTCACAATAGCATGGACACAGTGGTGGCCAGATCAGCATAAATTTCATGTAGGACCATTGTGACCCAGGCCTTGCGTCGTGTACCAATGTGCATGGTTGTCATGAGTGAGCGAGCAAGTGAGTGAGCCATCGCTGTGCATGATTCCCGTGCGTCAGGAGTATTAAAATCACTTCCCCGCCAAACTAACAAAAAAAGCTTCAGGCATTCCTACTCTAGGCTGGTGACAGACAACACCATGAGCAGTGCGAGTTGTGAAGAGCACTGGTCTTACACGCAAGTGAAAGACAAGGGATTGAATATAATTTGGAAAATTTATACCTTTCGAGTCTGGTAAGGGATAATTAGTTTTTGTGATAAAATTATAAATGCTGGTGGGTGGGTTGTATACTGTGTATTGTATTTGTGTCGATTATATTCTGTATTGTATTTGTCTTGTATTCTAAGTATGCGTTTTAGGTTTACCTTGTACCATTAATAAATCCCACAATCGACGAGCTAGTCTTATTATTTCAACCCGAAACGAAACGAGAGATAGCTCACACAATCAACATACTGTTATAATGACTAAGTTAAAATGGAGAGAAAACAATGTTCTTTTGATGGAATTTCTGTCTCTTTTTTACAGAAATGACTTAGGAACACTCTGTACTTAAATCTGCATCTGATTCTTTAGGTGAACAATTGGAAACGTGTTTCAAACACATTTAGATTTGAATAAAAACTGTTGTTTTCTCCTTGTAGAAACTTGCACCAAGGATAATTTTCTTCTTTACTCCAAGTGCAAGCAATGCAAAATTTTTGCCAACTTTACACAGAGAACTCAAGTGTTTATGCAGAAATCATTTTTCTTCATCAAGTTAAAGTGCCATTGACCTTTGACCCTTTGGCTCCAAATCAACTGAATTCTTCTGTTGCCCAAGAGCAAGGAATCTACTGAGTTTGTTACTGCAGATGGTGAACAGGTAGTTATTGTGCTAAATGAAACTGGTAACAGACAAATGGATGGATGGACATCGCAACCTTATATGCTCTGCATTAAGACAAGAAATAAATTTTTATTTAAAATTTCTTGAAAAGAGAATTAAATGTGGTACGTGTCACCCATATACAAAGTGGAGTTCTTTATTTGTACACTATGGTTACAAATGAAGTATGTTTATTAGTGGTATGTATAAAGATTGACTTAGACCCAAACATCTATAATTTTATTCCAATTTTTTTATCTATCCAATTTCTTTTACAACAAAATCTTAGTCCAACAACATAAATTAGATCAACGCATGAAACACCCTTCATCTTTAAATTCAGCATATCAGTGTTAAATTCCAAATTAGCTGACCTGTTTCAAAACAAAGAATTGATGTAATCACCCATTTTGATTTGCAACAATAAAGCATGCAAAATTTAAGCAGCTTTTACTCAAAATTGAGACATTTTATGAAAACATAATAATAATAATAATAATAATAATAATAATGAGGACTTTGTATAGCGCCTAATCTTTAGAAGCTCTAAGCGCTTTACAACATTAGACAACACCTATAACATAAAAAACATATAATGATATTATTACAGGAAACAAACACCATGAAATTAGAAAACATAAAAACATGCTGTAAATATTTAAGGTAGGGAACATTATTAGGTCTTTAAGTTTATTCTTGCAAATACTGCATCTCAGAAAATAACCCTACTTCTGTGATCCAAATTGTTTATTTATAAGCAATGTTGAGTAAAACAAGGAAATTAGGTTACAGTGACCATTAAGTATATGAAACAAATTCAAGATATACCCACATTGCAACTAAAATTAAGTAGCAATTGGTAATAAGTTCTAAACAACGAGTTGATAAAATTTTAAAAGAATTTTTTAAATAAAATAAAAAATTAGGTCACAATGACCCAGTTAAGATGTGTTGCATTTCTTTATCCCATGAGTCACTCAAAGTCTCAACATATGCACTGAAATAAGAGTCAAAACAGAGATGTGTAATGAAGACATAAACAGACATGAAAGCATGGAAAGATGAACAAAATCATTTTTTTTTAATTGCTTACTTCATAAAGCATGGGGAATAAAACAAAGCCTTACCCAACAAGGCACAGGACGACACAGATGATCCAAGCAAAGGTTCCAGTCTCATATATGGTTCCTGTGACGACATCAGCCTGACAGTGGGGGCATCTTGTATGGACTGGGGACTCTCGAAACTGCTGTACCACAGCAACAGTTGGTTGGGCCACCACCACAGTTGTCTGCCCCTGATGAATTGGAGGCCCCTGGGGATAGCCTGGCTGCTGTGGGTAACCTGGCTGTGGTGCATAGCCTGGCTGCTGTGGGTAAGGTCCCTGTGGATAGCCTGTGGTATATTAAGTATTAAAAATTATAATATGTCAATATAGTACAAATAAAACCCTGACAGACTTAACGATGACTGAAGTGGAAACATATAAAACAGAATGGTCTTCAGAAATAAAAAGCTTAAGTATTAGTGACATTTGCTCATGAAAACAGAATTTTATTCAAAACTATAAGAAATGCGTAGATTTAATTACCCATTATCAGATATCAACAGGTACTTTCATAATATCAAAGAATTCTGAACTTTTGAGTAAGCTGTGAATGTGTCTGACAATACATGGTAGTTTGTTAAATAGTTAAAATTGGTGAATTTGTAATTTCTGGAAATTCTGCACAAACAATTCTTACCATGATTATTTCAAGAATATGGCACAATTTGGCTGAAAAAAAATGCACAAACTGCAACTAAGCCATCCTGGATCCTTGTATTGTCATTGGTATTTTTCTTTCCAAGTTATATTTACTGCTCATGCACACACATGCATATCACCACTCTCAACTCCTTGCACTTTCAAGTCTAATGTTGCCTTACTAAGCTTAAGGCAGGCTGTTACTGCATTTTGACACCTAATGCAAATTGTTCTTCTAGTTGAGATTTCATTCCTCATACATGCAAAGTATTTGAGGTTTCCATCTGACTTTCTGCACATATAATTAGTGAAATATTTGTAAGACATTGACAGTCAGTTCTGTTATTTATATTATATGACTGCATTCTCTGAAAAACAAGGCTGGGATTGTGTTGTCCTGCCTGACTACTTCCATCCATCCATTCATGACTAATAAAATGTACCACTCCCAACACAGCTTAAGATAAGGATTTGAAACACTGTGATATGATGGAGTGGGGATGGAGAAGAAATGTCTGGGGATTAGAACTGTAAGGAGGGGGTGGAATTTCAATTTCATAAATATTCTGTAGTTAACCAAAGCTGGTGAGCATCATCATCGAGACCAAAGCTGTAACAAATGCAACAGGATTTTAGAATTCACCCTGATGTTGCCTTGGGTCACAACTTTGAAGCTATTGTGATCCCCAACCTAAAACCGTGTATAGGTTTGAAGGTCATGAGATGAACTCGGATATGTATAGAACACACACCATAGGTTATGCCCTTTGTGCAGGATCTTGCCCCTGGGTTATAATTTGGAAACTGTTGAGATTCCCACCGCATAACTATGTTCAAGTCTGATGGATACAGGGAAGGAGACAACATCAGACTTGTATCAAATACAGACCATTGATTAGGTGACTAGCACCTGGGTCACAACTTAGAAACCGTTCATATCTGCACCCATGAACCATAGACATGTTTCAAGGGTACAAACAGACAAAACCAGACATGTATCCAATACAGACCCAAGGTCTTACCCCAGGGATGTAGACCTCAAGTGTGAAATTTTTTAAGTATTTCTAATAGGTTGTTTCTTTGGGGTTTTTTAAATACAGAAAAATAGGTTATAAATTAATTTTATCAGGCTATCTGGGCAATAAATGACATTATTTATTTCTAACCACTCTGAATGCCCAGGTATTCTATTACCAGAGGCTGTATACATAACAGCCTCCATCACCCAATCCATTCACTGTACAGCTATGAAACAGCTGTACATTATTTAGGTTTGACTCTTTGCTTGGACTGAATACCTTTCGTGCCTTTAAACCATTTTATTACAATTTATTACAACTGATAAAACCATACTTTTTATATCCAGTAGTAATACACAAATAGGATTCCATTTATCTATTTCCTGATATCAAGAGTCTTTAATGTTTGACTGGAGTGAATTTCTAAAACCTTGACTGATTTCTGGTTAAATAATTATGTGATGATGAAAATGAACATAAAAATGGGGATGGATATGTGATTCTAGTAGTTTTGACATTACATGAAAAAATACCGGGTCTAAAATTTTATTTACAGTCTCTGGTCCCGTTTTTGAAGATAAGCATAACTATATGAGATTTTCATTGATCTCCATCAATTCTGAAAGAACCAGATTTTATGGAATATATCATAATGGAAGCACTGCTTTGATGGACAAGGTAGGCATAATTTTCTAACAAGAATACCTCGAAGGTACTGATGCTCTATTAGTGAAAATAATTTCCAGGAATTCAAGATAAGAATATATATTCCCTTTCTCTGTAGAGTGTTTAAAACATTCTTTAGCAACAAGATTTTCCAAATAGCTGCTGTGGTGGACATATTGGATTTCAGATTTACACCATTTTTTTATGTAGGACCAAGCAGACATCATTAGATGTCTTTCTCATGAAAATTCCATGTCAAAATAACCATCCATTCAGGGTCAATAGTAAAAATCAATATTTTTAAAAAAAGTCACAGTGGCATCCATATTGGATGTATGATTTTCATTTTAGTATCATAGGGAATTCATTGGTGAAAACCTCATGCTGAATATGATCATCCATTTGGGAGTGCACAATCAGCAATATGTCAAGATTATCATCATGGTCACTAAATGAGGGTCAATTCGTATATTTAGGACCAATTAGACACAATAAAATGAAAATTCTATGCAAAATTACTTTCCATTTAAAAGAAATAATGATAACCAGATTTTCAAGATGATCAGCACCAATTTATTTCATGATTAACAAAACATTACAAGAAGTTTGTTGGTGATAAAATCATGAAGATAGGACTTTCCTTTTTAGGGGAGTATGAAAATTAGATTTCAAGATTGTGCCACAGTGGCCATATTGGATAACATATGCACTCCATTTCCTCACTCCATTTCTATTTAAGACCAACCGTACAAAATGAAAAGTCTTTTGATAAAAGCATGCTAATATGACCAGCCATCTCAGAAAAGTAGCCTACATAAGATATGTAATATTTGGAAGTCAGGTTGGCACCATTTGCATCTACGACCAATTAATAAATGGTACGATGTTTTGCAGTGAAAACCCTATGCTGATATGATCATTCATTCAGGAGAAGTAGCGATAACAAGATTATCAAGCTGACCAATGTTGAGACCATATTTGAAGTCTGAGCACACCAATTTCATTTAGGACCAACGTTGGTTGGTTGTTCTGGGACTAATGCATTTTTCAGCACATGATAGGTTATAAATGGTGGCCAGTGTTATCTGGTTGAGGGACAACCCAATCCATAGGAAGCTATTGGCAAGGTTTCTCAAATACTGTACCCATACTGGCTGAGCCTGAGACTCAAACCCATGCTGACAATAGTGAGATGACATCAAGCACTTTAGACAACTATAAGTCATAGAGTAAAAGTCCCATTCTGATATGACTATCCATTCAGGAAAAGTAATCATAAAAAGATTCTGAAGATGGCAGCAGTTTCAGCCACAATGGATGTGCCCAAAAAATTGATAAAATTTTCAATAAGAATCAATGAGATATCAAAAGAAGTCTTCCAGCAAGAACCAATGTCAACATATAACTTTTTGCTCCGGGTGAGTAGCCATAACAAGGGTTTCAAGATTGTTACTGTGGTGACCATATTGTGTGTCATACTGTCACCATTTTCATTAAGACCAATTAATCATCATTAGAAGTCTTGTAGTAAAACCTCCAAATTGATATAACCATACAATCAGGTGAGAAAAGATTAACAAGATTTTCAAAATGGCCACTATGGTGGCTTTATTTGATGTTCATGTGGCACCATTTTCATTTAAGACCAGCTAGACCACGGAATGTATGTGTGTAAAGTTTCATGCAGTCCTCCAAGTAGCTTAGAAGAAGTAGCAATAATAACTTGTGCTAAAGGATGGTTGGATGAACCACCTATGATAAGAAATCTTCTGGTTAAAACCTCATGTGGCTTTGGCAAACTGTTTAGGACAAGTAGTGACAGCAAAATTTGTTGGCAATGTTTGAGGTTAGATCAGGACCATTTTCATAAATACCAAGCAGACTTTCGAGCCTCTAAGTGAAAATCCCACTTAGATGGTCATAATTCAGAAGGAGTCCTAAGAAAAAGTATTTCAAAGTGGCCACATTGTAGTGCCCATGTTGGATGTTCAAGGCACCATTTTCACTTGAGACTAACTAAAGATCATTCAAAGCTTTTTAGTGAAAACCCCATGCTGAAGAGCAACAATAACCAAATTTTAAAGATGACCATCCTAATGGTCATAATATATTTCTGATAAGAACCATTTTCACTCAGGACTAACTAACTTCATAAGAAGCCTTCTAGTTAAATTCCATGTTAATAGGGCTATGAATTGAGTAGTAACAATAATAAGATCTTCAAGATGATGGTGGTCATATTGGAAGTCTGAAGATCACCACTTTAATTAGGACCAACTAGACCTTGGAGTAAATAGGTTTCTCAAGTTTCATGATAATCCTCCTATACTTTTTGGATATGTAACAATAACAAACATTAGAAAAAAGACACTGGATGAAAGACCTTCTGGTCCATGACCTGTAGAGCTAGCAAAGTTAAGCAATTAGGCACATCAAGAAAAGAAAAAAATGCAAAATTAATCACACAACTAATCAGCAAAGGTTAAATAAATCCCTGAAGCATAGAAAGCTCAAAATCAGGACAGCTGCCATTGTGCAATGCTTGTGGGAATAACAATCACATCAAGTGTGTTTGTAAGCAAGGAAAACAATAACACTGAATGATTTGAAGTTATTGGTACCTTATGTCACTGCAGTAATTACAGAAACGTTTAAATGGAAACAGCCAATGGCCAACTATGTAACATAATATAATCACATGATGTCCAAAATATAATGTTTTTTTTTACCCATTTCAGATCTGTTTTCATTTATGTCAACTTGTCTACACATTAGGTACGGTAAAGTATGGTGAGTGTAATGTCATAAGTGACACTGTATTGTGAAAGAAAAAAATAATGAAGTAGATTTTAACTTGGAGGAAACTACCACTTTCTTGTGAAAGTACATATATTATATAACAAGAGTCCCAAAAATAGAATGAGGATCTACTGCATAAAAAGAATTGCCAGGAATTCAAGAAAAGACCATTTCTTCCTTTTATCTGACGAGTATTGAAACCATCTCTGATATTGTGCAGCTATAGCTATAACAACATTTTAAAATTTGCTGCTGTGGTAGACATTGGCACCATTTTCATGTAGGAACAAGCAGACATCAGAAGTCTTTTGGATAAAATCCAATGACAATATGACAATCCATTCAGTAGCAACAGTGATAGTAAGATTTTCAAGACAGCTGTTGTGGCAGCCATATTGGATGTATGATTGGCAACATTTTCATTTATGACCAACTAGATATCATTGGGTTTCTATTGGTGAAACCCCATTTTGATATAAAGATCCATTTGGAAGTAGTGAAAACAATATATTCAAGATAACAACCATGGTGGCCATACTGAGAGTCAATCTGCATCATTTAATTTCAGAACAACTAGACCATACTTGAATTCTTCTGATGAAACCCCATGTCAATATCATAGTTTGTTCAGGAGTAGCAAAAACCAGATTTTAAAGATTGCTGCTGTGGTGGCCATAGTGACACTCAGATTGGTACCATTTTTCATTTAGGACCAACCAGACATCATAAAAAGTCTTTTAGTGAAAACTTCATGTTCATACAATCATCCATTCAGGAAGTGTTAATGTGGCAGCTATTTTAGGCTTGAGATTGGTATCACTTTCATTTCGGACCAACTAGACCTGATAAGAAGTCTTTCAGTCAATATTCCATGTTCAGATGACCATCCCTTCAAGAGTAGCGATAACCTGATGACCACTGTGCTAAGCATACTGAATGTCCAAGTGGCATCATTTTCATTAGGACCAATTAGATCATGGGATGAATGTGTGTGTAAAGTTTCATATTAATTCTTCAAGTAGTTTCAGAGGAATATTGATAACAATACATGTATTATTATAATGGACAGAAGGACAATGGACAAAGACTGTCCCAAAAACTCTTCCAGTCTGAGTTTTAAAAAAACATTTTTAAACTATTTGTTTACTTTCCAAAATTTATATTTTGTTTACTTTCACTGATTCAAATGATAACTTGTTTGCAAGTTTAATTTGATTTTCTATTTTCTTGTTTACAATGGATATGTCAATTGCATTGTCAAGTTCAAGCTGCCATATACCCAGCATGTAGACTAATAATAAACATACGTGTATCAGTTTTCTTTTATTGAATAAGTGAGAGTTGTTCATTTTAGTAACAGGAAGACAGGTGGCAGTGTATTTGCTGTAACCACCATCAAAACCACAAGACATTAGATTCACTTTCCTTTTTTATTTGATGGTTAATCATACTTGGGAAAAATTTGAGAATTTTCCCAATAACCTGAACACAATGTAATATAACAAGGGACACGAGTCAAGATAATGTTAGAATATCATTTTCTTAAAACCATTTTCTTATAAAATTAATTTTTTTCTTTTGAAGAAATCATCAAGTCATTAAATATATTATGTTTATGGTGAAAATATCACCAGAAGTCTTAAAGTAATTAAACATTTTGATTTGTACTTTTCATAAAGAGAAAACTGTCTAAGTGTCAAACAATCTTAGCTACAAGTTACTGTCCAGGTGTTATTACATGATGTCATACATAATCTGCATCAGAAATTAATATAGAAGTGAAAATAAAGGTCTGATAGCTGGTGGTATATCAGCGAAGATTGGCAGTGTGTCGCCTAAAATAGGTCTTCTTATCACTGCAAGCCACTGCCTAAAATATGCTGTTCTCTTTTCACCTACTGATGCCTGTAATAAGAGTTCCTCTTTTCTCATGCATGAATATGTATAAACAAAAGCATGTCATCAACAAGCCCATGGAAAAGCTCTTGTACATCACCTGACCACTTGTCAATCACCAAGTGATTGTTTTTAGAAGAGAAAGCCTGGTATGCTCCATCAATCAGCATAAAAGATTCTGCCAGGGCAAGTTTGCAAAAATTTTTATACAAGCTTGCACTGGTTAAGTAGGTTTATACATAGCCATGAAAAATGAGGAAATCTTAACACAGGTAACTATGCAAAGTACAGCAGATTTTTGTATGTGGCTTGCAACAATGCGTAAGTCTTTGAGCAATGAAATCCATAACAAGACTAATATTGGTGCCACTATGCAAGTGATCATAACCAAAGCAAAAAACACTGCTTATTAGACACTGAACTGTTCCAGCTCCGAAGACTACTGTTGGACATGTTTCATATTGTTATTTTCAACAAATACTAATTAGGAAGAACACAAGATGAAGCAATAATTAGTAAGAAATATGAGGCTAAAAACTACAAATAAATACCTGTGTCCAGTCTGATTTGGTTTACATCAGCTGATATGAAATGCAAGTAGACAAACTAAACAAACCTTCAAGGCAAATCAAAATAAAAGACACATAATTTAACAGAAAGTCATGATACATGCATGAAGGGCATGAAATAATGCAATCATTATCAACATACTGTGCAAAACATAAGAATAATTATTTAAAAAATGCATTATGTGAGAGGGTAATTATACTGAAATATTGGTTTGAAAAATACTGCAAAACTGTCTTTTATGCTATTTTTTTTATAAATGATAAAAATCAGGTAGGCAAAAGTAAAAAAAATAAAGTGCATGGCTGTGTAGGTGGATTTGCAGGCAGAAAGCAAACACAAATATGACAATAAAATTATGTCAATAAAACATTCTTGTCCCATTTTAAAATTTAGTGCAATCTTGGAACAGTTTGCATCTTTTGGGAAAAAAACCCAAAATGCAACAGGCTTCTTTATACTTTATATTTTAATTTAATGAAGACAATTCACATGTACTGGCCTGTCATACAGAGACAGTACAGAGATAAAACACATCTCATTATTAGGGATAGTATGTAATTTAAGGTACATGGTGGTGATGCACCCCATGCTATTTAATGTTGGCATACTCTGTTGAAGTCATTTAAAACTTTCAACATGCTGTAATTTAAGCCTGTGGATTTTATTACCATAACTGATCCAGGACTGCAGAACTATAGCTGTGTCTCTGAACTAGAGTTTACAAGAGAAAAAAAGGGGTGGGGAAGGGAAAAGCGGAGGCCATGAAACATGTGATAACTTCTAATCATCTGGATTCTGAATCTAAAAATTTGTCCGAGAAAAGTGAGAAAAACTAACATTTTCTGTTCATGTTTCATAAGCATGTCATGCATGTTTCATTGTGAAAAGAAATTATTGACAATACAAGGTCTGCTTAATGAGATACAGATGCGCCATACAGTAAATAAAATTATATCTGGAATACTGAAATAAAGTCTTGAATTTACAAAATGTGCCACAGATGGAAACAAAATATAACCAACAAAGACAGAAAAGTACACATTCATGACGTGGTTCCTAGTACTTTAAAAACTATGTCAGTGATGTTAAAATGAATTTTTTTTAATGAGAGGCTCCTTCAGGGGAAAAACACATTCTGAAAATTTAATCAGAGTATTTCTCCTTTGACAAGCCAGGGTGTGTGCCTTTTAAAATTGCTTAACATTTGCAAATGAACTTGTACAATTTAAGACTTTCTTGTATAAACATTTTGCCAAAATTATTGTTTGAAAAACTGAGCATAGGTTTATCATCTAAGAAATAGTGTTATTCTTAAAACAGAAGCCTCAATAAACCAAAACCCCCTTGAAACAAAATCATTATTTTTGCTACCAATATTTTCTTTCTTAAATTTAAATGATCATTAATTAGGTAAACTGAAACACATCTACTTTGGCAACAAATGAAACTGTTGGTTCCAAAGCTTCCAATTACAATAAACTAAACCCCATTAGGCACAAATTTTATCAAAAGAGTATGTGGTCAGTCCATTATCTATTAATTGCCTATAACCACTGTATGAGCAATTAAAACTAAGAAAGTAACACATATTGGTGTCCTATCAGTTCTCATTATCAATCTCAAATGGCCATTTTTGCTGCTATTTAAATTATGTATTTTCTGACACTTAAGAATAACTGTTAAAGAAGATCAGCATTTTGGACCGTTAATATAGTATCAGCTTCATGATTAATACCACTGAAGTTATTACATTTAAACAGTACAAGGTCATTCAAATTTGCTCCCACTCACCATCATTATTAAATCCAATATGGTATTTAAACTAAATAACAGTAGACTGTGTTATTTCTGTCTGATTGGGTATACTTTGAACACTCCTATCTAAATAAAACTGTGTGTTGTTTCTGCCTGATTGGGTATACTTTGAACATTCCTATCTAAATAAAACTGTGTGTTGTTTCTGCCTGATTGGGTATACTTTGAACATTCCTATCTAAATAAAACTGTGTTGTTTCTGTCTGATTGGGTATACTTTGAACACTCCTATCTAAATAAAACTGTGTTGTTTCTGCCTGATTGGGTGTACTTTGAACATTCCTATCTAAATAAAACTGTGTTGCTTCTGTCTGATTGGGTATAACTTGAACATTCCAATCTAAATAAAACTGTGTTGTTTCTGTCTGATTGGGTTTACTTGGAACATTCCTATCTAAATAAAGCTGTGTGTTGTTTCTGTCTGATTGGGTATACTTTGAGCATTCCTATCTAAATAAAGCTGTGTGTTGTTTCTGTCTGATTGGGTATACATGTACTCTAAGCATTCCTATATAAATAAAATTGTGTTGTTTCTGTCTGATTGGGTATACTCTGAACATTCCTATCTAAATAAAACGATGTTGTTTCTGTCTGATTGGGTATACATGTACTTCGAACATTCTTATCTAAATAAAGCTGTGTTGTTTCTATCTGATTGGGTATACTTTGAAAATTCCTATCTAAATGAAACTGTGTTATTTCTGTCTGATTGGGTATACTTTGAGCATTCCTATCTAAATAAAAGTGTGTTGTTTCTGTCTGATTGGGTACACTTTGAACATTCCTATCTAAATAAAAGTGTGTTGTTTCTGTCTGATTGGGTATACTTTGAGCATTCCTATCTAAATAAAGCTGTGTGTTGTTTCTGTCTGATTGGGTATACTTTGAACATTCCTATCTAAATAAAACTGTGAAGGATTAGAATCCTAGTGAATATAAAAGAGAAAACATCTATGTAACTTACTACCTGTATGATACTGTGCAGGACCTAAAACTATTATAAAATACAGAAAAATGAAATAAAATTATTTTAAAACCCCAAAATAATTTATAAGTGTTTAAAAAATAATTCCTGGGAAACTTACTTGGAGAATTCAAAAATTAAATAAAAAATATGATAAAATAATATCACATGATACCAAAATGTTTTCTATGGAACCATGTGTCTTCTGCAGCCATATGCTTGCCATTAAAACCTCTGCACATATTTTCATAAAATGTTAATATTGATCACAATGATGTTCAAGCAGGTGAGACATACACACAACAGGTACTGCCAGTGTATCAATTTGTAAACTTTCAACATACTATAATAGTATACCAGAGTTTAAGTTGATATTTATTTCTTTTTTTAAAACTTATTTTGTTGCAGAGAAGATCACAAGCATGTATATATGGATACATGATTTTCAGTTTACATGTTCCTCTCCATTACAAATATAAATAATTAATGTGCACACAGGTGTGAATTCTGGATAAAAGCAATCCCAGTTAAGTACATACATACATACAATGAAACGAGATGTGATGGATAAGGGAAGGATAAAAGCTGAGGGATAGTGTTTAGTGTAGTCTGGTATGTAAACTTTTAACTGGTCATAATGAGATAGAGTTTAGTGTAGTCTGGTATGTAAACTTTTAACTGTGGTCATAATGGGATAGGGTTTAGTGTAGTCTGGTATGTAATCTTTTAACTGTGGTCATAATGGGATAGGGTTTAGTGTAGTCTGGTATGTAAACTTTTAACTGTGGTCATAATTAGATAGTGTTTGATGTAGTCTGGTATGTAAACCTTTGACTGTGGTCATAATGTTATGGTGTTTGGTGTAGTTCTTTTAACTGTAGTAATAATGGGATAGTGTTTGGTGTAGTCTGGTACATAAAGTTTTAACTGTGGTCATAATGGAACACAAAGTAAGCATATGCTTGTGAAACTTTTATTTTTAAAAATAAATTTTGGCATTTCCTGAGCAGCAAAATGTTTTTCTTTTCATGCTGCATAAAGTTCACTGCTGTTATGCGGCAGTCCACGAAACATATGCTTTAGTTCATTCAGAAACAAATTTAATCAACCAAAATGTAAAGCGTTGCTATGTGAGTGTACCTGATTTGTTTACAAAGTAGTTCCTAATACACTATTGGGCACATGTGAGTGCAGTATGAAGTGTGCATGAGTGCAATATCATAAAAAACTGAAAGATTCTGACAACGTAAAGTTAATGGAGAAAAAAAATGATCATATAATAATCTGTGATAAAGCTCATTTCTTGCATTATTAACTAGTCTGCATTAAAAAAGTAAATGGTCATTTTCAATTGGAAAGAACAGGCAGGACTGGTGATAAGATTACATTATAATAATTAATAATTCAGCAAGCTATGGTACATTTGTCTGTTAACCATCTTAAAAGCTAGTCTGAGTTGCCTCTGACCCTTGCCACTCCATTTCTGATATCAGTACATTGATGTTGGGGTGTAGGGTCAGAGTCCACCCCCTATTGAAAGGCTGGAATTTGCTGGTGCCATTTGGTGTTGGCATAGGGTAGCCACTTACTAGTCGGCCTAGCAAACTTGAACGACCGTTCATCAAGATATACCTGAATGAAATCGATAGAAATGATTTATTTTCTCAAAAATTGCGAGCATAGCATTTGTCATGTCTTTAATCTGCAGACAGATGAGACAAAAGTACATCGTTGCTGAAATTTGACCTGGATCTCGCCATATGCATTCCGAGTCACATGACTATACAACTCTTGCAACCTACATGTTAATGACACCAGAGGTTATACAGTCACGTGACATCAATAATAACCCATTCCTAGTGTTGCAATAGGAAAACAAATCGAACATATGTCTGTTCCTCTAGTAAAAGACAAAACCTTTGAAAAAATTGACTAGGGCATGAAATGATCAGTTTTTCTTCTTGGTTGCACCACTGAACATTAATTTTTTTATTCCTTAGTGCAATTTGCCTCTATGTAGCCCTTATAGCACATAAACATATCCTCAGAAGGATCACATTAGTGAACTTTAGGCTGAAAGGAACATAAGATCATAATTTCACTGAATGACAGAAACGTAATAATTTTGATTACCGTGGGCACCAACTGACAGTACATGGTCCATCGTCTTAAATATTAAACATAAATAAGAGAGGAGAATCAAAAACTTATTTTGCTACAGAAAGATATCTATTTTTAGTTTCAATGAAAACCATTCTGCATTTATTTCCAAATGCTTGGAGGAAAATAAAGCAGATTTGAGAGTCCAGTTAAAATTCTGGAAGGGGATAGTTACTCAAGCGCGAGGAAGTAAATTACCAGGATGGAAGGCTCCTAGCAGGGGAGTCTAATAATAAAATTAGTTTAATTTTTCTTGCTTCAATATGAAAAAAGGTAAGGATATGTACGTATGAATCCTGCTCTTTTTTAAATGACCCCATCTTCTGACCTTGTAAAATCCCTTATATAATTATGAATGTATATATATATATGGGGCATATATAAATAGGCATCTTGACACATAACTTAAACTACAATTCATAGCGATATACGTATCAACTTGAAGTTGAATTATTATATGGCAAATCTTATCTAGAGTGGGGTGGTCAGAGTGTGGGGTAGAGATGCCCCACTATAAATCCACCACAATGTGCTTCCCATGCCAATGGACATAACCAAAAAATTTAGAGAGAAACAGACAGACAGATCATCTTCAGTTCATAATGCTTTATGTTGGGCAGTTCTATAATCTGCCATCTTGCCACAGTATATATATCAACACCTTTAATTCACTTATGTGTGCTGCATTCTTCAAATTCAGAAACGCCTGCATTTTTCTTCATCTCTTGAGCCTTTATTTTGTGCAATATACTGAGTCAGTCATATCCTTGAAGTCAACATCAAGGTCAGTCTAGCATTTTCTGATGCAGACAGGATGATGTGAATGTACTATTAAACACAAGTTTGATAAATGTGAATGTACTATTTAATGCAAGTTTGATAAATGAGCAAAAAATACAAATTTATGTTTTAATTTATGAGTCATATATTAAGCATAATATTCATATTCATACAGGTTTCACCAACTTTCAAGCATTAACCTAGCCACATTAAATGTGCCAAGATTACAGACTTTGAACAACTGGTGTGTCAAAGATAGCAGTCATGCATGTCACTGATTTCATGATAACTAGGTGTTATAATGGTTCATAATATAGCCAAGGCAATTTCTTTGATGTGTTTTTGGAAATCAAAGGCCCTCATCTCTAACAATTAACTACCTGAAAATGTAACATCCATAAGCAGTGTTTATGTGACTATTATCATTACATACTTATGTTTGGGAATAATTAAATGGATACAAAAAAGTATTTTCAAATAATCCTCAAAAATTGGTTTCTCAAAAGTTGTTAAGATGACTGTTGCCAATTTCAAGGTGAACAGTGGATTATGTGGAAATGGAAGCACATGCAAGAGTTCACATAACACTTCCCAGAAAAAGAGCAAAGAATGCAGTCATTAACACTGGATTATTTCTGTGTGGGACTTGCTTTTACCTTCTTTTCTATGTGGCTTTGATACTAACTGCACGATCAAGTAAATTCTAGTGGAAAAGTGTCAATAAAATGAAAATTAAGTTGACATAGTTCTCTACTTGGCTGTTTAATTCTCATTAAAAGGTCTTCTACCTAAATGTTACTCTCTCTTAACACCTATCCATTTCCAAAACTGTTATCCATTTATATGTCTGTTTTTATTCATCTGAATGTCCGTCTTTGCTCTTTGACTAAATCTGAATTCTAACCCTTCTTTTCTTTCATTATTTACACATGTATCAACATGTACTATCTGCTTATATCCTGTTTGATAATTTTAATTACTGATATCTTGTTTAAGTTGCAAACAAAAATAACAAGTTGGCAAATGTTCTGTAAGTGTAAAATAAATATAATGTGATTTTGTTAAAGCATCCTATATGGGGTTTTTTACCATATTTTTTAAAATTTAGTTGTGATATTTTTTGGTCATATTTTCTGGCAAATTCAGATCAATTTTCCCTTTTGAAAACTTGTAAAGCCCTGCCTGGACAACAAAGTTCTGCTTGACCACAGGTGACGGTGACTTGGAACTAACCTTACAAATTAAAGTAACAATCTGGATATCATCTTCAAAAAATGCTACAGTCAACGACAAAGTTCTCTCAGGCATTAATGCAATATTTGCAAAACATAAAACAGAGAGACTGGACAAAGTACTGAGAATTAAGAAAATTTTCTGTAAAATGTGTGAAATTTATAGACAGGGTTCACTTTTATCATGTGTATTACAGATTAAACTGAATGCACATATAACCATATCTGCGAAGATCCTTATTTTGTTCCAAGTGCACTCAAAAAATGTTAAAACACTTGAAATATACAGTACCAGGCATTTTTTCTGTAGAATATTTTTGGGTACAAAATGATTCTTTTTCTACAATATGAAAATATTTTTTTCTCTGAGAAATGGAACACTGGATAAGAAACTGATGGTTCCAAGCTAAATGAATTTTCCTTACATCATATGACATCAAAGTATTCTTTGGTCAACTCAAAAATGTTCAATCATCATATTATATTTAAAAAAAACTCACTTGCCTGACAAAAATGAAGGCATTGTGACTATATTCCTGAAAACTAGTCTGCAAACAAACCAAATAATTGCTAAAGAGCTTCATACTTTAGCAATGTATTTATCCTCATCCTTTATCACATGACCTGTCTGCAGACATTTTGAACTTATTTGGTGATTCATCTTTGGGATTATGCCAGGACTTCATCTGTGTTTGTTAATTTTTAAATGGGAGACTTGTTTAATCTCTTATCATACCATTGAATTACTGTTAATGAATGTATTCCAAAACTTTTTCACATTCAGTCATCAACATTTTTTTCAAACTGACTGCACCTAAGAACCTTGGCAAAGAAAAAAACCATGTCCACACTCTTCTCTGTTCTTTGATTTGTGCACTTTTTACTGAATGATTATACATATATATGAATAATAATGTGTAAAATAATAACAAAAATTATCCTAGGAAAGTAACTTCAATCTGCAAATGTCAAGTAGAAAAAGGAAATGTATAAAATATTACAAAACCCAAAATAATATTTTCTGTATATATAAAAACAAGTATATTAAAAATAAATTTAAATGGACACTTACCAATTTTCTATACATCTTCAAACATCATTAATTTTTGGATACCAACATTTTCTGCCGCAGTAATTTGTAGACACTGTCCTAGTTTATTTTTTTAAGCATTGATGATTTTGGATATAGCTGTAGTTTTACAATCACAAGAGGCACAAATAGGTCAGATGGCTCACCAGTCTGACATCTACCTAATGGCCAAATGGATGTGTTGTGATGTGATTTGGAATTTTAACATAGCTTTAACAATTTTTCAGTTATATTGCTATGATGTCTGCAATTTGGCAGTTTATAGTAATGTCTAGTATTGAGGCATCATGCCGCAGACATGTAGCATGATGTCCCACCCAGTCAAATTATCTTGATACCAGGCTGACGAGTCCTAACACTAGCCTCTTAATGCTGAATGCCCAGCAAGGCAGCTGTTAGTACCATTTTTATAAGTCATTGGTATGACTCATCCGGGGATTGAACCCATGACCTCCCACATCCAAGGTAGACACTCTTACCACTAGGCCACCAGAGTGGTTGCCAAATGGAAAGGAAGTTAAACAAGGAATCTTGGTCACTGCGAAGATTTCTGATGACTGCATATGTTCATCTGTGTATCTGATTGCAGTTTTGGAGAAGAAGTCATTTTAAGTTCTTTTTCTACTTAATAATGGTGGCCATATTTGATGGCAGATTGGCATAATATCCATAAATAAAAGATTTTCTGTTTTCAGTATTGGTGACTAATGGTTGTAAAGACTTGAATGTATTCAAGTCAGGATGCTTTCTGTCAAACATGGTTAAATTTAGTCTAATAAATCAGATCAACATCCAATATGGTTGCCAAGAATGCTGTCATGAAATCTTATAGTCACTACTCGCCTAAATCGATGATCATTATTACAAGGGATAGTCACCAAAAGACTTCTACCAATGTCTACTTTGTTCTAACTGAAAATGACACCAAACAGACATCCAACATGTCCAACAAAGCAGCTAATTTGATAATCTTATTATCATCAATGAATATTAGATATGTTTCAACATTTCAGTTAAAAGGAAAAAATGGTCTTATCTTGAATTCCTGAAATTCTTTTTGCACAGTAGAATGTCAGTCCATTCAAGGGACTCTTGTTATTATAGTGACCATATCTGATAGTGCAAGTAGTTCTGCATCATTTATATAAACAGTAGTCCAGCATCATTTGCATAAACCTGAAGAATTGTTATAGGATTGCTGTTTGCAATATTTGGTCAATTCAAGTCACTGGCTTGGGAGAATTTAAAGGTTTTTCTTTCTTTTTCTTTTTTGCAGTGTTGGTTTTCTCTTGTTGTAATTTTACTAACAGAAGCCATACCTGAAGATAGATTGGCATCATCTGTACAAACATTAAAGGTCTTCCTGCCAGGATACTTTCAGACAAACTTCATCAAATTCTATTCACTGCTTTTTTAGAAGTTGTGTAAATGGATTTACTACTTTTAGTAATGCCATTCATATTTTTATCATCTGTATAAATTTGGAAACATTATATCCAAAGATGCTCTGTGCCAAATTTGGTCCGAATTAGTCTGATTTTTGTTTTTTTAAAAGTTGTTTAAAATTGGAATGCTTGACAGAAATAAAGAATGCTTTCAGAAATGATTGCCAGAAAGACTAATATTACATTCAGAAAATGGAGGAATGGCTTGAAACAGTCTTTATAAAATTATAGAAAATTGGTACATGTTTCACTACCATTTAAAATGCTGACACTACTAAATGAATAATAACTGTTTAAAACAATATTTCTCACCCGCAGAAGAAAATATATTCAATGTAAGTTTTCATCTAAAAAAATTGTTTGGCAACAGTTATGTACAAATTATTTTCAGCAGATAATGTATTTGAAAAACGATAATCTTGCAGCAAATATTCTTAGTTTAAGTGTTTTACATATGAATTTATAAGTACTGGAACTATTAGTCATATAAAACATTCAGTACCAGATTGCACAAACTGGGATCAGTTCATTAGACTTAGGATCAACTTTCTACTCAAACACCTGCTACCAAAATACAAATTTGACTATCAGGAAACGTGATTTGTCTTATCTTCATTTTGTTTTTATTTTAATGCCAAGCTCTGGACCAATCTAAACTATATTTAAGCTGAATATTATGGCCTGTAGATAATAATAAGAGATTAAAACATGGTGGAATCTTTTGCTTCTAGTGTGAATTTTTTCCTTTCAATCTGCTTGCATTTTCTTGTGGACTGAAATAAAATGGACAAAACAAGGCAATAATTCACTCAATAATGTATACATAAATTATGAGGACTTTGCTGTATAAACTGATGGATAACCTACAATCATGTGTGGGTTTCATTCCTTAAGTTTGGATTTTTCTTTTGTTTTTGATAAAATTAAACATTTATGTATTTTTTACACCAATGAAATTAGATTTAGCATGTAGAAAATAGAGTATGATTTCTTTGGATTGACATTGTGTAAAAAGTCACAGTACCTGGGGAGGGTTTATGTTACAGAACCTGAACCTGTTCATCTGAATTACCCGCTTACCTATTTCTCTTAATGATTTCTCAACACACTGTGAAGGAGAAGATATGGAATAATACAAACATGACTTGACGGGGAACAAGTTCTTTCAAGATTTTAAAGCTCATAAAAAATTCTTCCATGAAAAATAATGACACAGATATAACGATCGTACTTTACTCTTAAATTATTCCATACATAATAGATGTGTACCAAACATGTAAAATGGTTAAAATTGCTGTCAGACGTAATAAACACTACACTGCTTAACAGTTAACTATGTGTTTGGAGTCTAATAGGTAACAGGTGTTCTATTTATAGTGCACTGCACTGGGTAACTTGGCTATATGTGTATGGGAGGGCTAAAAAGCCCTACCCTCTATGAGGTAAAAGGTTAACTCTAATTTATATATATGCTATTCATGTATAATGATGGCTATGAATAAATAAGGTTCTAATTGACGTGAGTATTGTACCAAGGCATTTGATAATTCATATCTATACTTTGATGATTTAATCTATTTAATGAAAGAATGGCATCGATGTCCTACAGATCCTGGCTGAAAATTCACATGAAGAATGATTGGATTCTTACTACATCACATTGTGTTCAACAGCATTTTTCTTATGCAATGAAAGCAATATATGGTGAAGAATATACACTTAAATAGCAAGATAGAGAAAAATGAAAATTAATGGTAAATACTGCAAGGCAATACACATCTTCTAAAATCTGAAATTACAAATGCTTTGATTAGTAGTTTATTTTGATCTTGGGTTTCAAAAATACTGCAAGGCAATGCACTTTTTCTAAAACCTGAAATTAAGAATGCTTTTGTTAGTAGTTTACTTTGATCTTGGGTTTAAAAAGCAAGATATGACTAAAATAACTTTACCCAGCACAACAGTCAATATTGTAATTTTAAAAAAAGCTGAAATTTGAGAATGTTTATGTTAATTACAAACACTATCGTAATTATAAGGTAAATAATTATCTTCAACTTAGAAAATACTCAATACAGTGTACATGCACACTGACGAGCCAATACAGAGGAACTCTGCTATAATATGTTGATTGGATCTGTATTCTGCTGACAATATTACCACTATGTGCTGAATTTTATTGAAAATTTTTTGAATGTTTGTATCAGCATAGGGGCGGGTGTGTAAGATTTAGATTTTTAACGTACAGTAGCTTTCCCAATTTAGTCATATTGCTAAGATGTCTGCAGTATGGCAGTTCATAGTGATGTCTAGAAATGTGGCATCATGATTCAGACATGCAGCATCATGTCCCACCCAGTTAGATTATCCTGATGACACCAGACCAACCAGCCCCCTCTTAATGCTGAGCGCTTTTAAGCAAGGCAGCTGCTAGTAACAATTTTTTAGTAGGTCTTTGGTATGATTCAGCCAGGGTTTGAACCTGCGACCTCCTGCATCCAAGACAGATGCTCTAACCACATCAGCCAATGGAGCAGTGTGTATAAAGGTTATTGGGATAAATAAAATACAAGTGAAAGATGTAGCAATAATTGTTCTATCTGCCAATTCATACAAGAGTCAGGATTAAGACAGTCCCAAGCCTGATGAAAATCAGCCGTTGCTGAGAACAATCACAATGATCTGTAACACTATGGGTTTCTAAAACATAACTGAATTATTTATCTTTTTTCAATGATATTTATGTAGTGCCTGGGAACAATAGTCCCTCCATGGGACTTGAGCTCTAATGGGCAAAAAGAGTTTTCAGTAATTCAAGATAAAACCATTTCTTCCATTTAACTGCTGGGTGATGAAACCATCCCTGATATTCATCAGCGATAAAAAGATTTTCATATTAGCGAGTGTGCTAGATATACTGGGTGTCAGCTTGACACCATTTTTGTTTATTGCAAAGTATATATCTTTTGCTCAAAACCTCATTTTAATATGACCATCCATTTAAGGAGTTGTAGTACCATCAAAGCTACCATACCAAAAGCACAATTGGAACTATTTTCACTAAGGACAAACTAGGCATTATAAAAGCCGATTGGTAAGAGCTAAGGTTGATATAACGATCCATTTGTGGGGAGGAGTAGAGATAAATATATTTTAAAGCTGGCCACCATGATGGCATGCAGTAGCTCACTTTGCATCAGCGTAATTAAGGATCAACTAGACACCAAAGAATTCTGATGTAAACCCCATGTCAAAATAACCTTCCATTTAAGAGTAGCAATAACAAGATTTTCAAGGTGGCCATATTGGACATCAGATCAGCAAGAACTCTTCTAATGAAAACCTCACTTTTATGACTTTCCAGTTTTTTAAAAATAACAAAATCAGGATTTTCAAGACTGATATCCAGTATGGTTACGATGGCAACCAATATGCACCATTTGCATTCACGACCAACAAAATATTGTAAGAAGTTGTGTATTGAAAGCATGATGTTGATATGATAATCATCTAGGAGAAGTAGTCATAGCAGGATTTACCATATGGCCGTTGTGGTGGTCATATTGAAGGTCTGAGCTGCACTGTTCTCACATAGGACCAACTAGACATCATAAGAAGTCTTTTTATAAAAACTCATGTTGATATGAGAATCAATTCAGAAGGAGTGGCTATAAGAAGATTCTAAATAAGGCAAAAGTAGCAGCCATACTGATTGTGCAAATAGCACTTTTTTCATTTCAGACCAAGATTAGACATCACATGATGACTTCTGGTGAAAACTCTATGCCAATCTGACTTTCTGTTTATAAGGCCTAGATATAACAAGATTTTCAAGATGGCTGCTGTACCAACCATACTGGGCATCAGATTAGCGCCATTTTTATTTAAGTCCAACTGGTCATCATAAGAAGTCTCTTAGAGAAAATCCCATGCTGACATGATCATTCATTCAGGAAAAGCAAATAGTGATAACAATATATTCAATGGTGACCATGTTGGATGTATGAACAGCACCATTTTCATTTAGAACCAACTTGACCATGGGATGAAAGTGCATGTAAAGTTGTATGCCCATGCATACATGCATGTTACCACTAGATTCAACATTCACTTGTTATTACAGGTTTTAAACAGTAGCTATTTTCTTTACTCATTTAAGAATATTTGCATTCTGTTATCAATTTAAATGATTTTTTCCCTCTTATTACGAACCTCCTAAAAAACAAACATAAATTAGGGACAAACAGTACTTTAATAATATACTGTGCTTATAATGAATTGTGAGGTAGTCAGTGGGATGGTTCCCCAACCCACCACTACCTCTGTACAATGAATAATAATAATAAAAAGTTTAGGTATTTAAAGAAATAAAGATTTTTTAAATAGCTTTTAAACAATTCTGGTTTACCCTACTGGGGAAACGCATATAAAGGGCACAAACAATACCTAACAATACACAATAGAGCTTTAACTATGAATAAATATACAATGGACTGAAGGTGTAAACAATGGAAACATGAACTAAAAAAGACAATATTTCCTTAAGCATGACTGACTTCAACTGAACAAAGATGTCATCCACACAAAGAGGAAAGGCTACTGCACATGGGTCTATGACATGTGGGGATAATCTAGTGGGTTTGTCTTCATTCTAATTCTAAACTTCTGGAACTTTCTGTCTAATGGCAGGGTTGATTTTTCATCTATGAACAAGATTAATTTCAATCCTGGAAAGTAACACAACACAGTAACGACAGAAAATGTATTACTGACATTAAAACTGTAACTTTGCTGGGATAGTTAATAGAGAAATAAATGAAGCTATATATGTAAATTTATGACAAACCATTGCCAAGGTCCCAGACAATACAATTTATAATTTCAGGCACTAGGTTAAACTTGTGGGAACAAGGGGTATGGTATTTATAGCGGAACGGGTCTTGTTTGGAAAAAATGTGGTATAGTCAGACACGAGATATTCCATTCTGAACAATTTACTGTTTGCTTATGTAATAGTGAAAAGGTGGAGTAATCAGCCTTGCCTCTCCTCTGACATTCTGTGATCACCCTACAGGGCAATTTCTCTTATGTCCGAGTTCAGTCAACGAGGCCTGGAGAAACATAAAAATGCTTTCATTTAGCTGATATTCTAACACAGTTGTGCAAAGCATTCACTTACAAACGGAAACTGATTGATAGTTGTCAGCAAGTCAACTGTATTCCTAATTAAGTCTCAAGCTTTAATTTTCAGCTTCAATAACAAAGTAGTTCCAAATGGCTGATTATCTAAAAGATTTTCATTATTATTAAAAACAACTCTGACCCATTTTATTTTTAATCATCAATATCCATTTGTAGCATTTTCTCTACAAATACAGATGTGTTTATTTGGTTTCTACCTGTACCTTGAATCATTATTGTTTATATCATTCAATAATTTAACAACTGAGCTACCTCAACAAATATGCTGGCTTCACTAATTAATAAATTTTACAAGGTTCCAAACTATGACCTATGACAGTTCATGGAAAGGCAGGTACTTGAAAATCAATGTTTGGTATTAAAAATTGGAGATAAAACACCAAACTATGACACATCTGCACAAGATACTGAATGGCAACTTGCCAAGTAGCCAAACCTTTATACGCTCTATTTACCTTATCAAAATGTCAATACTGCTACATGATTTGTATGATAAACCCTTGTAAATAATTAGGAGTCTCCAAATACCTCCCTACCATGACTTCAAACAAAAATATGGTATGGTCATTACTGTTCTAATAGGTTAGATTTCAAGGAACACACTTCCACAGGCAAATGATTACTGCGTTTTGTGAAAGAGTACCTTGCTAATTTTGAACATTTCTTGTATATGAGAGAAACCATTTATATTACATTTCATTTCAAAGATCAAGATTGTGTGTGTGTGTGTGATTAGGATTTTTAACGTAGGTTTAACAATTTTTCAGTCATATTGCTACAATGTCTGCAGTGTGGCAATTTATGTTGATGTCTAGAACTGGGGCAACATGCCACAGACATGTTGCATGTCACACCTAGTCACATTATCCTGACACCAGCCTGACCAGTCCTAACACTAACCTCTTAATGCTGAGCATCTAGCAAGGCAGCTGTTAGTACCATTTTTGTAAGTCTTTGGTATGACTTGGCTGGGGTTTGAACCCACAACCTCTCGCTTTCAAGGCAGATGCTCTAACCACTAGACCACCGGAGTGGTCCGATCAATACTGAAGACTTATTGAAGCAATTCAGGATCACATTAAAAAATATCCTTACAATTATCAATAGTCTCTCTATGAGAATGATGCTCTTCTGGAAAAAAAGAATTTCAAGGATCCAACACAACATGGTTTCTTCTTTTCAACTGCTTAGTGCTGTGCATTGTGTCTAATATTGTTGAGAGAAAACAAGATTTTCAAATTAGCCACTAAGCTGTCAATGCCAGATGAAAGATAGGCCTTATTTTCAGTTATGACCAAGCAGATATCATTAAATGTCTTTTGGTGAAAACTAGATATCAAAAGGTTCATTCAGGTGGAGTAGCAATAAGAACTGATAACATGATGATTCTTAAGATTTTATTAAAAACAGTCTGTTCAGCATGAAAAAAAAAAACATTTTAAATTTGTTATGGACAGCAAGATGTGTCATTTAATGTGTAATTATAATTATGCAATATGTCAATAAATGTCAAGAAGAATGCAGCTTTGTGAGCAGATTTACCAGTGCATGTAAACACAAATACCACCACTTGCTGGATGATACATGTTATGAAACAGTGTGCCATCAAGTCTGTGAAGGTTTATATTTATTTTGTGAGAGGTCCAGGAAATGGGATCTAAGTGCTTTCATATGGATGTACTGAGGCAGCAGCCTAGTTTGGGCAATATTTGCTAACCAACATGAGATAAAAACATCAATCTATGAAACATCTGTACATTGATATCCTATGACAAATTGCCAGGTTACCATGTTCTTGTATATAACCTATTTACCTTATCAAAGTGTCAATACAGTCTTCCAGTGTTCTTACTGGAGATAAACTATACTATACATGTCTTCAATAAGTACAAGTTTATTTACCGTATCAAAATGTCATTATAGAGTTATTATTGGAGAAAACCTTTTCTTCAATATGCAGGAGTTTCCAATTACCTTTCTCAGATGTCAAGTGTACACAGAAATCACTGCTAAAATCTGTCTTTTAAGGGGGCATGGAAAAATTTTCATTCTCCATTTTCATTACTGTTACAACACAAAGTTTGCTTATAACTCTGAAGCTTTTAAACTCCTCAGGCAGAGACCATTGTATCTTAATAGACAATCAGTAAAGAGAGTCCAAATTCACACTCTCATTGGCAGGTGCGAGATAGTCATCCCAGTCGTTTTCTTGTTAATGTACCAAGCTATCATATTTGCTGCTTTTGGCAAGGCAATCTATAATCTCAAAACAAGCAAATTTAAGAATCAACCTAAATTATAATAGTTCCAACTCATCATTGATAAGTTGGATTTTAAGCATAAAAGTTTCAAAATCAAAAGATGACTGCAGTTTATGAATGAGGTACCTGCCATCTTTACAAGGACACTCTGTTTGACAATTTCTTGTATGAGGGACCACTTATTTTACATTTCATTTCATAGATCACGACTGAAAATTTATACAAGAAATTCAAAATCACATTTTTTTTAAAAAAAATCCCTACAATAAACAAGAGACCCTTGAAGGGACTGATGCTCTTTTGGCTTAACAAATTTCCAGGTCTCCAAAAAAAGACCATTTCTCCATTTTAATGCTGCATGTTGAAATTATTATGAGTGAAAACAATATTTTTAAACTGGCCACTGTGGTGGCAATACTGGATGTTAAGATCAGTACAGTGTCCTTTAGGTCCAACCAAACATCAAAAGTCCTTAGGTGAAAACCCAATTTCAATAAGACTATTTTGGTGGTTTAGTAATGAGATTTTCAAGATACACTGTATGTATCATGACAGCTTTACTGACTGTCAGATCAATACCATTTTCATTTAGGACCAAGTAGACATCATAAGAATTCTTTCTGATAAAATCTCATACTGACGTGACCATCCATTTTGGTGAAGGGTGACAATATTTTTAAGATGGATATCTGAGTAGTACCATTTTCATTTAGGACCAACTAAACCTTGTAATGAATGTGTGTGTAAAGTTTCATGTCAATCATCCATGAAGCCCAAATAAATGTATCCTAAAATTAAAAATAAAGGATAATTAAAAGAACTATACTTTTTTTGATAAAACTGGGATTGCAACTACAGGTCTTTTCCAAATATTCAAGTCAAAATAAAAAAATGCAAGAGTCCCTCAAAGTGTCTGACACTCTACTGTCTGAAAAGAATTTCTTGGAATCCATGATAATACCATTTGTTTATATTGCTGAGTGTTGAAACCATCTCTAATATTCTTGTGTGATAATGATTTTTAAATTAGCCAAAGTTGTGACCATACTGGATATAATGGACACGATTTTCATTTAGGACCAGCTACAGTTCGTTGAAGTCTCTTCGTTAAAACCCAGTATCAATATGAGCATCACTTTACTAGCATAGTGACAAATAGATTTTCAAGATGATCATCAAGGCAGCCATATTGGGTTTAAGATTAATACCTTTTTCATTTATGACCAACTAGATATTATAATGAGTCTTTTGGTGAAGATCACATGCTGATAAGGTGATCCATTCAGGTGATGGGATCATAAGATTTTTAAAATGGCTGCCATGGTGGCCATATTGGATATCAGATTATTAAAAGAACAATAATAAGATTTTCAACACAGCCATATTTAAGGTCAGATAAGCACAATTTTCATTTAGAACTAGATATTGTAAGAACGTCTTTTGGTGAAAACTTCATGTTGAAAAGATATTCTGTTCCAAGGGAGTAGCAAATACAAAATAGCTGCCATGGTGGACAATTTTATTATCAGATCAGCACCATTTTCATCACGGTCCAGCAAGACACAGATGTTGTAGTGAAAACTGCATGCTGATATGACCGTCATGCGAAGTAGAAATAACACGATTTTCAAATTGATCAAAATATGATGACCATTTCGGATGTCCATGCAGTGCCATCTTCATTTAGAACCAACTAGCCCTTAGGATGATTGTGTAAAGATACAAACTTTAAATGAGCACTTTTAAATTGCATCAGCAGGAGTCCAATCCCATCCAAATTGGTATTTAAAAAAAACACAACAATTTGTGCTTAAAAATAAATCTGTAACATGAAATGAACTGGCATAAAAATTGCACCCAAAACTGTATTATCTCTTTTAAAACTGATGGATAAATAGATAAAGTGAAATTATTTAAATCATAGCAGCCATCATTAAATATTTTTAATGTCTGTAGAATATATTTGTACAAGTTTCACTTCTATTTACAGACTTAAACAGGGAAACATGATTTACAAAAGGTACACCATTTACTGAAGAGAAAAAGTTTCAATCAGCTAAAAGGTTTTGCTTTCATCATACTTTTTCATTGTAACTAGCACAGAAAACCAATTATCATACCTTGTTCAATCTTCACTGTTTTCTAAGTTAAATACCATTTTTACAGCACATAATTGGCTACATAAGGCAGCGAGTATAACTGGGGGAAGAAGAACCTAGGAAAATCCCAATAACCACCTGCTCATGGGACGAAAACTACCAAGCTTGCTCACATACCCACACTGTCCAAGCCAGAAACTAAAGACATGACAAAAGAGGTGAGATTGGTAAAGGTGATTTAATCTTTTGTAAGAAAATAAATAGTGTGGTATGTTTATTAGGTATTGTATGGTGTATACATCAGGTACTCTAAGGTAAGGTTTTAAGTGCCTGGAAGCCTGGGTAGGACAACAATGACTTCTGGCAAATGTAAAGTGATTTTTAACTATGTGTAATTCTAGCCCAGGTAAGGAGAAATGAATTTTGTTTAATTTGTGGACCGCAATGCAGTTTTTAATGATCAAAACTCATTATTGTAGGAAATGTTTTAACCATACAGGCAACAGTACTTTTCATTTTTGTCCATTTAAATCAAAATGCATATGTTGTTTAAGTACAATATAACTGCAACAAGCCAAAGGCATGTTGATGTAATATCACAGTGGTCATACAGTTGAATCGATACGAGAAAACAGACAAACTGTGATGTGTAAGTTTCACTATGGCACTAAAATGGGTTACGCCTGTCGTAAATAAACATTTGTCTGTAATTCTAATGGTGGGTTTACAAAGGCAATGGGGCTGACTTGTTATTATCTGAATGTCTTTCAAAATCTGAGACATAATGGGGAATCAAAACAAAATTCAAACAAGGGAGATCGCCAAAATAGAGCATTCTTTAATTTGGAGTGGTATATTTCATTCATTCATTGTTAACTCCAAAAGAGAGTTCTTAGGAACTATATTTCTTGTCAAATTGATATTACATTCAATATTAGAAGCAATTTCAAGATATTCAAGATGGTGGTCATAATGGGTGTTAGATTAGCACCCTTTTAATTTGGGACCAACAAGACCTCACAAGTCTTACGGTAAGTATCTCCCGTTGATATTATTTTCCTTTCAGGATGAATAATAAGATTTTAAAAAGGATACCATATAAGATGCCAGATTGATATCATTTCAATTTAGGACCAATACATCATAAGAAAGTTGTTGTGTGAAAGCACAATGTCAGTATGACCAACTATCTAAATGTAGCAATAACAAGACTTTCAAGATGGCCTTTGTGGCAGGGACAGATAAACATCATTTATATTTAGGAACATCCTGACATCAGAAGACATCTTTCAGTGAAAACCCCATCATGTTAGGACCATATATTCAGGAACTGTGAAAACAAGATTTTCAAACTGGGTGGTGTATTGACCATACTGGAAATCTTACAAGCATTATTTTTCATCAGGAACCAACAAGACATCTCAAGTCTTTTATTAAAAGCCCTATCTTGACTGATGCAACTCTAAATTCTGGAGTAGTGACAAGATTTTCAATATGTTCACTGTAATGGCCATATTGGTTGTGTAAAGAGTGATGTTTTCCTTTAACCAAGCCAACATTTTAAGTCTTCAGTATGACATTTTGTTCTGCAGTAAGTAGGAGTAATATCCATATTTTCAAGATGTCTGCTGTGTTGGCCTTATTGGATACCAATTTGGAACCACACTCATTTAGGACCAACCACTGTAACAAGTCTTTTGGTGAAAACCCCAAGTCAATATGACTTTTCATTCTGTTGGAGTAGCAATATCAAGAAGTTTGTAAATGGCTGCCATTGTGATCATACTGGATGAAAGACTGGCACCATTTTCATTTAGGGCCAGCTAGACATAAGAAGTCTTTTAGAGAAAACATTGTTTTGATGGCCACTGTGGCAACCATATTCAATGCCTAAATGGCACCATTTTTATTTAGGACAAACCTACCCCCATGAGGTATATGTTTGTGTAAAGTTCTTTAACAGTACTTCAAGTAGTTTAGGAGTAGTGATAACAAACTTGTGCTAACAGGTGGGTGGGCAACAGAACACAAATAACAGACCATCCAATAAGCATAAGCTAATGGCATATATAATTTGAAGTACTCTGCTCATAACCAAAACTACTCAAGACCTAGATGATATAAATCCATATGCCAAGATTTTTATAGTCTAAAGATAGATGTAGGCAGGCAACAAGCTCAGCCAACCAGATGCAAGACATTTAAAAAAAATAGGTAACAAGCTCAACCAACCAGATGCAAGGCATTTTCAAAAAGAAAGAGACAGGTAACAAGCTCAGCCAACCAGATGCAAGGCATTTAAAAAAATAGCTAATAACTGAAAATTAATCCTAATCAGATATAAATAAATGGCATTAAAAGTGGAAACAAGCTCAGCATATCAGATGCAAGATCACTTTAGTAGTGTATATAGATATTGCTCATTAATGAAACTACCCATTTTAATGATGATGATCACACACACAATCAGATCAGAAATAAAACCTCCAGACAGGTCACAAGTGCAGCCAATCAGATCCATTCCACATTAACATGAACAGATCTTGCTCATTATCAAACCCATCAAAGATCTTGCTGATATACATGCAAGCCCATATTTAAAATTTAATCAAAGCCAGAGCAGAAATGAGGCTTAAGCTGGGTAAAAAGCTGAGCCAACCTGAAGCAAAATCACCTGATTATTATACAGGGATCTAGCTCGTTAAAGGGCTGGTCTAATATTCTTATGATATAATCATATATTCCAAGTTTGATCAAAATAAGATCAGAAATACATCAACAAGTAAAGTGTAGTAATAAGTTTAACCAATCAGATGTAAAGTCACCAATTACTGGATCTCATTATCTAACTCAACGGACATTTCAATGATATAAACCCATATTCCAAGGCTGATTGATCTGTAATATGAACTCCAAGTGGTATCAAACAATACTCAATGAACATGTGCATGACTCACAAGGGGAGATGGACAATGGATGCAGGGCCATATCAAAATCTCAATTTACCTTAGAGTCAGGTAAGCTAAATGTAAGGCTGCAATATTTACATGTGTAAATGGCTTAGTTTAGTTTACTGCCTCTTAAAAAAATTTTGTTTATTGCCTCCACAAAACTGGTAAACATGTAAATGAACAAGCATATGGCTGTCAGTAATACAGCAACTACCTATTCCAATTAAATGAAAATTTTCACACCTCTGCTTATATAAAAAAGGTTTAGTAGGATTTTCTCTTTTGGTTTTAGCATTATTTTGGCACCAAATGTGCCCTTTCAAGGAGAAAAGCAAAACATCAGGTACATATTAAACAGCAAGCTGATTTACTAATAATGCTGATACAATTTTATTTAAACAAACCTGTCAAAACTTGTTTGTTAACACATTAACCCCTGGAGGTTTTCATCTAAAATTCGAGTAAGAAACAAATTTTTAAATCTATTTCTGAATACATCCACAAACACCAACATCCAGTTGTTCTCCCAATAACAGACTGCTTAGTTGTGTTAGAAACATCATTTTTCATTGGCTATTTGGCTCGTGCATGAGCAGAAGGGTAAAAGTTTTTTTTTTGTTTGTTTTATTTCTCTTTGCTTAAAGCACCCATTGTTTTTGTATCGAGACCACTCTTTATTCCAAATGCCCATCTTATCCTACCTTTTGCAAAGGTTCATCTGTTTGCACTTCATACCAGTTTGCCTTAGATGCAAGACCAAAAAGTCTAAAATTCGGGCACAAAATCAGATTCAGAGCACGGGCGAATTTTGGGTAGAAAAAAAATTGGCTCCAAAAAATGAGCTTTTCCGTCTGTATTTTGTAGTGCAACTAGAAATTCCACATTATTTGGTATCATTGTAGAGCTACATCTGTTCACCTTTCTATAATACCATCTACTTTATTTTATCATACATGACCTTGATGTTACAGAGCTCTGCAGTAGGCCACTTAAACTCATCACCAGGAGTTAATGTGTTAATCTTTGACAATATTTTATTTTACCTAAATTGTCAGATATATCCAAGAAAGACATCTTACATCCTGAATCTGGTCATAATACATGGTTAAGTACATTCAGCAAATGAAACAATCACCAATTGAGTGAGGTACAGTTTATATTAGCAGTCAGCTGTTCAGTAAGCCTAACAAGAAGATTAGAGTGACAGGTTGGGTTTCTAATCATTTCAATTCAACAGCGCCATTTGGGTTACTGTAAACCATTTACACACGCTGAGAAATTTTGGTAAATGTTGCAGCCTTAGCTAAAAGTAGGGGCAACTCTTAACATGCACATCACAAAGACTCCATTTTGATATCATAAGTATCAGTAGAGTGTTATGTATATTTAATTTATATTGTGTACCTGACTTTTGTTATGTTGCTGGTTATGCCTACCTGTTATTTGTCAAAGGTTTTAAAGATTTTTTTACTAAAAATGCTTCAGGCCTAACCTTGTTTACAAGTTTAGAATGTTCTGGAAGTGAACATGCTGACAATTTGAAGAAATTTTCCATTAGAAATGACTCACATCTATGGAATTCCAGGGAATTCTGTTCCACTATAGCTCAGGTGACTGTATATAAATAGAGATTTTATGAACAAAGTCTTCGTTCCTGTTGTAAGATCAGTGAGTTAATTCATTTTCAGTTGCATAGATATGTAATTTAAGAGGAATCATTTATTTATTAAATGGAATTACAAAGAGCTCACTGACTTTTTGGATTTGGGATTATTGAGGATTCATTCCAAGACATTCAGAATTATATCCTTGTGATATATCAAGACATTCTGGACTTCTGCAAATCATGCGGTACGTTCAATACTTTTGGACTTGTGTTAGGATACTCAGCATTATTCGAATTGAATTCACAACACTGTTAATGCCTTGTCAATTTTCACTTTGTAACTGATAGAAATTATTATTTGTTGAATTTTACTCAACATTTGTTTCACTTCCTTTCTATGACTTATTTTAAGACCATAACAGCATAGTCATAACAAGAGCATAAATCAGGTCACTATGACCTACCTTTGACAGCAATGACAGCTTTCCTTCTTCATAATATCCAGTCCCTTGCATGTATCATGTTCCCAATCATATTTGATGGAGTTTCAGACCAATTTAAACAAACCTGATACTACTGTTATGACTCTATGGTCTTAAACAAGGTCACAGAACAAAAATAAAATGAGCTAGAGTAGTAAAATTCAACAAAAAGTTATAAAATGAAACTTTAAGACGAACTTACAGTATTGTGAATTACGTCCCAATCCAAATAAATTCCAATCTTGAATTTACTGATGTGCTAATAGCCTTCAACCTGCCAATGTACCAATAGTCTTGCTGTTTCATAATGATACAATCCAGAATGTTTTTGAATGAATTTACAATAATCCCCAAATAGTGTTTTAGTCCAAAAGTCATAGAGCACTTTATTAATTGCAATGAATGATATAAATAAATAAATCCTCTCAAATTATAACTAAACACAACATAAACAGATTCCACAAAGATTGATGTTAAGATAGGAATACAATTTTGTTGATCTTAAACCTTATATAAAACGCTAAGACACAATAAATGACAACAATGTGTGTCATTTTCCCTGTCAAATTCATAAACAAGTTCTCTTTTCCAGACACTTCTAAGGTCAAAAGGCCATGCAAACATGTTTATAAATATTATCTTACAGTACTAATCTACAATCATGGACAAAAGCTAGCTAAGTAATATGTTGTTTTAAAAATAACAAATCACAACCTACAACAATGGGCAAAGTTAAACACACAACATAGATATACATAACAATATGTTCTAGCCATTTACTCAAAACTGGACATTAATATCATGACAGTCAAATAAAGTTCAGCAATACCTTCAGTCATGTATTTTGTAGTTTTAACCAAAATGGGCCTTGCTGATATAAACTTTTCAAAAGGTAGGACACACAACTCATACTAGGATTTATCATAATGAAAAGGCAAAACCCGTTTGTAAATGGATAGAATTTTATTAAGAAAGAGTTGCAACAAAGCCATCACAAAAGTAATTGTCTTTGTAGATTAAAGAAGTGAACTCATGTAGAATATATCTAAATAAGGTCTCTTTACTGCATAACAGAATGAATAAACTTCTTAAATTTTTAATTACATAATGGAAAACAGAATAATCCACTCATTGCAACACAAAATTTAAAGAAATGTGATGAAACTCAAGTATGGAATGCAATAACCTAATTTACATGTCCAATACTGTTCCAATCATTTCTCAATTAATATATAAATTAAGATTGTCATGATACTGGTATTTGTGAATATGAAAAGTAAGCAAAGACCTCATGCTAAATGCATCAATGAAGGCACATATTTTATAGAAAAAACTCAACCAAAAAAAACATAAAATGAACAAAGTCTAGCAGAAAACAAAACTAATGATTAATAATCATATGAACTGCCTTGCAGAATGACTCTAAAAGTTTTATATCATAATTGCAGTTTAGAAATTGAAGAAAAAGGGTCTGGTTTTGATAGATATAAGGATCTATTGGTATGCTTAATTTTTTCTTGGAATGGCTAATTTCTCTATTCATAAGACTGACTGATAAAAGAACTAAAAAAATAAGGATGAAAGTGGTATCATCCTGAAAGTTGCTTAGTTGGTTTAATGCTTTTCGACAGCACTTACAACATCAGCTGTATAATGCAGAGGAAATGGCAGCTAAGTGCCTTTCCCAAGGACACACCAAAACAGGTGACCTGGATGGCCTGGCGAGTTGTGAAATCATTACCTCAGAATTACAAAAGTCTGAAGCTCTACTCACTAACCTACTTTGGTTGCCTTATTATCTAACACTTCCATCATGCTGGAAGTCTATTATCAATGCCATTTTCATTTAGGATCAAACGGACATCACACTGCAGGAAGTCTTTTAGTGAAACCAATACCAATATGATAACCTGTGCAAGAAAAAGTAGCCATAACAAGATTTCCAAATGTCTGCCTTAGTAGCCATATTGTTGGTGTGACTGATTCATGACCAATTACATATCAAGTCTTTTAGTGATAAATATATGCTGTGAAAATGGAAAAAGTAGCAATAAAAGATTTTCAAGATGGCTGCCATGATGACTAAATTGGATGTCACCATTTTCATTCAAGACCAAATGGACATCATAATAACTCTTTCAGTGAAAATCCCTTGCTTGTCGATATAGCCATTTGTTCAGGAGAAGTAATTATAACAAGACTTTGGATTTACACCATTTTCATTTAGGGAAAACCTAGATCAACATGAACATCCATCCATTCATGAAGAGTATTGATAAAATGATTTTCAAGATGGTCACCACAATGGCCATAATTGATCTCTAAAGGGCAACATTTTCATTTGGGAACGCCTAAACCTTGGGAAGAATACGTCTAATAACATTTCATGACAATACTTCCAGTAATTTGCAGGTGACAGTGATAATAAAACTGCCAACTGGAGGACAACATACCACTGCATAAGCTTTTCTGGTCTATAAAAAGTCAAGCTAAACTGGAAAGGTGCCTGTACTGTGCTTTAATTTTCTGTCGTCAATCCTGAGCACATTCCATAAATCCGACAATACAAAATGATGTTAAAAAGATGCAGTATAAAACAGGATCAAATAAAAGAAATATTAAAAGGCTAAACTTATTTTTTTGAGCAATTACTTTTGGGAACTGTTTTGTTTTTCATGCTCTTTTTATGACAAGAGGGTTTAAAACACAAAGTTATGCCAACGTAAAAATAAATTTGTGAAAATATTTTATAAAACACATTTAAAGACCAATTTGTAATTAGCAGATTCTGCATTTTGTTTGCAACAAATAATCAATGCATAAATCTTTGCAAGCTACAATGTTATGCAGTAAAACTGTCCATTTTATAAATAATAAAATAGCAGAAAATTACTAACAGTTGGAGCAAGAAATTAGTATGTTAAGCAGCTTCAATATTAACCCATGTTTAACTCAGAACTGACTGATTACAGTATATTGTACCAGCAGATTAAAATCTCAGCTGTTTTAGCTGGACAAAATTTATATGATAGCAAAGATAGAGCATCAATAGCTGTTGAGGTGGAAATCTTGTAGCTTTCTTTTAAAGATGGTGACCATGGCCTGCATATTTAGCCTGTCCCAAGTTTTTGGTAAACTGGTATTGTACGATCAAGATGTACCCATTTATCAAGTCACACAACTCTGCACCCCAATGCACTTGAAAATATGAAACTTTAAGACTGAGATAAATTCACGGTTTGGCTGAAGCAATGTATATACAGATGCCCATGTATTTGCTTCGTCAAGTTTACAGCAAGCTGGGCTCAACATGTTTTGTCAAATTGTACTTATATAAAAATACATTTTCAGATCTTCATTACACTTTAACCAAAGCAATTCATCTCGTTAACTCTATACAGTTGTGGAAGAGGTAAGAAAGAGATACACTAATATCAGTACTGAAGATATGTATAAAATAAACCATTGTGTACTGGAATTCTTAATGATCATTTGCATTATAGGAGAGATAATGGGTAGACATATATATTAATATAAAATATTACAATTCACAGCAGTATGTTAGATCACAGGATATATAGTAAAGATTTTGTGCAAAAAAATAATATACTCTAGACTTTTAAGAAACAGATCATTACACAGGAACAAGATGTGTGCTATCACATTGATTAGAAAAAATTTGTGATACGCTGATTAGAAAACTTTTCCTCAAGTCAAGAATTGGAAAAATCCAAGATGGCTGACATCACCCTGTAGAGGACTACATGCGGTTGTAGCGGCCCAGCTGCTGGCGACAGTTGGGGCACTGATGGACACAATCCTTACATGCATCAATGCAGAAAGGGATCAAGCAACAGCCCAGCCAGAAACTGAAAACAACCGAAACAACAGAACATGCTTTACATCACAGAAAATCAGGGCATTTCCCACCCAAATCTCCATATACAAAGAAGTTAATACACTGCCCCCTCCCAGCTCCCAGATCAGAATTCCTGCTGTTTGTTTCACTGGTATGGCCAAGTGGGCCTACGACTATTTATCTGGCCTGATAAGTACCTAATGGGCAAAGACAAGTGAAACTAGCCAATAAATCTTGGTCGGTCAAATGCTTTTCATTAAAAAAATTTTCAATGCTACTAATGCACATGTTATCGAAAAAACTGTCTCAAGTTTCTCTACTTTTTGGTATATTCATCCAGTTTTAATTGCACATCAGCATCATCTGCTCATTACGGAGAGGCCCCAGTCAGAATACATTCTCTCAAAAATTATCAAATTCTGTTGAACATTTTCTTTTAAATAAAGTTGCTTTTAAAGCCCTCTATGTCAGGATGTTTCCTATTATTCTGTTGAGAGGTTTGAGAAGCTCAAGTTTTTCCATTTTAGTTGGGGTGGCGATATCTGATGGCAGATTGGCATCGTGACACCTGAAAGCTCTTCATTTCAGGATGAGACCTGCAAACTTTGCTTGAAAATGGTGCAAATGATAAAAAAAAGGTTTGATGGATTTTGTTCCTTTTTGTAAAAACAATCATTAAACAATTCATATAAAATAATTGTTCATTTTTTTATGTCACTTTTGGCACATTTAAATGCTTTTGTGGGTCTTGGTGTCTAGTTTCCACAAATCCTTCAAGGGCATGTCCTGACTGAAACAGGGTTAGAGCTAGGGTCTAATACAGAGTAGTAACAATGTTACAAAATGTAGGTCAGCTTGTGGTAGCTGGCCTCTCAAGTGGAGTCAACATAATGGAATTATATGACAATTATGGGTTCAAAGAAACCATCAAATACTGAATTTTGTTCCAATTTGTAAATGTCCCTGTATGATTTTAAAGGAACAGATTTGTAAAATTTCATTACTCCTATTATGCATGTGTTGGAGGTAAAAATTAAAAAAGTCAAACCCATTACATGACAGTAATGAAAAGGAACTAAGTCTAAAGACACAACCAACTGTAATATCGTATTTATAATTGTTTGCTCCCCTCCCCAAGGCACAACCTTTCGTATCAGTCAATACACAGTATACACATGCAATAATTTTAATAAATAATAAAGTAGCAAACTAATAAAGCTTCCATGCCAAAAGGTTGTTTTAGTAGATGTGCATCATCTGCTTGTCATAACATACCATGATACATGGGTGATGATACAATGATACTGCAATATGTATCAAACAGCTGTTAATACAATCTATATGGTTAAAATGGAGTGACAATACTATCTATCATGATCAAGACTCCTACAATGACCACTTGTCTCTGCATTCAATACTGATGTGACTGTGTTGCACTAGAACCTAAAATGTTTCAAGACAGGAACTTTAGTAACAGCTACACTAGGTTATGGACTTGGTTCCTAAATGATGCACTTAGGAACAAATGCTCTGAATGTTTCAATTTTGGTACAAACATCCATTTAAAAAAATTGCAAATTTTTTTCTTCAAATTTTCAGCAACAAAATCATGTCAATATTATCTAACTGAAATTTTTTCTTTAACTGCTGCAAATAATGATGTACTGCCTGGACTAAAAATGGCCTTTATACCACATCATCTCAGTGATGGCTAAATATGTAAAATGATGATATATATAGGTCTACAAAACTGCTATGCATCGATTATATCCCAAGGTTTGAACTCTCAGCTTTGAGAAGTGTAGAAGGAACATGCTTCAAGTGAATAAACCTAAAAGTTGGACAGGATCACACAATTAACAACAGAATTTGAGTATATAAAAGAGGTCTAAATTAGACAATTCATTTTCCCTATGGCTTTGACAGTGAACATGTTTCTGAATAGGCATTACATTGGTCTGTTAAATTCATGACTATTTTTGACACTCGCAAGGCCTCACATCTATGAAGATCTAATCAAGCCAATGGAAAATCTTGTCCTAAATGGTATTTTATTTCTTTTTAAATTTAAGCACTACAACAGAATCTTTCCATTCCTGTTTCATCTGACAAGATTTAGCTGCACAAGTGCCTTTACTTCACCAGCAATTTGCAGTACATTTACTGCTTTCTTCTCACTCTAACCCTACTTCCTGCAGTAGCAGCCGCCTTATGTTGCAATAGAGACCACAGTAGATTATAAGACCTGTTAAAACATACCACTTTCATGACCCCTTCCGAAGTCCAACAAATGTAACAAGAGAACCATATGCCCACTTAGTGTTTAATATACTCCTTGTAGATAAATTCAATTTCTGTGTAGGAACAACTTTTCTTCTTCAGTAACAGTGTTCTTAATATTTGACATTTAAATCAACAGGCTTCTTTCCATACTCAAGTGCATGCCAGCCACAAAAAGTTAGGTAATGCTGATGGTAGAACTTCAGTTCTAGTGCAAAACTATTATTCTTCTTTCAGCCAGTGACCTTGACCTCTAACCCTGAATTCTTCCCTATCCCAAAGTATAAGCTATCCACAAAGTTTGGTAACTGTACATGGTGGAGAACTAAGTTATTGCATAGAAATGAAATTAGTAACAAACAGATGGACAGATAGATAGAAGGTCAAAATCATAATATAATATGCTCCAATTTATGGCTGGCATTCAAAAATCATATCGGAGACTTAAGTCAAGACCCAAATAAGCAACATATAATTTAAATGAGAAAGTTTTGTATCTGTATAAGTCAGTAGGTAATTACTGTAAATTTTCAAACAGTCACAGTGACTTTGACCTTCAAGCTTTTGACAAGGATTCTTCCCTGCCCTAATTGCAACAATCCACAAAGTTTGTAAACTATATGGTGGAGAACTCAAGTTATGGTGCAGTAACAGAACTGGTAACAGAGACATCAGTTCATAGTATGTTCCAATGTATGTTGGGCATAGAAAAACATACTAGTACAGTCTGGTCCAAAGCGGTTAACACTCACAGAAAAAAACAGATGGTCTAGTCTGGTCTGAAGGGGTCAGTGGATTCCAGAAATTCAAGATAAATCATGTCTTCTTTTCAAGAACAGTACTGAATGAGTGTTGAAACAATCCCTGATATTCTTGTGCTATAAGATTTTCAAATTAGCCTCAGTGGCAGCCATACTGAATGTAAGATTGGCAACATTTTCATTTTGACAAACTGGACACCATTAGAAGACTTTTGGTAAAAATTCCATGCTAATATGACCAACCATGCTGGAGAACTGGTGTTAAGATTTTGAACATGATCACTGTGGGAGTCATATTAGATGTCTGCAGGGTACTATTTTCATTTAGGACAAACTAGATATCATAAGTCTTTTGGTGAAAAGCCAATATCAATGTGACCATCAATTCCAGAATGAGTAACAACAACTAAATATGACTACCAAGCTGACAATACTGGATGTCAGATCAGCATCAGACAATGTCACAAAACATAAGAATTCAGGTGAAAATCCCATGTCAATATAACATTCCATATAGTAGCAGCAAAAGGATGATTTCAAGATAGCTTTCAAGGCAGCCATATTTGAGATCAGATCTGCAGCAGTTTCATTCATGACAAATTAGATATCATAATTAGTCTTCTACCGTATACTGATTTTAAACCTAGTATCAGAAAGTCCTTACGGCAGAAGTGGCAGGCATCATGGAATGATGCTGTAAATAACAAACTTCATGCAATCAAGCCAACTCTAGAAGAATGGACACCTTCCTACAGAACCATTCGTAGGGAGGAGATAGTCATTGCAAGAATCCGAATTGGTCATACTTATATCACCCACTCCCACATACTAAAAGGTGAAGACCCACCAGAGTGCGTTTCTTGCAATGAACCATTCACTGTCAAGCACTTTATGATAGAGTGCTTTGACCTGAAACCTACACGCGATCGTTATTACAGTCAAACCCGGTTATCTCGATTACGTCGGGGGTGTAAAAAAATCGTCGACATAACCGAGTCCCGAGATATCCGGGTTCATAAAAACCGGTAATTTTAAAAATGTCCTTGAGCATTACTCCTGTCTCTTGCTGGTGTTTACTGGAATCCCCTCCCACTGCATGTTACAATAAAATAAACAAAACGCTTAATTGATAATAAAATGAAATGAACTAACCTGGTGTTGTTATCATTTATTCCTTTTTTATCATCATAAGTAATTTATTAAAGAAAAAATATATCTATGAACTCCTTATATCACATGTAGCGTATGCATCCATTACTGTAGTGTGCATCACTTATGTCAGATAACTTACGACGCATTTTTATAATTGATGTGAATATTGAAAAACAAATCATGTTTGGTTGTACTCAGAGGTTTGAATATGTTATCAGATTGAAAAATGGATCAAAGAAAATCACAAACGAGAGAGTGAGAGAGAAACATCCACCGATTGCTTTCAGGCACCCGCCATTCACGCATAACGCGGTGTTAGGTGCAAAATAACCAAGATTGTATTATATCCAGGTTAATATATGACAGTATCTCGCAGATAAAGATCAATAAATGTTTTTGAAAATACATGTACATGTACATGTACATTGACTGTGAGTGCAAATGACACTCCTTTCGCTAGCATGGGTTACAAAGAGTATTTATTAAAGCAAGTTAATGTTGAGTAGACTACTTACCCCGCAGGCATCAATGCAAGTTTGTATCAATTATGATTCCAGATGGCAAATAAATAGATGCGCGGGTGGTGAATAAACACATCCGGTAGCGAGCATGATATATTCTTAATAAACTAATCGATTAAGCTACTCTTACGAACCAAAAATAGAAAGAATATGAAATAAACATGTGACTACTGCTGTAACGGACCAAAATTGTGCCTGAAAATCGATCGCTTTTGCTGACTATTTCTTGTACAATTTCTGTGAGATTGACGTTAAAAAGTTGCATTTCGTCGAATTAAGCGGGTCCACATGTTACTTCGGACTGAAACTTATGCCCGACATAACCGGGTTATCGACTTAACAGAGGTCGAGATAAGCGGGTAAAAAATAGCATAACAAAGAAGAATTTTTTCGGGACCAGACCAAAACGCTCGACATAAGCGGGTTGTCGAGATAACCGAGGTCGAGATAAGTGGGTTTGACTGTACATTGTGCATGACATGAAAGAACTTTTTGATACTATAAACATCACTCATATTATAGAGTTCCTGAAAGCCGTAAATATTTACTCTAAACTCTGACTTTTATGCTATCACCTTGTGCAGTTTTATAAAATATATATACCGTCCCATTTTAATACCTTTTCATCTTTTTTCATTAACATAGAACATTTACATCTCCCGTTGATCGGGAAGCTTTATTTTGCACCGTTACCATCTTACCGTTTTTAATTTCAACCATTTGTTCTTTTATATCGCTGGTCAATATAGGACCCTTTATAATTTTTTAAAAGATTATACAAATAACATTTTGTTTGGCGCTAAATAGCCTAACAGTGCTGATGCACCGTTAAAAATAAAATCAATCAATCAATCAAAATCAATCAATAGTCTTCTGTTGACCCCCCCCAGTCAAAAAGATTTTCTTTTGGAAGGAATAGCAATAACAAGATTTTCAAGATTGCTGCCATGATTCCCCCTTTTGGATGACAAATTGGCATCATTTTTATTCAGAATCATCATAAGAAGTCTTTTAGTGAAAATCCCATGCTGATATGGTTGTAAAATTGGTCAGAAATGTTTAGGATTATCAGATTTAAAGCATATAGGAAATTTACTGGAAAACTAATTTTACAAACCATTCAATCACTAAGCAGTCACTTTGGAATAGCTATAAATTATGAATGCAACATCCATAACGGTTGTGTTGAAATATGAAAGGAAATATGACTTGATAAAATAACAGCATTGATACATGTGTATGTACCCTGACAGAAATGTTTTAGCCACTGATGAAATCAGCCATGTGTGCAGCCACGTGCATTAATGTCCTGGTAACTTTAACTTATGTAAAATTACCACTAAGACAGAAGTAAACTTTTTTGCTTCTTTCTTGTGCAAGAAGTTTTTCAGTGTTCAAGTTTATGATATGTCCTACCTTTAATGGTGGGCACATCATGCACATCATAAAGTTATCTCTGCACCCCTGACTCTTCCAGAATTACATTTCAATGCAAACTGAACACTTTGTTAATTTTATATCAACAAAAATGGCATCGACATTAATATATTGGATCTGCATGCACATTACCCATGGGGATTAAAAACTGCATTACTGGAAGCTGTTTACCCAACAAGGCAAACTGAGTACTCTGAAAAATCCTCTCTCTTTTTCTGCTTTTATTATTACAGTAATTAAATAAAAAAGACATAAGCAACAGGGAATCCAAACCTGAAACAGAAGACATGCATATAATTTAAGAAAATCATAACATTCCAAATTTTTGCAATAAAATTAGGATTGCAAAGATGGCTTCTTTTTGTGTAACACCTTCTTAACCTTCTTAAAAACTTGTTTATTCTAAAACTTAAATAAGTATATGATCATGACTTACCCGACTACAGCAATGACAAAGCAGGCAACCCAAGTAAGGGTTCCAGTCTCGTAGAATGTGGTAGTCACAATGTCAGCACGACAATGGGGGCACTGCATGCGCACAGGGCTTTCTCTGAAGTGCTGTATCAAAGTCACAGCTGGTTGTGCCACAACCACAGTTGTGTTTGCCCCAAGTGTTACACCTGGGGGATTGTATTGGGCTAGCAAAAAGAACACCTGAATGCTTAGTATACTACAAGATCAAGATAAATAGTGAAAAAAAATACCCAAATTGGTTTATCACATACCAGCCATGCAGTAAATATTATTAATACATGTAATTTCTTTCTTTTTATTATATATAAAAGCCAATCTCATTGCTTGGACACTTGGATACACAAACATATAGTACCTGTTTAACTGATGTACAGTTTGTGTCAAAGGACCCGATTTATTTTCCAGAAACCATTTTTCTTCTTAGACTTTGACATTTGATGTGTTAAACCTAAGATCAATAGGTGTCTTCTGTTCCTCAAATGCAAGCCATCAACAAAGTTTAGTCAAGGCATGTGGTACCCAACTTCAGTAGTTCTGTGGAAATCACTTTTCCTTTTTTCAGTTCCTGTGACTTTGACATTGAAACTTTTGACCATGTCAAGTATAACTGCCTTCCAAGTTTCAAATATATGTAATCCACAACATTTGGTCACAGTAGGTAATAAAGACCTCAAGATATCATGTGGACCCCATCTTTTTAAACAGTCTGCATAACCTTGATTCATCTCTACCAAACCAATAGGTGTCAAATACAAGCCCTTTATAAAGTTTGGTCAAGGTATTTGGTATACAATAAATGTTATTCTGAGAAAACAGTTGTCTGTATTTCAAGACCCATGACCTTGACCTTTAACTTTTTTCCCAGCACAAAATCAATGGCTATCTTCCTTGTCCCAAGACAGCTACAACATTTGGGAATGGTATATGGCTGATAAGTAAAGTAATTGTGTAGACACAAAATACAGAACAGCACGATGCATACAAAAAAAAAATAAGATTAGAGTCAACTTAAAATTAGACTTATATATATTATATCTAATATCTTAAAATTATAGAATTATATATATTATATCTAATATCTTAAAATTATAGAATCATATATATTATATCTAAAAACTTAAAATTATATAATCATATATATATTATATCTAATATTTAATAATGTCCATGGAAATTTACACTCCATTATTCTGACATAATACCTTCATAAGTATGGAAAAAAGTAAATTATTCAAGTTCAAACTTATGAAAATTTTGCATATCTACCATGTGATTAGAACTGCTATACTGCAGAAGATGAATGTATGAATCATATGAAAGCATCCAAGGATCTACTGTTTGTTGCATCACGTTTTGTTTGTGTTCACTGTAACACTATATACACCAAAGCTAAAGAATGATGTTCAAGTTAAATATTTTCATCAAATACAAAATTTAACCACATTTAAATTTGCTTTTAATTCATCTGTGCCTTTTTCACTACCAAGGCCTTCAGCTTCTGAAAACTTTTGACCAGAGCAAAAATTAAAAAGATGATGCTATGTTAATTTGAACTATCATCTCCATACATGCATGAAATCAAGCCTTTTTGGACCAGAACGTTTTTAAAAAACCTCAGTTCCTATTTTCAAGAATGTCTAACTTATTTAGCCAATAAATAATAAATAGTTTGTTATGTTTGGCATGGAAATACTGTAATCATAAGTATGAACAGCACTGTATATCTAACCCTTGTAAACACAAACATATTTTGTGATGCCAAAGGCATTCTCAAATGGCACCTAATATAATATAAAACACATCTGTAATAAACTACAAACAATAAATAAAATGCAAAATGGTGTTTCCCTTTACGTACATACAAATGCTGTTTCCAGAGGCATTTGAAACAAAATTATTTTGCCAGTGTTGTTGCTACATCAAACTAAGATCCCATAACAACTTTGAAATGTAAAGTACCAGCACTGGATAAATAATTGGTAAAAGAGGAAAGTGATTACTGTTTAAATTCTGGCATATATGTCTTGGTCAAGCACAGTATTCATGAAAACAAATCCTGTAAATTTATAAAAATTGGCACAATTCTTTGTGAAATGTCTGTCCTTCATAACTGTTAAATCTGAAAAATTATGAATCTAATACAAAAATATTCTAATTGAAGAACATAAGTCAAATGTTCAAAATAAATTAAAACCATTGTTAAACTGCAGGAATGATCTAAATGAATGCTGAAATTGAACATGTTAATGAAAATCATATCATTACATGATGCAGTTCATTTCTAATGGTTAATACCAACCTTAAAAACATACTGCAAAATTTAATAAGTAAATCAAAGTATGATATCATGTACATATCTGAATATGAAATATGCATAAGTAAAATGCTGTTGAACAAGTATTATGAAGCATTTTTTAACATTAAAAAAAGCAAACACTGCAAGTCTGAAAATACCTTTGTGTCAATACAGGCGTCAAGAACTCCATTAAATTTCAATGCAAATAGACACACAAAAAAACGACGACGAACACCTTCACAGAAAGTCTTACACCAAATGATGGACATAAACATGGCGGGGACATACACATCTTATGCTAAGGATAGACACCCATGTTTTAGCTACAGTGCTGTCCTCAAATTTGTTACAGGGTATTGTTTATCTAATTTCTGCTAGATTTTTATTTTTAGGCATCTAGCACCAATGCAGAATTCTGCAGTAATATACTGATAGAACAGCATAATATGACAGACAAATCCATTACTCCCTCACGAACTGACCCATCATTATATAGTCATGAATCCCACTTTTTATTGCAGTGATATCATATGTGAAATGTACTTCATTAAGTGGTATACTCTTTGACCCCCATGGACAGCAAGATTGCAAGTGGGTACTGTACTAGCAAGTAGTGGACAGCATATCTTTTAAACAAAAACATGGTAACTGACTTCATTCTGCAGGAGAAAAAAAACTGCACTGAAAAATATTGGAAATTCAATATAATTCTGAATTATTGGAAGGACTATTAGCATTCCTGGCCAAACTCTAATGACTATGTTTATCACCTGAAGAAATTAAAGGTTAAGGCTCTTAGTCAGTCAATCCAAAGCCATGCAATATGAAGAGATGTTTGTATTAACAATCACATTACCTATAACAAAATGAGATTCTTATGCTATGCACAAATCAGTATTACTGCAAAATGACCTAGTTTTTTCTTCTTCATTTTTAAAAAAAAAAAAACACTTCCTGTTGATTAGATAACTTGCCACTTTGTCCAATATATAAAGTTTTGGGGTTTCTGGTTCTGAAACAGTTTACAATTTAATATAAAAAGTAATTATTCCACTGATCCTGAAAATAAAATGTTTCAATAAATTACCTGAAGTGCTCGTAACAAAGTACAAATAGTAATAGATTGGAGAATCCAACTGTTGAGAATACAGATAGCTAGGAAGGCTGAGGTAATACTAGATTAAACAGGTTCTGGTAACACTAGATTAAAGAGGTTCAGGTAATATTACATTAAAGAGGTTCAAGTAATACTACATTAAACAGGTTCAGGTAATACTATGTTAAAGAGGTTCAGGTAATACTACATTCAACAGGTTCAGGTAATACTACATTAAACAGGTTTGGGTAATACTACATTAAACAGGTTTAGGTAATATTACATTAAACAGGTTCAAGTAATACTACATTAAACAGGTTCAGGTAATTCAGGTAATACTAGATTAAATAGGTTCAGGTAATACTACATTAAACAGGTTCAAGTAATACTACATTAAACAGGTTCAGGTAATACTACATTAAACAGGTTCAGGTAATACTAGATTAAAGAGGTTCAGGTAATACTACATTCAACAGGTTCAGGTAATATTACATTAAACAGGTTCAGGTAATACTATGTTAAAGATGTTCAGGTAATACTACATTCAACAGGTTCAGGCAATACTACATTAAACAGGTTTGGGTAATAGTATATTAAACAGGATCAAAGTAATGAACTTAAATTGCACTTCTATATGTTGATAATCAGAGTACTTGTTATGATCATAAACAAACACCAATATCTCTCTAAATACACATAATTTTAATGACAAATGTCCTTAGTCCATTTTTCTCTATCTCTTAGCAGAGAAAACACAAACATATCTTAATAACAGTGAACAGGCATCGTGTCATTAGCTTTGGAGGGATCAGTATTGATATGGGAATTTTTTGACACTATCATGATATATTTTTGTTAAGTTATATCAACGTAAATAAATGCAATCTTACAGTTTCAGTCCCCCAAGTGTTTTTTTAAAGATTGAACAGTCACTGCTACAAGTACTGACTGATGATTATTGTTTTAATATTTAGAAACATGACTGACCTACATGTGATGATTGTGATCAACAATCAAATCAATAAACCTGACCAAGAAAGGTCCGATAAGTTGCTACCAGGTAGAAATAATGTGCCAACTTTCCAGAGTTTTGGGGTTTTTCTAAGACTCCATAAGCATATTCAATGTGATCCAAAATAAGTGACATGGTACAAGTTGAGAATAAGTAATGTGCTCATAAAAGCTTATAGAAAAAATAGAAGAAAATGACATTTCCAAAGATAAAATAACTGGTAGACTTTTTACTTATATATCATGACCATACATATATAGCACATGCTCCAATAATCACAACCACTGTCATAAAATGAAACAGAAATCCACAAAGCTTCTACCTTTCAAATGTATTGGACAGTGGACTACAGCGACTTGTAGTTGTTGACTTTACTGATATCAACAGATAACTGGACAGTTTGAAGGTGATGCAAATGTTGTCAGTATTCATCTCTTTGTGCTCAGTTGAGACTTGATGGTACTGTTGTTCAAACCCTCCCAAAGTTCCTGCTGAATTTTTCTCGGCAGTTAAGCTGACCCTTCTGCATCTGCCCTGCTGAAGGGTGGTTTTACTTTGTCGAAAGTTGTATACCCCAGAATGACTAAATTCTGATATGGTGTTTGCAGTATGTGCAAAATATATAATCCTTCCCCCATGCAGATGTGCTTCACAATGTCAAACTCTGTGAACCAGGAGTTCTGAAATTTAGTTTTTCTGGGTTTTGCTTGCTTCAATGTGACTGATATTCTACAGGAACAAATGAATTTAATGGAATTCAGGATAAGACAATTTTTTAAACTTCCTTTTAACTGCCAAGTGTTGAAACCATCTTGGACATTCTTCAGCAATAACAAGATTTTCAAATCAGTTGCTGTGGTAGACAAACTGGATGTCAGATTAGCACCATTTCTATTAAGTACCAACCAGACATCATAAAAGTATTTTGATGATTCAAGCACAATGTTGATATGACCAGCCATCTAGGCAGAGTAGTGTCAAGAATTTCAAGATGGCCATTGAGTCAGTCATATCAAAAGTTGGATCAGCACTATTTTCATTTATGATCAACTAGACATCGTGTCAAGTCTTCCAGTGAAAACCCCATTTATTAAGGAGAGATAATCACAAGGAGAAGTGAACACCAGTTTGTCCCCATTTTCATTTAGGACTAACTACACATCATTAGATGTCTTTCAGTGAAAACCTCATGATGATATGATCAGCTATCAGGAGGAGTAGTAATAACAAGATTTTCACGATGATCGCTGTAGTGACAATACTGAATATCTGAGTGGCACAAGTTTCATTCAGACTAACTAGACAGTGGGATGAATGTGTGTATTATGCATGCAAAATTTCATGCCAATCCTCCAAACAGTTTAGTGGAAGTACCGGTAACAAACTTTGTGCTCATGGGTGGACAATGGATAACATCCCATCCCATCAGCTCTTCTGGTCTATGAGCAGTTGAGCTAACAATGGTTTATCCACTATTATCAAGGCAAGGAAGTTTAATATAAGTTATTTCTTCAACAAGTCATCTCTGATTTACCTAACTTAAAATTAATTGGGTTGTTCCACTCGTACTTTACCTATGCAAATTAGCCTAACAGTCACCATATCTATTGTTAGGAAATTAAATAATCTGTGGAATGATGGTTGTTTGTCTCTGACAACCATTATCCTTCAAATGCTACATGACAACTGTATAAACTGCCTGGTCATTGCCGATTTTCCATAAACATTAAGTATGAAGATATTCACATCATACCTGTTTGTTCTTTAACAGGTTACATGCATTTGTTTTACTCTAGTCTGCAAAATAATGGATTTTCCAACAAAGTCATTTTTGAAAATACAGTGAATTATTAATTTTTTCTGTTTTCCAACTGAAACATTTTTTTTAAAGACAGCAATAAATATACACTGGTAAGCAAAGAATATTACAACAATGTTGTCAATTGTTTGGTCAAGCAGAACATGTTGCCCTCTCAAGCAAAAGAGGAAGGATTGAATCCCAGTATGAACTTTATTTTTTCTCTCTTAAAGTATATCTTTTCTTATCTTGAATCAATGGGAGAAAATTATGTTGCTACTCATATTTTCTGTGTGAAGGTACACAACACACCATGAATAGTAAACAGCCGATGTTACTGTAAGAAATATGCTTCTTGACTCGGTTAAACATTGTAACTAGCTAGCACATCTAAACTTCAAACAAAAAGAAAATTCACTTTTTTGGAGTGAGAAAAGCATATATTTTATCTCATGGGTGAAATATATGCCTTATTCACTTGATAAAGCAAATGACTTCTATACATCAATGTGAAGAATGGTCTCTCCATTTTGTCTTCAAAAGATTAAATGGCAATGGTATTTTAATAAATGGCAGGTATCAGAAATAAAAAAGAGGTGGAGGTTCTGTCTATAAACCTAGAATGTATCTGTAAATCCAGGCAGAATCTACACAATTTATGAAAGGCTCTTGATTATAAAATTAAAGAAATAAATCTACAAAGCACACTTAGGAATGAATATTATTTTTAATACAAGGCATCAACACCACAGCAGTAAAACAAACAAACAAGAAAACATGAAAACACACCCATATCTCAACAAAATTTGTTATGAGGATCTGAATAATAAATGTGAGTGTGATCTGTGTATCAGTTTCATAAGGTTCTACATATTAAGGTGACAGATTTAACTATTAAGGTGCAGAAGGTCTGGATGTTATGGGTGATACAGATCCGAGTATTTGAGTGAGGTCAACAGTCCTAAGTTGACACATGACAAGTAAATTTGAAGAACACTTTCAGATATAAAGATTTCCCTTAAAAACACAATTTTTGTTGTTTCCATTAAATTTGTATTTTTTTAAAAATCTTTCAGTGATTTTAATGTCAATCACTTCTTTAAGATTTGCAACAGTACATAAGAAACAATTTTGTAAATTGAATTAAAAAACCCTTCTAATATATTTTTCATATTTAAGGTGTTACCTGCATAATAAATTTAAGATGCATTCTTTGTTCTATAGTAATACAAAGTTCATGTCTGACATAATATATAAATGATACTCAAATTCTGTAAATTAAAGATATTTAAATATGAACCAGCATGAATATTTTGTGTAACACCTACAAATATTATGGATAAGAGAAACAATCCCTACTACATTCAAACTCCTGAAAAGGATTTATTCTATTCTGTATATGTATTCAAATGAAACTTGAAAAATAATTGTCTGTGCACAACAAAAAACTACCAAAAGTACATCCAGTAGACTCACCTGGCTGGCCATACTGTGGATAAGCTATATTAACAAAAACAGCAAGCAAGTAAACACACTGTGTAGGAAAGAATGAAGATGGCTAACCTTGATAAATATAGTGTTTTAAAACTGAATCTGGGCTATACAAATATCGTGTCTTTCCAAGATTTAAAATCTTCATAGCAGACTATAACTTTCAAAAAAATATTCTCAATTCTGGTCACAAATGATCAACAATAATATAGCTTGTTACATACTCATTTTGTTCTACCTGAATTCATTTGTCAAGACTGTTGTACTTCTCCATTACATCATATTGCACAATAAGCCATCAAGTTGTGGTTTATACTTGGTTGTATATTTGTTTATTTTGTTTTTACATACAGTTGTCTATTCCCTTCAAATCAGTATAAATGAAACTGGTTTTGAGCTGTGAAATACAGCAGATGATGTTTGCACCTGCCAACCTATCTCAAGTGTAAACCTTGTATAAACAGTCATCGAGGTTATAGGAGTAATTACTAAAATTGAGACTACTCACTGGCCACCATCTGCCTTATAGATATCTGATAGTAGATCAGCATCATTTGTATAGAATTTGAGGCCAATTCTGTTAAATAGTTTCTGAGGAGATGTCATCTGAATGTGATTTTTTGTTGTCAGTATCAGCAGCCATAGCACCGACAAATGGCAGATTGGCAATATTTGTATAAATCCTAAATGCCTTTATGACAAAATGTTCTAAACAATTTTCATAAATTTATATTAAAAAAGTTCATGGGTTTAAATAATTTAAAATAATAAACTATTTAATTCAATTTATTAAATTTATCATAAATATCACAAATTGACCCATTTACACTTACCATGATTAAACATTTTCAGAAATCTGCTCAGCATTCATTTTTTCTATTGGAAATATGAACTATTACGGCAAAATGTCAAGCTTAGAGTAGCATAACACTAGACTTGTTCAAACATTTAAAAAATCCAATTGTCAAATAGAAAGGGTTCAGCATCCTTTTCACCTCTCATCACATTTAGAAACCTGACACACAATCCTCAGTTTGTTTTTTTAATTGCACTTCGTGTCATTTTTAAACCTGAAACATATGATGTTCAAGTGTTGTAGGTACTGCACAAGTTGTTGCTGGCAAATTTCTGTTTGATTCTGGCCCAACAATTTTTTAAAAAATCGATACTTAATTGTCTTGATCTAGGACATTTGGTAAACCCATAGAGTAGATATTCAGTTTAATCCAAACTGGAGGAGAAACAAATACTTGATTGACAAAGATTAAGCTTGGACTGATTTCCAACAAAGTGGTTGCTAACTTTGTCTTTTCGAATGATGTTATAACACCTGTCTCTATCAAACAATTTACCTCAACTTGCAGCAGTGCAACTGTGTAATGCTTTTCAAACTCTTCACAGATTAAACAGCACATTGTATTAAATTTATGGCAACAATGAGAAAATACTTAAGGTCTGATTGGGTAACATAGGACAGATCCACAGTTAGAAGAAATTAATCCTAAACTGGATCATAAAGGTTTTTTTAGCTTCAGAAACATGCCACAATGAACAATAGATTGTGTAAGTTTGAAATGCCCAAACTAAGATGTTTTCTGTTAAACCTGGTTGATGCATTTGAGTTAATAGAAAAAGTCATTAAAAGATATTTTTTTCCTTCATTTCTTTGTACTAATGGTAGCCATACAGGATGGTGATCAGCATTACATACTTGTAAAAACAAAAAGATGCAAGAAGGCAGTAAAATTTAGTAAGATTCTCCTGAGGGGGTATCGGAGGAATCAAGATTTCTAAATGTTAAATACTGGTAACCATATAATAAAATGGAGGATTAATCTAAAAGGCCGTCATAACAGAATGGGCTGAAACTGTCCTGGTGAGAAGAGGCTATGGACAGCAAAAGCTGAAGCACAATGCACAAAGGATGTCCAACACAAAGTCATACCATGAACTCACTTGGCCCTATGAGCAAAACTTCACAGCAACCCTAGACAAGTTAAATAGTTAAAGTTAAAGATTCATAAAACTCTCAAGGAGCAAGATTTTTCATTTTTCAGATGTGAACTTCCATATATGCTGTTCTACTTTTGTGAATATAAAAATAAAAGGGTCTTTGACTTTACTTTTGATAGCTAACTATGCATATGTACTGTAAACAACTGGTCTCATTTCAGAAATAAATGCTCTGTGTCAATGCTTCAATTGACCTTACGCCAGAAGATAGATCGCTCCGCCTACCGAACACTTGACTTGACAACCTCTTAACCTCCGACAAACATTCTGTGAAAATGGCGGGCGTGATAACATTAAAAGATATACCAGACGATACTGGTGAACAATATTTGCCATATGAAACAACATTGAGACAGAGACAGAAAGCGAGAGCATTTATCCATCGCTTGCGCTTCTCTAAGTTATGTCGGTACGTGGAGAACTCGCCCCCACGTATCTGAAGAAGTCGCCATAAAGTGGTTGGAGAAGTTGCCCCAATTGGTTTGAGAAGTCATCCCAAAACTTGTCACACAAATAACCTTTTTATAACAGAATTAAGTCATCTTTTACGTGATTCATATTTATATTTTTATATATACATGATCACAAAAGAGATATTAATTAAATTAAAGCAATATCATAGTAATATTTATAAGGAAGAAATTAAGTCTGTATATAATCTAATGAATGACGACAGTATAGTGATTAAAAAGGATGATAAGTCAAGCACTATTATTATTATGAATCAAGATGGTTATGATAAAGAAGTTGAATGTCAATTAGAAATTAAATTAAAAAAATTAACATGCATTATGGAGATTGCTAAAAATAATAATTCCATATGTGAGGAATTTGATACTTTCCCTCTTAACATACGTACACCTCAATTCTACATATTACCCAAAACTCATACAAATCCTGACCATAATTTACCTTTAAATTTTCTATGACGACCTATTATATCAGGTTGTAATTCATATACTGAAAACCTATCCAAATTTATTGATAGTGTTTTACAACCTTTAATGAAATCACTTCCTTCATACATTAAAGATACAACTACTTTCATTAAAAAGTCAAAGTCTATTCCATATCTATCTGATAATTTCAATTCTGGTATCATTAGATGTAACATCACTATATACCAACATTCTGCATGCAGATGGTATTGAAGCGTGCAAATATTTTCTTGATAACAATCCTAATAATAGCACATTATCTAGCGAAGATATTTCTAAAATAATAAAAACTTATCTTGGAAAATAATTATTTTCAATTTAATAATACGAATTACATACAGATAATGGGTATTAATTAGACTCCTATATACTCTTCCCTTTCATGGGTGAATTAGAAAAGGATTTTATTCAAAACAAAAAGTTTAATCCATCTCTTTGGTTCAGATTTTTAGATGACATTTATGATCTAGAAGCATTCAACTGAAGAACTGAAAAAAAATTATTGATCGCCTAAATCATTTTTACCCGATGATTAAATTTACTTATACTGCATCTAGTATGCATGTTTCATTTTTAGATGTAAATGTAATAAAAAATACTGATAACACTATCTCTACAAATATTATTAAAATGCATCAAATGATTTGAAGAGCAGAGCAAAAGGGACAGATAACACTTATTTTTCGTTAAGTACAGAATCAGAGTTGATCAAATGGAAAAGTTGAAAAATTGCAAATGTTATAAATTTACCAAGTTATTAAGTTGAAGAAAAACAACAATAAATAAAGCCTTAACCATGTGGCGACATCTCAGAATTATTACATATGATCCTTAGGGCAACTTCTCCAGGCGAAGTGGGGCGACTTCTCCGAACCGTTGCAAAATTTGTTAAATATATACAATAGCCGAGTCGATATCAACAGAAGCAGCTTGTCAGAGGAAAATGGTGGACGTAAACAGTGCCTGGAGGTGTGTATAATAGCGTTCGCTGATTGGTCAATCGAGCAGAATGATTGACAACTGGCGATAAGTCAATTGGTTCCTTCTAGCTAGAAGACAGCAAAGTAAAAATAGATTTTTTATTTCTAAATCTCATCAACAAATCAACAATACTTAAACCTTTAAGCTACTACAGCTGTTGTGCAGTTTCACTACTGCTGAGTGCTATCATATCAGTTACTCAGACTACTGAGGCTGGTTGCTAGGCTGAATACTAGAGTATCATCAAGGCTGACTACAGAAACTGACAATGAAAACATGGTTACATTTATTTTCATTATTTCATTAGTTTTTGCTGGATTTTAGTGAAATAAAAAACAGCTTACCGTGTATAGTGTCTGTTATTCATTTATTTCCACTTTATATACTACTACATCCCATCATACAAGAAATCCCAGTCACGTAAACTGTTTTGAATCCCACAAAATAAATCTAATATTTACATATGTACATATAAAAACACGAATGAAATCCACACTCTAATTACAAAGTTGAGACTGGTACCTCTCAAAACAGTCATTATCCACACATAAATGATGATGTATATTCCAGTATATACCCACATCTCCGTGATGGTGGTTTCATACCATTTCAGGTCTTGCTTTTAGTCCCTCATTTTCATGGCATAATCGTTTGTTTCTTTCACAAGCTTTTCCACTATATATTCGGTGAAAAACTTTAAGAAAAAAAATCTTTCTCATTGCTTAGTGTTCCAAACTCAATTGTGGAACCAACACAAGAATCAAAATCATGGATCTCGAACACAGAGAGGTCTCACTCCATTGTGCAAGTGGGACTATGTCCTCCTCGTCATCTTATTCAAAGTCACTTACATCTGGTGTTAAAACGGGACTAACATCAATATCCAATCCATTTTCTAAGAATGATCCATTAAACTTTTCAATATTGCTTGCACTGAACCCTTCAAAGTCGCTCATATCTGAATCAGAATCCATCTTTGTTTATCTCAACTACACGTGTTTCGTAAAGTGCAGAAATGCCCTTAAAGGGTCTAAATTTAACCTCTCAGCTGTCAAACTTGTATCAAAATGTTGAGTAAATAGTCCTCTCATTGGTTATGATAATCAAATATAAGTAAACTTCTGTACTTTCAAACAATCAACGTTTAGTTAACATAGCGGTCACGTCTGCATAGATACGACACTGGGGTAGTAAACAAGGCTTATCGACACTGCATATATGCATCAGTGGGGTTCAGGAGCTATTTACAGGTGATGCTTAGATGCATCAGTCGTAGCTAAAGTGTTAATATCAGAGAGACAGTCTCTTTATCTAGTAATAAAATATTACATTTTCACCCAATAGTACCTTTCAAAAGAGGCCACACCCACTTTTTCACTACAGAGATGGCAGGGAGAGGAAAGGATCTACTCCTGGACAATAACTACTGGTAGCTCCAAAATCATGAAATGGCTAAAGATTGGATACAATTACCATTCACTGAAATAGGTTAATATGTACTGACGAAAATAGTTGAATATACTACAATCTGGGTCACAGTAATTAAAGAGATTTGTAATAAAAATTTTAAAAAAAAACCAAATCATAGCAGTATTATGTAGGTTTGTATGTTTCTTTTTAGATTACTATATGTAGGTGCATAGAAAAGTTCAGATGAAAGGCAGTAGTCTATCACGTAAATGTGTACCTGGTTGTCCATAAGCTGGGGCACCTGAAGTAAAGATAAAAATATACAAAATAAACAAATGAACAATCTGCAAAGTGTAATCAGAAGATGAGTCTTCCTATAAATGGACATGTATCCATTTCACAAATCTAAACATGTGATTTCCTTATCATAACAAAAACAAACAAGAGTTTCTAGATAGGAGTAATTTTTTCAACTGGCCAAATCAATTTCCAGGGATTCAAGATAAGACAATTTCTTCCTTATAAATACCAAGTGTTGAAACCATCAATTATAATTACATTCTTCAGCAACAAAAAGATTTTCAAATTTATTTGCTGTGGCGAACATACTAATGTCATACTGGCACCATTTCTGTTTTACAACCAAGACCTCTTGATCTGACAAAGAACTAAAAATAAATAAGCATTACAAACTCTCTGAATGTTTTTTTCTATAAAATGCCATTAAAGATACAAATTTGTTATAAAAATAAAAACCCAAAATTGTGGCAGTAATATGTAGGTTTGTATGTTTCTTTTTAGATTACTATATGTAGGTGCATAGAAAAGTTCAGATGAAAGGCAGTAGTCTATCACGTAAATGTGTACCTGGTTGTCCATAAGCTGGGACACCTGAAATAAAAATAAAAATATACAAAATAAACAAATGAACAATCTGCAAAGTGTAATCAGAAGATGTGTCGTCCTATAAATGTACCCAAGTCACAAAGTTCTAAACAACTGATTTCCTTATTATAACAAAAACAAGCAAGAGTCTCTAGATGGGAGTAATTTTCAACTGGCCAAAGCAATTTCCAGGAATTAAGACAAGACACTTTCTTCCTTATAACTACAGAACGGGGTCCACAAACATAGACCGCACTATAAGCGAGACGCGATTTACTGAGGGACTGCCAAAAATTGAAAAAATCACTTAGGAAAGAGTGGCATTAGGAAACTGGGCTGTTTATTGACTGAATCCTCATTTTACAGCCACGTCGATAATTTTTTATAACACGCTTTTTCTAATGAAGTTGTTCGTTGTTTTGTTTAAATAACATTTATTTTCAAAATCGTTTTAACTTGTTTCATCAACCATCACGTATATGCGAAAAAATCTGTGTAATATGTCACTGCCTTTCGTTTTCTTGATGAGTCTGGTTCCCATATTGGAGTTTAATATTATCCTGCCAAATCGCGAGTCCACAGAGCAGGGAACTAGACTAACTGTTGATACACCACCAAACAAGATCCATTTTCCCCCCTCAAAAACACTTGACATTTATTTTGCGAGACACCTGTCTACGTTGAAACTCAATTTTTGTATTGCTCAATTAGCACAATATTGATGTCATGGTTTCATTGGAATTAATAATGAAACTTCTTATCATCCTCGAGGATATCTCTAAGTGCCACTTCAAGAATTCTCTGAAACTCGCTTGCCCACACTGGTCCATATCTGTGAAATCAAGCTCTTTATTTTACGAAGTATTTATTTCAATTGGCTACCTTGTTATCTTTGATCACAGTTTTGAAAGAGTCGGTTAATTTAAGGTAGTTTATCTTACATACATAATAACAGTTATAACTGTCGATTGATCAAATTAAGTGAACTCACCCGACATACAACCGGGGGCTGCTAGATTTTAAGTTTGTAGGATTTACATGCCTTTTGTCTTTTCTTTTATTCCACCTCCTTTATTTGATTCAAAAGACATAATTAACGTGATAATAAAAAGGAGGCCAGCTTTTAATTTAGTGCAACAATACTACAAATACTTCCAGAAGTCAGTTATCAAAACATGGTCGGCACTTAATTAGGTTCTCAGAGACCCAACAAATTTCAATTGGTAAAATTTTTATTTAATTTGTATTTATATTGTTAACTGCAGTGTACTAGGAATGTCGTTTGGAAGGAAAATGTAAGAAATTGTATGACCTATTTTTTAATCTGATATTTCTTAAACAAGCGATACATCCAACTTTCCATTACCAATTTTGATTGCAATTTTCTTCAAGTTCAACAAATAGCGATCATTTTTTCTTCTTCTGTTTTACAAAATGGGATCCACGTCTGAACCCGCGTTGTAAGCTTGTTCGCGAGTTATGGTGTGAGTTATCGATGGAGTGGTGTTTTATAATTACATTCTTCGGCAATAAAAAGATTTTCAGACAGCTGCTGTGGCACATACTGATGTCATTTTGGCACCATTTTTGTTTTACAACCAAGACCTCTTGATATGACAAAGAACTAAAAATAATAAACATTACAAACTCTCTCTGAATGCATTTTCTATCAGCTGCAATTAAAGACAATTTTGTTATAAAAATATTTTTTTTTATTAAAAATCATGGCAGTAATATGTAGGTTTATATGTTTCTTTTGGATTAGTATAAGTAGGTGCATAGAAGAGTTCAGACGAAAGGCAGAAGTCCATCATGCAAATGCGTACCTGGTTGTCCATAAGCTGGGGCACCTGAAATAAAAATAAAAATATACAAAATAAACACTTCTCTACAAGTATTTCCTTATTATAACAAAACAAAGTGATCCAAGCTAATGACTGACACACAATGTGGAGGTAGCAAATATTACTGCAATATCTACTACTCTACTATTAATTAATGTGCATCAATATAATTTTATTAGTGCATAGGATAAAAAAAAGTCATTTGGATATAAATGGGTTAAAGATAGACACAGCCCAACAATTGCTGAAAACAGAATCATTACATCCAAAAATCATGTCAAAAGTAACCAGTTTCGGTTAGGTTGAAGTACTCTCCTCCAGTTGCATTCACATATCAATTTTCCATGTATAGGTGAACAGACCCCAAGATGTTAAGCATGTAGTGAACTGATACCTGAACAATCATGATCATGACAAACTGGCTGCAGTGACCTACTCTTCATATGGTTGAGTTACCTTCCATAACATAAATTGAAAAACATACTTTCATGAGTGTAGATGAAATAGGGAGACCATATACTAAATGTGATATGCACGAATAGCAGATAATATGAAAGTCATTAAAGTATGAAATTTTGGTCACTGGCAATGAACATCCGACAGTAAATATGAAAGCAACTCAATCTTATGTCATTTACGTAATTTTTTAGTATTGGTGATACAGGATTCAAAATAGCAGAAAATTCAAAATTATGAAAACTGACAGTTTTAATATGGTTGTGCTACTATTGTCAAGATGTATCCATGTGTATATGTGAAACTGGCTCCAAGATACTTAGGGTGTAGCATGGCTGTAAGAGCAGAAAATTATTCAAACATGAAAAGTAGGTCATATTGACCAAGATCTGGTAAAGCTGATTTACTCTAAGATCCACAGACATACCACTTTTCACAGGTTGAAATAGGGTCCTGGATATGAAGTGAGTAACAACAACAAATAGCTGAAAATGAAAAAGTTATGCAAGTATGAAAACTGGGTCATGCTGACCTAGTGTTTGTCTGAACAAGTTACCCTAAGTAAGATTATCTGCATTCCAGGTGGTTTTTTTTAAAAGTGTAGGTAAGATGGGATCCAAAATATCCAAAACACTGGTATTTTAATGAACATCTGAAAATGCAAAAGTCACTGGAGCATGAAATTAAAGTCATCGTGACTTAATCTTGGTATGGCTGAATTACTTTGATAGAGATGCATGCACAAATCAATTTTGATGAATGTCAATTTATTGAAACTGGGTCCAAAATACCAAGACCACAAGGAATAAGAACAAAAATACGCAAATGCACAATATGTGAAAACACATATGAACTTGCAAAACAGCACACATGCTCCCAACTTAACTTGTCTTCTGGGGACAATTTTTTCATGCCAACTTTCAATTTCATTGTCATAACTTGGACCAAAGCGACATAACATATACTTCTGGATCGAGTTAAATTATAAAGAAATTTTGAGAATATGATAGGTGATGTGATTATTTATCATTCATCAGAAACAGCAATTATCTATATTTTAGAATTATGATTTATAGAGCAGCCACCTGTCATATCAGAATATAATTCCATTATAATGATATCAGTCATGCATTATACAGGTAATAGTAACCTGTTTGTTAGTATGGCTGTATAAAACTTTAGCTATTAGTTCTCATGACACATGTTCTACATACATGCCAACACCTAGTGAGGTATAAGTGTAATTATTGTTAATATAAGTGGCAAAGAAGGCAAATCTGAGCATAAAAAGTGTAAATGCCATAAAACTCTATGAAAAATGTACATTTATTTTTTACTACTGACTTGGATCTGCAGTTGGTAAACTTTGTCACAAATTGGAAAACAACGTGGATCAGTACCAGAATACAAATACAAAACATACTGACAAATTAATTATATACAACACTGATTTTAACTAGCATGCTTATCTAACTTTTGCCAAATGACAATAAAGTTCACTTCTGGAATGAGCATGACAATGTGCTCAATCTGTGTGCTGTATTACATCACACTTGAATTGATTTTAAGTTTGTAAAGTGCATTTAATTTGTCCCTTTCTTAATCAAGTTTAAAAATCTCCATCTCTTCTAAAAATGTTTGTTATATAAAACCCACACAATGATGAAGACTTTTTCTCCTAGCATCTGGCACCATTTTTTAATCTGTGAATGAAACCCGTTTTCTTGGAAACATCATATACTGCTGCTATAAATAGAAAACAAGGAAACCACATGTCGGTCTAGGATGGGCAAATTGTACAGTGGTGTGACAATTAGTCAAAATAACTTTAGACTGAAAAGAAAAGAAAAATGGGTGTCACATTTGCTCAGCCCGAGTTAATAAGTCATGTATAAACTATGGCATTATTACAAGCCATGGTCTGAGGTCTACATTGCTGCAGGCTTGAGTTAATCTCTTACGTAAGGTTATCATGACCAGAGAAGATCCGGCATCTTGAATCGGCACAGGCGTTAGATAGTGCAACTTTCCACCTATAATTTACAGCTTAGTCTTAAGATCAGAGGAACCCATGAGGGGGAAACAGGACGTGTTCTAAATCCGTCTCCACATGGACAGACTGTGAGAAGGACATTGTCCACTAAGTTTGACTGGATTGAATCAAAGCGACACCTAATCAGAATTGTGATAACAAATTCAATTCAAATTATAACTTTTAACTATCAAGCAAAACTATAGTCTCGCCTAGGAAGACTGTTGAGCAATATAGGGTTACTCCATGGAAGCCACTCGTAATTTGGCGGTAAAACTTAGGAGATTCCAAGGAAAGACACAGCTTCGTAAAGGTCAGTGAGTTATTTACTTGATTTTTGCAGAATATTATGGCATTGTAATTATAATTATGTGTAGTATGCATACTTAATTACTATAATCATTCAGTACGTAGAATTACCTTTGTGGTGTTTAATTTACATGCATATTTGAGAAATAAGCTTGAGTAACATGTAGAGAATTATGTCGATTGTTAGCTTGTGGTCATAATAAATTTTGTCATTCGCTAATAGGTTACTTCGTAGTAAACTAGCACATTTATTCATGTGATATGTAAGATTTTACACATGCTTGACATGTGTAAGATTAGTTAATATGGATTTATGGATATATCAGAGCATGCATATTTGTCTACTTTGTACGAGTTTTAATGTATAGAAATGCGTCTGATTGCTGTGGAATTCTTCTCTATATAGTATCAACATTCAGCTAGTATTATACAAAACGTGCGCACTACATTTTTGGATGAAAAATTGATCAACAAATTGCCTTTTCTGTGGTGATTCTGGTGAATATGACAGAAAGTCAGTGACAACATATACAATCATGAATAGTTTTAAATGAAATGGGGTCAGAGGTAATCAATTAAACCTAATTGAAATACATGTATATACATCATTTATACATTGATTCAAAACAAAAGTTTTATCAGTCTTATCATGGACTTGAATGCACCTTGCATGTAAAGGCATGATTCAAGATAAATATTTGTCAGCAATATGCATAATAGGAGCATTTTTGCCTAAATGCCTTTAATCCATGAATATAGGTACCACAACAAAGAAGAAAACAATAAGCAATGTAATTGTTAATTTTCTTTATTAAAAGGAATCCTGAATAAAAATCAAATGAATATTTAAGGAAGAGAGATGGGCAGAATTTATTTATACAAGTTTTATCTGGATCTCATTATGGGCTGAAACTGACACTTACAGTACTTACTCCCTTATGACACTTTTTAAACTAGTGTGAAAATTTTTTTAATGCTAAAACTCAAGAGACGCTTATAGTTTTGTGAATTAAATTCCCAAAACCCACAGTGTCCTATCACAAGTCCAAAATATAGAATGTTCCAAATGAATTCCAGTAGTCTTGAGTGTTGTGATGTAACAGAATAATGCAATCCAGAATGTCTTTGACCGAGTTCACAAAAATTCTAAAGTCAATGAGCACTTTAGCAATTCCAATGAATATTTTAAATAAACAAGTACTTTTCCATTGGATTGGTGGTTCTTACTGGGTCTTTCTTGGGTTCTTCCTACACAGTTATACTAATCAATTAATGTGTCAATTCAATTTTATCAATCTGGAAAATAAGCTTGATTCTTAATTTTATCTCTTGGCTTCAATCATAGTATTTTATATTTCTTTATACAATGCTCAGTGCTTCATAAACTCAATATAAGGTCATTACAAGGTTTTCAGTGGAACAAAATATATGATTACCATACAAGTAAATGTTCAATATTCAGTAAACGTGTAGCTAATAATTTATACTTGTTTCAATTGACATACAAAACTTTGAATTCAAGCAATGTAATATTCTCATCAGATGCACATTTAGGGGTCATCCATTTAGTATGTATGAAAAAATATGGCAAAGCTTGACCCCCGCCCCCCGTACGCATGCATACCCTTATTTTTTTTTACACCAACCACTGCGTACATACGCAAGATGCACAGCCACCCCCGAATTCTATAGATCTGCCTATATTTAATTCACGCAGAAACCATAAAGGATAATAATATTAATGTGTTTAATAATAAAACAGACAGTCCACTGACGTTGAATGTCTGGCTGCATCAAAGAAATAAGCTGTGTAACTTTAAACAGTTTGTCTAGTGTCTGCTAAAATTCAAATGCAGACTGAACCTAGCTGAACAGGTTACATATTACACAAATTATTATCGAGGTTTCACCCATACCCCATTCCTATGCATACGTACATTATCAGTAGACCCACCCATAGGCAAGCGTATGCATCTGGGTTACCCCCCCCATGCATACTTACTAAATGGATGGCCCCTTATGTGACATTTTTGTAATTATGTCTAGTCTGTTACAGTTAAACTGACACCACGTAAAACAATAATTAATGTATAAAGTCAGAAGAAAGAAAAAAAAATCATTGGAAAATATACTTGGTTCTTATATTTTTCTCATCTTAAATCATAGTACCTAATATATCTTTGGAACTACACTACCCCCTTGCTACCTTGTGACCTGATAACTCAAGAACCTGCTTATAACACAGGGTCAGTCTTGGATCCCATTTCTTTTTAAACCAGAAAGTAACAATAATTTGACCCCTATTCGCTGAACAGTTTAGGCTACCTACAGGGGGTACTTACAAATGAAATTAAAGATGATCGGTAAATGGTTGTAGTGAAGTGGGTCCAAGAGTCAAACAGTGCAAGACATCGACACTGACAGTTACGATGGGGGGCATAGTGGAACTTCCACACACACCCCCAAATCTATCAAGGTCAGCATCCTACATTGTAGGACTCTGAATCCAATTGTTATATGTTAGACTTTCAACACCCCATCCTCCCAGCCCCTATATCCATTTACCTCTAGTTTAAAATTTGTAACAAGCTGCAGTGAAAGTGCTGCAGCCCCTAAAGTTCTTGGCAGATTTTGAGTTTCCCAGCTTTTCTATTTCAAATCTAGTCAAAGAGAGAGTTTAGATAAACAGTAAAGATGTGTATTTGATTCTATCAAATAAATTTATTCAATTTTCTAAACAAAATGTACATCCACCATTTTTATTTTATTTTAATGTTATGTGGTATATATGCCTTCCAGTTCAGTGTTTACATGAATTACTTTGCATATAATAAGTTAGTATAAAGTATACAGAAATAAATGCAAGTGGGTCTGATCATATTGGTTATGTTCTGACCAATGGAAATCTTCCCTTCATTTATCACTTGATGCAACTGCAATTATCAAATGATTACACTGGTCAACAGTGAAATCATTACTGACTTGAAAAGGCCCTAATCTGTAGTATTTTGGTGTGCCGAACACGAATATAACCGTGAAAAATTTGTATTGGCTCTCGTTTTGAAGATATTCATATACCTCATTTTCTATGTTTCACTGTGTAAATTTCTCCAGTAGGACTGCAGCAACATCCGGAATAATGATGTAACATTGCATAATACCATCATGCTCACATCGTCCACAGTTGATTGCATCATTTTCTGATGCAATGCAATACTAATGCCATGCGGCTGCTGAAGTAAGTTGACGTCAGCAGTGTACTATACATGTGTAGGCCTATTATACTAATGCCAGGCGGCTGCTGAAGCTGACGTAAGCAGTGTACTATATAAAGCCCAATCAGATAGGTTCAGCATTTAAAATATTTTAGACGTTGTGCGAGACAGTTCAAGCTACTGTTACATAAAACTTATTATTTTATCCATTTACATACAATAAAGAACAGTAATGCCTCGAAAGTGTGTTAATACCGCATACAATTTTTGCTATATTTGTGGGGAAGTGACATTTGCCAACCAGAAAAAAAGTATCAATTCTCAAGTGAAGAAGGCATATCATCTTTACTTCGGATGCAAGGTTGGTGACCAAGACAAGCCTTGGGCTCCGCATATATGCTGTGCTACATGTACAACACAGCTTTCACAGTGGTTGAATTGCAAAAGGTCATCAATGCCGTTTGCAGTCCCAATGGTGTGGAGAGAGCCAAGCAACCACCTAAATGACTGTTACTTCTGCTTGGTTCCTCCTCTTTCCGGCGGAATAACGAAGCGAAAGAAGTCGAGAATAGTCTACCCAAACATTCCGTCTGCATTGAGACCAGTTCCACATGGTGAGGGACTTCCTATTCCAGAACCTCCAGCAGAATATTCTCTTGATTCATCTGACGAAGACAAAGGTGAGTCGACCTGTTCTTCTCCTGGTCCATCAGCATGCAGTGATCCAGATTTTCACTGTGGTGCATCATCAACCCCACACAGAATAACACAGGAAGAACTAAATGACCTGATTCGTGATTTGGACTTATCAAAGAACAAGGCAGAATTGCTAGGATCAAGACTCCAACAATGGAATCTTCTAGAAGAAGATGTCACAATTACTGCATATCGAAAGCGCCACCAGCAATTGGAGCCTTTCTTCAGAAAGGAAAGTAATCTGATATTCTGTTCCGATATTGAGGGCCTCTTGAATGCTTTAAAAATCACTCATGACCCACAAGAATGGAGACTATTTGTGGACTCTTCGAAACTGAGTCTCAAGGCTGTGCTTTTGCACAATGGAAACATTCTTCCATCTATTCCAGTAGCGTATGCTGTCCACATGAAAGAGACATACGATAACTTAAGGCAGCTACTGAATTCCATTGAGTATAACAAGTACAGCTGGCACCTCTGTGGTGATTTGAAGGTAGTTGCCCTTTTAATGGGACTGCAGCAAGGATATACAAAATACATGTGTTTCTTATGCGAGTGGGATAGCCGAGCAAGGGAAATGCACTACATGAGGAAGGAATGGACTCACAGGCAGAATGTAGCCATTGGAGAGAAGAATATCCAACACCCAGCTCTGGTTGAGGCTCAGAAAATCTTGCTACCACCCCTTCACATCAAACTAGGTTTGATGAAGAACTTCGTGAAAGCCATTGACCGGACTTTGCCAGCATTCCGATACCTGCATGAAAAATTCCCTCGACTCAGCGAAGCAAAGATTAAAGAGGGAGTTTTTGTGGGTCCTCAGATTCGAGAGCTTTTCAAAGATGACCGGTTCAACAACTTGCTGGAAGGTGACGCGAAACAAGCATGGAATGCTTTTCGCCTAGTTTCTACAAACTTCCTCGGAAATGTTAGGGCAGAAAACTATAAGGAACTAGTAGAAGACATGTTGATGAAGTATAAGAAACTTGGCTGCAATATGTCTCTAAAGATTCACTTCCTTCATTCCCATTTGGATTTCTTTCCTAGCAACTGTGGTATTGTTAGTGATGAACACGGCGAACGTTTTCATCAAGATATCGCAACAATGGAACAAAGATACCAGGGAAAATGGTCCACTACAATGCTGGCTGACTACTGCTGGACACTCCTCAGAGATGCTCCCGAACAGCTGTACAAGAGACAGGCGAAGAAATCTAAGATGTAGTCAATGACTTGATTTTTTATAGGTAGGCTATTACAGTTGACCTTTTACTATTGGAATGCATTTCGTTATGCAAACATTAATTTCTTGCAGATTACAAAAAAACTAGAGCCAATTTTGCAATTTGACTGTCATATTCGTGTTCAGCACATAAAAATTGATAAGAATTGACTAATTTTATTTCAGTAACATGACTTTTGTAAAAATTTGTTGTCCAGTGTTATCAATGCACTATCCAAAATGGCTGACTCTTGTCATGTTATGAAATGGATCAAAATTGTCATGATTTTAAAATGCATTATATGGTATCACATGTAATTTATATGGTGGTTCTACATTAAAGGTTCACACTTGTGTAGAAAGTTGGGATGCACATTATACACACCAAAATAAGGTAGGTATAGATATGCAAAATGCATTACGTACATGCATCTAAAACTTCAGCCAAAAGTGCATAATGAATAAAGGTTTTGCAAGCTTTAAAAGCAGTTAAAACTATACACATAAGCAAAAACCATTACCATAAACCAAAGATTTTATGGACTTTGAACTTCAAACATCATTTTTTGAAAGATAAATGTAAAGCAGTGGAAGAAGCACTGAAAAAGAAACAACACTTTGACAAAATATTCATTAACTTCAGGGAACATACCTTGTCCTTTCTCTCCTCCTGGGTAAGGTGGTGGAGCGCCAGACATTTTTCAAGAACTGAACAATTAAACTGCAATATAAAAAGAATGCATGTAAATTACGCACAACACTTGCACAACTTCGTCAAAATAGCATGAGCAGAAAAACTCTGTGATACAGTGTCAGTTGACATCTTCAATTTCACATGGTTTTGCAAGCAAGACAATAACAGTAACACGCTTTACACTTCACACCTTTGAAATTAAAAAAAAAATGTATTCTACAATATTCCTCATGCAAAATGCAGACCAAGGCCCAAGTGGGACTGGTATTACTCATCTTGTACGCTGTTGCTTACATAACAGTTTACCATTTTACTAAGTAAGATCCTGGAGTAATGTAAGAGGTCAACATAGATAAACTATCTCTCTACCATTCAATGTTCACTTTACCTGTTTTTTTGCATGGAACAAGTACTGGTCTGCAACTTTCAAAATCTGGTGGAGAACCCCAACACCCAATCAGATGCAAGGTAACTCATTAATAAAGCCTAGGTTATTAATATACCAATGTCATTACAGAACTTCAAAATGAAAATGCAGCTTTCAACAGCGTGCTCTAGGTTTCTTCCATGAAAATTAGGTATTTTTTTTCCCCCCACTAGCAATGCACTTAAAACAAGAGTGGGGCCTGGATCTAGATTTAGTGAGGCCCCAGGCATCAGGCTGTCCTAATTTTTTAGCTCAGTCTGCAAAAATAGCAAATGAGAAACTAGCGTGAAAATCAATGGGTCTTACCAAAATCTGTGCTCTACTGAACTGAGTGGACATCGAAAAGACTTACAGACAAGGAGTCGTCTGGTTGAATCTGTCTGTGATTTGGATTTTTAACATAGCATTTTAAAAAACAGCATTTTAAAAAAAATCAGTCATATTACTACGACGTCTGTGTCGGGTTTAAAAGCATGCCAGGAAGATTATGGGAGAATATATGATTGTCCTTTGTTATCCACCCTAGCTTTAACAAGTAAAATACATCCTTGTACTGGAAAAAAAAAATGAGTATCAGTATTCACAAAGTCGAAACACCAAAGTCATTCAGAAACTGATCTACCATATTTACCATATATATTGGGACACTATTTGTTGGGACAACATAAATTAATTTTTATGTATTTTTTTTGTGCACTGTAAGTTCTAGGACGTGTTGATTGTTTGAGCCATTGTTGTAGGTCACCTTTTATATCATTAAAAAACTGCATGTCAGAAAATGCACTCATACCTAAATTTTATTTAAGAAAAATAGTAAAGTGTCTACTTGAGATAAAGCATGAACTTGAGATAAAACACTTTAATCACCCAACCCTTCTCCTTCACATGTACGATCCATACTTTTGGAGCATGAATATTTTTTTAGCTTCCTCGTGACATGAAAAATTATCACTAGAGACAACACATCTGAAGCAGAAACTGCAGGGACTAAAGTAGGATTTTTTCTGCACCAGTCGTGCAAATTCTCCCACTTTTAACCAACTTCTTATCGACAGTCCAAGATAATCCATGTTAATGATCATATTGTCAGAGAAATCATCTTCTATTCTGGCCTTCACAAATTCGTGAAATGTGTTTCTATTTTCTCCTCCAAATCTTCTGGGAAATGCTGTCATCCATGTCCATGCACGAAACACTAAATTATGTCACTTTAAAAGCTGTTCCATTGTTTCAATTTACTTTAAAAATTTCTCGTGAATACCAGCAAAAAGGCAGCAAAGTTGGCTTCCATATGTCAGCTCACATGGTAGTGAGAAAAAAAAAGAATATTGGCACACTTAAAGAAATTCAAAATTGTCTTCTATGGTCAGCTTGCTTTATAATAAAATATTTGTATTTGATATCCTGTCAGTAATTGAGTTAGTTCAAACAAGAGTTTATGGCATCTCTGTCTTTGTTTTTATTCACCACCTGGGGCTTCGATTTGCTTACCATCATTAGTCATATTTGACACAAACAGGCATTAATGTTTACAGGGTAAACAGTATACACAGCAATAACTTGCTTCAATAATATTTTTTGTAATCCAAGCTAGCAAAATGATGTCTTTTGCACTTGCTTGGAATATATTGTCAAATAATCTTAATTTGCGAGATAGTGTCATACGTGGATATAATACAATCCTGGTTATTTTGCACCATACAGTGTCATCTCAGTAGGAGTGAAACAATACATTTGTGCAGCATATCAACAAGATTCACAATATGCAGAATGTGATACGATACCTAACGATACTCATATGAACTTGATGGTCTTTCCATGTTTGGAAGGTAGGCAATGCCCTTTTATGTATGTTGACATTCTTGGTTGCATTTCCAGTATGCAGACTACAGATCATTTAGTTATCATATATTTATATGCAATTCTCATTGATGAAGATATCAACAATACATTCAAACAGACTACCTGTTGGTTGCAGTGAGTTTCATCCAATGATTTAGGCCATTTAATGGTGGTTCCATTTAACTCCCCTTGTTTTGTACAACATGAATGATTTGAATACATATTATTACCAGTTTCACGTCTCAGTTACACTTGGAATACATTACAATGGTATCTTCAAAACAGAAGAAATGATGCAATTTCCTCATGCAAAGGAAAGGTCATCTAGAGCAAATCTGGGCATGGGAATAAGGTTGAATACCAACAAAATCTAGATCATTTTATTTCCTGCACATATAAAAGACTGCTGCAGCCACAGGTACTTGTATTTGTTAGAGAAGAAGGAAACAACAGACTACACCCAGTCCTACTCAAAATTTTCTTCTAACTTACACAAGGTGATAAACAGTTTGAAATCTGCCATATCTCCCATTCTATGCTAATTTCATTTATTCCATCAGCACCTTTATTCACTGGTTAAATATCTCTGAATAAAAAAGAGAAATTCCAAATTTGTTTCCCTATGTACAATTTAAGGAGAGCTGATGACAGGATTGTATCTTAAGGGAGACCTCCCCCTTTACCAAAGAAAAATGGAGAGGAGGAAGAAATGGTTATATATCAATATTATCTAAACTTCAATATCTCTCTCTCTTCCTGATACACTTTCTTATAGCTCTAGTGAAATCAACATCTTTGACAGATGTCACCTCTATGCATTAATCTGTTAAGTAATTCTGAGCATAATCTGTTCCTTTCTTTGTACATCTATCAATATTGTTCTGTGCTTTCTGAAGGGGCACACACACAGCTATCTTTGTAGGCTTGACTATGTTGGATTGTGACTTATCAACATTTTCAAAACATCACATATGATCTTTTGGATAAATCTGCCCCAAAATAGGATTTTTCACTAACATAAACTTCCTTTTTTAAATTAGTAGTTACTATTATGCCAGATTTCTGTCATACTGTAGTCATTATAGCGCTATGACTGAATTTTTTTTAAAGCTACGTTAAAAATCCAAATCACACACAATGACTATTATGCCAAATTTCTGATCTGTTCCATAATGCTGTATAAGGGTATTTAGTCCATCAATGCTTGTGCCAACAGAGATATTAAACTAAATATCTTTACTTCTTAATTGCATTTTTATTAACCCTTATTTTATTAAATTTATCTTAACCCTGACATGGATACTTGTATATGGTTTTGTAGCTCCGCTGGGCAAATAATAAAAAAAATTGGAAATTGCATTATACTTTTAAACTGTCTGCATTTCAATTAAACTTGCAATTCTGCCCTATGTACATTTAATTTTGAATTACCACCAAAAGAATCATGCTATTTTGTTTCTAACCAGCAAGTACATCTGACTCATATTTAACACCATTTCGGGCTCAAAATCACTCACTGGTGTCTCCATTAACACTTTCCCAGCTCCAATAATCCAGTATACTACATAACTTTAAAAATTATTGTCATCATCACTATCATCAGCAAGTATTTGCTGAACAAGATTGTAATGAACTGAGCCAGGAATCAGACATTTTGAGGGGCCCTGAGTGGCCAAGTGGTCTAAAGCACTCTCCGTTACGGATCACTGCCATCTCACCTCTATCTGCATGGGTTCGAGTCCAGGTTTCGGCCAATGTGAGTATGTGAGAAAGCTTGCCAGTAGCTTCTCGTGGGTCGGTGGTTCTTCCCGGGGTTTTCCTGGGTTCTTCCTCCACCATTAATACTGGCCGCCATGCATTGCCTACCATGTGCTGAAAAATGGCATTAAACCCCACAACAACAACAAATCAGACATTTTGGATGTTCTAGGAAGCCTGTATTTTAAACACACATTTGTAAAACTTTCCTTATGAATTGTTCAAACTACACCATAATTTTTATTCCTGGGCATGTTATTCTAATCAAATTTAGTTGCAAAATCATTCATGTCGTGCTTGAAGAATCCAGATGTGGAACAGTTGCTACCTGAGAAACAGATGCTCAACAAGAACGGTTAAATAAATATTGTAGTTTTCTTGTTTTACTGCTCTCCAACCACAAGAATTCGTACAAATTTTACACTATTTGTGCAATGACACATATCTAATGACTTTCCCATTAAGTCACTCTGTTGTTCTGCCAATACTTCCTGTTTAACATGCAGACAATAAGCCACACTGATTTCTGATTGGCAGTTATTGTTTTAACCTGGAGCAGAATAAGCAATAACCACAAATAAGAATTTGATGTAACATATTTCAATCTGCAACACACCAGTAGCATAGCCTTCAAATCGACCAAAGGCATCAAGATACAATTGGTAGTAGAAACTTCACATGAATGAAGTGATGAAATGATGAGTAAATTTAGTATGTCATTAAATATGCTGAACACACTTCTGGGTTAAGATAATTAGCATGAAATGGGGTGGGGGCAGAATACAAACCATGTCACTTTGTGTTACCTTGTAGACGGCAAGTGGTTATTCTCAAATAATCTTTTTCATTTCTACTAATAAACATGCATGCCTATGACTGCAAATGCTGTTTCAGATGGATTATAATTATACAGAATAACAAGGAAACTAATAATAATTATTCATGATGGCTGAAGATTAAAAATAACATACATACAGTTAAGTATCATCTTGTATCAATTCTCCAGTCTTTTGTACTGATAGATATAATGTTTCAGCAAAAGTATCGATATACTGATAAATTGTTTCACCCCCTACATCTCAGCAATCAGCTGATATTTCTTTCTCTGATTTCCAATTTTGTTGGATCCAATTTTCAATCTGATAATATATTCAAGAACTGGATTACTTCCAAACACAATTCATTTCTCAATATTCAGGTCAATGAACAATGTGTGGTATGTTATTTGACATATGTGATATACTGCAGTAACATATGTAGGTCATGCGTAGGACTACTACCAGCCATGTCAGCTGGAAAAAGGGGGCATAGAGCAACTTTAGTCCTACAATGTAAGACATAGCACGTGTTTTTGTTTTAGTGCTATGTCGTACTATCCAAATAACGGCTTTGTATAGCCTGTTCCAATGTCAGTTGACATCGGAATGAGCAAAGTTTCTGGAAGATCTCACATACTTCGCTGCCTACATCGACACTCTTCCACTAATTTATGTGTAATTAATATACTTACTGTGCTGTCTTTATCCTAGTGGAATGAAAATATGACACTAGCAAATGTACACATTTTCATGTTCTGTTGACAAGCATTTGAATTTTTAGCAATGTGACAGTAGTCGAGATATGCCAAAGTATGTTTAAGTAGGTTAATGTGATGGATATGTTTCTTGAATGAAACGAAACATTGCTTACAGTTCTAGTAGGCATAATATATTTGTATTCGCTTCCTAAAAGAAGAATATTTCAACTTAACCCTAATTTGGCTTTATTGGCTTTCATCGCTTTCCAGCCAACAGAAATGTAGGCCAAAGAAATTTGAAAACATGTCCATTTCTGTTGTAAGAATTTGAATTTATTAGAGAAAAGACATCAGGGTAAATAAGGTTTGGCAGAAACATGATAACTTTACTCTGTAGAAAAGCGTTGGTATTGGTTGCCAGTTGTGTGTGTGTGATTTGGATTTTAACGTAGCTTTAACAATTTTTCAGTCATATTGCTATGATGTCTGCAGTGTGAGAGTTTATAGTGATGTCTTGCACTGGGACATCATGCTGCAGACATATAGCATGATGTCCCACCCAGTTACATTATCCTGACACCAGGCCCACCAGTCCTAACAATAACCTCTTAATGCTGAGCGACAAGTGAGGCAGCTGTCAGTATCATTTTTGTAAGTCTTTGATATGACTCGGCCGGGGATCGAACCCACGACCTCCCGCATCCGAGCCGGACGCTCTGACCACTAGGCCACCGGAGCGGTGTAGGTTAACAGTTGTGTGATATCCCTGAAAATTTGACTTTCGTTATACTGTTAGTCGACATCAAAACACGCTACACAGCATCGTTAGTTAGGCAGTAAGACCCATCACCCGCCATAACAAAAATATCGGGTTATGTGTCTTAGGTTGTAGGACTAAGAGCAACTTCAAAAACTTGATTGGTCTAATGAACACGCCATTTCGAGCTGCGCAGTAATAGTTCACAGACGACTACTTCAGATCTTAAATATCAACTTTACGGACTTTTAAAAGAAACACTCTCTTAATATCTGTCGCATGCCATACACAAGCGAAAGAGACACATAAATCTGCAATTTTCACCAATCGACAAGACCCAACCCAAAACCAGGATCCGACTGCTTAGACCACAAACCAATCAAGATGTATCAATAAAATATCTCCTTGATCGGCAAACGAGATTCGTATTTTACTTACCAGAAATTTTTACTGAAATAGGCAATCAAAAGAGCTTCTAAAACAGAAGGTTGCAAACGTTGGCTTAAACCCGAGAGTTCGTATAGAGATACTCCGCCTGGTTTCACTTCCTGAAAAGTGACACAATAGTGCCGCGTGCAAAAGAACGTCACTCCTTGGTGAAGACGTGTGCAAGAACAGGAAGCGTGACTATTTTACAATAACTGGACGACGCATGTGTCACATTATTTCAAAATAGATAGAATGGTGCAAGTTCATGGCAACGTTTGGTTATATATAGCATTAATTTCATAATCATCAGTTCTGCACTATTTATACATTCTCATTACCTAGCATATACTCTCATAACAGTTTATTATCATTTTGTCATACATGCATTTGTGTTTCGAATCAGTTAATTTTTGTTCCTAATTATTTATTTGAGTAATATGGGTGTGCCTGACCTACTTATCTTAGTACTAATATTAGTACCCTTACTCGTACCTCGTGGACAAGAAATCAAGTCGAGGCTACGACATCGTAGCTATACTTATCTGTACATGAAAACGGAAATAGCATTAAAAGCGCAAAAGATTTAGATGTAGGCGACCTAAATTTTGTTTCAAATATAGTTACGGGCTAGCATCATTAACAAATGAAAAAGTTGTCCAAGAAAGGGTTATGAAAACGCCGAAAACAGCTCATGGTCATTCCGTACCCAAATCGTTTCGTACCCAGTGGAAATAGGTAGTTTTGTACCCAAGGTGCTGGTTGTTTCGTACCCAACGTGTTAGTCGTTTCGTACCCGAGGTGCTGATCGTTTCATACCCAAGGTGGTGGTCGTTTCAAATGTTTCCATAGAAGCATTATAAATGCAGCTTCATTTGCTGATATAAATAGATAGAACGCCATTGAAATAAACTGAAATAAACTGAGATAGAAATCAAACGTAAATTGTACAATACCTGACGACAAACAATTAGGAGTGGAACATATGTCATTTGTAACCGACAAAGGAGAGTAAGAGCAGGGACAATTAATAACAATGTATGCGTCCATGAGAACTATTGAAAGAATTTTCTAATTGATTCTTTTGGGCTTAATGATAAATTTTAAATCATTGTATATAACTCTAAGTTTGCCTTCTGATCATTATACTAAATTATTAATGCCTGAGTAAAACAAATTTAAATTTCCGAAGATAAAGTAAATTCTCAGTAAACGAGCGATATATATATATATATATATATATATATATATATATATATATATATATATATTATAATAATAAACACCAACACGTAGAATGTGTGACCGGTTTCGCTTTATTGCTTCATGAGACTAAATTCAAATTGAATTCAATATCACTGCTTACGTCACAAAAATATAAGTGATCAATGACATAACAAGATGACGTCATAGCTTAAATTTTTAACCTAATTGTCTTATTCTTTAACGAATAATTGACATGGACATGTGCATACACAACACAGATTAATGATATTTTAATACATAAAAATACATAAAACTGGATCTTAAAGATACATTTATCTCTACTAATAACTATCTCAAAAATTTATGAATAGATAAACAGTTTTATTCATATTTTTATTATGTATAATGCACATTTAAAAAATTTTAAAAACCAAAAAAAATAAAAAAATAATATAAAAAATAATATATTATATCTTGATATACTATTGACGAATGTTCAATATTTAATCACAGCTCAATTTATATAATGAAAGATTATGGTGTGCATAATACTTATAATCAAGTGTTTTATAAATAATTAATCATATTGTATTAAGAATTAATTTTAAAATGTCCTACTACCTGACGGCTAAATTAGCAGTGTTCTTTAAGCACATAAACGCCTGTGGGATGTGGCACTAATTTTTTCCCCAGGAATATTTAGCATCCCCCTGTGCGGAATAAACCCGTCGCACATGCCCTTTTGGGCCCACGCGACCTAAATCCAAGTAATCAATCAATCAATCAATGCCTGTTCATTTTCAAAGAATTAGTAAACTTATTTTTATGATATTGATTTATACTTTCACTAGTTAAGTTATTCTGTAAATTAAAATAATATAAAAATATTCATAACTAATTGTAAACAGGGACATAATTTTGAAAAACTGATTAATGAATGTTGTACAGCAGTGCTGTCCAACCTTTTTGACACCATGGGCCACTGAAAAATGTTTTTCTTGAAGTCCAGGGCCGCAGCAGAAAACTGAAAACCAACGACTATATAACTGCTCGAGCTCTGGCGGGCCATTTAAAATCAGCCCGCGGGCCGCGGGTTAGACAGCACTGTCGTACAGTGTTTTGGAATTTAGACCTTTCGGATATACCGTATTAAGACGGCGAATCCAATAGGTTTCCTTTAGCAGACGTTCCATTTCATAATCAGCTATAACAATAGGTTGAAAGGAGAAATCTTGCAAAGTATGGGAACTCTTGAAAAACTGCGCAGCAACATGATGCAATCAATAAATATATTACAGTCCGTGATTCTGTCAGACAGCAACTACAACAGCGCCAGGAAGCTGATTTGGAATTTCCAGAGCGTACAGAACAGTTATTTAAACCAACTGACCAAACCCTTCCCCACCCCCCCGAAAAAATTGTTTCAGGAACTGAGGCGACACAGAAAACGCTTGAGACATCACCTGCCGATATTGCTGTCCGCGTTCAACTGCCACTATCACCAGTTCAGCCACCACCAGAGGTTCAACTACTACCATCGAAACCTACCGAATGGATACATTTACTGAGGAAGGTATTGCCGCTATCGTGGATAAAAAACCAAATACCTGATATTGTCACGTTTGGATGGCAGGAAAAGGAAAAATATGTGAAATCTAAATATCTCAAAACGTAAATCATGGTCAGTGGTGTAAATACATATTTCGCTTTTTTTCCGGTGCTAAGCAGGTCAAAACTGATGATGAAAATGTTTAAGATTTTAACAGGATAGTAGATGTGCATACTGTAGGGATAACAGGCCAGATTAAAAATTTCATCTCAGGTTAATAAATATGGTACATTTGAGAAGGTCAAAGCATCAGAAATAACAAATTAGCAAATAAAGTATACTCCTTTTCATGGTTTTTGCTCACATCAAATGCGCAAACGACTTATTTTCTTGCCTGCAAAAAACAAAAGAATTCTCCAAAAAGTGAGCATTTTTTCTACAGTGTATATATTGAAAACAAATCCAGTAATGGAAAGTTTTTGGGGGTTAATTAATGAAGCAGTCACTAGAGAATATAACCGGACTGTTCTTGAGGCATAATTTACAAATGTATGTGGTATATAAAAGGAAATGTTGGGGAAATGTGCCTCGGCCAATCCAGAATGTACAGCTTTAATTACTCAGGATATACAATTATGAGTGTATGTCCAGTCCAAAAGCCTTATTATGTGTAAAAGCTTGTTTTTATTCATGTTTTATCCATGTGAAAGTGAAAAAAAGGGATTGGTAACATCGGCCTACTTATCTTTCAAAAGAAATCTATAAGGACAATGTAACAAGTAAATTAATGCATTTATTCCTTTTAAATGTCTACCTGTATTAGAATTTGTTTAGAATAATTCATCTAAAAATATTGTTTTTATGACTGAAAGTTTACATAAAATATTTATTTTTCTCTAATATTTCCTGTGAAAAGTTAAATACAGTAGTGTATATAATTTTTATTTATATTGATTTATTTATTTATTTTGCAGTTGCTTTAGTGCATAGTTGGATTGTGCTGGCATTTTTTGTCAAAATAATATTAACATATTTTTTTTTAAACACTGTAAAATTACAATAAAATCACAGAAAAATGAAGATGTTTATGCAGCGGGTATGGATGCTAGAACAGCTCGAACTCTGATGAGTAACCTTAAAAACTTCAAAAGTTTATTTTAAATTATTACTGTGTGTGTGTTGGGGGGTGGGGCGTCTTATTCTTCAACCAGAAAACAATCACATCTCATCTGTGAAGATACAAATATAAATTTGTATTAATCTTTTTTACTACTACATTCATTTCATATCCAAAGGTATCAGACAGGTTTTATACTATTTTGTAGCAGTAATAATAAAAGCAAACTGCTGGTTAACAACGATATTTATATTCATTGAGTATATAGTTGCTACCGAAGAAGTCTGGCTTTTTGTCAGTAAAGTACCTTACAATCAATCACCCGTATGTACTATACATATATGTATATGTATATTTATTATACTGATAGGGTGATTTCGTCTTGTCACAGATTTCGTTGTACTTTATTGATAAAACGTCAGACTCTGTGGTTGATATTTCTACCAGGTGCTCAAGGGAGAGAACTGACACATTTCCGGTTAAAGATGAGACGGAGGGTATGTTATAATACAACCCTATTCCCACGAAACGAAGATAAGAACCACAATATTCTTGGCACATTCTGTATTTAGATACATAAATAAAACCTCTTCCATGTGAAACCCTTCATGATCCACACGTTTTGTGGATTTTAACCATGAAAATATTCATTGAGTCATATCAAATTCTTACCAATAACGTACAGTTTAAAAGAAAAGCCAAATGGTTTCCTTTGCACAGGTTATCACGTAATTTTTTCCCCGCTGTTCATGAAATTATACTATCAAAATTAAAAGAATGGGAGCCCCGTAAAGAGGGGTACCCTCTCGGTACAAAAATAGTAAGATGGTGACACCCGGCACGACTGAAGCGCCCTCTAGTTACGTTGTTATCACTGCATATTGAACAAGTAAAACAGAAAAGAGAAGAGGCACAGCAAGAAATGGAGAGCCGATTTCAAAAAGCAGAAAAAAAAGAAAATCAAGTGTAAAGTTTTAAACAACGAAGGAAAAGATAAAAGCTGAGTCAAGGTCACGCCGGCAGCACTCCAGATCCGCACGACGAACCATCTCAAGAAGCAACCGGAAGTGGCCTTGCCATTCGCGATCGACGTCGTAAAAAACAAACCTCGCTGGTGATTCAGGATAAACATTGTGCGAATAATATCCTCGTTGATGTTGATAAACTGGAAATTTTGACTGGTGGAAGACGAACCGGCAACAATCCCACAAAATCATCAATCAAGCAGTTGATATTTGTCAGCGTTTATTTACCGATGGCGTTAATGATAAGTAGTGAAAGGGGCTAACCTAGGGACAATGGGAATTAGCATTACAGACCTCCCCCCCCCCCCGGGCCACTCTGGGGACTATGTAAATTTAACATGGGGAAAATTGCTGGGCCACTCTAGGGACAAGGGGAAATGAACATGGGGAATAGAGTTTGGGCTTGTCTAGGGACAAGGGGAATTTAACATGGGAGAAAAAAAAAACTACTTTAGGGACAAGGGGAATTTAACATGGGATTTTTGTTTTAAATTTTTTTTAAAAAATGGGCTAGGCAATTGAAAGTCATGATCTTTTCGAGACCTATGAGTGGCCCTGAAAAGGGCCTTTGGGTTTCTTCTTTTAATTTTTTCTATTTCTCCACCAGATTCTTATTTTCTGTCCTACACTCTTTCTATTCTTTTCTTTCTTTTCTTCCTTCTTTTTCTCTTCTTTCTTCTTCTCCTCCTCTTCTTTCTTCCTCTTCTCATTTTCTTCTTCCTTTTCAATTTTTTCGTTCCATACTCTCATCCTTATCCTTTCCTCTTCATCCTCCTTCTCCTCCTTTATTTCTTTCATCAGAGCACTGATCATTTCCTTTACTTTTCTTAAATTGTTGATCTTCATCTTCACTCGATGGGGACTATAAGAATAGTGATCCTCGTTTAACCTCACTAACATTTGCTCCATCATACCCAAATTGTCCAGCACGTCTTGCAAGGTTTTCATTTTATCAAGCTGGTTCGAAGCCATCTTCTTTTTTATTCTTTGCAGAATGGTGTGAATGACGAACGTTGTGGGTTCTTATAGTTAAAGTGCGGACGTGAAGGAAAACATCCCCCCACCTAAGACACAAAATTTATATTACCTAGATCATTACTTAAAACGCTCGGACGTGAAGGAAAACATCCCCTACCTTTCTCATTTCATATTATCTACTTTTCACATACGCTAACCAACAATAAACTAACCCAAAATCTACCATCCACACACCCAAATCATTAAAATCAAATCCCAATAATCTACTATCCAGACTAACCTATGCTAGCGCTTATTAACACACAATTATATACATAAACTCATACATTCACACTAGGAAAAAAAGAGTCAGTGTTTATATTCACACTACTCTACCTACACACATTGGCAAATCGATTGTTATTACTTTTCTAAAGATTTGGGTAGCCCTGAAAAGGGCTGTTTGTTTTTTGAACTCCATGACACCTGGTTAATAATGGCACCTTCCATGCCTGGCACCACACACACATCTTCTTCCCCAGTCTCCTTTCACTCTTTTTAGGGAGAGAGCAGAGGCGGGATAAGTGGCTTCAGAATCCCAATCTTCTGTCTCTGGGATTCTGAAATTTCCTCTCTCCTTTTCTTCCTCTTCTTTGTTTTTTCTCTCCTCCTCTTCTTTGTTTCTTCTCTCCTCCACTTTCATTCTTCCCTCTTCTACTGGGGCCTCTGCAGCCAGCTCATTCACTATACCCCTGGCATATTCCAGGTGTACATGAAGTTCAAGCAGTTTTGCTACTCTGGTGTTCATTCTCTTGATCAATAAACAAGGGTAGCTAGACTGCCGAACGAGTTTCAATTTATACTAAAAGCGCGGACGTGATGGAAAACATCCCCTAAAACAAAATTGATCTTACCTAGATCATAACCAAACAAACGCGCGGACCTAAAAGAAACACTCACTCACTTTTTTTACTACCCATTACTATTTTAAAAATTTTCATTAAAAATAATATACTATCCACATGCGCTGAGCAGCAATAAACAAACCCCAAATCTACTCTCCCCACACGTCAAACAGCAAAAAAAAAACATGATCATAATCTACTATCCACAGAAACGTACGTGAGTGCTTACAAACACACAATCATATACACAAACACATACACTCACACCACAAAAGAGTCAGTGTTTATATTCACACTACTCTACATACACACATTGGCAAATGGATTGTTATTTCTTTTCTAGAGTATTGGGTAGCCCTGAAAAGGGCTGTTTTTTGTTTGCTATGGCAATCATTTAGTTTCTAAGAATGCGATGTCCTCTGAGGATAGACTTTCTGGCGATAGGTCTACTTCTTCGGAAAGAGAAGAAGAATTCTTTGGTGTCTATATGACAATCGACAAAGCCTCTGTCAGGTTCAGGTTGCTGCTGCTGTTGTTGCTGTTGCTGCTGTCTCTGAAGTCTGTACTTCTCTGTCCATTCTTCTTTCTCCCTGTTCACTTCTTCTCTGAAGAGCTCTTCTATCAGGTCTTCAGTGACTTTTAGCATTCTCACATTCTCTATCTCTTCTGGCTTCGGTATCAGACTGTGTCTGACCCTATGCAAATTCACGTAGGCTTCGTTTAGCTTAGCTAGTTTGGAGCACATCTTCGTAGGAGGATGAGTCAACAATGGATGGTTAGACTGGAAACTACCCCGGTTCTTAAAGTCAAAGCGCGGACGTGAAGGAAAACATCCATCCACGGTTTTCGAGCCGCAACGTTCAATGAGTGTCATGAGAGGGATAGTAAGAAGTCAAACAGCATGAATCAAAATTCTTATAGCCAAACAAAAGACAAAGGCATTTTGTTTCAAAACACAACATTTTTTTATTCAAAATCACTTAACACTAACAAACAACTATAACATTTTTTAACAATAATTCAACAATATAATATTTTTTTTTCAATTGCCAAACATTTTTTCAACTAACACTCTACTTTAAACAGGGCTGACAACGTTGTGAGTGAAATTGTGATTTCCACTGTTGGAAGTCATTAGGCCATTGATGGACACTACGTTTCCTAGCTTGAGACAAAAGATAAGCATAATGGTCACAAAACCATCGATCTACTTTCACATCGTTTCTAGAAGAAGAACGAGGATCAAAATGAGTCACTAAATGTTCTAAGGAATAGCCCAGGCTGCGATGATGCAGAAAATACACACAATATTGTCCACACACCAAGGAATCTGTGCCTTGTAATTTCACATTATTGAATCGGGTGGTCTGAGCATTTCTTCTCATAAAGTCAATGATATCGTCTTCCAAAGGGGGCAATCCGTACGAATCGAAATATTCCACACATCCTTCTTGAGGAAAGTAGACGGCTACCCAGTGGGTTCCTGGGAGATGACTGTCGTCCGTGTTGATCACATAAGCTAGATGGTCTTGAGGTTTGTGATGAGGGAGTTCATCTTTAGCACAGACGACAGGATTCCAAGAAGCCGTGTACGAACTGTGGTTCAAAAGTTAATAAAGTTCCCTGGTATCCATGTTTTGTGTGGTTTTTTCTTCTTCACAAGTAATAATAAGTCATCAATTCGATCCTGACTTTTTGCATGAAAATGTCTGACAAATAACCGTTTCTTCGTTTCGTCTCCCCACTCTGATTCAGGAGAGCTTCGATACGATGGATCTTTTGCGTGGTTAATGGTGGACAAGAATGTTCATGCAAGTCTTTATACCACTGGTGCAACACGACTTCGTCCGAGATGAGACTCCAAGCTTCGTCCAGATACTCGTCCAATTTTTCTTCTTGACTCAACATCAGGCATTTATCGTGTTGAATTTGACTGGGATGATCGTTTTGACATCCATAGCAATCTTTCTTGATCAATTCCGTCATTTTTTCCACCAAGTGTTTGGCAAAACAGGAGACTAAATGGGCTTCTTGTTCTGGCCATCTCGATTTCATCATGATAACTTCTTCTTCCACAGTCTCTTCACATTCCATGTCTAAAGTTTCTCCACTAGGTAAAGAGGGATAACAGTCTTCCATGGCTTCTAATAGTCTAGAATGACTTCTCTCAAACTGTTGATTTCTATGGTATTATCAAATTCTGCATACAGGATGACGTTCACCGTTACATCAGGGTCTCGGTTTACAAACTGAATTTCCACACGAATCTGGCTTGATTTTATAGGGTGGAAATGTCCTTCGTCGCTGCCTTGGTCTGGAGTGAAAGCAAAAGCCCACAAACCGTAGCCTCCTGCATAATCGTCGTACGAAATACCGTGACTGGTGTTGGTTCCTAACTGTCCCGTGGCTTCGTACAGGGACAAGTACGATCTCAAATAATTCCCGTTATCAAATTTAGGCTCGAAAGGTCGGGTACACAAGGTCTTGCCATCGCGACTGACTTCAATCTTGGACACGCCAAAGTGTAGAAAGTTGAAAGGATTTTTATCAACAGCTCCGTTGAAGGCTGTATTCTCGACGATACCAAGGATCAAACGTTTGGGTAGCTGTCCTTGGAACAGATGATCTTCGATCATAGATTGCTGTCCCCTAGCAATGGTGAACGTTTTCACTTCCACTGTTCGTATCGGATACTTGGCGGTCGTTCTGCTCAACGTCTGACTGATGTCGTTACCCACTTTAGGTAACACTTCCACACGTCGCACGTAAAGTCGGGCTTCTTGGATGACAGTTTTGTAATCGTTAGCATTAGACAACAGATGGAAAGCGACACTACTGAGATTCAGTCTCAGGCGGACATCCACTCCGTTCAGCAAATACTTTTCTTGCAACCACATGTCCAAATGCAAACGATCCATCAGTTCTAATCTACGACTTTGTGCAATTTTCTTTCTTCGTTCTATAAATCCCGATAAATTTTGATCATCCCCAGCAATTGTAGTGCTGTCGAACTTTGCACCTAATGCGACAGGCTTCCATACCATGCAAGCATCCAGATGAGTGTTTTTGGCTTCTTTTCCGTACGTCAAGAGATTTTCCAGGTACGCTCGGTAAGGGTAAGTATCCATGCTGCTGCTGACCAGTTTGTTATTCAAATACAAGTCCACTCCACTGAACAAGGAATACATGAAATTGTTGACGGGAGCTACTCTGGACGTATCAATGAGTGGGTCACCGTCCACCTCGGTTACTTTGACTTTCAAGTACAAGTAACTGCTATTCAGATCGATGCAATCTTCGGGCTGTCCTTTGATTTCAAAATCAATGGGAGCGGAATCCGTCAAAGAGGAGACGGGATGAAATTCCACCCATTGGGATTCTTGCATGGTCATCATGGTGGGGGGCATGGCAAACAGATCCAGTTCCGACTTGGAACGGGCGCAAGACTCTCGGTGCATCATTTTGTTTCTGTGTCTCAATACTTTAATAATCGAAAACGTCTAAGTCTCGAACGGTTCTTCTTTTCTTTGTCTTTCTAGCTTTAGACGTGTGAAGTCTAGTGAAAGGGTGTTTTCTTCGTCGTCTCTTTCTGCCTTGTCCTTGCTGAATGCTTGACTCGGTAGCGTGCAGGGTATTTATAGGTGTTTCTCGTCGGCCTAAAATCTCTTTACCCGTTTGCAACAAGACATTTTTGCTTGCCCTCAAGAAGGCTTCTTTAGGGTTTTGTTTGTTGATGATGACATTTTGGAGAAATTCTTTGCCTTGCGTCAATGCCGCATCTTTCAAGGCGTGCAATCCGCGTGTCACCATCGGTTTCAACACCGGGGCCACCGAACGAAAGGCCGATTTTAAATATCTCCTAAACCGTGTCGTCGCTGTCGAGCAACCCCTCGGTACACTGGATACATGACTTACGAGTCGTGAGAGAACCGTTTTCGAAAATGGAGTTTCACCGTGACTTTTCCTTTGGTGAATGGAATATTTTATCCCAAATCTCCTTTTATAGCAATGTTGACCGTGTCCAAATAAGGCTTTCTGACGGGTAAATAGTGAAGATGTACAAATTCGCGATGGACGTGATAAGTGTTTCCACCTTCCTCGTCATTGACCGTGGTACTGTTCACTTTGAAAGGAATGACACGCAGTAACGGCACAGAGGTGTGTCCCACCACGTTGTACTCCACCACATCGGAGTACACGAAGATCAAATTCAGTACCTGGTACAGTTCTACCGGGAAACGAAAATATCTCGCAAAATGCCCGTTGTTGTCAATGTATGCAATGTGAATCTTTTTGGTCAGCTGATCCGTGACCATATTGAGGTCTCCACCCAAAATGTCATACAATCCAGGGCAAAATTTAATACGTATAATTTTTTCCTCACTTTCAAATTTAATGAGTAGACGATGAGACAGTTTGTGGTACTCAAAGGTGACACGTTTTTTTAGTGTGGTCAGAACTTTGTCAAATGCTGCATAGAATTTGTCAGCGATTACCTCCACCAGATGTTGACCACTAAATTAATGGCTTGAGTTAATTTTAAAGTGATAAACGTAAAAAGGAGGAGAAGTGTCGCTGCTGCTGCTGCGGGGTAGTGCGGTCTTCGCAAGAAGTGATTTATGTTGATGAGTGGTCGTCATGGTTTGCTGCACCGTTTGGTCCAGAATTTCGACGTCAAAAGTGTTTTGAGTTTCAGTGATGTTTTTGATTTGTGTTGGATAAATCATTTCTACCAAAGCCACTTCCCAATGGGCTTCGTGATCTAATGGGATGGCCTGAGGTAATTTGGCCGTGTAACAGCACAACGTGTTGTGGGGAAACACCTCCATGGAACTGTCACTGGGTAAGGTCAAGTAAAATTGGTTTTGGTGACTCATAATTCCAGAGTTCTGTGGCTGTCCGAGGGGTTACTGGACGTCAGAGGCGTGTCTCCGTCCAAAATGGGGTTCTGATTGTGGTTGTTATTGGAATGGTGACTGACACTGGCACTGGACACAAGGTTCCCGTGGTTCCCGATCGAGGAGAATTTCAGGGAGGGATTGGGAAGCAGGTAACCGATGCAACTGCTCAATAAAATGGTCCACAATTGTTTGTCTCCTTGTTGCAAACTCAAATTGGCAATGGCTGCCCCGATGACACAATACAAAACGAAGATTTGGCAGAAAAAGACGATTTGCGTTTAAGGCACACGTTCTCCACACCACACCCACAAGGGTTGTTTTTGTAAATCTTGCAGAGAAGAAGAACTGGGTGAAGGAGTGGTCGACGTAGCTGCGTCTGTGTGAAAGGGCATGATGGTCACTTCTTTTTATAGTCGATGACTTGCGAAGCGTCGATCCAAGAATCAAAACTGGGTGGATATCCTTTCCAACGTACTTTGACTTCTTTGACACGTCGTTTGCCCACTTTACGGGTTCTGCGTTCGAGAATGCTTTCGATGTCGTACACGTCGTCTTCATTTTTGGTGACACGCTGTAACTCGGGCAAATAAAACGTTCCTTTGAGCACTTCTCCGTTCATGTCTTCCAATTTATAGACGGCAGGATGACGGTCATGCACTCGTCCAGTGACACGAAACAATTCGGTCGTCCAGTTAGGTAAGTAACCTTTGTCGAAAGTGCGTTTGGTTTTGCCAATGCGCACCCAATCTCCTACGGCCAACATTCCACTTTTCTTGGGGACAGCCCTCGTCGGGGACGTACCAAACAGGCGCTCAAACACCAACACTTCGTTGTCGGGAGTCACTTCTTGTGGGGCACGTCCGATGCTTCGATGGTAAGATTGGTTGTACGCTTGCACCAGGTGTGGTAAGATGTCGATGTACTTTAGAGTGTGATGATGCGTAAAATATTTCCACATGCGTTCTTTCAAAGTGCGTTGAAAACGTTCCACGATGCTGGCTTTGGTTTCGGGATTCTCGGTGGTAAAAAAATGAATGTCACGTTTCTTTAATTCTTTCTGGAAAGCTTGGTTCAGAAATTCGGTGCCTTTGTCCGTTTGCCATCGAAGAGGGTGACGACCGCTTTGTTTCAACACCCGTTGCAGGGCTCGCACTAACTCGCTGCTCGATTTGGAAGTCAAGGGTACGACCCAGGCAAATTTGGAAAAGACGTCGATGACACAAAACAAATATTTGTAGCCACGATTGTAACTGGCCAAATGAGAGACATCGGCTAAATCGGCTTGCCATTGATGATCGATGCCTTCCACTTGGGTGCGACTTCTGGAAAACTTGCGTCGAATGGGTTTGTGTAAAGTGTAGGTAGCTTGTTCTTGTAACCATCGTTGCACTTGAGGTAAACGGAGACTTTTCAGTCGAGTTTTGGCAGCACGATACAATTTTTGAACTCCTGCGTAACTTGTAGGATGGGAGGGATCGTAGTAAATGCTTTTTCCATTTTTTGTATGTTAATAAGTCACCCACTCTTCGGTGATGCTACTTTGCGTGGGACGAAAGGGTGGTTTAGAAACGGATTTACGTGTCCAATGGGCTACGGGAGTAGAAGTCGAAGGTAGTGGTGGAGGTGGTAATGGAATGGCTTTGGTCTTCTTTTCTTTTTTTTTACTTCTGGTTTCCCTTCGTTCTTTTTCACTTCTGTCGAAGGAGGAGTGGACATCATCTTTTCAACCCAAGCTTTCATTTCTTCTCGTTGGGGTGTGGGGGACGGGGTCAACAAGGATGCTGCAATCTTACTTGAAATAGGAGCTGCTGACGGTGTTTGAAACACTTCTCGCATCTCTTCTTCCTCAGGTCTTCGTGGGGTAGCATCTCTGGTGACCCCTGAGGATGCTAGTGGTGGTGGTAGTGATGATGGTGCTGGACTTTTCATCAAGGTCTTAAAATCTTTCAGAGTGAGTAGAGCTGTTACGTCTAAAGCTTTCTGGTGAAAGAGTTGCAGTCGTTGCAAGAGTTGACCGTACTGTGGCGTTCTGTCGTATTGGGGTGGGGTTCTCCCAATATAATTTAATTAAATTAAATTGAAAGTTCCACCCTGGCTCGTTAGGTTAGAAAGTTAAATTAGTGATGATGTAGATTTACAGCTCTCAGCCCCCAGTCAGCAATGCCGACGGTTAAATTATAGAGAACACGAAGATGAAATTCAATCAATAACAATTTAATAAATGTGATAATTTAGAACGATAACTTCCAATCACTCGTCTTTCCCTCGACCAAGTGACAGCCTAATTCATCCCGTGATTTACAGTGTGAGTTCGATTTTCCCCCTGTCCTTGCATCTACTCATCTATTTCTTCCCGCTGATTCTTCCTTCTTTCCGTTCCTCTAACTCCTTCTTTGTCTCTGTTTCCTCTCTACTATCTCCTCCAGCTTCGCTCCAGACTTCAGCTTCTCCTTTCTCCTCCTTTTATTATCTCCTCCTCCAATTCCGCTCCCAGACTTCAACTCCACCCTCTTCTTCCCTCCTTTCCTCCGTCTCTCTATCCGAGACAACGGGACCAAACTTTAACTGGTCTGTCCCTCAAAGCTTCCTGTGAAAAACCACAAGGCGTTAACAAATGTTTTATCGAACCTTACCTCACACTATAACGACAATTAACCATCAGATAGCTGTCACTGTTTCGGCCACGCATGCATACACATCGAAATTCGCACACACTTCTTGCAGGGTAAACAATGGCGTAATAACACAGTATCAGCGAATTGTTATACAGACATCAATACATTGCGTCACGTCAGTATATACACATATATATTTAATCTCATCGTACTACAATCTGACAAAATCAGACGCATGTCTGTACATTACAAATATTCAACAATGGCAAAATCTATAATCATATGAACATATGTGTTAGTCTACTATAAAATACCCACATAGTAAATTACAATATTAACTCTTACGACGGCTAGCAAGTTATATAATTCTTTACAAATATCAACTCATTTCTTCAAAATATGCAAACATATTAACAAAACAAAGTAATTCTTCGTACTACGATTCTAGTACTAATAAAGTATACATACGACCTACAATTAAAATGCAGTCGCATTCCACAAAGACCGAACAAATATCTACTGACCTTTTGAAGCTTTCTGTACTTAGACCTTCCGCTCTAAGATTTTCCCGCCAATAACGAATGGCTATTCGGAGTTACGCTAACCTCTTCTCTGGGTAATTTCTCTCAGCGAACTAACTTTTGCCGGAAAACGCAGGGATATCATTCTACCCAAATCAAGGTCTCCCCCCCCCCATCTCGATTCTGATTGGGTGGCGCTGTGCCCCTGTCCAATCGTCTTAGCGGCCAGTTCAACCTGTCTGTCTGTTTGCAGGGGAAAGAAGTTAGGACACTCCCACTTCTTCAGGCAATTTCTTTTGATCTGGGAAGATTTCGACACCTAGGTGATAATTGGCTATCGGACGCCTCGCAACTCCGATGTCCGGTTTCCTATTCTAGCCACAACAATCTTACGTAACGGATTAGTGCTAGCCTTCGGCAATGTTCGACATCAAACAATGACCCGTCAGAATTACCTTGATTATACATGTTTCAAACTGGGCTACTCTGGGTCGGGGTAAACATGACACCCCCCCACGCTTGAGAATAAAATCGGGATTTTATTCCTCAAAATTACTTCAAATGCAATGGCATTAATATACGAAATAAATAACAAAATTATCGCGACACTACACGCTGAGTATGAACATGAATATATATATATATATATATATATATATATATATATATATATATATATATATATATATATATATATATATATATATATATATATATATATATATATATATATATAGAGCGATCTATACCATTCCATCGCTCCTGCTCATGAAATCGGCGCCTACGTTCTCAGTTCCTTTCACGTATCTGATCTGCATCTGGTATTGTTGTAAGAACAGCGACCATCGCATCAATCGTCCATTCGACAATTTCGCCTGCGCGAGTTACGCGAGTGGTTGGTGGTCGGTCTCCAAGATGAACTTCCGCCCGTATAAGTACCGCTCGAACCGTGATATACCGAACACGATTCTGAGGCATTCTCTCTCCGATACGGAGTAGTTCTTCTCGGCAGCTGACAACTTCCGACTGCCGTACGCGACAAGAAAAAGCGTCTCATCGTATTCCTGTAGTAGTACTGCTCCCAGTCCCGTGTCACATGCGTCGGTGCGAAGAACGAAGTCTTTTGTCAGATCCGGTAGACGGAGAACTGCGTCGGATGTGAGTCTATCCTTCAGCGTTTGGAAAGCATGCTCACACGCATCTGTCCAAATAACCTTAGTCGGGGCACGTTTCTTGGTTAGGTCAGACAACGGTCCCGCAACCGCGCTGAAATTGGTCACATACCTCCGGTAATACCCGGCCAATCCCAGAAATGACCTCACCTCAGTTTTCGTGGTGGGTCGTGCGGAGTTTCTCAGCTGCTCCACCTTCGACTTCTCTGGGGACAGCGTACCTTGGCTCAGGGTATGTCCCAAATAGTCCAATGTCCGGAACCCTAGTTGACATTTGGAAGGGCGAGCTGTCAATCCCGCCTGACGCAGCCGCTCCAAAACGTCAGCTAACAGAGTGAGGTGTTCACCCCACGTCGCTGTGGCTAACAAGAGGTCATCCATGAAGTTGTGGACACCCCTATCGCGCAAGGGTTCCAACAACTTCCGCATCATCCTAGTAAAGACGTTGGGCGCGTTCTGTACCCCGAACGGCATGACCAACCATTGGTAGGTCCCGTCGGGAGTAGCAAAAGCTAGCTTTGCCCTATCCTCCTCCCTTACGAGTTGTCGTTTTGCGTGGGGCAAGGGGTAGGGTTTCCGCTGGACTGGCCGGTTATCCACCAGCTTTAACCCGAACTCGACAAGCGACGTTCTCCCGGGTATTTCCGTAAGCACATCGGAATACCCGGCCAGCAACGTATCAATCTCTTCCCGCTGTACGCAGTCAACATGGGGTCGCACTCCACGTCCGAGGGTGTCTCAGCCCTCGTTAACGGACAGCTCGGAACAGTGTTGGCACCTTCCGTATCGCCTTCGGCGTCCTCGGTGACTATCGTGGCGATAACAAAATCGCTGGCGGTCTCTCTTTCCCGATATCTCTTAAGGAGATTGGCATGGTACAATTTCTCCTTCGTTGGTAGCCGTATCGATATGTTTGACCTCCGACCTTCTTGGTGACAACGTATGGACCCCTCCAGGAAACTTGCAACTTGTTGTGTTCTTTGGGCAGCAGTAACAACACCTTGTCCCCTACTTCAAACTGGCGTGGTTTTGCGCGCTTGTTGTAATTCTTCGCCTGACGCGCCTTCGCTCGCTTGAGGTTCTCCTGTGCGAGGGAACAAACTTCCTCCAGTTTGTTGCGCAAGTCCGCAACGTATTGGTAGGTGGTGCGTACCTCCTCCACAGCGTGATCGTCCGTCCACAGTTGTCTCAGTATGGCGATTGGGCCGCGTACGGTCCTCCCGTACAGGAGTTCAAAGGGAGAGAACCCTAAACTCGCTTAAGGTACTTCCCGGTAGCCGAAAAGCATGGAAGGAATATACCGATCCCAATCCTTGGGGCGGCCTTCGCACATCTTCTTGAGCGTGTTCTTTAGGGTCCCGTTAAACCGTTCGACCAGTCCGTTACATTGAGGGTGATACGGTGTAGTCGTGAGGTGCTTAATTGACATCAGTCGGTTTACCTCTGCCATCACGCGACTCATGAATTGTGTCCCTTGGTCGGTCAGGATCTCGTCAGGCACTCCAACTCTTGACCAAATCCCAAACAGCGCTTCCGCGACGGTTTCCGAATCAATATTACGCAGCGCAACGGCCTCCGGATAGCGTGTAGCGTAATCTACGACCGTTACGATATACCGATTTCCGTGCGACGACGCGGGTTTTATCGGTCCGATCAAGTCCATCGCGACGCGTCTAAACGGTTCATCGATAAGGGGTGTACTCCCCAAGGGGACGGGTCGATGATCCGTTTTCGGTGCCATTCTCTGACACTTGTCACAGGAGAGACAGAACCGTTTGACGTCTCCCTGGACCCCTGGCCAGTAGAATCCTTTGACAAGACGGTCACGCGTCTTGGCAATTCCCATGTGTCCACCCATGAGACTCGTGCGCGAGTTTCAACACTTCCCCTCGCTTCTCTTTTGGTACGACGACTTGCTTAAAGTGTTCGTTACCATTCCTGGCGTAGCGATACAAGATCCCCTTCTTGTATGCGAACTTCACCCCGCCATTCGAAGTTTCTCTCTCCGTCCCTGCTGCAGCGTGTTGGTGCAACTGCGCCAGAGTTGCGTCTTCCTGTTGCAGTTTCCTCAGCTCGGCCGGAAGAACGTTACTCACCGGTGTCGATGTAACTTCCATCGGCTTCGCTTTCGTCTGTCGACTCTTGGACCTGGTTTCCACAGCACTCACCGGCATCGGTGTGCAGGTTTCGGGGTTCGGTTGTGGCAACACATAACGACATCCCAGTATGACGTCATATGATAAACCATCGAAGCATGCAGCTTCAATTTTCCCCTTCACGTACGGTGAATCGAGGTCAATGACAGCCACTGGCAATGAGTCACTAGCGCTGTTCGCGTACTGAACTTCGATTACCTCCCCTGTGTAATCCTCGGGCTTAACGTACTTCTTGTCGACAAGGGCTGGGACGCTACACCCAGTGTCATACAAGATGGTGGCACCTTCTCCGTTGACAGTAGCAGACGCGAGGTTGGCTGGGTTACAGCTTGCCTCCGGCTCGCGCTCATTCCTAGCGACGGCATTCACCTGGGTCTGCCTGCCCTTGGGACAATCCCTGGCAATATGCCCCGGGCGCTTGCAGTTGTAACACGTCGGCGGCCCTCGCCGACCTGCAAGTCCCGCTTTCGTGGGTGAGGCCTGTCCAGGTCTATGGTTGGCATCCTTACCTGTAGATCCCCCTCCGACCCTCCCGTCGCCCTGACGGTTACGGACAGCCGGCTCTACCTCAACCACACGGCGCGACTCAGTGGGTCGGGGTCGATCCGCACCCCCGGAACCTCCACTTTTCGAGTGTGCCTGCTCGTATCGCTCCGCCATGCTAGCGATCTCTTCGAGCGTCCGGTGCTCTCTCTCTCCTAGAAAGACTGTCAACTCGCGACGGTAAGTACTCAGGACATGTTCCTTGAGTATAACCTCGCGTAGCCCGTCGTACGATCGTTCGACTTCGGCCATCTTCATCCACTTCTCAAATAACCCTCGTACACGGGTGTGGAATTGAGAGTGGGTCTCCGTTGCCTTTTTCGCCGAGTCTCGAAAAAGTTTACGATATGTTTCGGCGGTCAGCCGATAATGGCAGAGAAGGGCCTTTTTGAGCGCATTGTAGTCGTCAGCATCGTCTGCAGCTAAGCCGTGGTAGACTTCACGAGCTGCACCTTGCAAAAAAGCTGAGACATTAATCGCCCAATGTTGTTCAGGAATTTTATGAGCGTGAGCGAGTTTCTCAAACTGAACAAGAAAATCGTCGATAGATTCCTCCTTATCGCTGAACCGCGGCATACTTATCTGGACCATTCGGTGGTCGATGAAAGGTCGTCCGGTCCCTCCAGAGCTTGTGCTAGCGTCGTCCCGATCTATGTCCCTAGCGGCTAACCTGATCTTCTCCATTTCGAGAGTGTGAGCAAGCTCTCGTTCTTTTGTGGCCGCTGATATCCTGGCCAACTCTTGGTCCGCTGCTATCTTAGCCAGCTCCAGCTCTTTCTGTGTTTCTCTTTCGGCGGCTATCCGGGCCAGCTCCAGCTCTTTCTGGGTTTCTTTGTCCGCTGTTATCTTGGCCAGCTCCAGTTCTCGGTCCGCTGCTTTTTCTGCCTTCCATTCCTTGATTCGTTCTTCAATAAATGCTGCCAGGCGATCTCCCTCGTAGCCGAGATCTTCCGAACCCATGGCACGGTACTCCTTTATCATTTGCCTTTCTGTAGCCATATTGTTATACTAATAGGAAGTGATACCTTGTCTCGACCTTACTAACAATGGACAGATATTACAAGTTCCCAGCCAAATACTTACCTGTCGACAACAACTAATTTCGTTCAGGTAAGATATTTGCTCGATATTTGCTTCACAATTACTGCAAGTAATTAAAGATCTACCAAACATGCAAATATCAAATATAACAAACACAAGATGAGAAAATCATAAAAATTCAAAATACATAGGATGGAAAATATCTCACACTGTTCACTAATACTTCCTAACAAATAAACTTTTAGATCGTAAAATAATATTTATGTCTAATTCAAATCCCGGACGAAGCGCCCACTGTGGCGTTCTGTCGTATTGGGGTGGGGTTCTCCCAATATAATTTAATTAAATTAAATTGAAAGTTCCACCCTGGCTCGTTAGGTTAGAAAGTTAAATTAGTGATGATGTAGATTTACAGCTCTCAGCCCCCAGTCAGCAATGCCGACGGTTAAATTATAGAGAACACGAAGATGAAATTCAATCAATAACAATTTAATAAATGTGATAATTTAGAACGATAACTTCCAATCACTCGTCTTTCCCTCGACCAAGTGACAGCCTAATTCATCCCGTGATTTACAGTGTGAGTTCGATTTTCCCCCTGTCCTTGCATCTACTCATCTATTTCTTCCCGCTGATTCTTCCTTCTTTCCGTTCCTCTAACTCCTTCTTTGTCTCTGTTTCCTCTCTACTATCTCCTCCAGCTTCGCTCCAGACTTCAGCTTCTCCTTTCTCCTCCTTTTATTATCTCCTCCTCCAATTCCGCTCCCAGACTTCAACTCCACCCTCTTCTTCCCTCCTTTCCTCCGTCTCTCTATCCGAGACAACGGGACCAAACTTTAACTGGTCTGTCCCTCAAAGCTTCCTGTGAAAAACCACAAGGCGTTAACAAATGTTTTATCGAACCTTACCTCACACTATAACGACAATTAACCATCAGATAGCTGTCACTGTTTCGGCCACGCATGCATACACATCGAAATTCGCACACACTTCTTGCAGGGTAAACAATGGCGTAATAACACAGTATCAGCGAATTGTTATACAGACATCAATACATTGCGTCACGTCAGTATATACACATATATATTTAATCTCATCGTACTACAATCTGACAAAATCAGACGCATGTCTGTACATTACAAATATTCAACAATGGCAAAATCTATAATCATATGAACATATGTGTTAGTCTACTATAAAATACCCACATAGTAAATTACAATATTAACTCTTACGACGGCTAGCAAGTTATATAATTCTTTACAAATATCAACTCATTTCTTCAAAATATGCAAACATATTAACAAAACAAAGTAATTCTTCGTACTACGATTCTAGTACTAATAAAGTATACATACGACCTACAATTAAAATGCAGTCGCATTCCACAAAGACCGAACAAATATCTACTGACCTTTTGAAGCTTTCTGTACTTAGACCTTCCCGCTCTAAGATTTTCCCGCCAATAACGAATGGCTATTCGGAGTTACGCTAACCTCTTCTCTGGGTAATTTCTCTCAGCGAACTAACTTTTGCCGGAAAACGCAGGGATATCATTCTACCCAAATCAAGGTCTCCCCCCCCCCATCTCGATTCTGATTGGGTGGCGCTGTGCCCCTGTCCAATCGTCTTAGCGGCCAGTTCAACCTGTCTGTCTGTTTGCAGGGGAAAGAAGTTAGGACACTCCCACTTCTTCAGGCAATTTCTTTTGATCTGGGAACATTTCGACACCTAGGTGATAATTGGCTATCGGACGCCTCGCAACTCCGATGTCCGGTTTCCTATTCTAGCCACAACAATCTTACGTAACGGATTAGTGCTAGCCTTCGGCAATGTTCGACATCAAACAATGACCCGTCAGAATTACCTTGATTATACATGTTTCAAACTGGGCTACTCTGGGTCGGGGTAAACATGACACCCCCCCACGCTTGAGAATAAAATCGGGATTTTATTCCTCAAAATTACTTCAAATGCAATGGCATTAATATACGAAATAAATAACAAAATTATCGCGACACTACACGCTGAGTATGAACATGAATATATATATATATATATATATATATATATATATATATATATATATATATATATATATATATATATATATATATATATATATATATATATATATATATATATATACATATACATATATACATATATATATATATATATATATATATATATATATATATATATATATATATATATATATATATATATATATATATATATATATATATATATATATATATATATATATATATAGAGCGATCTATACCATTCCATCGCTCCTGCTCATGAAATCGGCGCCTACGTTCTCAGTTCCTTTCACGTATCTGATCTGCATCTGGTATTGTTGTAAGAACAGCGACCATCGCATCAATCGTCCATTCGACAATTTCGCCTGCGCGAGTTACGCGAGTGGTTGGTGGTCGGTCTCCAAGATGAACTTCCGCCCGTATAAGTACCGCTCGAACCGTGATATACCGAACACGATTCTGAGGCATTCTCTCTCCGATACGGAGTAGTTCTTCTCGGCAGCTGACAACTTCCGACTGCCGTACGCGACAAGAAAAAGCGTCTCATCGTATTCCTGTAGTAGTACTGCTCCCAGTCCCGTGTCACATGCGTCGGTGCGAAGAACGAAGTCTTTTGTCAGATCCGGTAGACGGAGAACTGCGTCGGATGTGAGTCTATCCTTCAGCGTTTGGAAAGCATGCTCACACGCATCTGTCCAAATAACCTTAGTCGGGGCACGTTTCTTGGTTAGGTCAGACAACGGTCCCGCAACCGCGCTGAAATTGGTCACATACCTCCGGTAATACCCGGCCAATCCCAGAAATGACCTCACCTCAGTTTTCGTGGTGGGTCGTGCGGAGTTTCTCAGCTGCTCCACCTTCGACTTCTCTGGGGACAGCGTACCTTGGCTCAGGGTATGTCCCAAATAGTCCAATGTCCGGAACCCTAGTTGACATTTGGAAGGGCGAGCTGTCAATCCCGCCTGACGCAGCCGCTCCAAAACGTCAGCTAACAGAGTGAGGTGTTCACCCCACGTCGCTGTGGCTAACAAGAGGTCATCCATGAAGTTGTGGACACCCCTATCGCGCAAGGGTTCCAACAACTTCCGCATCATCCTAGTAAAGACGTTGGGCGCGTTCTGTACCCCGAACGGCATGACCAACCATTGGTAGGTCCCGTCGGGAGTAGCAAAAGCTAGCTTTGCCCTATCCTCCTCCCTTACGAGTTGTCGTTTTGCGTGGGGCAAGGGGTAGGGTTTCCGCTGGACTGGCCGGTTATCCACCAGCTTTAACCCGAACTCGACAAGCGACGTTCTCCCGGGTATTTCCGTAAGCACATCGGAATACCCGGCCAGCAACGTATCAATCTCTTCCCGCTGTACGCAGTCAACATGGGGTCGCACTCCACGTCCGAGGGTGTCTCAGCCCTCGTTAACGGACAGCTCGGAACAGTGTTGGCACCTTCCGTATCGCCTTCGGCGTCCTCGGTGACTATCGTGGCGATAACAAAATCGCTGGCGGTCTCTCTTTCCCGATATCTCTTAAGGAGATTGGCATGGTACAATTTCTCCTTCGTTGGTAGCCGTATCGATATGTTTGACCTCCGACCTTCTTGGTGACAACGTATGGACCCCTCCAGGAAACTTGCAACTTGTTGTGTTCTTTGGGCAGCAGTAACAACACCTTGTCCCCTACTTCAAACTGGCGTGGTTTTGCGCGCTTGTTGTAATTCTTCGCCTGACGCGCCTTCGCTCGCTTGAGGTTCTCCTGTGCGAGGGAACAAACTTCCTCCAGTTTGTTGCGCAAGTCCGCAACGTATTGGTAGGTGGTGCGTACCTCCTCCACAGCGTGATCGTCCGTCCACAGTTGTCTCAGTATGGCGATTGGGCCGCGTACGGTCCTCCCGTACAGGAGTTCAAAGGGAGAGAACCCTAAACTCGCTTAAGGTACTTCCCGGTAGCCGAAAAGCATGGAAGGAATATACCGATCCCAATCCTTGGGGCGGCCTTCGCACATCTTCTTGAGCGTGTTCTTTAGGGTCCCGTTAAACCGTTCGACCAGTCCGTTACATTGAGGGTGATACGGTGTAGTCGTGAGGTGCTTAATTGACATCAGTCGGTTTACCTCTGCCATCACGCGACTCATGAATTGTGTCCCTTGGTCGGTCAGGATCTCGTCAGGCACTCCAACTCTTGACCAAATCCCAAACAGCGCTTCCGCGACGGTTTCCGAATCAATATTACGCAGCGCAACGGCCTCCGGATAGCGTGTAGCGTAATCTACGACCGTTACGATATACCGATTTCCGTGCGACGACGCGGGTTTTATCGGTCCGATCAAGTCCATCGCGACGCGTCTAAACGGTTCATCGATAAGGGGTGTACTCCCCAAGGGGACGGGTCGATGATCCGTTTTCGGTGCCATTCTCTGACACTTGTCACAGGAGAGACAGAACCGTTTGACGTCTCCCTGGACCCCTGGCCAGTAGAATCCTTTGACAAGACGGTCACGCGTCTTGGCAATTCCCATGTGTCCACCCATGAGACTCGTGCGCGAGTTTCAACACTTCCCCTCGCTTCTCTTTTGGTACGACGACTTGCTTAAAGTGTTCGTTACCATTCCTGGCGTAGCGATACAAGATCCCCTTCTTGTATGCGAACTTCACCCCGCCATTCGAAGTTTCTCTCTCCGTCCCTGCTGCAGCGTGTTGGTGCAACTGCGCCAGAGTTGCGTCTTCCTGTTGCAGTTTCCTCAGCTCGGCCGGAAGAACGTTACTCACCGGTGTCGATGTAACTTCCATCGGCTTCGCTTTCGTCTGTCGACTCTTGGACCTGGTTTCCACAGCACTCACCGGCATCGGTGTGCAGGTTTCGGGGTTCGGTTGTGGCAACACATAACGACATCCCAGTATGACGTCATATGATAAACCATCGAAGCATGCAGCTTCAATTTTCCCCTTCACGTACGGTGAATCGAGGTCAATGACAGCCACTGGCAATGAGTCACTAGCGCTGTTCGCGTACTGAACTTCGATTACCTCCCCTGTGTAATCCTCGGGCTTAACGTACTTCTTGTCGACAAGGGCTGGGACGCTACACCCAGTGTCATACAAGATGGTGGCACCTTCTCCGTTGACAGTAGCAGACGCGAGGTTGGCTGGGTTACAGCTTGCCTCCGGCTCGCGCTCATTCCTAGCGACGGCATTCACCTGGGTCTGCCTGCCCTTGGGACAATCCCTGGCAATATGCCCCGGGCGCTTGCAGTTGTAACACGTCGGCGGCCCTCGCCGACCTGCAAGTCCCGCTTTCGTGGGTGAGGCCTGTCCAGGTCTATGGTTGGCATCCTTACCTGTAGATCCCCCTCCGACCCTCCCGTCGCCCTGACGGTTACGGACAGCCGGCTCTACCTCAACCACACGGCGCGACTCAGTGGGTCGGGGTCGATCCGCACCCCCGGAACCTCCACTTTTCGAGTGTGCCTGCTCGTATCGCTCCGCCATGCTAGCGATCTCTTCGAGCGTCCGGTGCTCTCTCTCTCCTAGAAAGACTGTCAACTCGCGACGGTAAGTACTCAGGACATGTTCCTTGAGTATAACCTCGCGTAGCCCGTCGTACGATCGTTCGACTTCGGCCATCTTCATCCACTTCTCAAATAACCCTCGTACACGGGTGTGGAATTGAGAGTGGGTCTCCGTTGCCTTTTTCGCCGAGTCTCGAAAAAGTTTACGATATGTTTCGGCGGTCAGCCGATAATGGCAGAGAAGGGCCTTTTTGAGCGCATTGTAGTCGTCAGCATCGTCTGCAGCTAAGCCGTGGTAGACTTCACGAGCTGCACCTTGCAAAAAAGCTGAGACATTAATCGCCCAATGTTGTTCAGGAATTTTATGAGCGTGAGCGAGTTTCTCAAACTGAACAAGAAAATCGTCGATAGATTCCTCCTTATCGCTGAACCGCGGCATACTTATCTGGACCATTCGGTGGTCGATGAAAGGTCGTCCGGTCCCTCCAGAGCTTGTGCTAGCGTCGTCCCGATCTATGTCCCTAGCGGCTAACCTGATCTTCTCCATTTCGAGAGTGTGAGCAAGCTCTCGTTCTTTTGTGGCCGCTGATATCCTGGCCAACTCTTGGTCCGCTGCTATCTTAGCCAGCTCCAGCTCTTTCTGTGTTTCTCTTTCGGCGGCTATCCGGGCCAGCTCCAGCTCTTTCTGGGTTTCTTTGTCCGCTGTTATCTTGGCCAGCTCCAGTTCTCGGTCCGCTGCTTTTTCTGCCTTCCATTCCTTGATTCGTTCTTCAATAAATGCTGCCAGGCGATCTCCCTCGTAGCCGAGATCTTCCGAACCCATGGCACGGTACTCCTTTATCATTTGCCTTTCTGTAGCCATATTGTTATACTAATAGGAAGTGATACCTTGTCTCGACCTTACTAACAATGGACAGATATTACAAGTTCCCAGCCAAATACTTACCTGTCGACAACAACTAATTTCGTTCAGGTAAGATATTTGCTCGATATTTGCTTCACAATTACTGCAAGTAATTAAAGATCTACCAAACATGCAAATATCAAATATAACAAACACAAGATGAGAAAATCATAAAAATTCAAAATACATAGGATGGAAAATATCTCACACTGTTCACTAATACTTCCTAACAAATAAACTTTTAGATCGTAAAATAATATTTATGTCTAATTCAAATCCCGGACGAAGCGCCCACTGTGGCGTTCTGTCGTATTGGGGTGGGGTTCTCCCAATATAATTTAATTAAATTAAATTGAAAGTTCCACCCTGGCTCGTTAGGTTAGAAAGTTAAATTAGTGATGATGTAGATTTACAGCTCTCAGCCCCCAGTCAGCAATGCCGACGGTTAAATTATAGAGAACACGAAGATGAAATTCAATCAATAACAATTTAATAAATGTGATAATTTAGAACGATAACTTCCAATCACTCGTCTTTCCCTCGACCAAGTGACAGCCTAATTCATCCCGTGATTTACAGTGTGAGTTCGATTTTCCCCCTGTCCTTGCATCTACTCATCTATTTCTTCCCGCTGATTCTTCCTTCTTTCCGTTCCTCTAACTCCTTCTTTGTCTCTGTTTCCTCTCTACTATCTCCTCCAGCTTCGCTCCAGACTTCAGCTTCTCCTTTCTCCTCCTTTTATTATCTCCTCCTCCAATTCCGCTCCCAGACTTCAACTCCACCCTCTTCTTCCCTCCTTTCCTCCGTCTCTCTATCCGAGACAACGGGACCAAACTGTAACTGGTCTGTCCCTCAAAGCTTCCTGTGAAAAACCACAAGGCGTTAACAAATGTTTTATCGAACCTTACCTCACACTATAATGACAATTAACCATCAGATAGCTGTCATTGTTTCGGCCACGCATGCATACACATCGAAATTCGCACACACTTCTTGCAGGGTAAACAATGGCGTAATAACACAGTATCAGCGAATTGTTATACAGACATCAATACATTGCGTCACGTCAGTATATACACATATATATTTAATCTCATCGTCCTACAATCTGACAAAATCAGACGCATGTCTGTACATTACAAATATTCAACAATGGCAAAATCTATAATCATATGAACATATGTGTTAGTCTACTATAAAATACCCACATAGTAAATTACAATATTAACTCTTACGACGGCTAGCAAGTTATATAATTCTTTACAAATATCAACTCATTTCTTCAAAATATGCAAACATATTAACAAAACAAAGTAATTCTTCGTACTACGATTCTAGTACTAATAAAGTATACATACGACCTGCAATTAAAATGCAGTCGCATTCCACAAAGACCGAACAAATATCTACTGACCTTTTGAAGCTTTCTGTACTTAGACCTTCCCGCTCTAAGATTTTCCCGCCAATAACGAATGGCTATTCGGAGTTACGCTAACCTCTTCTCTGGGTAATTTCTCTCAGCGAACTAACTTTTGCCGGAAAACGCAGGGATATCATTCTACCCAAATCAAGGTCTCCCCCCCATCTCGATTCTGATTGGGTGGCGCTGTGCCCCTGTCCAATCGTCTTAGCGGCCAGTTCAACCTGTCTGTCTGTTTGCAGGGGAAGGAAGTTATGACACTCCCACTTCTTCAGGCAATTTCTTTTGATCTGGGAACATTTCGACACCTAGGTGATAATTGGCTATCGGGCGCCTCGCAACTCCGATGTCCGGTTTCCTATTCTAGCCACAACAATCTTACGTAACGGATTAGTGCTATCCTTCGGCAGTGTTCGACATCAAACAATGACCCGTCAGAATTACCTTGATTATACATGTTTCAAACTGGGCTACTCTGGGTCGGGGTAAACATAACACGTACTTTTGCGATTTTTCTGTTTCGGACAAATCTTGGCGATCCATCAAGGACTGCAATTCGTGTTGTAACTGGGACATCTCGCTCAAATTGGGATTGGGAGGTAAATGCGGGGTGCGTTGTTCTTGCCAACGATGGTATTCCATCCATCGTTTGTAAGGCACTAAAGCTAGTTTTCGTCCTTCCATGGGGTTGTCAGGGGTCGATTCTGAGATCTTGGGACTTCAGAGAGCCTTTTTATCTTGCTTCCACCAGTCCTCCCAACATGGTTCCCAAGACTCCTTTCAGTAAGGGGCCTAACAAGAGGGGTAAAATGCATCCACGTTGGACCAACATCTTCTTTTGATGAAGGGGAATTTTCTTTTGAACCATTTGGCGAAGAACGTGACGATGTTTGCCTAAGCATTGTTTCTGGTGTTTGGACAAAGGGATCGTGCCTTTCAACACGTTCAAACAACATTCGCACACGGTATCGATGACCTCTTTGGAAGCTGATTGAATGAGTTTTTCTCGTAGGGGTGGAGAAGCTTTGGACAGGACAGATAACATGTCCCCATATTTGACTAAACGTGGTGGCAGTCCTTTCCTTTTGTTTCCTTGGGGTTGTTTAGAAGAGGGATGTTTTTTGGAAGATGACTTCTTTGAATCTTCAGGAGCATCAAAACACTGATACCCCGACATGGTCACACACCTTTTTTATACTGGAACGCGTCGCCACTGATTGTCTTTACGTCGTATCAACTTCAGGACAGGCATGACACGTCGTGCAGGGGCACGTAACGGACTAAATCGAGCCAGTTCTTGCTTGGACAAATCCAGTAAACTTTGTAACATGCCCGATCTTTCTTGGACTTTGATTTTGGGAGAAGGTACTTTGTGAGCAGCAGCCACTGCCACTAAATTGGAGGGTCCTGCCACTGGGGAAGTTCTTGGGGTCATCAACGGAGAAGTTCTTGGTGTGATCAACGTCTCCAAGTACTCTTCAGTTCTTGGTGTCATCAACGGAGAAGTGGATGAACTTGAGGCTGCCGGAGACGCGGTCACCGCCTTGGCAGGTCGTGGTTTGCGAGTGTAAGGTTGCGTCCTGGCCGAAGTGCCTCTCTTGCGACTAGTTTTCTTCTGTGGACTTTTCTTTTTCTGGGGACTTTTTCTCTGTTTCTTTTTCTGGGGGCTTCTTTTCTTTTTCCGGGGTGGTGTCTGGTAAGAGGAGGGTCCCGCCACTGGAGAAGTTCCCCTTGGGGACCTGGTCTTTTTCTTCTTTTAGCTTCGTTTGACTTTTTTCTTGGGGAGAACTTTGGGGGGCATTAGAATCCCATCTTAAGAGAGAGCGAATGATGACCCCTCCTAGAGTACCGCTCTCTCCAGGTTTCAAAATGATTTGTTTTTTGGTTTGAGTGTCGATGCGGGGATCGGCCAGTTGGACCAAAGCGACTTTGTTTCGATCGAAAAAGCGTTTGGTTTGATGAGGAATCTGAATGATTCCTTGGAGTATTTGACGTGCCGTCACCGTGAACCATCGTAAGACTTCTTTGAGACTAGCTTCTAAGACACGAGCTCGTATTTGTGGATTTTTTTCTCGACTGATGCCATACAAGGCATGAATGAATTTGACGGGAAGATGAGACTGAAGGGACGTCATGTTGACGTTGTGTGAGACAGACGAAAAAGGGTCTGAGGTTTTTATAGATTTTTTATGGGGAGTGAAATTAAGTCGAGGACGGAGACGTGTACAGGACAGGCCCTCCGTCTTGGCACCAGTGGTGAAACAAGTGGGTACGAAATCGCAAATCCTCGGGGGTTGTAGGTTTCAAATCGACGAGTAAATAGGCGTGTGGCGTTTAAGTGGCATCGTCGTACGCCTGAGTCAGCCAAGGCATTCCTAACTGTTTGGCTAAGACTTGCACTTGCGATTTATCTCGAGGGCTTTTAAACAAGACCACGTAATGCGCATTGAGACTGATGGTGCGATGGGCTTTACTTTGTTGAAACAAATTTTGGGTGATGTAAACGACACTGGCATTACGGTGATGCCCTTTGCGCGTGAACCACAGTTTAATTTCTTCTTCGTCTTCTCCTAACATGTCGTCGAAAATGACCAAATGGGTTTGACGGGAGTAAGAGACGATGCCGTCGTCTTCTTTAGGAATGGCTTCCACAAACACGATGGAATCGCCTTGACTTTCTCGCAAGAGGCTGTACGCCGATTGCCACTCTTTGTAACACCACACGATCCGTTGAGGGGGCCGATCGATCAAATGATGTTTATGTTCGATCAAACGTTTGACGAATTCGGTTTTGCCTGAACCGCTAGGTCCAGCAATGAGCATGTTAAAGGGATGGCGAAGATACAAAGCCTCCCAACTGGCACGATCTAAGTGTTCGTCGATGACTTTGACAGTAGAGGAAGAGGGAGCAGAGACAGCAGAGGTAGCCATAGTGTGAGAAATGTCACTTGTGACACGAAAACAAACAAAACAAGAGTTTATATACTTTTTCAGAACACGTTTATTGAATGTTTCAAACATGAATACGAAAGACAAAAATACATAAAAGCCAAAGGCTCAAATACAAGGATAAAAGGCACATGATAACCATTAACGTGGAATAAACACAAGTGTCTGTACAACAACATGTTTTGGGTAATGTTCTAACCAGTTCTATAGTAGGGGGTAGTAAGGTCACACAAGTGTCCTCCCTAAAGGGTCTTTCAGGCCTGTCCACGACAGTCCCGTCCTGGGTGACGGGTTCTTCTGGCACCGTCACTAACACGGGTTGAAAAGCAACTTTTTTCCTTGAACAACTCTCGTGCATACTGGGCCACTTCTTGGGTCCAAGCCTCAAAATCCCATTCTTTCCAGTCACGGACATCTGTCCAATGGGGATGTAAGTCACAAGCTACACACACATCGTCATACACGTCTTGGGTAGCTAAAAGTTGACGAATCTTTTTTTCCCGTAGAGGTCGAGAAGTATCCAGATGAAAACGCAAGGCTTTGAGCAAAAGGAGTCTTTCGTGACCATTTAAGGCCATTGGGGTGGTAAGAACTGTTCGTAAAGAGTCCACAAGGAATCGGCTGGTAAACGAAATCCCAGAAAACAAGTCACTAAGACGCACACCACTTGTCGACCCAAATTGAATGGATACAGATCTTGTAATGATCGATTGTAATGATCCACGGTTTGAATATGGTCATTGAGTTCCTTCCACGGAATCTGTTCAATTACATGTGATAAAAACCTCGGCATGACAGCCTGTTTTTATATTCTCTTTTTTTCGGATGCAATACACGTACTTTCTAGCCAGACATCTTCGTTCTCCAGTAGGAAATCTAAATCTTGCATACTGTAACCTACACTTCAGAGTTCGTTTAGGAGTTTCCTCTTCCGCTAAGTATATTCCACGTAAAATATGTTGGTGATCCTTTAACTTGTCTTCCTCAATGCGTTGCTCTAGGTGAATCTCGAAGTAACCAAAATTATGAACATGTCGATCATTGGCGACCTCAAAGTTTTGAACAATGTCTGACCACTGAAACAATTTCTGACGAATCAGTTCTTTTATACCATTCAGGTACCAGTGGTTCAAACACCGCTGACGTAACGGATGCAACTGTTCTTTACGTTTGACTTGTATTTTGACCAGCTCTCGGTAAATGCGTTCTCTCAACTCCACAGGCAAGACCAAAATGTTCTCTTGCAAAGTATCCATAAGTATATACACTGTTTTTGGAATCCTTGGGTGGTGGCCAATAGCCTCGTTTACCTTTGTGCCTGATGTAATATCCACTCATAATCAGTCTTCTTATACTTTGGAACAGAGCATAATTTAAAAACGGATAAATAACTTTGCGTTTGCGTTTCACTTATATTTTGATCAGTTCTTGGTAAATGCGTTCTCTCAACTCCACAGGCAAAGCACGAATGTACTCTAGCAAAGTATCCATGAATAGGTCATACTAAATCCTCTTTTGTCTGACACAAGAAATGTACCGTTTGCACAGACATGGTTTTACTTCAGTGTCGAATTTAAATCGTTTAGTTACTAATTTACACATTACAATTCGTTCAGAAGTTTCCTCTTTCACTAAGTTGACATTGTGTAAAAGATGTTGGTAATTCGTTAACTCTTCCTCTGGAATTCGATACAGTAAGTTTACAATGTAGTAGATAGAATCATCAATAGCAAGCCAATCCTTTTTAAAACCAGGGGATCGTTGATCAATGTCTGTCCAATGGAACACTTTCAACTGAATCAGTCCTTGTATAGCATTCAGGTACCAGTGGTTCAAACACCGGTGACGTAACGGATGCAATTGTTCTTTACATTTGACTTGTATTTTGACCAGCTCTCGGTAAATACTTTTTCTCAACTCCACAGGCAAAGTGCGAATGTTCTCTTGTAAAGTATCCATAAACAGATTATGGTAAGTTACTTCAATGTCTCGGTCCCAATAAGGGTAAGTAATGACAATTCGGTGACCATCGAGCATGTTCTACGTAGGCCGAATCTTGTGGTTCCCAGTGGTGAAGTGACACACCGCAACTGAAGCACTTGACTTTATCTCCTTCGCCCAAGTAGAACAATCCGGTTCTGGCTAATTCTTCGGGGGTCGGTCCTCCCAGATACTTAGGCCATTTTCCTTTGAACGAGTGAAGACGATTTTCAAAGTCGCAGTATTACGATAAAGGCACAGGAAACGAATATTCGTCTTTCACAGGTTCGTTTCGATGAGGGTTGGGTGACATGGACAGGAGTTTGCTCAGGGCTGGATGACATCCGTAGGGAGGTAGACGTGAAGGTGAACATCCACCTTTAAAACGAAACCCAATAAAATGTCCAAGAAGACGAGTGGCATCGCTTTCGCATCCCTCAGGTTTGACACGCACAGCATCACTTTCCATGATAGGGGAAGTGAGAACAAAGTTCCCATGATGCTTTACGGCATCGCTAAGGTCACAGCGTACAGCATCGTTCCCATCGCAAGGCTCATAATCGCATTCCATTTCAGAAGCCCCACACTTGAATTGTGCCTTTTCTAAACTTGTTTTGTGTTTCTCTGAAAGTATTCATCTTGTTCGCTTGGTCTTGGTAGTCACAATGAACTATCGATCTTGCCTAGGGTTCCTTTTTATATACAGGCCAATACCGACGTGTCCATACGGTAAGGTGAAATGACTGGGAAGTCGCACTCGCTTCTGGTACACGATTTGATAGACTTTTTCCAAGGGTCGACTGACGATGTGGTGAGTGGGTAAACGTACAATCTTGTTGGGTTGATAGGTGGTCACTTTAAAGTGTTCATCCTCTCCAGATTGCAAGGCTTCTTTCAATACCCCAAAGTTGACCACACGACTGGTACGATAATTCAGAGTCAATCCTTTCACTTTACACTTCGTGTGCACTTCTCCTTGTTTGTCCCGGTATTCGTAGCCGTAATTTTTTGGACCGCCACTGACGAAACTTAGAATCTTGTGGTCGGGATGCTCGTCTGTCCAGGCTCCTAAACGGTCTCCTTCGATGTCAGGGTGCTGTTGACTCGGGTGATGGATGTAAATGCAACTGTCCGTGTCAAAGTACAGGACGCGTTCCCCTAACAGTTCTAAAGCTTCGTACAATTTCAAGCGAGCATGGGCTGTCACGTAAGCCGCAATCATGACATTTCCAAAAGGGTCGTCTTGTACAAAGTCCAGATCTTCTTCGTAATTGACCAAGATCAAATCCTCACGAGCGACGTCCACGTGTTTCATGTATTTGGTTTTGTCGTGAATCATCTGGAAGTAGCGGGAAGGTTCGGTCAAATATTCCGTCTTGGGTAAACACGGTCATTGTGCCATTTTACCCCACAAACAATTTAACATCACTTTGGCAAACGATCGCCTGCCTTCGTTTTTCTCAATGTGGTCTAAAGAGATGCCTTCTTGCGCCCAGCATTTCTCTTTGAATGTCTTTTAGTCTTCGGGAGTGTGACACCAGGAAGGATAGCCACTGGCTTCTTGCTTTAGTTTCAAAAAGGCATCCACGTAGTCTGCGAAAATGCCTTTCTGAGTGGGGTCACCCTTGTGGTATTGTTGTGTCTTGGGAAAGTGACAAATTTCGTACACTTCTAACAGTTGATATCCCATGTCCAGAGCTTTGAACAATTCTACGCTGACCCAGGTTCCCGTCAAAGCCCGTTCTTCCTGGGTGTGCTGACAAGGCTGATCTTGGTTGCACGTTTCGGCACAAGTACGGCACAAAGGAAACATCAGTTTGCCTTGGCAACGGTGAGGTAAGACGGGATGGTACAAGTCCGTGGGAGGCAAAACTTTGCACTTGATCAAGCCTTCGTATTGTCGAATGTTTTTCAGGTCGATGTGTTCCGTCAACAATTGTGGGTGCTCTGCAGGAAAGCGACAATATTTGCACACGTAGGGATACAGCGAACACACGTCCAAGTATTTGATTTCTTCTCCTTTCTCTTCGTTGGCTTGGTACAGCAAACAGGTGGAATTGGTCCTTCCTCCGTACAAACTATCCCTCGGGTTCAGGGGGTCCATGAACTGGTAACTTTCCACGAGGCGTTTAAACTCGGGATCGGTTTTCAAACGGTGATCGTACTCGTGTTCCCATATTTCCACCACTTGGTATCCTTCCTGTTCTAACTTTAGGCGTCGCTGACAAGTAGCCTGGTACAAGTCTTCCATGGTTCGTTGTAAAAACTGATTTTTAGTGCCACGGTCAGGATAACAGACGGGACATCCGTGAAATAAGCAACCGTTAAACTCGTACACTATCTTGGGGTTTTCTAAGTCCCAACCATCGACCGAATGCGTTCCGATGGTCTTTTCACCCCCTCCGTTGCGGGCATGCTGAAACCACTTGTCTTCCTTGTCGCACAAGTAATGTAACCAGCGTAGGGCTTTGACCGAGTATTGACGTTTGACATAGTTGGTCGTTTGAGGACTGATGACAGCCACGGTGTTTTCAGGTATGAATCGTTGCCGGTACACTAAGGAACACGCTTTGGCAATGGTGCAAGCTTCCTTCAAAGGATCGACCCCTCCGTGTTCCATGAACAGTTTTCGAAATTTTCCACAGCATCGCCGCAAAATGTCCACGTCGGAACGACAATACTTTAACATTTCTTCCTGAAAGTCGAAAGGGTCCGAGGCGTGAGCCTGGTACCAAGCGTAGAAAGCTTCTCGTTGTTCGGTACGCATGTTGTCGGGGTCGTAATAGTGAGCCTCAGGTAAATGGGGTAGAACGGCGTGTTGATTGGCTTCCGTATTGAAAAAGTGTCGTCTTCTTTGGGTTGACATTGTCGCTTGAGTGTGGTGAGCAAAGAATCCCACACCCCGGTGATGAACCCTTCTGCTTTCTCTAACGGTACTTCAGCCTTGAAATCTTTAAACTTCACCGAGTATTTGTAAGCCGTGGTTCTAAATTTTCTAGAGGAGCGCTTTTCCGTCTCTCGAATGGAATAGTATTTTTCAGGGTTGACTAAGGGTGGCGAACTTTGTTTAGAGGGTTTGGATTCTGGTTCACTCATGTCCTCTTCAAAATCACTGGCATGAATTTGTGCCAAGACTTCAGCCCTGGCACGAGGCGATAGATCACGTTTCTGCCTCTTACTTTCTTCTTCTTTCTTCTCAAATGAATTGGATCGTTTCATCTTGAGTGCAAAACGTCAAATGACTCAAGTTTAAACACCATAGACTAATTTATAGTCATGGAAGACCAGCGTACATAAAAGGGTGTGTGTCTTGTCCTTTCACTATTCATTTCACTCTCAAACCGAGCACAACGATGGAAGAGACTACCCAGATCGAACGTTTCATCAGAGCTTTGCGAGGGGTCATTAGAAAATTCTCTTCAGACCAGCCGACGGACTACTCTCCTTCCTTGCGAGATAAAAGTCAAGATACTTGCTATATCTGTCAGAAGAAAGGGCATTGGTCTTCAGAGTGTCCAGACCGTCAAAAAGAAAAACAGGGGTTAAAAGAGACAAAGTCAAGATACCTGTTATTATTGTAAAGAAAAAGGACATTGGTCTCCAGATTACCCAAAAAAGAAACAAGAGGAGTCAGAAGAAGAGAGGGATTCCTCAGAGGAATAGGAAGAAAACAGACAGGTGAAGAAAAAGAAAGAGGAGAAGAAAAGAAGAAGGGAAGAAAGTGAGGAGGAAGAGGAGGAAAAGACTGTGACGGTGAAGAAATTTAAAAACAGAGAGACTAAACAGTGAGACAGAAGAAGTGAATGTACTTTTTAAAGTGCTCTGTTGTGAATTGTGAATTGGATTGTAACTATTGATAAAAGAATAAATTAGGTATAAAAAGGTAAGTGTCTTTGAGTTTTGATTTTAAATAAGAAGCTACACTCACGCACTCATATACACGTACTATAGGGGTAAAAAAAAATTTTTTTTATTTTTTTTTTTTTTTTTTTTTTGAGTTATTGGCAATTGAAAGTCTATCTCTTTTCGAGAGAAGTGGGTGGCCATGAAAAGGGCCTTTGGTTTTTGGTGCAGGGGTGAGTTTAAGCAATCAACTTTAGCTGCCTTAAGCCTTTGCCACGGCCAAGGCCTACTTCTGGAACTCTAAAAGAAACATAAAAAGTTCAAATCATGGTTGATAAGTTTGTTATGTTGATCTAAAGAAAGTCCATTTGGAAAACACAAGCATTTGACGCTATTAAAAGGAATTTATATTTAGTGAATTGGGCATCAGTTTGTACGAACAGAACTCTTTACATGATATGTACATGTGTTTTCCAGAAGTAAAAGGTCGATTTCACCAGGAACAAGGGTAGAATATTCACTCCGTTTGGAAAGAAACACACAAAACATTTCAAATCTAGATGAGAGCGCGAAAAAGCATGGCTATCTAAAGGAATATGTTCCACTAATTTGTTTATTGAAGAGATGGACATACAAATTGGTCAAATAGCTTATAATATCAGCAGATTAAAATGCATGTAACAGTGTATGATTCAGCTAATGTACGTAACGAAGGAGCTGTATGTCCCAGCTTTGTGACAAAATATATATTCCCAGGAATGAGACATTACACACAAACCGCAACTACGCATATACTAATAATCTATAGTATCTGTTTAGAAGGGACGTTCGCATTTAACTTATGAATAAGGTAAAAAAAAAAAAAAAAGTAATATGAGGTTTTTCTTGGTATTTTTCTTCATTGATATACATTTACCCATAGGAGTAATTGTTTCTTTTAGTTAAATTAACCCTAAAAATGTCAGATACAATTAGAGGTAATAACAGTCAGCATGGTTTTCAAACGTTTTTTTTTCCCTCGTGGCTTGCGTATCTGTGTGTACTGCCTATTTATTGAGTACAATTGTTTATGAATTTAAGTAAAGAAAACGTAATAATGTTACAAATTTGTATATTTCTTTTTATTTTGGTTTTAATGAAACAAATTTGGACTTTTTGGGTATTTACGGCATTTTATCACATCATTCGCTAATCTTTTACAATGACACATCAAAGCAGCCTACTCGGGCTGTCCTCGGCCGGTATGGATTCTACGACCAACGGATTAAGAGACATACCGTCTTCCAACTGATCACTGTCATTACAGGAACAATGCATTACAGTGAAAAAATATATGGTATTGAGTGAACAGGAACTTCATTATTAGAGATTGCATGAAAACATCATAGCACCATTCGCTATATTTTGCTTCAGAAAAGCAGTAAATTTACAAGTCTCGATGCATACGTGATACAATTAAATGAAGTTGTTGTCAGTAATAAAATTCCTACCATTTTTAGTGGTTAAATAGCAGAGATCATAATCTAATGTAGCACTTAACGCTACTGTTTCACTTGTTTAGTGAAGACATTCTTTGGGTTGCCGATTTTCTTAGATTCTCATATTGCATGGCATAAAATTCAGAAAACAAACAGATGACCTTCATTTCCAATTAGGTATCTATTGTATGATTTTTTCTTCTTCTTAATTCTTCGGATTACTTGATTGGAAGGTTGTATCAAACACACACGCACACACTAACAAACACAGAGTAGATATTGTCATGAATAACTGGAAGCACGTTTTATTCTGCAACAAATGGGTATTTTGAGGCTCGTACTTGTGTGTATTATGGGAGAAAACACGACGATGGTTAGATGGTGCCGAGGTAAGTAAAGTGCCTATGACATAGACACAAAACGATATGGGACCATTTTCTTTTAGAAACAACTTGCCATAATAGGTCTTCTGTTGAAAACATAATGTCGAGATAACCTTAAGTTCAGGAGTAGCCAAAGCAAGATTTGTTTAAAATAGCTGTCATGACAACCAAATTTGATGTATTGGCACCGTTTTTGTTTTGGATCAATTAGGCATCATTAGAAGTCTTGGTGTAATTATTTGCATAAGCAATCTGTTCAAAATTCTCGAGTCTGTGATCCATGCTTGTACTTATGTTACACATTATTCCATTGAAGGGACTATTTCTTCCTTTCGAGTGTCCATTGTTGAAACCATCTCTGATATTCTTTAGTGACAACACGATTTTTAAATTAACTGTTTTGGTAGATGTACTATATGTCAATTTTTCATCATTTTCAGAGTAATGATAAGATTTTCGAGATGTTTGCCATACTGGGTGTCAGATTGACACTATTTTCATTTAGTATCAACTACACATCATAAAAAGTATTTTTGTAAAAGCACAAGATCAATATGATCAGTATACCAGGGAAAGTAGTATTAACAGGTTTTTCAATGTGGTGTCCATATTGAACAGATCATAACCATGACCATGCATGACCAATGAGACATCATATGAAGTCTTCTGCTGAAAATAAGCCATGTTAACCTCTCATTTCCGGATGAACGGCAATAAGATTTTCAAGATTGCTATTATGGATGTCAGAGTAGCGCCATTTTCATTTAGGACCAACTGGATCACCGAGTGAATATGTGTCATGTCAATCAATGTAGTTTAGTAGTAGTAGCAAAAACAAACTTGGAGAAATGTAAAATAGACAATAGGTTGTAGCAGTCATGTGGTTTGAGGAACATACAAGGATTTTATGTGCACTCTTGATACAATGCTTTATTGTTTACATCTTGCACATTTTGGGCATACAAATAATATATTTTTGCTTCAAGGTAGTCAACCTTCATTTGCTGTGATTTACATGATAATCCAGCTTGTGCTTTCTGCCTTCTGTGTAATAGGGTCAGTGATACCATGTACTTACGATACATCAATGGTGTTTGGTTAAACAGAGCAACCAAATCAAGTCTGGAATTAGTTTTGTGCTGTATTCTTCATTATCAATGCAAACTGAAAAACTGTAGATGCAAAATGTTATTTATTTAAGAATGAAAAGGAGTTCATTATCTACTTTTCCAGTCTGTAATCTGCTTATAATGATGAGGATATTAATCAATGCTTGGAAACAATGTCAAGTGAATGAAACTATCTGCTAGTGCATGCATCAGAACAGTTGTTGCTGAAGCTGCGAGTGAAGTTGCCAATAAAAAAACACAACAGAGAAGAAAGCAGATTTCTGTGAGTATACAAATAGATTCTGCCTATGTATTGTGTTGAACGGCAATGGCATACAAAGTGGCAGGACTCCAGAAGCTGACTGACCTAAAATACACCACTAAGCAGTGTGTAATGGATTGAAAGATAGAACTAAGTAATGCATGCACCTTCCACATTTGTGGCAGAGAAAAAACAAAGAGGAAAGAATTATGCCTTTACTGCATTTTATTACTTCTTATTTTCTTTTCTGGAACAAGTAACGCAACATGAAACAGGTCGTGAAAAAAAAATCTGAAGTTTATTTGCATCAAGTCTTTATGTAGACACTATACTAAATAGAAAAACAAAAATATAAAGTGAAAATTTTTAAGCACCATACTTGTTACTATAATACTTTTGAAGCATATAAATACAACTGTTGCAAATGTCATATTTCCAGAAAATAAATTCTACATTTTGTCTGCATAAAAAATCACAATGATAGATATCAGTGTAACATGCATACTAACTGGACTACATCTTTATTACTATAATATTACACTTAAAATTTATAACACACCAAGCCTACAAATTGATTCAAAAATGCTATACTGTATATATTTGCATATAAGCCGACCCCCAAACTGAACATGTATAAACACCAAAAAGTGCATGACCTTCGTATAAGTCGACTTACAACACCAAGGCATCTCAAGATGCACGAGGTAAGTTCTAAATGCATTTATTTTGGCAAACTTGTATTTAAAAAATTACATGTATACTTATCTCGAGGTTATTGCTTATGATTACTAAAAAGAAACTGTAAAATCTTGTTTGAAATGTAATTTATTTAATATTTGTTTTGTTATAAAGCTGCACAAATAATGCTTCGAAAATTATGCTAATACCATAAAAGCTGAGTTGTAGTTTGCTTTGATGAAAGCAACCTTACACCATACCTCTCAACTTTCATGCCGGGAGGGGAAAAAACCTTGATTTTTGGGGTCGCTCAACGCCTACCTCCCCATTTTATAATATCTTCAGATTTTTGTACAGAACTCCTGATTATCACGTCTTCAATTTTCATTTCTCCTAAACAAAAAAAGTCCTACGTGTTCTGTTGTATCGCCTGTGAATTATTATTATGACGAAATAATTATTTTAGTATAAAGCATTCGCTTCTTCACTAAATAGAATGTTAAGTTTAAACATTATTCACAAATTAATGACTATTTTTAACTCTATAATAATACAAAAATAAAAAAATAAACTAGAAAAAAAAGATAAACCAAGACAAAAAAATAGTCCTCAATTAATTTCAACTGCAATAATGATTACTAACAATGCTGCAACACCATATGCTAAATCTGACAAAATACACAAACATATCTGCTTGCAGAAACAGCTTTATAAGAATCATTGGTTCTCAAGCACTGGTAATGAATCTAGAAGTCTCCACACTGATCACAACCAATCAGTACATATCAAGATTCATAACATTCAGTCCACAAATATTGAAAACATCTTAAAGTCTCGTATTGTTAAAAAAATATCAGTTTTATAAAGGAAATAGCAAATGTGCATTAGGCACTATCTGAAAAGATACAGTAGAAATGAAAATTGATATCAATATTAGTTTATGTAACTGACATATTCTAATTAAACATCCTGAATTCTGTACGCACACAGTTACTGAAGTTTGACAATTCCAGTGTCAGATACTAGGACAGAGCATATGATGGTAGCTGAATGACATATTCCACCTGAGGATTCACAACATCAGCTTCTTCATCCTGGTGGCTCTGACAGGTAACTGCTCAACTGGATCTTTCTCCAGGTGGATATGATGGGAAAGACAGCTGGATGCTCCATCTCTCCATCCTCTTCAACCATGTCACCCTTACATGTGGCAGCCTCATTATCATTCATGAACACTACAAATAAAAGAATAGCTGATTGTAAATCTACTATTTAAACAAAATAATACATTCTTAAACTTTGACAACTTATGAGCCATAACTGGAAGTAATTATGGATTACTTTAATACATAAAAAAATACAATAAAAGTCAATACCCCAGACCTGCCAGCCCTGACAAGTCCGTCTCAGTAAGGCAATAGATTTTTCCTTAAGTTTGACCAGTTTTCAGTACGGTGTAAAACAGTATCAAAAGCTGTTATTGTAAAGCTCAAAAACGTAATTAAAAGTTAAGTATTCGAATCATGCAGCAAAAATAAACATTATGTTCAACTGAAAAGTTTGTAAAGTAAACAGAGAGTAGTTGCTACTAGTACAGTTGCACATACTCAAGTTCCAAACCCTATGCAGCTCAATGGCTTGTGGCTATCTCTCAACTTGACGTAATTCTTATCTTTTTCCATTTCACGTGATGACAGCAATCACATCTCTTGCCACAAGTGATACTCAAATTGGCATGTAATGTCCAATCAATGTAACTGTGTCCATTCCAGCTTTTTATTAACAATCTGAATAATCCTTTTTATTCTTCGGTGTCGATAATTAACACTTTTCAAGAGGCTTATTTCCCCTTTTGTCTTAAACATTCATCTCTTTTTTTTTTAAAAATCGAAAATCAACAGTTTGATCATTGCAACACAGTTTAAAGCATCTGTAAAGTTAGTCAGGTTCACTGAATAATTTCACTAATTCAAATATGAAACCCCGATCCAAATCAAACACAGATGAACAAATGTTCCAGAATTTTTGCCATTGATCATTTCCCATAGTTTTTGCTTTTATAACCTAAATCTGTATTTTATGGGTAATTTTCATAAGACTAACGGCAAAATTGTAAGGGCTGGAAGGTGTGATACCCTACATGTCATTTAAATATGTTGTAAACTTTAAAGAAAATGGCTAAAGCGGACTGGTCATCACTAACCTGTCTGATATTACCATAGTAACAAGCAACACACATTCAATTTCATGGAATGCTTTCAATAAATGCTTTTGATTGAAATTTTTATGTAAAAAATTATTTTCTGATAAAGTTGTGTAATGGTCTTTCTATTTTTCCTAATGGTGGTGTCAGTAATATAAATGTGAAGGAACTTAAGCTTTAATAAATTCATAGCATACATACAGACAGGGTCCAGTAAGTTACATGGGAAAATGCTTCACCTACCACTAGTATATATAATAATTTTTATGATAGACACACAATATATATATATGAAATTATGTCATATATATTCAGCTGTTCCTATAATATTAACACCTGCATATCACACCAAACTTTTAATTAGAAATTCTTTATTAAACCATCATCCTGATGCTGGATTTAATTGACTTTCTTTCTTACACTTTGTACTCTCGTGTATATTTTAAGCTGCCAACATCTTTATTATTTTTACTGTTCATCGTCTAACTATTTAAACATGCTGCAACACATTAGTAAATCTAAGAACTGAAGTATTGGCATGCCAACATTCAAACAGTACTTTGAAATAAACTTGTTCCTGCAAGTATTAACAGTAAATGCAAATAATACACTTGAAGACTTTGCTATTCTGAGTACCAGGCAACTCTTAAAATTAATATTTAAAACAAAAATGATATACAAGGTTAACAATTAAATACTGCCCTAGCCTTGGTACTGCAATTGGCCATATGACACAGCCAACTGATCATGCTTTGAATCTACATTTCCACTAAAATAAATATAATTTCTTTGAATCTTGTAAAGATTTCTGGCTTGCAAACATCAAATATCACGCAGCTATGTTTTTTCCTACATACTTATTAATCCATTAGCAAAATGGAGGAATAAGTCTTGACAGGTTTTCTTAATTTTCTAAATTTAAAGTTACATTAACCCACTGAGGAATGAGACCTCACGATATGTCCATTAATCAACACAACTAGGTAGACACATATATACCAATCTGATGCAAATTCTTAAGTTTTATCATGCACATGTAATCTTGTGTCATTGTAATTAACATGCATTCATTCATGATATCATTTTTAAATCTGATATTGTGCAAGCTAAGAAGACCTGAACATCTCTATAATAGATTATATAGATACACTTTTGACATTGCTTTCTCAATACAATATAAAAATTCAATGAAGAGTCTGTACAGTAAAGTCGAATTACTATTGTTGTGGGTTTAATGCCATTTTTCAGCATTTGATATGCTATACATGACAACCAGTATTTACTGATTATTATTTGTTATTATGAATCAGAAACTATTGAAACTTAATTTGTACATACATACAATGTTAAATTAAACTTTCTTATCATAACTACTTGGTAAGTACTGTCTCCACAGAAGTAATTTGGTCACAATTTACTCACTTAATTGTGAAAAGTTTCTTCTGAACTTGAAACAGGAGACAAGCACTATTTATCATGGACTTGAACACATATCTTTCAATAACAGGATAAAATATAAACTTTAGACAATTATTATAAAAACTAACCATCTTCAGGCAAATTAACTGACTGGAACCACTTGGAATTAAAAATCTCCAAGCTGCTTGGGATGAAAAATTTCAATATCTGTAGCTATTTCAAGTTTGAGCAATGAATTATAAAGATATTTGTTTATAACCAGTTAATGAGGTGGCAACCATTTAACAATAAAAAAAAACAAAAAAAAAAAACAAAAAAAAAAAAAAAAAAAAAAAAAAAAAACAAGATAATGACAACTTTTGCAATGCATACTAACTGGACAAAATTGCGTTTCTATATTTAATGGGTCTATTCAACGTGAAGACAAAATTCAATTGGATAATAGCTGTCAATCATTGGCTTTAGAAAATTAAGACATTATACATACTTCTGAATAGATAAATACTGCTTGGATATGAATGGTTAAGTGAATTTTAATAAAAATTAAAATATTGCCTTTCTCCTGTAAAAATTTAAAATTTATCACTATATAATAAATTTATCAGTAAAACAAAAACAAAATTAATAAATGAAATAATGAATACAACAGAAAAATATTTCCATTACAAAAGAATGAGTCTAATTCTGACTATGGCTTGTTAATCATGTTTGTGTTGGCATTCAAAATCAACTAATACTAAGGAACAAGAAATAAAAGAAAAGAAGTATACAAACATAGCATATTCATTTCTGCATTGTTCTAAAAATGAAATTAGAACCATTCACATCTCTCCAACACTAAGTCGCTTATTCTCTAGAAACAGCAACATGTTTATTTGAAATACACTATAACAATATACTGACACAATGTATATGCATAGTGTAAACATGAAGCACGATAACTGTAATAGATAAATCACAGACAATATTATTACAGCATGCCAGCTATAGCCATTGATAATGGAACAGAACTTTTTTTCTTGCATGGAGGCAAAATAAAACGCATTTTTCAACCAATTCTGGAAAAAGTCTGGAAATTCAAGAAGGAAGATAGTCAAGGTTTGATACCCATGTTTGCAATATGACAATGTACACATTTAAATAAAAAAAAGTTTATTGCATCTTTTTCTCTTAAAACAAAAAAAAATTAGGCTTTAATGATATGGTGATGCAAAACAAATTGCTCTCACCTACAGAACAATAGGAAATCTCTTAAGTAAGAGGATGATACATCTACAATGAAATTTAAAACATTGAAATCTATCTTTAACATGTGCTTGACTGATAGGTACAATTGAGAAAGGCAAATAAATGAAGGAATTCTTGAACAAAGCAATGGTGGCAATGCAAAAGGAAAATCAGGATTACCCTGGGTATCGCTGTTTGGAGAGGAAAAGCGGACATCTCTTGGCCACCATGAAGGTTGATTTTCTGGTCTATATGCTGCTTTTCCTGTAAAAATTTAAGACAAAACATTACCATAAAACAGAAATTTTGTACAAATCATAATACATGTATTTTGTTTGTGGGTACTCAATTAACATAAACTTTCATGTACATAAAAATCACCATGACGACTTGTTTTAAAGGCAGTGCTAAAAAAATCTCAGACGCCTGGGGCCCCTCTAATGTCAGATCAGGCCTGTCCAGTGTTATAAAAGAGGTGCACATTTGGGTTGTAATCAAATTTTCAAAGAAAAATTTGACTTAAATGATGAAATGCAGAAATGTATTTTCAAGATGCTGACATACCTGCCACAAAGATTACAATCAGACTGCTGCTGTCCTATGTGAAGTCTAAATCTGATTTTAATCAAACTGTTACATGACATGTCATGCTAAAAACATGATTTGTAGTCCCAAACCCCCCAACACTGATGTGTTTCGAGAAAACGATTTTCAGAAGTCTTTGGAAATAAAATATGGAGAAAAAAACTACAACTCTTTGTAGATGCCCATTACAAGTAGCAGATAAAAACAGCAAACAGTCATAATTGGAGCTGATGTAAAACTATCCTTTGGGCAGTTTAAAAGTGGTAATTAAAAGGCTACAAGGTCAGGTTATACACCACCATTTCATATATTACTTAACTGGCTGACAATAGCTTGTGAGATGTGTTGTTTGAACACTGCACTGGGTGAGACCACTGTGCGGTCTGCATAGGTATGCTCATTGCTCAGGACATGGAACAACGCAATTGGTAAATCAATGAGATGCTAGATGCATGTAATATAAAAAAAGGTAATGTGTATCATCGTTTTAAATGAAAATGTTTAAGGCATATGTATTACAGGTGCTTGATATATTTGTGAATAGTGGCAACATTTGAAGCCAGATTTTAATGCACATATAAAATGCACAGCATGATCATTTCAACTGTCAGAATAGTATTCAAGTGTGATTCATATCTGAAGTTGATTTAAAAAGAAATTTGTTATCAATAGTATCAACAAAGCCAAACAAAAATAAATTTAAGAATTTGTAGATGGAGTTTTAGCTTGTGAAACATGCTATTAAAAAAAGCAAAGAAACAAATAAGGCAGGAGAGTGACATTGAATTCTTTGCAAATACTTTAAACAATATATTGACATATGTCAACTTGATTCTGACCCTGACTGTCTGAGACACCATAAGAGAAGTTTGAACACTAGGACAATCCAGTCTCTAGTGAGTGTAATGGGGAACACTAAATACACCGTCATTACCTTCAAACCCCCTACAAATTGCAATTTTGTGTAACAAATAATATTAAAATAAGGGGAAATATTGGGTATATGGAAACTGGAGTTCAGGCTTGTGGAACGTTGGTCAGGGCTTGTGATCTTTTTAAGTCAAAAGCCTTGGGTCTGTGTCCAGTTTTGTTTCTTTGCGTACTGCAGGGTTGATTATAATCAATTTTTATCACCTTTCCCCTCCAAAAATGTCAATATGTCACCAGCTAATGGTATGTATATTTGTCATTAATAACTTCTGAATGACAGAAAAAATACTTTCTTATGGCCAAAAAGAGGACGAATTGCACACATAAAACACATCTATGCTGTGCACATCTGGGCTTTCCCTCTATTCTTTGATCACCACACAAATGTATTCCAGGATGTTGAAATACATATCCTGATACTCACCATAAATTCCATTTCTTCTAAGTATTGCTGGTATTAAGAACACAAGCATATCCCAAGTGTACATCGATGACTCTGCATATGGCAATGCAAGAGGCTCCTCCTCAGTTTCTCTTGCAACATCTATGAACATATATTTAAAACGTTTGATAAGCGCTGTACCAGACAATTCTTACGGTATGAAATACTATTAACATGACATAACAAAAGGAACGTTTAAGCACTGTTAAACTTGTTCAGCATCAATCTTTGTACTCAGCTTTGACAATAACCTTTAACATTTAAAAAATATAAAACTCTCAACCTATCGATTACAAAAATAGTTATATCTCTACGAAGGATTAAATGGCAGTCACGTCTAATGCAGAGCAATCAAGTTTCTAAAATTATTTTGAAGAAAACTAAATTACAACCAAAATATAAAACATCATTGTCATAATTTTCTTATATCTTTTAAGGAACTGTGTATGGTAAAAATATGTATGATTACTAACCATTTCGTTGACTGGGTATGTACAGCCGACCCAAAGCAACCTCCTTGAATTTGTCCAATACGGTTTGGCTATCAACAAATGCACTCATGTGATCAGGTGCTGAAATAAAATTTATCATCAATTTTAAAAAAAAATAATGATTATATAAATCTCAAACTAGATTTTGTATTTAAGTACTTTTAGCATCATTTCTAAATTGAAAACAATGCCTCGCAACTTGTATTTTAAATCAAAGCCTAATAAAATGTAATGTCCTTTTCAGTCCTGCCAACACTGAAAAACTTAAATCAGGATTTTGCCCCCAAATCACCATTACAAATCAGGAGACGGGGTAAAAAATGTGGGGGTACAATAGTAAGGTGTACATTTCATGATAAAGATGTTTACTTGTGTCATTTCAGTCTATTGTATGTTGCTGATTTGCATTTCTGCAAAAGTTTATCATTATTTGTCTTTGGGTGACAAATTTGCTAACAAGAATAGCTTTCAGTGTTGATGCTGACAGGCTGGCTCTTTGGCCGTCCTGTTGTTTTGTGACCATTCAGAATGCTCCCTCAGCATTGCTGCAGCTGTGCAGTGTTGAAAGTATTGATAGCAGTAGTGCCCCAAGGGTTGAAAAGAACAGTTGGCCAGATTCATCCTTTTTTTTCATGAGAGCAACCCACTAAAGGATGACTTACTCATTCATGCGAGCATTGAATATGTGTCTTAACAATCTGTAGTATCATTTAAGGACCTGGCCTTTTTCTCCAACTGAATGGAAGAATCAATACTGATGATCTGCACTGATAATTTTAGCTTTACCAAATGTACATTTCTGACGCAGAATTGAATGTGGAAAGAGCAGATCATCAGTGGCAGAATGTATGATAGGCCCCACAAGTCGATGGACGAATGAAAACAAACTGCTTCTTCCAAACACTCCTATATTTTTTTCCCATTTCTTTTTTTTTTCTTGCCTGTTACTTCCTTTCCATCTTTTTTTCACTCCTTGCTGAGAAACATATCCATTATGCTGCTGCGATTTGCTGATGGGATCAGATAAAGAGAACCATCTCTTTGTGAGAAAATGTCTTTGTACTGGCAGATGAAAACCGAAATCAAGCCAGATATGGTAAAGTACTAAGAAACATACCAAACCAAGAAAAGTCAGGAAAAAAACCAGGAAAATGATGTTTTTGTATAAACAAATACGTTTTTTTTTTGGGGGGGGGGATGTTTAAAAATCAGGGGTTCAGGAGATCCATAGATCAGAATTTTCTTGATTTTTTCAGTATGCTTGGCAGGTCTGCTTTATATAAAATAACTTTTTGACAATTTATTATAACAAAATTATTTAATGAACAGTTTATAAAGTGATATGCAAATTCAACAGTTACAGTTAGATTGATAAAAAAGCAAGAAATGGTACACTACATTTGATAAAGTAGGCAAAATGGATGATACATGTGCCAAAATTAAAATAAAATGGGATATCATTCATTAGGACCATTTTCAAATGATAATTTCATGACAATCCAAATAAACAGACAAATTTACCATAGGAATAGTCTCTCTACGATACTGCCAATCATTAGTCCTTCCCCAAGTTTCAGCTTTCATTGGACACCTTGAAGGTGTGATGTTTTGTACAATTCTTTGTTGGAAGATTTACATAGGTTTTACCTTTTTCTCAGTTACTGTAGTTTTATCTACCATCTGGTGCAATAGTTATGATGTCTACAATTATTTTTACTGCGGTAAAAAAATGTCATCAGTTGTTCTGTATATATCTTTTTGTAAAACTTTACAGATTTTACCAATGATAAATGGAGCTACGTATGTAAATGGAACCTCTGCACATTTTACTTGTAATCAAGTATGAAAACAGAACAGGAATTGATGTTAAGGAAAAGTGTTAAATTATTCTTAACTTTGCAATCAAGAAATATGGGATATATACTGGGTATAGCACTATTTTCAGTTCCAATGATTGCTGTATATGGTATTAGGAAAATGGGAAAATAGTCAGAACATGGCAACCAGTGCAAAAAAAAATTAAAAAAATTGATGATGGATTGTGTTTATGTGCACAAAAACAACAATTGAGCATATGGAGATTAAACGATTGCTTGCTGCACCTATATTTGATTTAAGGTAATGACACACATTCTTGGTGTCTACTTTATGTAAACCCTCATGGGACATGAAAGCAATTCACTTAAGAGAAGCCAAAGAAGTATATTATAAGCAGTTTTATTGAATAAAGGTGTTTATTAATAGTGAATTTTTTTGACAGAAATGGCTTATTAAGGAGGGATACCTATGAAAAGCATAAAATAAAATCACCTTTCCATTCCACTCTATCTCCTCGCAAAACCATCATGGCAAAATTTGGTGGCTGTTCAGATTCTTTGAACCATGCATCAGCCTAGGTAATGAAAAAATAAAAAATTGATCAGATAAAAGCATTTCTTGTTTCAATTTCACTGGCATCATTTATTATTACCATTCATGTTCTGAAACATTTACAAGGAATTACATAAATCCACTTTCAAAAGTCTACAAAATGCTCTCAGACAGCTCCGGTGGCCAAGTGGTTAGAGCATCTGCCCTGTATTGGTGAGGTCATGGGTTCGGACCCAAGTTGTGTCATAAGACTTCTACAAACGGTACTAACAGCTGCCTCGCTAGGCACTCAACATTAAGAGGTTAGTGTTAGGACTAGTCGACCTGGTTTCAGGATAATGTGACTGGGTGGGGACTTCATGCTACATATCTGCCTCATGATGCCCCAGTGCTAGACATCACATTAAAATGCCACACTGCAGACATTGTAACAATATGACTGGAAAATTGTTAAAGCTACGTTAAAAATCTAAATCACAAACACACAAAATGCTCTCAAGATTCTATGCCACAAAAGCTTAAAATAATTGGTCCAAAAGTACTTCCTTGCTGATGTATTTACCATATATCCTTGGACACGATAAAATAAATTATTTTTTTCCCGTCTCAGAACTTTTTTCAACTAGGTCATATATCCCCAGAATTAAGAAAGAAAATAAATTTGTGTTGAAATTTCTGCCTGCCCCACCGACCGTGTTACAATAAAATAGATACATAAAATGCTTATTCGATAAGAAAATTAAACTTACCTTGTACTGTTAAAATGTATTATTCATCAATGATTTATTAAAGACAAACTATGTCCACGAACTCCGGTTATGTAATTTACGCACCCATACCATAATGTATATAGATTTGGAGAATATAAAATCTTTTGATTAGTTCATGAAGGAAATAAGAGAAAAAACTGACAATCTGATCAAAAACATTGATGAAACAACAGTGTACTTTGATCATATTCACACAAAACGGTGGATCATATATGTGAATGGGGTGCATAGGAAGGGTTTTGTTGAAGAGATGCAGTGGATTAAAGAGTTTTATCTTGAGTACTTAGTTTAATATTGTTTAAAAAATATATTTAAGTTTGCTTGCAACTCACAACTTAAAAAAACTAACAAAAACAATGGGTCCAGAATGTACAGTGCCAAACAAAAAATGTGTTTCCGGTAAGTCAATCACCAGTGTTTCTTACCAAACCTAACACTTTCCCCTCCATGGAAAAAAAAAATAAAAAATCCCAAAAATAACATTAAATATATATATAATATTGTTGGGAAAAAATGACCGGCCTACTCTAATCTTAAAACAAGTACAACAGGAAACCAATATAATGTTATGTTTGTCATTACATTGTTACTAATGTAACATTTACAGGCAGTAAATGAAACTAAGCTGTTCACAATGTAATTCTTTAAACTTTATTAAATAAGGCAAATGGTTTGAATTTCAATAAAGTAAATATTTTATATAGCAGATTAAATTTTAACTGCGCTAATACTGATTGTCAGGTGTCATATTAAAATAAAAATCTGAATGTGATTTTTCCAAAATTCAAAACAAAAAACTTGGAGTTTTATCCATTGAATGTCAAATTATTATCTGACCCCACGGCAGATGACCTGGAAAAATCGAACAACAAAAACTACTTTTTACCAGTAGTCCTGAACTGTCACTGCTCAAAGGTTTCAAATCCTATCTCATTATAAAGCCAATTTTATTGTGCTTGTGTTTTAGTAAAAGTCATACAGGTTATGTATGTGCACTTGATCATCTTAAATTATACATAAATTTTTGTAGTAAAATTTAATACTAATTTTCTTTAAATAAAATCTATTCAATCCTAATTATTAATTATGCACTTTAACTATCTTAAGAAAATTCCTGACGAAAATTATCAGTCGCTGTGGACTTTTATGATGGCCAGGTAATAAAGTGGTACAAGAAAAGAGAATGTCGAGTCAAATCACCACAATATAGGGTATTATGTATTTGTTGATCAACAGACATACCTTTCACTATGACACCAAAGCATATGGCATTCAATTAGGATATAAACTGATTACACCTTTAGTTTGATCTTGTCCAGATATGGAGACGTACTTGAACACTGATATTACCATATGTATTTCTCGGGGTGTTAAATAATGACCTTTCAAAGGAATATGGTTGTAACAGGATCCAAATATAGTGAATAACTGTCATTTAAATGTCCTTTAATACAATTTATGAAATAATTACACTCACTACTGAAATGTTTGGTGATGAACACCTATATGACCAGTACGACTTTTACTATAACTGAAAATACAATAATAAAATGGCATCGACTGTGCAAAGAAATAAATACCCTTTTCACCAACAGATCCCACTGTCTCCTCAATCGCTTCTTCTTACTTTCTTCTTTAATTTCCTACAAAAGGTGTGATGCATTATAAATGTGTTGTGAAATTCACTGTGCAGTAGTCTAACAATTAAGACTTATCACATGCTATTTATAATAATAATAATAATAATATTAATATTAATGAGGACTTTGTATAATGCCTAATCTTTAGAAGCTCTAAGCGCTTTACAATATCAGACAACACTAGTAAGATAAAAATCATAATGATATGAATACAAAAACAAACACCATGAAATTAGAACAAATAAAAAAAATGCTGAGAATATTTAAGTTAGGAAACATTAGGTCTTTAAGTTTGTTCTTGCAGTCAAAATAAGTGAGTTTTGAGAGCCCTCTTGAATGTGATCACTGTGTCTTTGTGTCTAAGTTCAGTGGGCAATTCATTCCACGCTGCTGGGCCCTGGTATGCAAAAGAATGCTGTCCATGACTTTATTTTCATAGTGGGAATAATGAGTATACGATTGTCAGAAGAGGAGAGTAAGTATCTTGCTGGTGTGTACACATGGGTGAGGTCAGATAGGTATGTTGGACTGGAGTTCGTCAGTGAAACGTAGGTCAGAGAACAAATTTTATGTTTGATTCTGGATCAAATCGATAGCCAGTGTAGGGTACAGAACAGCGGGGAGGTGTGCTCTGATCATGGTACTCTAAGTATGATCCGAGCAGCTGTGTTTTGAACTTTTTGAAGTTTCTGGAGCAGATATTGAGATGAACCAGACAGAATAATGAACACAAGTGTTTTAGTTGCATCAACTGAAAGATATTTGCGAATGGAGCTGATGCATCTCAACTCAAGATATGCAGCCTTGCATATGTTCATGACATGTGAGAGTAGTGTCCAGAGTAACACCTAGGTTTCGTACTGATTGTGTGAATTTAATGTTGGTGTTGCTGATATTTATTGTTTGAGGTAGAGGATGTGAAGGGCCCCGAGTAGCCGAGTGCTCTAAAGCGCTCTTCGTTACGGATCACTGCCATCTCACCTCTGTCTGCGGCGGTTCGAGTCTAAGATTCAGCCAATGTGGGTATGCGAGAAAGCTTGCCAGTAGCTTCTCATGGGTCGGTGGTTCTTTCCGGGGTTTTCCCGGGTTCTTCCTCCACCATTAATACTGGCCGCCATGTATAGCCTATCGTGTGCTGAAAAATGGCGTTAAACCCCACAACAACAACCAAAGGATGTGAATGAGAAAGTCTTTGTGTTGTGATCAGAATGGCCTCAGTTTTATGATCATTCATCTGCAGCTTGTTACATGTCATCCATAACTTCACATCAGAAATGCACCTCTCTACACCTTGGATGGTAGCATCAACTTCAGTTGGGTTACTAGATTTGTATATTTGGGTGTCATCAGCGTACAACTGGTGAGACACTGGATGTTGATATGACACTCGACACATTTATGGTTCGGTAACACCAAAACAAAATTATGTGATGCGTCTTACGTTTTGGAACTGTGCTGCAACTTTAAATGGGTTAACAAGTAACATTTTTACACTGGCAAAGAAGCCTAATACATAAGCGAGAATTGCAAATTTGGGTTCTAAACTTTGAAAACGTCTACAGTTGTAAATAAACTCGAGCTTTTCATCTGAAGGTTCCACTTAAAATAACATAATCACTAAACGTTTAAATAGATCACTGTGGACTCTGCCCCACTTATGTGTTCGTAAATAATGAACTAAGCAACAATGTAAACATGTCTAGAATTTAAGAACTATAAGCATTAGCACCCTCCTGCAGGACGCCATTTTTGTTGTAACTAAAAATTGAGCATGTTCAGAGTTAAGAATCAGTTTTGACGTCACTGTTCTGTGCGTTCCGTTCTAAGACATTTTTTGTCCACTAATATACCTCATCCATAAGCTGGTGTGTCCTATGGACAACTGTACACTTGGATAGGGCATACATTGGTATGTCCGTCCGGAACATCATGGATGATACAAGCGTGGAAGATTGCACGTCGGTCCACATCTTGACGCTCCGAGAACAGATGAAGGAATGCAGTGAACTGCACTTATTTACTGGGATAGGAAGGATTGAAACGAATTGAGTTCGTTGACCAATCCAAACACGCGTTACAAAATTCAGTCAGACCACATCCAATCCGAAGAGAGCAGTCTGTGACGTCACGTGGTCTATATTTATTCGCTAGCGTCTGTGCGCGGTCAATTCAAGCGACAGTTTTTCAACATGACGGAAACTTAGGAAATGATAAATTGGGGTGTACAAACCGTGGAGACTACCCAAGGGAACCCGGACTTACTTTCAGAAGAGGTGAATTGGGATTTTGTGGATTTTCTTACCTCGCAAGAATTTGTTCCGGAACCTTCATTACCGCACGTGGAGAATTTTAGACAGAGCCAGAAAGAAGAATTGGAGAAATTTATACAACGACAAAAGGAAGCGGAACAAGCTTTTCTCCTACAGCAACAGCAGCAAGAAGAAGAGGTAAGAAAAAAAAAACAAGAAGAAGAAGAAGCAGCAGCAGCAGCAGCAAAGAAACATGGGTGTGAAAATCAAACGGTCACGGTACTGTTAGACATTGTAGCGTAGTTAAGAAGTCTAAAACAAATGTATCAGACTTCTTTATTACGACCGAAGAGAATACGACCTTCCCGAGCTAAACACTCCAACCCTGTGACTAAGCCTACCGTGCCACCCTTAGTGATTTCAACCAAATCATCATCGTCATCAACAGTACGCAGTCCAGAAGTAGGCCTTGGCCGTGGCAAAGGCTTAAGACAGTTAAAGTTGATTGCTTAAACTCACCCCTACCCCCCAAAAAAGGCCCTTTTCAGGGCCACCCACGTCTATCGAAAAGAGATAGACTTTCAATTGCCAGCATCCATTCAAACTCAAAAAAAAACATTTTACCCCTATCGTACGTGTCTATGAGTGTGTGAGTGTAGGTTCTTATTTTAAAATCAAAACCCAAAGACACTTACCTTTTTATACCTAATTTATTCTTTTATAAATATTTACAATCCAATTCACAATTCACAACAGAGCACTTTAAAAAGTTCATAAACTTCTTCTGTCTCATTTTTCACTCTTTTTTTAATTTCTTCACCTTCACACTCTTTTCCTCCTCTTCCTTCTCACTTTCTTCCCTTCTTCTTTTCTTCTCCTCTTTCTTTTTCTTCACCTGTCTGTTTTCTTCCTATTCCTCTGAGGAATCCCTCTCTTCTTCTGACTCCTCTTGTTTCTTTTTTGGGCAATCTGGAGACCAATGTCCTTTTTCTTGACAATAATAACAGGTATCTTGACTTTTGTCTCTTCTAACCCCTTTTTTTCTTTTGTTGACTGTCTGGACATTCTCAAGACCAATGCCCTTTCTTCTGACAGATATAGCAAGTATCTTCACTTTTATCTCGAAAGGAAGGAGAGTAGTCCCTCCGCTGGTCTGAAGAGAATTTTCTAATGACCCCTCGCAAAGCTCTGATGAAACGTTCGATCTGGGTAGTCTCTTCCATCGTTGTGCTCTGTTTGAGAGTGAAATGAATAGTGAAAGGACAAGACACATAACCTTTTATATACGCTGGTCTGCTATGACTATAAATTAGTCCATGGTGTTTAAACTTTAGTCATTTGACTTTTTGCTATCAAGATGAAACGATCCAATTCATTTGAGAAGAAAGAAGAAAGTAAGAGGCAGAAACGTGATCTATCGCCTCGTACCAGGGCTGAAGTCTTGGCACAAATTCATGCCAGTGATTTTGAAGAGGACATGAGTGAACCAGAATCCAAACCCTCTAAACAAAGTTCACCACCCTTAGTCAACCCTGAAAAGTACTATGACATTCGAGAGACGGAAAAGCGTCCCTCTAGAAAATTTAGAACCACGGCTTACAAATACACGGTGAAGTTTAAAGATTTCAAGTCCGAAGTACCATTAGAGAAAGCAGAAGGGTTCATCACCGACATGTCGGATTCTTTGCTTACCACACTCAAGCGACAATATCAACCCAAAGAAGACGATCGTTTGAGACTTTCCATACAACGCTTGAAATCCCCTGTTTGGATCGAGTTTAGCAGCCCTGCAGAATTGACCGCTTCCAAAGTCATGGACAAGATTCAACACGTGCAACAATCCAATGACCAGTTTGACATCACCGATAGAAAAGCCACACTGGACATGACCCACGTCTCTCCTCCTCAAGGGACCAGACAATGCAGAAAGACCTTATTGGTCACCAACCTTCGCATTACCAAAACAAGTCTCGTCCAAATTAACAATTTTCAAGACCACATGTGTTTAGCCCGAGCCATCGTGGTGGGACGAACCTATGCCGACAAGAACGACACGGTAGAATGGAAAAGAGCCTGGGAGAACATTCGAAAATCGAACCGAGCCAAACAACGAAATGAAGCAGAACTTCTGTTACAACAAGCAGTCCTGTATAAAGACACACCCTGTGGCATTCCTAAAATGCAACAATTGCAAGATGTCCTAGCTCCACGCTACACTTTGAAAGTGTACCCTCAAGAAGTGCGTGGGTCTCTGTTGTTTCGAGGCCAAGATTTTAAGGCTGGAAAATACATTCACCTCTATCATCACTATGGCCATTTCGATACCATTACCACTATCACTGGATTCCTGGGATATGTTTATTATTGTGAGAAATATGACTATGGCTATAAAAATCGAGAACAACACAAACATTGTGGATCGCAATGCTCAGGATGTTTGGCCTCTCCACCCTGTCTGAGCGAAGGACAAGAACTAGTGCATTGTCCTGCTTGTCTGCGCACGTTTGTCAGTCCTACCTTCTACCAACAACACTGGAAAACACAAGGTTCACAGAAGAAATGCGCTTGTCAACTGCTGAGATTGTGCCCTACATGTGGACAAGGTCTACGTACCAACAGTACCAAGGCACACGTATGTTCAGGAAAGAAAAAATGTCACATTTGTCACCACATCGTGGACTTGGAACACCAATGCTACGTGCAAAAATACCAATCCCAACCAGAGAAAGAGCATGGTCACAAGAAGAAGAAGAAAGGCAATTTAATCTTTTTCGATTTCGAATGCATGCAAGAGACCGGCATTCACATTCCTAATTTCTGCGTGGCTCATCGAGCGTGCGAGAAGTGCATTCAAGAACCTATCTTCAGTCATTGCCCTCACTGCAGCAAGATTCCTGGAGGGCGTGAAAAAATCTTTCGGGGACCGAACACGCTAGTCGATTTCGCCCGATGGATCTTAGACCGCATCGACAAGACGTGGAGCCAAGAGGACATCGAACGTTACGGAGATTGTCATCGTCATGCCACGGTGATGGCTCACAATTTCTCCGGATACGATGGACAGTTTCTTCTCAGATACTATATGGAACAAGGCACCGAGCGTCCTAAAGTCACTTTGAACGGAGCCAAAATCATTTTCATGCAAGTGGGACAAGTACAGTTTAAAGATTCGATGAGTTACTTGGCCATGCCTTTGAGCCGAATGCCTAAAACGTTTGGAATGACAGAAATGGCTAAAGGGTATTTTCCTCACTTTTTCAATACGGAAGCCAATCAACACGCCGTTCTACCCCATTTACCTGAGGCTCACTATTACGACCCCGACAACATGCGTACCGAACAACGAGAAGCTTTCTACGCTTGGTACCAGGTCCATCCCTCCGACCCTTTCGACTTTCAGGAAGAAATGTTAAAGTATTGTCGTTCCGACGTGGACATTTTACGGCGATGCTGTGGAAAATTTCGAGAACTGTTCATGGAACACGGAGGGTCGATCCTTTGAAAGAAGCCTGCACCATTGCCAAAGCGTGTTCCTTAGTGTACCGACAACGATTCATGCCTGAAAACACCGTGGCTGTCATCAGTCCTCAAACGACCAACTATGTCAAACGTCAATACTCGGTCAAAGCCCTACGCTGGTTACATTACTTGTGCGACAAGGAAGACAAGTGGATTCAGCATGCCCGCAACGGAGGGGGCGAAAAGACCATTGGAACGTATTCGGTAGATGGCTGGGACTTAGAAAACCCCAAGATCGTGTACGAGTTTAACGGTTGCTTATTTCACGGATGCCCCATCTGTTACCCTGATCGTGGCACTAAAAATCAGTTTTTACAACGAACCATGGAAGACTTGTACCAGGCCACTTGTCAGCGACGCCTAAAGTTAGAACAGGAAGGATAGCAAGTGGTGGAAATGTGGGAACACGAGTACGATCACCGTTTGAAAACCGATCCCGAGTTTAAACGCCTCGTGGAAAGTTACCACTTCATGGACCCCCTGAACCCGAGGGATAGTTTGTACGGAGGAAGGACCAATGCCACCTGTTTGCTGTACCAAGCTGACGAAGAGAAAGGAGAAGAAATCAAATACTTGGACGTGTGTTCGCTGTATCCCTACGTGTGCAAATATTGTCGCTTTCCTGCAGGGCACCCACAATTGTTAACGGAACACATCGACCCCAAAAACATTCGACAATACGAAGGCTTGATCAAGTGCAAAGTCTTGCCCCCCACTGACTTGTACCTTCCCGTGCTACCTCACCATTGCCAAGGCAAACTGATGTTTCCTTTGTGCCGTACTGGTGCCGAAACGTGCAACCAAGTTCAACCATGTCGGCAGACCCAGGAAGAACGCGCCTTGACGGGGACGTGGGTTAGCGTAGAATTGTTCAAAGCTCTGGACATGGGATACCAACTGTTAGAAGTGTACGAAATTTGCCACTTTCCCAAGACACAACCATACCACAAGGGTGACCCCACTCAGAAAGGCATTTTCGCAGACTACGTGGATGCCTTTTTGAAACTAAGCAAGAAGCCAGCGGCTATCCTTCCTGGTGTCACACTCCCGAAGACCAAAAGACATTCAAAGAGAAATACTGGGCACAAGAAGGCATTACTTTAGATCACATCGAGAAAAACGAAGGCAGGCGATCGTTTGCCAAAGTGATGTTAAATTGCTTGTGGGGTAAAATGGCACAACGACCGTGTTTACCCAAGACGGAATATTTGACCGAACCTTCCCGCTATTTCCAGATGATTCACGACAAAACTAAATTCATGAAACACGTGACGTCGTTCGCGAGAATTTGATCTTGGTCAATTACGAAGAAGATCTGGACTTTGTACAAGACGACCCCTTTGGAAATGTCATCATTGCGGCTTACGTGACAGCTCATGCTCGCTTAAAATTGTACGAAACTTTAGAACTGTTAGGGGAACGTGTCCTGTACTTTGACACGGACAGTTGCATTTACATCGATCACCCAAGTCAACAGCACCCTGACATCGAAGGAGACCGTTTAGGAGCCTGGACAGACGAGCACCCCGACGACAAGATTCTAAGTTTCGCCAGTGGTGGTCCAAAAAATTACGGCTACGAATACCGGGACAAACAAGGAGAAGTGCACACGAAGTGTAAAGTGAAAGGATTGACTCTGAATTATCGTACCAGTCGAGTGGTGAACTTTAACGTATTGAAAGAAGCCTTGCGGTCTAGAGAAGATGAACACTTTAAAGTGACCACCTATCAGCCCAACAAGATTGTACGTTTACCCACTCACCACATCGTCAGTCGATCCTTGGAAAAAGTCTATCAAATCGTGTACCAGAAGTGAGTGCGGCTTCCCAATCATTTCACCTTACCGTATGGACATGTCGGTATAAAACATTGGTTGTAAGAGGATAGGCACTCACCAGAATGATGTCTTCGCCACAGCAAGAATCGAGTGAGAAATCCAGTGAGAACTCTAAGTTCAAACCCTACCATTTTCCTGTCTTCTTACCCGACTACTGTGATTGTGCCCGTCGATTGGACACGTTTCAAAAATGGCCTACCGATAGGAAAGGATTACCTACTTCGTATGTTTTATCTAGAACAGGATTTGTCTACTTGGGACTTGAGACTGGATTGGGATACGAATTACAGTGTTTCAGTTGTGGCCTGAAGTTACGAATGGATCTATGTATCTATGAAGATTCAGCTATTCTTGAACATACTCGATGGTCTCCGCACTGCCCTTACCTTTCTATGGCCTTTCCGCCCATCACACTACGGTACAATGTTGACGGTACCTTAGAGACGGTACCTTCCAGAACAAGACATAAAAAACGTAAAAAAGGAAAGATGTACAAGCTGGAGACTGCATTGCGACTAGTATAAAAAGGGGCTATGGTCAAGATCGATAGTTCATTGTGACTACCAAGACTGAGCGAACAAGATGAATACTTTCAGAGAAACACAGAACAAGTTGTTTAGAAAGGCACAATTCAAGTGTGAGGCTTCTGAAGTGGAATGCGATTGTGAGCCTTGCGATGGGTACGATGCTGTACGTTGTGACCTTAGCGATGCCGTAAAGCATCATGGGAACTTTGCTCTTACGACCCCTATCATGGAAAGTGATGCTGTGCGTGTCAAACCTGAGGGATGCGAAAGTGATGCCGCTCGTCCTCTTGGACATTTTACTGGTTTTCGTTTTAAAGGGGAATGTTCACCTTCACGTCTACCCCCCTACGGATGTCATCCAGCCCTGAGCAAACTCCTGTTCATGTCACCCAACCCTCATCGAAACGAACCTGTGAAAGACGAATATTCGTTTCCTGTGCGTTTGTCGGAATACTGCGACTTTGAAAATCGTCTTCAATCGTTCAAAGGAAAATGGCCTAAGTATCTGGGAGGACCGACCCCCGAAGAATTAGCCAGAGCCGGATTTTTCTACTTGGGCGAAGGAGATAAAGTCAAGTGCTTCAGTTGCGGTGTGTCACTTCACCACTGGGAACCGCAAGATTCGGCCTACGTAGAACATGCTCGATGGTCACCGAATTGTCATTACTTACCCTTAGTGGGACCGAGACATTGAAGTAATTTACCATAATCTGTTCATGGATACTTTACAAGAGAACATTCGTGCTTTGCCTGTGGAGTTGAGAGAACGCATTTACCGAGAGCTGGTCAAAATACAAGTGAAACGTAAAGAACAATTGCATCCGTTACGTCACCGGTGTTTGAACCACTGGTACCTGAAGGCTATACAAGGACTGATTCAATTGAAAGTGTTCCATTGGACAGACATTGATCAACGATCCCCTGGTTTTAAAAAGGATTGGTTTGTTATGGACGATTCTATCTACTACATCATTGTAAACTTACTGCATCGAATTCCAGAGGAAGAGTTAACGAATTGCCAACATCTTGAACACAATGTCAACTTAGTGAAAGAGGAAACTTCTGAACGAACTGTAATGTGTAGATTAGTGACTAAACGATTTAAATTCGACACTGAAGTAAAACCATGTTTGTGCAAAGAGTACATTTCTTGTGTCAGACCAAAGATGATTTAGTATGACCTATTCATGTTTAGTTAGAAATTACCTTTATTGCTTCCGAAACAAAGACACTATAAAATCAAGTTGCCATGCAACGGATTATGTCACATATTATTGAACAGATTCCGTGGAAGGAACTCAATGACCATATTCAAACCGTGGATCATTACCACCGATTATTACAAGAACTGTATCCATTCAATTTGGGACGACAAGTGGTGTGTGTCTTAGTGACTTGTTTTCTGGGATTTCGTTTACCAGCCGATTCCTTGTGGACTCTTTACGATCAGTACTTACCACCTCAATGGCCTTAAATGGTCACGAAAAACTCCTTTTGCTCAAAGCCTTGCGGTTTCATCTGGATACTTCTCGACCTCTACGGGAAAAAAAGATTCGTCAACTTTTAGCTACCCAAGACGTGTATGACGATGTGTGTGTAGCTTGTGACTTACATCCCCATTGGACAGATGTCCGTGCCTGGAAAGAATGGGATTTTGAAGCTTGGACCCAAGAAGTGGCCCAGTATGCACGAGAGTTGTTCAAGGAAAAAAGTTACTTTTCAACCCGTGTTAGTGACGGTGCCAGAAGAACCCGTCACCCAGGACGGGACTGTCGTGGACAGGCCTGAAAGACCCTTTAGGGAGGACACTTGTGTGACCTTACTACCCCCTACTATAGAACTGGTTAGAACATTACCCAAAACATGTTGTACAGACACTTGTGTTTATTCCACGTTAATGGTTATCATGTGCCTTTTATCCTTGTACTTAAGCCTTTGGCTTTTATGTATTTTTGTCTTTCGTATTCATGTTTGAAAAAAAAATTCAATAAACGTGTTCTGAAAAAGTATATAAACTCTTGTCTTGTTTGTTTTCGTGTCACAAGTGACATTTCTCACACAATGGCTACCTCTGCTGTCTCTGCTCCCTCTTCCTCTACTGTAAAAGTCATCGACGAACACTTAGATCGTGCCAGTTGGGAGGCTTTGTATCTTCGCCATCCCTTTAACATACTCATTGCTGGACCTAGCGGTTCAGGCAAAACCGAATTCGTCAAACGTTTGATCGAACATAAACATCATTTGATCGATCGGCCACCTCAGCGGATCGTGTGGTGTTACAAAGAGTGGCAATCGGCGTACAGCCTCTTGCGAGAAAGTCAAGGCGATTCCATCGTGTTTGTGGAAGGCATTCCTAAAGAAGACGACAGCATCGTCTCTGACTCCCGTCAAACCCATTTGGTCATTTTCGACGACATGTTAGGAGAAGACGAAGAAGAAATTAAATTGTGGTTCACGCGCAAAGGGCATCACCGTAATGCCAGTGTCGTTTACATCACCCAAAATTTGTTTCAACAAAGTAAAGCCCATCGCACCATCAGTCTCAATGCGCATTACGTGGTCTTGTTTAAAAGCCCTCGAGATAAATCGCAAGTGCAAGTCTTAGCCAAACAGTTAGGAACGCCTTGGTTGACTCAGGCGTACGACGATGCCACTCAAACTCCACACGCCTATTTACTCGTCGATTTGAAACCTACGACCCGCGAGGATTTGCGATTTCGTACCCACTTGTTTCACCACTGGTGCCAAGGCGGAGGGCCTGTCCTGTACACGTCTCCGTCCTCGACTTAATTTCACTCCCCATAAAAAAATCTATAAAAACCTCAGACCTTTTTTCGTCTGTCTCACACAACGTCAACATGACGTCCCTTCAGTCGCATCTTCCCGTCAAATTGATTCGTGCCTTGTATGGCATCAGTCGAGAAAAAAATCCACAAATACGAGCTCGTGTCTTAGAAGCTATTCTCAAAGAAGTCTTACGATGGTTCACGGTGACGGCACGTCAAATACTCCAAGGAATCATTCAGATTCCTCATCAAACCAAACGCTTTTTCGATCGAAACAAAGTCGCTTTGGTCCAACTGGCCGATCCCTGCATCGACACTCAAACCAAAAAACAAATCATTTTGAAACCTGGAGGGAGCGGTACTCTAGGAGGGGTCATCATTCTCTCTCTCTCTTAAGATGGGATCCTAATGCACCCAAAGTTATACCCAAGAAAAAAGTCCAACGAAGCCCCAAGAAGAAAAAGAAAAAGACCAGGTCCCCAAGGAGAACTTCTCCAGTGGCGGGACCCTCCTCTGACCAGAAACCACCCCGGAAAAAGAAAAGAAGCCCCCAGAAAAAGAAACAGAGAAAACGTCCCCAGAAAAAGAAAAGCCCACAGAAGAAAACTTGTCGCAAGAGAGGCACTTCGGCCAGGACGCAACCTTACACTCGCAAACCACGATCTGTGGCGACACGTTCCAGTATAAAAAAGGCCTGTGACCAAGTCGGGGGTATCAGTGTTTTTTGCTACTCCTGAAGACTCAAAGATGTCACCATCCAGAAAACCCCAAGGAAAGAAAAGGAAAGGACTACCACCACGTTTAGTCAAACATGGGGACATGTTATCTATCCTGTCCAAAGCTTCTCCACCTCTACGAAAAAAACTCATTCAATCGGCCTCCAAAGAGGTCATCAATACCGTGTGTGAATGTTGTTTGAACGTGTTGAAAGGCACGATCCCTTTGTCCAAACACCAGAAACAATGCTTAAGCAAACATCGTCACGTTCTTCGCCAAATGGTTCAAAAGAAAATTCCCATTCGTCAAAAGAAGAAGATGTTGGTCCAACGTGGAGGCATTTTGCCTCTCTTGTTAGGCCCCATACTGAAAGGAGTCTTGGGAACCATGTTGGGAGGATTGGTGGGAGCAAGATAAAAAGGCCCTCGGAAGTCCCAAGATCTCAGAATCGACCCCTGACAACCCCACGGAAGGACGAAAACTAGCTTTAGTGCCTTACAAACGATGGATGGAATACCATCGGTGGCAAGAACAACGCACCCCGCATTTACCTCCCAATCCCAATTTGAGCGAGATGTCCCAGTTGCAACACGATTTGCAGTCCTTGATGGATCGCCAAGATTTGTCCGAAACAGAAAAATCGCAAAAGTACGGTCAACTCTTGCAACGACTGCAACTCTTTCACCAGAAAGCTTTAGACGAAACAGCTCTACCCACTTTGAAAGATTTTAAGACCTTGATGAAAAGTCCAGCTCCATCATCACTACCACCACCACCACCACCACCACTACTACCATCCCCAGGGGTCACCAGAGATGATACCCCACGAAGACCTGAGGAAGAAGAGATGCGAGAAGTGTTTCAAACACCGTCAGCGAGAAGTGTTTCAAACACCGTCAGCAGCTCCCATTTCGAGTAAGATTGCAGCATCCTTGTTGACCCCGTCCCCCACACCCGAACGAGAACAAATGAAAGCTTGGGTTGAAAAGATGATGTCCACTCCTCCTTCGACAGAAGTGAAAAAGAAAGAAGGGAAACCAGAAGTGAAAAAAGAAAAGAAGACCAAAGCCATTCCATTGCCACCTCCACTTCCACCACTACCTTCGACTTCTACTCCCATAGCCAATCGGACACGTAAATCCGTTTCTAAACCACCCTTTCGTCCCACCTAAAGTATCATCACCGAAGAGTGGGTGACTTATTAACACACAAAAAATGGAAAAAGTCTTAGCCAGCATTTACTACGATCCCTCCCATCCTGCAGATTACGCAGGAGTTCAAAAATTGTATCGTGCTGCCAAAACGCGACTGAAGAGTCTCCGTTTACCTCAAGTGCAACGATGGTTACAAGAACAAGCTACCTACACTTTACACAAACCCATTCGACGCAAGTTTGCCAGAAGTCGCACCCGAGTGGAAGGCATCGATCATCAATGGCAAGCCGATTTAGCCGATGTCTCTCATTTGGCCAGTTACAATCGTGGCTACAAATATTTGTTTTGTGTCATCGACGTCTTTTCCAAATTTGCCTGGGTCGTGCCCTTGACTTCCAAATCGATCAGCGAGTTAGTGCGAGCCCTGCAACGAGTGTTGAAACAAAGCGGTCGTCACCCTCTTCGATGGCAAACGGACAAAGGCACCGAATTTCTGAACCAAGCTTTCCAAAAAGAATTAAAGAAACGTGACATTCATTTTTTTACCACCGAGAATCCCGAAACCAAAGCCAGCATCGTGGAACGTTTTCAACGCACTTTGAAAGAACGCATGTGGAAATATTTTACGCATCACCACACTCTGAAGTACATCGGCATCGTACCGCACCTGGTGCAAGCGTACAACCAATCTTACCATGGAAGCATTGGACGTGCCCTGCAAGAAGTGACTCCCGACAACGAAGTGCTGGTGTTTGAGCGTCTGTTTGGTACGTCCCCGACGAGGGCTGTCCCCAAGAAAAGTGGAATGTTGGCCGTAGGAGATTGGGTGCGCATTGGCAAAACCAAACGCACTTTCGACAAAGGTTACTTACCTAACTGGACAACCGAATTGTTTCGTGTCACTGGACGAGTGCATGGCCGTCATCCTGCCGTCTATAAATTGGAAGACATGAACGGAGAAGTGCTCAAAGGAACGTTTTATTTACCCGAGTTACAACGTGTCACCAAAAAAGAAGACGACGTGTACGACATCGAAAGCATTCTCAAACGCAGAACCCGTAAAGTGGGCAAACGACGTGTCAAAGAAGTCAAAGTACGTTGGAAAGGATATCCACCCAGTTTTGATTCTTGGATCGACGCTTCGCAAGTCATCGACTATAAAAAGAAGTGACCATCATGCCTTTTCACACAGACGCAGCTACGTCGACCACTCCTCCTTCACCTAGTTCTTCTGTGCAAGATTTACAAAAACAACCTTTGTGGGTGTGGTGTGGAGAACGTGTGCCTAAAACGCAAATCGTCTTTTTCTGCCAAATCTTCGTGGTGTATTGTGTCATCGGGGCAGCCATCGCCAATTTGAGTTTGCAACAAGGAGACAAACAATTGTGGACCATTTTATTGAGCAGTTGCATCGGTTACCTGCTTCCCAATCCCTCCCTGAAATTCTCCTCGAACGGGAACCTTGTGTCCAGTGCCAGTGTCAGTCACCACTCCAACAACAACCACAACAACAACCCCATTTTGAGCGGAGACACGCCTCTGACGTCCAGTAACCCCTCGGACAGCCACAGAACTCTGGAATTATGAGTCACCAAAACCAATTTTACTTAACCTTACCCAGTGACAGTTCCATGGAGGTGTTTCCCCACAACACGTTGTGCTGTTACACGGCCAAATTACCTCAGGCCATCCCCTTAGATCACGAAGCCCATTGGGAAGTGGCTTTAGTAGAAATGATTCACCCGAGCCAAGTCCTCAATGTCCTTCCCAATCAAAATAAATTTGATGTGGAAGTTTATGACGAGCAATTGCAACAGTGGATGGATACCCATAGCAAATATGACAAGAAAACCCCTGGCACAAAAAATCAAAAGTACACCACCTATCACTTGTTCATTCCCCCAGGCTATTATTTTAGTGGTCAACATTTGGTCAGCACCATAGCCACCAGGTTTAATGGCGTGTTTCAGAGAGCTTTGGAAAGTGTCAACAAAAGTGTCACCCTGGAATACCACAAAAGAGCTCGTCGCTTCCTGATAAAATTTCCTGAGGGGGGTAAAACCCTGTCTTTCTTATTTTGTCCTGAATTGTTTGACATGTTGGGCGGAGACATGGAGCTGAGGAAGAAAGTAGAACAAAAACCCGAATTACCAATCATTTCCGACAACGAGACTTTTGCCAAGTATTTTCGTACCCTGGTAGAACTGAACCAAGGACTGAATTTGATGTTTGTGTACTCCGATGTGGTGGAGTACAACGTGGTGGGACACACCTCCGTGCCGTTACTGCCTGTCATTCCTTTCAAAGTGGATTCTGCCACGAACGCTGACGAGGAAGGTGGAAACACTTACCACGTTCACCGCGAATTTGTCCATCCTCACTATTTGCCGGTCAGCAAGTCGTATTTGGACACGGTCAACATTACTATAAAAGGCGATTTGGGACAAAATATTCCATTCACCAAAGGAAAAGTCACGGTGAAACTCCATTTTCGAAAACGGTTCTCTCACGACTCGTAAGTAAGTCATGTATCCAGTGTACCGAGGGGTTGCTCGACAGCGAGGACACGGTTTAGGAGACATGTTAAAATCGGCCTTTCGTTCGGTGGCCCCGGTGTTGAAACCGATGGTGACACGCGGATTGCACGCCTTGAAAGATGCAGCACTGACGCAAGGCAAAGAATTTCTCCAAAATGTCATCATCGACAAACAAAACCCTAAAGAAGCCTTCATGAGGGCTGGCAAAAATGTCTTGCTGCAAACGGGCAAAGACATTTTGGGCCGACGAGACACACCTATAAATGCCCTGCACGCTACCCAGTCAGGCATTCAGCAAGGACAAGGCAGAAAGAGACGACGAAGAAGAAAACACCCTTTCACCAGACTTCAAGCTAGAAAGGCCAAGAAAAGAAGAACCGTTCGAGACTTAGACGTTTTCGATTATTGAGAAAGAACAAAAAAAATAATGATGCACCGAGAGTCTTGTGCTTGTTCCAAGACGGAACTGGATATGTTTACCATGCCCCCCACCATGATGACCATGCCAGAATCCCAGTGGGTGGAATTTCATCCCGTCTCCTCATTGACCGATTCCGCTCCCATCGAGTTTGAAATCAAAGGACAGCCCGAAGATTACATCGATCTGAATAGCAGTTACTTGTACTTGAAAGTGAAAGTGATCGAACCACCCAACACTAACCTAGACAATGATGATGCAGTAGCTCCCGTCAACAATTTCATGCATTCCTTGTTTAGCGAAGTGGACTTGTACTTGAATAACAAACTGGTCAGCAGCAGCATGGATACTTACCCTTACCGAGCGTACCTGGAAAATCTCTTGACGTACGGAAAAGAAGCCAAGAATACTCATCTGGATGCTTGCGTGGTATGGAAACCTGACCATGCGACTAAGTTCAACGGCATTACACTTGCTGGGGATGCTTCAAATCCAACGGGATTTGTAGAACGACGAAAGAAAATTCATCTAAGTCGTAGTTTAGAACTGATGGATCGTTTGCATTTGGACATGTGGTTACAAGAAAAGTATTTGCTGAACGGGGTGGATATCCGCTTGAGACTGAATCTCAGCAGTGCCGCTTTCCATTTGATGGCTGCTGATGCTTCCACTTACAAAACCATCATCCAAGAAGCCAAACTCTACGTGCGTCGTGTGGAAGTGTTACCTAAAGTAGGTAACGACATCAGTCAGACATTGAGCAGAACGACCGCCAAGTATCGATCCGACGCGTGGAAGTGAAAACCTTCACCATTCCTGCTGGACAGCGATCCATGATCGAAGATCATCTGTTCCAAGGACAGTTACCCAAACGTTTGATTGTTGGTATCGTCAAGAATTCAGCCTTCAACGGAGCCTACAAGGAAAATCCTTTTGAGTTTCAACATTACAATGTGTCCAAGATCGAAGTCAGTCGCGACGGCAAGACCTTGTGTACCCGACCTTTCGAATCTAACTTTGGTGCAGCGAAGAATTATTTGAGATCGTACTTGTCCCTGTACGAAGCCACTGGTCAGTTAGGAACCAACACCAGTCACGGCATTACGTACGACGATTACGCAGGAGGCTATGCTTTGTGGGCTTTTGATTTCACTCCTGACCAAGGCAGCGACGAGGGACATTTCCACCCTATAAAATCTGGCCAGATTCGTGTGGAAATTCAGTTTGCGAGTGCACTGCCCCCAGAGAACACAGTGAACGTCATCCTGTATGCAGAATTTGACAATACGATAGAAATCAACAGTTTGAGAGAAGTCATTCTAGACTATTAGAAGCTATGGAAGACTGTTATCCCTCTTTACCTAGTGGAGAAACCTTGGACATGGAATGTGAGAAGACTGTGGAAGAAGAAGAAGTGATCATGATGAAGTCAAGATGGCCAGAACAAGAACCCCATTTAGTCTCCTGTTTTGCCAAACACTTGGTCGAAAAAATGACGGAATTGATCAAGAAAAATTGCTATGGATGTCAAAACGATCATCCCAGTCAAATTCAACACGATAAATGCCTGATGTTAAGTCAAGAAGAAAAATTGGACGAATATCTGGACGAAGCTTGGAGTCTCATCTCGGACAAAGACGTGTTGCATCAGTGGTATAAAGACTTGCGTGAACATTCTTGTCCACCATTAACCACTCAAGAGATCCATCGTATCGAAGCTCTCCTGAATCAGAGTGAGGAGACGAAACGAAGAAACGGTTATTTGTCAGACATTTTCAAGCAAAAAGTCAGGATCGAATTGACGACTTATTATTACCTGTGAAGAAGAAGAAAAAAAAAACACAAAACAATGGATACCTGGGAACTTTATTACCTTTTGAACCACAGTTCGTATACGGCTTCTTGGAATCCTGTCGTCTGTGCTAAAGATGAACTCCCTCATCGCAAACCTCAAGACCATCAAGCTTACGTGATCAACACGGACGACAGTCATCTCCCAGGAACCCACTGGGTAGCCGTCTACTTTCCTCAAGAAGGATGTGTGGAATATTTCGATTCGTACGGATTGCCCCCTTTGGAAGACGATATCATCGACTTTACGAGAAGAAATGCTCAAACCACCCGATTCAATAATGTGAAATTACACGGCACAGATTCCTTGGTGTGTGGACAGTACTGTGTGTATTTTCTGCATCATCGCAGCCTTGGCTATTCCTTAGAACATTTAGTGACTCATTTTGATCCTCGTTCTTCTTCAAGAAACGATGTGAAAGTAGATCGATGGTTTTGTGACCATTATGCTTATCTTTTGTCTCAAGCTAGGAAACGTAGTGTCCATCAATGGCCTAATGACTTCCAACAGTGGAAATCACAATTTCATTCACAACGTTGTCAGCCCTGTTTAAAGTAGACTGTATTTGAAGAAAAAATGTTTGATGTTATCATGTTGGATTATTGTTTAAAATATGTTAGAGTTGTTGTTGGTTAGTGTTAAGTGATTTTTGAATAAAAAATGTTGTGTTTTGAAAAAAAATGCCTTTGTCTTTTGTTTAGCTATAAGAATGTTTGATTGATGCTCTTTAATTTCTTACTATCCCTCTCATGACACTCATCGAAAACCGTGGGGGATGTTTTCCTTCACGTCCGCGCTTTGACTTTAAGAACCGGGGCAGTTTCCAGTCTAACCATCCATTGTCGACTCATCCTCCTACGAAGATGTGCTCCAAACTAGCTAAGCTCAACGAAGCCTACGTGAATTTGCATAGGGTCAGACACAGTCTGATACTGAAGCCAGAAGAAATAGAGAATGTGAGAATGCTAAAAGTCACTGAAGACCTGATAGAAGAGCTCTTCAGAGAAGAAGTGAACAGGGAGAAAGAAGAATGGACAGAGAAGTACAGACTTCAGAGACAGCAGCAACAGCAGCAACAACAACAACAACAGCAGCAGCAGCAACCTGAAGCTGACAGAGGCTTTGTCGATTGTCGTATCGACACCAAAGAGTTCTTCTTCTCTTTCCGAAGAAGCAGACCTATTGCCAGAAAGTCTATCCTCAGAGGACATCGCATTCTTAGAAACTAAAAAAGATTGCCATAACAAACAAAAAAAAAAAACAACAAAAAAAACCCAGCCCTTTTCAGGGCTACCCCAATACTCTAGAAAAGAAATAACCATCAATTTGCCAATGTGTGTAGCTAGAGTAGTGTGAATAGAAACACTAACTCTTTTTTTAAAAAATGTGAGGGTATGTGTTTGTGTATAGGATTGTGTGTTTGTAAGTGCTCACGTAAGTTGGTGTGGATAGTAGATTAAAATAATGTTTTTTTGGTGTTTGAGGTGTAGATTTGGGGTTAGATTGGATTGCTTTGAGTATGTAAATAGTCTATTGAAGTGATTTATAACAAAATTTTAAAATAGTGATGGGTAGCATAAAAAAGTGAGTGAGTGTTTCTTTTAGGTCCGCGCGTTGTTGTTTTTGGTCATGATCTAGGTAAGATCAATTTTATGTTTTTTAGGGGGATGTTTTCCTTCACGTCCGCGCTTTCACTATAAATTGAAACTCGTTCGGCAGTCTAGCTACCCTTGTTGATTGATCAACACCAAAAATGAACACAAGACTGGCGAAACTGTTGGAACTTCATGTGCATCTGGAATATGCCAGGCGCATACTAAATGAACTGGCCGCGGAAGCCACTGTGGAAGAGGGAAGGATAAGAGAGGAGGAGGAAAGAAGAAACAAAGAAGAGGAGGAGAGAAGATACAAAGAAGAGGAGGAGGAGAGAAGAAACAAAGAAGAGGAGGAGGAAAAGGAGAGAAGAAGAAGAAATTTCAGAATCCCAGAAACCGAAAATTGGGATTCTGAAGCCACATATCCTGCCTCTGCTCTCTCCCCCAAAAAAGTAAAAAGCAACTGGGGAACAAGATGTGTATGTGGCGCCAGGCCTGGAAGGTGCCACCATTAACCAGGTGTCCATGAAGTTCCAAAAAACAGCCCTTTTCAGGGCTACACAATACTCAAGAAAAGAAATAACTATCAATTTGCCAATGTGTGTAGGTAGAGTAGTGTGAATATAAACACTAACTCTTTATTAATAGTGCGAGTGTTTGTGTTTGTGTTTGTAACTGCTCAAGTAAAGTTTGTGTGAATAGTAGTTTCTTTATTGTTTCTTATCGTATGTGGAGAGTATAGTTTGGGTTTTATTATATGAAATGAGAAAAGTGGGGGATGTTTTCCTTCACGTCCGCGCATTGTTTGGTCATGATCTAGGTAAGATCAATTTTATGTTTTAGGGGGATGTTTTCCTTCACGTACGCGCTTTAAGTATAAGAACCCACAGTATTCGTCGTTCAAACCATTCTACAGAGAAGATGGCTTCGAACCACCTCGATAAATTTCAAGCATTGCAAGACGTCCTTGACAATTTGGGCATGATAGAACAAATGCTAGTACGACTCAATGAAGACCACTATTCTTATAGTCCGCATAGAGTAAAAATGGAGATTAACAACTTAAGAAAAGCAAAGGACATGATAAGTGGTGTGATGAAGGAAATAAAGGAGGAGAAGGAGGATGAAGAGGAAAGGATAAGAATAAGAAAATGGAATTAAAAAATTGAAAAAGAAGAAGAAAATGAGAAGAGGAAGAAAGAAGAGGAGGAGGAAGAGAAGAAAGAAGAGGAGGAGAAAAAAAAAGAAGAGAAAGAGTGTAGGTGAGAAAATAAGAAGTTGGTGGAGAAAAAGAAGAAATTAGAGCAGAAGAAGAAGAAGAAGAAGAAAAACAAAAGGCCCTTTTCAGGGCCACCCATATTTCTCGAAAAGAGAATGACTTTTCAATTACCTACCCCTTTTTTTAAAAAAAAAATAAAAAAATCCCATGTTCAATTCCCCTTGTCCCTAGACAAGCCCAAACTCTATTCCCCCTTGTTAAATTCCCCTAGTACGTAAAGTGACCCACGATTTATTCCCATGTTAAATTCCCCTTGTACGTAAAGTGACCCACGATTTTTCGCCATGTTAAATTCCCCTTGTACGTAAAGTGACCCACGATTTATTCCCATGTTAATTCCCCTTGTACGTAATCTGACCCACGATTTTTCGCCATGTTAAATTTCCATTGTACGTAATCTGACCGGGGGGGGGGTCTGTAATGCTAATTTCCATTGTACGTAAAGTATCCCCATTCACTACTTGAGTGTGGGTTTGTACTATTCCTACTCATGACTAGGCCATACATTTAGTATTGTTTGGGCATGCAACTAACGTTCCACATACTAACGGCCCAATCAAAAAGTACTCTATGAGTACATAAAAGCCTGAGGGATGTGGCACCATTCCTTCCCTCAGGAGTAATTAAAAATTGCGCCGTGCGCAAATTAAACAGTGGTACATACTCACTGAGAGTGAAAACCACTATAATTCAACGAAGAAGAAGAAGCCATTCACACCATTCTACGGAATAACGGAAAGAAAATGGTAGCTGTATCTGACCTGTTCAACAACTTAAAGGAAACATACTGCTGGATGATAGACAGTGAATATGTAGTGGAAAGAATTGAAAGAGAATGGAGGATAAGAAACAGTCTGGACTTTGCTAACAAACTAAAAGTAGCCAGGGAGAAGATAGAGGAGTTAATAGAAGAAGAAGTGAAGAAGTTGAGAGGGTTTATTAATCCTCCATATGTCAAAATTGGAATGTTAAAAGAGGCCTTGGATAATGTTGTAGAAGAAAGGTGTTTTTTTGGAAGAAATGGTGAAATGGTTAGATTGGCCCTTTGTCAAAAGAGGTCTGGAAAAGCCGAAAAAAGCTGAAGAATTAATCAGAAAAGTGATGGTGGAAGAAGTAAAGAAGATAAAGGAGACATGGAGTAAAGAAAGAAAGGATGAGGAAAACAAAAAGAAACAGACAGAGTTTGAGAGGCTGAATCAGAATTGGATAAAAGTTCAGGAAAAGTTCAGAGCTCTAGGCCATCCTGACTGGATGCCAGAAAAGGAGAAAAAGAAGACAGGAATAGTGGCAAAAGTGAGAAGATGGTTGAAGAAGTGGAGGAGTTTGAATAAGAAGAAACCCAAAGGCCCTTTCAGGGCCACTCCAATATCTCGAAAAGACCTTGACTTTCATTGCCTACCCTTTTTTATTTTTTATTCTTAAAAAAATTCCCATGTTAAATTCCCCTTGTCCCTAGAGTAGTTTTTTTTTCCCATGTTAAATTCCCCTTGTCCCTAGAATTGTTATTTTTCCTGCCATGTTAAATTCCGTAGTCCTCAGAATTGCTATTTTTTTTTCTCCCATGTTAAATTTACATAGTCCCCAGAGTGACCCTACCCCTTTTTAACATGAAAGTCCCCTAGTCCCAAGACCGACCCCGTTCACTACTGCTATTCCCTACCCAGCTATAAAACAAACCCATAACTAGTGGTTCCGTTGTATAATCATTTAGATGTTTGCTTAAATTTTGCACAAATTCATGTCTCTTATACCTAGTTGCCGGTCAATACATATTTATGATATGCAGTTTGTTCAATATTATGTGGATTACCATACCCTTAAAATTTCCCTTTTCCTCTACTCTCTCCCAATTAAGACCTTGTTTATTTCTGATAATTATCTCTTATAATATCAATTTTACAGTTGTTTAAAATTACGATTGCATTCATTTTTTTCTTCAACAATGGATATTAGTTCATTTGAAAAATTATTGTGGGTTTCTTGTATTAAAATAACATCGAATTCTGTTTAATTTATTTATTTTTTCCCTATCTAAGCCATTTGTATTTATTGAGCAATTCGGAAGTTTGTTCCTTCCGTATTTTATTTTATCCTTCCGGTGGCCGCATTCCGTCTCAAAAGTACTTTTACATATTTTGTTTGTTATTTATTTCTTATTAAATTATTTAAGTATTTAGTTAACTTAGTGTGTATGTTTCCTGGAGGCATCATGCCCCCAATCGGATTCGTTTCCAGAGTTATCTAATGTTTTCCGTTCCTTCCGATAATCCAGTTTCCTGTTCCGACACGGAACACGTTTATGTTATGTCTAGCCTGTATTTCACCTGTATGTCGTCGTCTTCATCGCTGTTTCCTTCATGTTTGTTATTATCATTTGAGTTCTCACTTTCAGTCATGTCACTCAGGTGTTTTTCTTTTTCTTTTTGGGGGCTATGTCCTTGTCATTTGGTGGGGATTTTTCCTCCGTCGGCGTCTAGTCGCTCTGCGATGACATCGATAGGAATTTCCTTAGTTTTCTTTTGTTTCTATGGGCACGTATCGGGGTGGAGGTTAGGGGTATCAGTCTGTTTGCTCTCACAAGTGCTCAACGCGAGCTTGATGTTGAGAAAAAAAAAAACAATAATCTGAAGGGGAAAAAAATTATACAGAGTGACAAAAAATACTTAGATTACCCGTTCTGAATTAGCACCCTCTATCATAATATATATATATATATATATATATATATATATATATATATATATATATATATATATGTCTCAGAGTAAAAAATCGCTTCTCTCATATATTATGGTAGAGAGGGTCCTAATTCAGAACGGGTCATCGGGGTAATCTAAGGTATTTTTTGTCACTCTGTATGATATTTTTCCTTCAGATTATTGTTTTTTTCTTCTCGACATCAAGCTCGCGTCGAGCACTTGTGTTTGCTCTCCCTCAGTCTCCTCCAGCTCTTCATCGCCAGTTGTTTGTCCCTCATCCTCCATTAGGATCTGGAACCTGTTTTTTTTGTCAGGGGGTGGTCTCTTGTTGGGGGTTTTCCCTTTCACTGTTTTGTTTGGGGTCAAAAAATTTGCCCATTCTGAGGTTGATGGGGATTCCTCTGGCATTGATGTTGGGTCTAAGCCAGTCAATGGTGCGGGATTCCCGTTTTTATTTCTTATTTGTTGGATAAATTATATAATTGTGTCTTGCTCTTATCTTCTTAGCAGATTAAATTTCCTATGTATGTCGTGTACGTTAATGATCTCATTAAGTTAGTCATTTCGTTCTTAAATAGCACATGGGAGCAGTTATTATAACTAGATTATGCTTATATCATGTTCAATTTCCACAAGTATAATATCCAAAAGAAATTCATCCTCAGTATATAAATAACTGATACAGGTGTATACCAGTATTCTCTCCGTTGTGTATATTGCATTTATAATATCTTCAGCTGCCACTCGTATATAGAAATGTTTCAGAGCGTCCCCTTGGTCAAGGAATTCTTCTAGTCTGGTTTCTTGCTCTGTATGCTTATTACATTGGAATATAGGGTTATTGATAAGCAGGGAACCAGACTAGAATTCCTCACGCAGTAGACGCTAGATTTACTTTTATTAATCTCATTCAAGCCTCTAAAGGACGGACGGTGTCGACCACTGCGAAATTTGAAAACTGACGAATATGGAAGAATTGTCACGCTTCTACAGTGAACAGGCATTTCACATGCACTTCGAAAGCAAGAGACGAAAAACATTTGAAAACTGGCCCTTTGATCAAACATGTAGTTGTAACCCAGATAGGGTAAGATATATTCTGGATGTTTTGAGTTTATGTATTTACCTTTTTGTGAAAATATTCTACAGAATGGTCTTATTACATATAACTATACTGTTGTTCAGCAGTAAACCCGAATATATTAAGCCAGAAGCTGTCCAGACTTTCAAATCTACAAATAAACCGTCCGAATTTCCGACCTTTGCCAATCAACGGTGTTTTCCTCAACAACACACGAGCTCGTATCGTTGCTTACAATTGACTAGTACTAATATTAGTACCCTTACTCGTACCTCGTGGACAGGGTACTAACATGAGCGTATACATGTTAATGGAGCAAGCCGGGTGTGATTCACACCCGGCACTCTTTTAGCCTAATAATAACACTTTAAACATATTCCTTGCATATAATCCAATAAATTGAGTAGTCCTCTTATTTAATACCGGAAGTATCGAAAATCATTGTAGAAATAGCTGTAAAATCTCGTTTACCATTTTTTGCCGATATTTTCGCTTAGATCGTCCGCCATATTATTTCAGATAGTGATTACTTCCGTTCTCAGCCTCGTTTGTTTGTGTGCCATATAAGGACATTAACGCCTTATTTGGAAATGTCAACAAATCGTAGTAAAAATTTGGCGCCGTTTGGGTCAGAAATTTTGTGCATTAAAAGTAAATACGGTTCATTGGCAACTTTGAAATTCCACCAAGAAGCAATTATTCGCCACTTGATTGATAATAATATAGCATAGAATATCCAAAATATTGTCTGGCAAGCCTTACATAGAAGCGGTCACAGCGAGAGTCTCGCGTTATCTGTCATGGCGGACAGGATAAGGTTAGAGTAACCATGCCAATTTATTTTATCGTGTAAGGACTTAATAAATTCAAAATAAGCCAAACTTCTTTCACAACATGATTATACTTATGTACTTGATTTCTACACTGTTTGTTTTTCTGACTTTAGTGATGATTTTTTTTGCTCCATTACATGATATGGGATCAGTATTTAGCCTCAACCACACCAATTCAAGTTGAGGCTACGACTCGTAGCTAACAATTGACCTGTCATACAATACATGCACTATATAATAACTACAAGGGAGGACACATGCTCACACTACCTATTTAAGAATAAACGCCAATAATTCAAGCTACAGTTTGTGTAGCTTAATAAATTTGGTACCTATATTTAGCTCAGGCATTCGACTGTGTATCCCTATCAAAAGTTTGACTTAATATATACCTTTAAGGAATGCCAAAGCATTTTCCCAATCTACTGCTCGACAGTGCCCTGATTGTTCCCGCTTAATATGCAAGTGAGATTCCGCTGAATGGAATACTGTCCTGACCTGATTGGTTAACAGAAAATGATGTTCTGTATTTATTTACAACTTATTTTTAGTTGGCTGATGACAAGGTAGTATTCCATTCAGCACTTTGTACTTGCATATTAATCGGGCACAATCAGGGCCATGTCGAGCAGTAGTGTGGAAAATGATTTTTTATTCTGCATGCATGTTTGAGACATAATTTCCTTTTCCATGTTAATATATTTTTTTGGTGTGTTTTTTCCCATTTCTTTTTCTCTTTCTCTTATCATTTGTCTTCATCCGACTCTATTGGTGGCTATGGTATATTTTTGTGTTGTACATGTCCCTGATTTATTCTGGTGATCTCTGTATCATGGCCTTATCCCATCTTGCGGGGCAGTGTTTCCTCTTTACTTGGACATTTTCTATGAAGCATAATGCCATGTGTGTTGTGTCTTAATTGCGTTGGTAGTTCATGTACTTGTATCTCTGAGCGTTGTTCATCTGTTCTTGCAATTACAGCACTTCTTTGTTTCATGGTCCATATTTACTGTATCAGTTGATTTTGGTCTTCTTCAGAGGTTCTAGAACAGATATTGTTACCAGCTACAGCTATTTGCAGTCAATGAAACTATGTATTATTACCTTTCTTTTGCATAATAGATATGACTCCTTAGCTTTCGACCTTATCTCAAGGTCTTCGTCTAGGGAATGACTTCTGGACTGTAGTCTAGGGATGGCGTTGACATTGATAAAGTCACCAAATAATTTGATGGCCTCGATATTTTGTCACTTATTTTCAAAAACTGTTGCTATTTTCATATTACAGTACTATCCATTTCTCTTGAGATCCCAGTGACCAAGGTATTATTGTTGACTTGCCGTTATATAAGTGTTAGCGGAGGTGGTGGTGGTAAAAATAAAAAAATCAATGTACATGTATATAAAAAGTAGTGGGTTCGAGTATCATGCAGTGTATCCCCCAGGGGAGTAAAAAAAATACCTTGGTGTCAGAACTGGGGGTCAAAAATGTGCTGACACATTTTCATCATACTTTTTCAGCTTGAAATAGGATATTGCATTGCAACTTATACAACATACTATCTTTCCCTATAAACATACAAATAAACCAACATGCACAATTTACAGAAAAATGCAATGTCCATTTAAAGAATAATTTTATTAATTAATTTTTCTTGTAGTTTAAAGGCACACGTCTTTTTGTAGCAATATTATAGACCAAAAAACACATTACATATAAGCCAATACAAAAAGCCATCATTGTCAGACATCCAAACCACAAAGCATGAACTCGAAATTTCTTTACAGAATGCCCTAAACAAACTGGAAAACTGGTGCACATGTAAGGGCATGGTGGTAAATACTGGTAAAACTAAAATATTACTTATCTCAACACAGCAAAAAAGGACAAATCTTAATAGTGATGAACTATGTTTGACATGGAAGGATAAAAATTTGCAAATGGTCTGTCATGATAGACTACTTGGTGTTCTGGTAGATAATAACCTATCATGGACTGAACATATCAAACATATCAGTTATTGATTTCTTTGTTGCGAAAGAATGTCTCGGGTGATGTGTTCTCCAGATATCTTGTGGCGGATGAGGCCAGATCTTTTAAATTTTATAAACCCTGTCAGGAAAGGGTTATTCACTTCTGCAGTCTTCACAATCATGCGATCAGAAGTAACACCAGTAATCCTAATGGATGTGACATATTCTGGCCAATGGAATTATTTTTGCCATTTTTCATTAAAGTTAGATCCACAGTTACTCTTTTGTGTTCTGCTTCTTTCATTTTCTTCACTAATGATTCTCAGTGGACGTCATTTTAATCTGGATGAAGTTGCATGAGAGCTTGCGAGCTATGGGGAAGATACTCATAACAGTGCATATGCTAGTCTGATTCCCTGTTTCAAATGCTCACTGTGTTGCACTCTGCTACAACGTGCAACGCAGGGAGCATACAAATCGGGGGAACCAGTCAGTCTGTGCTCAAAGTATACATGATGCCATCCCTCATCCAAAGCGCTGGATATTAAATTGCATCAGTTTTCTCCATTGTGCATCCCAGATGCACAAACATGCATAAAGGGAAACACTGAGTATGGATTGCATGTTAGAAAATTTAAATATCATTCACATCCTGCTAGAAAATATCATTCACATCCTGCTAGAAAATACATATAACTTGTATGTAAAAAAAAATGTTAGTCCTCGTTTGAGCTATATCCATTATCAACAAAGACTTTCAATAAACACTTCAATGAGATATACATGTTTAGGCTCAAATAAACAGTAACACAAGAAAGAGTGAAAACAACAAGCATTTGAAAAATTTGACAAAATAATTTATTTCCCTGGAAAAATACTGTAAAAATGAGAAAGAAAAAAAAGAACTTAGGGTTTTAAGAATCAACTCCAAGACTATTCCTCATGTTAAATTTTAGAAGTCCTAATGAAGAATCCAAGATGGAAGGTGATGGCGTATACTATAGCTATTATTGTGCCTACAGTTCTGTGTTATTCACAAACAATAATCTGGTGTTTGAATTTCCCAATAAAATTTAATGAAGAATTCTGTATGAGCACTAATGTATTTCCAGGAAAAAGAATTGATCCTTTTGAATCCAAATAATTAGAATAAACATTAAAATAACTCCAAACTGACACAACAGAAGAAGACCTTTATGTTTACATATAAAAAATCAGATACCTTGACCTTGATAAAAACCCATCATTTTACTCAGAGAATAAAATTAAAATAAAAAGTTGTTTACTTCTCTCACTGATTTCTAAATAAAGGTTGGGAACTAGGTCAGCTTTAGTGTTTACAACTGAAGCATCAAGAGCAAACTATTTTCTGGAAAGTATCTTATTTCTAGTAAACAAAAATACATTACTTTGACATATAATGAAATAAAAAATAAAAAGATTTTAAAACTTAGCAAACAATTAAATTAAATCATATATATAACAAGGTAAGCTGATGTTTTCAGTTTTGCTGCATATTTTTTGGGTTTCTTCCTCCTGATTTTATGGTTAGTTGAGATGTATGTTACTTTTTTGTAGCTCTTGATTTGGTGTTAAATTTTTCTTTAGAACTTCAGATTGTGTACTGGAACAGTATTTCTATTGGCACTCCTGTCAGATAGACTACTATTTACTTTAGTGTATCTTCACTAGCCAAGGTTACAATATGTTATCCCTATCTACACCTTGGTTGAACGATCAGATATAAGTTTAACCTTGAGACTATGACAATGTACCAGAGATGCAATTGTAGTTGTATTTGAGGTAAAGGATGTATTTGTACAAACACAGACCGGCAGTGGAAAATCACTGATTTATTAGTCCATTCAGATTGTATGCTGCCCTTGTCTTGATCATGTAGTGTTCAGATTCAAACATTTATTTTGATTGGATGCAGTGGCATGTTGCCACATCCAGTGAAATTCACAGACCCAAAGCACTGAAATATCTGATTGATCTGCCAAGGGTTAACATATTGAAACCTTGCAAAGATGACCTAGGCACAATTTCTCTCTTGAGGGGTGGGAGATCTTTCACTTGTCCTGTACCGCAGTTGAATTTAATTGGTCTTTTCTCTTAATAGTTCCTTTGCTCCTTATCTTGCTAAATGCTTTTATGTTTTTACACTTCACTACTTTCATATGTAACTCACTGAGAATTTATTTACATGTTGGTCTTTTTCCTTTCTCTCCCACATACTCCTTATTGCTATCTGGAATTTTCCCTCCAGTGTTTGTTCAATATGGGTCTGAAAGAACTGTTACAAGATTATAATTTTCTTTCAGTTCTTTGAAATCACAATTTTTAAAAACACTGTATATTGTACATGTATGTGAGTCCATTGTGAGTTTTACTTGCAATTTAGTTCAATTATTATAAGTATATGTCTTTGTGTTTGGTAACAAGAACAATATTAAGCAGATGGCAACTAATGGATGCAAAAGAAACTGACATCCTTGACCATATATATGATTTGTAGTACAAAATTTACCTGCTTATTAGTTGAGACAAACTGCAAACAACAATGAGTGCGAGTGTGTGTGTTTCAGATTTTTAATGTAGCTTTAAAAAATATTCAGTCAATCTAGCGGCCCCTGGCATATATCAGGTGAACTCACATCAGTTGATCAATCTAATACTGTCATAAATTTTTATTATGTATGTAACATAAACTACCTTAAATTAACCGACTCTTTCATAACTGATAAAAAATAACAAGGCATCCAAGCGAAATGAATACCTCATTTTTAAAATGAAGAGCTTGGTTTCACAGATACGGACCATTGTGGGAAAGCAATTTTCAGAGAATTTCTGAACTGGCACTTAGAGATATTCTCAAGGATGAAAATAAGTTTCACTATTACTTTCAATGAAATCACAACATCAGTATTGTACTAATTGAACAACAAAACAATTTCGATGTAGGCAATTGTGTCGCAAAAAAATGTCACTAGTTTTTGTAAAAAAAAAGGAATCCTGTTTGGTGGGGTATCAGCAGATTGTCTAGTTTCCAACTACTGTCTCCTGACTTGCTAGTACACTATTTAGGGGGTGCTCACCAGTTATTATGTACTTTTGAGAGAGTGATGTATGTAAGGTGAAGTTGTTTCTGCATAAAACATGTACAATGGGGAAAATGTTGGCATACCTCTATGCTACTATAATGTAATGTGGCTGCCATTTCTTTAGATATTGTACTTTTGGAAATTGTACATGATCTAAGCACACTACACTAAAATGACTGCTCCCTTGTGCTAAAAAATCAGCCTGAATTAGTCTAAAGTAGACTCTCCATATCAGCTATCAAAATAGGGAAAATGAATTTTGCCAGACTAGACAATACGAACTTCTGAAAGTGCAATGAATGAATTACCAATTATATAAAATGTAAGAAAAAGTTATTGGCTCTTTTTTATACAGTTTACCTCTGAAGTTCAGGAAGTGAAAATGACCAAGTAGAGCTAGCACTTTTTTGAAAGGTGCACATCTGAAGTAAGGCCAAGCTGTATACTCTATAACCCAAAGTACACCCATCAATCATACACCAAAATAAAGGGAATTAAAGGTTCTTTGAATTATACCTAAGATATACACGGTCTTTTTAATATAGCCAGTATAACAAGTGACGAAAGCCAGGGAAATTATTTTTCTTTAAAATTCTGACCTTAATGCAAAAATATGAAACTGTAGAGCGCCACCTTAATACCACTCTGGGAACCAGACTAATCAACAAACCAAAAAGCAGTGATGTAATACACATTTTTGTGTATACGTAATGGTTGTTGAAACCAGTTGGAACGATCTTTCACATGTTAGAAATTTTGAAAATAAATGTTATTTTTACAGAATAACAAACAACTTCATTAGAAAAAACACGTTATTAATAATTATTATTGACGTGATTGTAAAAGGAGGATTTGGTCATTAAACAATGCAGTTCCCTCCCCCACTGTTTTCTCTATGTATAAGTAATTTTTTTCTCTCCAGTTTTTGAGGTCCCTTGATAACTCACGCCTTCGCTTATTATGCGGTCTATGTTTGTGGATCCCGTTCTGCGAGAGTTATCAAGGGAGAGATGTACTTACTTGAAAGAGCAGCATCTGCCATTGTTACCCCTTGACAGGCTCATGGTTTCAAACTGATTTTATAAAGAAAAAAAATGCAAAAACAACAGGTAAAGTTTACGAAAATATATTTAGAAAGTGGTTTAATCGATTCTGTTCCTAAAACACTAAGATGTTTATCTATGGATGTTTTATTGTTTCGTAAAACAAGTTGTTATGTTTGATCCTCAGCAGATAATGTCTGGAAATTGGGCAGTTATAGCAAATGATAATTTATGGTGGAAGGGGGTTGATAGCTGTTTAAACACATTCCTGTGCATGTGCAGATGTTTTTGTCAGTGCATTTGATATCATCTACTTTGTTAGTATGCAATACATTTTGCCTGGGGCAACAACACTAAACTACTTGGATTTAAAAAGTGTAGAAACCACTGTTGTGTAGTTAAGTTTTAAAAAAAAAATCAGAGTGAAGGCATTTATTCACTTTATTTTGCATGTCAATGATGAATATTCTTCCAATTTAAGGGGCCTCTGGATTGCTGAGTCTTCTAAGGCACTTGCCTTTACAGATCATTTACACATTAGGCCTCTATCTGCATGAGTTTGAGTACGTGTATCAATTTGACCTGCTTAGGTAGGACATACTATGTGCTTCTTTCTAGGTTCTTCTCACACCAGACTGCCATGTATGGTCTGTTGTGTACTGAAAAATGATGTTAAACCTCAAAAAGCCAAACCAAATCCAAGATAAGCTTGTGGTATAAATGCCCTGAGAAATGCGTTACATTGAAATTGGTGATGAAGTACATACCGGTATATATTTTTAGGTTGAGACAACCAAGAGGTGTTTTCCATTGATGACTGGATTGAATGTCGTTCTGTGATATCATGATTAAAGCACTGTGAATACACCCTACATCAACTAGTCCTAACCTATTTATTGCTAGTCTTCCATTCTAAAATGTCCATAGCAATAAATTTCATTTGGAAGTTTTGTTTGGGCTGTTACAGTGCAGATTACATTGCAGGATGAACAAACTTTGATAAAACTACATATATTAAATACAGATACAAAAAAGTAAAGAAACGTTAAAAGCATTGTTTTTATAATATACAAATTAATATTCAAAGAAATGTTTACCTGAAGTATCCTAACATATCAATTTTCTTTGCCAGTTGCTCATGCAAATTGTCTTTGAGGCAGATGTCATTTAGGTACGCAGTCTCATTCCCACTGGGGTGTCTTGTTATAATGTTCAACAAATTTATTTCCTTACAGATGGCCAAAGCTGGTTTTTTCCACATCCCGACAGAGCAAGAGCCTGATGGTGTATGCTGCTTTCTGTGCTTCAAAGAGTTAGATGGATGGGAACCTGATGATGATCCTTGGTAAGATTTTATACCTTGTTTTTCCTTCACACTCTATTGAAAATTTCAGGGTTAAAGGTTAAACTTTTCTTAGACTTACAGTTGAGCCAAAATGGCAGAAATTATTTTATTTTTTCAGTGTGCTAAGCAGCTTTAATAAAACAATATTCTTTCTGAATAAGATGTCAGTATATAACCTGCTAGCAGAAACGGGTATCCATGACTTGAAACTTTCCTTTGAACCATTTTACTGCCTCATCAAGAACGGAAAACTCCCTTACACTATGCACTCTGTTCTGTGATTTGCTGCTTTTAGGACTTCAGGTCTTATTCCTTCAGTTTTCCAAATTCAGGTGAACATTGTTGGGTTTTTGTTCTTCTTATTGTGGGCTCTATGTTTAGCTCATCTGTTTGTAAGACCATGAGAACTTGTAATACTGTGCTCCTTAATGGGGAGGTGACCAATTTTCACACAGTAATTTGAGTAAACATGTACTTTGTTCATATACATTGTGCGTAAATTCTGTTTTTTATAAAAGTTTTTTGTGCATCTAGGTCAGGAGTTTTGCACCAGGAATTATGAAACTTGGTAAAATTGTGTGTTTATTTTCTTCAGTCTTGTTCATTCTAGAATCATTAAACTAGATGAATTTATGCATATCTTTTAGTACCAACCTGTTACAACAATTGAAGGTCACTGTTGCCTACATTTCACATTTTACAGTCTTTAAAGTTTATTTATTTAGCTCATGACCATGTAGGTCTTTTGACAGTACATACATAACTGTTATATCTGGAATGATAGAACTTAATGAGGGGATGCATCTCGATGAGCACTACTTGCTCATTGCTGAAGTTTGGTCAGTATGGCCCATATTTTATGCATCATTGACTCCGGTTAAATTTGGTCTTTGATGTTTATTTCTCTGGCACTGTTCTTGCTGGAATCATGAAAATAATGATGTTATGCATCTCTGCTGGTATTAGTCCCATATTGCAACAGCTCATGAACTATATTTCCTCCTTTACTGGCTTTGTTTGAATCATAAACACATATGTATTTGACATGTTGTATGCATGCTATTCTACCCTAGAATCTTAAAACTTGGTGAGGGAAGCATCTTGGTAAGTACTATGTCCTTATTGGAAAAAGACGTGATCTTTATTTTATGCTTCAGTGACTTTGTTAAGATTTTTTGTTTAAATGTCATTTATGGGATACTGTTTATGCTCAGATGATAATTGGGTGCATTTCTGTATGTACTACAGCTTTACAACCAAGGAAGGTCAATGTAGTCTACATTTTATGCTTTGCTTATATAGATTAATGTCTGTGTTTAGCTCTTAACCACATATATTTAATACACAGATTAATATACATAGATTAATGTCTGTGTTTAGCTGATGACCACCGCTCCGGTGGCCTAGTGGTTAGAGCGTCCGCCTTGGATGCGGGAGGTCGTGGGTTCGATCCCTGGCCGAGTCATACCAAAGACTTACAAAAATGGTACTAACAGCTGCCTCGCTTGGCGCTCAGCATTAAGAGGTTAGTGTTAGGACTGGTCGGCCCGGTGTCAGAATAATGTGACTGGGTGGGACATCATGCTACATGTCTACAGCATGATGCCCCAGTGCTATACATCACTATAAACTGCCACATTGCAGACATCGTAGCAATATGACTGAAAAATTGTTAAAGCTATGTAAAAATTTCATATCACATCACACATAGCTCATAACCACATATATTTGTTCATAGCATAGTCAAAACTTCATTTCTAGAACATTGCAAGATCAGTTCTATTACGAAAAGTTTAGTAAAAAAAACATGGCCAACATCAGCTACACCAGGAATTCCAGATAGGAAAACGTTTGTCTTAACCTATATTCTACAATCATAGACAACAATTATCTGTGTAATATGTTGCTTACAAAGAAAGACATTTGTCAGGTAGGCAGAAACTTCTACTCTAAGCTATGGACAAAAGTCAATAACACAATAGAAATTAAATGTGCTTAAAAGAACACTATCAATTTCAGGATCTAAAGGTCAATGCTGCTGTGACTGGGACTGAAAAAGCAATATTGTTTTCACACAATAACATTATTTCTTCATCACTTACCTGGTCCAAAAAATTGTGGATGGCAAACACTTGGGGTAATGAAGAAACCTGTCAGTTTGGGACTAAAAGTTTGAAATTCAAGGTCGTATATGTATAGTTAAAGTCAAGGTCATATATGTATAGTTAATACCTGGACCAAACTTTGTGAATTGCTTACCTTTTTGCATAAGTAAGAAACCTGTCAATTTTGAGGTCAAAGGTCTGAGAAGGGGCCCTGAGTGGTCTAAAGCGCTGTCTGTTACGGATCACTGCCATCTCACCTCTGTCTGCGTGGGTTTGAGTCTCGGATTCAGCCAATGTGGGTATGTGAGAAAGCTTGCCAGTAGCTTCTCGTGGGATGGTGGTTCTTTCCGGGGTTTTCCTGGGTTCTTCCTCCACCATTAATACTGGCCGCCATCTATAGCCTATTGTGTGCTGAAAAATGGCGTTAAACCCTACAACAACAACAACAACAACAACAACAACAAAGGTCTGAGTCCATGTGAATAATAGAAGAAAAATGGTTTCAGCACTAAAATTTCAGTTACCTACATAAGGAACTGTTAAATACATGCTCAGGGTGGGAATGTAATGTACCACTCACATCGCTATATATCAAGTCATAGTTTGATCTCGTAAAGAAATGTTCTTTTTTGATTGTTTTATGTCCAGTCACAATGGTTAACATTTCATCATCAAGATTACACTGATAAGAATTTATTTTCTGCATGATAATTTTTATAATGGCTGCTGAAGATTTCTAAAAGCTTCATAGAGGTGAGCAGTATTATAATTGATTAATTCTGATTCCATGTTTTTTAAGGTTCACTTTTTTCAGATCCATACCATTAGATGATATTGACATTACAGGTCGTGTATTAAATTAGTCACTTGTGGGCTATAAGCCAGACTCGTCACATGTCAAGATGGTGTAGGAACTGGCCGTCTCACAGACCAAAAGGGATTATTGCATGTGTTTCTTATAGCATAGAACATGATACATACTTGTAATTGGAAAGTGATGTTGTTTTCTAGTTGCCATTTAATGATTCCAAAAGCTGTCATAAGGTGACCAGTTGACCATTTTACTTGCAGTTTAGGGTGTTATACTTTTTCTCAAAAGGCACTCTGCAGAATTTTACCAAATTCGACAGAAACCATCTCAACATAATGGTCATTAAATAAAGATAAGAATCAGCATCAAATATGGCAGCCTTTAGTAACATTAGATTAACTTCAGAATTTTACCAAATTTGACAGAAAACATCATGGCATGGAGATTTTATTTTGTTTTTGCAAATGATTATGATTGCCATCAAATTTGATTGCTGGTATTAAAAATAATAAAACCTTGAAATTACTTTTTCTATAAAAAAAACATTTAATTGATTTTACATTAAGTATCCTGACTTGAAGGTTCTGCAATTTTGTACAAATGATTCCAGTTTGCCATCATATGTGGCCATTATTTCATATTTAAAAAAATAGAATGACCATAGCAACTTCTGAGAGACCTCTCAACAGATATTTACCAAATCTGCCTTAAGACATTCTGACAAAACATTTTTTTATTTCTATTAATAATACTGATTTTCCTTAAAATATAGATGCCATTACTAAAAATGGAAGATCCTTTGAAACAACAACTCAGAAAACTTTTAACAGGATTTTACCAAACTTTTGAGAATGCATTCAGGCCTTACATTTTTTTAAAGCTTGAACAGATTATTTTGAATTGCCATCAGATATGGCCATCATGACCAAAACTGAAAATCTTTTAATAAACTCTTCACACGGCTGTTCTGTTTACAAATACACGGTACCCAGGAAAGGCAGGTTTTAGCTCTAATGATTTTAGACCAGAAAAGTTGATGGGATGGTCTGTTATTTGTAATCTGTTTTCCAACCATCCATGACCACAACTTTGTTATCAGTGCTCCATCTGTTTGAAGGATTACAGTGAAACTTTGCACACATTCATCTCATGGTCTAGTTGGTCTCAAATAGAAATGGTGCTACTTGGACATTCAATATGGCCACTATATTGGTCATCTTAAAAATCTTATTAATGATGATCCACCAGAACAAAAAGTCATATTGATGCAAGGTTTTCAGAGAAGATTGTTAGTCTTAAATGAAAATGGTGCCAGTCTGATGTCGAATATGGCTAGTGCAAAGGCCATCTTGAAAATCTTTTTACTACTAGAATAGAGATTTATATTAACATGAGGTTGTTTACATAGACTTCGTGTGATGATGGCTGGTTGGTTCTAAATGGTAATGGTCCCAATTTGCTTTACAGTATGGCCATCTTGAAAATCCTGCTATCACTTATTCTCCTGAATGGGTGATTTAAAGACTTGTTATGATGTCCGGTTGGTTGTAAATGAAAACTGGCCACTTCAATCACAGTCTTGAAAATCTTGCTATGGCTCCTTCTATGCGACTGGTCATATTGATATTGTGCTTTCACAAAAAGATTTATGATGCAAAGTTGGTCCTAAATGGTAATGGTGCCAGTTTGAGATAAAGTATGACTACCATGTAAGTCATCTTAAAAATCTTGTTTTTGTTATTTCTCAAAAAAGGGAAAGCCATATCAACATGGGGTTTCCACCAGTAGACTTTCTTATAATATCTTATTGATCTTAATAGCATCTTGTTGGTCCCAAATGAAATTTGTGCCAGTCTGACAGCTGATATGCCCACATTGGCAGCAAATTCAAAAATCTTATTGTTGAAGAATATCAGAGATGGCTTCAACACTCAGCAGTTTGAAAGGAAGAAATTGTCTTATTTTGAATTCCTGGAAATTATTTTTGGCCAGTAGAGTGTCAGTCATTTTGAGAGATTCTTGCTGAAAAATACATGCCTGGGTACTTGAATTACTCACTTAATATGAAGATAATGCAAAATTCTAAGTTGCATCTATATGTGAATACTTCACAATGAATGTGCATCCCCAGGGTCCCAAGTATGTGTTGGGGTCCTGGTTGGCCAAGTGGTCCATGGTGGTCGCCTTTACAGATCTCTGACATCGCACCTCTATCTGAGTGGGTTCAAATCTTTGGCTTGGCCAACATGGGTATTTAAGATAGCTTGCCAGTAGCCTCATATGGGTCATTGGTTCCTACCAGGGTTTTTCTGTATTCTTCCTCCATGAGATATACTGGCCACCATGTGTAGCCTATCATGTGCTGAAATTATGGTGTTTAGCCCACAGCAACATCAAGTACTTTTTACAGGAATGAATGGTTTTTAAATTGATACAAATGATGCTGACCAACTTTTTGATATAGTCACCATTATTAACAATGGAAAATCCTTTAAATGACTTCTCAAAAACCACTCCACAGAATTTTAGCAAATGTTTTTGTGCAAGTGATGGCTGGTTGCTCTTATTAAATATAGATGAGCTCTTGGCAGCTTTTCAAAAACAACTCAACAGAATGTGACCAACTTTGACAAATATTGTCGTAGCTTGAAGGTCTTTTGGATTTGTAACAAAACATGTATGGGTTATTAGATAGTAAAAGTTTTATGTGAAAATTCCTTACTGGGCAACTTATTTATATCTGGGCTACAAGGTTTTATATGAAAATTCCTTACTATGCAGCAGCTTTCTTACATTCATCTCATGCTCACTATTTGATTTGTTACATGATCTTTCTAAAATCAAAATAAAATTGTATATCCATACCAGAATTCATATTGGTTTTTTCAGCAGTTTTGTCTTCTATTCTTAGGTGTCAGAAATCAATAATTTTAAATTTTATATAAACGGTATATGCTTTTTTTTCAAAGTCATAAACAGTGAAGGTATAACATTGCTATGTTAACAGGTGAAATAAAATGTTGCATCAACTTATTTATTATTTTTTATTTATATTTTAGGACTGAGCACAAGAAACATTCCCCGAAATGTCCATTCCTCAAGCTAAATGGCAAGCCAGTAGAATCACTGACAGTTGAGGAGTTCATCAGGCTGGAGATTGAAAGACAAACGAACATCATAGTAATTATTGCATACTGAATATCAAAAAACATGAAAATGATTATATTCAATTTTATGTTCCACCTGCTTGCAGTGGAGCCAGTAGGCATCTTGGTCATGTCTGTCTTTTATGAGAAATCTGTTAGCAAGGTTGTCACAAAAAAGTCATTGTAGACAAATGAAATTTAGTAGACATATTGGAGTCTGTATGTCCATGCTCTGATTAGATTTTAAGGCTGTTACAGCAATGCTTCCTTTTTTACAGTTATTTTAAAACTTTTTGAAATTTTGTTTGCATGATTAAACAAAAACCACTTGAGATAAACTAGCGAAATTTGGTTGTTGCATTTTATGTATTCAGATAACTTTATTAGATTTGTAGGCCATTATTCCAGGACTTTAGTTTTGTACATATTATTTTTGTACACCCTGTCTGGTTTCAATTTGTCTGATGACTACTTTCGATAGTTATGTGTTTGTGACAGTTGTCCAAGGGGGTAAATGTTGCTTGAGGGATAAACATTTAGTTAGCAGCAGACAGTATGGATCTGTGGACACTTTGTTTTTTCTCTTTGGTTGTTTAAAATGGGTGAGATTTATACCTGGCGGCAAGAAAGGCTCACATCATTGCAGTGTATTGACTGTCAAGCTTGCAGACTTGCCACTTATCACAGTTTACTTGGGATCATTCTGAATTTTTTTTATAAAACCCCAAATACCAACATTTAAAAATGACCCCAAAAATTATGACAAATACCTTTTGATTTATGGCAGCTGTGCTGCCTTCATAGAGAGCAAAAGTGATGCAGAAATTTCATGAGGAATACGTTACAGTTTATACCCAATGGATGGATAACTGAAGCATGTGACCAAAACGGCTAGCATGGGAGTATTTCAGGGTTTTTGCACAGACTTTCATAATTGAGGCATTGTCACTTACTAGTGCACAGACTTTATTCCAAATTCTACAGAAAGCTTAGAAATATCGGTTGCAATATTAATACCAGTATTTCTGTTGTCCAACTCTTGGTTATTTTGCATGAACAATATTCCATAAATTCTACAGAAAACATAATAATATCAGTTGCAGTATTAATACCAGTATTTCTGTTGTCCAACTCTACTCTTGGTTATGTTGCATGAACAATATTCCATAAATTCCAGAATTTGTCTACAATAGTGCACTGTCAGAATTGGGAAACCTTCACTGGCTTGACTTCTCCACATATCTGTCATAAATGCTATGCCAAATTTCTTGTATCAGAGTATTTTTCTCTAATTCATAGGGAGAAGAAAATCTTTTGAAATTGGTACTTCATAAGCAATATTTAATTTGCAACAGATACTTCTGAAACCATCCCACTCAACAATACTTGATTATCTTAAATCTAGGGCACATATTGAAACCAATTTCCCTGTGCATCGGATCCATTTATCACGATACATGACAGGATTGGTAAGCTGTGTTTTTGATGCATTAGATGTTGATTGAGCTGTTTTGGCATGTGATACAAGTTTAATATGATTTGCCAGTTCTTCCCCCTCTGCATGAGAACTCAAATTGGCTCATATTGAATATCACCTTTTTTTCTTCTCATCGCCCATAGTAACTACAGAAAAGTATTTCCACACTTCAGAATGTCTTGATGTAAAGCTCATTACTGTCAGTCATTAATGCATCTCTCGCATTGCATTTATATGTGGAATGTTTTCTGCATCACTTACAGTCAGGCATGTGCATTTTGCTTACAGCTACAGATTTTGTAAATGTTTACAGGCCATTAAACAAAACTAAGCCATTTTCATCTATAAGCATTACAGCCTTTGTGCTTGGCACTGCTGTCCTCGTGCATACATGACTGCTAGGAAATGATCATACAAACTGAATGGTGCTTAGTGTAGGGTTTTCTCCTGTTTGACAAAGAGTGTATTCAAGATGCAGTCAAACCTCTAATTGGCAGTTGTACATCTTCAACTGTTTTTCCTACATGTAGGCCCTATAAATTGATATATTGTACAGGGTGCTCCCCATGGATTTTTAAGGTGCTGTTGAGGACTTTGAAAAAGTTGCATTCCTAGCCTTAAAACTTGGAGTTGCAATGATAATACTTCTTTTCCATGCATTCAGATCATTGTGTTTTTGTGTCCCATATCATCACATTGCTAATTGTCATTCATTGTGAAATATTTATTTTTATAATAATTGATGGCAAAATTAGGACACTTCATAACCGTGATAGTTGTAATTGTTTGCGATATTACAACTGTTAATGTCTTGACCTTGAACTTTAATTTTGTGTGAAGCTACATGGAATCAAGGAAGAGATTACACTTTCTTTGATATGTTAATGTATTTAATTATTTCCGTTTTAAATTAATACAATTCCAAAACACTGAAAGAAGAATCCAATCACCTTATTCCATTCACTTTTTTCATTTCACTTTTAAGCAGCACAACATACTGCATTCACATTTTTCTTAAATAAACTTTAACAGATTTCTTCACAGCAGGTTTAGAATTAAAAATCCTCTAGTTCTGGGTCTAATGTTCCATTGTTTTCTCTTTTTTTGCACCTGTAGCAATGTAATATTACATCATTCATTCCATGAATCTCTAAGTCTCTTTGGTGATCTGTTCTCTTCTCTTCATGAAAACAAGATGTATCTACCAATTTCTACCAGGCTCATCTGCAGCCTTATGCTTGGCACCAATGAAATTGTGTTAAGTTGCCGTAGGAAAAGTACACATGATAATTGCCTCAGAACAAAACTATATCTGTACAAACCACCAAACAAGAGCTGATTTTGTGGCAATTAATTGTTAGTTTGTATTCCTCTGACAAAAAAAATAAATCCCAAAATCTTGGCACTTTTTCTAAATACAGTTTATGATAAAATCCAAGTGTTCTAAACATTGCATAAGGATTTCTAATATGATGGATCAAAACTGCTTAGTAATGTTCATTAAAGAGAGGTGTCAAATTACATGAAAATATAATTAGTTTTGATCAAAATGAGCATTAGGAACTGAAAATCAGTAAACATGTGTGTTTATGTCCTTGCCTACTAAGATATAACCTATGTGGCTTCACCTAATCCCACTACAGTACTTGAATATTTTTTGATAGCTCTCACACTACATAATTTATACTTACCTTGTGTACAGGGGACTTAGCTGTAGGAGTTATGATGCATCCAGATGTGAACAGTGCATTATTTTACACAATGTTTGTTGCTACAGAAAAACTTCATTGAACAATTATTGTTTTAGGTTGACATTTGTTTGTGTTCATAAGATTATAGCTTAAAACAGGTTTAACTCTGTTGTAATGCTGTTTAGAGGTAGATCTGACTTTTACCTGTTTGTAGTTCCTGCCTAGATGGATGGAAGCTCTTCATAGCAGTTGCTTTGACATCCATGTCTATGTGACCTTAGATTCAGATCAGTGTTAAGTTGTTGGGATTATAGTGACTGTTAAAGTTTCAAGTTTTTACTTTAGAGCCAGTTAAACAAAGGCAAGCTCGATTAAAAGGGGTACCTTTGGGCTTCTTTTCTTTCTCTTTTGTCTGAATATAATATTATTGTGTTTTTAAAAAAAAGAAAGAAAAGAATTCTCAGATTTCTTGTAACATGTGCAGCCCTGCAGCTGTTGTATATGTTGTAGTGATTGGGCAAAGCACTTTTCTCCATGTACAAGTTATGTAAAACACTAAACCAATTTAATTTTCATCATTCCATGACTTCATGAGCTATGCCCCTTGAGTGCCTGTCTTTGAGGTATTTGTTTCACACTGTAACATCACCAAGGATTGTTGGATATCAACCAAATTTAGCACATTTCTTTGTACTGTGTAGATCTTTAATAAATTGGATTTCTTGCATTCCTCAACATTTTTAGAAGAGTTATGGCCAATTGAATGTGATCCTTACTCTGGTTTCCTGAGCATACTTTTATCAATGATTGTTGGATTCTGGCATGCAGCTTTATATTGAAAAGACCATAAATGAATTTTGATTTTCAGTCTTCTATGTCATTATTTAGAATAAATGTGGCCCCTGATTCCCCATCCACCTGAGTTTCTGCAGCATCACTGTACCATGGGTTGTTGGATTTCAACTAAATTTTGCATGTGACTTTCTGTTGATGAAGCTTTAAATGGTTTTGACTTTTGGCATTCTACAACATCGTTTATAGGAGTTATCCACACTGACTGCCCTTCCTTCTGACTTTACTTTCTGTAGCGTAATTTTACCATGATTTGTTGGATTTCAAACAAATTTGGCATTTTGCTTTTTTTACGGATGACACTTTGAGTTCAATGTTCAGCATTCCACATCATTTACAAGAGTTGTACCCATGCTTCTGATATTAATTTTGGCAGCAAAACTTTCTCAAAGATTGTCAGATTTCAACCAAGTTACATCTGATATTACACTGATGAGTTTGACTTCTTTTGTTCCAAGACATTATTTAGAACACTTTTTCACCAGCATGTCAGCTTTCTAACTTTGATTTGCGCAGCTTTGCTTATGATTGTTTCATTTCCACCAAATTTTGGCATGACACTTGATATTAGCACCTTAATGGTTTAAATTCCCATATCATTATTTAGAGAATTTATGATCCAGGGGTGACAGTTACATATTTGACCTTCTAGTCTGGCAATTTTCTGTTTTAATGTAGTGGGAAAATTGGCTTAAATTAATGACATTACACTTGCCCAATAATGATTTATATTTCTCCAGACTAGTTTGGCTAAGGAACTGTCATCCCCTGTGGCCACTAATTTTGGTTTCCCAGAACAAGTTCTTTGTGATGCACTGTTGCTAATAGTTTTGCTTGGTTTTGTTACTGTTTCTAATGCAAAACTTATTTAATAAACATTAGCATAATGAAGTCAAACTAGCACTGTAGATGTACCTTTATCAATAATCTTTTTGTTTGTGCCCCATTCATGCTAGGTCATATCAGAAAACAGTGGTAAAGTTGTTGTTTGAATGTGTGACTGTGTTATTCAGTCAGACTATGTCTTTTTTGTTTTTATTATTCAGTTATTTCTTAACAGTAATATTGATCAATTTTATTTATAATTTATTTATACTCATTATTATAGTTTTGCATGAATTGATTACTTTCAGAACAAACTTTTTGATATGAAGAAAAAAGAACTGGAAGCACTAAACATGGAGGTTAGGAGAGAGATGGAACATCTTGTTGATTAGTGAATCTGCGATATTCAAGTGAAGAACATTCTTCTAGAAACTGAAGTTGAGAAATGAACTGGAAATTTGAAACTGTTCATCTACTGTATATAATGTTATCAGGCTATAAATTTATAGCTTCTAGGTCTCAATGTTTCTTATTGTTATTGTGGAAAAACAAACAAGAAATTGTTTACTCTATATGTATACATGTAAAGTACAGAAGAGTAAATGCTATTTGTTTGTACAGCTTGCAAACATGGCAACTGACAAAGCAAGGAAAATGTCAGATGTTGGGGAAGTTTTCTCTAACATGATTGGTATTGATGAGTGCAATTTTTCTGTTAAATTTGCAAGCAGTAACAAGTCCAGGGCCTGGGTTTGTAAGAAGATTGGACTAAAGTGGTGGATGCAGTTTCTTACTTTAGTGTATTCTAACGTATATTAAATTATAAAAATATTGTTTGGTTAACTTGCATTGAATACTGTAAATTATGTGTGATTCTGATGGTATGCCCAAATGGCATATTTAAGAACCCTGTGAACAAACATTCATCTATGGATTAACTAGTATTCCTCTTCCAGATGAAGTAACACGAATTTTTTGTTTGCAAATCAACCCATAAAAATAATTTAATTCACTGTACTTGAGAGCAGGTGAGTCATATTTGTAAAATTGTAGTGATACTTCCCAAATTTGTGGACAGATATCTAGCTGGATTTGAAAAGAATAAATTCCTAAAAATTATAGCTGTTAATAAATAACACTGAAGGCTCTTTCATTCAACAATGAAATATCTACAATTTTAATCTGAATTATTCCTGCAACTTTGTAAAGGAAACAATAAAAGAATTGTTAAATTTCATTTGCCCCTAACTGATGCTTTTGGTGATGAGACATGATGTTGTGACATCAGTGAAGTTATTATGACATAATAACCACAGCAGGCTTGAATGCAGTCCAAAATGGTCACTGTTTATATCTGAGATCTCTTTGTAGCATGCAAAAGGAAAAGGCCAGGGACATTCTGATTTATATTCAGTTGATGTTGATTAAATTTTGTGGACTCGTGACAGTAGTTTTGGAATGAAATTAAGTAAGATGCTTTCTTTTATGTAGTTTTAATGAGTTTATTGTAATAGTTACATTTCATGTTAATGAAAATTACCATATCTTATTCTTTGATGTTAAGTAGTGGCTACAAAATGTGTTCACACAGAAACACAAAGCTACCTGTTCATGGATTTTATTCCAAGCATGCAATGGAACCAAGACAAATGTTGAAAAATAAAGTCATCACATGAGTCATTGTTGGAAAATGAAGAATCCACATCTCTCAGTATTACAAGATACCTTGCATAAATTAATATTTTTATTCAGTTTGCCTAACAGACAGCATACATTTCTTTTTTACCAATGCAAGAATAATTTTCAAAATTCATCTTGAAATCTGCAGTATGTGCCCATGTTTCTTCCCTAGTTATTATTTCCTCTCAACAAGACATCCCACCCACTCATCATTCTACAATCACCCTCTGTTCCTGGCTTAAGGGACTTAATGCAGTTGCTGATGCCATGGTGAACATAATCAATTGATACATAATTGTATCGACCGCTCCGGTGGCCTAGTGGTTAGAGCGTCCGCCTCGGATGCGGGAGGTCGTGGGTTCGATCCTCGGCCGAGTCATACCAAAGACTTACAAAAATGGTATTAACAGCTGCCTCGCTTGGCACTCAGCATTAAGAGGTTAGTGTTAGGACTGGTCGGCCCAGTGTCAGGATAATGTGACTGGGTGGGACATCTTGCCACATGTCTGCAACATGGTGCCCCAGTGCTAGACATCACTATAAACTGCCACACTGCAGACATCGTAGCGATATGACTGAAATTTTTTTAAAGCTGCACACATAATTGTATCAAAAGGCTTAAAATGTATCATAAATGGCATAGAAGAATTTGCTTGAGTGAACACTATTGCAGTGCATAGTGTCATTTGATCCAAATATTAAAGGGTCATCACCACCAAATTTTTATATGGCCTGGCCATGACACATCCAAATGTTGAAGAAGTGAACATATTTAATTTCTGTGTTTATTTAAAATAATGTTTTTGTTTATTGGTACTGTAGCTGATTTTCTAATAGTTAGAAACCCAGCGTAATGATTTGACAAATACTTATACGCTCTAATTGCTCTATTTCTGCCCACACCATTTGGTACAATCATGGCTGTATGATGACATTACTTGAAAAGTTTTGTATTTTCTTCAAGGTTTGATGAATCTCTTTTGAACATGTCTTTGCTGTTTGCAAGAAAATGATTAAGATTCTTCTCGAACAATGCTGAATGTTTTTCTAAACTGTTATTCATTTAATTGATATCAAAATTCAAGACTAAATTAAAAATTAAGATCAGGAAAAAATGCTCATTGTCAAAACAATTATTCTCATCTGTAATATACCGTGTCATAATATATGATGGTAGGCCCATCCCTAACTTTACCAAAAAATTATAATTTTTTTTTATTTATGAAAGCTTTTTTCAAGTGATTAGTTCACCCCCTCTCTTTGAAATAAATCATTAGATAGCCCACAAAACATATTGGAGAAATGCTACAATGATGTTCACCTCACAAAGGTTTTCATTGTATTTTTAATATCTTAATTTGCTGTTTAATAGATTTATCACTTGTAAATGGTAATTGATGTATGGTTACTTTCATTGTATTCGTAGATAATATGTGATACTAACAAATCTATGAAGGCAGATGACTTCACCAATCAACGAAGACAATTACTTTTACACAAGCATTAATAATTTCATAATGTTCTTGTACCCCTTTAGCATGGACAGTGTGCCTTTCCTTGGCACAGTGCTGAAGCTTCTCCTTCCACCCCCAGTGCTGGTGCCTAGTGGTTAGAGCATCCGCCTCAGATGCGGGAGGTTGCTGGTTCAAACCCTGGCCGAGTCATACCAAAGACTTACAGAAATGGTACTAACAGCTGCCTCGCTTGGCACTCGGCATTAAGAGGTTAATGTTGTGACTGGATGGGACATTATGCTACATGTCTGCGGCATGCCGCCCCAGTGCTAGACATCACTATAAACTGTCACACTGCAGACATCTTAACGATGTGACTGAAAAATTGTTAAAGCTATGTTAAAAATCTAAATCGCACACACACACATACACACCCTGGCAACTCAAACTCATTCCCAGTAAATTATTTAATTTGTCTTGAACATTTAGTTAGTTTTTTAATGAGGTTGTTTTTTTGCACCCAAAGGTTATTTATTTTTACCAAAACATATTATGAACACAAAACTATGCAAGGGACATTGCCACCAAAAGAGTGATACCAATTTCTGGCCACTCTTGGGTTATGAATACATACATTATGAAAGCCTTTAACTTTCTGTTGAATAGAATGCGTAGTGTCCACACTAACAGGCATACAATTATTGAATCCCTTGTAAAATGAGCTCGCATCCACTTTTTTTAATGGTTGTAGAAATAGATTTTTTAATGCATTTCCAGGTTTGTAATGCCATTTTTGAAAACAACTATAAGCAAGAAATTTATATTGGATACTTTTCTCGTGTAAGGCTGTATTTTGAATACATGTTTGTCTTTTAAAAAAAAGTATTAAAGCCTTTAACACAGTTTGGAAAACAGTTTTCTCATGGGCATGTCCTATGCTTCAAGTAAGAAGTCAGCGTTTTCGATACCTATGCGTCATTGGTCAGATATACAAACTTTTCCGATTTGATGCACAAAAATTGTGGCCGGTACGTAAATTGATGCACCTCAATGTTGTTTCTCTGATTAACACAAAACAAAAGTTTGGTCTAACTACTTTAATGGCTAGGTCACAACTCTCCCAAACAGAAAACATGTGCACACCAGTTTCTTGTGTTAATGTTATCATAAGACACAGGGTTATAACTGAGTGTATAGACTGGAGTTGACCTTATGTGACCTGTAACTGTTGAACACTAGAGCTGTATTAAGATGATAATTTTTATTATATGATGTGGAAATGTCTTTATACGATGTGCTTTTGTACTTATATGATGTGCAAACTTCTTTATATGCAGTGCTTTTGTCATTATCTGATGTGCTTTCTTCCTTATATGATGTGTGTTGATTATATGCAGTGCTTTCGTCCTTATATGATGTGCAAACTTCTTTATATGAGGTGCTTTCATCTTTACATGATGTGCAAACTTCTTTATATGCTCAAACTGAAGAAAATATATACAGGTGGAAGACTTGCTATAAATCTTCACCGACTTATAGAGTTTTTGTTCACCACTTTAGTGAGATTTTAATTTGTTATAAACAAATTTATCCATATGGCTAGTATGTGGAGCAAAACAAGAATCCGGGGATAGTCTATATAGCCAGCTCTCTTTCTCTATCTCTCTCTCTCTCTCTCTCTCTCTCTCACACACACTCTCTCTCTCTCTAAAAAAAAAAAGATTCAGGATTTAATGAATGCACTTTTGCATAAACTACAGTTATGAATTCAGTCAAGGTGGCAGTCGACTTTGGTATAGGTGGGACTGGACTTGGTATAGTGCATAGACAGGATGTTGAAAATTTGGCCATGCAAGACAAAATGACATGAAACAGCAGGCAACACAACTATTAAGAGTTAGATAAATACATACATACATACATACACGCACACATACATACATACATACCATTACACTTTTTTTTCTCACTAAATTACACCTTACACGTAAATGTATTCAGATTACGTGTTTTTGGTATAGCCCCTTCCCAAAAATTTAAGAATTTGTTTTCTCATTTCAGACCATATTCTAGAAAAGATGGCTCCATCATAACTACAGTATAAGCGTAAACTTATCCATAGACTTGCATGTACTTTCCTAACAGTATTATGCTCTATTTATAACAGCTGCCCTATTTCCAAATATCATGCTGGTTTCTACTTTCAAACTTTTGTTCTTGGTTTCTATTTATAGCAGCTGTGAGAACATGCTGGTTTCCAGTTTTTTATCTTTGCTTGCAGATTCTTTGTTTTAATTCATATCTGGTACAGAACCAGTCTGTAGGTATTAGGCACTCAAAGTCGAGTCAGATTTATTCTAGTCGATGCATGTGTTAGAGCAAAAATGTTTTTCAAATAATTTCACAGATGGATTAGAAAAAGATGAAAAACCGATTCAAAGATTCATAAACGAATTATACAATACAGCATTCCATTCTAGGGCAGCTTCACATCCATCGTAGACTGTGTGGAAAAGATTTTAGTATTCATCATGTTGGTAAAACAAAAACCTTGAATTAGCTCATTTTACTAACTCCGATACTAAGGCAACTTCTTTTTCACAGCAGAACAAAATTGTGGACACAAAGTTTATAAATCAGAGGCGTTATTTAGTAAGTTCTAAATAGAACATGGACTACTTCTAGCAGCAGAAGACTATGTTAGTCCTTTGTTCAAACGGATGTTTCCTGATTCCAAACTTGCAGAAAATATGCATGTGCAAGTACAAAATTATCAAATATTGTTAGGTGTTTAGCAGAAGATAATTCACTTAAGTTGCAGAAGCCATGAAAATTGGGTCGTTTAGTATTGGAACAGACAGGAGCAGTGATTATGATGACAAAAAGTTGTACCCAGTCTGTGTAAGAGACTTTGACAACGAAAAGGGCAAAGTCAGAGTGCTCTTCTCTTCATTACCAGAATTAACAGTAGATTCCATTTGAGAATAAAGGAGGTGCAGTCTATATTTTGAAAAATGTCTCCATCAGTGTACATATCAGGTTGTCCATGTCATATAATGCACCTAGCTGCAGGAAAGACTGCCGATAAATTAGAAGGAGAACTCCTGAAGTATCAAGTTGGCATTCTACCTGACTGTACTTCATGCGGACAGAGTTGATGTGCAATGGCATCTTATTTCCCAGCTAGAAGACCCAGTAACTGAAAGATATATATTTCCTCTTCTTTGACGGGTTATATAGGAATGTTGGTTCTTTACTGTTCTAATGCTGACTGTGAGAGATTGTTCAGTATTGTTAACAAAAATAAAACTGGAATTTAGATCCAGGCTCTTTAACTCAGCACTTAGTGCTCTACTGGTGTGCAAAACATTCATAGTCTCAGCTGGTACAAAGTATTTTGAAATGCAATATGAGTGTTGCTTTTTAACACTCAAAGTACTATATATATGAAAACTTGACAGCAGAAATTGATGTTAAAAGACCAGAGGGGTAAATGAATCATTTTGTACATATGCTTATTGAATTTTATTGTATTATATGTGGATTGCTCTTTTTCTGCTCGGATTACTCTTTTTGCCCACTTGGCATATACACCCGTTAGTATTTGTTACTTAAGTATGAAATTTCTCAACATTTTTTATAAATAAAGAACGGTAGGTGATAAAAGACTGGACTACTGGGACATACAAGAATCAACATTTAGCACTTAAAGGTGATAAAAAGTTGTGAGACTAGTTACAAGTACAGAACCAACATATAACACTAAATGGGTGATAACATGGTGTGGGATTAATTTGCACAATCAAGAACACACATCTGACACCAAATGGATGAAAAAGGCCATGGGACTAGTGGCAAATATAAGAATCAACATTTAACATCAAAGGGGTGTCGGGGGCCCCGAGTGGTCTAAAGTGCTCTCCGTTACGGATCATTGCCATCTCACCTCTGTCTGCGTGGGTTCGAGTCTTGGATTCGCCCAATGTTGGTATGTGAGAAAGCTTGCCAGTAACTTCTTGTGGGTTGGTGGTTCTTTCCGTGGTTTTCCCATGTTCTTCCTCCACCATTAATACTGGCTGTCATGTATAGTCTATCGTGTGCTGAAAAATGGCGTTAAACCACACAACACCAACACCAAAGGGGTGATACAAGAGCTTAATAACACAAATCGAAATTTAACAGCGAATTGATGATATTTATCAATGTAACTATTAAGTTAATTACATAGAGTTTTGTCCATATATCGATGAACACCAGTTAATTTAATTAGCAATGTCCATGAGCTTCCTCTACTTTGAATGATTTGAAAATTATTAATAAACAGACATTTTATCTTCATGCGGGGAGCATGGGTGCCTGCATATAGGGGCAAGTGGGGTGAACTTGCCCCACCCCTTGATGTCACTTCTAAACATGATTTGGTCTACATGCATAAAACATTATGGCTGACCACTACATGTATGCCCCCACCCCTTCCGAAAATATTTCTGCGGGCACCCCTGGTGGGGAGGAATCTGGTTATACTACCAATGAAGAAAAATGTCATGATTCGTAGAACTGCGTAGCCTGTTTGACAAGTCGATGATAGATACCATTACTTAAGACTTTTTGGTGCCACAGAAAACAGTATATTCAAGCTGAAGAAAATATACACAGATGAAATACTTCATATAATAATAATAATGAGGACTTTGTATAGCAACTAATCTTTAGAAACTCTAAGTGCTTTACAACATTAGACAACATCTATAACATTTTAAAAAAAAACATATAATGATAGTACAGAAAACAAAACCATGAAATTAGAAAACAAAAACATACTGTGAATATTTAAGGTAGGGAACATTATTAGGTCTTGAAGTTTGTTCCTGTTCTTATAAAATCTTCACATACTCAGAAGGTTATATGTTCACCAATATTATGGCTAGTACATGGGACAATGAATGAAATATTTTAAAGTCATATAATTAGAGGGTCTTCAAACAAAGGTCATGTCTCTTGGAGTCAGATGTTTAACAATGTTGGTAAGGTTCTCTATTAAGCAAAGATTGCTTGCATGTTCCTTTTTTCTCAAATATGTTATATGGAACCTAAGTACACAAAATGGAACCTTTTCCGTCACCTTCGGAGTTAAAATATCTGCCCAATTCCACGTAATTTCATTTGACTTTGGTATTTACTTGGCTTGATTTGTATCCACTCATCTTTTGACAAGCATACTTCAGAAGATTTTGTTGATTCTATTTTGCGGTATGGTTTGGAAATGTTGTGTTCCTTCTCCATGATTTCTTTTCCATCAGAGCTACTCCCGTCATCCTCAGTGTTTGCACTTTTACTCAAGTACTTAGATTCTTCTATGATATCCTGTGAACATGAGACGTCAAAATTTGTAACCAGTATATTGTCTGAACTATTATTTAAAAGGCTCACCTCATCTTCATCCTTACATGTTTCATGGTCTTGAACAAATCCTTGTACTACGTAAGCATTTGATCTAAAACATTTCATCTCCTTTACAGGAGCTTTTGCAATCACCTGCACCGGAATCTCCAAATTTCATTTTCTCAGCCAGGGCCGCTTCCTTGTCAGTGATGCTCTGAGTTTCTAAATTATTGCAAAGACCATGATACAATTTGATATCATCTTTCCCATTCTTTTCTGCTAGTACAAACTCGGCACTACTTGTGCGGTCTAAACGTCTTCTTTCATCATTTGTAAAAATATATCCATCTGATGTGAATTTATCCATCTGGATATAATCGGATTTATAATTTCTAAATCCATCCTTGGCATTGTCTTCCACAAAGAACTGTGACACGTCTTGATCTAACCATAGCATCTATTGCATACGAAATGGTCTGAATCTGCTGCATATAATGAATCTTCCAAGTTATCTTTCCTGGCCATGACGGCTTGTTTGTCATAGGTACCCGCCATATTGGAATGACTGTGCTCACGATCATACTGTATGGAGTAATTTTTTCTTATTTTGGAGGTTCTTTCAAACGGGGAAATAAATTTGAGTCTCTTCTGGTATAAACATTGTAATTTCTTTAATGGTAAAATATATACTCGTCCGAATTGTATCTCCTTTGTCTCTGTTGTTTTCGCCTGTCTCTTACAAATGGCTCTGTCATGAATAGGTTTGAAGAAATTTCCAAGCAGCTTGTGAGAAACCAGAATTACCTTCCTTCTGTTGACGGCAGCGCTGCCTATACCAATGTGTTGACACAAAAGTACGGCTAAGGATTCAGTGATTTTGTACAATCCATGAAGATCGCATAGCCGTTCTACAGAAAGGTGATGCAAGCCCTTCTTTAAGAGATTTAAATTGATCTTTGATTTTATCCTCATTGCAAGATTTGGGTTGTACAAATCATCAAAATGTATTAGCTGGCCACATGGATACCTAATAATAATAAAAAAATATACACACATCTTGATAAGTCATGTCATGTGGCGATTTTATCGTGTTTCCATTTTGGACTATTATCTTCGGTTAATTGCTAGTGCCGAATATAGTGAAGAAATCAATATAGGACATCATATATAAATACATCATACATAAATTGATCATATTGATCTCCTTTGATTTCGAACATTTATTCTCTTTTGCAATTTATTGTCTATATTACTGTACAGCCCCATACAAACATGCGTACACACAGATCTACAAACATGTTGCCCTAGATCTAAGATCCATTTTCAGCGTGAAGGTGTTTGTGATGAGTGGTGGACCTAGGTGCTATTTTGTTTTAGGTTTCCTACTATATCATAGAGGATGGGGCACAAAGTTACTCAGTGTTTTCCTCTTAGGTTGCTGAAGGAGATGTGGTGTATGGGGGGCGGCTTTTGGAATGCATATCTAGTATGTTTCAACTTACTAAGTAACCACTTAAAGCAGTTTGGTCAGCGATTTGAGTTGCTTGATAAGCACTTTGAGTGGTTTGTAAAGGTACACCTCTCACTTGCAAGAGGTGTGGGTTGATTGGCGGATTGTACCATCTTTCAAGGTGTCCGCTTTATTCGGTTCTCGTTATCTAGGAGATGATCGCCCTCGGTGTTATCGCCCGGATCGAGTAAACTTATAGGTGGAATAAACAGAGATCTGAGCAGATATAAAGAACAGAATGACACGAGCCCCCGTACGAAAAGAATCAAAATTTAATCAATTACATAAACATTGGTGATAATACAATACATTAGGAAGATACGCTTCTTTGGAATAAATCTTTCACTGAATTTCAAAACAAATATATTTATAAAAATAGCCGATCTGTTTTACTGATAGAATTAGTCATCATACAATCGAGTGAACAATCGAAGTCGTTGCCTTATACAATTGCATAACCTGCTTAGCTCTGGTTCACTCCAATTTCACTGTAGCTGTTCCCTGTCCTTTCGCCCTTTCTTTCCTTTTTCTTTCTTCTATCTACCCTTCCTACTGCTTCGCCTCTCTTCGGTCCTCTTTCTTTGTGTGAGTATGTGGATATGTATGCATGTAGATACACAGCTACTTGATTGCGTCAGTGCGTAGGTACATCTGATGATACGTCGGAAGAGCTATATTAAAATAAACAAAAAGGGACATGTGCTTTAAACGTTTTTCTCTACTTCCGCTAAAATTGTGACCGTTGAACTTTCCGACCTCTGGTCCCTTGGACAATTGTTTTACGAGAGAGAATATCTTTCAAATTCCTCTCAGAGTCCACGTGCTTTTACTTTTACAAAGCTTAGACTAATTAGATTTTTTCGATGTGGCAATATTGAAAACTAGGAAATTTAGTGTGTTAAACACGAGTAGGTAGTGGGGAGGATGCAGTTCAGAAGCAGGCCGTGGCAAAGGCTTAAAGCAGTTAAAGCTGATTTCGTCCCTTTCCTTAGTTTGTTGTTTAAACAAAAAATAAACCCAAAGGCCCTTTTCAGGGCCATCCATTTCTCTCGGAATAAGATAGTATTTCAATTGCCAACATCAATTCAAACTCGAAAAAGCCCTTTTATTAAACCCATATTGTATGTTTCAATGTATGAGTGCGTGAGTGTAGGTTCTTATTCTAAAGTCAAAACCAAGAGACACTTACGCTTTATGCCTGGTTTATTCTGGTACAAATTTTACAATCCAGTTCACAACACAACACTTTAAAAAGGTCTTAGGCTTCGTCTTTGTCTCCACTCTCTGTTTTATAAATTTCTTCACTTTCACAGTTTTGTACTACACTTCTTCCTCACTTTGTCCTCGTCTTCTTTTCTTCTCATGTCTCTCTTTCTGCACGTGTCTGGCTTCTTCCTTGGGGGAGGGTACCTCTTCTTCTTCCTGCCCATAACCCCTCTCTTCTTCTTCTTGCTCCTGTTATTTCTTAGGGCATTCTGAAGACCAATGTCCTTTTTTTGACAATGATAACAGATATCTTGACTTTTGCCTCTTCTAGCACCTGTTTTGCTTTTTTGACGGTCTGGACACTCTGAAGACCAATGCCCTTTCTTCTTACAGATATAGCAAGTATCTTGACTTTTATCTCGAAAGGAGAATGAGTAGTCAGTCGGCTTGTCTGAAGAAAATTTTCTGATGACACCTCGCAAAACTCGGGTCAAAAGTTCGATCTGTGTAGGCTCTTCCATCGTTCTGCTCGGTTTGAGAGTGAAATGAATATTGGAAGGCAGGACACACACCCTTTATATACGCTGGTCTGCCATAGATATAAAGTGACCCATGGTGTTTAACATGTGGTCATTTGACTTTTTGCAGTCAAGATGAAACGATCGCATCAATTCGAGAAGAAAGTAAAAGGCAGAAACGTGATTTATCACCTCGTACAATAGCTGAAGTTTTGGCACAAATTCATTGCCAGTGGTTTTGAAGATGACATGAGTGAACCAGAATCCAGACCCAGCGAGTCTTCACCTAACCAAAGTTCACCACCCTTAGTAAACTCTGAAAAGTACTATCACATTCGAGAGACGGAAAAGCGTTCCTCTAGAAAATTTAGAACCACAGCTTACATCTACACGGTGAGGTTTAAAGATTTCAAGTCCGACGTACCATTGGAGAAAGCAGAAGGGTTCATCGCCGAGATGTGGGATTCTTTGTTAACCACAGTGAAGTGACAATGTCAAGCCAAAGAAGACGATCGCTTGAGACTTTCCATACATCACGACAGTTTAAAGTCCCCTGTTTGGATCGAGTTTAGCAACCCAGCAGAATTGACACCTTCCAAAGTCATCGACAAGATTCAACACGTGCAACAATCCAATGACCAGATGGAAAAGCGACACTGTTTATGGCTCGCGTCTTTCTCCCTCAAGGGACCAGACAACACAGAAAAGTGTTATTGGTGGACGACCTTCGTAGCACCAAAAACAGTCTCATCCAAATTAACAACCCACAAGACCAGATGTGTTTTGCCCGTGCCATCGTGGTGGGACGAACGTATGCCAACAAGACCGACAAGGTAAAATGGAGAAGAGCCTGGAAAACTATCCGACATTCAGACCAAGCCAAACGACGGAATGAAGCAGAACTCATGTTACAGCAATCGGAGTTATCCAATGACACAGTCTGTTGCATTCTTGAAATGCAAATATTGCAAGAGGTCCTAGCTCCGCGCTACACCTTGAAAGTGCACCCACAAGAAGTTCGCGGACCTCTGTTGTTTCGAGGCAGAGATTTTAAGGATGGAAAATACATTCACGTCTATTATCACAATGAACATTTCTATGCCATTACAAGTATCACCGCATTCTCGGGACACAGTTATTACTGTGAGAAATATGACTATGGTATAGCAATCAAGAGCAACACAAGTATTGTGGATCGAAATGCTCAGGATGTTTGGCCTCTCAACCCTGTCTGGACGAAGGACAAGAACGAGTGCATCGCTCTGCTTGTCAGCATACTTTTGTCAGCCTGCCTGTTGCCAACAACATCTGAAGACGCAAGGTTCACAGCAGAAATGTGCTTGTCAACTGCTGTGATTGTGCCCTACGTGTGGCCAAGGCATACTTACCAATAATGCCAAGACACACATATGTTCAGGAAAGAAGCGATGTCACATTTGTCACCAGATCGTGGACTTGGAATGCCAATGCTACATTCAGAAATACCAACCCCAACACGAAGATGATGACCATAACAAGAAAGGCAATTTCATCTTTTTTGATTTCGAATGCATGCAAGAGACCGGCATTCACATTGCTAATTTCTGCGTGGCTCATCGAGCGTGCGAGAAGTGCATCCAAGAACCTATCTTTAGTCATTGCCTTCACTGCAGCAAGATTCCTGGAGGACGTGAGAAAATATTTCGGGGGCCGAACACGTTAGCCGAATTCGCTAAATGGATCTTAACCCCATCTACGAGACGTGGAGCCAATAGGACATCGAACGTTACGAAATTGTCATCACCATGCCACAGTCATGGCTCACAATTTCGCAGGATACGATGGACAGTTTCTTCTCAGATACTGTACGGAACAAAGCACCGCACGTCCTAAAATCACTTTGAACGGAGCCAAAATCATTTCCATGCAAGTGGGACAAGTACAGTTTAAAGATGCGATGAGCTATTTGGCCATGCCTTTGAGCCAAATGCCAAAACATTCGGAATGACAGAAATGGCCAAAGGCTACTTTCCACACTTTTTCAATACCGAAGCCAATCAACACGCCATTCTACTCCATTTGCCTGAGGCTCACGATTACAACCCCGACAACATGCGTACTGAACAACGAGAAGCTTTCTACGCTTGGTACTAGACTCACGCCTCATTCTCCTTCGACTTTCAAGGAAGAAGTGTTAAAGTATTGTCATTCCAACGTGGATATTTTACGGCGTTCCTGTGGAAAATTTCGAGAACAGTTCAAGGAACACGGAGGGGTCAATCCTTTGAAAGAAGCCTGCACCATTGCCAAAGCGTGTTCCTTAGTGGACCGCCAACGATTCATGCCTGACAACACCCTGGCTGTCATCAGCCCCAAAACGACCAACTTTGTCAAACGTCAATACTCTTGTCAAAGCCCTACGCAGGTTATATTACTTGTGCGACAAGGAAGACAAATGGATTCAGCACGCCCGCAACGGTTTGGGCAAAAAGACCATTGGAACGTATTCAGTAGATGATTGGGACTTAGAAAACCCCAAGATCGTGTACGAGTTTAACGGTTGCTTATTTCACGAATGTCCCGTCTGTTACCCTGAACGTGGCACTAAAAATCAGTTTTTACAACGAACCTTGGAAGACTCATACCAGGACACTTGTCAGCGATGCTTGAAGTTAGAACAGCAAGGATACCAGGTGGTGGAAATGTGGGAACATGAGTACGATCACCGTTTGAAAACCGATCCCGAGTTTAAACGCATCGTAGAAAGTTACAAGTTGATGGACCCCCTGAACCCCAGGGATAGTTTTTACGGAGGACGGACAAATGTCACCTGTTTGCTGTACCACGCTAATGAAGAGAAAGGAGAAGAAATCAAATACTTGGACGTGTGTTCACTGTATCCCTACGTTTGCAAATATTGTCGCTTTCCTGCAGGGCACTCACAATTGCTGACGGAACGCATTGACCTGGACCAATTTGGCCAATACGAAAGCTTGATCAAGTGCAAAGTTTTGCCTCCCACTGACTTGTACCATCCCGTGTTACCCCACCATTGCCAAGGAAAACTGATGTTTCCCTTGTGCCGAAACGTGTAATCAAGACCAGCCTTGTCAGCACACCCAGGAAGAACGTGCCTTGACGGGAACGTGGGTCAGCGTGGAATTGTTCAAAGCTATGGACATGGGATACCAGCTGTTAGAAGTATATGAACTTTACCACTTAACCAAGACAGAAAAGTACCACAAGGGTCAGAAAAGCATTTTCGCAGACTACGTGGATGCCTTTTTGAAACTGAAACAAGAAGTCGGCAGCTATCCTTCCTGGTGTCACACTCCCGAAGACCAAAACACATTCAAAGAGAAATACTGGGAACAAGAAGGCATCACTTTAGACCACGTCGAGAAAAACGAAGGCAGGTGATCGTTTTCCAAAGTGATGTCAAATTGTTTGTGGAGCAAAATGGCACAACGGCCGTGTTTACCCAAGACAGAGTATTTGACAGAACCTTCCCGGTACTTTCAGATGATTCACGACAAAACCAAATACATGAAACACGTGGACGTCTTTCATGAGGATTTGATCTTAGTCAGTTACGAAGAAGATCTGGACTTTGTACAAGCCTACGAATTTGGAAATGTCATCATTGCGGCTTACGTGACAGCCCATGCTCGCTTAAAATTGTACGAAACTTTAGAACTGTTGACACAGACAGTTGCATCTACATCGATCGCCCGGATGAACATCACCCTGACGAGAAGTTTTAAGTTTCGCTAGTGGCGGTCCTAAAAAGTACGGCTACGAATACCGGGACAAACAAAGGATTGACTCTCAAGTATCGCACTAGTCAAGTGGTGAACTTTGGCGTATTGAATGAAGCCTTGCAATCTGGAGAGGATGGGAACTTTAAAGTGACCACCTACCAACCGCACAAGATTGTACGTTTACCCACTCACCAAATCGTCAGTCGACCCTTGGAAAAAGTCTATCAAATCGTGTACCAGAAGCGAGTGCGACTTCCCAACCACTTCACTTTGCCGTACGGTCACACCGATATTAGTCAGCATATAAAAAGGGACAATAACCAAGATCGATAGTTCATTGTGACTACCAAGACCAAGCGAACAAGATGAATACTTTCAGAGAAACATAAAACAAGTTTAGACAGGCACAATTCAAGTTCGGTGTTTTTCAAGTGGAGTGCGATGCTGTTCTTTGCGATGAGAGCAATGCAGTAAAGCATCATGGGAACTTTGTTCTCACTACTACTACTACTACACCTATCATGGAAAGTGATGCTGTGCGTGTCAAACCTGATGGATGCGAAAGCGATGCCACTCGTGATCGTGGACTCTTTACTGGGTTTCATTGTGGATGCAGATATCAACCTTCACGTCTACCACGCTACGGATGTCATCCAGCCTTGAGCAAATTCCTGTCGATGTCACCCTACCCTCATCGAAACGAACCTGTGAAAGACGAATATTCGTTCCCTGTGCGTTTGCCTGAATACTGCTACTTTGAAAATCATTTTCAATCGTTCAAAGGAAAATGGCCTAAGCATCTAGGAGGACCGACCCCCTGAAGAATTAGCCAGAGGCTGATTTACACAATGTCAACTTAGTGAAAGAGGAAACTTCTGAACGAACTGTGATGTGCAAGTTAGTGACTAAACTCTTTAGATTTGCCACTGGAGTAAAATCATCTCTGTGCAGACAGTACATTTATTGCCTCTGACAAAAGAGAGTTTAGTATCACATGATTCTGGATACTTTACAAGAGAACATTCGTGGTTTGCATGTGGAGTTGAGAGAACGCATTTACCGAGAGTTGGTCAAAATACAAGTCAAACGTAAAGAACAATTGTATCCGTTACGTCACCGATGTTTGAACCACTGGTACCTGAATGCTATAAGAGAACTGATTCATAAGAAAGTGTTCCAGTGGTCAGACTTTGTTAAACACTTCGAGGACAAGAAGGATCGGTATGTTCATAATTTTCGTTACTTCGAGATACACCTACTGCAACGAATTCCAGAAGAAGAGTTGGAGAGTTACCAAAATCTATTATGTAACGTCAACTTAGTGAAAGAGGAAGCTTCTGAACGAACTCTGAACTGTAGGTTAGTGCTTGGAGCATTTAGATTCCCTACTGAAGAACGATTATCTCTGGGCAGAAAGTACATTTATTACTTCCGAAAAAAAGAGGGTATAAAAACAGGCTATCATGCCACGGCTTTTATCAAAAGTGATGCAACAGATTCCGTGGGAGGAAATCAATGACTATTCAAACAGTGGAAGATTACCAACACTTAGTACGAAAACTGTGTCCATTCAATTGGGGTCGCCATGTGGCGTGTGTCTTAGTGACTTGTTTTCTGGGATTTCGTTTACCAACCGGTTCCTTGTGGACTCTTTACGAACAGTACTTACCACCCAATAGAACATGAATGTGGTTCCTTTAAATGGTCACGAGAGATTCACTTTGCTCAAAGCTTTGCGTTTTCATCTAGATACTTCTCGACCTCTACGGGAAAAAAAGATTAGACAACTTTTGGGTACCGAAGAGGTGTATGACTATGTGTGTGTAGCTTGTGACTTACACCCGCATTGGACAGATGTACGTGACTGGGAAAATTGGGGTTTTGAAGCTTGGACTCAAGAAGAAGTAACCCATTATGCTCGAGAGTTGGGATCCTCCATTTCAATGTCGTAGGAAAAAAGTCACTTTTCAACCTGTGTTAGTGACAGTACCAGAAGAACCCGTCAGCGAGAACAACCACTCTCTTCAGGACAGGACTGTCATGGACATTCCTGAAAAACAGTTCCGGGAGGACAATTGTGTGACAATACCTCATGTAGAGACAGTAAGAACATTACACACTGTCCCTAGGACATCTTGGTTACCCAAAGCATGTTGTACAGAAACTTGTTTCTATTCCACTTTGATCGTTTTGATGTGCATTTTTTCGTTTTACTTAACCATTTGCCTTTTATGTATTTTTGTCTTTCGTGTTTATTTTTAAAAATCAATAAACGTGTCTGAAAAAGTATAAAAACTCTTGTCTTTTCTGTCTTCGTATCACAAGTGACATTCCTGACACTATGGCTACCTCTGCTGTCTCTGCTCCCTCTTCCTCCACTTTCAAAGTCTTAGGCGAACACTTAGATCGTGCCAGCTGGGAGGCTTTGTATCGTCGCCATCCCTTTAACATGCTCATTGCTGGACCTAGCGGTTCAGGCAAAACCTAATTTGTCAAACGTTTGATCGAACATAAACATCATTTAATCGATCGTCCACCTCAACAAATCGTGTGGTGTTACAAAGAGTGACAATCGGCGTACAGTCTCGTGCGCGAAAGTCAAGGCGAGTCCATCGTGTTTGTGGAAGGCATTCCTAACGAAGACGACGGAATCGTGTGTGACCCCAGTCAAACCCATCTAGTCATTTTCCACGACATGTTAGGAGAGGACGAAGAAGAAATTAATGTGGTTTACGCGCATCATCGTCATTCTAGTGTCATTTACATTATTCAAAATTTGTTTCAACAAAGTAAAGCTCACAGAAGACAGTTTCTACCCGCAAGAGAGGCACTTCGGCCTGGACGCAACCTTACATTCGCAAACCACGACCTGCAACGACAGTGACTGCATCTCCGGTAGCCTCAGGTTCATCCACTTCTCCGTTGGTGACAATGCATGCCCAACCCCATTTGACACCCGTTCGTCCTCAGTTGATGACACCATGGAAACCTGTGTCTCTTAGAACTTCTCCAGCGGTGACACCCTCCTCCTCTTTCACTGCAGTGGCAGCTGCTCACAAAACACCTGCTCCCAAAATGAATGTCCAAGAGAGATCAGGCATTTTACAGAGGTTACTGGATTTGTCCAAGCAAGAATTGGCTCAATTTAGTCCGTTGCGAACCCCTTCATGACATGTGATGCCTGTCATCAAGTTGATACGACGTAAAGACAATCAGTGGCGATGCGTTCCATTATAAAAAAGGCCTGAAACAAAATATGGGTATCAGTGTTTTTTTTGTGTGCACCTGAACTCCCAAAGATGTCACCTCAAAGAAGTGCACACCGTCACTATCGTCATTCTCCTGTCCAAAAAGGAATGAGGCAAGGACAGTCTCATCATCCGACAAAACGCTTAGCCAAGCATCGACGTTATCCCAAGAAAAGACACAATAGTCCAAAGAAAAAGAGGTGTCACCAAAGGGGAGGATACTTTGGCAATTTTGGAAAACACATTGTCACTTTTTTGACGAAGCGATAGTAAAAAAAAAACATCCATCTTCTAAACCCAAAGGAAAGAAAAGGAAAGGACTGCCTCCTCGTTTAGTCAAACATGGGGACATGTTGTCTGTCCTGTCCAAAGCTTCTCCACCCATGCGAAACGAACTCATTCAAACGCCCTCCAAAGATGTCATCGAAACCGTGTGCGAATGTTGTTTGAACGTCTTGAAAGGTACGATCCCTTTGGCGAAACACCAGAAACAAAAGAAAATCCCCATTCGTGAAGAGAAGAAGATGTTGGTCCAACGTGGAGGAAATTTTCCTCTATTGTTAGGACCTTTGCTGAAAGTAGTGTTGGGAACCATGTTGGGAGGACTCGTGGGAGCAAGATAAAAAGGACCTCTGGAGTCCCAACATCTCAGATGTGAACCTTGACATCGAATGGAGGGACAAAAACTAGCTTTAGTGCCTTACAAACGATGGATGGAATGCCATCGTTGGCAAGAACAACGAACCCCGCATTTGCCTCCCAATCCCAATTTGAGCGAGATGTCCCAGTTACAACGCGAATTGCAGTCATTGATAGATCGCCACGATTTGTCCGAAACAGAAAAATCGCAAAAGTACGGTCGACTGTTGCAACAACTCTTTCACCAGAAAGCTTCAGACGAAACAGCTCTACCCACTCTGAAAGATTTTAAGACCTTGATGAAAAGTCCATCCCCCACACCACCGCCACTACCATCCCCAGTGGTCATGAGAAACGCTACCCCACGAAAGCCTGAGGAAGAAGAGATACGAGAAGTTTTTCAAACGCCGTCAGCAGCTCCCATTTCTACTAAGATTGCAGCATCCTTGTTGACCCCTTCCCCCACAGCCCAACGAGAAGAAATGTAAGCTTGGGTTGAAAAGATGATGTCCACTCCTCCTTTGACAGAAGTGAAAAAGAAAGAAGGGAAACCAGAAGCGAGAAAAGAAAAGAAGACCAAAACCATTCCATTACCACCTCCAGCACTAGCTTCGACTTCTACTCCCGTAGCCCATCGGACACGGAAATCCGTTTCGAAGCCACCCTTTCGCCCCGTCCAAAGTAGCATCAGCGAAGAGTGGGTAACTTATTAACAAAAAAAAAAAATGGAGAAGGTGTTAGCCAGCATTTACTACGATCCATCCTATCCTGCAGGTTACGGAGGAGTTCAAAAATTATATCGTGCTGCCAAAACTCGCCTGAAAAGTCTCCGTTTACCTCAAGTGCAACGATGGTTACAAGAGCAAGCTACATACACTTTACACAAACCCATTCGACGCACGTTTTCCAGAAATCGCACCCAAGTGGGAGGTATCGATCATCAATGGCAATCCGATTTAGCCGATGTCTCTCATTTGGCCACCTACAATCGCGGTTACAAATATTTGTTTTGTGTCAACTACGTCTTTTCCAAATTTGCCTGGGTCGTGCCATTGACTTTTAATCGAGCAGAGAGTTAGCGCGAGCCCTGCAACTGGAGTTGAAACATAGCGGTCGACACCCTCTTAGATGGCAAACGGACAAAGGCACAGAATTTCTTAACCAAGTTTTCCAAATTTTTTTTAAAGAAAAGTGAAATTAATTTTTTTTTTACCACCGAGAATCCTGAAACCATGGCCAACATCGTGGAACGTTTTCAACGCATGTTAAAAGAACGTATGTGGAAATATTTTATGCATCACCACACTCTCAAGTACATTAACGTCTTACCGCATCTGGTTCAAGCATACAACCAATCTTACCATCGAAGCATTGGACGTGCCCCACAAGAGGTGACTCCCGACAACGAAGTGCACGTTTCTGATCACCTTTGGTACGTCCCGATGGTGGCTGTCCCCAAGAAAAGTGAAGTGTTGGCTGCAGGAGATTGGGTGCGCATTGGCAAAACCAAACGCACTTTCGACAAAGGTTACTTCCACAACTTGACCACCGAATTGTTTCGTGTCACTGGACGAGTGCATGGCCGTCATCCTACCGTCTATAAATTCGAAGACATGCACGGAGAAGTGTTAAAAGAAACTTTTTATTTGCCTGAGTTACAACATGTCACCAAAAAAGAAGACGACGTGTACGACATCGAAAGCAGTCTCGAACGAAGAACCCGTAAAGTGGGAAAACGACGTGTCAAAGAAGTCAAAGTGCGTTGGGAAGGATATCCTCCCAGTTTTGATTCTTGGATCAACGCTTCGCAAGTCATCGACTATAAAAGAAGTGACCATCATGCCCTTTCACACAGACTCAGCTACTGCTACCACTGCAGTGATCGCTCCTTCACACAGTTCTTCTCTGCAAGATTTATAAAAGCAACCCTTGTGTATGTGGTGTGGAGAACGTGTGCCAAAAACGCAAATCGTCTTTTTCTGCCAAATCTTTGTGGTATATCGTGTCATCGGTGAAGCCATTGCTAACTTGAGTTTCCAACAAGGAGAAAAACAATTGTGGGCCATTTTATTGAGCAGTTTCATCGGTTACCTTCTTTCCAATCCCTCCCTGAAATTCTCCTCGAATGGGAACAACGGGAATCTTGCGTCCAGTGTCAGTCACCACTCCAACAACAACAATCCCATTTTGGGCGGAGACACTCCACTGACTTCCAGTGACCCCTCGGACAGCTACAGAACTCTGGAATTATGAGCCACCAAAACCAATTTTACTTAACCATACCCAGTTACAGTTCCATGGAGGTGTTTCCCAACAACACTTTGTGCTGTTACACGGCCAAATTACCTCAGGCCATCCAATTAAATCACGAAGCCCATTGGGAAGTGGCTTTGGTGGAAATCATTCACCCGACACAAATCAGAAACGTCACCAAAAAGCAAAACACTTTCCAGGTGGAAATCCTGAATGCCCAATTACAAGAAGAAATAAATAAAATCGGACTTTTTGGGGATTCAAGACCAGCAAGCAATCCATCCTTCAGTATCTACACATTGAAATTCCTTCAGGTTCGTATTTTAGTGGTGAACATTTGGTGGACACTATTGCGGACAGGTTCGACTTAGCCTTTGGCAAAGCCCCGAACAAAGCCAAAAGAATTGTGAAGAATGAGACCATAAAGTGGCTTATCGCCTCATGATCAAATTTCAGGATACGGACACATTGTCCCTCAGGTTTAATGGTAGTTTGTTTGAAATTTTGGGTGGACATGCACAGATGGTAGCAAACAATTTAAGCCCCAAGATCAACAGTAAAATAGATTTTTACAGGGCTTTTGGAAACCCGGTAGAACTGAACCAAGGACTGAATTTGATCTTTATGAACTCCGATTTGGTGGAGTACAACGTGGTGGGACACACCTCCGTACCGTTACTGCGTGTCATTCCTTTCAAAGTGGATAGTACCATGGCCAATGACCAGGAAGGTGCAAACACCTATCACGTACACCGTGAATTTGTACATCCTCACTATTTGTCCGTCAGTAAGTCGTATTTTGACACTTTCAACATTGCTATAAAAGGAAATCTGGAACAAAATATTCCTTTCTCCAAAGGGAAAGTAACGGTGAAACTCCATTTTCGAAAACGATTCTCTAACGAATTTTAAGTCATGTATCCAGTTTACCGAGGCGTTGCTCGACAGCGAGGACACGGTTTAGGAGATATGTTAAAATCAGCCTTTCGTTCGGTGTCTCCGGTGTTGAAACCAATGGTGATACGAGGATTGCACGCCTTGAAAGATGCGGCGATGACACAAGGCAAAGAATTTCTCCAAAATGTCATCATTGACAAACAAAACCCTAAAGAAGTATTCTTGGGGGGCAGGCAAAAATGTCTTGCTGCAAACGGATAAAGACATTTTGGGTCGAAGAGAAACTCCTAGAAATACCCTGAACGCTACCGAGTCAGGCATTCCTGCTTTCCTGACCACTCAGCAAGGACAAGGCAGAAAGAGACGGCGAAGAGAACACCCCTTCACAAGTCTTCACACTTCTAAAGCTAGAAAGACAAAGAAAAGAAGAACTGCTTGAGACTTAGACGTTTTTGATTATTAATTTATAGAGAGACAGAAATGATGCACCGAGAGTCTTGCGCTTGTTCAAATCGGAACTGGATTTGTTTGCCATGCCGTCTACCATGATGACGATGCAAGAATTCCAATGGGTCGAATTTCATCCCATCTCCTCTTTGACAGCCTCAGCTCCCATTGAGTTTGAAATCAAAGGACAGCCCGAAGATTACATCGATCTGAACAGTAGTTACTTCTATTTGAAAGTCAAAGTGAACGATTCGGATGGGAGCGATCTAGATGCCGATGAGCCAGTAGTTCCTGTCAACAATTTCATGCATTCCTTGTTCAGCGAAGTGGACTTGTACTTGAATAACAAACTGGTCAGCAGCAGCATGGATATTTACCCTTATCGAGCGTACCTGGAAAATCTCTTGACGTACGGAAAAGAAGCCAAAAACACTCATCTGGATGCTTGCGTGGTATGGAAACCTGACACAGCGAACAAGTTCGATGAGGTGGCAGATACAGGTTGTACCAATGAGGGATTTGACGCACGTCAAAAGAAAATTGCTGGAATCCGAAGTGTAGAACTGGTGGATCGTTTGCATTTGGACATGTGGTTACAAGAAAAGTATTTGCTGAACGGTGTAGATATTCGCCTGAGACTGAATCACAGCAGTACCACTTTCCATTTGATGGCTGGTGCAGCCGATTACAAAACCTACATTCAGGAAGCCAGACTCTACGTGCGACGTGTGGAAGTGTTACCAAAAGTGGGAAACGACATCAGTCACACTTCGTGCAGAACGACTGCTAAGTATCCGATACAACGCGTGGAAGTGAAAACTTTCACCACTGGCATTGGACTCCGATCCAAGATCGAAGATCATCTGTTCCAAGGACAGTTACCCAAGCGATTAATCCTTGGTATCGTGAGTAATGCAGCCTTCATCGGAGTCCACAATCAAAATACTTTCCAGTTTAAGCACTACGATGTGTCCAAGATCGAAGTCAATCGAGATGGCAAGACCTTGTGTAGCCGACCTTTCGAACCTGACTTTAGTGCCAAGATGAATTAGTTGAGGTCGTACTTGTCCCTGTACGAAGCCACGGGACGGTTAGGAAGCAACACCAGTGATGGTATTACGTACGAAGATTATGCAGGAGGCTACGCTTTGTGTGCTTTTGATTTCACTCCAGACCAAGGGAGCGACGAGGGACATTTCCACCCTCTAAAATCTGGCCAGATTCGAGTGGAACTTCAGTTTGTTAAACCTCTGCCTGAGACGGTGAACGTCCTCTTGTATGCCGAATTCGATAATGCCATAGAAATCAATAGTTTGAGAGAAGTCATCCTAGACTATTAGAAGCCATGGAAGACTGTTATCCCTCTTTACATAGGCCATTATGGTTTTCTCTTGTCTTTAGCTAGGAAACGTAGTGGAAATCAATGGCCCAATGACTTCCAACAGTGGAAATCTCAATTTAATTCACAACGTTGGTACCCTTGTCCAAAATAGATAGTTATTGAAAAAAATGTTGTTAAATTGAATTGTTAATTTCAAAAAAATTGTTAATTGTTAGTTGTGAGTTGTTTGAATAAAAAATGTTTTGAAAAAAATGTGTTTGTCATTTGTTGGCCATTGGTATCATGAACTATGCCCTTTGACTTCTCTCTATCCCTCAAATCAAACTAATTTAGCGTTCCGATACTACACCGTATAGGGATGTTTTCCTTCGCTTCCGCGCTTTTACCATAAAAGCGGGGTAGTCTCCAGTCTGACCATCCATTGTCGACTTATCCTCCTACGAAGATGTGCTCAAGATTAGCCAAGCTGAACGAAGCTTACGTGAATTTGCATCGTGTCAGGCAACACCTGATACCGAGACCTGAAGAGATAATGTCAGAATGTTACAAGTCACTGAAAAACTGATAGTAAAGCTCTTCAGAGAGGAAATTAACAGGGAAAAAGAAAAATGGACGGAGAAGTACAGACTTCAGAAACAAAAGAGAGAACAGAGAGAGCAGCAGCAACAACAGCAGCAACAACAACAGCAGCAACAAGAACGGGTTTTGTCGACTGCCGTGTCGACACCAAAGAGTTCTCCTTCTCTTTCCGAAGAAGCAGACCTTATCCTGTGAGAAAGTCTGTCTCCAGAGGAGGCCACAATCTTAGACCATAAAAGATTGCCATCACTCCTCCTTCACACAAAAAACAGCACTTTTCAGGCCTACCCCATACTCTAGAAAAGAAACACACATTCCATTGCCTATGCTATGTTAGAAAAAATTAGAAGTGCGTCTTTAAGCACATTATTTGTTTATCTTGGTTAGAAAGTGTGATTCTAAGCCCTTCGTTTCCGTCGCTTGTCCAAAATGTTCAATGAGTGATTGTTAGTACAAAAAAAGTGAGCGAGTATTTCTTTTAGGTCTGCGCGTTTTTGGTGATAATATGGATAATGCAAGTTTTGGTATTAGGGGATGTTTAGTAGTGTGATTATAAACACTTTACTAATGTGATTATGTGTGTGTGTTTGTGTGAGCTCATGTACATTTGTGTGGATAGTAGATTTTTCGGGTTTGTAAGCGCTCACGTACGTTTGTGTGGATAGTAGATTGTTGGGGTTTGTTATGCTTCTTGGCGTGTGTGAATAGTAGATTGGGTTTGGTTTTGCTTCTCGGCGTGTGTGGATAGTATATTTTGGGGTTTGTTTTTTTTTTCTTCCATCGTGTGGATAGTAGATTTTGTGTTTGATTTTGCTTCTTGGTGTGTGTGATGATAGTAGATTATGGTTATGTTATTTTGCTTCTTCGCGTATGTGGATAGTAAACTATGGCTATGATTTTGCTTCTCCGCGTGTTCGTCATTGCGTCATTCTACGGAATAAGCGCAAAGAAGATGGTAGCAGTCACAGCTTTATTTAACAACTTAAAAGACAGTTGGTACTGGATATTGGATGGAGCCTGTGTAGTGGAAAGGCTTAAACAGGAATGGAGACATCCAGTTACCAAAGACTTTGTGACAAGTCAAGTAACCAGCCTCAATGTAGCTATGGATCTTGTCCAGGTAATAATAGAGGAAGAAGTAAAGAGATTAAGAGGCTTCATTCACCCTCCCTATGTGAGAATGGGACCATTGAAGGAGGCCATTGAACATGTCACGAGAGTCAGGTGCTTCTTAGAAGATATCATGGAATGGAGTGAGTGGTCCTTTGTAAATTTGGGAGTAGGTCAGCTCAAGAAAGCAGAAGAACTGATGAGGAAAGTGCTGACAGAAGAAGTGAAGAAGATCAAAGAAGCGTGGGCTAAGGAGAGAAAGGAAAGAGACAATATAAAGAAAAAAGAAGACTTTGAGAGGCTTAGCAATAACTGGATCAAAGTCCAGGAGAAGTTTAGAGTATTGGGCCATCCAGACTGGATGCCAGAGTCGGAAAAGAAGAAGAAAGGAATATTGGGAAAGGTCAGGAGATGGATGAAGAAATGGAGGAAATAGAAGAAGAACCCAAAGGCCCTTTTCAGGGCCTCTCATAGGCCTCGAAAAGAATTGACTTTCTTGCCTCCCCCAAACATTTTTTAAAAATGTTGTATCAGTGTTTGTCTCTTGCCTGTTGTCTGTGTTATATAAATCTCCCATGTTCAATTCCCATTGTCCCTAGAGTTCCGGTCCTGTATTTCCCATGTTAAATTCCCATTGAGGCTAGACAGTCCCACCATGTTAAATTCCCATTGTCCCTAGAGTGCCGGTCCTGTATTTCCCATGTTAAATTCCCACTGAGGCTAAACAGCCCCAATCCGTTGTCCCTCTATAGTTCCACCCATGTTAAAATTCCCCATGTTAAATTCCCCTTGAGGCTAGGGTACAACCCTCTTATTTTATCACTAAAGTCCCCTTGAGACTAGGGTGCCCCACTATACTACTTTCCATAAATATGCACCATTCATCACCTCGTCGTATTTACACATCATAAGTAATGACTACTCTCACTAAAGTTTTAAAAATAAGTATCCGGAAATCAAAAGTTTAGAAATATTCTATAAATGTTATACCAAAGGGTAATTATTAAATTCCTCGTGAACGATGCCCATTTTCAATTATATTTTATAAACCTAATTCAGTACATTGATATATTAATATTTACATTAAAAGAAAACAATAAGTAAAATACCTACGTTTTTGTACAATTTTAGCTTGAGAAATTCAAAAGGATGCAATTAACATATAAAACATTTAAAATTATGGAATTTACAAAGTAGGGTCCAGGTCCCATGTTCAAATCTGTGCTGATCTAGGAAAAATGTGTAGCAAATGCTTAATAAATTATACTGCACTCAGTTAAATATTATCCTATAACGTTTTTGCAATCTTTCTCTGTGTTTCTCCCTATCTATGCGTGTCTTTGCCTGTCTTTGTGTGTCCTGTCATGTCCCAGTAATTGCATGTCTTGCCTTGCCTTTGTGTGTCTTTCTGTATCCTCTCCTGACACAGTCTTTGCATGCCTTTGTGAGTATTAGCGCTGTACAGTAAAATTCATTAACTATCAACACATAGTTTTATATTTCTATTTTATATTTCTTTAGATAAAATACGAGCAAAAGAAAATAACAGGAAATTTTAAATAATTAATTAATTTTAAATTAAGTTTTAAAATGTGTCTTCGCGCGCTTCTCTTTCCCAAATCTTACCTCATGTACATAAAAAGTTACACACTCTCCTTTATATACATCCCTTAAATTTCGGTTTAATTATTGAATGAGATCAAATATGTTACAAATAATGATAAGAAGATTCCATTTTTTTATATAAAAAAGATGTTTGAATATTGACCATAATTCATTAAAACTCTGAGTGCAAATATACATTAAATAATAGAAGAAGAAAAATATGTCACCACCACCCGACAAACGAATAATATTGCAGTCAGCATTCAGTATTTTCCAGTGTTGTCAGTTTAAAACGTCTATACCGTGTTTGCTTGGCGGCGTGTCCTTGGCCTGTCTTTGCGCGTCTTTTCGGTGTTTCGTAGGACCCCAATTGAAGAAGGTTTAAACAAGCATTTAAACGACTTTGAATGAATGAGCGGCCATGTTATGATCCAATCTTCCGGTTGAGCTGCAACGGTCCGAAAGAGGAGGAAATTTTGTGTGTTTTTAGCGAAATATTTTATTGATGAGATGATTCTTCACATATAGGAACAAATTGTAGATAAGCTGAATATTTAATTCACGGATACCACAGGGAATTTCATCTGATACTCGATTAACTGAACAGTTCTGATCTTGCGAAATCAATGAATGATTGTTCCGATGATTGAGTGACAGTTACACAAGGAAATTTGGGAATATATGTGTTATGCAATACAGCTAATGTTTTTTTAGGATTTATTTGGATTAACATCTTTTGATGTTGAAAATATATGTATGGTGCGATGCATATCGATCATCAAGCATGTAGCCTGCAAGCTTTCACGTGAAAATGTAGTCTGCTATCAGACTTTGACAAGTCAAAATACTCCACAAAAACTTTGTATCGATTCATCGAAATTCATTTATAAAAAAAGTAAACAAACTTTCTCTTACGGACACTCATGGATGGCAAAAAGTTCAGTTCACCACAGGAGGAAGCTACCTACTGGAGGGAACTTGCTCAACAATTCAAGCAAGAGTAAGATTTTGACTCAGTTCTATCACAGGAGTCTGACGTTTTATCAATAAAGTACAACGAAATTTCTGACAACATAAAATCACCTTATCAGTACTATAAATTAACACAAGAAGTGCAAGCATGACCCCAATTCCTTTTCTATCACGTCTTTTATCACTTAAGTATTATAAGATATACAGATTCTGCACAAGGTTCAATACAGTTATTAGACCTGAACGCATATTTACTGCAGGGTAGAAACTGGTAGAATGGGATACTTATGACTGATGGATTCTGCTAGAAAGGGTTTGTGACCATAATGGTGAAAATAAAGGTTAATTTGCCGAATTGGATCCATGCGATGGTCATCTGAGAGTTATGCGTTGGTATGTTACTGTCTTTTGAATGGATATGTGTTGTTTTTCAGTCTTCTTGCGATTCTGAAGCAATAAAAGACGCGTGAGAAAAGTCTAATCGAGTGTAGGGTTGGGATCACACTTACACTCCTTGTGTTAATTTATAGTACCATTATGGTGATTTCATATTGTCAGAGATTTTGTTGTACTTTACTGATAAAACATCAGACTCCTGTGTTTCTATCTTCTAGTCATTTATTTGGTACTGTGATTTTTTATTATTATTATTATTATTATTATTATTCAGGAGTTTGACTGACATATGGCAGTAAGTTCATTTTTCACACACTCCACTAGTCAAGATATTAACAGACAGAAGGTATCATATAATTACTACTTTTTTTAATGCACTATTTAAACAGTGTGGAGAATATCTTTGACTGTATCATGAAAATTGATCTTCCCATTGGGTATTTCCTGAATGTTCAGAAGTCCAGTCCTATATATTTGGGCCCATGTACACTATGCCTCATTCCTTTTTGGTTGACTGCGATCTTTAAGATATACTAACTACTCTTATTAGAAAATAGCCTTAGCTTTGAGCGTACTTAGAAAATGGAGCAGTTTCATTATGTGCAGCATTTTTTGCTGTGTGATATTTCTCACAGATTGAGTATTGTTACTGTTTGGATTAATCTCTCTCTCAGGTTATGTAATAAAAAATATTTTTTTTTTAGTGATGCACTTGGGATTCCCACCCTTCCCTTATGGGTTTTGGATACATGTATTGTCATTGGTAATTCTTTTATTGCTTTTCCAGCTTGGGTAGGTATTGAGATATCCCTATCCTTGCTGAATATGGTCTGAAGCTTCATATTGTTTCTATTTTATTTGTTTTAGAACAGTACAAATTATCAGAATTTATATTCCATTTAACCTTACTTTTGCTATTTTTGTTTTCTGGAAGGAGGCAGCACACGTTTTTACTTTTCATGTGTATATTTAGTGACTGGACATTTTTAAAAAAGTCATTGTTGGAAAGTAATCTTCATTATTATAATTAATATTAATGTTATATTTTATTAGCAATCTTACTGAGCTGATTTTGCTAATTATTTGTCTCTAGTATTTGAATAGGTATGGTTGACATCATCTTTGATTACGACACCAGTATTAATCAAGTACTCAGCATTTCTGACATTTTATATTAAAGCCTCAGAGGTTGTTTTAATTCTTTATTTAGATAACACCTGAGATGCATAACTTCTTAGCATTTCAATTAGCACTAACTTAATCTATGCAAATACATGACACGTTTTCATCATACTTATACAGTAGTTCTCTGGGACAGAGAAGAAGTCATGCCTTCTCATGAGGGTGGGGCAGCACCCTCTCAAATTCAATAGGACAGAAAGGGAGTTATGCCCTCTCATGAGGGAGAAGTAGCACCCTCTTCTATTTAGTAGGTCAGAAAGCAGTTTGTACCTTTCTGCAATGGAGTAGCAGCACAGTCCTCATGTACCATTGTTGGCAGCAGCATTGAGCCACCAGGTAAGGGTAGTACTTAAGTATGAGTCAGATTTGGGGAAGGGTTTTTCTGCAGATCCGATTCTCTGATGAGTATTAGTTACCCATCACTGGAGCCCCCACCATATTTCCTGGCTACCATTGAATCCTGTTTGGGATTGGGAATCAGCATACAGATATTGGAGGCAGATGGTTCATTGCATCCATGGCTTCTAAGGAATTGAGAGACCAGCAATGCTGGTCCCTTGTAACCACTCCCAGCATGTTGAAACTGGCTGAGAATTGAAATCATGATGACTGCCCCACAAAGGGTCCATCAGCATTATTCTTCAAACCATACAGCTTCAGCAAAAACAACCAACTCAAATTAGAGCTTCCCTTCAACTGTCAGGCTCAAAATGTGGTATGCAAAGGCCTAGGGAGAAAGTGTACAGTCCCTTCCCCCTTTTCTATTGAAAGGTAAGATGGATCTAAGAACTTGCTTCCACTTCTATAGTGTGTCTCTCATCTGTTATTTCCCATAGGTGCTTTTCGAAAAAAAATTCTGGCTTCAAGGACAAAAGCTGGGTCCTGTCTGTTATAAAAGGAGGATACCGACTTTTGGATTTGAGACCTACCACCCCTAGTAAGGTACGGCACGTGCTTCCAGCAAAAGGTGTAGTAAGGAGGGTTTTCAGTGACCATCTCTATTCCCAGATTTTACTGGTACCAAAATATGGGCAAAGTTTTGACTAATTATCAACCTTTCTGCCTTAAACTGGGTTTATGCAGTAGCATCATTTCAAGATGGAGCCCACATCCTCAATCAGGAATGCCATATGATCTAGCAACTTAGTAGCATACCTTTACATAGCTGCCAACCCTCATAATTTTGGCATGAATTTCATTACTTTTTCAGCGATTTGCGGATTCACACTGCATGCATAAAATTACAAATTCCCCCAGTTCTCAGTTATTTTAAATCTTTAATAAACTAACCAATTTCCCATTAAGTGCTAGTCGTGATATCGGCAGTTGCTGAAATTGGTCCGGTACTGCTGGTCGGGATATTAGTGGTACTATAGCAGCTATTATTAGCCCGATTGGTACCATTGTCCCGGTAGCAAGCATTTTAGCTTATTTTAATTTGTATGCATAAGAGTAGTTTTACAAATGCTTTTGAAAGAATCTGGGGACTGATCAGAATTTTGCCATGACCATGCGCTTCAAACACTTATTTGAATTACCATTCGGCATTGCATCTTGTCTTCACCAACAAGGAAAAAGAAATGTATTGCACAAAAGGTGAAGTTTAGTTTGGAATATACCAAAATTATGATCTGCATTCAGCCATCAAACACCGATTTACATCATGCTTTTTGCACGCAGTGTTCTACAAATTTTAGCATTGTGCATGGTGGCAGAGACGATATGAGGAAGCACATAGGTAACAAAAAGCACATAGAGGTTGGGAAAATTAAGAACTCGCAGTAGATTTCAGCTCTGGAATATTTTAAGCCATCGATGGAAGACCTGCAAGCTACCAACGCTGAAGCATTGTGAGTTTTCTTGCTGAACACAATCTACTTTTGTCAGCTGGAGACCATGCTAAACATTTGTTCCGACAAATACTCCCGGACTCGAAGATCGCTTCACGAATTCATGTAAAAATTCACTAATTTTTATCCTTATTTTCACTAATTTCGAGCCTGGAGGGTTGGTAGCTGTGCCTTTACATTCCTTCCTTTACTCCTCACAAGAAGTACCTCCAGGTTTGCTTGGACAAGTTTGCACACTGTCATTCTGCCAAGCCTCTGCACCCAGAGCAGGGTCATGGAAGTAGTTCCACTCTACAAAAGCTCACTGGGAATTCCTTTCCTCCAGTATTTTGATGGTTCAAGCTATATATGTCTTGCTGTTGGTCCAGAGTGACTGGAATGGGTCTTTTACTCAATCTAGAGAAATCAAAGGTGACTCATTGTCACATCTTTTTCATTGTGGGATGAATTTTTCATGATAGCAAATAGTCCTTGTCCTGTGGGACAGAGTAAACAAGATTATTTCTCTGTAGGAAGTGCTGAGAGCCAAATCATATTGTTGGCTATCTTTTTTTTCTCATTTGGGGACCTTGATCTCAACAGCAGTGCAGGTTCCCCTATGCAGAGTGCACTTATGCTCCAGTTCCACCTTCTGGTAAAGTGGAAACTGCAAAGGGACACTTAGAATGCTCTGATTTCTCTAGGACTGGATTGCTACTGTCATATGATTTGGTTGGACAGTTTGGGGTTGGTTTCTGGTTGTAGCCCACCCACCCCAAGTGCATGCCCCTTAACCTCGGACCATATCAGTATTCAGACACTTAAGATTCTGATTACGACACTCATCTGGAGTCAGCAGGAATGATTATTCAGGGTTTGTGGTCCAGGGAAAAATCTACCATTTGCATCAACAATTTAGAAATGAGGACAGTGTTCTTAGCCCTTCATGGGTACATCAACAAAATAAGAAGTCACTATATAAGGACCTCCACTGCTATGCTCATTTTGATAGCCTCTCTGTCTTCAGTGATCATGGTCCAGGACATCACCTCAGAGGAGGGACCTTCTTTTCTAGCACAGGGGCTCTCTCCTACACAAAAGTCCACACATTCTCCATGTTCATGCTTGACTCATCTCAAAGACCAGGACAAGTTTTTGAATCAAGTTGCCAAGTGCATCTTTCAGTCCAGGATCTATGATACAAAGTGAAGAATCTTTTTCGATTGGTGCAGAAGAAATATGTTAATTCTCTCTCCCTACATGAGGGAAGTGGCTTAATTTCTTCTCATCCTTTTGAAGAGAGACAATGATCAGTTTCTACTGTCTAGGACTATACATTCAGATTTTGAAGGGTCTGGCCATTGGTGCAGACTTGCACATGGGAGACCTGAACAGATATTTTGACTGCAAAGACTGGTGTCTCGCTCACTAATGCCTAGATGGAATTACTCATGTATCTTCTGTTCTGAAACTAAATTACCCTTTGAAACCTTGGATGAAGCTTCTTTTGAGAATGTTGCCTGATGACTGTTTTCTTGCTATTCTTAGCATCTAGGAGAGGATGGAGCAAGCTTCATACCATATCCATAGAGCAAGGCTGTCTAAGACTCTTTGGAAATTATGAGTCAAGAGTGTGGAAATGAATAAGCTACACAATAGCAACTGGTTACATCATTAAATTTAGTAACCCTTCCCCCCAACATATCTTTTAATCTTTACATTACTTGAAGGCTCAGCATAACAGTTTAAATAAAGATGTCAAAGGTCATAAATCTCATCAGTTCAAGTTCTGCTCATTTTTCTAATAAATTAGATGAAATGTTCTATATGCAATAGTTGGTTTTATCAGCTTTAGCTTTGTCAGGACTAACAGTAATGTCAGTGTTCTGGACTATTAAGATGTCAAAGAGATGGTTACTTTCATAAGACATGTAAAATATTTTAGTACAACACATAATTAAGTCTAAAGTTTGAATTGGTTAACTAAAGGGAGCTGTTTTTGCACAGTGTAGGTCAGAAATATGTCATGACCAAATAAACAACAGGAATGTTGGCCAGCATAATAGCAACTTGGCACTCGTGTGGGAGTGCTTCAGGAAGTTGATCAAAAGTGCAAGTCTAACTGTAGTCTGCAGCTTCATCAACTACAAAGTTCTAGTCCAGGCAATACAGCATCAAAACCTCAAGACTAGGACCTGGCATACATTTCTTTATAACTGAAACTTTATTAGCCATTGGACTATTGAAATTATGAAAATTACTATGCAGACAGGAATTGTCTTGGGTTAGCTAAGTACTGTATCACATATTATGTAGACAGCAGAGGGTCTGAATTGTTTAACTTGGTCAGTTAATGTGTGTGTATGTGATTTGTAGTTTTAACGTTTTAACAATTTTTCAGTCATATCACTATGATATCTGCAGTGTGTCAGTTTTTAGTGATGTCTAGCACTGGCACATCATGTTGCAGACTTGAAGCATGATGTCCCATCCAGTCACATTATCCTGACACCAGGCCGACCTGTCCTAACACTAACTTCATAATGCTGAGTACCAAGCGAGGAATCTGTTAGTACCATTTTTGTAAGTCTTTGTTATGACTCGGCTGGGGATTGAACCCACGACCTCCCGCATCCAAGGTGGATGCTCTAACCACTAGGCCACCTGAGCAGTGGTCAGTTAATAAAAAACATTGACTTGATAGTGCAGTGAAATTTGTCCCAAAGGACATTTCCATAACAAATTCTTCTCATGAACAACATCATTGGTGAATTCCTTTCCTTAATTTTTCTTTCTTTTTTTTCATTTTTTTTCTCACTTCCATTGTTCTGTATATACTGGAAGCTGCCAACTGGATACATCAAATTCTAGGCCAGAAAAAGGAATTCTTGTTGTAGGAGTGTTGTAAAGTAAATGTTATTTGAGCTGGCTGCTAATGAGAAGGCTGGTTATGTATTACTGTTTGCTTACTTCATGCATCAGATTGTTTGACTTACTCTACAAGATCATTTCCTTGTACTCTGTTAAATTGATGCTGCATTCAGTTTCATTGTACTAAGTTTTGTGCAGCTCTGAATGTATTTGAGATAACTGTACTCTATCAAGGACTGTGCAATATACCATGGGAGTGTTGTATGAATCATTTATAACTGATAAAATAAAGGTCTATCTCAGAGCTCTTTGTGTATCTCTGGAATTTGCACTGGAAGCCTAGTGATGCAATCAGTAGGTATTTATGTCATTGCCCTGAGTCTGACTAATATTCTCTTGTATGGGAAAGGCACCTTGAATAAAGATTAAAAGTAATATTGGCATCATGACCTTAATAAATGAAGAAATATTGAAGATTTAAAAATAAAAAAAAGTATGCTTGTATGCATGTTTTGTAACAGATTGGTATGTCAGGAACCTCAAAGAATGCTGATCATAAAAACAGTTCATGAAGGCATGTTACTATGACAATCATAGTTTGTGAAAAAAACCAGTAAATTCTTTTTTATTGTTATTTTTTGTTACAAAATCATTGTTTCATACAAAAATGGTCATTTTTTATACAGTGTATGGTATTTGGTCCAGTTTTACAGTTCTTTAGTTGTATTACTATACTTGTAACTGGAATCAATAATTGCACATTTATCTGTTTGCTTTGAATCATGACTATCCCATTATGAATAAAGCCCTCTGCCAATGATGTATGAATAAAGCCCTTTGCCAATGATGCAGATTTTGTGGTAGACAACTTTATATTGCTAAGAGGAATCTTACCTTGATATAAGGTCTCTCTGACCTATATTCCATGCTTCATTTAAAAGAAAGATTCAAATTTGGGGCTGCGAATTTCCTTTATAATATTTAGAACACCATGGTAGCAAATATTTGTAGAGACAGGCAGTATATGGCTGACCAAAGTTTTAAGTGAACAGAGAAGGAAAACTTCCATTTGCCACTAGTCCTATGACAAGTTGAGTGTTTTCAATTTCCACTAGTCCCATGACAAGTTGAGTGTTTTGCAGGGCAAGTAAAATCTTTATTTGCTATCCAAGAAATTAATGTAGGATATGAAAGGATAATCTAAGTTTTGTACAATTTCATTTCTGGGTAAGTGGACCATTTCAGGATTTTCCCTGCCATGGAACTGATGTTTGTTAGAACTGATGCATCCATGCTGCTATAATTTCTTTTTACTTGAGAGAAAACTTTGAGTGTGCCAATGTTTATTTGTATTGAAAACATTGCACAAAATAAACACAAAATAATGGCAACACCAAAGTTTGGGTATTTGGTACATCTGTTCTTCCAAGGGTATATGAACAAGTAAGTCACCAAAAATGTTGTGTTGATAGCAACAGGATCATGTACTATACTTGTTATTTCCACCTAATGATTAAAATAACACCATACTGTCATAAATATATAATACCATACTGTCATAAATATATAATACCACACTTCTAATATATATATATATATAATACCATACTGTCACAATGATCTTTTGATTCAGCACATTTCTTGGTTACAGTCTATTCTTCTGTTCTTTTTACATGCCCACTATTTTATGCTATGATGTTAATCCGTTTGTCTGTTAGCATTTTCTTTTCAGCACAATAACTGCTAGTCCAACATGTACCATCACCAAACTATGAGAATGACTTGAACTTAATGTAGGAAATGTCCTGTTTATTTTTGGGTTGATTGGTCAAAAGTCAAGGTCATTGTGAGCAGAAAGGAAAACTAGACCATGTGAACCTTTTGCATGTAATCTTTTTCTCCTGAGTTTAGGGGTGTCTGCCATCCCTCATATTTATTACTCACTGAAATCTCCCCCATACACAAAATTATTTTTGAAAACTTTGATTTAACATTTTTTTTCGTGTTTGGGTCCAGTGTAGCATATTTACAGTAATAATGTATGTGATCATGTGACTGAATTGGCATACACAGGGCAGGACTGTAGGCTACTAATTTCACCTTTTGATGCTGTTGGCATGGTTGGATGGCTTCATTGTTTAAGATTTGATGGGGTTGATTTTACATTGTGTGAGCAGATGTAACTTTAAGAGGATTAAAGATATTAATTGATTACCTCTATAATTTAATTACTCAAGATGCATAAAACTGGGTTGGTTTGACTTTGGTGTTTAAAGTTGTTTGAGATGTCTAAGCATGCCAATGCCAAAACACCAGGATCTAAGCAACTGAAATATCACACAAATTTGATGATGGCTGGGTAATATTAATGTATCGTATGTACTCATTGTATTGAGTGACCATCTGCAGAATGAGAACAGTGAACATCATTTTTAGGTAAAATCTGCATTCAACACTATTGTACTATGAACAACATCATTGTAGAAACTAATGTAAACACCACTGACCTCAGTTTAATCTTTTGCAGACATGAGTGTAAAAGTGACTACATGTCATGAACTGCAACTTAATCCATATTACCTGGGATGAATGGGTTCTTTGTCTTAACCAGTAATAACAGTGTCATGTTGTTTTACATAGAGATTGTATTGTCCTTATTAGAGAGTGGTAATAGTGATGACAACAGTGGTGTCTATCAGGCTTAAAGTCACAAAGGATGTCATGGTATAATGTATGCATCTGTGCTTCACCTGAATAATCCTACTGATCAGCATTAGACCCAGGCAGTACCAGTCTTTGAATAATGTATGCATCTGTGCTTCACCTGAATAATCTTACTGATCAGCAATAGACCCAGACAGTACCAGTCTTCGTATAATGTATGCATCTGTGCTTCACCTGAATAATCTTACTAATCAGCATTAGACCCAGGCAGTACCAGTCTTTGTAAAATGTATGCATCTGTGCTTCACCTGAATAATCTTACTAATCAGCATTAGACCCAGGCAGTACCAGTCTTTGTATAATGTATGCATCTGTGCTTCACCTGAATAATCTTACTGATCAGCATTAGACCCAGGCAGTACCAGTCTTTGTATAATGTATGCATCTGTGCTTCACCTGAATAATCTTACTAGTCAGCATTAGACCCAGGCAGTACCAGTCTTTGTATAATGTATGCATCTGTGCTTCACCTGAATAATCTTACTAATCAGCATTAGACCAAGGCAGTACCAGTCTTTGTATAATGTAAGCATCTGTGCTTCACCTTAATAATCTTACTGATCAGCATTAGACCCAGGCAGTACCAGTCTTTGTATAATGTATGCACCTGTGCTTCACCTTAATAATCTTACTAATCAGCATTAGACCCAGGCAGTACCAGTCTTGAGAAGTTCTTGGGAGGCAGTCTGCAATCTGGATATTTCAACAGGAAACAATTTGAACTTCTTTGTGGTCTCTGTGGAGATGTACTTAAATGCTACATTCCATTGTAGATACTAAGAAGGATGTTTTCTATTTTGAGGAAGATTCAGGTTGACTCTAGAGGAAACCTGGATTTAATAACATTACATCACCTAAGTGTTAAGATCAATATTGATGAGGACTGCTACCAAATGTTCCAGGCTTGATACTTTGATTTTTAAAATCACTGAATTATTTAGTGTCAAGCCTGATTTTAAATATCATGTAATATATTGTACATAACAGATAGAAGGTCTCAAGGTAGATTAGTTCTGTAACTAAATGAGTTACCTTCTCTAAATAAAGTCTTTATTATTATTTTATTAAATAATCTGGCGTTGATCTCCTAAGAAATGCTAAAAATGCATATAGTACATACATATAAGTAGAGTATGAATGTCATTAATTTGCTGATAAGGGTTCTTTGTGGATTTTGGGTAGTTGCAGTCCAGGACTCCTTCACTAAAAAAAAGTCCCAGCCTAAAAAAACAGGAGTCCCAATAATGTTTTTCCCCTTAGAGTAATTAAGAACAATATGTACGTATTGTTGGGTCACTGATATGTCATCAGGTTGCTAATGCGCATTCATTGTAAAATATTTAGTGTTACTTGTGTAGTAAAAGAACAAATACAGAAGACATTGAGAACAGTGATAGTTGTGATTTTGTGTGATGTGACAGCTCAAATGAAATCAAGAAGTAGATTACAGTGTTTTTTGTATATTAATTTTTTTAATTGGTTGAATTCCACTTCAAGTAAATAAATTTGCCAAAACATTGGAAGAAGAAAAAATCACCATATTCCCTTCACTTCTTTCATTTAATTTTTATGGAACATAGCACAGCACTTTAAGTTAACTTTCCTCTTAAATAAACTTAAATAAGTTCTTTCACAGCAGGTTTAGGATAAAAATTCTTATGTTCCAGACCTTTCTCCAATCACTCTCATCAACTTCCACTGTTGACCACTCCGGTGGCCTAGTGGTTAGAGCATCCACCTCAGAAGCGGGAGGTTATGGGTTCTAACCCCAGCTGGGCCATACCAAAGACATTGTAGTGATATGACTGATTTTTTTATAAAGCTACATTAAAAATCCTATTCACACACACAACTTCCACTGTCCTTTGTCTTAATATGATTATGTGACAAGAAAATTTCTCTCACAAGCCACTGTTGTTATAGATGAAACCAGCAACTCTTTAGTGAAGTCTGAAAAGAGGTCTGAGTGGATAAAGCTTATAGTGTTTATGTTCTGTATCCTGTACCATGCCAGAAATAGATCTTTTAGGACTATTTGGGATTTAGTTCACAGTACTGCAAGGTCTTTTTAAATTTTTGCTTGTATTCTTGGGGAAAGAAATTATTTGTTTCATTTTCCAAAATTTGTTGGGTTTTGTCTCTTTTCTGTTATTTAGTTCATGACTATAGAGTCATAATAGGATACCTTCACCAAAGGTACAGGTCACTGTGATACTTTGGTCAATATTTTTGATTCAGCCATGTCCAGCAAATGCCATCATTGAGGGCTATTAAACATAGGGTGGATTTATAATGTGCTTTTCATATTTCTCTTGTTTGCATGCTGTGTACATACTGTTATATTTGGAATCATCTTGATGAGTACTACATAGTAGTCATAAAAGTAGGTCACTATGCTCCATATTTCATGTTTGATTTTAGCTAAATTTTGTATTTTATTTTTATTTTTTAAGGTGTGTTCATGGTAGAATAATGTAACCTGATGATTATGTGCGTCTGTTAGATCCAGACTCTTGCAAGAAAAAGCCACTAACATACAATACATATTGACAAGGAAGATTTAGTTCTTGCTTGCATCTCAAGTACCGGTATATTGTTTTTGGCACCCTTATACACACTGTTATGTACCTAGAATCATAAACTTAGAGGCTGCATGTTGATGAGTACTGCACCTTCAGCACAAAGGTAGATCACTGTGACCCATATTTCATGCTTCATTTACTTTGGTTACATTTTTGGTTTTAAGTTTATTCCTCAGGCTTTGTTCATTCTAGAATCATCAAAACTTTATGATGTCATGCATTTCTGTTAGTACCAGACCAGAAGAAGGTCACTATGATCTATGTTTCACATTTTATTGACTTGTATTAATTTTCTGTGGTTAATTCATGACAACATGTTTTATATTACCCTTGAGTACCATTGTTGTGGGTTAGTGTTTTCCACATATAGTCTTTATGATCCATCATGGATTCAAGTATCCTCATGCTTGTTGTAGCAGAGAAGCATAACTATATTTGAACACCAATTATTTGAAAGCAATTTTCATTCATTGTGATTAGTTTTCTTTTTTTTCATTCCACAAAGAAATACAATTTATGATTGTGATTGAAATTTTTAAAAAAAATTAATTAATGTTCAGTATGCAGTCGGAATGTCATGTTAAAAATTTGTTTATTGTATTTGAGTTAAAATGGCCCTCTCTCTCTTTTGAGATCAAATAAACCAACAAAAATTTAAGTAGAATATGTGTGGTCATCATAAAATTCGGTTTTTACAAGATGGTTTTCAATGTGAAAGAAAAGAGTGATGCAGTGATTGAAACGGGAACACTAAAGTTGATTAAACATGTTTAAGAAATGTGGAACAGCAATTTCCCAAGCCAGAAAGCAACCATAAAAGAGAGATCAAGTTGATATTTTCACAGTTTTTCCAAATAATAACTTTGAAACAAAGCTTCCATAGAATACATTTCAGTTTTTTAAAAGTTTGATGGAAGAGAAAGAAACTGAAGTTACTTCTCTTGTAATAAGGCTGATTGAGGAAGATGAAAGTTGTATAAAATGATTGATTTGGAAGTTGTATAAAATGATCAATTTGGTGACTAAGAGACGAAAGGCCCATATGAATAATGAGATTGAGAGAGAGAGAGAGAGAGAAGAGATAGGCAAACAGAGAAACCAGATTCCTGTTTATTTGTATAATTTGTCACTTCTAAATCTCAGAATTTGAAATGAATTATAAAATGAAAAAGTGAGGCACTCTGTCAAATTTTGTGCATCGTATCTGAATACAAGTTTTATTTCACTGAGATATAATAGGTTTTCTTAATATATGTGCATTGGAATAGAAATCTGACATCATTATAGGTGTAAAGATATTTAATGTGTGTGTGAAACTGTTGATATTAATTCTAGCCAGTTGTTTTTAAAATTTAAAAGATGGAAAGACTTATGTTTGCATTTAGATGTGCAAATAATTAATATTTAATCAACTATCTTAGAGTATGCCTAACTGTACATAGTTGACTCCTCCAGTTGAACTTGACCCTTTCCATTGTATCCTGTCACATACATGAATACAGACAGGCAGACAGACAGGCAGATAGACTTGCTATACTAACTTTACTTACTTAAACATGTACTTACATACTTAATGGTAGTCTGCTAACCTAAGGCTAATACATTTTCTCTCAGACTAGTAGTTTTCATAATTTCACTAGTCCAATGACTTTGTGATCTAGATATGTGTCTGACATTATTTTGTGGAAAGGACTAGTGAAGATTCATTAGGATAAATAAATTTCCCAATCTACTGGACTTTATGGCTACAAAAAAATTCATGTTAAACTCAACTCCTGATTTTAATGGTGGATGGGAATTGATAATCCTGTCCATTCAGTTCACTGAAGAACTACCTCATTTCCCCTTGTTTAATGAGTGGACAAATTTTTAGTGGGCCTCTTCGAGAGGATTAATTTTCATTCAGAGGTGAGTGAAAAACATTGAACCTGTGACAGCTGTTGTGTATGTATGTAATATTATACCTGGAACCATGAACCTTGACAAGGGAATGTATCTTGATAAGTGCCACACCCTTGTCTCAAAAGTTCAGTGACTTGTTAAATTTTGTATATTAACAGTTCATGCTTCAATCATCAAACTACTGGTAACCATCTATATTCACCTAGAAGTTGAATCCAACTGCAAACAATACAGACCCCTGATCTGCCACTGCATAATGTGTGGACATAATCAGGGTGTGTTTCATTTGTCCTACTGATTATTTACAAACTGCATAGACCCAGATCTGTCAGTGCATTATGTGATGACATATCAAGGTGTGTGCAATTTGCTGTTGGACTAGACTTTGAAGTCAGTATATATGCTAAAGGATTGTATCACTATCTTTGTACCACACCCATACAAAAAAGTCACTGACCTGCACTTCACATTTTACTGGCTTATGTTCTATTTTTGCATTTAGCTCATGTCCACTTGTTTCTGCATGCTATATACATACTTACCGATCTAACTTCATTAAACATGGTAGCATCTTGATGAGCATTACTCTTATTTTAATTGTAGGTTGTAATTGCCAATATTTTGCATTTCACTGACTTGGGATAAATTTTGTGTTTGATGCTCATTTCTCAGGCACTGTTGATGCCAGAATCATAAAATTTTTGATGGTGTGCCTCTAAGTGCCACACTCGTACAACAAGGGAAGCTCACAGTGACCTATTTTTGTCTTTGATTAATCTGTTGCATTTAGTTCATGACTACATTAATTCTTGGCATGTTACATGTATATTATCCTGCCTAGAATCATTAAACTTGTTGCAGTGATGTATCTTGACAAGCACTACACCATTATTGCAAGGAGAGGTAAAGTACTTGGCATCTGTGCAGAGTGCCAATTTATTCAGCTTAGGTGAGAAGTTTAGAAGGCTCATATAAAAAGACCTGTTGTGTGGCCCTTTGTCATTGTTTATTGTGAAGTCAATGATTCAACATACCTCCTCCTGTGTTCAATGGCTTCATTCCGTAATCATAATCATCAGCCAGTAATCATAATCATCACCCAGTAATCATAATCATAGCTTCCAAATAAAATGTAATTGTTATTGTAATTATCAGTGCCTAACAACTTTTAATCGTAATCGTAATTGAGCACCTGTAATCAACCCCTTGCCTGGTAGGAACAATGAAAATATTAGTGTCAGAAGAGGAACGCAAGTTTCTGGATGGCTTGTACAAATGGTCAGATAGGTATATTGGATTGGAGACAGTCAATAAAATGTAGCATAGTGAACAGATTTTTATGTTTGATTTTAGATCAAACAGGTAGCCAGTGGAGGTTATAGAGCAGGGGGGAGGTGTGCTCAGTTCTTCTATTCTAAAGATAATTAGAGCAGCTGTGTTTGAACTTGAAATTTCTGTAATACATACTGAAATGAATGTGGTAGAAATGAGCACAAGTCACTTGTATGGCAAGTTCAGATAACCACCATCTGTTACTTGCCACTGTGCCACACTCACCACTCAATCAATGAGTTGTCACATGGGAAAACAAGCTTAAGATTAAGGTCAGTTATTTACTGGAAGAGGCAGACCCCAGCTTGGTACTGAAAAACTACATGTATTTGCAGCTCAATCAAAAGGATTGTCAGCTTGAAAACAAAGTGATTCAAAGCTGATGCATCTCAGCTCCAGATATGCAGCCTTGCATATGTCTATTACAGTAATTATTTTGTTAATTAACTTGTCCACTCTGCTTAGAATAAATGCGTGGATCTACATACAGAAATGCCAACTGCTTTAATTAAGACTGCATTAATGTTTTCAGTAAACTTAAAGACTGCTACCAGAATATAAATCTCTTCATTTCGGATTAGGCAACCTAAAACAAAGCCAATGATGGACAATGGACTTTTTCAAAAGAGAACTTCATTTTTTTCCCATATATAAACAGTTCTGCCAAGACCAAATTTTATTCTCTCAGCTATCTCATTGTGTTGATGCGTTTGGTCATTGGTCAAGAAGCAGGTAACTTGAAGTAAAATCTTTTATCTATCTGGTCTGTTGACTGGATTTTGAATCAGTCAGCTCTATTTATGTCTGTCTCCCTGTGCCTTAGTTTTATCAGAAGAGAGCAGTGTGCTTTGATATATATATATGTGTGTGTGTGTGTATATATATATATATATATATATATATATATATATATATATATATATATATATATATATATGTGTGTGTGTGTGTTTTATATATATATATATATATATATATATATATATATATATATATATTCAAAGCAGATGGCATGGATAGGCTATTGTCTCAGTTAAGGGAAAATGTCATGGTTTTTTCAGTGTTTTTAAAGGCCACAATCAAAATGTAAAGCTCTCAACAATTAGGGATTAAGAATTACAACAAACCTAATGACAGTGAGCCAATTAATTTTTTCTTAACAATATAGCTGTTACCTTTCCCATATATAAACATTTCTGGCCAAATTGAGTTTTTAAATATCATAATGCCACTGACACAGTGCTTCATGATCCATACTTTATATTTTCATGGATTAATGGTGACAAATGGTCTTCAAGGATGCATATATATATATATATATATATATATATATATATATATATATATATATATATATATATATATATATATCTCTGTGTGTGTGTGTGTGTGTGTTGAAAAAGGCTCCAGTTATGATTGTCATTTAATTTTCTTGAACTTCAGTGCCATTATATTTCTTGCATATAGCAGTATCCTAACAGGACAGTCATTACATTAGTGTGGAATTATGTGAATTCCCTTATAATCAATATTTTCTAAATATTAATTAATAAACATATCTCATATAGTCTGGGTTTAAGACAAGCACACAAATGAGTGATGCTTTACTGGCAGATACAGTAGCCAGTGTCTGGCTCAATGACAGATTGGTTGCATAAAGGATGTTGGTTTGAATCCTGCCATCAGGTTGGCTGTTCAATGGTGGGTACTTGTGGCACATTATTTGCCTCCGTACTGACTAACCTGCTTGTGCTGTTGTCCCATATGACACTAAACCAAACCCTGAACTATCGCATACGGTGGGCCATGGTGAGTTGTGAATATTAGCTTGATTGATATTTTGTTGTTACTTTAAATTTCTTATCAAGTTTACCTTTGAAAACCATCAAAATTTGTACCCAACAAATTTAAGGTAAAAGGATATTATCAGTAAAGAATATAAAATTCCCATTTTAGTGGCCATTAATATTGATTAAATGTCTGTTTGTCATATTTTCATTGAGTGAAGCAGGAAATTTACATATGATTTAACAGGCTTGTATGGCCATTTAAAATTTATTACATAATTTTTAAGTAGCACCATTTAGCCAGTATTGTGATGATGTGCCCTTAAACCCCATGCATACATAATTTATGTTAATTTAGTATCAGCTTAAATACAAGCGATATGGAGAATTAGTGGTTGTAGTTCGTTTGGTGCAAGATCAGACTCATAAGCCAAAAGTCATGGATTTGTTGCCCTCCTTCGAGGCCTGATGCCTTTGTGTGACCTTGTGAAGGCATTTACCTTTTTCTGCCTTGAATTGACATAGCCCATGAAAGTGTCTTTAGAAACCAATTAGCAACATATATCATTGTGCATTTCATGCATTTCAACACTTAATTTGAATTCTATTTTATTATATTGGCACTTGAAAGCTACAGGCAACTTGCAGTGAAGATATTGAAACCACCAAGGCAAGCACGTGCATCATGTGCTCTGCAGCATAATGGAAGGATCACATGCTCCTTAAAAATGTAACTTATAAAATATCTATACTCATTAAATGGCTTGATTGAAATGATGGTATAAGTAATACAGAAAGTATATTATCAGGGTATAGAGCAGGTATTTTAATTGTCTCTTAGTACCTCATGCTGGTGAAACACCTCTACCCCCACCCTAGGTTTTGGGACAGTTTGTTACAGGAGTACATGAGGGGTACACTTCTTAACTTAAATGTGTTTACACTATGTAGTTAATCAGCCTGCATTATCTATTATTTTCATGCTGGTCATGAACTGAAATGACTTGTATTGAAGTTAATTTTTCAGTACAGGTCACCTGTTGATAAGGACCACCCTAAAAGACCAGCAGAAAGTGATCTCCATGACTGTGCAGTCTTGTTATGAAAGTAAAAGTGCCTTATATTTATGCATCGATGAGACCTATTTAACTGACTTCTGATGCAATCTTGTATAGATCATTTTCAGATACTATTTTTAGCTGGCCAATCCTATCCCATAGCCACATCTGGTACGGTCATGCGCATTTGACGTAGGGCAACTCGAGTGACCTACACTTCTTACATGAATAGAACATGTCATTGTAGGTCGCCGCAGATAGTAGTAAACAATATGCCAGCACACAAGTATAAGAGTTCAAATGAACGTTTTCATCAAGTATTTTTAACAATAAATGAGTATCTATTGCTTTATGTTACTGCATCATGACTCTCATCTAAACCTCTCTCTCTCTCTCCTTAGTTTGCTAACTCCAAGAATAATTATGAATAACAATGATGAGTTAACTCATCCTGCGATACATTAGCAATGGTCAGTTGCTACAGTATTATCAGCTATGTGTAATTCGTGTGGCTTCTGTCCGCTGCCCTGATCCTCTATGATGCTTTTTGTGATCATATCTACTTTTCTGTTTTAGGCAGGTTACTGAACTATTTACTCATGATTTTTAAAGACACTATTTCTATGAAGGGTGTACAGATGTCAAACCTTTAAAACTTTGTTTGAAACTTTCTTCATGAACATACACTATGTTAGATGACAATTGCTTAAAAGTTGCCCTACGTTGATTGCACATGCATTAAACATTGGGGTGGAAAACCCCAGATTTGACTTCCTGAAAAAGGTCAATACAGGTAGTTAATGTTTTAGGTTAAGTCTGTGTCAGATTTATAAGGTAAGACTAGGTATGCTTGGTACCATATACACTACTGCCAGGCCATTGCTCAGAGCTCATTGTCAACTGCCAGTGTTTTGAGTGTAGACTTGGATTGCATAAGACATTGCTTTTTTGTGTAAAAAAGTGCCCTTTAAATGGCTACTGAGATACTAGGATATGCATAGCCCCATGTTCTGTTCTTTTCTAGCTAATGCAACAGCATAATAAATCATAAGACTTGTAGCAGTCTTTCTTTCCCCATCCTCCAGTCAGCTAAGTACAGGATTCCATTAGCACTTGACCCACTTGTCTGGTAGTAATTATGTAAGCTGGGGGGTGACATAAGGGTCACCACCAGACCTCCATGATGATAGCCTTTTGTTTCTCCAACTGAGACCAGATGGACTTATGTGATGGCCTGTTGTGGGTCTCTGTCATCTGATTTCCAATATGGCCATTGTGGTAACTAGAGTTGTGTGCCACAATAAATTTTATACCATGGTATTTTGAAGGTAGTGCCATATGTACCACAGCATACTACAGTTATATTAGGGATCAACAATTCAATCTTCTGGGGCTGGGGCCTGACACTTTTGTTATTAATTTCCATGTCAATAACTGAAAAAAATATCTTGCTCGGATTTATAGTAAAATGACACCATATTATATTCATGATACATACATTATTTGAAAAAATATTAACATCCTTGAGATAAAAGGAATTATTTCAGCTTGAAAGGAAAATCACCCCTCCTCCTCATTTTTCTTGGGTACACATGAACAAATATACATCATCAACAACACAATAAAACAATATTTATGCATCAGTGAAAGTACCCGCTTAACTATGTTCGAAAGAAAAACTCTCCCCCTGAAAATGAAAGGCCATTACTTTATCTTTGATAAATTTGCTATATGTATGTTAAATCTGTGAATACCGTGACAGACAACATGATAATATTAGAGATCCTGTTGATTAAGGTGATACCGTAACCTACAGTTTACTACTAATATAACAGACATGGAAACTTTGAGTGGGATGCCAGCACCCTGGCAAGATATTGATCAGAGAGAAACAGTAAACATAAAACACAGTATTTAGTGGACTTGAAATTACATAAGGTTCAGACAAAAAATAAGTGAGCCTGAATATCTCAAGATTATAAACAAATACATATACTTAACACATTCAGACATGCTAGCATTTTTGCTAGCTGAGGTTCTGATGTGGGTAAACCCTATCTACACCTTGGCAGATCGTTCAGACATATTAGTGCTTGTGGTCTTTGAATTGCATTAGATGTGGCGGCAAGCTAAAGAAAAGGGTGCTTATCTGACCAACAGTATGGGCATCATAGCAGCTATCTTGAAAATTTTGTTATTGCTACTCCTTCTAGATGGAAAGTCATATCTATATGGTGTTTTTACAAGACTGTCTAGATGGTGCTGATTGATCTGACTTCAGATATGGCCACCAAAACAACCATCTTCAAATCTTCTTGTTGCTACTCTTCCTACATGGAAAGTCATCTTATCATGTCATCACTACTCCTCCAGAATTTATGGTCATATTGACACAGTCCTTTCCTGAAATGACCTCTTATGATATCTGGTTGGTCCTAAATGATAATTTTGCCCAGCAAACATCCAATATGACTGCCACAATGAACATCTTGAAAGTGTAGTCACCAATTCTGCTGGATGGATAGTCATATTGGCATTGGGTTTTTACCAAAAGTCTTCTGATAGTGTCTGATTTTTCCTAAACGAAAATGGTGCCAATCTTATATCCAGTATTCCGTGTGTGTGTGTGTATGTGACTTGGATTTTTAACATAGCTTTAACAATTTTTCAGTTATATCGCTATGATATCTGCAGTGTGGCAGTTTACAGTGATGTCTAACACTGAGGCATTATGCCACAGACATGTAGCATGATGTCCCACCCAGTCACATTATCCCTGACACCAGGCCAACCAGTCCTAATGCTAACCTGTTAATGCTGAGCACCTAGCAAGGCAGCTGTTTGTACCATTTTTGTAAGTCTTTGGTATGACTCAGCCAGGGATCGAACCCACGATCTCCAGCATCCGAGGTGGATGCTCAAACTAAGCCACTGGAGCAGTCCAGTATCCAGTATGACTGGCACAGTGGCTAATGTTTAAAATTTTATCCCCAAGAACATTAGAGATAGTCTCAGTACTCAGCAGTTAAGAACGAAATAATGGTTTTTAATTCCTGGAAATTTTTGTCATACAGTAGTGGGTCAGTCCCTTCATGTATTGGTAATCAGCCTTACTTGAACAGCTCTTTATCTCATTACCTTTAACCAGTTGGATATCAGAAATATGAAGTTTTTGAGCTAGTGGGTTTATTATATAAAATTAAACCTGATGAGAGTATTAGATACTGTTGCATAATATGAGGCAATATATGGAGAACTGAAACATATAAAATATATAGTAATTGAACTAAAATATAGGAAATATGTAGTATTTAAACTAAAGTATAGGAAATATATAGTATTTAAACTAAAACTATAGGAAATATATAGTATTTAAACTAAAGTATAGGAAATATATAGTATTTAAACTAAAATATAGGAAATATGTAGTATTTAAAATAAAATGTAGGATATATATAGTTTTTAAACTAAAATATAGGAAATATATAGTATTTAAACTAAAGTACAGGAAATATATAGTATTTAAACTAAAGTATAGGAAATATAGTATTTAAACTAAAATATAGGAAATATGTAGTATTTAAACTAAAATGTAGGATATATATAGTAATAGTATTTAAACTAAAATATAGGAAATATATAGTATTTAAACTAAAGTATAGGAAATATATAGTATTTAAACTAAAGTATAGGAAATATATATTATTTAAACTAGAAATATAGGATATATATATAGTATTTAAACTAAAATGTATGATATATATATATATATATATATATATATATATATATATATATAGTATTTAAACTAAAATGTAGGAAAAATATTGTCTAAAATGTAGGAAATATATAGTATTTAAACTGAAATATAGGAAATATATAGTATTTAAACTAAAGTATTTGATATATATAGTATTTAAACTAAACTATAGGAAATATATATTATTTAAACTAAAAATATAGGATATATATAGTATTTAAACTAAAATGTAGGAAAAGTATTGTCTTTAAATTAAAATGTAGGAAATATATAGTATTTAAACTGAAATATAGGAAATATATATTATTTAAACTAAAAATATAGGATATATATAGTATTTAAACTAAAATGTAGGAAAAGTATTGTCTTTAAATTAAAATGTAGGAAATATATAGTATTTAAACTGAAATATAGGAAATATATAGCATTTAAACTAAAATATAGGAAATATATAGTATTTAAACTAAAATGCAGGAAAAAGATAGTATTTAAACTAAAATGTAGGAAATATATAGTATTTAAACTAAAATATAGGAAAAATAAGTCTAAACTGTTGCTTTGATTTTGCTCAAATTTGAGGTCAATCTTGTGTTTACTTATGGTTTACTATGTTTGCACAATTTCATATTTTTAGATACATGTACATTAGAAAATATCTTCTGAGAAAAGTAAGCATAAGCAAAGAATGGGCAAATTTCAAAAGGGTCTGATGTTATAGATTAATCACATATATAAGCCAGTGTTTATCATCTTGTTCATGACTATCAGCTGATTCTAGAACAAAATTAGTTTATGATGATGAGTCAGCTAGATAAGTACATTGTACAAAGTCATCGCACAGCTGTACTACACCTGTGCATCAATTGTTGTTTGCAGATGGAGTCAGATTTTATATACATTAAAAAGGTGTGGGTATTTCAAGCTTATGGATGTAAAGGGACAGTTTTTATGCACAAATTTAATGTTGCATACACCTGTCTAATATAAAAATTCATATAAAATAGAATGCATGAGTGAGGTCAAAAAGGTCCATATTTTTGGATAGGTATAATAAAGCAAAACATAAGACTATCATTCAGTTGACCTGACAAATCAGTGGAAATTCAGAAAATAAAAAGTTGATGCACCCCACCTCAAACTTATAGATGCATTTTTCATGTCCGAAGGCCATTTTTGAGAACAAGTGATGCACCCTAGGTGATTATTTTGAAAATCATTGTTTACTTAATATCTTGATGCAATGCAAAATAGTTGTCATCCAGACAGTTTTTGACGTATTCTATCTGCCTTGGACCAATGTGCTATAAGTGGCTAGCTCTGATTCCTAACTGATTATTGGTATTTCACTGGCTTCATACTGTGCATTGACTACATGAGGTGTACATGCCTAACATAAGTTTCAAGATCAACACAAGCTGGAAAGTCCAAATGTACAGATATGTCCATATCTTTAATTATTACACAATAATAGCTCAAAACATCATGCTGTAACCTTTCAAGAAATTTGCCAGGGGCCAGTTTACAAAACTTTAGTGCCCTGCCACCTAAACATGAACTCTGTAACTGTAATGCAAAGAAGAGTTAACTCTATAAACAAAGTTCATTAAATGTTATTGTACAAAATGAACCAGAGCTAAGAGCCTTTAAATAACATATAAATAAAATTGAGAGACCAGTTTACACTGCCAATGCTTTAAGGTCAGTGACAAACAAAATATCAGTGGTAACATGTGGGTCATTTTGTGGCCAAAGTCATACTATTAGATTTAGAATATAGCTCCAGACTCACATTATCCAGATATTGAATTAACATTCCTTTTTGAATTCTGATTTGTTGTTGAACTTCAACTTGTTTCAAGGACTGGTGATAGGTATGCTCTAGAAACTAACCACTATGACTCACTGTTTGATTTGTTAGGGACTTGCCATTTCATTCCTTGAGGAAGGGGACAGGGAGTTGGGATTTTAAAAAAATATATATATATTCTGACTCACAGTAGCTCGAAAAATTGTCCACACTCAGATTTGTACAAAAAAGAAATAGTTATTAGTCATAATATTTGTTGGGAATACATTTGATATGCCAGTTAGCATACACTGCCAGGTGTTAAATAATTGTTAGCTAACAATAGCCTTTTTACATCTCATTTAATCTGTGTGATAACAAATAGTGCCCATTCATGCCACTTATTCTTAGGCCAACTGCTTGATAATGAACAATAAATACCTCATCATGCTCATGCAAAAAGAGAGGTTTAAATGTCCACTGGTCATGCAGTTATATGTTCACTCACTTTTAAGTTCAGTCCAACTCCAAACTACAGAGACCTAGATCTGCTCTCACATAATGCACTGGCATATCTAGATGTATGCAGTTTCTTAGGAGGAATCAGTAGAACAGACTACATGCCCCTGATCTGTAAGTGCATTATGTGACAGCCAGTCAGGGTCTGTGTTGTTGCAGTTGTATATGATATCTTTTGCCTTGAAATCAACAAGTTATTTAACATTGTAATCATTGTCAGTCAGAAAGAGTCTGCTTTAATGTAGGAACAGCATTGTGTTGCTATGGGTGTAATGCCACTTTTCAACACATGTTAGGCTTTACATGGTGGGACAGCATTGTGTTGCTATGGGTGTAATGCCATTTTTCAACACATGTTAGGCTTTACATGGTGGGACAGCAGTGTGTTGCTATGGGTGTAATGCCATTTTTCAACACATGTTAGGCTTTACATGGTGGGACAGCATTGTGTTGCTATGGGTGTAATGCCATTTTTCAACACATGTTAGGCTTTACATGGTGGGACAGCATTGTGTTGCTATGGGTGTAATGCCATTTTTCAACACATGTTAGGCTTTACATGGTGGGACAGCATTGTGTTGCTATGGGTGTAATGCCATTTTTCAACACATGTTAGGCTTTACATGGTGGGACAGCATTGTGTTGCTATGGGTGTAATGCCATTTTTCAACACATGTTAGGCTTTACATGGTGGGACAGCATTGTGTTGCTATGGGTGTAATGCCATTTTTCAACACATGTTAGGCTTTACATGGTGGGACAGCATTGTGTTGCTATGGGTGTAATGCCATTTTTCAACACATGTTAGGCTTTACATGGTGGGACAGCATTGTGTTGCTATGGGTGTAATGCCATTTTTCAACACATGTTAGGCTTTACATGGTGGGACAGCAGTGTCATTGATGGTGTAATAATATGAAAGTATCTTCATGTTCCATTTGCTTCTGTTTGTAGGTGTTCATTTCATTTAAAGAAAATCTAATATTGCATAATAACAAAAGCAAGCCACTCATTTTCAGTAAAAATTGTTCATAGAAAGAGGGTCTGCTGAATAATGACGTTAAAGCCACAAAACCGAAACAAACTTTACTTAAAAATTTATAGTACATATTGCAAGCCACAGGCAACAATCTGCTACTCTCCTTTATCAAGTGTGGCTGCCCATGTTGTGATTTCTTCTCATGAATATGTATAAACCTGTTTAACCAATCAAAAAATTTGCCATTGTAACCCATATGACCTTTCATGTTTTTTGAATGAAGAAATCCATGTATGTTCCAAACGCAGTTACATATTGATTGATAAAACTGGCACTTTCATTAATGCTATGGAGATTTTTGCATTGTGTTGTAGATAATGTATTTTTGTTGATGCATACTCATGAAAAAAAGGAAATCTATGCACAGGCAGCCATGGATGGTAAAGGTGCTAATAGTAGATTGTTGCCTATGGCTTGTGATGATAAAGTACCATGTGTGCAGAATTTGAAAGTTTAAGATGTCAACATCTCTGGCAAGGTTATTTCAACAACTTTAAAACACGTTTATATTTTGCGAAAGTTTAGTCTTATTCCTCCTCTACATTATGTAAAATTCTATCCATGTCCTTCATCACACCCATAATTCATGAATTTTATCTCCAGAACTTGATACATTAAACCAAATTTAATATGAGGCTTGTTGTAGAAAAAACAAATAATTTTGTTGTTTTTCTTCATATTATTTTCTTCTACATATATTAAAATTTGATCTCAGAAGTCTGTCCATGCCTCAATAATTCTATTTTTCTGCTGTAACTTTTGAAGGAATTGAACAAAATTTGGTATGCATTTTAATCTAAAGAATTTGTATGCACTTAAATCGAATGAATTTGGTATGCGCTTTAATATAAAGAATTAGTTATGCACTTGAAGCTCAGATTTTTAGGTTTGTACCTTTGATAGTTAGTATCAGAATTTAGCAGTGGAGAAAAAATTAACTCATTTTGCATGCTTACTTACCTCCCAAGTTAGTGTACTGGAGAAGAAAAGAACTTTGTCTTAGCCAATTTTGATTGATTTATTTCACTTTGGTTTGGAGATATTTTGAGTTTGATTCCATCTGTCCGTTCATAACAATGCTTCCTTCCAAACAACTATTTGGAATTAAGGAAACATGGTACATAGGTTTTTGTTGCGATTAACATTTGGAAGACAGTTATAATTTGTGGGCCTCCCTGCTGGGATCTGTGGGAGGGGGTCATATGTAAAACATTTGAAGAAATTCAGTTACAGTGACTTGCAAATATTTCATGACCAGATTTTAAACATGCAGTCATAGCTAAGGACACATGAAACAAATTTTTTTGTCATGGCCTGAGGTGGGATGGGGAAGCATGGGATTTACTATGGTTTGCTGTGTAAATAGCTATAGGTTTGTTTAGTTTTATACCTCACTCAAGATTGGTCACTTCAATGGCTCCGTTTCTTTAAAAATGGACTACTGTTCCTTCATGGAGAACTTTGATAGGATGTGTGTTGGCTTATTGCTTTAGGTCAAAAACAAGTTAATACTAAAAAGTGATACTTTAGTCATGGAGTCATGATCTTGTTACAGTGTTTTTATGGCAAAATTATTGTTTCATGTTATTTTATTCAAATGAGACTAGTTGAAAACAGTAGTAATAGATTGTAAAAATTTGTTTAAGCACACTTTTTATCATTATACCATTGATTTTAAGAATGACATTTCAGTGAAATAATATATTGATGTTCAGCCACACCATTTCAAGAGGTATGTTCTTTTGGAGTTATTGTCTCTGGTGTTACTTTTATGATAAACATCATTGTGGCTTGGGAATAAACTACTTTCTATGTTCTTTAGACTAAAAATTCTGTTGTAGGTTTCATTTCTTGATGAAAATAAAACACACTCACCAAAAACACATTATAATCAAGTTAAACAGATATTATACATGATTTTAATTGTAAACAAGATGCTGTCAGTTGTTATTTATAAGTTCAGAATAAGTCCATTGAGAGAAACAGTAAATACAGTATTTGTGTTGTACTTTTTCCGGAAAAATTCATAAGACAGTATTTTCACAGGAACAAAAACACAGTTTGTAAAAAAAAAAGCCTACACACATATTCATCCTATATGTGTGTGTTTGCAGACTGGAGGAGACCAAGGAGGAGTTGGAAGAGTTTCAGATCAGCAGTCGAGAGCTAGAAGCAGAGTTAGAAGCGCAGCTAGGACAGCTAGAAAAGAAAAATACCAACCTTGAGCAGGACAATTCCCGACTACAGCATGAGGTTGACTCACTCAAGGTATGCTTAAGTTGTGCTTGTTTATTCATGTCAGTTATGTAACTGATCTCCCACAACATTTATTTGAAGTACTTGACTGCTTTGAAGTAGAACCCATGGATAAAGCCACCATTCTTGGGTAGACAACCATTTTTTTGTTTGTTAGTGCACTAATTTTTACAGTTTGATATTTCTTAATTAATCTGTGGAATACTTTGTTACTTTCTTGTCCAAAATATATTCATTTACATGTATGAAGAAAATTGTTGCAAGACCAGTTTATACTGGAACAAAATGACCTTTTCTGTCAGGCGCTGTAGATTTGGTGGTGCTATCATGATGCAGAGCTTTTCTCTGTATTTAGACCAATGCCCTTCCCCATCCCCATCACAGTTAATGAAGTGTTAGAAGCTGAAATCTGTTACATATCTTAAGTGTCTTCCTTCAGTGATGGGATACATAAAGTTGGGTCAAAAACTATTTGCACATGTCACTGTGGTTCATATTATGTACATGTGACCTAGGACACATCCCAGGGGACCCCGGGAGAGGAGGGCCAGTTTTAATTTTGCTGGTCATAGATCAGAACAGCTTATGCATGGCCTTCCATCTGGTGTCCAGCATCTGTTTGTGCATATTTATCCTTGCTCTACTCCAAATGTACTTGGAGGATTGCCACCAAACTTTACACACACATTCATCCCATGGTCCAGTTCAGTAGTTCTTAACCCATGGGTTGCCATGTTGTTTTGAGTGTGTTGCTGAGATCAACCTTAATAATCTGAAATTTCCTACTTAAGTGGCTCTGTAACATTTCATGTGTGTCAAGGCGAACACCAGAAACCTAATCTTGATCACTGCCCAAAAAGGTTAAGAACCACTGATCTAATTCGTCCTAAATGAAAAGAGTACTCCTCGGACATGCATTATGGCCATGAAGGTAGTCATTTTGAAACTTTTTATCATTACCACCTCTAAATGGATGGTTATACTGACATGGGCTTTTCACTAAAATAATTTTTTAATGTCACATATGGCCTAAATGGAAATGGAAATGATGCTGATCTGACAACCAATGTGGGTGCCATGATCACAATTTCGAAAACCTTTTGATTGCTACATAAAGGAAAATGCAGATGTTGTCAATCTGACATCTGATATGAAAATTTAATAGCAGCTATTCCCATCACTATGATACAGCTTATTACTTTCTTGTATTAAAAACTCCAGTCCGTTTGGTGTGAATAGATCCACACAGAGTTGAGACTTGTCATCCGACACTGGTACACTCATGTGCTCACCATGCCTGTGCAGAAACAATCATCCTTTTCAAGGATGCCATAATGATGGTTCATTCATTTAAATCACGACCAGAGAAAAATTGTTGTGAGTTTAAACCATGTTTGAATCTCCCTTTAGCTATATTTCTTCTGGTGTTACATTCATCTTTCTCATTTTGTGTTCTTATGCCAGTAACCTCTGCCATTTTTTCAGTAATTAGTTCTGGAATGGTCATTTTGAGTTATCACATTGTGTCCCACCTTTAAGGGGTTAGGTACACTCCTCTTATTTGTCAAAATAATAAAATTGGTTCAAGGGTAATTTTTATGTGTTGATTTATAAGACACTATAAGTCCAGCCATAGTTAATAAGAATTTGTAATTCCATTAATGAATAATTGCTCCAGCATTGTTTCAGAGTGTTTGTTCTATTACAACATTGTATTTTAACCCACGCATTGTTATTGTATGTCTCTGCATTTCCCCTAGAATATAATAAAGTTTAGACAAACATATATCTTCCTGGTGGAAAGGTAGAGTTAAAAGATGGTAAATTTCTGATAAATTCTTCCTGTACCATTGTGAATACTCTGGGGAGTATATAGCACAGTACAAACAGGTGAGAAACAAATGCACTGGAGTGTATATAGCACTTAATTATGAACAGGTGAGGTTAACATGTGACAATAATGAAACATTGTTATTATTATTTTAGTTTATCATGGTTGTTATTTCTCAATTAATTTTAATTCAGAGAGTAATCTGTTACCTTGTACAAATACACTGGGGTGTATATAACACATACAAACAAACAGGTAAGATTCATGTGGAACAAATAATACAATTGTCATTATTATTGTTGTTCTGTTTCAGACAGAACATTTAATTCAGAAAAGAACAATCTGTTGGAAAGTGTGGCCTCAAGAAGTGCCCTGGGCAATCACCCAGACTGCTGCACATGTTTAAAGTGTCAACATAAGGTGGAGCACAGAGTAAGAACAACAAAGGAGCACTGCACAGGCGTGTTGCTCCCTCCTCATAGGGTGTTACTCTTTCTTTTGAAACTCAAAAAAACATATTGATTGGTAAAAGGTGAGAGAATACCAGTGTTGTCATCATTTCAAATTAAAATCTTCATACATGCAGATCTAAATAGTGTTATATAATTAATTCAGTTTTATCATCAACAGTTAGTTTGAATTTTTTCTGGTGCTGCTGTTGGGCTGGTGCCCTAAGCATGTGCTTTGTGTGCTTAATGGGCAATCCAGCACTGCTCAAAGGCATAATTTTCCAGGGTCTTTGGACTCTAGCTGAATTTTCCATTCTCTCCACATCAGCAACCTCAGAAGACAATATCTGTAGCATTGCATGAGTGTACCAAGAGAGTAAGGGCTTGATGTGTCATGGTCCCCTTTGTAGTGTATCACTGATGTCGGAGGTCTGGAATCCCCATCTCTGGGCTACCTCATAGAACCTCGCCCTTTGAGTCTGCTACTTCTGGGGAAGAAGAAAAACATATTAGCAAACATCTTTTCCAGGAATGGTCGAGCCATCTTAATGGAATGGTGTCTTCACCAATCCATAATTAACACATTAACCCCTGGTGATGAGTTTCAGTGGCAGGAGGTAGTAGCCTACTGCCGAGTTTTGTAACGTCAAGGTCATGTATGATACACTAAAGTGGGTGGTATTATATAAAGGTAGACATATGTAGCTCTACAATGATGCCAAATAATCTTGAATTTCATTGTTGCATTGCAAAATACAGAGGGAAAAACCTCATTTTTCTACCCAAAATTCGCCTGTGGTCAGAATCCGATTTTGTGTCTGAATTTGACTTTTTGGTCTCAGATCTGAGGCAGACTGGTATGAACTGCAAACAGACAGATGAACCTTTGTAAACTGTAGGATAAGATGGGCATTTGGAATAAAGAGTTGTCTCGATATGAAAATAATGGGTCCATTAAGCAACAAAAAAAAGGGGGCCCAGAGTGGCCAAGTGGTCAAAAGCATTTACCGTTACGGATCATTGCCATCTCACCTCTGTCTGCATGGGTTCGAGTCTCAGGCTTGGCCAGTGTGGGTATGTGAGAAAGCCTGCCAGTAGCTTCTCATGGATCGGTGGTTCTTCCTGGCTGGGGTTTTCCCTGGTTCTTCCTCCACCATTTATACTGGCCGCCATGTATAGCCTATCTTGTGCTGAAAAATGGTGTTAAACTCTACAACAACAACAAGAAAAAAAGAACAACTTTTACCCTTCTGCTCATGCGCGAGCCAATTGGCCAATGAAAAACAGTGTTTCTAACACAACAAGGCAGTATGTTATTGGAAGATCACATGGAAGTTCGTGTTTTAGGATGTATTCAGAAATAGCTTTCTGTGAAGTTCTGTGTGACCCACTGTTATGCGTTGGGGGGTGGTCCCAATATTTATTTGAATTACTATGGAATTCCCACCCTGCCTCGTTTTTGTAGGAAGTGAAATTAGTGATAGAGAGAGGTAAAGCTGCGAGCTCCCAGTCAGCAATACCAACAATTAAATTATTAAGAACACAAAGGTGAAATTTAAAGAATAACAATTTAATACAAATTAAACGATATTAATTTCTCAACCAATCTTCTTCCTTTTGACCATGTAACAACCTATTTCATCACGTGATTATAGTGTGAGATGGCTTTCCCCTGTACTTGGTTTCTACTCATCTGTGTTTACTCCGCCAATTGCTTTCCTCCTTCCGGCGTTCTCCGATTCTTCCTATCCTCTTCCCCTTTTGTCTCCTTTTCGCCTCCTCCTTCTCTCTCTCTTTCTTCAGCAACGAGGCTTGTTCTCCACCTACTTCTATCCTGTCTCTATGAGACTCAGGACTTGACTACCCGGTGGTTCTGTCCCCAAAAGCTTCCTACGAAAAACACAAGGACATTAGCATGTTTTGTTAGCCATCTCGCTCACACTACATCAACAATCAGTCAATCATCAGATCAAGGCTATCTACATCTTTGGTCACACATTTGTGCACATCGAAAACCGCACACGCTCTTATAGAAACAACGTTGCAATAAAGAGCGGTAACCTACTTAACATACAGACATCACTAAATTGCGTCACATCAATATTCTCAACAATATCACAATAGTCCGATGCATTTCTGTACATTACACTCCCACAAGTGTACACAAATATTCAAATATCCATATTATTTAAATTTACACACTGCACCATTTCCAAAGTTACAATTTAATTCAACAATTGCAAAATCTAAAATATCACATAAATAATTACACTAGTTTACCACAAAGGAACTAATAGCGAATTACAATATTAATTCTGACAAGCGAGCAATCTACATAATCATAGCTCATTTCTCAAGTACTCGTGTAAATTAAACAATACAAAGGTAATTCTACGTACTAACGATTATAGTAAGTAAATATACATACTGCACAACATTCTGCAACAATCGAGCAAATAACTCACTGACCTTTACAAAGCTTTTTGTCCTTGAATGTACCAAGGTTTTTCCCGCCAAATCACGAGTGGCTCCCGGAGTTATTGCTACAGCTTGGCAGCACGATGCTTCACAATGACTAATTCGTTCCCAGCCCAAATGACTGTTAAATTCTGGTTCGAATTGATGGCCCCACCCTTCCTCAGTTCCAGTTAGATATCAATTCTACCCCAGTTGGTCCAGATTAACAGATGAGCCTCAGGCCATCTGTCAAAGTGGGGAGATTTACAACAGCATCAAGGGTCCTTTGTTCTTAGAACAAAGCTTCTAATGTCTACATGCGAGTTTTGACACCTAACGGAGTGGCTCTTGTACAAACGCGAATTGCCATGACAGAGCAGGGTCGACATACTCATGGTGCTAACCCATTCCTTTGTTCCTGACTTACGTAATCGCGGGCAGGCAAATGTGACACTTTCAAAATGTGTTTCCTACTCGAATTTCAGACGAAAACGACAAAAACCTCCAGGGGTTAATGTGTTAACAGAGTTCCTTTTCATCTCTGTTAGACCTGTTTCCAATGAGGCTCAACAACAGGCTTCCCTTGTATGTGTCTCGGATGAGGGAGCTTAGGCAGTAGATGCATTCATCCTTCAGTGGGATCAACTATCTGCATACGCTTTCCCTCCATTTCATCAGCTACTTCAATTTCTGCAAGAGTCTTAACTTCCACTGCTCAGATCATTTTCATTGTCCTCTGTTGACTCTACATTTGTGGTTCATTGACATTCTAGACCTGTTGATCAGAACACCCAGGTCTCTAATCACAGGAGAAGATGCAGTGAAATTCATGCCTTGTTTGTTGATGCAGGCTGTCCCCAGTGTTGTGGGAATTATGAATCTGTTTCCCACCTTTTTGCTGACTGGGATTTTTAGCCAAAAATTGCTTACCTTCAGATGCTTCATCACTAATAGAGATTCTTAGTCTTAGATGAATCTGTGCTGGAGATGTTCAAGATAGGCTGTTAATTATGTCCAGTTAATGGATCCCATTAGGTTTGAACCGTTGTGTCCTCATGAACCTATCTCATTCACTCCTTTTGGGGGACATCATGAAGGCATCATTTTGAGAATCCCATGCTACCTGTCTTTTTACCTCTATTCATTAGCAGGAAGAATTTTTCTAGAGCACATTGTTGCTGCAGCAATTTGTAAATTGGATTTCTCCTTCTAATGGTGAGTAATTTCCATTTTTCTGTTTTTGCTCAGTTTTAAAACATCAGTCTACCTAACTGACAAATTCAGCTATGGCTAAAAATAGCGATGGGTAAAATATTGCTGCTATTAAAATGTAAAATGTAATTGGGGGATGTGTAATACTGATTTTAATTGTGTGATACTTACCCATTACTATTATCGAATGCCCTCCTCCTATCACACTCTGATGTCCTGGTGTACTGTCATCTATGAAAAAGATGGCTATTTCTGTGCATGCATGGTGGATACATAAGTACACCTATGTTTTTGAAAGGGAAGGATGTGTTTACATTGAACAAGAATCTTTGACAAAAGTGTTATATAACATCATTTTCTATGGCACAGTGAACTGTTACTTGGATTATGTTGGAATGAAGTCTCATCATGATTAGTGTCATTGTCTTCTACACTTTGATGAAGTGTATTTGGATCTACCGTCGCGTGGAGGGAGAGGGAGATGTTAGAAGTACAGTCTATTTTGGCACTATGTTGCTTTTGCCAGCCTGTGCAGTTGAAGGTGTGAAGAAGTGGGTTCTTTGCTAGTACTACTTGAATTTTCATTATCCTGATTAATGGCATTGTCATTTTCTGTTTGATAAAGTGTAGTTTGGTTAAGCAGGGCTTCTGGAGAGGAAGGTGTTAAGTATTTAAGCACTGTGTAGCTATTATGACCTTGCTTGGCAGACTCTGCTTTGAGTAGAGTTTATGGGCCAAGCTGGTGTTAGATCTATTGTTTATATTTTCACACATTTCAAGAAATCCGTTATAAATCCAAGCCAAGTATTCACTACCCTGAATTCAAATGCTGTTGTTAATGGGAGTATATGTAACTTTATTTTTGTGTGAAGTAGTGATTTTGTACACATACCCATGTTACTAGATGCAATTAGCGAGTTGGAAATTAGTCATAGGTTTCAGTGATAAGTTGACATAGGGGAACTATATTTTTCTTTATGGGGATAATATATGGAATTGCCTTTCAGTTCTGACTTCCATATTGTTAATATTCTCTTGGGTGAATCCACTGAACCCAAAATAGACTATATCCATTCCAAATGTTCTGCAGTCTTGACTTGGTACTGTTAGCTCTACTGGTAATACATGCAGACTAGAAGAGCCCATGTGATGGCCTGTTTTCATTTTTTGGCAGGCTGTTAGCTTAAGTTTATTATCACTAGTCATCCTACAGAATTGCCTTGAAACTTTATACAGACATGGTTCACTTGGTCCTAAATGAAAATGGTGCTGCTTGGGTATCCAGAATTGCTGCCACAGTGGCCATCTTGAAAATCTTGTTTTCTCTACTCCTGCTGGATGGATAGTTATATCAGTATGGGGTGTTGCCTAAAGACTTCCTATGATGTCTAGTTGGTACTAAATAAAAATGGTGCTAATCTGTTAATCAATATCACCACTATTGCAGCCATTTTGAAAGTTGCTATAGCTTCTTCTCCTGAACAGATGGTCATATCAGCATGGGGTTTTCACTTAAAAAAAGACTTCTTATGATGTCTGGTTAGTGATGAATGAAAATGATTCCTGTTTGGTGCTCAATATGAGCACCACAATGACCCTCTTGAAAATCTTGTTATAACTACTTCTTCTACATGGATGGTCATATTAATATGGATTTTCCACAGAAAACATCCAACGATATCTAACATGATTCTAAATGAAAATGGCGCTAATCTAGTCCAACATGCCCACAATGGTAGTAATTTTGAAACTTTTATCACTGTTCCTCCTAAATGGACAGGCATATTACCATGGCATTTTCATTGAAGACAAATATGATGTCCAGTTTGTGCTAAATAAAGATCTAGTCGATCTGATAGCCACAGTGGCAGCCATCTTTAAATTCTTCTTATCACTGCCCCTTTTAGGATGATCATATCAGGTGGCGCTCTACAGTTTCGTATTTTGCATAGGGTTAGGATTTTAAAGAAAAACAATTTCCCCCGCTTTCCTCACTGGTTATACTGGGTATTTAAAAAAGACCTTGTATGTCTTAGGGATAATGCAAAGAACATTTAATTCCCTTTATTTTGGTGTATGATTGATGGGTGTACTATGGGTTATAGAGTATACAGCTTGGCCTTACTTCAAATGTGCACCTTTCAAAAAAGTGCTAGCTCTACTTGGCCATTTTCACTTCCTGAACTTCAGAGGTAAATTGTATAAAAAAGAGCCGATAACTTTTTTTTACATTTTATATATTTGGTAATTCATTCATTGCACTTTCAGAAGCTGGTATTGTCTAGTCTGGCAAAATTCATTTTCCCTATTTTAATAGCTGCTATGTATAGTGTACTTTAGACTAATTCAAACTGATTTTTTGACACAAGGGAGCAGTCATTTTAGTTAGCAGTGTGCTTAAATCATGTAAAATTTCCAAAAGTACAATATCCAAAAGAAATATCATCCACATTACATTAATGTAGCATAGAGGTATGCCAACATTCTCTCCACTGTGCATGTTTTAAATGCGAACTACTTCACCTTACATACATCACTCTCTCAAAAGTATTATCTGGTGAGCGCCACCATAAAGAAGATATAGGTATTATTTTTGTATGATTTAATTATGTTTATATGGCTGAAACATTTAAGTCGCAAGCATCAAAACAATCCTTTTGAATAATTCTCCTGCCTTTCCCCCCACAGAACAGTATTTATGAGTGTCAGAGTCTCTAACAAGTCCAGCCTCCCCCATCCATGATAAAAGTGAGCTATTTTAAGAATGCACATTACATTTTGTAAACATAGCAACCAATGTTATGCTGAATGACAGGAACATGAAACTAGCCAGAATTATTTCTGAGATATCAACAATGAATTTTACAATTAGAAAAGGGAGGTAACTCATCAGGTTCATAAAGGTCAAAGGTCAAAGTGTAAAATATTTGCCTATTGTTTAATATGGAAGAAGCGAATTCACTTTCTCTTCATTAATTTTTTTATTTCATTGCAAATAAATGAAAAGAAACATTTTCACCATATATTTCTGTCACTTATTGCAACAGTTTTAAATTTAAGTTGACTCTATTCCTATATTCTAAGACTTCTAATTTCCCCATAATTAAGGTCACTACTCACACAAACATACCTCATTATGTAAGTAACAGCAAAATGATCATAATTAGCTCATTTTCATGCTTAACATCAATATGAATGTACCATTTTATTCAGAACATCATACATAATTATATGAAAATAAAAAAAAATAATTGCAAACATTTTTATATTTGTTTTAAGGTGGCGCTCTACAGTTTCGTATTTTGCATAGGGTTAGGATTTTAAAGAAAAAGAATTTCCCGGTTTTCCTCACTGGTTATACTGGGTATTTAAAAAAGACCTTGTATATCTTAGGGATAATGCAAAGAACATTTAATTCCCTTTATTTTGGTGTATGATTGATGGCTGTACTATGGATTATAGAGTATACAGCTTGGCCTTACTTCAAATGTGCACCTTTCAAAAAAGTGCTAGCTCTACTTGGTCATTTTCACTTCCTGAACTTCAGAGGTAAATTGTATAAGAAAGAGCCGATAACTTTTTTTACATTTTATATATTTGGTAATTCATTCATTGCACTTTCAGAAGCTGGTATTGTCTAGTCTGGCAAAATTCATTTTCCCTATTTTAATAGCTGCTATGTATAGTGTACTTTAGACTAATTCAAACTGATTTTTTGACACAAGGGAGCAGTCATTTTAGTTAGCAGTGTGCTTAAATCATGTAAAATTTCCAAAAGTACAATATCCAAAAGAAATATCATCCACAGTACATTAATGTAGCATAGAGGTATGCCAACATTCTCTCCACTGTGCATGTTTTAAATGCGAACTACTTCACCTTACATACGTCACTCTCTCAAAAGTACATATTATCTGGTGAGCACCACCTCAACACTAAATGACTTGTGATGTCTAGCTGGTCCTAAACGAAAATGTGATGACAGCCTTCTTAATAATCTTGTTATCACAATTCTTCTTGAACAAAAGGTCATATTTACATTGGGTTTTCACCAGAGCACTTTATGTGATGATCTTAAATCTAAATGTTGCTGCTTTGACATCCAAAATGGTCCCATGGCAGCCATCCTGAAAATCAAGTTATTTCTACTCTTCTCCAAATGGATGACAATATTAACATTGGGTTTTCACCAGTAGATGTCTTATGATACAATTGTACCTAGTTGGTCTTAAATGAAAACGGTGCCAGTTGTTTTGTCCATTATGGCTTCCATGATTACTGTCTTAGAAATCTTGTTGTCACAGCTCCCTTGAATAGGTAATCATTATGACTATTTATTTTTCACTAAGTCCTATATGAAAATGGTAATAGTCATACATTCATTATGGCTGACACGTCGACTGTCTTAACAATCTTGTTGTCACTACTCCCCCTAAATAGATGATTATTATGACATGGTTTTTTTTACCAGAAGATTTTTATTATCGACTTTGTCCCAAATCTGTGTGTGTGATTTGGATTTTTAATGTAGCTTTTAACAATTTTTCAGTCATATCGCTAAGATGTCTGCAGTGTGGCGGTTTACAGTGATGTCGCACTGGGACATCATGCCGCAGACATGTAGCATGATTTCCCACCCAGTCACATTATCCTGACACCAGACCGACCAGTCCTAACACTAACCTCTTAATGCTAAGCGCCAAGCGATGCTAGTGTTAGTACCATTTTTGTGAGTCTTTGATATGACTCGGCCAGGGATCGAACCCATGACATCCCGCATCCGAGGTGGACACTCTAACCACTAGGACACCAGAGCGGTCTTGTCCCAAATGAAATTTGTGCCAAGCTTTTATGTACCACAGCTACTTATTTGAAAATCTTTTATTGCTGAAGAATATCAGAGATGGTTTCAAGACTTAACATTTAAAAGGAAGAAATAGTCTCGATCTTGAATTCCTGGAAATTCTTTTCATGCTTTAAAGCATCAGTTCCATCATGGGACTCAGTTTAAAATTTGTTGGGATATTTTGTGGGTATGATATCAGATCATTGTATTAATTATGCCTTTGATAAAACATTAAATGGCTTTGTGGTCAAGCCTGGTTTAGGTCATGTTTTATTATATGGCTCTGTTTGAGTGGGTTTTCTCTGTGATCAAGCCATTTAGTTTAGGTTATGTTTGATTATATGTCCTGTTTGAGTGGGTGTTCTTGCAGATCAAGAAATACTATTTCAGATGTCCACAGAACATCCTAATTTATAAAAGTTTATATTAATCATAAATCATGTGGCAGTCTTGTTGCAGGAGCAGTAAGCTGACAGCTTGAGACTGATGCTTAAAACTAAATTGTTTTGCATCTAACTTATTTCCAGTTTCAGTTAAGTTTCTTTCTGTACAGATATAAAAATACACTCTTATCTAGAACTCTGTCCATTATTTTTCTTCCTTAACTGTATTAGTTTTTCTAGAGAACATGTGATGCTAATGAATTCTGTAAGAATCTTCTTTTTCTTGTATGGCTGACTGGAAACAGTTTATTCTCATTGTATTATGAATAGATCTACACATTTTTCTAATGACTATAAATGACTGATATATGCAGATATTTTCTTGCACATAATTTGATAACTTTCTCTTTAGAATAGAAGCATTTTTTTTCAGTCAATTTGTTCTTGTTTTCTTATAGTGGACTTACAAACATTTGTATGAGATGATTATAAAAATAGATTCAAAGTTATGTTGCTATTTCATTATACATATGGCCTTCATTAATAAAAGCAGAAAGACTGTTCTGGAAGAAAAAGGCTTAATAGCTTAAGATTGAATTTGATAGCCTGAAGGCGTTTTAAATTTACACAGATGATGCCAACCCACTGTCAGATATTGTTGCCATTTTTAAAAAAAAAATTCACCCAAAAAAGCAATAGAATTAAACCATATTTGACAAAGCATCTTGCCATAAAAGCCTTTCAGATTTATATAATTGACTCTGTTTGCCATTAAATATTGACATCATACTATAAACAGAAAAACATTTAAGTGACTTTTTCTCAAATGCTAATTTAGGCTAAATTTGTCAGAGGCCATCCTTGCATAAAGGTCATTTCATTGATACCAGTGATGCCAATCTGTTCTATGTTAGCCTTGCTAAACTTAGAAAAACCTTTGAATGACTTCCTCTCTTAATTAGGGTTCAACAAATCTTGTGCCCAGATCTCATGGGCTACCACCATGCTGGGCCTTGGCTATCAAATTGTTGAAGTCAGATAGCACATTGGGTGACTATACTGTGCAACATATTGGGTTGCTATACGGTACAGCACATTGGGCTACTGTACATATCACAGATTGTTCTGTATTTATCAGGACATACCTAAAGAATTATTTTTTAATGATAATTGTTAATAATACATCAGAAAGAAAAAGCTTGAAACTAATTGTTTTACATTATTCTGCTCTCTTTAACTTCCTTGGGCTACTGAATTAAGCTGGGCTGCAAGGATTAGCACATTCTTATTCATTATGTCAGCTTCAACCTAGTGAAACAGAAGTTTTGAGATGTGAATGTGGTTAGAGAACTTTATAATGATATGCCACAAGAGAAAGTCTTGGATGTTTTGAGTGAATGCAGTTTTCTGACAGTGTACTTTAATGATTTTATATTTACTGCTCTAATATTTTCTGTTACATACATTTTACAGGAACTTAGCATCTTTACCTTTAATCTTGTAGTACTTCATGTTTTTGTTTATTTGGAAAGTTTTATTTTCCCAAAATGTGAGTGCACAGTTTTTCATTTTGATATTTTGACCTTTTATCTTGTATTATTTTTCACATGTATTGAGAAGAATTTATCAGTATTTTTGTGCCATTATTTGTATTTATATTTTATAACTTTACCTTTACTTGGGACCACATATCTGTTGTTGTGCTGATGTGTCATTTAACCCTAATACATGTGCAAATACATTTTTGGCTACCATCTGCTTTTGGAATTTTTTTGACCCAGCAAGGAATGATCAACAGACTTTGACCCAGATTTAATAGAACTGACATAAAGACTTGTAAAATTTGCACAAATGCTGTTAAATTGTAACTTTTCAAAAAACCACTTGAAAGATCTGAAACATTAAAAAGAGAGAATTCGAGAGAGAGCATCCAATGTCTTCCCCCTCCCCCCCAAAAAACAAACAAACCGGTAAGTGACTAGTTTTAACTAGATTTTATGGAGATCATGTTGACCACCATGCCTACCTGCCAGACCCAATATCTTATAGAAAGGTTACTGCTATACCCACCTCCCTTTAATGTTGCAAGATAAATGAGAATGATATTTGTGTTTTCAAGCATTGCAAAAAGAAGCCATTGTTTTGCACACAAAAAAAATGAGCGTGTTTACTTGTTATTTTACTCCATCCTTGCAGCATGATCAGTGTTTTGATATCACCATAACATGATTTGTCATTATTTTTGCTTTACACTGCCTTTTCAGTTTAATTAAACAAATTTTGCTGTCATATTGGCATTTTAACCTTTTCCCTAATTATTTGAGTGTACACTTGACTGATGGATAAATATCAACATTGAAAAACATTTTCCATCACTGGGTTTTTTGGTGGCACTTAAAGGTTTGTACAGACATTGTTCCAAATAAATTGAAAAGACCCTTATTGGTTTATTTGTTAATTGAATAGACCCTTCTTGGTTTATTTATTAATTGAATAGACCCTTATTGGTTTATTTATCAATTGAAAAGACCCTTGTTGGTTTATTTATCAAACAAAAAGACCCTTCTTGGTTTATTTATTAATTGCAAAGACCCTTATTGGTTTATTTATTTATAAATTGCAAAGACAGTTATTTGGTTTATTTATTAATTGCAAAGACCCTCATTGGTTTATTTATTAATTGCAAAGACCCTGATTGGTTTATTTATTAATTGCAAAGACCCTTATTGGTTTATTTATTAATTGCAAAGACCCTCATTGGTTTATTTATTAATTGCAAATACCCTCAGTAGTGAAGGGGGGCACCCTACGGACAATGGGAATTAGCATTACAGGGACCCCTGGGTCACTCTACGGACAATGGAAATTTAACATGGAGAAAAATCGTGGGTCACTCTACGGACAAGGGGAATTAACATGGAGAAAATCGTGGGTCACTCTACGGACAAGGGGAATTTAACATGGCAATAAATCGTGGGTCACTCTACGGACAAGGGGAATTTAACATGGGATTTTTTTTTTTAAAATTTTTTTAAAAAAGGGGTAGGCAATTCAAAAGACTATCTCTTTTCGAGAAATATGGCTGGCCCTGAAAAGGGCCTTTGGTTTTTCTTCTTCTTCTAATTTCTTCTTTTTCTCCACCAACTTCTTATTTTATCTCCAACACTCTTTCTCTTCTTTTTTTTCTCCTTCTCTTCTTTCTTCTCTTCCTCCTCTTCTTTCTTCCTCTTCTCATTTTCCTCTTCTTTTTCAATTTTTTCATTCCATTCTCTCATCCTTATCCTTTCCTCTTCATCCTCCTTTTCCTCCTTTATTTCTTTCAACAGATCACTAATGATTACCTTCATTTTTCGTAAATTGTTTATCTCCATCTTCACTCTATGGGGACTATATGAGTAGTGATCCTCGTTTAGGTTAACCAACATTTGCTCAAACATTCCTAAATTGTCCATCACGTTTTGCAATTTTTCCATTTTGTTAAGGTGGTTTGATGCCATCTTCTTTTTATTCTTTGCAGAATGGTTTGAACAACTAATACTGTGGGTTCTTATACGAAAAGCGCGAACGTGAAGGAAAACATCCCCTAAAAACATAAAATGGATCTTACCTAGATCATGACCCAACAACGCGCGGACGTGAAGGAAAACATCCCCCTACTTTCTCATTTCATATAATATAACCCTAACTATACTCTCCACATTTGCTAAGAAACCCATAATCTACTATTCACACAAACTTACCTGAGCTCTTACTAACACACAAACACATACACTTCTACTATTAATAAAGAGTTAGTGTTTATTTTCACACTACTCTACCTACGCACATTGGCAAATTAATAGTTATTTCTTTTCTAGAGTATTGGGTAGCCCTGAAAAGGGCTGTTTTTTTTAAACTCCAGATGCACCTATCTAATGGTTGCACCTTCCTGGCCTTGCGCTGCACACGCATCTTCTTCCCCAGTCTTCTTTCACCTTTCTTCTGGGGAGCGCAGAGGGAGGATGGTTCGCTTCAGCACCCCAATCCTCTGTTTCAGGAATATTAAATGACATCCTCTCTTCTCTTTTCTTTTCCTCTTCTTCCCTCTGTCTTCTCTCCTCTTCTTCCTTCTTTATTCTTGCTTCTTCTACTATAGCCTCCGCTGATAGTTCGTTTACTATCCGCCTGGCATATTCCAGGTGCATCTGGAGTTCTAACAGTTTCACTATTCTGCTAGTCATTCTTCTGGCTGTGTTGATCAATCAACAAGGGTAGCTGGACTGCCCAACGAGTTTCAATTTATACTGAAAGCGCGGACGTGAAGGAAAACATCCCCCTAAAAACATAAAATTGATCTTACCTAGATCATGACCTAAAAAACAACAACAACGCGCGGACCTAAAAGAAACACTCGCTCACTTTTTTATGCTACCCATCACTATTATAAATTTTTTTATAAATCACTTCAATAGACTATCCACATACACAAAACAATCCAATCTAACCCCAAATATACACCTCAAACAGCCCAAAAAACAAACATCATTTTAATCTACTATCCACACCAACCTACTTTATCACTTATAAACACAATCACACCAACACATACCCTCAAAATTTTTAAGAAAGAGTTAGTGTTTATTTTCACACTACTCTACCTACTCACATTGGCAAATTAATAGTTATTTCTTTTCTAGAGTATTGGGTAGCCCTTAAAAGGGCTGGTTTTTTTTGCTATGGCATTCTTTTTAGTTTCTAAGAATGCGATGTCCTCTGAGGATAGACTTTCTGGCGATAGGTCTGCTTCTTCGGAAAGAGAAGAAGAATTCTTTGGTGTCGATACGACAATCGACAAAGCCTCTGTCAGCTTCAGGTTGCTGCTGCTGCTGCTGTTGCTGCTGTTGCTGCTGTCTCTGAAGTCTGTACTTCTCTGTCCATTCTTCTTTCTCCCTGTTCATTTCTTCTCTGAAGAGCTCTTCTATCAGGTCTTCAGTGATTTTTAACATTCTCACATTCTCTATTTCTTCTGGTTTCGGTATCAGACTGTGTCTGACCCTATGCAGATTCACGTAGGCTTCGTTGAGCTTAGCTAGTTTGGAGCACATCTTCTTAGGAGGATGAGTCGACAATGGATGGCTAGACTGGGAACAACCCGGTTCTTAAAGTGAAAGCGCGGACGTGAAGGAAAACATCCCCCACACGGTTTTCGAGCCGCAACGTTCATGAGAGGGATAGTAAGAAATGAAAGAGCATCAATTCAACATTCTTATAGCTAAACAAACCACAAAGGCATTTTTTTCTAAACACAACATTTTTTATTCAAAAAATCACTTAACACTAAACATCAACATTTTTAACAATAATCCAACATTATAACATCAAACAATTTTTTTCAAATTACAAACACTTTTTTTCTCAATGGACGATCTACTTTAAACAGGGCTGACAACGTTGTGAATGAAATTGTGATTTCCACTGTTGGAAATCATTAGGCCATTGATGGACACTACGTTTCCTAGCTTGAGACAAAAGATAAGCATAATGGTCACAAAACCATCGATCTACTTTCACATCGTTTCTAGCAGAAGAACGAGGATCAAAATGAGTCACTAAATGTTCTAAGGAATAGCCCAGGCTGCGATGATGCAGAAAATACACACAGTACTGTCCACACACCAAGGAATCTGTGCCTTGTAATTTCACGTTATTGAATCGGGTGGTTTGAGCATTTCTTCTCATAAAGTCGATGATATCGTCTTCCAAAGGGGGCAATCCGTACGAATCAAAATATTCCACACATCCTTCTTGAGGAAAGTAGACGGCTACCCAGTGGGTTCCTGGGAGATGACTTTCGTCCGTGTTGATCACGTAAGCTTGATGGTCTTTAGGTTTGCGATGAGGGAGTTCATCTTTAGCACAGACGACAGGATTCCAAGAAGCCGTATACGAACTATGGTTCAAAAGGTAATAAAGTTCCCAGGTATCCATTGATTTGTGTGTTTTTTTTTCTTCTTCACAGGTAATAATAAGTGGTCAATTCGATCCTGACTTTTTGCTTGAAAATGTTTGACGAATAAACGGTTATTCGTTCTGTTTCCTCACTCTGATTCAGGAGAGCTTCGATACGATGGATCTCTTGAGTGGTTAATGCTGGACAAGAATGTTCACGCAAGTCTTTATACCACTGGTGCAACACGTCTTTGTTCGAGATGAGACTCCAAGCTTCGTCCAGATACTCGTCCAATTTTTCTTCTTGACTCAACATCAGGCATTTATCGTGTTGAATTTGACTGGGATGATCGTTTTGACATCCATAGCAATTTTTCTTGATCAATTCCGTTATTTTGTCGACCAAGTGTTTGGCAAAACAGGAGACTAAATGGGCTTCTTGTTCTGGCCATCTCGACTTCATCATGATATCTTCTTCGTCTTTGTCTTGAGATTCTTCTTTTTCCACGGTCTCCTTACATTCCATCTCCAAAGTTTCTCCACTAGGTAAAGAGGGATAACAGTCTTCCATGGCTTTCTAATAATCTAGAATGACTTCTCTCAAACTGTTGATTTCTATGGTATTATCGAATTCTGCATACAGGATGACGTTCACTGTCGTTGTTAGTTTATCTGCAAACTGAAGTTCCACACGAATCTGGCCAGATTTTATAGGGTGGAAATGTCCCTCGTCGCTGCCTTGGTCTGGAGTGAAATCGAAAGCCCACAAAGCATAGCCTTTGTCATAATCGTCGTACTCAATGCCGTGACTGGTGTTGGTTCCTAACTGGCCGGTGGCTTCGTACAGGGACAAGTACGATCTCAAGTAATTTTTGTTGGCAAAGTCAGTTTCGAAAGGTCGGGTACACAAGGTCTTGCCATCGCGACTGACTTCGACTTTCTTCACTAAAAAGTGTTGAAAGTTGAAAGGATTTTCTTTGAAGGCTCCGTTGAAGGCTGAATTCGTGACCATACCAAGGATCAAACGTTTGGGTAACTGTCCTTGGAACAGATGATCTTCGGTTATGGATTGCAGTCCACTGGGAATGGTGAACGTTTTCACTTCCACACGTCGTATGGGATACTTGGCAGTCGTTCTGCTCAACGTTTGACTGATCTCGTTTGCCACTTTGGGTAACACTTCTACGCGTCGTACGTACAGTTTGGCCTCTAAAATTGTGCTTTTAGGAAGCTTAGTAAGATCAGCAGCCATCAAATGGAAAGCGGTACTGCTGCGATTCAGTCTCAAGCGGACATTGACTCCGTTCAGCAAATATTTCTCTTGCAACCACATGTCCAAATGCAAACGATCCATCAGTTCTAGAATGTTCTTGTTTATGATTTTGTCTGCTCTTGCCTCAAAGCTGGAATTGGATGTATCTGTTTTTTCTAACTTGCCCGCTTCGTCAGCTACCCACAGCACACAGGCATTGAGATGACTATCCTTGGCATCTATTCCGTACGTCAAGAGATTTTCCAGGTAGGCACGGTAAGGGTATGTATCCATGCTGCTGCTGACTAGTTTGTTATTCAAGTACAAATCCACTGAGCTGAACAAGGAATGCATGAAATTGTTGACGGGACCTATTTCGTCATCGTCTTTTACTCCAGCACCATCCTTATCTATAACTTGGACTTTCAAGTACAAATAACTGCTATTCAGATCGATGTAATCTTCGGGCTGTGCCTTGATTTCAAACTCGATGGGAGCGGAATCGGTCAGTGAGGAGACGGGATTAAATTCCACCCATTGGGATTCTTGCATCGTCATCATGGTGGGGGGCATGGCAAATAGATCCAGTTCCGTCTTGGAACAGGCGCAAGACTCTCGGTGCATCATTTTTTGTTGTTGCTGTGTTTCAATAATCGAAAACGTCTAAGTCTCGAACGGTTCTTCTTTTCTTGGCCTTTCTCGCTTGAAGTCTGGTGAAAGGGTGTTTTCTTCTTCGTCGTCTCTTTCTGCCTTGTCCTTGCTGAATGCTTGACTCGGTAGCGTGCAGGGCATTTATAGGTGTGTCTCGTCGGCCCAAAATGTCTTTGCTCGTTTGTAGCAAGACATTTTTACCTGCCCTCATGAAGGCTTCTTTAGGGTTTTGTTTGTCGATGATGACATTTTGGAGAAATTCTTTGCCTTGTGTCAGTGCCGCATCTTTCAAGGCGTGCAATCCTCGTGTCACCATCGGTTTCAAGACTGGAGCCACCGAACGAAAGGCCGATTTTAACATGTCTCCTAAACCGTGTCCTCGCTGTCGAGCAACCCCTCCGTACACTGGATACATGACTTACTTACTTACGAGTCGTGAGAGAACCGTTTTCGAAAATGGAGTTTCACCGTGACTTTTCCTTTGGTGAATGGAATATCTTGTCCCAAATCTCCTTTTATAGTAATGTTGATCGTGTCCAAATACGACTTGCTGACAGGCAAATAGTGAGGATGTACAAATTCGCGGTGAACGTGATAAGTGTTTCCACCTTCCTCGTCAGCGTTCGTGGCAGAATCCACTTTGAAAGGAATGACACGCAGTAACGGTACGGAGGTGTGTCCCACCACGTTGTATTCCACCACATCGGAGTACACAAAGATCAAATTCAGTCCTTGGTTCAGTTCTACCGGGAAACGAAAATACTGGCCAAAAGTCACGTTGTCGTAAATGACTGGTAATTCGGGTGATGTTTTTTGTTCTCCTATCTTCCTCAGCTCCATGTCACCGCCCAACATGTCAAACAATTCGGGACAAAATATAATGGAGACGATTTTACTTCGCTCAAATTTCATCAAGAAGTGACGAGCTACTTTGTGGTACTCCAGGGTGACACTTTTGTTCCTGAAATTGTCCTTCTTAAAAACTTCCCCAAACACACCATTAAACTTGGAGGCTATGGCGCTGACCAAATGATGACCACTGAAATAATAGCCTGGGGGAATCACAAAGTTGTAGGTCCACGTTTTAGTTTTCTCATCATAGGTTTTATTGGTATGTGTGCTACTAGTCTTATCCAACTCATCTTGCAATGGTTTGTCATGAACTTCCACCTTAAAAGTATTTTGATTGGGAATGACATTGTGGACTTGGGTTGGGTGAATCATTTCCACTAAAGCCACTTCCCAATGGGCTTCGTGATCTAAAGGGATGGCTTGAGGTAATTTGGCCGTGTAACAGCACAACGTGTTGTTGGGAAACACCTCCATGGAACTGTCACTGGGTAAGGTTAAGTAAAATTGGTTTTGGTGACTCATAATTCCAGAGTTCTGTGGCTGTCCGAGGGGATATTACTGGATGTCAGAGGCGTGTCTCCGCCCAAAATGGGGTTCTGGTTGTGGTTGTTGGAGTGGTGACTGGCACTGGCACTAGACACAACGTTCCCGTTCGAGGAGAATTTCAGGGAGGGATTGGGAAGCAGGTAACCGATGCAACTGCTCAATAAAATGGTCCACAATTGTTTGTCTCCTTGTTGCAAACTCAAATTGGCGATGGCTGCCCCGATGACACAATACACCACGAAGATTTGGCAGAAAAAGACGATTTGCGTTTTAGGCACACGTTCTCCACACCACACCCACAAGGGTTGTTTTTGTAAATCTTGCACAGAAGAACTAGGGGAAGAAGGACTGGTCGACGTAGCTGCGTCTGTTGCTGTGTGAAAGGGCATGATGGTCACTTCTTCTTTTTATAGTCGATGACTTGCGAAGCGTCGATCCAAGAATCGAAACTGGGTGGATATCCTTTCCAACGTACTTTGACTTCTTTGACACGTCGTTTGCCCACTTTACGGGTTCTGCGTTCGAGAATGCTTTCGATGTCGTACACGTCGTCTTCTTTTTTGGTGACACGTTGTAACTCGGGCAAATAAAACGTTCCTTTGAGTACTTCTCCGTTCATGTCTTCCAATTTATAGACGGCAGGATGACGGCCATGCACTCGTCCAGTGACGCGAAACAGTTCGGTCGTCCAGTTAGGTAAGTAACCTTTGTCGAAAGTGCGTTTGGTTTTGCCAATGCGCACCCAATCTCCTACGGTCAACTCTCCACTTTTCTTGGGGACAGCCCTCGTCGGGGACGTACCGAACAGGCGCTCGAACACCAGCACTTCGTTGTCGGGAGTCACGTCTTGCGGAGCACGTCCGATGCTTCGATGGTAAGATTGGTTGTACGCTTGCACCAGGTGCGGTAAGATGTCGATGTACTTCAGAGTGTGGTGATGCGTAAAATATTTCCACATGCGTTCTTTCAAAGTGCGTTGAAAACGTTCCACGATGCTGGCTTTGGTTTCGGGATTCTCGGTGGTAAAAAAATGAATGTCACGTTTCTTTAATTCTTTTTGGAAAGCTTGGTTCAGAAATTCGGTGCCTTTGTCCGTTTGCCATCGAAGAGGGCGACGACCGCTTTGTTTCAACACCCGTTGCAGGGCTCGCACTAACTCGCTGTTGGATTTGGAAGTCAAGGGCACGACCCAGGCAAATTTGGAAAAGACGTCGATGACACAAAACAAATATTTGTAACCACGATTGTAGCTGGCCAAATGAGAGACATCGGCTAAATCGGCTTGCCATTGATGATCGATGCCTTCCACTCGGGTGCGACTTCTGGCAAACTTGCGTCGAATGGGTTTGTGTAAAGTGTAGGTAGCTTGTTCTTGTAACCATCGTTGCACTTGAGGTAAACGGAGACTTTTCAGTCGCGTTTTGGCAGCACGATACAATTTTTGAACTCCTGCGTAACCTGCAGGATGCGAGGGATCGTAGTAAATGCTGGCTAAGACTTTTTCCATTTTTGTGTTAATAAGTTACCCACTCTTCGGTGATGCTACTTTGGGTGGGTCGAAAGGGTGGTTTGGAAACGGATTTACGTGTCCGATGGGCTACGGGAGTAGAAGTCGAAGGTAGTGGTGGAGGTGGCAATGGAATGGCTTTGGTTTTCTTTTCTTTTTTCACTTCTGGTTTCCCTTCTTTCTTTTTCACTTCTGTCGAAGAAGGCGTGGACATCATCTTTTTAACCCAAGCTTTCATTTCTTCTCGTTGGGGTGTGGGGGACGGGGTCAACAAGGATCCTGCAATCTTACTCGAAATGGGAGCTGCTGACGGTGTTTGAAACACTTCGCGCGTCTCTTCTTCCTCAGGTCTTTGTGGGGTAGCATCTCTGGTGACGGTTGGGGATGACAGTAGTGGTGGTGGTGGTAATGATGGTGCTGGACTTTTCATCAAGGTCTTAAAATCTTTTAGAGTGGGTAAAGCTGTTTCGTCTAAAGCTTTCTGGTGAAAGAGTTGCAGTCTTTGCAAGAGTTGACCATACTTTTGCGATTTTTCTGTTTCGGACAAATCTTGACGATCCATCAAGGACTGCAATTCGTGTTGTAACTGGGACATTTCGCTCAAATTGGGATTGGGAGGTAAATGCGGGGTGCGTTGTTCTTGCCACCGATGGTATTCCATCCATCGTTTGTAAGGCACTAAAGCTAGTTTTCGTCCTTCCATGGGGTTGTCAGGGGTGAATTCTGAGATCTTGGGACTTCCGAAGGCCTTTTTATCTTGCTCCCATCAGTCCTCCCAACATGGTTCCCAAGACTCCTTTTAGTATGGGGCCTAACAAGAGAGGTAAAATGCCTCCACGTTGGACCAACATCTTCTTTTTTTGACGAATGGGAATTTTCTTTTGAACCATTTTCCGAAGAACGTGACGATGTTTGCCTAAGCATTGTTTCTGGTGTTTGGACAAAGGGATCGTGCCTTTCAAAACGTTCAAACAACATTCGCACACGGTATCGATGACCTCTTTGGAGGCTGTTTGAATGAGTTTTTTTCGTAGGGGTGGAGAAGCTTTGGACAGGACAGATAACATGTCCCCATGTTTGGCTAAACGTGGTGGCAGTCCTTTCCTTTTTTTTCCTTGGGGTTTTCTGGAGGGTGACATTTTTTTGCTTGTGGGTTCCGGGACATTCACCGAACAGACACTAACGTCGATGACTTAACGCACACCCTTTTATCTTTTTTTGGGACTATCGCTTTGTCATAAAGGTAACAATGTTTTTCCGAAAATCGCCAAGGAATCCTCCCCTTTGTTGGCGCCTCTTTTTCTTGGAACGACTGTGTCTTTTTTTAGGGTAACGTCGATGCTTGGCTAAGCGCTTTGTCGGATGACGCGTCTGCCTTTGTCTCTTTCTTTTGTGGCTTTTTGGAGGTGACATCTTTTACAAGTTCACTGATACCCCGACTTGGTCACAGGTCTTTTTATACTGGAACGCGTCGCCACTGATTGTCTTTACGTTTTATCAGTTTGAGGACAGGCATGACACGTCGTGCAGGGGTACGTAACGGACTAAATCGAGCCAGTTCTTGTTTGGACAAATCCAGTAAACTTTGTAACATGCCCGATCTTTCTTGGACTTTGATTTTGGGAGAAGGTACTTTGTGAGCAGCAGCCACTGCCGCTAAATGGGAAGGTCCTGCCACTGGGGAAGTTCTTTTGGGAGTCATCAACGGAGAAGTTCTTGGTGTAATCAACGTCTCCAAGTACTCTTCAGTTCCTGGTGACATCAACGGAGAAGTGGACAAACGTGAGGCTGCCGGAGACGCTGTGGCAGGTCGTGGCTTGCGAGTGTAAGGTTGCGTCCTGGCCGAAGTGCCTCTCTTGCGACTAGTTTTCTTCTTCTTCTGTGGACTTTTCTTTTTCTGGGGACTTTTTCTCTGTTTCTTTTTCTGGGGGCTTCTTTTCTTTTTCCGGGGTGATGGTGGTGGTGTCTGGTAAGAGGAGGGTCCTGCCACTGGAGAAGTTCTTCTTGGGGACTTGGTCTTTTTCTTTTTCTTCTTGGGGCTTCGTTGAACTTTTGTCTTAGGGATAACTTTGGGGGCATTAGGATCCCATCTTAAGAGTGAGCGAATGATGACCCCTCCTAGAGTACCGCTCCCTCCAGGTTTCAAAATGATTTGTTTTTTGGTTTGAGTGTCGATGCGGGGATCGGCCAGTTGGACCAAAGCGACTTTGTTTCGATCGAAAAAGCGTTGGGTTTGATGAGGAATCTGAATGATTCCTTGGAGTAATTGACGTGCCGTCACCGTGAACCATCGTAAGACTTCTTTGAGACTAGCTTCTAAGACATGAGCTCGTGTTTGTGGATCTTTTTCTCGGCTGATGCCATACAAGGCACGAATCAATTTGACGGGAAGATGCGACTGAAGGGACGTCATGTTCACACTGTGTGAGACAGACGAAAAAGGGTCTGAGGTTTTTATAGATTTTTTTCATGGGAGGAGTGAAATGAAGTCGAGGACGGAGACGTGTACAGGACAGGCCCTCCGTCTTGGCACCAGTGGTGAAACAAGTGGGTACGAAATCGCAAATCCTCGGGGGTCGTAGGTTTCAAATCGACGAGTAAATAGGCGTGTGGCGTTTGAGTGGCATCGTCGTACGCCTGAGTCAGCCAAGGCGTTCCTAACTGTTTGGCTAAGACTTGCACTTGCGATTTATCTCGAGGGCTTTTAAACAAGACCACGTAATGCGCATTGAGACTGATGGTGCGATGGGCTTTACTTTGTTGAAACAAATTTTGGGTGATGTAAATGACACTGGCATTACGGTGATGCCCTTTGCGCGTGAACCACAATTTAATTTCTTCTTCGTCTTCTCCTAACATGTCGTCGAAAATGACCAAATGGGTTAGACGGGAGTCAGAGACGATGCCATCGTCTTCTTTAGGAATGCCTTCCACAAACACGATGGAATCGCCTTGACTTTCTCGCAAGAGGTTGTACGCCGATTGCCACTCTTTGTAACACCACACGATCCGTTGAGGGGGTCGATCGATCAAATGATGTTTATGTTCGATCAAACGTTTGACGAATTCGGTTTTGCCAGAACCGCTAGGTCCAGCAATGAGCATGTTAAAGGGATGGCGAAGATACAAAGCCTCCCAACTGGCACGATCTAAGTGTTCGTCGATGACTTTGACAGTAGAGGAAGAGGGAGCAGAGACAGCAGAGGTAGCCATGGTGTGAGAAATGTCACTTGTGACACGAAAAACAAACAAGACAAGAGTTTATATACTTTTTCAGAACACGTTTATTGAATGTTTCAAATATGAACACGAAAGACAAAAATACATACAACCCAAATAGTGATGTACAGGAATATAAAACACAGCAAAGCGATCAAAGTGAAATATAAACAAGTGTCTGTACAACATGTTTTGGGTAACCAAGATGTCCTAGGGACAGTGTGTAATGTTCTTACAGTCTCTACATGAGGTATTGTCACACAAGTGTCCTCCCGGAATGACCTTTCAGGCATGTCCATGACAGTCCTGTCCTGAAGCGAGTGGTTGTTCTCGGTGACGGGTTCTTCTGGCACCGTCACTAACACAGGTTGAAAAGTAACTTTTTTCCTTGAACAACTCTTGTGCATACTGGGCCACTTCTTGGGTCCAAGCCTCAAAACCCCCCTTTTTCCAATCACGAACATCTGTCCAATGAGGGTGTAAGTCACAAGCTACACACACATCGTCATACACGTCTTGGGTCGCTAAAAGTTGACGAATCTTTTTTTCCTGTTGAGGTCGAGAAGTATCCAGATGAAAACGCAAGGCTTTGAACAAAAGGAGTTTTTCGTGACCATTTAAGGCCATGGAGGTGGTAAGTACTGATCGTAAAGAGTCCACAAAGAATCGGCTGGTAAACGAAATCCCAGAAAACAAGTCACTAAGACACACACCACTTGTCGTCCAAAATTGAATGGATACAGTTCTTGTAATAATTGATGGTAATGATCCACGGTTTGAATATGGTCATTGAGTTCCTTCCACGGAATCTGTTGGATGACATGTGACATAAACCGTGGCATGACAGCCTCTTTTTATATTCTCTTTTTTTCGGATGCAATACACGTACTTTCTAGCCAGAGATCTTCGTTCTCCAGTAGGGAATCTAAATCTTGCATACTGTAACCGAAACGTCAGAGTTCGTTTCGGTGTTTCCTCTTCCTCTAAGTAGATTCCACGTAAAATATGTTGGTAATCCTTTAACTTGTCTTCCTCAATGCGTTGCACTAGGTGAATCTCGAAGTAACCATAATCATGAACATGTCGATCATTAGCGACCTCAAAGTTTTGAACAATGTCTGACCATTGAAAGAATTTCTGACGAATTAGTTCTCTTATACCATTCAGGTACCAGTGGTTAAAGATCTGGTGACGTATCGGATGCAATTGTTCTTTACGTTTCACTTGTATTTTGACCAGCTCTCGATAAATGCGTTCTCTCAACTCCACAGGCAAAGCACGAATGTTCTCTTGTAAAGTATCCATGAATAGGTCATACTAAATCCTCTTTGGTCTGACACAAGAAATGTACTCTTTGCACAAACATGGTTTCACTTCAGTGTCGAATTTAAATCGTTGAGTCACTAATCTACACATTACAATTCGTTCAGAAGTTTCCTCTTTCACCAAGTTGACATTGCGTGAAAGATGTTGGTAATTCGTTAACTCTTCCTCTGGAATTCGATGCAGTACGTTTACAATGTAGTAGATAGAATCGTCAATACCAAACCATTCCTTTTTATAACCAGGAGGTCGTTGATCAATGTCTGCCCAATGGAACACTTTCAATTGAATCAGTCCTTGTATAGCCTTCAGGTACCAGTGGTTCAAACACCGGTGACGTAACGGATGCAATTGTTCTTTACGTTTCACTTGTATTTTGACCAGCTCTCGATAAATGCGTTCTCTCAACTCCACAGGCAAAGCACGAATGTTCTCTTGTAAAGTATCCATGAACAGATGATTATGGTAAAAAGTTTCTTCAATGTCTCGGTCCCACTAAGGGTAAGTAATGACAATTCGGTGACCATCGAGCATGTTCAACGTAGGCCGAATCTTGCGGTTCCCAGTGGTGAAGTGACACACCGCAACTGAAGCACTTGACTTTATCTCCTTCGCCCAAGTAGAAAAATCCGGCTCTGGCTAATTCTTCGGGGGTCGGTCCTCCCAGATACTTTGGCCATTTTCCTTTGAACGATTGAAGACGATTTTCAAAGTCGCAGTATTCCGACAAACGCACAGGAAACGAATATTCGTCTTTCACAGGTTCGTTTCGATAAGGGTTGGGTGACATGAACAGGAGTTTGCTCAGGGCTGGATGACATCCGTAGGGGGGTAGACGTGAAGGTGAACATTCCCCTTTAAACCCGGTAAAATGTCTAAGAGGACGAGCGGCATCGCTTTCGCATCCCTCAGGTTTGACACGCACAGCATCACTTTCCATGACAGGGGCAGTGAAAACAAAGTTCCCATGATGCTTTACGGCATCACTCAGGTCACAACGTGCAGCATCGGTCCCATCGCAAGGCTCACAATCGCACTCGTCTGCAAACTCCGTTACGCAATTACAATGGTAACCACATGGACAATCGCAGTTTCCTTCCGGACATTTTCCGTCGCAATGCATGGGTCTTATCCATCCAGTATTAGTCACACTAGAGGAAGATACAACTTTTTTACAATCCCCAAACTGGAACGATGTCTTTTTCAAAGTATTCATCTTGTTCGCTCGGTCTTGGTAGTCACAATGAACTATCGATCTTGCCTAGGGTTCCTTTTTTATATACAGACCAATACCGACGTGACCGTACGGTAAGGTGAAATGATTGGGAAGTCGAACTCGCTTCTGGTACACGATTTGATAGACTTTTTCCAAGGGCCGACTGACGATGTGATGAGTGGGTAAACGTACAATCTTGTTCGGTTGGTGAGTGGTCACTTTAAAGTTTCCATCCTCTCCCGATTGCAAGGCTTCTTTCATTACCCCAAAGTTGACCACTCGACTGGTACGATAATTCAGAGTCAGTCCTTTCACTTTGCACGTCGTGTGCACTTCTCCTTGTTTGTCCCGGTATTGGTAGCCGTAATTTTTGGGACCGCCACTGACAAAACTTAGAATCTTGTCGTCGGGATGCTCGTCTGTCCAGGCTCCTAAACGGTCTCCTTCGATGCTAGGGTGATGTTGAATCGGGTGATGGATGTAGATGCAACTGTCCGTGTCAAAGTACAGGACGCGTTCTTCTAACAGTTCTAAAGCTTCGTACAATTTTAAGCGAGCATGGGCTGTCACGTAAGCCGCAATGATGACATTTCCAAAAGGGTCGTCTTGTACAAAGTCCAGATCTTCTTCGTAATTGACCAAGATCAAATTCTCTCGAACGACGTCCACGTGTTTCATGTATTTGGTTTTGTCGTGAATCATCTGGAAGTAGCGGGAAGGTTCTGTCAAATATTCCGTCTTGGGTAAACACGGTCGTTGTGCCATTTTACCCCACAAGCAATTTAACATCACTTTGGCAAACGATCGCCTGCCTTCGTTTTTCTCGATGTGGTCTAAAGTGATACCTTCTTGTTCGTAATATTTCTCTTTGAATTGTATTTGGTCTTCGGGAGTGTGACACCAGGAAGGATAGCCGCTAGCTTCTTGCTTCAGTTTCAAAAAGGCATCCACGTAGTCTGCGAAAATGCCTTTCTGCGTGGGGTCACCCTTGCGATACTGTTGTGTCTTGGGAAAGTGGCAAATTTCGTACACTTCTAACAGTTGGTATCCCATGTCCAGAGCTTTGAACAATTCCACGCTGACCCAGGTTCCCGTCAAGGCCCGTTCTTCCTGGCTGTGCTGACAAGGCTGGTCTTGGTTGCACGTTTCGGCACAAGTACGGCACAAGGGAAACATCAGTTTGCCTTGACAATGGTGAGGTAAGACGGGATGGTATAGGTTCGTGGGAGGCAAAACTTTGCACTTGATCAAGCCTTCGTATTGTCGAATGTTGACCAGGTCGATGTGTTCCGTCAACAATTGCGGGTGCCCTACAGGAAAGCGACAATATTTGCACACGTAGGGATACAGCGAACACACGTCCAAGTATTTGATTTCTTCTCCTTTCTCTTCGTCGGCTTGGTACAGCAAACAGGTGGCATTGGTCCTTCCTCCGTACAAACTATCCCTCGGGTTCAGCGGGTCCATCAGCTTGTAACTTTCCACGAGACGTTTAAACTCGGGATCGGTTTTCATACGGTGATCGTACTCGTGTTCCCACATTTCCACCACTTGGTATCCTTCCTGTTCTAACTTTAGGCGTCGCTGACAAGTGTCCTGGTACAAGTCTTCCATGGTTCGTTGCAAAAACTGATTTTTAGTACCACGGTCAGGGTAACAGACGGGACATCCGTGAAATAAGCAACCGTTAAACTCGTACACGATCTTGGGGTTTTCTAAGTCCCAGCCATCGACCGAATACGTTCCGATGGTCTTTTCGCCCCCTCCGTTGCGGGCATGCTGAATCCACTTGTCTTCCTTGTCGCACAAGTAATGTAACCAACGTAGGGCTTTGACCGAGTATTGACGTTTGACAAAGTGGGTCGTTTGAGGACTGATGACAGCCACGGTGTTTTCAGGCATGAATCGTTGTCGATACACTAAGGAACACGCTTTGGCAATGGTGCAAGCTTCTTTCAAAGGATCGACCCCTCCGTGTTCCATGAACAGTTCTCGAAATTTTCCACAGCAACGCCGTAAAATGTCCACGTCGGAACGACAATACTTTAGCATTTCTTCCTGAAAGTCGAAAGGGTCCGAGGCGTGAGCCTGGTACCAAGCGTAGAAAGCTTCTCGTTGTTCGGTACGCATGTTGTCGGGGTCGTAATAGTGAGCCTCAGGTAAATGGGGTAGAACGGCATGTTGATTGGCTTCCGTATTGAAAAAGTGTGGAAAGTACCCTTTAGCCATTTCTGTCATTCCAAACGTTTTAGGCATTCGACTCAAAGGCATGGCCAAATAGCTCATCGAATCTTTAAACTGTACTTGTCCCACTTGCATGAAAATGATTTTGGCCCCGTTCAAAGTCACTTTAGGACGCTCGGTGCCTTGTTCCGTATAGTACCTCAAAAGAAACTGTCCATCGTATCCGGAAAAATTGTGAGCCATCACCGTGGCATGACGATGACAATCTCCGTAACGTTCGATGTCCTCTTGGCTCCACGTCTTGTCGACGGGGTCTAAGACCCATTGGGCAAAATCGGCTAACGTATTTGGTCCCCGAAAGATTTTTTCACGCCCTCCAGGAATCTTGCTGCAGTGAGGGCAATGACTGAAGATAGGTTCTTGAATGCACTTCTCGCACGCTCGATGAGCCACGCAGAAATTAGGGATGTGAATGCCAGTCTCTTGCATGCATTCGAAATCGAAAAAGATGAAATTGCCTTTCTTCTTGTGACCGTCCTCTTTCTCTGGTGGGGGTTGGTATTTTTGCACGTAACATTGGTGTTCCAAGTCCACGATGTGGTGACAAATGTGACATTTTTTCTTTCCTGAACATACGTGTGCCTTGGTATTATTGGTACGTATGACTTGTTCACACGTAGAGCACAGTCTCAGCAGTTGACAAGCACATTTCTTCTGTGAACCTTGCGTCTTCAAATGTTGTTGGTAACATTTAGGGCTGACAAACGTGCGCAGACAAGTGGAACAAGGCACTGGTTCTTCGCTCAGACAGGGTGGAGAGGCCAAACATCCTGAGCATTTCCATCCACAATGTTTGTGTTGCTCTCGATTATTATAACCATGGTCACATTTCTCACAATAATAAACATATCTCAGGAATCCAGTGATACTGGTAATGGTATCGAAATGGTCATCGTGATGATAAAGGTGAATGTATTTTCCGTCCTTAAAGTCTTGGCCTCGAAACAACAGAGGTCCGCGCACTTCTTGAGGGTGCACTTTCAAGGTGTATCGTGGAGCTAGGGCATCTTGCAATTTTTGCATCTCTGGAATGCCACAGGGTGTGTCTTTGGGCAATCCGGCTTGTTGTAACAGGAGTTCTGCTTCATTTCGTTGTTTGGCTCGGTCGGAACGTTGAATAGTGTCCCAGGTTCTTTTCCATTCTACCGTGTCGTTCTTGTTGGCATAGGTTCGTCCCACCACGATGGCACGGGCTAAACACATCTGGTCATGAGGGTTGTTAATTCGGACGAGACTCGTTTTGGTGTTGCGAAGGTCGTCCACCAATAACATCTTTTTGCGTCCTGTCCCTTGAGGAGGAGAGACGTGGGTCATGTCCAGTGTGGCTTTACCATCGGTGATGTCAAACTGATCATTAGATTGTTGTACGTGTTGAATCTTGTCCATGACTTTGGAAGCAGTCAATTCTGCAGGGGTGCTAAACTCGATCCAAACAGGGGATTTCAAACCGTCGTGTTGTATGGAAAGTCTCAAGCGATCGTCTTCTTTGGGTTGACATTGCTGCTTGAGTGAAGTGAGCAAAGAATCCCACACCTCGGTGATGAACACTTCTGGTTTCTCTAACGGCACTTCAGCCTTGAAATCTTTAAACTTCACCGTGTATTTGTAAGCCGTGGTTCTAAATTTTCTAGAGGAGCGCTTTTCCGTCTCTCGAATGGAATAGTACTTTTCAGGGTTGACAAAGGGTGGTGAACTTGGTTTAGAGGTTTCAAATTCTGGTTCACTCATGTCCTCTTCAAAATCACTGGCATGAATTTGTGCCAAGATTTCAGCCCTGGTACGAGGCGATAGATCACGTTTCTGCCTCTTACTTTCTTCTTCTTTCTTCTCGAATGAATGGGATCGTTTCATCTTGAAAGCAAAAAGTCAAATGACTCAAGTTCAAACACCATAAACTACTTTATAGTCATAGCAGACCAGCGTATATAAAAGGGTGTGTGTCTTGTCCTTTCACTATTCATTTCACTCTCAAGCCGAGCACAACGATGGAAGAGACTGACCAGATGGAACGTTTCGTCAGAGCTTTGCGAGGGGTCATTAGAAAATTCTCTTCAGACCAGCCTACGGACTACTCTCCTTCCTTTAGAGATAAAAGTCAAGATACTTGCTATATCTGTCAGAAGAAAGGGCATTGGTCTTCAGAGTGTCCAGACCGTCAAAAAAGAAAAAAAACAGGGGATAAAAAAGACAAAAGTCAAGATACCTGTTATTATTGTAAAGAAAAAGGACATTGGTCTCCAGATTGCCCAAAAAAGAAACAAGAGGAGTCAGAAGAAAAGAGGAATTCTTCAGAAGAAGAGAGGGATTGTTCAGAGGAAGAGAGGGATTCTTCTGACGAAGAAAGAAGACAGGTGAAGAAAAAGAAACAGGAGAAAAAAAGAAGAAGGGAAGAAAGTGAGGAGGAAGAAGAGGAAAAGAGTGTGACGGTGAAGAAATTCAAAAAACAGAGAGACTAAACAAGGAGAAAAGAAGAAATCAATGAACTTTTAATTAAAGTGTTGTGTTGTGAATTGTGAATTGGATTGTAAAAAATGGAGAAAAGAATAAATGAATGATATAAGGTAAGTGTCTTTGAGTTGTGATTTTAAAATAAGAAGCTACACTCACGCACTCATAGACAGACACGTACAATAAGGGTAAAATGGGTGGGGTTTATTTTTTTTTTTTTGAGTTATTGGCAAATTGAAATTGTATTTCTTTTCGAGAAATGTGGGTGGCCCTGAAAAGGGCCTTTTTCTTCATGGTGAAAGGGTGAGTTTAAGCAATCAACTTTAACTGCCTTATGCCTTTGCCACGGCCAAGGCCTACTTCTGGACTGCGTAATGTTGATGATGATGATAATGATTGGGTTGAAATCACTAAGGGTGGTACGGTAGGCTTAGTCACAGGGTTGACGTGTTTAGCTCGGGAAGGTCGTATTCTCTTCGGTCGTGATAAAGAAGTCTGATACATTTGTTTCAGACTTCTTAACTCCGCTAAAATGTCCAACAGTACCGTGACCGTTTGATTTTCACCCTCTTGTTTCTTTGCTGCTACTTCTTCTTGCTGTTGTTTTTTTCTTACCTCTTCTTCTTGTTGCTGTTGCTGTAGGAGAAAAGCCTGTTCCGCTTCCTTTTGTCGTTGTATAAATTTCTCCAATTCTTCTTTCTGTCTCTGTCTAAAATTCTCCACTTGCGGTAATGAAGAAGGTAACGAAGGTTCCGGAACAAATTCTTGCGAGGAGAGAAAATCCACAAAATCCCAATTCACCTCTTCTGAAAGTAAGTCCGAGTTCCCTTGGGCAGTCTCCCCTGCTGGTGCACCCCAATGGATCGTTTTCTGAGTTTCCGTCATGTTGAATCACTGTCGCATAGATTGACTGCACACAAGCGCTAGCGAATCTAAATAGACTACGTGACGTCACAGACTGCTCTCTTCGGATTGGATGCGAGCTGACTGAATTCTGTAACGCGTGTTCGGATTGGTAAATGAACTCAATCCGTTTCAATCCTTCCTCCGCCTATAAATAAGCGCCGTTCAATGCATTGATTCACCTGTTCTCGTCGCTTCAAGATGTGGACTACAGTTGAGTCATCCACCCTTGTGTCTTCCATGATGTTTCGGACAGACTTGCTCATGTATGTCCGATCGAAGTGGACCGTTGTCCACAGGACCAACACCAGCCTGTGGATACGTAGGATCTACGTCGAAAGACAAGGATGCCTGAAAAGAGTGCTGATGTACGGACCAACAGTAAGACGCAGCCTAAGGACAAGAAGAAGACCAATGCGGTGCCATTTATGTTAATGAATACATTAACATAAAAACCAAAGGCCCTTTTCAGGGCCAGCCATATTTCTCGAAAAGAGATAGTCTTTTGAATTGCCTACCCCTTTTTTAAAAAAATTTTAAAAAAAAAAATCCCATGTTAAATTCCCCTTGTCCGTAGAGTGACCCACGATTTATTGCCATGTTAAATTCCCCTTGTCCGTAGAGTGACCCACGATTTTCTCCATGTTAATTCCCCTTGTCCGTAGAGTGACCCACGATTTTTCTCCATGTTAAATTTCCATTGTCCGTAGAGTGACCCAGGGGTCCCTGTAATGCTAATTCCCATTGTCCGTAGGGTGCCCCCCTTCACTACTACCCTCATTGGTGTATTTATTAATTGCAAAGACCCTCATTGGTTTATTTATTAATTGCAAAGACATTTATTTGGTTTATTTATTAATTGCAAAGACCCTTATTGGTTTATTTATTTATAAATTGCAAAGACACTTATTTGGTTTATTTATTAATTGCAAAGACCCTCATTGGTTTATTTATTAATTGCAAAGACCCTCATTGGTTTATTTATTTATAAATTGCAAAGACGCTTATTTAGTTTATTTATTAATTGCAAAGACCCTCATTGGTTTATTTATTAATTGCAAAGACCCTTATTGGTTTATTTATTTATAAATTGCAAAGACACTTATTTGGTTTATTTATTAATTGCAAAGACCCTTATTGGTTTATTTATTAATTGCAAAGACCCTCATTGGTTTATGTATTAATTGCAAAGACCCTTATTTAGTTTATTTATTAATTGCAAAGACCCTTATTGGTTTATTTATTTATAAATTGCAAAGACACTTATTTGGTTTATTTATTAATTGCAAAGACACTTATTTGGTTTATTTATTAATTGCAAAGACCCTCATTGGTTTATTTATTAATTGCAAAGACCCTCATTGGTTTATTTATTTATAAATTGCAAAGACACTTATTTAGTTTATTTATTAATTGCAAAGACCCTCATTGGTTTATTTATTAATTGCAAAGACCCTTATTGGTTTATTTATTTATAAATTGCAAAGACACTTTTTTGGTTTATTTATTAATTGCAAAGACCCTTATTGGTTTATTTATTTATAAATTGCAAAGACACTTATTTGGTTTATTTATTAATTGCAAAGACCCTCATTGGTTTATTTATTAATTGCAAAGACCCTCATTGGTTTATTTATTAATTGCAAAGACCCTCATTGGTTTATTTATTAATTGCAAAGGCACTTATTTGGTTTATTTATTAATTGCAAAGACCCTCATTGGTTTATTTATTAATTGCAAAGACCCTCATTGGTTTATTTATAAATTGCAAAGACACTTATTTGGTTTATTTATTAATTGCAAAGACCCTCATTGGTTTATTTATTAATTGCAAAGACCCTCATTGGTTTATTTATTAATTGCAAAGACCCTCATTGGTTTATTTATTAATTGCAAAGGCACTTATTTGGTTTATTTATTAATTGCAAAGACACTTATTTGGTTTATTTATTAATTGCAAAGACCCTCATTGGTTTATTTATTAATTGCAAAGGCACTTATTTGGTTTATTTATTAATTGCAAAGACCCTTATTGGTTTATTTATTAATTGCAAAGACCCTCATTGGTTTATGTATTAATTGCAAAGACCCTTATTTAGTTTATTTATTAATTGCAAAGACCCTTATTGGTTTATTTATTTATAAATTGCAAAGACACTTATTTGGTTTATTTATTAATTGCAAAGACCCTTATTGGTTTATTTATTAATTGCAAAGACCCTCATTGGTTTATGTATTAATTGCAAAGACCCTTATTTAGTTTATTTATTAATTGCAAAGACCCTCATTGGTTTATGTATTAATTGCAAAGACCCTTATTTAGTTTATTTATTAATTGCAAAGACCCTCATTGGTTTATGTATTAATTGCAAAGACCCTTATTTAGTTTATTTATTAATTGCAAAGACACTTATTTGGTTTATTTATTAATTGCAAAGACACTTATTTGGTTTATTTATTAATTGCAAAGACACTTATTTGGTTTATTTATTAATTGCAAAGACACTTATTTGGTTTATTTATTAATTGCAAAGACCCTTATTGGTTTATTTATTAATTGCAAAGACACTTATTTGGTTTATTTATTAATTGCAAAGACACTTATTTGGTTTATTTATTAATTGCAAAGACCCTTATTGGTTTATTTATTAATTGCAAAGACCCTCATTGGTTTATGTATTAATTGCAAAGACCCTTATTTAGTTTATTTATTAATTGCAAAGACCCTCATTGGTTTATTTATTAATTGCAAAGACCCTTATTGGTTTATTTATTTATAAATTGCAAAGACACTTATTTGGTTTATTTGTTAATTGCAAAGACCCTTATTGGTTTATTTATTAATTGCAAAGGCCCTCATTGGTTTATGTATTAATTGCAAAGACCCTTATTTAGTTTATTTATTAATTGCAAAGACACTTATTTGGTTTATTTATTAATTGCAAAGACCCTTATTGGTTTATTTATTTATAAATTGCAAAGACACTTATTTGGTTTATTTATTAATTGCAAAGACCCTTATTTGGTTTATTTATTTATAAATTGCAAAGACACTTATTTAGTTTATTTATTAATTGCAAAGACCCTCATTGGTTTATTTATTAATTGCAAAGACCCTTATTGGTTTATTTATTTATAAATTGCAAAGACACTTATTTGGTTTATTTATTAATTGCAAAGACCCTTATTGGTTTATTTATTAATTGCAAAGACCCTCATTGGTTTATGTATTAATTGCAAAGACCCTTATTTAGTTTATTTATTAATTGCAAAGACACTTATTTGGTTTATTTATTAATTGCAAAGACCCTTATTGGTTTATTTATTTATAAATTGCAAAGACACTTATTTGGTTTATTTATTAATTGCAAAGACCCTTATTGGTTTATTTATTAATTGCAAAGACCCTCATTGGTTTATGTATTAATTGCAAAGACCCTTATTTAGTTTATTTATTAATTGCAAAGACACTTATTTGGTTTATTTATTAATTGCAAAGACCCTTATTGGTTTATTTATTTATAAATTGCAAAGACACTTATTTGGTTTATTTATTAATTGCAAAGACCCTTATTGGTTTATTTATTAATTGCAAAGACCCTCATTGGTTTATGTATTAATTGCAAAGACCCTTATTTAGTTTATTTATTAATTGCAAAGACACTTATTTGGTTTATTTATTAATTGCAAAGACCCTTATTGGTTTATTTATTTATAAATTGCAAAGACACTTATTTGGTTTATTTATTAATTGCAAAGACCCTCATTGGTTTATTTATTAATTGCAAAGACCCTCATTGGTTTATGTATTAATTGCAAAGACCCTTATTTAGTTTATTTATTAATTGCAAAGACACTTATTTGGTTTATTTATTAATTGCAAAGACCCTTATTGGTTTATTTATTTATAAATTGCAAAGACACTTATTTGGTTTATTTATTAATTGCAAAGACCCTTATTGGTTTATTTATTTATAAATTGCAAAGACACTTATTTGGTTTATTTATTAATTGCAAAGACCCTCATTGGTTTATTTATTAATTGCAAAGACCCTCATTGGTTTATTTATTAATTGCAAAGACCCTCATTGGTTTATTTATTAATTGCAAAGACCCTCATTGGTTTATTTATTAATTGCAAAGACCCTCATTGGTTTATTTATTAATTGCAAAGACCCTCATTGGTTTATTTATTAATTGCAAAGACACTTATTGGTTTATGTATTAATTGCAAAGACCCTTATTTAGTTTATTTATTAATTGCAAAGACACTTATTTGGTTTATTTATTAATTGCAAAGACCCTCATTGGTTTATTTATTAATTGCAAAGACCCTCATTGGTTTATTTATTAGTTGCAAAGACCCTCATTGGTTTATTTATTAATTGCAAAGACCCTTATTGGTTTATTTATTTATAAATTGCAAAGACACTTATTTGGTTTATTTATTAATTGCAAAGACCCTCATTGGTTTATTTATTAATTGCAAAGACCCTCATTGGTTTATTTATTAATTGCAAAGACACTTATTGGTTTATTTATTAATTGCAAAGACCCTCATTGGTTTATTTATTAGTTGCAAAGACCCTCATTGGTTTATTTATTAATTGCAAAGACCCTCATTGGTTTATTTATTAATTGCAAAGACCCTCATTGGTTTATTTATTAATTGCAAAGACCCTCATTGGTTTATTTATTAATTGCAAAGACCCTCATTGGTTTATTTATTAATTGCAAAGACCCTCATTGGTTTATTTATTAATTGCAAAGACCCTCATTGGTTTATTTATTAATTGCAAAGACACTTATTGGTTTATGTATTAATTGCAAAGACCCTTATTTAGTTTATTTATTAATTGCAAAGACACTTATTTGGTTTATTTATTAATTGCAAAGACCCTCATTGGTTTATTTATTAATTGCAAAGACCCTCATTGGTTTATTTATTAGTTGCAACGACCCTCATTGGTTTATTTATTAATTGCAAAGACCCTTATTGGTTTATTTATTTATAAATTGCAAAGACACTTATTTGGTTTATTTATTAATTGCAAAGACCCTCATTGGTTTATTTATTAATTGCAAAGACCCTCATTGGTTTATTTATTAATTGCAAAGACACTTATTTGGTTTATTTATTAATTGCAAAGACCCTCATTGGTTTATTTATTAATTGCAAAGACCCTCATCGGTTTATTTATTAATTGCAAAGACACTTATTGGTTTATTTATTAATTGCAAAGACCCTCATTGGTTTATTTATTAATTGCAAAGACCCTCATTGGTTTATTTATTAATTGCAAAGACCCTCATTGGTTTATTTATTAATTGCAAAGACCCTCATTGGTTTATTTATTAGTTGCAAAGACACTTATTGGTTTATTAATGGTCCTCCTGTAATCCAGGTACAAATATGAATGTATATGGATGTACTTTGAGGCTTTGATGTAGTCATAAAAGTAATTCAGAGTAGACAGGTCATAAATAATAATAACATTTGATCATTGTGATTTATGAATGTATTATCAGGGAGCTGGAACAGCTGGGGATTTGTTGAAATTGCATTGTTAAACTTTGACCTCATTTTGTTATTCCATGGCAGTCATAATGGATGTCAGAACAGTGCCTGAGTTGTTCCAGTTTATTGCATAGATTGTCTAACTCGATATAGGTACAACAATATACATGTAAAACAGCAGTCACAACCCCTTTAGGAACCAACCATTTAATATAAAGAAGGGGATTGGGATTTTTTTTTTAAAATTAAAATTTCCAGCCCACACAATTTTTTTGCTCCAATTTAGGTATTATTATATCTATTATATTAGTTGCAGAACATAAATTGTCTTGAGTTGAAAGAAAAAAACATCCCAGCTGTGCAGTTTAATTGGTATTTAACATGATTGTTACGCAGTCCTGTGAACTTTTAGTGGGTAACATAACTGGGTCCCAAGTAAAACTTTTGGGTCATTCACCTTGAGTTTATGGGTGTGTGTTTGTGTGTGTGATTTGGATTTTTAACATAGCTTTAACAATTTTTCAGTCATATTGCTATGATGTCTGCAGTGTGGCAATTTATAGTGATGTCTAGCACTTGGGCATCATGCCGCAGACATGTAGCATGATGTCCCACCCAGTCACATTATCCTGACACCAGGTAGACCAGTCCTAACACTAACCTCTTAATGCTGAGCACCAAGCAAGGCAGCTGTTAGTACCATTTTTATAAGTCTTTGTTATGACTTGGCTGTCCATCAGACCCATAACCTCCTGCATCAGAGGCAGTCGCTCAAACCACTTGGCTACCAGAGGGGTCCTTGGAATATTTAGTTTGTTTTTATTAAAAAGATAACTAAAGCCCAAATGAGAAGGATGGACATATAATTAATACACAAGTAGGAAGTAGTAAATCCCACATATTGCTTGCTTTGCAAAGTAGGAATAAAAGTAAAAACATAGAATCTAACTGCATGAAAATGTGATTTGGATTTGGATTTTTAATGTAGCTTTAACAGTTTTTCAGTCATATTGCTACGATGTCTGCAGTGTGACAGTTTATAGTGATGTCTAGCACTGGGGCATCATGTCGCAGACATATAGCATGATGTCCCACCCAGTCACATTATCCTGACACCAGGCTGACCAGTCCTAACACTAACCTCTTAATGCTGAGCGCCAAGCAAGGCAGCTGTTTGTACCATTTTTGTAAGTCTTTGGTATGAATCAGCCGGAGATCGAACCCACGACCATGAAAATATGAAGCACCTGTCCTGTAATTCTGGTAGTGATGGTAGGTCATTTGATTTTCTTTTGAGCTGGGCTATTTGTTATACATGGTAGAGAAATAATTGGCCACTGTGACCAACTTTCTTGGTTTAGTCAAAAATGTCAATAGTGACCACTCATGGGAGAAGGCAGAACTGGTCTTTGTACACAGGTGACCTCTCTATAACGGTTCACCTTTCAGAATTGGTTTTTGAACAAATAACATGCACTGAATGTCATTTTTATTACTATTATTGCTGTTTTAGTGCATTGTTGAATAAAAGCTTAAAATAAGTGTATATTTTGTTCTCTTCCAAGTTTGTTGATAAAGATTACTGTATTCTGCTCACTTTTGTACATTATAAATTAAATAGAATCATCACTGACTTGTGCACCATGACAGAACACTGATTTCACTTCCTGTTGACAGCTTACATACAGAGTGACACTAAAATAGAGGACTGACTCTGTGGTCAGCCAGCTTGTATAAATTAGACTTAAAAACAGCTATTAACACCTAAAATGAATATCTGAGTTAGCCAGTTGCTCAAATCGCCTAGATCAAAATACATCAAAAACAATATCTGTATTAGCCAGTTGCTCAAGTCACCAAGATCAAAACACATCAAAAACAATATCTGGATTAGCCAGTTGCTCAAGTCACCAAGATCAAAACACATTAAAAACAGTATCTGGATTAGCCAGTTGCTCAAGTCAATAAGATCAAAACACATCAAAAACAATATCTGGATTAGCCAGTTGCTCAACTCGCCAAGATCAAAACACCTCAAAAACAATATCTGGATTAGCCAGTTGCTCAAATCGCCAAGATCAAAACACATCAAAAACAGTATCTGGATTACCCAGTTGCTCAAGTCACCAAGATCAAAACACATCAAAAACAATATCTGGATTAGCCAATTGCTCAAGTCACCAAGATCAAAACACATCAAAAACAATATCCGGATTAGCCAGTTGCTCAACTCCCCAAGATCAAACGACTGCTTATTCAGGCTGCAGGCTTGTGATGAATAGGAAAGCAAAAGAAACCATATATGGATATTCTTTGTGTTGCATAAACTGAAACCTTGCCTGCCTTTACAGAAGTTTTATATACTGAATGTCCCCCAACACTAATGAAAAGGGATGTAACTCTTATCTCTTCTCAAGGAAGAACTTTCTTCATCAGAGATAGCTTTAATTAAAGCAGACATGTACATCAATGAACATATTTGCATAAAAGAACTGTGTGCAAGGTGTAAATATTACTTAGAGCTTAATCTGCCAGGAGTGGTAAAAAAAGAAATGTTGCTACAGAAGGTTATAAAATATAAAGGCAGTGGGAGTAACATGCCTGTCACAGATTTACACCAAGATCGCTGACTGGGTTGATCTGGATTTGAACTGGTACCATTCTGGTTTGGCACACTAGCAGCTAAGCCACCATGACGTTAACTACCAAAAGCATTGGATACCATTTTCATGATATTTGCTTCAAAGTGCTCAGATTCATTAAAATGAAGAAAAACCCCAATATATTGCGGTATTTTGTACTGTTTTGTAAAGCACCAGTCCCAAGCAGACACTTTTCTACTTCAGAGTTGTCTTCTCTGCAATGAAAGATATCAGTCATTATCAGAATGTCTCTAAGTCAGTCCATCCAATGTCTCCCTTTGGTTAAATATTTTTAAAGGGCATTATCTTTAGTATTCACTAGGGAGTCATCATCAGACTTTGCCCACAAGTGCATCAAGGAATGTATTTTGTACTGGTTTTAACTGCACTTCTAATACTTTATTAGTTATATCATCCTAAGGAAATGGGAACTAAGTGCCCTTCCCAATGACAAATCAATTTAGCAAACACTGGCTGGCCTGGGTGGGTATTTGACCTGTGACCCTTGGATTACAAGGTGAAGCTCTTCCAACTGAGCTAATGTGGCTCCCGCAATGAGAAAAGAATATTCCTAGAAGTTGACGACCAATTGAAGGTCAAGATTACACAGAACCCATATTTAAAATTTGGGTGGTATTTGACATATGACCCTTGTATTACAAGTTTTGAAGCTCTTCCAACTGAGCTAATGTGGCTCCCTTAAGGAGAAAAGAATATTCCTAGAAGTTGATGACCAAGGAGGTTAAAGGTCAAGATTACACAGAACCATTATTTAAATTTTAGGTGGGTAGTCGATGGGTAAAGTTATTGGATCTGGCAGTGCTATCTTTCATTGCCACCACTGAATGGACATCATGTAAGTAAAGATGCTTACCATAGGATATAAATATTGCTACTGTTTTGGAGATTAAAGCTTGAGGTTATTGTGGTGATTTTAAAAAAATACTTTTTTGGGAAAAACATGTATCATATGTCTGTGGCTTGGCATTAGACTTCTAACTAGATTCACCAGTGTACAGAGCCCACACTTGGGGGTGAAAGATTGAGGTATCAAAAATATAAGGTCATGGTGAATTATTGTTTATTGGGGGAGGGGTAAATTATTAGCAGTAGTCTGCTTCCATATATGTATTGTTATCAGAATGGAGAGTTCAAAAGAGCAGAAGTCAAGATTACTAGAATTGTTTAGTTAAAGGTTGCATGTGGCAGGTGAGATGATAAATTTACGAATTTTGGATTTGATGGCTCTCCACGGTTGAATTTACCAAAGGCCTTGCCATTCAGCTTAGCCTGTATTCAGCATTGCGGTTGAGAGACTTCAAAGGATCAGTGACCAAAAGGCAGGAAAGCTCTATTGCTTCATAAACCCCAGTCTTAGGTCCCCTATGTTCCTTGTCAAGCTTTTGAGCAGTTTTTATCCTGACTAAATCAATAGTTGAAACTAATATTCAAATTTAAAAGCCATTCTTATGAAATTGCCATTATTGGCTGGTAATGGAATTGCATGTTGAAGTTAACTGCTTGCATGAAATGTAAGAAATCTTAGTTCACCTGCCATTGATTCATTCACCTGTATTATTGATGCAGTTTAATTACATGTAATTAATCCCACAAGAGCACATAATGTACTGGTCCTGATTTTACGAATCATTGGATTTATATAGTTGCTTGATATTGATGAATAAATTACCGTATGAATGCCCATAGTGCACAGAGCTTTTTGGAATCTCTGTTAAGACAAAACATTAATCATTTGTAATGGCACTCACATGGTGTAATAGTATAAAATTCTAGATAAATGCTTATTCCCATTTTTCTATGAAATCTGTCTATTTTTTCTGGGGACATATGTAACATGTAGTCTGTCAACCTTGTATTCTGTTTGGGATCCTTTGCATTAAAACTGTTACCATAATGTACATACTGTAATTGACATAGGTGGGTCCTTTTTTGCATTAAGGATCTTAATGAGTATAAAACATGAATGAAAATTGATTTTGTTACAGGACACTGGTCAGAATGAATTCATGGTCAAGTTCATTAGTCCGGTGTCTATACATAATGCAGTGTTTTCTCTGGGGCTTTGTTTATATATCCTTAATGGTAATGAATCCTCCTTTATAAACAGCTGAGTGGGTGAAAATTACACAGTTGATAGGTTGTGAGCTTAATGGAACCATATTAATATTTAAGAAAGTTCAGTTGGATGAGTTAAGCACTGGACTAGATTAGATCAAGTACATTAGCAAAGAGACCCTTTCATTGATTGTCTGGTTATCAGAAGCATTTTGCAGACTGTGCTGACTATAATTTTGGACAGTTTTGGTATTCATTGGTAATGTCTGCAGCTCTTATGTGCACTGTGCAATACTCATAACATAGTTGCTGCAGATGAGCTGCCAATGAAGATGAACTTCTAAGATTTATCTTTATTCATTATAAGTTATTTATCATTCACATATATAAGGAGTGTATTTGACCTCTCTGGTGCCCAAGTTGTTAGAGAGTCTGCCTCAGATGCAAGAGGTCGTGGGTTCAAACCGAAGACTTATAAAAATGGTACTAGTAGCTGCCTTGCTTGGCATGCGGCACTAAGAGGTTGGTGTTACGATGGGTTGACCTGGTGTCAGGATAATGTGACTGGGTGGGACATCATGCTACATGTCTGTGGCATGATGCCCCAGTGTGCTAGACATCACTATAAACTGCCACACTGCAGACATCATAGCGATGTGACTAAAAGTTTTACAGCTGTGTTAAAAATTTAAATCAGACATACACACACACACACACACACACACACAGAAGTTTATACATGGATACTATTCTCACAGAAATAATGTATCCCCCATCCCCTTTCAAAATTTTAAATCCACTGTTAAAATAAATTCTTGAGTGGAAATCACAGAAAAGGAGATTTTAATTACTCTTCATTTATTCACAAAAAAGCATTTAGGCCATTAAAAAGGCAATTATTAGTAGCTAAATATTCAGATTCATTGTGTATCAGGCAGTTTGCCACCAAATTTCAGCCATTTGTTTGCTCATGTGAATGCTTTCTATTCATTGTGACCAAAAAACTTGTTTTTTCCTCTCAAACTAAAGATATGCATATAGTTGCCTCAAAACACAATTTCTTGTGATACCTCATAATAGATTTGGTCCCCATAAGGAGTTTTTCTTGTGCCCTGTCCAGTTTACTTTGGCTCAGTTAGGACGTTTACTTTGGCTCAGTTAGGACTGGCTTTTTACCAGATTCCCAATCTACACTGTATTCAAGCTGTTGTTCCTTGTGATGTTGTGCAAGATTGGAGCTGTGGTGCTAACCTGAAGCCAGAGGATGTAGTTCTTCAGAAGCCTTGATCTCAGGAAGAAGGGTCTTTTGACATAAACAACTCAGAGCTGTGACAGTGTTCTGACCCTGAGTGAGGTGTTACACTTACAGGGTCATTATGTATTGGACTTGTACAAAATCATGTCTCAATTTGTATACCTCTGGATTAAAGAGGTATTCATCTCCCTGTTACTTTGTGTGGAAGTTTTGGACCCTTCTACACTAAGAAATGGCAGCTGTAGAAGAGATCACAGTCACAAGTCCACCATAATCTGGCAAGAGGGAATATCTTGGCACACGGTCACTATTCAGATGGTTCATTGGGATTTTGGAATGTTCTCTGCACCAGGAGGTTGCAGAGCCACTTTTTCAACTGTGCAGAAATCTCTAATGGACTTGCAACAGAATGGGACAGCAAGCCACCCAATTTCATCTCAGTTCAGAGAGCCCAAGTATTGAACATCTTCACTCTGAGATAGTCTATTAGTCAATTCACATATGTCTTCCCACCTTTTAGACTGATTCTGCAAGTGCTTATTCTGGTATCCCCCACCCAGTGGCCTCTATGGTCATGGTTCAGAAATCTCATCCTGTTAGTTTGTGAGCCCAGGAGGTTATTGCAGGGAGTCACAGCACAGGGGATCTCAGCTTCAGAGCAGCCCACAGATTCTCCACCTACAAGCTTGACTCATTGCTGGCAGATTTCCCACTAGTACAGTCTAGCAAGGTTACTAAGTGTATCATTCTGGATCAGAGGTGGTTTACTTTCACTGTTTTAATGCAAAGTTGAGAAGCTGCTTTGATTGGGGCCGTAGGAAATCATTATTTTAGCTGTTGGTCTTAAGTGCGGTGGCAGATTTCATTTTTAAAAATCATTTTTGTTGTTGTTAGTATCGAGAATTTTCACTTCCCACTGTTAAGCCCAATTCAACACACTGAGAGTATCCAGAGGTCATGCCATCAGCTTGCATCTGCATCTTTTGATCTCATCAGGTATTTGAGTTTCAGTGGCAGTCTATCATGTGTTCCTTGGGCCTTGTCAAGCCCCATAGGAACTGTTGAGTGAGGCTTGTTTTGAATCTCTCCCTTGAGTAAGGTCTTCTGCTTCCTTTAGCCTCCTGGAGAAGGAGTGAGCTTGATATTGTTTCAGTAGCAGAGAGCGGTTTATGGTTCAGTAGTGATTGGGACTTGGTTTTGCTTCCTTGCCAAATAGGGATTCTGGCCATAAATCAGCTCCCATCAGTAGCTCAGCTTTCAACCAAGATCTCCAGTTTCAGTCATATCTGTGCTGGAGATGATCAGTATAGACTCCTTGCCCAGTTAGGGTTTTAATTAAGATATTCTCATGAGAATTCAGCCCAAGAACCTAGAGCTGTCCTACTTCTTTGGCACATCTGAATCTTCATCCAGGGATGATGTGATGAGAGTCACCTTCAGGAGGTCTCATACTACTTTTTCATTTTCATTTAGCTTTGATCTTTGGTGTACCAGTAAGAAGGAACATTTTTAGTTGGGCTAGATTGTAAATGGCACAACTCACAGCTCAACATTCTACCAGCTAATGATAGTGAACACTCGTACCATAAGGGTAGTGCATAAATTATATTACCATCAATGGAGAAGTGGTAGGTAATACATTACTGTAACTAAAAAGTTGCTCTTAAATGATTGGCATAAAACTTTATAAATATTGTGATCATCACCTGAAGATATGCATATTATCAAATCAAAGTGTTTACATGGTTATTGCCATTGTGACTTGCTTGCAGAGTATGGCAGAGTCTTCTGAATGTGTGTATGTGTGTGATTTGGATTTTTAATGTAGCTTTAACAATTTTTCAGTCATATTGCTACAATGTCTGCAGTGTGGCAGTTCATAGTGATGTCTTGCACTGGGGCATAATGCCGCAGACATGTAGCATGATGTCCCACCCAGTCACATTATCCCTGACACCAGGTAGACAAGTCCTACCACTAACCTCTTAGTGCTGAGCATCAGGCGAGGCAGCTGTTAGTACCATTTTTGTAAGTCTTTGGTATGACTCTGCTGGAAATGGAACCCATGACTTCCCGCATCCTAGGTGGACGCTCTAACCACTAGGCCACCGGAGTGGTTGAATCGTCTGAATGCAAATAGTTGTATATTTAGTAGATTGCCATGAAGTTTGCAAAATGTTATAATTATTATATGTAGATGTGCACATCATAAATCACAATTTTTATTGAAGTTATTGCCTTTTTTTATTTAGAGCTGGATGTAGTATATCATAGGCTCTTGTGAATACAACTGATATCACAGTTTAAAATGGACCATCATGAAACTTTGTATTTGTTATGGTCATCTTTTGAGGAAGAACATATCAGAGTCATCACCCTTTATGTTCTGCAACTCAATGACATGTTAGAATCTTGTGAAAGCAACTTGACTTTCAGTTGTTTTAGTTCTGCTGATGATAGGCCAGAAGAGCTTACTGTCCACTATCTTCTTTGCATTGTCTGTTCCATCCATCCATTAACACAGGTTTGTTATCCAAATAAACAACTTCCAAGAAACTTTACACACATTTTTATCCGATGATTTTGTTGGTCCTAGATGAAAATGTTGCCACTTGGACATCAAAATAGGGTACCACTTTGGCCGTCTTGAAAATCTTGCTATTGATACTTCTCCTGTACAGAAAATCATTCTGAAATTAAGTTTTAACAGAAAGGCTTCTTATGATCTCTAGATGGTCATAAAGAAAATGGAGTTGTTTGGACAGTAGATATAGTTGCCACGGAAGATCTTGTTTTAGCTATTCCTTCTGAATAGAAAGTCATATTGACATGAAGTTTTCACCACATGACTTCTTATGTTGTCTGGTTGGGCCTAAACCACAATAGTCCCATCAGACATCCAGTATGGCAGCCACTGTAGCCATCTTAGTGATCTTGTTATCAATATGACTTCTGAATTAATAGTCATATGATCATGGGATTTTTCTGGATTGTCTTGTTGGTTCTAAATGAAAATGGAACTAATCTGACATCCTGTATTGACACCATGGCAACCATCATAAGAATCTTATCACTACTCCTCATGAATGAAAATTCATATCAGCATGGGGTATTCAGCAGAACACATCCTGTTATGTCTAGTTGGTTTCAGTTAAAAGTTATGCCAGTCAGCCCTCCAGAAGGGCCACCATAAAAATGTTGTGACAACTACCCATAAATGAATGTCAGAATCTTCATATGTTGTCAGATCAAGAAGTTTTCACTAGAAGACTCTTAAGACCTACTCCTGGTCCTAAAATAAATGTGGTGCAGATGTGACAACCAACACAACTGCCACAGCAGCCATCTTGATAAACTCTATACTTAAGATTACCAAGAGATCTTATAAAATGTAAAAGAAACTGAACTTATCATGGATTCCTGGCTTTTTGTCCAGTGGATCAACAGTCCTTTTGAAGATTGCTTTGAAATTTGTTATGAACATATTGAAAAAATACAAACCTTTTTGCTCCAGTGATATTTTTTAGCAGAGTTTTTGCTCATTTTTACTTGAAGCTTAATGAAACATATGGCAGAATTTTGTGACTGCAGCTGCTTTTGCAGTTTTTGTTGATTGCTGTGAAACATAATATGTATTATGCTCGTCATCATCATATATGCATGTTGACCAATCATTTTACTTATAATATTTTCAGAAGAGTCATGAGGTTCATTTTACTTTAGACTCATAGCCATCATGGGGTAGGAGTGGTAGCCAGGGGTACATGAGCAAATTGCTTATCATTCCTCTGTTATGCTTGTTTCATTTGGAACCACAAAGAAATGTTTCGCTGACCATCCCTGTTTCTTATTGCTGACCCTAGCACTTTTTCCCCATGATTAAAAACAAAAAAAGTCATGTTAAATATAATATTTTGAAAAAATCCACCTGCCTACCCCAATTTTACAACCATTGCAAATAGGAAACAAACATATTTTGGGGGTATGGGGAAGTGACTATAATTTATCAACTATTGAAATATTTTAAAATCAGTTTTAATTTCAGATCTTCTCAACAAACCCTCAGGAGTTATTTCCCTTAACTAATATTCATTGATTTTTTTTTGTTGCAGGAGAAGTTAGAGGTTCTACAAGGCACGAGCCACCACCAAATTTCAGACCTAGAGGCAGAGTTGGCACAGCTACGTGCATTTAAAGATGAACTCCAGAAATATGTCAGGGAGCTTGAACAGACCAATGATGATTTAGAAAGAGCCAAAAGGTTTCTTTTACATTTCAATTTCAAGCCACTATTCTCAGTTTTGCATTCTTCATAATATTAAAGCACACCAATTTTATTATGATTGTTACACCACTGTTGTTTACTTGTTATGGTGTATTTGTTTTGCCAGTGCTTAAGGAATGAATTATTCTTTGATAACAACCAATGCATTTCAGATCAACTTGTCTTTATTACATTCTTTTTTCAGTGCATATTTTATAACAGGCAATAATAATGAAATCAACATATTATGTTAGTACCAGTAACTTTACAAGCATCTCAGATTTCATTAATTGCACAAAATAATGCAAATCATCAATAAAGCACAATTGTTGCAGACAAGTCAGCCTTATCTATGTTACTGTTTGCTCCATATTATTGCATTGTGTCATGATACTTATTTCCAGTGTTTAATTAAATTGAATAAAATGTATTGTAAATTGGTTACATGATTTTACATGGGTTCTAAGTATAAATATGACATTAAGTACTCAGATAAGTCGTGCAGTATTTTTCATAAATATCAATATATGTAAGGCCGCTTCGGTGGCCAAGTGGTTAGAGCATCCACCTTGAATTCAGAAGGTTGGGGTTCAAAAGACTTATAAAAATGGTACTAACAGCTGCCTCACTAGCCGCTCAGCATTAAGAGGCTAGTGTTAGGACTGGTAGGCCTGGTGTAAGAATGATGTGACTGGGTGGGACATCATCCTACATGTCTGCGGCATGATGCCTCAGTGCTAGACATCATTATAAACTGCCACACCGCAGACATAGTGATATGACTGAAATTTGTTAAAGCTACGTTAAAAATCCAAATCACACACACTGGTACTCAAAATATGTAAAATATGCACATTATTTACAGCTGATTGAATGTAATTTTTCTGTTTCAGGGCAACAGTAGTTTCTTTAGAAGATTTTGAAAGTAGATTAAATCAGGTATTGTATATATTGATGATGTCCATGTGTTTTTCATTATGACCACACTGGTACATGCACTGTTTTCACTAGGATGCACAAACTCTTTCTTTATGACCTCATTGGTACAGTGTTTTCTCCAGGAGGCATATGTTTTTCATAATGACCTCATTGGTACATATTGTTTTTCCCAGGATGCACAAGTTTTTTCTTTATGACCTCATTTGTACATACATAGTGTTTTCACCAGGATGAACACTCTCTTTCATTATGTCCTCATTGGTAGTGTTTTCTTCAGGATGCACAGTTTTTTCATAATGACCTCATTTGTACATACACAGTGTTTTCCTCAGGATGCACATGTTTTTATAATGGCCCCATTGGTACATACACAGTGTTTTTCCCAGGATGCACATGTTTTTATAATGACCTCATTTGTACATACACAGTGTTTTCCTCAGGATGCACATGTTTTTATAATGGCCCCATTGGTACATACACAGTGTTTTTCCCAGGATGCACATGTTTTTATAATGACCTCATTTGTACATACACACTGTTTTCCTCAGGATGCACATGTTTTTAATGACCTCATTTGTACATACACAGTGTTTTCCTCAGGATGCACATGTTTTTATAATGGCCTCATTGGTACATACACAGTGTTTTTCCCAGGATGCACATGTTTTTATAATGGCCCCATTGGTACATACACAGTGTTTTTCCCAGGATGCACATGTTTTTATAATGGCCCCATTGGTACATACACAGTGTTTTTCCCAGGATGCACATGTTTTTATAATGGCCCCATTGGTACATACACAGTGTTTTTCCCAGGATGCACATGTTTTTATAATGGTCCCATTGGTACATATGCAGTGTTTTTCCCAGGATGCACAGTTTTTTCATAATGACCTCATTTGTACATACACAGTGTTTTCCTCAGGATGCACATGTTTTTATAATGGCCCCATTGGTACATACACAGTGTTTTTCCCAGGATGCACATGTTTTTATAATGGCCCCATTGGTACATACACAGTGTTTTCCTCAGGATGCACATGTTTTTATAATGGCCCCATTTGTACATACACAGTGTTTTTCCCAGGATGCACATGTTTTTATAATGGCCCCATTGGTACATATACAGTGTTTTTCCCAGGATGCACATGTTTTTATAATGGCCCCATTGGTACATATACAGTGTTTTTCCCAGGATGCACAGTTTTTTCATAATGACCTCATTTGTACATATACAGTGTTTTTCCCAGGATGCACATGTTTTTATAATGGCCCCATTGGTACATACACAGTGTTTTCCTCAGGATGCACATGTTTTTATAATGGCCCCATTGGTACATACAGTGTTTTTCCCAGGATGCACATGTTTTTATAATGGCCCCATTTGTACATACACAGTGTTTTTCTCAGGATGCACATGTTTTTATAGTGGCCCCATTGGTACATACACAGTGTTTTCCTCAGGATGCACATGTTTTTATAATGGCCCCATTGGTACATACACAGTGTTTTTCCCAGGATGCACATGTTTTTATAATGGCCCCATTTGTACATACACAGTGTTTTTCTCAGGATGCACATGTTTTTATAATGGCCCCATTGGTACATACACAGTGTTTTTCCCAGGATGCACATGTTTTTATAATGGCCCCATTGGTACATACACAGTGTTTTCATCAGGATGCACATGTTTTTATAATGGCTCCATTGGTACATACACAGTGTTTTCCTCAGGATGTGGGGGCCCCGAGTGGCCGAGTGGTCTAAAGCGCTCTTCGTTACGGATCACTGCCATCTCACCTCTGCGGCGGTTTGAGTCTAAGATTCAGCCAATGTGGGCATGTGAGAAAGCTTGCCAGTAGCTTCTCGTGGGTCGGTGGTTCTTTCCGGGCTCTTCCAGGTTCTTCCTCCACCATTAATACTGGCCGCCATGTATAGCCTATCGTGTGCTGAAAAATGGCGTTAAACCCCACAACAACAACAACAACAACAAAATCCTCAGGATGCACATGTTTTTATAATGGCCCATTTGTACATACACAGTGTTTTTCCCAGGATGCACACATTTTTATAATGGCCCCATTGGTACATACACAGTGTTTTCCTCAGGATGCACATATTTTTATAATGGCCCCATTGGTACATACACAGTGTTTTCCTCAGGATGCACATATTTTTATAATGGCCCCATTTGTACATACACAGTGTTTTTCCCAGGATGACATGTTTTTATAATGGCTCCATTGGTACATACACAGTGTTTTTCCCAGGATGCACATGTTTTTATAATGACCCCATTGGTACATATACAGTGTTTTTCCCAGGATGCACATGTTTTTATAATGACCCCATTGGTATATATACAGTGTTTTTCCCAGGATGCACATGTTTTTATAATGACCCCATTGGTATATACACAGTGTTTTTCCCAGGATGCACATGTTTTTATAATGGCTCCATTGGTACATACACAGTGTTTTCATCAGGATGCACATGTTTTTATAATGGCTCCATTGGTACATACACAGTGTTTTCCTCAGGATGTGGGGGCCCCGAGTGGCCGAGTGGTCTAAAGCGCTCTTCGTTACGGATCACTGCCATCTCACCTCTGCGGCGGTTTGAGTCTAAGATTCAGCCAATGTGGGCATGTGAGAAAGCTTGCCAGTAGCTTCTCGTGGGTCGGTGGTTCTTTCCGGGCTTTTCCAGGTTCTTCCTCCACCATTAATACTGGCCGCCATGTATAGCCTATCGTGTGCTGAAAAATGGCGTTAAACCCCACAACAACAACAACAACAACAAAATCCTCAGGATGCACATGTTTTTATAATGGCCCATTTGTACATACACAGTGTTTTTCCCAGGATGCACACATTTTTATAATGGCCCCATTGGTACATACACAGTGTTTTCCTCAGGATGCACATATTTTTATAATGGCCCCATTGGTACATACACAGTGTTTTCCTCAGGATGCACATATTTTTATAATGGCCCCATTTGTACATACACAGTGTTTTTCCCAGGATGACATGTTTTTATAATGGCTCCATTGGTACATACACAGTGTTTTTCCCAGGATGCACATGTTTTTATAATGACCCCATTGGTACATATACAGTGTTTTTCCCAGGATGCACATGTTTTTATAATGACCCCATTGGTATATATACAGTGTTTTTCCCAGGATGCACATGTTTTTATAATGACCCCATTGGTGTATACACAGTGTTTTTCCCAGGATGCACATGTTTTTATAATGGCTCCATTGGTACATATACAGTGTTTTTCCCAGGATGCACATGTTTTTATAATGGCCCCATTGGTACATGCACAGTGTTTTCCTCAGGATGCACATGTTTTTATAATGGCCCCATTGGTACATACACACTGTTTTCCTCAGGATGCACATGTTTTTAATGACCTCATTTGTACATACACAGTGTTTTCCTCAGGATGCACATGTTTTTATAATGGTCCCATTTGTACATACACTGTTTTTCCCAGGATGCACAGTTTTTTCATAATGACCTCATTTGTACATACACAGTGTTTTTCCCAGGATGCACAGTTTTTTCATAATGACCTCATTTGTACATATACAGTGTTTTCCTCAGGATGCACATGTTTTTATAATGGCCCCATTGGTACATACACAGTGTTTTTCCCAGGATGCACATGTTTTTATAATGGCCCCATTGGTACATACACAGTGTTTTTCCCAGGATGCACATGTTTTTATAATGGCCCCATTGGTACATACACAGTGTTTTTCCCAGGATGCACATGTTTTTATAATGGCCCCATTGGTACATATACAGTGTTTTTCCCAGGATGCACAGTTTTTTCATAATGACCTCATTTGTACATACAGTGTTTTCCTCAGGATGCACATGTTTTTATAATGGCCCCATTGGTACATACACAGTGTTTTTCCCAGGATGCACATGTTTTTATAATGGCCCCATTGGTTCATAGTGTTTTCTTCAGGATGCACATGTTTTTATAATGGCCCCATTGGTACATACACAGTGTTTTCCTCAGGATGCACATGTTTTTATAATGGCCCCATTTGTACATACACAGTGTTTTTCCCAGGATGCACGTTTTTATAATGGCCCCATTGGTACATATACAGTGTTTTTCCCAGGATGCACATGTTTTTATAATGGCCCCATTGGTACATATACCGTGTTTTTCCCAGGATGCACAGTTTTTTCATAATGGCCCCATTTGTACATACACAGTGTTTTTCCCAGGATGCACACATTTTTATAATGGCCCCATTGGTACATACACAGTGTTTTCCTCAGGATGCACATGTTTTTATAATGGCCCCATTGGTACATACACAGTGTTTTTCCCAGGATGCACATGTTTTTATAATGGCCCCATTTATACATACACAGTGTTTTTCTCATGATGCACATGTTTTTATAATGGCCCCATTGGTACATACACAGTGTTTTCCACAGGATGCACATGTTTTTATAATGGCCCCATTGGTACATACACTGTTTTTCCCAGGATGCACATGTTTTTATAATGGCCCCATTGGTACATACACAGTGTTTTTCCCAGGATGCACAGTTTTTTCATAATGACCTCATTTGTACATGCACAGTGTTTTTCGCAGGATGCACATGTTTTTATAATGGCCCCATTGGTACATACACAGTGTTTTCCTCAGGATGCACATGTTTTTATAATGGCCCCATTGGTACATACACAGTGTTTTTCCCAGGATGCACATGTTTTTATAATGGCTCCATTTGTACATACACAGTGTTTTTCCCAGGATGCACAGTTTTTTCATAATGACCTCATTTGTACATATACAGTGTTTTTCCCAGGATGCACATGTTTTTATAATGGCCCCATTGGTACATACACAGTGTTTTTCCCAGGATGCACAGTTTTTTCATAATGACCTCATTTGTACATGCACAGTGTTTTCTTCAGGATGCACATGTTTTTATAATGGCCCCATTGGTACATACACAGTGTTTTTCCCAGGATGCACATGTTTTTATAATGGCCCCATTGGTACATAAACAGTGTTTTTCCCAGGATGCACATGTTTTTATAATGGCCCCATTGGTACATACACAGTGTTTTTCCCAGGATGCACATGTTTTTATAATGGCCCCCTTGGTACATACACAGTGTTTTTCCCAGGATGCACATGTTTTTATAATGGCCCCATTTGTACATACACAGTGTTTTTCCCAGGATGCACATGTTTTTATAATGGCCCCATTGGTACATATACAGTGTTTTTCCCAGGATGCACAGTTTTTTCATAATGACCTCATTTGTACATACACAGTGTTTTCCTCAGGATGCACATGTTTTTATAATGGCCCCATTGGTACATACACAGTGTTTTTCCCAGTATGCACATGTTTTTATAATGGCCCCATTGGTACATACACAGTGTTTTTCCCAGGATGCACATGTTTTTATAATGGCCCCATTGGTACATACACAGTGTTTTCCTCAGGATGCACATGTTTTTATAATGGCCCCATTGGTACATACACAGTGTTTTTCCCAGGATGCACATGTTTTTATAATGGCCCCATTTGTACATACACAGTGTTTTTCCCAGGATGCACATGTTTTTATAATGGCCCCATTGGTACATATACAGTGTTTTTCCCAGGATGCACAGTTTTTTCATAATGACCTCATTTGTACATACACAGTGTTTTCCTCAGGATGCACATGTTTTTTCATAATGACCTCATTTGTACATACACAGTGTTTTCCTCAGGATGCACATGTTTTTATAATGGCCCCATTGGTACATACACAGTGTTTTTCCCAGTATGCACATGTTTTTATAATGGCCCCATTGGTACATACACAGTGTTTTTCCCAGGATGCACATGTTTTTATAATGGCCCCATTGGTACATACACAGTGTTTTCCTCAGGATGCACATGTTTTTATAATGGCCCCATTGGTACATACACAGTGTTTTTCCCAGGATGCACATGTTTTTATAATGGCCCCATTTGTACATACACAGTGTTTTTCCCAGGATGCACATGTTTTTATAATGGCCCCATTGGTACATATACAGTGTTTTTCCCAGGATGCACAGTTTTTTCATAATGACCTCATTTGTACATACACAGTGTTTTCCTCAGGATGCACATGTTTTTATAATGGCCCCATTGGTACATACACAGTGTTTTTCCCAGGATGCACATGTTTTTATAATTTCTCCATTGGTACATACACAGTGTTTTTCCCAGGATGCACACATTTTTATAATGGCCCCATTGGTACATACACAGTGTTTTCCTCAGGATGCACATATTTTTATAATGGCCCCATTGGTACATACACAGTGTTTTCCTCAGGATGCACATATTTTTGTAATGGCCCCATTTGTACATACACAGTGTTTTTCCCAGGATGACATGTTTTTATAATGGCTCCATTGGTACATACACAGTGTTTTTCCCAGGATGCACATGTTTTTATAATGACCCCATTGGTACATATACAGTGTTTTTCCCAGGATGCACATGTTTTTATAATGACCCCATTGGTATATACACAGTGTTTTTCCCAGGATGCACATGTTTTTATAATGGCTCCATTGGTACATATACAGTGTTTTTCCCAGGATGCACATGTTTTTATAATGGCCCCATTGGTACATGCACAGTGTTTTCCTCAGGATGCACATGTTTTTATAATGGCCCCATTGGTACATACACACTGTTTTCCTCAGGATGCACATGTTTTTAATGACCTCATTTGTACATACACAGTGTTTTCCTCAGGATGCACATGTTTTTATAATGGTCCCATTTGTACATACACTGTTTTTCCCAGGATGCACAGTTTTTTCATAATGACCTCATTTGTACATACACAGTGTTTTTCCCAGGATGCACAGTTTTTTCATAATGACCTCATTTGTACATATACAGTGTTTTCCTCAGGATGCACATGTTTTTATAATGGTCCCATTGGTACATACACAGTGTTTTTCCCAGGATGCACAGTTTTTTCATAATGACCTCATTTGTACATACACAGTGTTTTCTTCAGGATGCACATGTTTTTATAATGGCCCCATTGGTACATACACAGTGTTTTTCCCAGGATGCACATGTTTTTATAATGGCCCCATTGGTACATACACAGTGTTTTTCCCAGGATGCACATGTTTTTATAATGGCCCCATTGGTACATACACAGTGTTTTTCCCAGGATGCACATGTTTTTATAATGGCCCCATTGGTACATACACAGTGTTTTTCCCAGGATGCACATGTTTTTATAATGGCCCCATTGGTACATACACAGTGTTTTTCCCAGGATGCACATGTTTTTATGATGGCCCCATTGGTACATATACAGTGTTTTTCCCAGGATGCACAGTTTTTTCATAATGACCTCATTTGTATATACAGTGTTTTCCTCAGGATGCACATGTTTTTATAATGGCCCCATTTGTACATACACAGTGTTTTTCCCAGGATGCACATGTTTTTATAATGGCCCCATTGGTACATAGTGTTTTCCTCAGGATGCACATGTTTTTATAATGGCCCCATTGGTACATACACAGTGTTTTCCTCAGGATGCACATGTTTTTATAATGGCCCCATTTGTACATACACAGTGTTTTTCCCAGGATGCATATGTTTTTATAATGGCCCCATTGGTACATATACAGTGTTTTTCCCAGGATGCACATGTTTTTATAATGGCCCCATTGGTACATATACAGTGTTTTTCCCAGGATGCACAGTTTTTTCATAATGACCTCATTTGTACATATACAGTGTTTTTCCCAGGATGCACATGTTTTTATAATGGCCCCATTGGTACATACACAGTGTTTTCCTCAGGATGCACATGTTTTTATAATGGCCCCATTGGTACATACACAGTGTTTTTCCCAGGATGCACATGTTTTTATAATGGCCCCATTGGTACATACACAGTGTTTTTCTCAGGATGCACATGTTTTTATAATGGCCCCATTGGTACATAGTGTTTTTCCCAGGATGCACATGTTTTTATAATGGCCCCATTGGTACATACACAGTGTTTTCCTCAGGATGCACATGTTTTTATAATGGCCCCATTGGTACATACACAGTGTTTTCCTCAGGATGTGGGGGCCCCGAGTGGCCGAGTGGTCTAAAGCGCTCTTCGTTACGGATCACTGCCATCTCACCTCTGTCTGCGGCGGTTCGAGTCTAAGATTCAGCCAATGTGGGCATGTGAGAAAGCTTGCCAGTAGCTTCTCATGGGTCGGTGGTTCTTTCCGGGCTTTTCCAGGTTCTTCCTCCACCATTAATACTGGCCGCCATGTATAGCCTATCGTGTACTGAAAAATGGCGTTAAACCCCACAACAACAACAACAACAACAAAATCCTCAGGATGCACATGTTTTTATAATGGCCCCATTTGTACATACACAGTGTTTTTCCCAGGATGCACACATTTTTATAATGGCCCCATTGGTACATACACAGTGTTTTCCTCAGGATGCACATATTTTTATAATGGCCCCGTTGGTACATACACAGTGTTTTCCTCAGGATGCACATGTTTTTATAATGGCCCCATTTGTACATACACAGTGTTTTTCCCAGGATGACATGTTTTTATAATGGCTCCATTGGTACATACACAGTGTTTTTCCCAGGATGCACATGTTTTTATAATGACCCCATTGGTATATATACAGTGTTTTTCCCAGGATGCACATGTTTTTATAATGACCCCATTGGTATATACACAGTGTTTTTCCCAGGATGCACATGTTTTTATAATGGCTCCATTGGTACATATACAGTGTTTTTCCCAGGATGCACAGTTTTTTCATAATGACCTCATTTGTACATACACACTGTTTTCCTCAGGATGCACATGTTTTTAATGACCTCATTTGTACATACACAGTGTTTTCCTCAGGATGCACATGTTTTTATAATGGTCCCATTTGTACATACACAGTGTTTTTCCCAGGATGCACAGTTTTTTCATAATGACCTCATTTGTACATACACAGTGTTTTTCCCAGGATGCACAGTTTTTTCATAATGACCTCATTTGTACATATACAGTGTTTTCCTCAGGATGCACATGTTTTTATAATGGCCCCATTGGTACATACACAGTGTTTTTCCCAGGATGCACAGTTTTTTCATAATGACCTCATTTGTACATACACAGTGTTTTCTTCAGGATGCACATGTTTTTATAATGGCCCCATTGGTACATACACAGTGTTTTTCCCAGGATGCACATGTTTTTATAATGGCCCCATTGGTACATACACAGTGTTTTTCCCAGGATGCACATGTTTTTATAATGGCCCCATTGGTACATAGTGTTTTCCTCAGGATGCACATGTTTTTATAATGGCCCCATTGGTACATACAGAGTGTTTTCCTCAGGATGCACATGTTTTTATAATGGCCCCATTTGTACATACACAGTGTTTTTCCCAGGATGCACAGTTTTTTCATAATGACCTCATTTGTACATATACAGTGTTTTTCCCAGGATGCACATGTTTTTATAATGGCCCCATTGGTACATACACAGTGTTTTCCTCAGGATGCACATGTTTTTATAATGGCCCCATTGGTACATACACAGTGTTTTTCCCAGGATGCACATGTTTTTATAATGGCCCCATTTGTACATACACAGTGTTTTTCTCAGGATGCACATGTTTTTATAGTGGCCCCATTGGTACATACACGGTGTTTTCCTCAGGATGCACATGTTTTTATAATGGCCCCATTGGTACATACACAGTGTTTTTCCCAGGATGCACAGTTTTTTCATAATGACCTCATTTGTACATACACACTGTTTTCCTCAGGATGCACATGTTTTTAATGACCTCATTTGTACATACACAGTGTTTTCCTCAGGATGCACATGTTTTTATAATGGTCCCATTTGTACATACACAGTGTTTTTCCCAGGATGCACAGTTTTTTCATAATGACCTCATTTGTACATACACAGTGTTTTTCCCAGGATGCACAGTTTTTTCATAATGACCTCATTTGTACATATACAGTGTTTTCCTCAGGATGCACATGTTTTTATAATGGCCCCATTGGTACATACACAGTGTTTTTCCCAGGATGCACAGTTTTTTCATAATGACCTCATTTGTACATACACAGTGTTTTCTTCAGGATGCACATGTTTTTATAATGGCCCCATTGGTACATACACAGTGTTTTTCCCAGGATGCACATGTTTTTATAATGGCCCCATTGGTACATACACAGTGTTTTTCCCAGGATGCACATGTTTTTATAATGGCCCCATTGGTACATACACAGTGTTTTTCCCAGGATGCACATGTTTTTATAATGGCCCCATTGGTACATACACAGTGTTTTTCCCAGGATGCACATGTTTTTATAATGGCCCCATTGGTACATACACAGTGTTTTTCCCAGGATGCACATGTTTTTATAATGGCCCCATTGGTACACACACAGTGTTTTTCCCAGGATGCACATGTTTTTATAATCGCCCCATTGGTACATACACAGTGTTTTTCCCAGGATGCACATGTTTTTATAATGGCCCCATTGGTACATATACAGTGTTTGTCCCAGGATGCACATGTTTTTATAACGGTCCCATTGGTACATACACTGTAACACTGTGTTTTTCCCAGGATGCACATGTTTTTATAATGGCCCCATTGGTACATACACAGTGTTTTTCCCAGGATACACATGTTTTTATAATGGCCCCATTGGTACATACACAGTGTTGTTCCCAGGATGCACATGTTTTTATAATGGCCCCATTTGTACATACACAGTTTTTTTTCCCAGGATGCACATGTTTTTATAATGGCTCCATTGGTACGTATACAGTGTTTTTCCGAGGATGCACATGTTTTTATAATGACCCCATTGGTACATACACAGTGTTTTTCCCAGGATGCACAGGTTTTTGTAATGACCCCATTGGTACATATACAGTGTTTTTCCCAGGATGCACATGTTTTTATAATGACCCCATTGATACATATACAGTGTTTTTCCCAGGATGCACATGTTTTTATAATGACCCCATTGATATATACACAGTGTTTTTCCCAGGATGCACATGTTTTTATAATGACCCCACTGGTATATACACAGTGTTTTTCCCAGGATGCACATGTTTTTATAATGACCCCATTGGTACATATACAGTGTTTTTCCCAGGATGCACATGTTTTTATAATGACCCCATTGGTATATATACAGTGTTTTTCCCAGGATGCACATGTTTTTATAATGTCCCCATTGGTATATACACAGTGTTTTTCCCAGGATGCACATGTTTTTATAATGGCTCCATTGGTACATATACAGTGTTTTTCCCAGGATGCACATGTTTTTATAATGGCCCCATTGGTACATATACAGTGTTTTTCCCAGGATGCACATGTTTTTATAATGACCCCATTGGTACATACACAGTGTTTTTCCCAGGATGCACAGATTTTTATAATGACCCCATTGGTACATATACAGTGTTTTTCCGAGGATGCACATGTTTTTATAATGACCCCATTGGTACATATACAGTGTTTTTCCCAGGATGCACATGTTTTTATAATGACCCCATTGGTATATACACAGTGTTTTTCCCAGGATGCACATGTTTTTATAATGACCCCATTGGTACATGTACAGTGTTTTTCCCAGGATGCACATGTTTTTATAATGACCCCATTGGTATATACACAGTGTTTTCCCAAGGATACACAAGTTTTTTCACAATAAACTCATTTGTACATAGTGTTTTCCCAAGGATACACAAGTTTTTTCACAATAAACTCATTTGTACATAGTGTTTTCCCAAGGATACACAAGTTTTTTTACAATAAACTCATTTGTACTTGCAGTCTTTTCTCCAAGGTGCAAGTTTTTCATAATGACGTTATTGTGCCGTTCACATTGTTTTCTCCAAGGTGCAAGTTTTTCATAATGACGTGATTGTACCATTCACATTGTTTTCTCCAAGGTGCAAGTTTTTCATAATGACGTGATTGTACCATTCACAGTGTTTTCTCCAGGAGGCACAAGTTTTTCATAATGACGTGATTGTACCATTCACATTGTTTTCTCCAGGAGGCACAAGTTTTTCATAATGACGTGATTGTACCATTCACAGTGTTTTCTCCAGGAGGCACAAGTTTTTCATAATGACGTGATTGTACCATTCACATTGTTTTCTCCAGGAGGCACAAGTTTTTCATAATGACGTGATTGTACCATTCACATTGTTTTCTCCAGGAGGCACAAGTTTTTCATAATGACCTCATTTGTACATTTTCTCTAGGATGCATCAATCATGAAAATGTACAAAATTTAGTGAATTGCCACATAATCAAGCACTCACTGAGTGATCTTTTTGAGTGAGACACTTTCATTGATTATCTTGTTATCAAAAGTATTTTATCATCTGCTCGTGGTGAGGTTGTACAGTGACAGATACAGGTATACAGTTTATGATATTTGTTGGTAATGTCTCAGTTGTTAGATGCATTTCTCTGAATACAATACAGTGCCATTTTAATAACACTTGATGGCTGATCTATGCCGGTAATGAAGATAAATAACTTTAAGTTTATTTATTATTTATCACAGACACGTTTATTCAGACATACTATAAAGGATTAAACCATATATACCGTTTTGATATCCAGTTTAAAATTTAAAATCTCTCTTTATGAAAATCTCCCTCTGTGTGAAAATCATGAAGATGTCCCTGCATAGAACTCATGAAATTCATTATTGTTGAATCACCAGTATTATACAGGTAGATGGACTGCTATGTAAATGAGTGATAACGTTTTATTTTTCATTTTTTAAACCTTTGTTTTTGGCTGCTTGTTGAGATCTTAATGCATAACTTGATGAAATCAGTTATAAGAACTTGTCAGGGGGACACAAGAAACGTTGAATGTATTTATTGAATATATTTTTCTATTCATTGTGTCTATACTTGTATCTGTCAGAATTGTTTTTTTTATATACTTGTAAGGGTTTAGATGAACAGAAAATACAGGTAATCAAGTTTTAGACCAATATGTCCTTTCATGAACCTGACGAACGTTTTCTGTGATAACCTTGCAGTGTCCAGCAAATTTCAAAATCAGAAAGGTAGCCTCCTGGTCTAAAAAGAAACGAATTTGATACTCCAGTTTGGATTCAGTTGCCCAGAGAAGGCATTTTAAAATGACTCTGTTTGCTTCAAGAATTCCCATGTAATTATTTTACTTTTGTCAAGTATTTGAATAATAACAGTTTTGTAAAATTGTGGTAACCAGGTAGTCAGGTAAATCACTGGGCTACATTTGGTTTCTGCAAATTTTTGGTAGCCCAGCCCCATTATTCTGCTAGCCTATGGAGACTGGGCATAGTATTTGTTAGACTGGCTTTGTTTATGTATTATAACTTCAAACAAACATAAACACATACTGGTAATAAAAAATGATATGGGAACTACTAGAATGTGATTCTGTCCAGTCCTTTCATACATTAATGCATGTGTGCATGTACAAAACTCCACAGCTCCTTCTTTATGGTTTTGGTTAAAGACATTGAACATTGATCAGATAGGATTGGATGTGGTATTCAGATGTGAACAAATATGGTCTTAGAATCTTTATCCACTTGTTTGGGGACTGCTGGTGGAGACAGTCTGGTGAATAAAGGAAAATGTGAAAATGCTGTTGTTTTAGTGCAGATCTCTGTGTACTTTGATAAAACAATACCAGTCAGGATTTCCTGTTAATAATGGAAAGTCTCAGCTAAATATCTCAAAAAAAGATTAGTTTCACTGGCAAAGTTAGTGGGATTTCACTATATTTTTGATCAATCAATATTCCTTGAAAAAAAACATTAATGCAAATTTCATTTAAAGTTTAGGTGAGAAAAATATTATTTGAAATATAAAATTAAAGAACATTGACATCATCATTAGATGGCAAACATGGAGTTCTGGCACTGTAAAAGTAATTCACTATACAACTGCACTGTTTCACATATTTAAAATTTTTGTTCTGACAGAATAGACTTAGCAGTTTTAAATAGCTAGGAAATATCTCAATTTATTAAAGTTCAAAGAACCTTAAAAAGACTGAATTCTCATTAGAAATATTGATGTATGAAACTTTTATTCTTGTTTATAGGCCATAGAAAGAAATGCCTTTTTAGAAAGTGAACTAGATGAGAAAGAGACTTTGGCAATTACAGTTCAGCGAATGAAAGATGAAGCCCGAGGTTAGAACTGTTTGTGATTAATTATTTTCTTTTTCATCTTTTATCTTACCTTTGCATTTTAGGCATTAGTTTTGGAGTCAGCACAGATAAAAGCATATACATATGTATGCCCTCACTTAATCTCAGCCATTCTTTCTTCCTGCTATGTTACCTCTAGCTGATGGGGCTGAAGGGGCAAAATTTGTACATGTATATTAGTTGTACATTTTTTGTCAAGTTCTTGCATTTAGCTCTGGGTTTTTGCACACTGTATAATGCTCTTATATCTGAGATCATGAAACTTGAGGATACATCTTCACGAGTACTTCACCCTCATTAAAAATTTTGGTCACAGTGACCTATATTACCTATTTAACTAACTTTGGTTACATTTTGTGGTTTCATTTTATTTCTCAAGCTCTGTTTATAATGGAATCATCAAACTGTATGATTGTATATATCTATCTTAGTATATATCTCTGTTAGTATCACACTCTTACCACACAGGAAAGTCACTGTAACCTACATTTTCCGTAAACTGCATTAGGTTAAATTTCTACATTTAGCTCATGATCAGCTATGTTCTTTTGAAACCAAGTATATATTTGTATACCTAGATTCATGAAAGTTGGTGAAGGAATGCATCTTGATGAGTACTACACCCTTATTGCAACAGCAGGGCAGTGTTGCCAATATTTCATGTTTCACTGACTTTGGTTACATTTAGTGTTTAAGCTTAATTCTCAAACTCAGTTCATATTTGAAACATCGAAGTAGGTGATTGTATACATCTTCATTGGTACCAAAGACTTACCACGGATGAAATGTCACTGTGACCTACATTTCACAATTTACTGGCTTAGGTTAAGTTTTTGGCTTTAGCTCATGATGACATAGGTTTTATCACACTGTATACATATTTTATATCTACGTCTCTTGAGGACTACTAAACTATCATCACATAAATAGATCACTGTGACCTATATTTCATGTTTCATTAACTTTGATTAAATTGTGTTTTTAGGATATTGCTCAAGTTCTGTTCATGTATCTATGAGAGTGACACTTCAGAACATAGGTTAAGTGTTCAGGTTATTGCATAACCAGATAGTTTTATTCTAGGACCCTGTATTCATACTGTCATACCAGTGTTCAAGAAATTTTATGAGAGATTATCTTAATGATTACTACAATGATCTCATTTTAAAAGAGGTCACCATGGCCCATATTTCTCACTTTTGCTGACTTTGGTCTGGTTTGATGTTTTTGCTGTTTGTGCTGTAATTATTAAACACCCATACCGCAAAATGACACTGTGGCCTACATTTCACATTTTATTGGTTGAATTTACATTGTTGCATTTAACTCATGGCCACATATGTCTTTGGCATGGTCTGTGCATACTGTCCATTATAGAATCATAAAATTTGGTTGTGCATCTTTATGAGCAGTACTGCCTCATTTGGTTGGTCGATATTGGCCATATTTTACACTTCACTGATTTGCTTCAGTTTTGTGTTTGATGTTAATTTCTCTAGCATGATCATGGTAGAATCATGAAAGTGATGAAGATGTGCGTCTTTGTTCCTACCACACACATTCAACAGAAGAGGTTCATTGTGATTTTTTACTGCCATTGGTTATGTTTTGTATTAAACTCATGTCATATGCTTAATATTGTGTCTAGAATTATAAAACTTGTTGAGTTGTAGATCCATTTTGCCAAAAGAAGTCTATGTGAACTATATTTCATGCACAATGACTTCTTCAAATTACCATAATGCCATCTAGGTACCTTTAATCAGTTCAAAGTAATTCCCATAATGTAGTCTGGGTACCCTTAATCAAAGTAATTACTGTGTATAGTTTCTGCTGTGTTCATTATAATTTGTATGACCTGAGTGCATGGTATGTTTACCAAAATGGGTAAATATACCTTAAATTATATTTTATATTAATTGTTATATTGACATGCCAGTGTTACCTTGTTTGACACATGCAAGTTTTGGCATCATCAATACATAAACATTGGACCTACAGATGCTGATTTAGTGCATGTGTCTGTGTTTGACAAACTCCTTTTTATAGGTTTATGATATATAATGCTTGTACTTAGTAATTATTTATTTAACAGTATGAATTAAAGTGTATAAGGTTTGTCAACACACATATAACAGGGACAGTAACAATTATATATGGTTACAGTGGATAAATGTGTCAGAGCACATGTAACAGTAAAATGATACATGGTTACAGTGTGTGAGAGTTTGCCAGAACACACGTAATACTAACAGTTATACATGGTTACAGTGTGTGAGAGTTTGCCAGAACATATGTAATACTAACAGTTATACATGGTTACAGTGTATGAGAATTTCCAGAGCACATGTAACTAATACTTGTACTTGTTACAGTGAATGAGAGTTTGCCAGACCACATATAACAATAACAATTATACATGGTTACAGTGGATAAGAGTTTGCCAGCGGGCATCAAAAAGTAACAATTATACATGGTTACAGTGTATGAAAATTTGCCAGAGCACATGTAACTAAAACTTATAGTTAAGTGTACGAGAGTTTGCCAGACCACATATAACAATAACAGTTATACATGGTTACAATGTATGAGTTTGCCATACCACATATAACAGTAAAATTATACATGGTTACAATGTATGAGAGTTTGCCCAGACCACATATAACAGTAAAATTATACATGGTTACAATGTATGGGAGTTTGCCCAGACCACATATAGCAGTAAAATTATACATGGTTACAATGTATGAGAGTTTGCCCAGACCACATATAACAGTAAAATTATACATGGTTACAATGTGTGAGAGTTTGCCCAGACCACATATATCAGTAAATTTATACATGGTTACAATGTATGGGAGTTTGCCCACACCTCATATAACAGTAAAAATTATACATGGTTACAATGTATGAGAGTTTGCCCAGACCACATATAACAGTAAAATTATACATGGTTACAATATATGAGAGTTTGCCCACACCACATATAACAGTAAAATTATACATGTTTACAGTGTATAAGAGTTTGCAGTGAGCACATGTAACAGTAAGAACAGTGCCTCAGATATGCAGTATAGTGCATATTTCACTTAATTCAAATAGTTAAATAACAAATATTTTCATTTTCAGTATGCATACCATATGCAACCTTCTTTCTAAAAACATTGATCTTTGTATGCATGTATTTGTGTAAACAAACAGATGAATTTAAACATCCAGTCTAATATTATTATCGTATGCCACTTTAATTACTATGAAAATAAATTAAAAAGCACATGCATAGTGTGTGAAAAAATATGATTAAGTAGTCTAACCTTTATTGTCACAATTGACAAAGTGCTTGCTTTTGTTCATTTCTTATAAAGCATTCAGATAATATCAGACAGACACAAAAAGAAAATGTTGGAAAATGAAGGAGAAAATCAGTGAAGCCTGAAATTTTATTGAAAAATTAAATCCATTGATGCTTTTTCTAGCCAAATGACAATCCGTCATCAATATCAATTAAGATCTGATTGATGAATTTGTAGACTATTATATCATCCAATAAACATGATGGAAACAAGATTTCACAAGAAACTTGTAATTTGTGGAGATAATCCTACTGTACTGCTTGGAAATAATTGATGTCAGTCATATACAGAAAATGCTGAGATGCATACAAAACAAAAAATGTTTGGTTGGATGTAGGTACACCATGTGTGCAGAGGTCATTGGTAGAATGTTTTCAAGGATAATATGAGTGCAGAAAAATTGATTTTGCCTGTGAGAATATGAGTAAATATTACTGGATATTTTCAGTTTTAAATCATTATCATTTAAAATATAGAATACCTATTTATTTTAGTAATATCTAATTTCACTCAATTAATTTTAGTTTTATGAGTGAATGACCCAATAGATCAGATCACACATAACAGTACAAATAACATACTGTTACAGCATATAAAGGTTTGCCAGAGCAGATGTAACAGTAACAAAAATTCTACATGGCTACAGTGTATACAGGTTTACCAGAGGACATGCAGCATTAAATATAATTTATTGTTACAGTGTATACAGGTTTGCCAGAGGACATGTAACAGTAAATATAATTTATTGTTACAATGTTACAGTGTATACAGGTTTACCAGAGGACATGCAGCATTAAATATAATTTATTGTTACAGTGTATACAGGTTTGCCAGAGGACATGTAACAGTAAATATAATTTATTGTTACAATGTTACAGTGTATAAAGGTTTGCCAGAGCACATGTAACAGTACCAATTATACATGGTTACAGTGTACAAAGTTTTGCTAGAGCACATAGAAAAGACTGAATACTCAGGATTTGTCCCTGTGAGATCAAATGCTGCCCTTGTTCTCTGGCAGACATTTCACACAGCAAATTGGTTGGTCATATCAATAGGGGATTTTCAATGAACCACTCTTGCAGTATGTAATTGGTCCTATATTAAAATGACAGTGATGTAACCTCCAAAATGGCTGTCTTGGTGGCCATCTTAAGAATATGTAAGATGTTTGCATGAGGTAATCTTTCAAGGGAAATGGGGAACCAAGAGCAAAGTACTATCCTAGGACAGCAACCACTTGCTGCAGACAGGGATTTAATATGGGCTTGAGAAGTGCAAAACAAATAGTAATTAGCATTGTTCATGTGAAAGGCAGTAAAACTTACAGAGAACCTTACAGTGAAATTGTTCTGTGATGGAAACTTTTTAATTGATAGGTAAACAAGATGCCTTTTGCGTTTATGGCTTATAGAATACAATCTTGGCAGCATGCATATGTTTTAATAATAATAATAATAATAACTTTATTTAAAAAGGGTAACACAGTTAGCTAAGAACTAATCTATCTTGAGGCCCTCATACAAAGTAATTTATTTATTTTAGCTGCATCTCTGAAGCCACTGGATATATTGGGGTTGGAGGAAGGAAAAAGAGTGGGCATTTCTAATCTCAACTGGAATACTATTCCAGAGTATTGGAAACTTTTAAAAATAATTCCTTGCTATCATTAATTAAATCAGTAAGCTGTGATTATAAAATGCACTTGTGTGAACCTTCTATGTTATAGAGAAGGATCTATTTAAAGGACTAATATAAAATCAGAAAAAAAAGGGAAGAAAAAAACCCCAACAAATTTGGTTATATCTGTTTTCAAATGGTGCTGTATTCTTTATAAGTTACAGAAGGTTTTGTACCTTTCAGATTTGAGGCATGAACTTGATGCACAATCACGGACTGAAAGCTCAAGAAACTATAACACAAATTCTCTTAATGGTGCTGAGGGCATTGGGGAAAATGATGTTGGAACACAGGTTGTGATGCGTAAAGACAGGTTATTATCTGTAGATGGGGATTTAACACAGGCAGATTCTTCTCAAACTACACCTGCAAAAGGTATGCTGTGGATGCTTTTTCTTAAGTTGAATCCTCTTAGCATTAGGATTTTTGATAGCTGTACATATTATTATAATTTTTCCAGCAGACTTGGGAGGGTATAATTTATTGCCATTTCATTTATGCATCCTTTGTTCATTCTTTTGTTACTCTATAGTTCTTTTGTTACTTCCTAAATATCGCGGAAATTATTTTACCTTCACATGGTGTGTGGATGCATCTCTGGAAGAGTAACTCAGCCATACCATAACTAGGTCACTGTGAATTAATTTATACTCTTGAATGACCTGTATTTTCATCTGTTTGTTTAATATCTTCGACTCTTTCTAACACTCATGATAATTGGTTTGTGAATACATCTCAATGGAAGTTAACCAGCCATACTAAAACTAGGTCACTGTATCCTAATTTGTATATTTTAGTGACTTATATTTTCAGCTTTTTATTACACTCTTAGTATCCTCGATCCAATTTCACTTGTAAAATTTATATATGAATATCTCTCCAGTAGAGTAGCGCTCCGGTGGCCTAGTGGTTAGAGTGCCGTGGGTTTGATCCCCCGCCGAGTTATACCAAAGACTTATAAAAATGGTATTTACAGCTGCCTCGCTTGGCGCTCAGCATTAAGAGGTTAGTGTTAGGACTGGTCAGCCTGGTGTCTGGATAATATGACTGGGTGAGGCATCATGCTATATGTCAATGGCATGATGCCCCAGTGCTACACATCACTAAAAACTGGCACACTGCAGACATCATAGCAATATGACTGAAAAATTGTTAAAGCTACATTAAAAATCCAAATCACACACACACACACACACACACACACACACTCCAGTAGAGTAACTAAACCATGACACAGGCAATGTCCCTGTGGCCAAATTTTCAAGCTTGAGAGACTCTAATAATTTCCTTTCTAGCACTCTATTGTCAGCTAATCCAGATGTACTCCTGTTAGCAAAAGATTTTTGTTTTAAGATAAACATTTAACATTATTTTACACTTTGAAATGAAACAGAAGCTGTCATTTAAAACAATAAGACATACTACTCACTGTCCTTTTCCAATTCCTTGAACAGTCCATTAAAGGAAGAACAGTTGCATACATCCAATACTTGGCAATGTATAGTTTTACTATTCCATTGTCAGAAAAAATAAGGCATCATGTTAGTAAAAGCCCTGTTTTATTTGAAATGTACAGAAGATGACAAGTGTTACCTACCCCTGGTGACAGTCTGGTTAGAAATTATAAATTGATATGACTAAATTGTGTGCATTTATCTTATATCCTTGATGATTTTGGTTTTCAGAATCAGTAGGGTGGTACAAGCAAATAGGAGGGTTGGATAATATAGCTTGGCTGAGTCTGTAGCATGTCTAGTTAGTATGTGAATTTCATCCAAGAAAGTCACACTGCTGATACTTTTAGGTATAATCATAAATGAGCATTTTATTGCTCATTTATGATTATACCTAAAAGTATCAGCAGTGGATAATATGACTGGGTGAGACATCATGCTATATGTCAATGGCATGATGCCCCAGTGCTACACATCACTAAAAACTGGCACACTGCAGACATCGTAGCGATATGACTGAAAAATTGTTAAAGCTACATTAAAAATCCAAATCACACACACACACACACACACTCTCCAGTAGAGTAACTTTATACAACAAAATAAACCTGAAATGATTTTTTTTAAAAACAACTTTCATGAAATGTCTCCTGATAAGAAACTAATGAGAAGTATATTTATGTATATTACTTCCAAACTAATTATTTAAAATTTACTTTAAAATTCATGCATTCAAAGGATACAAAACAGATTAATTTTCAAGATAGATATTCCAGTTTTGTCAGCATATTATCCCTGCAGTAATAACATACAACCTTTTATTATGGTACAGTTAATAATTAGAAACTATATGAAAGAGAGAAGTTCCAAATGTTTACATTGATTGGCTTGACAATGATGAGAAAAGAAAATTGAATAGAGCTATCTAATTAAGTGCACCTGACTTTGCCTCTGTCACCAAGGTATTTGATGATTTTCTAAGGCTTTATTTTGGTGATGATTAATTAAGATTGCATCTGGTATAAAAAGTTTTTGTGATATCAGAGTGAACATAATAACCTGTTGAAATTTTTATAAAACAAAACAGAATTACTATCAAGTCACAGACTGAAATACTGATTTCATTTAAACCTTATCTGTAGGTCAGAAAAATAGGATTTGTAACATTCAACTTGTTAGCCAAGAAAATGGTACAAATTTTGCCCATTCATGCTCATAGTTTTGCACATTGTTTAGCATGTTGCTGTTCTAGTTGAGAATTGCAAGTGTTTTTATCTGTTTCAAGTCTTTTTAAAATTTAAGATCATAGTCATAAAGATTGCATGAGAAGTTATGAAAATTAATATTTTGTGTTGTATGAACTAGCATGTGCATGATCTCTAAACAGCTTCTGATTTTGGCTGAAGAAGGCAGGTAACATTATCAAGCTAAAGCAAAAAATGGAGATATATTAAGTCCAAGACTCTGTAACATGAAATATGTGATACAAATACTTCAAAACCAAGGCTGTGATTCTTTAAATCTACAGTGGAGGTTCTTTAAATCTAAGGCTGTAATAATTTAAATCCAAGGCTGTGATACTGTAAAGCTGTGGCTGTAATACTTAAAATCCATGGCCATAATAATTTAAATCCATGGCTGTAAAATTTCAACTCCAAGTTTGTGATACTTTAAATCCAAGGCTTTTATGCTATAAAATACAAGGCTGGTACTTTATATACAAGGATGCATTACTGTAAATCCATGGCTGTAATACTTTAAATCCAAGGCTGCATTACTGTAAATCCATGGCTGTAATACTTTAAATCCAAGGCTGCATTACTGTAAATCCATGGCTGTAATACTTTAAATCCAAGGCAGTGATACTATGATTCCATGCCTGTAATAATTTAAATCCAAAGCTGTGATATGATACATCCATGGCTGTAATACTTAAAATCCAAGTTTGTGATACTTTAAATCCAAGGCTTTTATGCTATAAAATACAAGGCTGGTACTTTATATACAAGGATGAAATACTTTAAATCCAAGGCTGCATTACTGTAAATCCATGGCTGTAATACTTTAAATCCAAAGCTGTGATATGATACATCCATGGCTGTAATACTTAAAATCCAAAGCTGTGATATGATACATCCATGGCTGTAATACTTAAAATCCAAGGCTGTGGTACTGTAGATCCATGGCTGTAATACTTTAAATCCAAAGCTGTGATATGATACATCCATGGCTGTAATACTTAAAATCCAAGGCTGTGGTACTGTAAATCCATGGCTGTAATACTTTAAATCCAAAGCTGTGATATGATACATCCATGGCTGTAATACTTAAAATTCAAGGCTGCATTACTGTAAATCCATGGCTGTAATACTTTAAATCCAAAGCTGTGATATGATACATCCATGGCTGTAATACTTAAAATCCAAGGCTGTGGTACTGTAAATCCATGGCTGTAATACTTTAAATCTATGGCTGTGGTACTATAAATCCATGTCTGTAATGCTTCAAAATCTAAGGCTATGATACTATAAATACAAGGATGGTACTTTATATACAAGGATGTAATATTTTAAATACAGTGTTGTGATACTTTAAATCCATGACTGTGATATTTTAAATACAAGGCTGATACTTTAAATACAAGGCTAATAAATGAAATCCAAGGCTGACACTTTAAATCCAAGGCTATGACACTTTAAATCCAAGGCTATGATAATATTAATCCAAGGCTATGACACTTTAAATCCATGGCTATGATAATATTAGTTCAAGGCTATGATAACTTTAAATCCAAGGCTATGATAATATTAATCCAAGGCTATGGTACTTTAAATCCAAGGCTATGATAATATTAATTCAAGGCTATGATACTTTAAATACAAGGCTATGATACTTTAAATCCAAGGCTATGATAATATTAATCCAAGGCTGTGATACTTTAAATACAAGGCTATGATACTTTAAATCCAAGGCTATGATACTTTAAATACAAGGCTATGATAATATTAATCCAAGGCTATGATACTTTAAATACAAGGCTATGATACTTTAAATACAAGGCTATGATACTTTAAATACAAGGCTATGATACTTTAAATCCAAGGCTATGATAATATTAATCCAAGGCTATGATACTTTAAATACAAGGCTATGATACTTTAAATCCAAGGCTATGATACTTTAAATACAAGGCTATGATAATATTAATCCAAGGCTATGATACTTTAAATACAAGGCTATGATAATATTAATCCAAGGCTATGATACTTTAAATACAAGGCTATGATACTTTAAATCCAAGGCTATGATACTTTAAATACAAGGCTATGATACTTTAAATACAAGGCTATGATACTTTAAATCCATGGCTATGATAATATTAATCCAAGGCTATGGTACTTTAAATCCAAGGCTATGATAATATTAATCCAAGGCTATGATACTTTAAATACAAGGCTATGATACTTTAAATACAAGGCTATGATACTTTAAATCCAAGGCTATGATACTTTAAATACAAGGCTATGATAATATTAATCCAAGGCTATGGTACTTTAAATCCAAGGCTATGATAATATTAATCCAAGGCTATGATACTTTAAATACAAGGCTATGATACTTTAAATACAAGGCTATGATAATATTAATCCAAGGCTATGGTACTTTAAATCCAAGGCTATGATAATATTAATCCAAGGCTATGATACTTTAAATACAAGGCTATGATACTTTAAATACAAGGCTATGATACTTTAAATCCAAGGCTATAATAATATTAATCCAAGGCTATGATACTTTAAATACAAGGCTATGATAATATTAATCCAAGGCTATGGTACTTTAAATCCAAGGCTATGATAATATTAATCCAAGGCTATGATACTTTAAATACAAGGCTATGATACTTTAAATACAAGGCTATGATACTTTAAATCCAAGGCTATGATACTTTAAATACAAGGCTATGATAATATTAATCCAAGGCTATGGTACTTTAAATCCAAGGCTATGATAATATTAATCCAAGGCTATGATACTTTAAATACAAGGCTATGATAATATTAATCCAATGATACTTTAAATACAAGGCTTAACCCTGGCAAAATCATACTAAAGGGAAACACTGAAAATATATGAAATATTTGCAATCAGCATTGAGTTTCACCATCACAAATGTCAGAATTAGGAGATAACATGACAAGTCAGAGCCTGGGTGCAACCAGAATGTTTAATTAGTGCTACCTCGTGTTGAATTCAGGTGGCCATCCTTTTAGATTGCTTCATAATAGCATGACATGATCTACATTTTGTTCCAGAACATAACTGTGAAAGTATCTCACATATGCGAATAATTATTGATGACTTAAAACAAGGCAAGATAATAGTCTTAAAAGTATCAGTTTCTTTTTAAAGTATCTTCTATCAACTGGCTTTTATATTTTAGGAGCATTACCAGGTAATTATTTTCAGGAACTAAGGACTACCATCTAATTTGAAATTTATTGAACCCTAATTTGGTTCTGCAGAAGAAAGAATTAGTTACATTTTTATTGTGATGTTTTGTTTTCAGGAATGCCTGCTCTATCTGGTGGCACACCTTTAACCCCTTCTGCTCGAATATCTGCCCTAAACATTGTGGGTGATTTGTTACGAAAAGTTGGTGTAAGTACAGTTGAGCTGGTTTAAGAGCTATTTATTCAGTTTTTGTATGCAGTCTCTCAATGAATAGACAGTTTACCTGTATAAAGATAACACAGAGCATAATAATTTGCATACAATATAAAAACATGACTATAGGTTTAGCTTGATAGATGCAGCGTATTTTACCCAGAAAATTGAATGAATAATGATGTATTAAAACTTTCTTGCACATAAATGTAAGTTTTTAAATTTGCAGTACTTTGTTGGCAAGGAGGGATTTCAATCCCTCAATGGCTTTGGCACAGTATCCATTTTTTGCTACCAAATATGATCAAAAATTGTATGGTTTTACTAAAAGTAATAACAAAGAATTAATCCACTGGCATTTCAGGTCAACTTTTTTTGAAAGGCGGCAATTCATATGTAAGAAAATGACAATGAATAGGAACATAACTGGCAGCATTTCCTTCTGTCTGCTAAGACGTAAATTTGTTTCACTTCAGCCTTCCATGCCTTCAGTATCCTCTAAACTTTTGGATTTTATTTTAAAATTGGAATTGTAATAGATGTAGAAATTTAATTTATTTCTAGAGAAAGTAAGCCTTTGTTGAAATTGAACTGTATTTGATCTGATTACTTCATGGTGTCTGCATAAAGCTGCATGTTGTTTAAAGTTGGAATCAACTACAAGACATTTTCTAAACAGCTGAAATCATTTAAGTTGAAATCTGATTTGAATGTGCCCTCAAATCCTGCCATGATTTTATTAACATACAACATTTTTTTAATTTAGTCTTGCACAAGGCTTTGTTATAGATTGAGAATCTTTTTTTTCAAAATAATTTTAATTGGTGAATGCATGTAATTCAGATTTCGCTATATGTTGTTCTGTTGTGTCTTTTTGATATAATGCAAGTTATCTGGCACATTTCATTCATATTTAAGATCGATTTTCGTATACAAAGGAGGTTACTACATAGTTATCTTTCAGTATATTAAAGATGTACAGAAGGAAAACATCTTTTCAGTTGGTATGTTTCTTTTTGACTGTCCATCACATTTTGCCTTGAAGGTTATTATGTCTTTTTCAGAAATTTTTATCCCAGTTTATATCCTTCTGAATGTGAAATGATCAAAAATTTCTGTTCTGTATGATTTGGAATGGATTTTCTATGTTGGGCATTTACCTTGTTTTAACTGAATGCAGGACTTTTATTACTGTCATTGTCTGTGGTAACTGGTAACATCAGAAATAAATAGTTTTCATCACTTGCTTATATCTGTCTTAATTTTCAGGCACTAGAGAGCAAGCTAGCGTCGTGCCGAAACTTTGTAAAAGACCAGCCCCGAGGTAGTAAGGGTCCTAATACAAGCCCTATAAACTCTCCTAGGTAAGTTATTTTCCACCATTGGATGGAAGATGTCACCATGAACTCCAGTCATTGTGCAAAAGTTTCATTGTTTCGAATCTACTAGTTGAACACTATAAGGGTATGTGTGATGGGCCTTTAGTTGTCTTTTAATAGTTGTTTGTTTTAGCTACTTTTCCTAAACTACCAGGTCAAGTTGGTCCTAAATGCCCCAAGAATGTGAAGTATGGCTGCCATGGTAAACCCTGTTATCACTACTGCTTCTAAACAGATTGATGTATTGACATAGGGTTTTCACTGAAAAGTTTCTTATGATATGTAGATGGTCCAAGATGAAAATGCTGCCAATCTGACTTCAGTATGGCTACAATAAAGACTATCTTGAAAATCTCTTCATTGCTGCATCTCCTGCATGGATGGTTGGTATTTTCACTGATTGACTTCATATGACATGAGAATGGTGCCAATCTGATGGCCAACATTGCCCCTATTGTGGCCAGTCTTGTTTTCACTACTTCTCTTGTTGACATTGGCTTTTCACTAAATGAATAATATGCACTTTTTTGTGAATGAAGATGGTACAAAATTGACCTCCCATTATGGCCATCACAGCAGTTATCATGAAAACCTTGTTGTGACTGTACCTCCTGAACAGAAGGTAGTATTTATATGGAGTTTCTTCTTCTAATGCATTACCTGATCATAACAAGTTAAGTATATATCCATTTTCATGCAAATTCCTCCCATCCAAGTTAAATGTTAACAATAAAAAAGCTAAAAGTTGTCAGCCCACACAGGTGGGAGTCAGACAAGAGTGAACTAGTTACAAATCCTGTCCATACGTAGTTACTACTTCCACGCAGGAATCATCATTTCTCTTAGAGACCTATCAAAAATCCAGTATCAGTTGGTATTTCCACTCGGTTAGTGAGTTGGAGGAGAGTCTCACATAAGGGAAGTATGAGTTTCTCACACAAGGGAAGTATGAGTTTCTCACACAAGGGAAGTATGAGTTTCTCATGTAAGATAAGTATACTCCATCTGTACTCTCTGTTTAAGACAAAGTTTTCTAACTTCATTAAAACAACAGCTTCATTCTGTGATGTATGAGTTGGTGCCAATTTGTTATACCTGCCCTGGTCATTAGTATTTTCATTCATTAATGTGATGTGAACTTATTATGTGTTTGCAGTCACTGACTGGATAATATTACAGATCAGATAATTTCTGTTGACATTTATTATGTGTTTGCAGTCACTGACTGGATAATATTACAGACCTGATAATTTCTGTTGACATTTATTATGTGTTTGCAGTCACTGACTGGATAATATTACAGACCAGATAATTTCTGTTGACATTTATTAAATCACTATCATCCACTTCATAGTAAGTGTATGTGATGCTTTTCCGCCATTGACTGTGTAATAACATTACAGATAGGGAAGGCCATGTGGGTAATTTTTAAGTACATTGTGTTCATAGCACATAGTTTAGGGGAAGGTATCAAAGGACACTGCTAGAGTGGAGGATGCATTTAGCATTGCTGCTACCACCACCACCTTAGTGAGCAATTTCGTCTGGTAAAAACATAGGAAGCTTAGTTTAATGAATAAATTTCTTCTGGTTAAAACAGTGGAAGCCGAGCCTAATGAACAAATTCTTTTAGTTAAAACAGTGGAAGTAGAGTTTAGTAAACAAATTTCTTCTGGTTAAACCAATGGAAGCAAGAAAGCTCATTGGTGCTATATGTCATACACAGTTGCAGCTTTGCCATCACCTCATCAAACTGATGTTTCTAGAGGTACCATCAAGACTGATTCCACTAAAGTACAACATCCTTTGTATGACATTTGGGTCAGTCCATAGCCATGAATCAGTCCATACATATTACAGATCTGTCTCATCTCAGTGCCATAAATGACCAACATTGAAATGTTCCAGGATGGTCTGTCATGGCTTACTGTTAAAGTACTTGCTGTAGTTATGTTTTTGTCCTCTATGTCCAGTCAGCAAATGGTATTATGACCTTGGCACCAATGTAACAGAAATGATGGTCCTGCTCAAAACTGGACTCATCTATCAGATATAAATCTTGACAATGATTCCAATAGGGCCTTTTCTTATCCTGAGGTTATGGGTGAACTGATATCACACTGGCCTCAGTATTGCAGATTGCGTGGTCTCTGTCCATTTTAGGACCCATGTCAGTCCATAGCCAGTATAGGGCCACAGTGCCTTGATACCACAACAGACTTAAGTTGCTTCATGGCTAGTATAATACCAGAGTGTCCAAGTGTCATGACAGACCCATGTATTGTGCCATAGTACCCAGGTAGCATTAATAGATCCAGTGTAGTCCATAACCCTTTATCAGTCCATTGCCATCACAGGGGCCCCATGTGGCCAAGTGGTCTGAAGTGCGCACCAATATGGATCTCTGCCATCTTACCTCTATCTGCATGGGTTTGAGTCTCTGGCTCGGCCAGTGTGGGTACATGAGAAAGCTTGCCAGTAGCTTCTCGTGAGTCAGTGGTTCTTTCTGGGGTTTTCCTGAGTTCTTCCTCCACCATTTATACTGGCTGACATATATAGCCTATCTTGTGCTGAAAAATGGCATTAAACCCTATAAGGACAGCAACAACATTGCCATCAAAGATGAATGTCAGATGGCCTCATGATCTTTCGCAACATGCTAGTATAGTACTGACTGTGATGACATTGCAGTCCCAGACTCAATGCCTTTATTTTAATAATACTATCAGCAGTTGTCTTGAGATTACAATATACAGTGATTCATGCTTGAAAGCTACAACATCATTTCTTGATCCAGGACAAGAATCAAAGTCTTGTTGAGTTGAAGATAAATGACTGTATTTCAGTAACTTGAATACAAGCTAGCTTCACCCAGTGAAAGGCAGTATGTGCTTCTGTATATCATAGAGTTAAGACCCATGTTGGACTTAGTTTCGGGGGCTTTAAATCCATTAAGAACTCCACTAACACTGTTGTTGGGGAGTCAGTCTCTCTTATGGCTTATGCAGTAACAGATAGAAGAGATGCATTTTTCTCCCTTTCTGCTATCTGGGCTGTCATCATGTAACCTCCCTTAGATCACAACATGGAGACCGCTCTGGTTAGAGCGTCGGCCTCGCATGCAGGAGGTCGTGGGTTTCGATCCCCGGCCAAGTCATACCAGAGACTTACAAAAATGATACTAACAGCTGCCTTGCTTGGTGCTTAGCATTAAGAGGTTAGTATTAGGACTGGTTGGCCTGGTGTCAGGATAATGTGACTGGGTGGGTTATCATGCTACATGTCTTCAGCATGATGCCTCAGTGTAAACATCACTATAAACTGACACACTGCAGACATTGTAGCGATACGACTGAAAAATTGTTAAAGCTACATTAAAAATCAAAATCACATACACACAGATCACACAGATCGAGAGGCAAACCTCATGGGCCCAGAGACCTAAAGTCATGCCCTCATCTCCTTTGAGAGATCAAAGGAACTGGAATGATCCTCCAAGGTATGCATAATGGGGCACATGTCTTCCCATTCTGTTGATTCCGACAAACATAATGCCATGATTTCCTGTTTGAAGGAATTCAGCATTTCCAAAGTAATGGAAGACATTTGTGTTGCAGTAGTGTGCATAGTAAATATTATTTCACAAGACTTCCAGACCATATTTTGTGCCACATTCTCTTAGTAAGATGCCCTTAATTACAGACATCCCAAATGACTAGTACTAAGCGGACATCCACTCAATATCCAGATTGCTTCAGCTCTATATCTATTTAATCAGGACAGGTTTATCTCAGCATCAGTGATTTCCAACTACTTGATCATCGCTATCCAAAAGCACCAGGTACATTACATTTTATATCAGGTATACAGCTTTTGTGTCATGTCTGATCTACCTTGGATTCCTCGTCAACATTGACAATTCTATTATGGTACCATCTCAAGATTTTACCCTATTAGGTATAGATTTCAAAATTCTTGTGAACAGGGTTTTGTTCCTCAAGAGCATGTGTTAAAATCTTCTTTGATGATGTCTTCGCTCATCTTAATGAGATCACATCTTGGCCAGTGGAATAATCACACTTGACTTAAGCTGATGCTCCCATGTAGGTCCAGCCTCTGGAAATCACAGTCTGTACAGATGCCAGAATTTCAGGTTCTGCTTTCCACCTCCTGCAAGCTTTCAGGACCAACTATTACACATGAATCTCTGAGAGGTAAAGGCTATAGTGACTAATTGGTGGCTGACAATACTGTATTGAAAGAGCATTTCATTCTTTCCTAAACAAATTCACTGTAGTGAATAATTTCCAAAGGCAAATGGGGACCAAATCTCACAGTGTGCTTCCTGGTTTGGGATTTCTCAGGTGGTGTAATTGACAACAAATCCACATTCAAGTAAATTACAGTCCAGCAGACAAATGTATTGGCAGCCTTCTGTAGATAGAATTAACTAATCCAAACCAACTGGTAAAAGTCACCCTTCAGTATTCTGTTCCTGCTGAGGCTGACTACTCATAGATCTGTTGGTGACAAGGTGGAATGCAAAGTTTCCAACTTCTGTTTTTCCAGTTTCATGGCCTGGGCAGTCAGTGCTTTTTCCATATGCCTGAACAGTCTGGACGAATATACTGATCCTCCAACAGCTCTAATCCCAAAGATCATGAAGCATGCTTGGATCATATCAAACAAGTCCATGTGTGTGGGGTGTTTAAATATTTCTCAGAACAATTGTTGACTAGAATTTCGCAGGTGAGAAGGCTCACCACTCTGAAAATATATGAAGGCAGGTGGACAGATTTTCTAGGGGTGGGGCAAGCAGAAACACATCAAATTCCACTTGAAGCATCATTACCCCATTGGCTAATATTCTCCAATGGCTGTTTGAGGTGAAGAAGCTAGGACCCCTCATGATAAAAGCTACCATTCCACAATCTCAGAAGGGAGGATAAAGAACCAAACAGATTTTTTCTGACCTGGCATTTCTTGACTAATTTTGACTGAAAGCTTTGACCCTGTGCCCAAAAGAGAATTAACATTAAGTTTAGACATGGCTGAAGAAGGTGCCATTTGATGAGAGTGTTGTAGGTTCACCTCTGCTTCATAGTCGCTGTAGCTAAAAACAGCTGGCAGGATCATAGAGATATATGCCTTGTTGGTCCATCCAAACTATTTACAACTATACTGTGATCATTAAATTAAACTCATAACAGCCTCTACTTTCATGGTTAAGAACAGGTTCCTGCTCATGGGCAATCAACCTTTTGTTGTGAAACCTATTTTCTTGTTGGACCCTTTACCTTGGGGCCATCTGTAGGTCCCTTCATAGCAGTATCTGAATGAACCAAGCCATTGTGAAGTGGGAGATCTCATCTGTCTATACCTTTGAATGAGGAAAAGGACAGTATATCAGCTGAGGGCTCTGTTGTCATGCAGCAGATGGGTTACTTGCATACAGAAAAATTAACCATTATCAAATGAAATTATTATGCATTTCAGCTCATAAAGTTATGGCTGTTGCAGCGAGCATAACGTTCTAGTGCGAATGTTCCCTGACACTGTACAAGCTGTGATATAGCGGGCAGAGATGACTTTGCCTTACCCACAAGATCATTTATTTCAAGGGCTCAGTTTGACCTGTTGGAACCTACAGCAGCACAACAGGCTACTGTCCCAGGTCATTTGGTAACTTCTCAGTGATGCAGCTCAGTGACTTAAGTTGGATTTGCCAGGGGAAAGTTTTTTTCCAAGCAGCTGCATCCAGGTATGTGGAATCACAACCCAGCTTCCAGCTGTCACACTCCAGCCTATGATTATCTCAAGATGAAGCTGCCTTACTGGAATGGAGATTGGCCTTATCTGAGTTAAGGGGATATAACTCCCTCCACCTCTTACCTTGTCTTTTTAGGTATTACCGGATAATGTAATTGAAGAAGAAACCAATTTTTTGGAGTAGAATATCTTGAATGTTTTCACTGCTGTTTCACCAGTAATGACCATCTACAAAATCTTGTTACAACTACTCACTCTAAAAGATTGGTGGCATTGACATTGAGTTTTAACTAAAATATTTCTTGCAATATCTAATTGGTCCTGAAAATGGTGCCTGTGTACTTGTATCTAAAAAGTCCACATCAGCTTAGTATGCTAAATCTCCTGTGAAAGTTCATAAAAGATTTTGAACAAACAGCGATGGATACAGACTTCACTTCAACAATAAAAAATGTGCACTACAGAAATTGAAAACAGAATATGCAAGATATCAGCATTAGACAATGTTTGTTTCTTTTCTATGGATTTTAGTATGATACATTATGGGAAAGAAGACTGGGAAACACTTTTCAACTAGAAAACACTTTATATCAGTATCATATACTGCTTAAAATAAATTGTTGGATAAAATTTGAAGTATTCCTATTATAGTCATATACCAGTTTTGTAATGTTTACATTCCTGAGTCATATTGGCATGTCTGGTTCAGTGATCATCTGTCCTTGATATCAGGCTTAAGGTCAAAGGCGATTACATATTTTTTTACTATATATATTGTGAACATGTTAATTTAGACATGTAAGTAGATATTTTGTTACCAGATTTGGTATGTTTGAGTTTCTCAAGCATATGCATCTTTATGCCTTAAAGGATGTTTCGCAGACTTTTCATACAAACAGTTAAGTGACATGCAACACATAGTGATAGCATCAGATATGGATTATTGTTTTAGTAATACAGCATTTTGTCAAATGTGCCAGTGTCGTATCCTTTTGACTTTTACTGAAACAGCTCATATGAATGTTGTTTTTTTCAAACATGCCAGTATCATTTCCAGTTGACTCTCTAAAATATCTCAAATGAATGCTGTTCTTTAACATGCCAGTTATCATTTCCAGTTGACTCACTAAAATATCTCAAATGAATGCTGTTTTTATGATATGCCAGTTTCATTTCTGTTTGCTAACTTCAGTATCTCACATGAATGCAGTGCTTCATCATAGTGCCTTATTCAGCATTAATGTTTTGGGATTTTAATGCAATAGAAAGAGTACAAAGAAAATAATGAATAGTTTTATTAGAATTCATTACAAACTCACATCATGTCTTTCTAAAAATGTATTTGCCATTGCTTTTTTGCTGTGGGATTGCAGATTTGAGTTGTTGCTGAAATATATCTTTATGAAGAGTTCATCCAAGCCTTGATGTAAAGATGTGCTATGTGTTTTTTATATTATCAGCAGCTCATTTTCTATTTTAATAGTTTCTCATTACTGCTGCCCAATAGGCCAATCAAGTCATGAGCTTATTTCAAGTAATGCCTAAATCATGTAAGCCTTTTAACAGAATGTAGATTTGAAATTGAAATTGAATAAACTGTATGTACATTGATAAGATTAAGTATTGACCTTTGACTCCAAGATTATCAATAGAATCTATGCAGGATTTGAAAATTCCACCTCCAAGTCAGAATTTTCAATCGGACACAAGCCCGAGTTGTCTGGTGCAAAATTCTTATCCCTTGGTTGAAATTTTCCTCTTTTAATCTGATACATAAATGTGGATTAATTTTGTCAAGTATCTGAGGAGAATAAAAGTGTTTTGGTCAAAATGGCATATTGTGAATACTGATGCAATGTTAAAACCCACTGAAAATTTCTTGTCCTTAATTGAGTGTAAATTTTAAATTATGCTTAAACATGCATAGGCATTCACAAAACAGTGGTTGATAATGACAATACACAGCACCTGAAATGTGTACTAAAGATTGCGTATATAATTGTTCAGATGACAGCAGGTTAAAAAAAAAGTTTACTCTTATCCCACCAATTTAACAATACAGGCAGATATAAATATATAGTCCTTGATTCAGTTGTAATACAAAATGGATACTTTTATAAATAATAATGAGAACATGAATCTAAAAAAGTAACAGCTACAACAATGACTTTGTTGACTCCAAATCAGACTACAGAATCTGTTTATATAGCTCGGTCAATCAGAGCAAACATCATGTTTGCTGGAGGCTAACTTCAACTGGTGCACAATTTAGTGATGTAAGTGTAGGTGCATTTAATGTATATTGTGAAAGAATGTTGAAGATCAAATTAATGAAATTTGTGCCAGTTTGTTTGCACTATGATCATAGTATAGAAGAAGGTCATATAATAAAAGACAGCAGGCATGTTATGCAAGAAACATTCACCATTGTTGTTCTTCACTGGAAAACATACCATACATGTTTAGGAATGTGAAACAAGTATTTTCACACTCAAAGCTCAGACTCAACTCAAATTTATAAAGTCTACTTGACTCAAGTCAAATCATCTACCACTCAGACATTAAAATTTTCACTTGAATCAGAGTGTGAATGTTTTTAGTTCACCTGATCAAAGGTCAAGTGAGCTTATGGTATGCCTTTCTGTCCATTGTTCATCATGTATTGTCTGTCAGTTGACACACTATATGGACTTCATTTATGATCAGATTTTTTAAAATCACTAGCCATATATCATCAGGACCTTGGATGAGTCTGTGTGTGGGATCTACATATATTAATGAGGTGCTCATTTATATAATTGGAATAAGTCAAGAACACTAATATTTCTGATCATGATCAGATTAATATGTAAGTGTAAATCATCAAAATCTCAGATGAGTGACATCCACACATATTAATAAGGACTGTTGTATCTGATTGGCTGAGCTTGTCAACATACATGTATCTAATGATTTTGATCAGATCTGGTATGTAAACTTCTGGATACATTCCCTTATGAGGAACATAAAAGAATATTAATTACATGATCTTGCATCTGATTGGCTGCAGTTATAAGTTTGTATTATCAATATATCAGATGAGGTTAATTTTGATCAAAATCCACGCATATTAATGAGGATCTAGGCTGATCATGTTGGGATTTGAACCTACAACGTTCTGATCATGAGTCCACTTATCCACAACAGCTTTCATGGATGGGAATCTTAATGTTTGTGAGTTTGCATTTACTTGCTGACATATATCAACTACCAAGGTGAGTGATATCAGGTCTACTTGGGCATCTTGTTTTACAATCCCACAGCCTGAAATTAAGGAGATAAAACTTAACATATTTTCCTTCCTTCACTGTAGCACACCATCCCTCTGGTCACGGTTCCTACAAATGACAGGTTAGCCTTCCTACCTAGTTACCGGTATATTCATGAGGAGTAGTAATACTAATTGCATGCTAATGGGAACCCTTGATAACAGCTTAATTGTAATTCTGTACCAACAACCTAGTTAACAGTTAAACATGCAACTTTTTTGTAAAATATGTGGGATATGGCATTTTTTGTTGCTTTTTTAAACAAATTATCAAAAACTTGACATGAGAGGTTGTACACTGAGTTTATATGACTTTGTGCTAGTTATTAGTCTTTTTGAAATGCCATATATTTACACATCCTTCACTTAGTCAAACCTAGCCAATTTATCATTTGCTATATAATGTGGGAGCAATTAGCATGTTATTTTGTCTGTTGCACAGCGGCAACATGGGCATTGTCTATTTTAAACACTGCTTCCAAATAATTGGGGAGGGGGGTTAACAGCAGTTTTAGCATGTGATTGGCTGTGTCATGTTGAAGGAATGAGTGCCAAGTGCCTTTCCCAAGGGCACCAAGGCAGCCTACCTGAGTTGACCTAGCAGGTATTTAACCTGCATCCCTTGGATTATGAGTCTGACACTCAACCAACTGATCCACCACAGCTCTATTCTAGAAGATATTCTTATAACAAAAAAATGTACATATTAAATTTAAAAATGAGATTACATGTATAAAGATGCATATTACATATTTTGGTACGCTTGGGGTAAAACTAAGCATATAGTTCTGAAGGCAAAACAGTAGAGTAATATTACTTGAGTCAAAATGTTGTTAAACTGTAGTGCCAGAGTTGGAGCTTGTTGAATTTATTTCATCCCAATTCTTATTAGGTAATTGCTAGCCAATTTCATTGGAACCCTATAGTGATCACATTGTCCTGCTGGTTGTTTGTCTGTCCATCCATCTCTCAGCAGTTGGTTTCCACAAGATAACTTTACTGGCAATCATTGCATTTGGAGCAAATGTTGTATGCATGTTTTGATGAAACCTTAGAAGAATTTTATTCCAGCCTCCTGTTACTAGCATTTTAACTTTAATCAAAACTGTAGTCAGATTCAGACCTGCCAATCCTTATGATTTTGCCATAAGTCTTATGAAGATGATCATTAAAATACTGACTTATGGAATCAAAGCAAAAGTTACGGAGATAGAAATTTTGTGGTAAAATCGGGATAATCAGCCCATTCATTTTTTATTTGAATCCAGGTTTCATATTAAATTTAGTGGATTTATTTTTCATTTGAAAATAATGATTACCATCGCTGCATCATTTTCTGGTAGCAAATTTTTTAAACATGTTTTCCAACTTTACAATAGCAGTAAATTGTATTTTGTGATACCATAACTGAAAACTAGTCAAGACTTAAGAGGAAAAAAATCAACTGCATTTCTTAGATTTTTTTTAGGGTGGGCACGTCTGCATTTGGTATGCAGATCAGTAATTAATTTGAATTATAACATTCCATGGCATTGTCATATGATTGCCCAACCACCTGTCTTTGGTTTTATTTGTATATCTTTGCTAGCATTTGCTGGATTTCAGCCAAATTTGGTGTGCAGTTTAATAGTTATGGCACCTTAATTAATTTCAATTAGAGTATTTCACAGTGTCATTTATATGAGTTGTGCACCTGCTAACTTTCGTTTCTGCAGCATATATTTGCCATCGTTTGTTGATTTTCAATCAATTTGGTTTGGATCTTTGTAGTGATAATACCTTGTTGGAGTTTGAATTTGAGCATTCAATTGCATCATTTATAGGAGTTATGCCCCCTGATTGCCCATTCTTTTACTTGGGTTTTCACAGCATTACTTTACCAAGGTTTGTTGGATTTCAGCAGATCTGATATGGAGTTATACCCCCTCATTTTCAGTCCTGCTGAATTTGATTTAAATAACATAACTTTACCAAGAATTATTAATTTTCAACCAAATCTAGTATGGGCTTTATATTGACAAGACCGTTAATTAGTTTGATTTCAATCTATGCATAATATTATATACAGGAATTGTGCTGCCTGGTTGCCACACTTGATGATTTTTTTGCACAGCATAACTTTACCAAGTCTTGTTGCTGTTTAGCCAAGTTTGGTTATGTTGCTTTATGTTAATGAGACCTTGAATTAGGTTGATTTCCAACATATCACTACATCATTTACAGTAGATATGCCCCATATTTGCTTGTCCCCCAGATTATATTAAAATTGGTTGTTGGATTTCAACCAGTTTTGACATGCAACTTTATACTGAGCAGACCCTGTATGAGTTACATTTCCAACATTCCATATTATCATGTTGAGGAGTTATTGCCCCTGATCATGCAAACTCCCTTGGTTTCTGCAGCATAACTTAGAAGATTTGTGTCCCCTAATTGTCCTTTCACCTAAATTTAGTTATTTCCACAAGTTTCTCTGTTTGAGTCTCTGGTTAGCAAACTGTAGTTAGTATAGATGTTTGCAATGCACCCACAACTAATTGCTCTGGTTGTCACATTTATCATTTTATTCAATTATCTGACTCCAAGCTGTTTTGTTTAACAGAGTTAAATTGGTGATGTCATTTAAAACAGTTAGGAGAATACAGCAGACTGAGAAGAAACTGTATGGAACTATAAGCTTTTCAGCATAGAAAATTTATCATCAATGTTTTGAGTTTATCATTACTTGCCACGGGAGGCCTTTTAAATGTTGCATTTCTGTGATAGTAGAAGATTAAAAAAAAGAGTAATTATTATACATACTTATAAATTGAGTCCAACTACAAACTGCACAGACCCAGATCTATCATTGCATAATGCGCTGGCAGATCTGGGTCATTGCAATTAGAATAAATAATATAAATACTGATCTGCTGTATGACAAAACGTCAGAGCCTATGTTATTTGCAATTGGACTCGACTTATAAATGGATATTTATGATATGCCCCCAGACCTGAAAGATCCTTTCTTTATGTGGGTGCCCATTTTATAGGGAGTACATTAGATTTTCAAAGGATTGCATTAGATTTACATTATAATCGAGAATTTGTTACATCTCTCTCCATTGTTATACCAAGACTAAACAGTCAGGGGACATTTTCATTACCTTTGTCCTATTATAATAATTTAATATGGGGAAGTTGCAAATTTTTGAGGAACATAGTGTCGGGAGAGCAAATGACACCTAGCTTCACCCAAGGTATACCTCTTTCTCTCTCTCCATGGCTTAATGTTGTATCATCCATGAATTTAGTTCTGGCTTGCTAGATAGCAATTTTTTTGTCATGTCCACTTCCTAAATCATCCCACTGAATGCTAGCATGAATGCTCTTTTCATGAAAAAGTATTTGCCTTAATTGTAAAGGACAGTTCAGCATTTCAGTGTTCATTTCCACTTCTATAGCATTTGATAGGCATGTGTGTAATACATTTTATTTGCCTATGTGTTGTTTGCATATAATTTCATTGATAGGATAAATTTCTTCTTTTTTCTGCTTATGCTTTCATCATTGAACTATATTGTACGTTTTGTTTTGATACATCATTTGTTACATACTAGTGCTTTCATGTGACTGAATCCTCTCCCATAGTAGAGCTTTATGTTTCCCATCTTGTTTTTCATTGCATATATATATATATATATATATATATATATATATATATATATATATATATATATATAAGTACTTATCAGTGTGCTTGTTCTGTATCCCATTCCCAAAAACGACACTGAATACAATATTTTAATATTTCATTATTTTATTTTCATTTCTAGGATTTTTAACATCAGTCTTATAAAATCAGAGATCTCATTCAATACACGTAAAACACAAACCAAAAAATATGTTTTCTATTTGTCATTTATGAAAATTGAACTTCATTTGTAACTCTATGGTGTGTTAGATTGACTTTAACTTGAGCTATACTATGAGTGACATTAGCAATTCAAATTTTGGTATAAGCACTGTTCTAATTTATCAGGTTTATCAATTAATTGATTTTGATGTCTCTGATAATTTTTGGTCAAAATTTAGTTCTGTACCATTCTCCCAGTTTTGGACTGCAGGTGATGTAAAAAATAGTCTCTTTTTGGCTAGACAGCATGTTGCCAATCAATTGATTAATGATTGATTTTTGATCAATTAACATCTGATATTTGGTTGGTTTACAGAAACTGAAGATCATGAAATTTTATCATATTCTCATTGCTAGTTACTATTGTTATTACCTGGAAAGCTTGTATGGTTGATGTTTTACATACCCACCAACTTAAACATTTAAGACTAAATATGTTTTTATGATTCATAAGTTTTATTTTTTCCATGTTGTAATGCCCCAGAATCAAGAAATCACGATTACCTAATACCTATTAGTAATTTTTCTCAACTTTTCTATGTGGTTCATTTCTCTAGATTTAGGAAATTTCTGTTTAAATTATCTTGTCTGAAATCATTTGCGGCTCACAAGGCCATTTGGATCATCTTTCACCTGTGTGTAATCTTTCCATCAATATTTGCTCTTTTTAAATGCTATAGAACTGCTGGACTAGCTTTGAACCAAATATCATAGGAAGTATTCTGGAAGCAAGCCCTTCCAGGCTTTTAGATGTGTTACTAAGCTGCTATCCAATATAGGTGCCATTGCAGAAAGTAATTTTTTTTAAAAAAATGTTTATAAACAACTTACATGGAAAAGACCCCCTCCCCCTGTTCAGCAGAATTAGACTAAATTTTATAGAAAACGCCTTTGGCATGAAGACCTTTTGAGTTTGTAAATGACGACAATCGATCATCCAGTATGGCCACTGCAAGAAAGAGTAAAATGACTTCTCAAAACTACTCAGCAGAATTGGACAAAATTCCATAGAAAGCTTCCTGGCATGAAGGCCTTTGAATTTTTCACTTATGATGCTGATCCTTCACCTAATTTGACATAGCTATTAAAAATATTTTTAGAAGCTTTACACTTATGCGATTCAAAACTTTGTTATTCAAAGGCTGGTTAACACAATTCAAACACATTTGACAGAAATCTTCACAGCATGAAATCCTTTCAAATTTGGACAAATCTTGCAGGTCAGCCATCAGATATGGCCAACATTACAGTGAAAGAAACATCTAAATGTCTTATTTTCAAAACACAGTTTCACCACAATTGCAAAAAATAGCATCTTGGCATGAAGGGATTTATGACGTATATAGGTGATACTGATTCGCCATCCTATAAGGCCACTGTTACTGAAGTAGAAGAAAAGAAAAAAAAATTGAACAATTTCTCATTGTTCTTTTTAGCTCAACTAGTCATAGACCTGGAGAGATTATGGGATAGTCTGTTGTCGATCATCCATCCATCATCTGTCATACACAAGAGTAATCCTGAAAACGCTATTATGAATACTCTTCCTGAATAGCTGGTCATATCAGCATGGAGTTTCACTAAAAGACTTCTATTGATGTCTAATTGGTCGTAAAATGATACTGATCTGTAGTCTTGTATAGCAACCACAGCAGTCATCTTGAAAAATCTTGTTTATGCCACTCTTCCTGAATGAAAAATCATATTTACATGATGTTTTCACTACAAGCCTTCTTATAATGTCTACCCATTTCTAGATGAAAAAGACTTCTTACAATTACTAGTTGATCCTATGAAAATGGTGCCATTCAGACACCCAGCATGACCACTACCGAGGCCATCTTGAAAATCATGTTATCACTAATTTTCCAGAATGAATGGTAATATCATCGAAAGGTTATTACTGCAAGACGTCTTATGACATGTGGTTGAGCTCATTCCTAAATGAAAATGGTGCCAATCATACCTCAAATATAGCCGCCACAATAGCCATCTTAAACATCTTGTTTTCACTACTTGTTGAAGATGGCTGGTCATATCATCATTGTTCCTTTAGCAAAAGATTTATGATTTATTGTTGGTCCTAAATGGAAATGGTGTCAGTCTGACATCCTCTATGGAAGCCATGACATGTCCTGAAAATCTTGTCATCACTCATCCAAAATGGAAAGTCCTATTAACATGAGGTTTTCACTTGAAGACTTTGTGTGATATCATGTTGATCCTAAAGTAAAATGGTGCTTATCTGACATCCAATATCGCCACCATGGTGGCCATCTTGAAAATCTTGCTTTCACTGCTTCTCTGAACTGTAAAGTCATTTTAATATGGGGTTTTCACAAAAGAGTTTTTTTTATGATGTTTCATTGGGTTTTAATGAAAAGATTCTAACAGTATGGTTAACATGATGGTCATCTTGAAAATACTGTTATGTCTACTCCGACCAAATGAATGACCATATCAACATGGGGTTTTCACCAAGAGACCTCTTTTGATACCTAGTTGGTCTCAATGAAAATGGTGCCAGTTGTATCTATCCAGTATGGCAGCCATTCCTGTTACCTTGAAGATCATGTTATCAGTTGGCCATTACGATGTGCAGTTTTCACCAAAAGACTTCTAATAGTATCTGCATGGTTTGAAACGAAAATGTTGCCAAACTGACATTCAGTATGTCCACCACATCAGCTATTTTGAAAGACATGTTATCGCTGAAGAATATCAGGCTAGGTTTCAACACTTAGCAGTTAAACAGAAGAAATGGTCTTCTCTTGAATTCCTGGAAATTCAAGGTTGTTTGTTTTTGGTCCAGTAGAGCATCAGTCCCTTCGAAGGACTTGTGTTTATGCACTATTCTCAAAACCTCAAATTGAACTTAACAAGACCTATACTGAATGTCATTGCACTAACTATGCTTGCAATGTAATACTACAGTACCATTAATATAGCAGAGATTAAGTTAGGCAAGCTTGGTTACCATTTCTAGCAGATCTTTATATCTCACGCTTTCTTGTGGATAATTCCTCTCATTTAGTGCCTTTGTATCAGCATTTTTTGTGATAAGTAAATTCTACTGCTTTGACATTATTAATGAATACTACTTTGACATCATTAATTAAATTTTTTTATCAGTAATTAATGACACAGACTACCAGGTGACTGTGCTTGACTCATAATGTTCATCATTTATAGCAATATTAGCTTTTATTATCACCATAAATCTCATAATTATATGCAATGCTGTTAGTTTCTTTGAAGTAATTTGTCATTCATTTATGATAAAATTGACAATACATTTTTGTCATTACTCTTTTAAGATGGATGATTATGATGAGTCTATTATTATACATGTATTGTCATCTATTCAATTTCTAATTTGTTTCTTATGTTGATAACATGTTCTTATCTCCATGCTATTGTAGGAGATATTGTGATGCTGTCCATTCATTACCATATCTCCTAAACTGTTGGGTGAAAATTCACAAAACTTTGTATTGGGGGTAGAGGGAAATCATCTTTGTTTTCAAACAGCACTGATTGCAGTGACGTTACTCTCAATAATGCAGTAATTTCTGTTTTATTAGTATTCAATATTTAGTATGAATAAAGAGGTTCGAAGTCAAATTGCAGTATTGTATGTGTGTGTGTATGTATGTATGTGTGTGCGTATGTATGTATGTGTGTTTATGTGTATGTATGTAGGGGCCTTGAGTGGGAGTGGGGGTAAAGGGAATGATCTTTATTTTTAACCAGCACTGATTACAGCATTGTTACTGTCAATAATGTTGCAATTTCTCTTTTTTTATTAATATTGAAAATTTAGTATGAATAAAGAAGTTCCAAGTCAAATTGCAGCATTGTGTGTGTGTGTGTGTGTGTCTGTATGTGGGGGCCCTGAGTGGTCTAAAGTGATCACCATTACGGATCACTGCCATCTCACCTTTTTATGGGTTCAAGTCTGAGACTTAGCCAATGTGGGTACATGAGAAACCTTGCCAATAGCTTCTCATACGTTGATGGTTCTTTTTCCGGGGTTTTCCCAGGGTTCTTCCTCCACCGTTTATTCTGGCCACCATATATACCTATCTTGTGCTGAAAAAAAGGTGCTAAATCCTATAACAACAACAACAAATGTCAATGTTCTAAATAGTATACATTGTAATAAAGATTTCTTCACAAGTTATTTTTAAAATCCTGTTTTAATGGAGGATTTATTTTCTTTTTACAATTTAATTGCATAGTATTAAATATATTCTAGCAATTTTTCTTTGTTTAAATGGTCTGCACTTTCTGTAATCCAAAACAGCTTTTATAATACTTGTTTTCACTCTTTTTTTCAGGTCCAAAAGAATAAATCGTAGTGTAGTGCATCCACAACAGAATGTCAAGATTTCTGTCTGACATAGAAAACTGTCTGCCATCTAGTCATACCTGATATACTCAAAACTCTCCTCACAGTATGGGCTTATTGTCTTCATCTGTTTCAAGACTCTCTGACAGGGAAATGAAATTCATACATCCACTGTTACAATTTACAAATGTTTCTTTTGGACTAGGTCTGTTTTTGCTGTTTTTATTAAAGAAGCTATTGTATGCACACCATAGCCACTTTGTAACTAAATAAATAGAATTCCTAAAGGTTTTTAATTTTTTCCACTGACAGGATAAGAAATTAATATCAGAACTTGCACCGGCAAGTTTAACAGATTTTTTAAATATTATTTTGTATGTATCCACTGATTGCAGAAGGCATCTTGATTTGGTCATGTCATAGATTCAGATGTTCATCTGTCCATCAATCCTTGTTTGCAAGAATATGCAAAATCCCACTCATAATAAACAAACTTTACTTAAGTATTTGTACTTGTATGTAAATTGTACTTGTATATTTGTACTTATATGCAAATAACTTGCTCGAATTTCAGGCCATTGCATCAACTAGTGCACATTTTTGGACTTGAATATTTTGGAGAGAACGTTATTTGCATGGTTAACCACTTAAAGGAGACATGAAATTTGGTTGGCATATATGTAGATGACTCCATATGATTTTCTTGCCATTACAGCAATTTTTCACATTTTCTACATTTTGTAAACTTTATGGCTTAGACTTTTTGGTCTGCAGTGGGGACAAACATATTTTATGAACACATATCTGATTTGTCTTTTTTTTGATTATTCCAAACTATTTTTTCTTTTGTTTCTACCAGTCTGTTGATCTTTTTATCTATGCATGCTTCATCGTTTTTGTAAAATTCTATTACTGACTCTTACTTGGGTATAAAGACCACTGATCCATAACACGCAAACACACACACACACCTTTTAGTTTTACCAAATGTTTTACTATGTTATTTGTAGCATTTCTCATTTTAGTGAATTGATAGACATGTAAAAACAAGTCCATTTAAATCCACTTCAGATGGGATGGATGTCTCTAATAAAAACGAACAAGAATACAAAAAAAGTTACATCTCACCACCTACAGATTAAAATGCATTCTCTATCCCCCAGGTAGATCAAATTGGAATAGCCCTAATTTGCATTTTTCTTTGCAGAAAATATTTGAAATTAATTGTGATAATTACTGTGACTATCATTACCTCTAGATCTTTAAATTTGTTTGTTTTACATGACTCTCAATTTACTGTTTACAAATAAAGTGGAATCCCATTTTGGGACCAGTAAAATATCTTTGTTACAACTGAATTTTGTTAAAAGCACCAACATGTTTTATTGTTTCATCTTTTTCAAAGAAAATGCAAGGCATAGTTATCATGATGTTGGTGCAGGCATCAACTAAGTGCTCAAGTTTTGTGCAAGCCAATGTTTAAGTTTTGCACAAGTTCATAACTTGGACAACAGTGAGACATTACGGTTCTCTAGAACACATGTAATCAGTTGTCCATAATTTGGAAAACAGTTACATTACTGTTCTCTGGAACACATGTAATGTTATTGACAATAAGTTGAGAAACAGTGCGACATTACTGTTCTCTGGAACACATGTAATTTGTTGAAAAGAGAAGGATTTCATTAAGGAAAAGAAAGCCATATATAAATTTCCTTTTGATTGAAGGTGAGGAAACATTTTTTCTAACAGTATAAATGTCTTTTTAAAATTGTTTGACTTCAAATTTGCTTAAGATTTTTTTTTGTCTTGACCATTTAATATTTCTTTCAAAGAAATGTCAGTTGATTTTCTTTAATTCATTGGTTTTCAGATACTGTTGAGTTTGAACCACTGTCAGAAATAGCTAACTTTATGATATTAGTTTTTGTTCATTAAATTACATGAAGAAGTGGAAGATGAAATGTTCAGCTATTTTTCATAGTAGGCTAAAAATAAATTATGTGTTGCATCTATTGGTTCCACACAATAAAATCCCTTTGGTGGATAAGTAAAATAACATTGATTACAAAGACCATACCTGGATGGGAAACTGGTTCATGACAGGCTAGGCTACAAATTTTCCTACCTTTTCAGACAAGTCTAATTCAAACTCATGAAAATTGATACGTTGTCTTTAACTGTTATTTTTTTGCCAGTCATATTTAATTATTTATAATTTCTGTTTGCATAAAGACTTTAAGTGTAGTGAGTTGAATCCAGTAAAGAATGAATTGATTAACTGCAATCACACATTAGCTGCCTATAATTTATAAGTCATATTGTAACAGTCTGTGTTCCCTCAAACACCCTGTGCTAGATATATTTGGACAGTTATTTTGGAGTGGGAGGTTCAAATGCATTCCTGATTAAAACCATGGAATTCTTGAAACTTATGGTAGCAGAATAAGTTAGTAATTTTATAGTGACAAGCATAATTACAGTAAGCAACTTTTTATCAAACCCAGCGTGTCTGAATTGATAATAAACTGAAGCAACTATCCTATGTTGCTATTGTTTGGTCTTGGTAAATTCCATATTTTGGATAGACCTCCCACCCCAACATTACTGGGCAAATACCTTAGACTAGTCTGAGTACTTTGTCTATGAAGTCAGTCTAGTCAGTAGCAAGATCTCCAACATGCACTAGTAAAAGTTCTAGTGACATTTTCAGTCCACTTATTTGTAGAAGCCTGTAGAATATTTGAAAGCATTGTATGTTGTGTTATGGAGCATTCTTGTTAGTAACAATGTTCTGAATGATGTTTTTCACTTTAAGAATACGAAAGCTGTAATTTATTGGTGAATCAAAAGGGTAACAAAACATGGTTTCCTATTGATGTTCATAAGATTTACTTGCTTTAAGTAGATTGAAATTAAATTAATTGCCCATTAGACCATTGATTGTTGGAATTCATCAGGCGACATGAGAATGCTTGGAATGCAGAAATCTGTATTATCTAGGAATAATTTGGTTCAAGAAATGTTTGTGTGATAAATAAGTCTTAATGAATAAAAATAAAACTCACAGTTGTTTATTTTCATTTTTGGCACAGCAGCAATCGAGTGTTCTGACAATGACACAATGTCATGCATTAGAACTGCATGTAATAGCAGAAACATTACCTCATTATAGTGTGTATCCATCATTGTGCCAGGTGTAGTTGGTAAACTGCTTTGAACAACTAAAGTGTCTCATTGCTCAGTTGAAAAATGTTATAAGTGCTTGATTAAGGCAGTTGATCTAGACACCATGCATTTACATGATCGGATTGAACTTTGATGGTGTTCATAATGTTACAGGTTTAATTATGCTCATGGCAAATCAACTGTGCAATTTGTACATGCTTGCTCAATTTTAACAGGTGATTCATTTAATTTAGAGGTGATTTATGCAGTCACATGTCCTGAGTTCTACAGTTGCTGATGTACCATATTTTTATAATTAACTGTCTTGTGAATGTAATGAAAATGTTGAAGAAGGCTTGTCTTCAGATAAGGATTTCATATGATATAATTAAAATGTTGGAGAAGGCTTATTGTCAGATAAGGATTTCATATGGTATAATTAAACTGTTGGAGAAGGCTTATCATCAGATAAGGATTTCATATGGTATAATTAAAATGTTGGAGATGGATTATCATTAGATAAATATGGTATATTCTTTGTTTTACAGTCAAACTTGTCATAGGGGTCTTTAAAAGACTGCCTATATCATTTGTAGATAGGGGCCCTGAGTGGCTGAGTGGTCTCAAGCGCTCTCCATTACAGATCACTGCCACCTCACCTCTGTCTGCGTGTGTTCGATTCTCGGATTCAGCCAATGTGGCTATGTGAGAAAGCTTGCCAGTAGCTTCTCGTGGGTCGGTGATTCTTTATGGGGTTTTCCTGGGTTCTGGCTGCCATGTATAGCCTATTGTGTGCTGAAAAATGGCATTAAACCCTACAACAACAACAAAATATTTAGATATAGTAAGCAGGAGTTGAGATGTCCTCAAAAAGCATGTTTGCCCACTGGATAACTGTACTGATAATTCTGGTTGCGCAGCAACATCTCTGGTTGTTTGACTAAAATTGTTTAAAGAAGTTTAGAAATTCCTATGTAACTCTTCAGTTATTCATAATTCAGCATTGAGTTATTGCAAGTGTGTAAAAATCATTCCCAAAATATGGATTTTGTCTGTCATTTCATGCAGAGAGACCATTCTATTAATTTAGTACAGTGGCAAATAATTTGAACTATTGCAACCAAAAGTTGCTTGTATGGCAGGGCTTTAACTTGCGAGTCAAACTGGTTGCTTGGCTTTAATGTCAAGTTGACCAAGACTACCTAGTAGTGGATTTTTCTTCTCCTGAGTAAGATGTGGAAGAGTAATTCTCCATTTTATTTGTATAAAAAGATCACAGTTTTTGCAAATTCCCCTCTTTACAAGTCCAGTAATTAACCATTATTGCTTGTCTCTCTGTCGTGCATTGCAGCCAAGGTGAGTGAGATACTGTCACAAACATATTTGTAATTATTAGGGGGTCAAGAAATAAGGGTTTGCAGTCTAAAAATATTATGTCATTTTAGCCTCTTCATAGAATGTGTTTCTGTGAAAGAAATCTTTTACAGGTACTTTTCACCTTATTCCTTTACATAGACAGTAGCATATACTACTGTTAATTTGCATGCGCTACAAGGCTGATATGATCTTTGTGACTCCTGTAGATATAATAGCTAACATTTACAAATAAGTCTGTTTCTGTGCCATTATAACATGTCAGTTTGCATCTGCATCTATATACTGTATTTTGTTTTTTTATGCTAAAAAAACAGGTCACATTGACACATATTTAAAGTTTCATTAACTTTTCAAGGTACATGATGTTAAAATTGTATTGTGTACAGTGAATCCAGATATGACACATATACTTGCTTACAAGACAAGTTCATCTGCAAACTGCAGACCCAGATCTGCTGTCACATAATGCGCTAGAAGATCTTGATCTTTGCAGTTATTTTGTTAGAAGAATAAACAACATAGACTCTGATCTGCAGGCACAATATGCTACGGCAGATCAGGGTCTTAGTTGTTTGTAGTTTGATTCAACTTAAAGTGAATATATCTGGTAAGCTAATGTTAACAGTGACCATTTCATTGACAAATCCCCCAAATAACTACCTGCTTATTAGCATTGCATTTCATTTTTTAAACCAGATTTTTTTATTTGACAATTTTATCCATTTTTAGAGAGAAATTTTTGGTTGATAATGAAAACTTTATGAAAATGGAATGAAATATATTGAAATTGTACGCATTATATAATAAGAACTATCTTGATGTCATACTTTCAGTGAACCTTGCACCCTCGGAGTATGATATACTTAGCACTCCTGGTGTCATTAATAATTCATAAAGCCCATCTTGAGATCAATAATAGATTCGTTGAAATTTAAAAATAATTATTGACTTACAGCTGGTACCGTAAAGATATAGTTTGGTGAGTCGTCAATGTGAAAATGACTCACATTAAAAAAGCAATATAAAATAAAACCAAATTGGTTACTGAAGGTAGTCTACAAGCCTAAGGTTAATGGGGGAGGGGTATATTGTAGGAATGATTGCCCTCAACATAATTTTGTTATGTATTTATGAATGTTAGTTGTGTTTTGACTTGGTACTAGATCTGTTTCGACTTTAAATCTGGTGAAGGATACATTTGACCTTTATATGTTTCTGCATCAGTATGTATTCATAGTCTGTTTAAGCTGGAAGGATAATTATATTTGTCCGTAAAAGTATTCCTTAGCTTGGTTACAAAACTTCTTCATTCCATTTGCCTTCAGACTGACACAAGCATTAGCTTTCCATTTATGAAAATATGTTTAATTGCTTTGTAATGAGCTTTCCAGCTCTGTGTTCATGTTATGTAGAAATACGTTGAAATAGATAATTATAGTCAATGTGACAAAATGGCAGGGAATATTGTAGCTAGTTTAATTTATAATTATAGAAACACAATTGAGGTTAGTGATTTGTAGTATAATTGGTGTGCAATGCCATATGCACAGATTAGAAAACAGATCGCCAGAATCCATTTGAAAAGGGATTTTATTGCCCTTTAATTTAGTTTCTACAGGTGGAATAAATTTACTTTACTAATGCCAGTTTTGGAGGAAGGAGAATGTTCTAATTTATAAATCCATGAGAGAAGCAAATTTTTTTCTCTTACTTATAATTTTTTCTTAATTTTTTTGTTTTGGTTCTTCTTGAGTTTTGGATGACCTAAATATTCTCATCTATCCCCTTAGGAAATTACGACTACTTAGAGGAAATAGTTCAGTACTTCCTGGTTCACATAGATTATAAATAAAAGGTTCATTTGCTAAGAGGAAAATGCTGAATACTTCCTGTTTATATAGATTATTTTAAAAAAATATATGCTTGCACAAGTTCCCAGTAGAAGTCAAATATTTGGTAATTCGTTTTTGTTAAGCCCACTGTAGTAGAAGCTTGGCATGATGAAAGCTTGTGTCCATATGCATGTTCATATATCCACAGTACAGCAGTGCACACCCAAGATTAACGTCAATGTCAATATTTTGTACTTTCCTTTTATATTTGGTGCCTTTTATATTCCATCGGGTTCAGATTTATTTGGAAATATAACTCAGGCTTGGGCTCAAAATGCATATCTTTGGTCATTTCCATTCATCTCCAGACTGTTGAATCAATGGCCCACAAGTCCCTAACCAAAACTTGTATTTTTGATGGCAATATTTAAGGGCATTCTCATGAATGTTATTTTAGTCCATGAAGTTTAATGTCACCTTTAATAATTGCTAATTACAAGCAGACCCTGTTATTATGAGGTTACATTATTGACCTCATTTATATAACTTACTTAAGGTCATCATATCAGTTACTGTATTTACTCCTTATAAGACGAGTCCAACTGCAGACTGCACAGACCCAGATCTGCTGTTGCATAATGCGCCAGCAGATCTGGGTATGTGCAGTTTGTTGGGAGTAATCAGTAGAACAAACAACTTTCCTAATCTGCAGGCGCATTAATGCTATGGCAGATGAGGATCTTTGTTGTTTGCAGTTTGGCTCTGCTTATAAGTGACTATATATAGTACATTTCTGATACAGTTGAGTACAGCAGTGTATGTTTTATATTTTAAAAAAATAAGTCTTTAATTTACTTGGAAAAAAATAGAATGAAAGCAAAATTTTTAATTTTAGGTTTTGTGGTCCAATTTTAGGCTTAAGTAATTATGACAGGCTGAAATATTAACAAGGTTGTACTTAGCTGTTTTGTCTTATGTGGTGATGGTACACAATATATTTTGTTACAACTTTACTTTGCCCCATAATCGTTTTGACAACTTTGCAGCCTTCATGAATATTTAGCCTGCCAAATCAAAATGCCAAAAAAGAAAACAAACTAATAAAAGGTTTTGACATTTTTATCTACCAGGTCCTACAGGTACAACATTTTTTAGTGCTGTTTAAAAATAACATTTGTTCCAAAATGCTTTTCTTTCAATATATTCACAGAATTTAAGCATTTCTTTTTTCACCTCTGAATTTAATAATACAGTGAGACTTTTTATAATTTCTAGGCTAATGTACATGTCACATGGTGGAGGCAGCACAACAATTGAATGATCAGCCAACCACATGATTTTAATTGTGGTACAGATTCTGAGTTTAATTTGAGTATGTTTCTTTACTGATAACAGTTTCTTTTCTTCTCATAACCTTGTGAAATGTTGAACCGTGTAAAACTAAGGCAGAATTTAACATTAGGGCTCTGCATGTGAAATGTGTGTAATTAACATTAGGGCTCTGCATCAGAAATGTGTGTAATTAACATTAGGGCTCTGCATCAGAAATGTGTGTAGTTAACATTAGGGCTTTGCATCAGAATGTAATTAACATTAGGGCTCAGCATCAGAATGTGGAAGTCTTGTTTCAATCACCTTTTCCATCATTTCATATTCGTAACTATGTATCAGAATGTGGAAGTCTTGTTTCAATCACCTTTTCCATCATTTCATACTCGTAACTATGTATCAGAATGTGGAAGTCTTGTTTCAGTCACCTTTTCCATCATTTCATACTTGTAACTTCCAAAGCTCTGCAAACTCAACATGCAAAGTGATTAACAGTCCTGTCTAAAGATTTTGTTATTGCCCATTTTCCATCAGTTTTAAATTTCCACAACAGCCTGTCTTTTTAAACCAGCATAGATCAGAAACCATTCAACATATTCTGATGCAATTTGGTGTGTACACTGTGTCATAGACCTAGTTGTACCATTTATGTTTGGCCTCAGTCAATTCCATTTTGGATAAAGTTATGTCCTGTTACAATAACATTAGCATCTTCACACAGAATTTTGCATGTAACTGGTTTGACCTAAGAAATATTCAACACATTCCCATGGATTTTTGTCTCAGCTACATTTTGAATGACCCTTCACATGGGGTTTTGCTTGTGAGAACTATTCAGCATACTCTGTAATTTGTTATGAACATTTTCTCATAGACTTAGATGTGCCGTTTATGGATTTGGTATCATCAGCTGCATTTTGAATAGAGTTATGGCCCACGATATTTAACTTGAAATCTTCAAATGGGATGTAACTGTCAGTTAAAAACAGTCAAATATTCTGATAGAATTTGGTATTAACATTGTCTTGCAGACTTGCATGTGCTATTATGAGTTTAGTTTCATCTGCTGTGTTGTTCAAATTTATGAACCAGGTAAAGTGAATTCTCATCTTCAGATGGAAACTTGGATTGCAGCTTGTAATCAGCATGCATGTACTTCAAGAACTGTTCAACATATTCTGATGGAATTCAGCATGAATATGATCTTGTAGACTTAGATGGGATTTTTTTAATGGGTTTTGTCATCTCTATGCCATTGTAGACAGAGTTATGCCCCTTGTGCATCAACTTCATCTTTATTTGGGACGTTGCTTGTATTGACAAGTCTTAGGAGTTAAAAACATTTACTTTCATCATTTAGAGGCATGGCCCCTGAATGCCCATTTTCTACTAACTTTGGTTTCACATAAGTTGTTCTATCCAAGGCTGTATGGAGTAATTTGTATCCATTTGTGATGCACCCTTTTCTAATAGATCTAGTTTACCTTGGGTTAAATGCATGTACATTGGTTATAACTTCTTGGAAGTAATGAATTAAATGATTATTGAAACAGTTCAAAACATAATACATTGTTAACATAATACTGTTTGGACAACAACATTCATCAGTGAATTTCTGCACTGTATTCATTATAAAAGACTATAAATGTTTTACTTCCACAGTGTACATTTTACCTCTTTAATTATGATATTATGATTTCAGGCATTTCACTGTGACTGCATTAAAACAGGGTGATGTTTCCATTGTTTAGTAAAGATGTTGGATGCAGTCTTAACCTTATTTTATGAAATGCAAATAAAGAATATATAACCAATCACGTTTTCTTGTACTTCTCTTTGTACATTATGATTATAAAATGACATTGCTTCCATGTTTAAAACCAATAAAATGGTTCATTCTTACTGCTGTATATACCACTATTAAGTCTAACAGCAAACTGCACAGATCCAGATGTGCCAGAACATTAAAACCAAGTACACTATATAACAAATAACTGCAAGGTCCTGTGCTGCAGCCTTCTCACCCCCCTCCTCCCCATACCTCCTCATTTTGGGTCCAAACCAGTTTGGCCTGGGATGATTTGGCTCAAAGCACTACTTTGATTGAGACAATTTGATTGGGACGTTTTGGCCAACATTTTATTGGGGATACTTTAAGCTATTTTAATAATGATGTTATCATTGGTATATACGTTTAGAATGATGTCTGAATAATGATGATAATGTCCATATGGAATAAATGTCAAAAGAGTAAATTGCTGAAATATTTTTTGTAGTTGTTAAGCATACCATATATATATATATATATATATATATATACATACACACTTATAAGCTGAGTCGAACTGCAAACAACAAAGATCCTGATCTGCTGTAACATAATGCACCTACAGGTCAATGTTGTTTGTTCTGCTAATTATTCCTAACAAACTGCACAGATCTGTGGGTTCATTATGTGAGTCTGAGATCCAGAGTCTGTACAGTTTGCTGTTGGACTGGACTTATAAGCGAGTACAAGTACATATCATACTCAATCACAGGTAAGCAGCCGTCCATTAAGTACGTTACGCATGGGGGGTGATTACCCACATGTATACGCTTGCATATGGGGGGGTCTACTGATAATGTACCGGTGCATAAGAATGGGAGGGGGGAATGAAACCTCGATAATAATTTGTCTAATATGTAACCTATTCGACTGGGTTCAGTGGGCGTTTGAATTTTATTGGACACTAGACAAACTTTTTAAAGTTACGCAGCTTATTTCTTTTTTTTTATGCAGCCAGACATTCAACGTCGGTGGACTATCTGTTTTATTAAGTTTTATTAAATACATTAATATTATTAATCCCTGATCGTTTCTGCATGGATTAAATATAGACCATTCTATAGAGTTGGGGTGGGTGCATCAAGTGTACATATGCAGGTGGGTGTGTGTAAAAAAAGTATGCATGTGTACAGGGAGGGGTCAAGCTTTGCCAGATTTTTGCGCACATACTAAATGGCTGGCCCCTAACTCTTATCTACTAACAGAACATAGATTTAATATAATTGGCCATCATGTACAAATGCTGTTGTTATATATTCAAATTATTCTGATTACTGACAGGTAAAATATAAATAATATATGCACAGTATAACACAAACAAAAAAGTTGAGCAGCAAAGTGCCATTGATCAGTGACAAATTAGCTGATTATGCATTCAAATGAAATAAAACAATGAAAGTTGTTTTAAATAAAACAAATTGCTCATACAGATACTAGTTGGTACAATGTTATCAAACTGATGACATTTAAAAGAGTACCTGTCTAGTCCAACTTTGTAAAACAGCTACTGGCTAAAGTCTACACATTGGCCCTGCACACACTATGCAGAAATGTAATGCAACAAATGAAATGAAGAATAAGATAAGCATAAATTGAGTCTGGCTTTTGTATGTTACAAAATGAAATCATGGAAATTTCTTATGAAATCAAATTTCAGAAGATCTGTACTGTACATTGTTTCTCATTATAAAACCTTGTTGATCGCCATTTCATCCAGCACAAACTTGCAACATCCCAGCCTAACATGTTCCTATACATAACTGCTGTCTTCCTAAGATTAAATGTTTGTTGGTGTGTTGTTCTATTCTGCCTAGTCTGCAGGTGACATAATTTCTGGGCATTGTCCTGTATGTAGTTGTATATGGCATCATGCATCAGTGTGATGATGAAGTCGGATTCATTACACAGAATGGACATTAGAGCATAAAACCTATGTCCGGTCTGTTTGCCTCCAATTAATTCCTCCTGGAAGAATACTTTTTTTATAACAGTGTTTCATTTACTTAAACATTAAAATTTCTCATGCATTATGATAGTGTTCTGTTACAAACTGAACTCTGTAAACACCACTTTTATGAATGAAACCTGGTCTTTACAAAGGTCCAGACAAAATCTGATTTTTTGGTAAAACTAAATTGACAAATGATTTAATTTACTGATAGCTGACATTTTCATCATTTTTCAGATACTGTGTTGAGACCATGGAGCACATGAAACAGTTATTGTTCTTTAAATTAGTACAAAAGTATTGGAATAAACAGAAGATAACTGGATAACATGAAAATGTTTAATGGAGTTTATTTTGTTTGCATCAAATTAAATCAATTTTCAGTGTCACGCTTGCATTATGGATTTATTAAATCTAAACAAAAGTACTTTATTCCTACTTCATAAGCAAAGACCAAATAGCAATTATTTCCATCATTCATTTAATTTAATACTACTGCTATTATTATTATTATTATTATTATTATTAAAGATAACTTACCCAGCTCAGGTTTGTTGCTGCCATTGCAACAAGAATCACAAGCAATCCATTGCTTCTGTACTCAACCAACCAAATTACACACAATGCAAAAATTATTAAAGATGAAAACAAAGTTTAAACTGTTTAATATCGAATTTGAAATGTATGACTTAATAAAATAAAATGTAAGTAAGATAAATACAAACATTCTCAATAAGAAATCACATAGATAAGAAAATTTTTCCTCAGTTTAGATAGGCAAATTTTTTGGGCTGTATTTCATTGTACTCAGTTTTTAATTAACCTCAATTTATTGTACAAACACTTATTAATGGATATTAATTTACAAACACTTATTAATGGATATTAATTTACAAACACTTATTAAAGAATATTAACTTACAAACACTTATTAATGGATATTAATTTACAAACACTTATTAAAGGACATTAATTTACAAACACTTATTAATGGATATTAAGTTACAAACACTTATTAATGGATATTAACTTACAAACACTTATTAAAGGATATTAATTTACAAACACTTATTAATGGATATTAACTTACAAACACTTATTAAAGGATATTAATTTACAAACACTTATTAAAGGATATTAATTTACAAACACTTATTAATGGATATTAACTTACAAACACTTATTAATGGATATTAACTTTCAAACACTTATTAATGGATATTAACTTACAAACACTTATTAAAGGATATTAATTTACAAACACTTATTAATGGATATTAACTTACAAACACTTATTAAAGGATATTAATTTACAAACACTTATTAATGGATATTAATTTACAAACACTTATTAATGGATATTAAGTTACAAACACTTATTAATGGATATTAAGTTACAAACACTTATTAATGGATATTAACTTACAAACACTTATTAAAGGATATTAATTTATAAACACTTATTAATGGATATTAATTTACAAACACTTATTAATGGATATTAATTTACAAACACTTATTAAAGGATATTAACTTACAAACACTTATTAATGGATATTAATTTACAAACACTTATTAAAGGACATTAATTTACAAACACTTATTAATGGATATTAACTTACAAACACTTATTAAAGGATATTAATTTACAAACACTTATTAAAGGATATTAATTTACAAACACTTATTAATGGATATTAACTTACAAACACTTATTAATGGATATTAACTTTCAAACACTTATTAATGGATATTAACTTACAAACACTTATTAAAGGATATTAATTTACAAACACTCATTAATGGATATTAACTTACAAACACTTATTAAAGGATATTAATTTACAAACACTTATTAATGGATATTAACTTACAAACACTTATTAATGGATATTAACTTTCAAACACTTATTAATGGATATTAACTTACAAACACTTATTAATGGATATTAACTTACAAACACTTATTAAAGGATATTAATTTACAAACACTTATTAAAGGATATTAATTTACAAACACTTATTAATGGATATTAACTTACAAACACTTATTAATGGATATTAACTTTCAAACACTTATTAATGGATATTAACTTACAAACACTTATTAAAGGACATTAATTTACAAACTTATTAAAGGATATTAATTTACAAACACTTATTAATGGATATTAATTTACAAACACTTATTAATGGATATTAACTTACAAACACTTATTAATGGATATTAAGTTACAAACACTTATTAATGGATATTAACTTACAAACACTTATTAAAGGATATTAATTTATAAACACTTATTAATGGATATTAATTTACAAACACTTATTAATGGATAATAATTTACAAACACTTATTAATGGATATTAATTTACAAACACTTATTAATGGATATTAACTTACAAACACTTATTAATGGATATTAACTTAACAAACACTTATTAAAGGACATTAATTTACAAACACTTATTAATGGATATTAATTTACAAACACTTATTAATGGATATTAATTTACAAACACTTATTAATGGATATTAATTTACAAACACTTATTAATGGATATTAATTTACAAATACATTAAAGGATATTAACTTACAAACACTTATTAATGGATATTAACTTACAAACTCATTAAAGGATATTAACTTACAAACACATTAAAGGATATTAACTTACAAACACTTATTAATGGATATTAACTTATAAACACTTATTAAAGGATATTAATTTACAAACACTTATTAATGGATATTAATTTACAAACACTATTAATGGATATTAATTTACAAACACTTATTAATGGATATTAATTTACAAACACTTATTAATGGACATTAATTTACAAACACTTATTAAAGGATATTAACTTACAAACACTTAATAATGGATATTAACTTACAAACACTTATTAATGGATATTAATTTACAAACACTTATTAATGGATATTAATTTACAAACACTTATTAATGGATATTAATTTACAAACACTTATTAAAGGATATTAACTTACAAACACTTATTAATGGATATTAACTTACAAACACTTATTAAAGGATATTAATTTACAAACACTTATTAATGGATATTAATTTACAAACACTTATTAATGGATATTAACTTACAAACACATTAAAGGATATTAACTTACAAACACTTATTAATGGATATTAACTTACAAACACATTAAAGGATATTAACTTACAAGTACTTATTAATGGATATTAACTTACAAACACTTATTAATGGATATTAACTTACAAACACTTATTAATGAATATTAATTTACAAACTCTTATTAATGGATATTAACTTAAACTTATTAATGGATATTAACTTACAAACACTTATTAATGGATATTAATTTACAAACACTTATTAGTGGATATTAACTTACAAACACTTATTAAAGGATATTAATTTACAAACACTTATTAATGGATATTTATTTACAAACACTTATTAAAGGATATTAACTTACAAACACTTATTAATGGATATTAACTTACAAACACTTATTAATGGATATTAACTTACAAACACTTATTAAAGGATATTAACTTACAAACACTTATTAATGGATATTAACTTACAAACACTTATTAATGGATATTAACGTACAAACACTTATTAAAGGATATTAACTTACAAACACTTATTAATGGATATTAACTTACAAACACTTATTAATGGATATTAACTTACAAACACATTAAAGGATATTAACTTACAAGTACTTATTAATGGATATTAACTTACAAACACTTATTAATGGATATTAACTTACAAACACTTATTAATGAATATTAATTTACAAACTCTTATTAATGGATATTAACTTAAACTTATTAATGGATATTAACTTACAAACACTTATTAATGGATATTAATTTACAAACACTTATTAATGGATATTAATTTACAAACACTTATTAATGGATATTAACTTACAAACACTTATTAATGGATATTAATTTACAAACACTTATTAATGGATATTTATTTACAAACACTTATTAAAGGATATTAACTTACAAACACTTATTAATGGATATTAACTTACAAGCACTTATTAATGGATATTAATTTACAAACACTTATTAATGGATATTAACTTACAAACACTTATTAAAGGATATTAATTTACAAACACTTATTAATGGATATTAACTTACAAACACTTATTAAAGGATATTAATTTACACTTATTAATGGATATTAACTTACAAACACTTATTAATGGATATTAACTTACAAACACTTATTAAAGGATATTAATTTACAAACACTTATTAATGGATATTAACTTACAAACACTTATTAAAGGATATTAATTTACACTTATTAAAGGATATTAACTTACAAACACATTAAAGGATATTAATTTACAAACACTTATTAAAGGATATTAATTTACAAACACATTAAAGAATATTAACTTACAAACACATTAAACAATATTAACTTACAAACACTTATTAAAGGATATTAACTTACAAACACGTTAAAGGATATTAACTTACAAACACATTAAAGGATGTTAACTTACAAACACATTAAAGGATATTAACTTACAAACACTTATTAAAGGATATTAACTTAGAAACACATTAAAGGATATTAACTTACAAACACTTATTAATGGATATTAATTTACAAACACTTATTAAAGGATATTAACTAACAAACACATTAAAGGATATTAACTTACAAACACTTATTAAAGGATATTAACTTATAGAGAACACTTATTAAAGGATATTAACTTAGAACATAACAGTCCAAATATAAAAAATGGGGTGTCAAGGATCTGGGGAAACTTGGACATTGGTGCTTCCAACTAACCTATTTATACAACAGCACAACAACCAGTAATGTTGAATATCACACCTCTGAAGAGAGTATCCCAACATCCTATATACCTTTTCTGAACAACAGCACTGCAGTGATTATAATGGTGACACAAACTTTGTTCATGACAAAAATAATTTCTTTACCAAGAACTCTAAAATCATTTATTATGATAAAGTAATCACCCAACACTCGACTCCTCTTTCCATTTTTTCATTTGAATGTAGCCCAGCATGTGCACACCTTTTCTTTGACCCCCTTCATCATAAAACTGAGACAACTTTTTACAAACATTTTGCACTTACACTTTTACAAATAAACACAACATTTTTTCACTAAAAGAACCGTAACAAATATTGCATATAATAATTATTCATTTATTACATAAGAACTGCAATAAACTTTGAAAATTACCATTAATAAACCCATTGTAAAGACATAATAAAATGGGAAAAGATTATTTTTTTTTTAAATCTTGTTTATCAAAGACTCGCTTATAATACGGAACCATATACAAGGACACAAACCAAGTTGAGTTCATACTGGGATGTAGCTACGATGTTGCGTCACGAGGTATTAGTACTAACTGGGATGTGAAAATTGTTTTATTCCGGTGGTTACTTAATATATTTAGTTGACATATAAGTCTGATAACGTACGATGAAATCTCTGACAACACGAAATCAATGGTACCGATAGGCGATACGGTGATTAGTGTTGTCAGGGATTTCATCATACCTTATTAATAAAACGTCCGACTACTGTGTTTTTTTATTTCCGGTCACAGTGCAAGCCGACGAATCTAAGGACGCATAACTGGGATATAACATTCTATCGGTTTTTTGACATTACACAAAGCTTATGTACTCTCAGAACAAGAGCTGCAGGATGTCTGGAAATGAACAACGTAATTCCAAACACGTAAGTTATCAAGTTCGATATTAAATGCTGCAATTTACAGTCATTCGTGTCGGTTGAAGACTCGGCACGTTTTTTCACCACAGAATACTGCAGAGCAACATAGAACACGTCAAATTGCACCAGTGACGTATAATTAAAGAATTATTAGTAGTCTGGGTTGTAAAATATGCTTCAAAATGTGACATTCTTGTATAATTAATCGAAATAATTGTAGAGTTTGGTGATAACTGACTGCTTTGATTGATAGCTCTGACCAGTTTGACTAAACACCTCCAGATTTGTTTAAAACACTCTGAGACTCCCAAGAACACTAAAAATAAAATAAAAAGTATATTAGGCACCCTTCCTAAACCTCCAGGAAGCAAAGCACCTATATAATCTTGTATTTCTTTTAATGGAAAATTATGCGCTGAAGAGCTACCATGGGAACTAACTCTTTCATTAGAGCTGAACTTGATTTCAACACCACAGAAGAAAACAGAACACTTTCAAACATGACACCCAGTACAAATATTTTAAATTGGCAGTGATATTGAATGTCCACTTTCAGACATCACAGCTGATAAAAACATTTTCTATTGGCAATAATATTAAATATATATTTCATCAGTGTTAGTGATACCATAAGAACTTGCTGTTTGATGTTACACAGAGTGGGTGGCCTCCATACTGCTAATGTTGTCTGAATCTAAGTTGTTTTCATTTGTTTATTGTAGTTAAAAATAGTGAATGGAAATAAATGTATTTATAAGGAAAGAATATCTCATTTATTGTAAACTTCTTGCATTGATATTTACACATCGAGAACTGCAAGTTATATGGAACTAGGATGGACATAACACTGAACAAAATTCAGTTCTGTTATTTATTTATTTAAATTCATTTGTTATGTACTACTGAGAGTTTTATGCTGAGATATACCATTCTTCCTTTCTTACAATGGAGTCGTGGTTCCACTGTACAATATTGCATACTGTTATGTATTAGACATTTTCCAAATGCACTTTCAGTTACATTTTATGCTATATCGAGGTAACAATGTAACATTGTTAAATGAAACACTTTTATTCTAACTTATTTCATCATGTCGAAAACAAATATATTGAATACACATTTTATGGTAATATGTAAAATACAAATACATGTTATAACATTTACTATTAATGTCTATCATTAGTCCTTTGCGAACACAGTCTCTTCCTTCGGTTAAGCTTGGTTGCAGTATTTTAACTTTGCTTAATGCTAATGTATTTACCATCAGAGGATGTAATGATGGATCCATGTTTTCTGTTGTCTCATAGAAAGTTGTTGAATATTACATCGTTCTTTTCAGCTGTTTTATATCTCCATACAACATCTGAAATTAAATACTGCTTAAATTCAGAGCAAAGCATGTAATCACCTGAATTATGGATGGCACAACGAAGATTAATGAGCTGCATTTCCTTTGCATAGTTTATTTATTAGCTATGGTGTTGTTTGAGGGGTCCAACTGACCAGCAGTTAAAAGACACAGTTCGTAGACTTGGCATTGTTGTCTGTCCAAAGAGCCTTTCTAGTTGTATTCCTGCATGACTTGTTCACATGAATTTCAGGTCTTTCATTTGTTTATCAAAATAGTCGATAAGCTTTGGATATTTGGATGCAATTTTCTTTGATTTGAAGTTTTAATTTTTAATTCCAATGTGTCGTCCACACTGACAAACCCATTTTCTCCAAAAATAGAGTCCATTTTCTTTCTTCTGACCTTTGATTTGACACCAGATCTATTTTTAGCTAATGCTTGATATTGTCTTTGAGATGTTTAGAACACAAATGGCATTTTGCTGCCAGGAATGAATGCTTCATATTGTCTTTGAGATGTTTAGAACACAAATGGCATTTTGCTGCCAGGAATGAATGCTTCATATTGTCTTTGACATGTTTAGAACACAAATGGCATTTTGCTGCCAGGAATGAATGCTCTTATCAGCCTTCTTGTTCCAAACTCTATTTCTTCAGGTACTCCTATTTCAGGCATGAGTACATCACTTTCACTGTCTGATAACTGGCATTTTTGTGTAACATATTTGGTCCTAAAAGATGGGATGATCTTTACTTTCATTTCTAACAATTCTTAACATTTTTTGAAGAATATTGTTGCCACAAAAAGCCAACCTAGGTTAAATCTTGTCAGACCTATGGGTATACCTGATTTCAAAGACAAAAAGTACTTAAAAGACATCCATTTGTTTAATAGCAGGAACTTTGTCTCTCGCTCTCTCTCTCTCTCTCTCTCTCTCTCTCAAAACACTTGTCTCCATACTAACATACCATCATTCTACCATTACTCAATACAGTAACAGTTGTGTGACACTTTTTTTGTAGCAATCCCTGTCAGAAGAGAATAGTAATCCCTAACAGAACAGAACAACCATGTTTCTATCAGTGGTTGACTTTTTTTTTTTAAAATTGCTGATGCCTGCATGGAAGGCAGCATCACCTCAAGGTAAGAGTAATGCTTGGAGACCAGCTAGCCAGAATTATATTAGTAGGAATTTCACATGATGCTGCCTTCCATGTATGTGTCAGCAATTTTAAAAAAAGGTCAACTGCCAATGGATTGAAAAGTGTTAGGTTCTGACAGGGAATAATACTTAAAAAGTGAGTGAGTGGAAGAATTTTATGCTGTGGGTCAAAAGAAGTGGGAATTTAAATACCATCCTCAGAAAAATTTCAGTCAAAATAAATTTATTAATTACTAAAGAGTGGCTAATATTCTGACATTTTTCTCTGACACTGACATTGAAAAAAAATTGTTATCATTAAGAATACATTTTAATTTATATGAAAAGGGCTCAGGAAAAAAACAATACCAAACACTCATTCCTGAGATGAGTTCCAAGAGTTACACACCTCTATCTTTATACTCAACTTCTTATGCTCATAATAAAGAATCAGGGGTACCAGATGCAAGCTAAAATTGATAAAAACCATGAAAATAGTATGTTCTAAACATGGTTCCTTAAATATGTAAAAAGAGACAAGGTTTATAATTTGAGAAATTGCAGTTGCACAAATAACCTTTGATTTCTTAGTGGTATTTGTGTATACAGTCAAACCTTTTCAGTACTCATAGTTTTCCTTTTCAATGATCTTTCACACATCTTTCTGAGTTTGATATGAGAGAAGTTAAGAAACACAGAAATGTCAACATTTTACGAGTCTCATCTGCTCAGACAATAATGATTGTTACACTTGCCCCAGATCACCAGTATTTTCAAGACTGTGCAGCTTTTTTAATACAGTGTCATATACCATAGTAACGACACAAGAAGGTATTTATAGAAATTTGTAATTTCTTTTCCCAAGAAAAAATGTCAGTGTCAGTAACAAACTTTTGTACTAAATGGTCCCTTTTGATCACACCTCCATTTTAGAGAGCTACACATGGATGCCATAGAAAATGAAGACGAAAGATTGGCCAAAAGAATGGGAACATTTATAGGTCATTACTCCAACTACATTTTTGCCAATTGTCTGTAACCTATCCTAATTTGCTTATTATTTTCAATTTGCAACATAATGCAATGGAAGCAACTTTGTTTTTTGTTGTTTTTGGTTTTTTTTACACAGGTACCTGATGTAAGTTTGAAACAAAAATTGGCAAATACATGAAGATATGTTGCAATATCACACTTAACTCTCAATTTCTTAATGATGTTTGTATTTACAGTGATGCTTTTTGGTAATTTAGGCATCATTTTGATGCAGAGAAATGAGTTAAAGATTTCTCACATGAGTCTGACCTCAGACAATCTAAAAAAAATTGTGATTTTTTAATTATTATAAATTGGGTCAAGCTATGTTACAGTTGCCACAGGTTATCTGTAATTTTGACTGAAGCTTATTTGATATGTTGTATTTGGCCACCCCTGATTTATTGGACTAAGTGTGACTCATGTTGCCCATCAACTTTGTAGTATTTGGTCACCCCTGATTTACTGGACTAATTGTCATGTTACCCATCAACTTTGTAGCATTTGGCCAGCCCTGATTTATTGGACTAAGTGTCATGTTGCCTATCAACTTTGTAGTATTTGGCCACCCCTGATTTATTAGACTAAGTGTCATGTTGCCTATCAACTTTGTAGTATTTGGCCGCCCTGATTTAATGGACCAAGTGTCATGTTGCCTGTCAACTTTGTAGTATTTGGCCAACCCTGATTTATTAGACTAAGTGTCATGTTACCCATCAACTTTGTAGTATTTGGCCACCTCTGATTTAATGGACTAGTGTCATATTGTCCATCAACTTTGTAGTATTTGGCCACCCCTGATTTATTGGACTAAGTGTGACTCATGTTGCCCATCAACTTTGTTGTATTTGGCCACTCCTGATTTAATGGACTAAGTGTGACTCATGTTGCCTGTCAACTTTGTAGTATTTGGCCATCCCCGATTTTTTGGACTAAGTGTCATGTTGCCCATCAACTTTGTAGCATTTGGCCAGAAACCTAACCATATTTAATGTTTACATCCTTCTGGGTCACATTATCATTACAAGCATACAGGCCAATATAGTATGCAACAATGTGTGCAATTGGTATAATTCTGTATACTTTGTATATTCGTTTAGTTAAAGCTAGCCAACAGAAACAACTGTCACATGCTCTGTAGCATGGTTGCATTTCTTAACTGATTAGTGGGTAAGTGTACTACTACAGAATAAGCTTTCATTGTGTCAAGTACTAGATGAAAGTTCCTGTTGCCATATGTTGTTGTGTTGATATAAGACAAGCATTCACAATTCTCATTTCTTCAAAAGTTCAACCCAAGGGGATGGTAGTATGGAATATGATTACTTAATCAGATAGTAGCTGACACATAAATCAATGTGGCTCCTTACCTATAGAAATCACACAACAATGACACATTTGAATTAATGTGGCTCCTTACCTATAGAAATCACACAGCAATTACACATTTGAATTAATGTTGCTCCTTACCTATATAAATCACACAGCAATTACACATTTGAATTAATGTTGCTCCTTACCTATAGAAATCACACAACAATAACACATGTGGATTAATGTGGCTCCTTACCTATATAAATTACACAAGTACTAAATTATATAGAGATAATTCAGGCATCCTACTGTAGGTTCCCAGAGGGACTAATTCAGGATTAAGTGTTTGTCTCTGAAAAAAAAAATGTTCAATTATAATTTCAAACATAATAGTTATTTTAATAATATTTGTTTAGTTACCCATCAGGGCTATCAGATTGGGATTAATAGTTGTCCAGCTTAAATTTTTGGTTGTCCAGGGATCCCATGCAATGGATTTTTTTTACACCTGATATTAAATAACATGTAATACAGCTGTTACAGTTTTAAAATAAAATGTAACTGTTAGCGTCTGCTGCAGCAGTGTTGTTTCTTTAAATTTAGCCCATATTAGATTTTCTGATGCCGATGTATCATGATACATATATATTAAGTGCACGCAGCCTCAGGATTCTCTGGGATGACAGGATCCTTGTAAAAGTTAGCATATTTATATTTTCGGATGTAAGAAAATTCCAAGAGACAAGTCCTTACAGTTGGCACCATACTCAAAGATATTGAGTCACAAACACAACTCAAGCAGATATGCTTCCTTGTATTTATAAAGGTGAAAAGTTTGCAGATTGATGTATATAGTATTTTGAAAGGATTTATGAGTATCTAATGCTGGCATCATATTACCAAACTAATGGAATGTTTCTAACATTGCAGAAAAGATTAAATTGTTCTTTCTCTGTGTCATGCAGATTGGTCAAAGATGTATTTTTTTTCAAATACATATTTGGAGCATGTGATAAATTAATCAACTAATGAATTATCTTGGAACAGCAACAACATAAAGTTGGAAAAGTCATTATTTAATATTGTGAAAGAAAACTTCCAACTATTGACACTTAATGACAAAGACAGCTATGTCACTTGTGAAGGCATGTGAATATCACCAGCTGTGGTCATACATGGACCTGATTTAAAACATTGACACAGGTCTGCAGGTTTCCCAGCATGACTTTCATATGTTATACCTGATTTATTACTATTAGCTGGAACACCAGGAGTTGTTTTTGCAGTTCATGGTTATCATGTACTTTCATGAATGTATTACTAATCTGGCTGGTATCCCCAGTTATATGTGCATTGCTGTGATCCTCTCCAAGCAGACTCTGTAATTGGAGGGCTCAAGTGATTGAATGAGGGTCATTTACATGTCTATAGAAAATTCATAATTATACCAATTGCATTTTCATATAATAATGTCCGCTCATGAAGTTAGGGTTGGCCTTAGTCCAAAGCAGCTGGTGAAAATAAAGAGCACGATAAAGAATAATTGCAAGGTTACATTTCTTGGACAAGGTTAACTGAAATTTTCCATGTGTGCTTGATCCAAACACAATCAGCTTGCAGAGGTCTTTAACTACCTGATGACTCGCAAAAGGTCACCCACGTTCATTAATTAATTTCCATTTACTCCCTACAGCAAAGTAAGTCAAAATTTTCTGAGGTGTCTTTTATGCATATTGAACTTGCACCAGTGACTCTATGCACAAGGAAAACTAGCATTAACCTTGTTTATGAACAGGATCAAATTCTAATTGGGTCATATGGGCTTGCATTTCTGCTTGAAGTTGCTGATTATATAACCTGAGGTGGTGGCTGACAACCACTGATTTATTTGACTCTGCAATTGCAAGTTCAGTTGGATGGGACAATATGCGGGCATTTTGTTGTACAGTGTTGTATGCACTTGAGCATTCAACAGTACCATGCATGCGTCTTGATTTTGCATTTTCATGTAGAAAGTATGCCTTATAGTATATGATATGATTGTTAATATTTACTGACACTATGCAGCCCAGTGTAAATGTGGATATGAGCGGGTTTGCTTCCAAAGCATATTTGACCAATTTTATCAGCCAGGTTGTTGTTTTCAACTTGGTGTGATCTTGTGATTTTCCCACATCAAACTGGAAAACTGCAAACATCTGACATGGACGTTTAAGAAGTTGTTCTGAAACCATGAGGAGTCATCACTAAATGCTTGCTGACGTCACCATGAACCAGAGAATCAGAGACTGGTGTGTTGGTTGCCATTAAAGAGATCAGACAATACTTTGATGTACAGATCACAGAGGTGCCCTCACCACCATGTATAGTAACTTCATGGGATGCAGCAGAATATTGACCAAAGAACTGGAGGAAAAAACTAATGAAGCACCACCTTAGTAAATTGTTGACATGTGTTTGATTCTCTTGAAAATGGTTCGATTGACCTAAACATCAGATCTTAAAAATAGCGAGTCCGGATCATTGTGGCAGTAATGGATTTACAGGCAGAAAATGTGGAGTAAATGTTGGCAGTTTTGCAAGTGCATTTATGATAGGTTCCGTAATCATAACTTTTACTACCGGTATTTTATAATTGAGTGGTCAGGTAGTATGATAATAGGAGTCTCAGTTAAAGCCTTCTACTCCACATGACTTTCCTCATGCAGGAGCACATGTTGGTAACTTTCACGCATTGGCATGTGCACGTGATGTGAGGACAAAGTCATTGGGGGGAGGTTAGAAGGCTTTAACCGTGATCAGTAAAAAAATAATACAAAACTGCTATTATCATACTACTCAAGGAGAGCCACATAGTTATTAATTGCTTTGTTAGAATTCAGTCAGAAATTAGGTGTGTAAGGAAATGTAGATTTAAAATTTAAACATATCATATTTGACTTTACTATTTTTTTAATTCAATGGGAATTTTATCCAGTCTTTCATATTTTTCCCTTCAGAATTAAGTTCAAGGTGAGACCAAAGTGTTTTTGGTGAAATGAAACCATTATGCCTGTCTTGTAGAGGATATAGTTTACAAGTAGATGCTATACTCAGTGCATGTAATGATATTATCGGCAGTTGGAGCCCATTTTGAACAGGTTACACTAAATTACTTCTAGGGATAGGAGTTATGCATATGACTCATCCTCCCTTACAGAAGTTTACCCAACAGGCAATGTAATAACAAAGTTACCCAGTGATTTAGTTGGAAATATCATAGCCAACACATGGATGGATGGGCTGATGGGAGGACAAGTGGATGGACGGATGGAGAATATCACGTTATCCACTTTTGAAGCATGGGATGATAACAAATAGATGTGTTCGATATGAATGATATGTACCATATATGCTCACTTATAAGTTGAGTCAACTGCAAACAACAAAGATCCTGATCTGTTCGTGCATCTGCCATGGCAGGTATGTGCATTTTGCAGTTGGACTTGTCTTACAGAGTATTTGCTAATATTGATGTGCATGTGGTTAAAAGCAAAGATGATATTTCATCATATAATATTCTTACATGCTGACTGAATAATGAATTCACTTCTTGCCAAGCCAGGTCAAAAAGGGGAACGTGTTCTGCATTTTAACCATACCTTAATAAATTGCTTACTCAACAAGGTCAAAGAGTAGAACAGAGCAATGTTCTTTATTTAACCAGTAACTCTGGGCATGTGAAAAATGATAAAGGATTAAAGATACCAGATTTATATGTAGGCAAAGGGGTATATATAGATATCCTCCCACAATAACTGTACAGTCAACAACTAATATTGAGACTAAGGATGGAAGGCATTCTGGCTGTAACAAGGGGAAAGGTAAAAGGCTTTTTTTCTGTTTTGTTCTTTCTCAGCTGTATATTTTCTTTCTTTTTGTCTGTCCAGTTTCCACTAGGGGAACAGCTGGATTCTTAGGATATGTAGAGAGGCTTTAACTGAGTATCAGCACAATGCAGGCTATATCGTGCAGATTAACACATTAACCCCTATCGACGACTTTACGGGGCAGGAGGTAGTAGCCTACTGCCGAGCTCTGTAGCGTCATGGTCATGCATGATACACTAAAGTGGATGGTATTATAGAAAGGTAGACACATGTAGCTCTACAATGATACCAAATAATCTGGAATATCTAGTTGACTACGAAATACAGGTAGAAAAACCTCATTTTTTGGACCCGACTTTTTTTTACCCAAAATTTGCCTGTGGTCGGAATCGATTTTGTGTCCGGATTTTAGACTTTTTGGTCTCAGATCTAAGGCAAACCGGTATGAACTGCAAACAGACAGATGAGCCTTTGCAAAAAGTAGGATAAAATGGGCATTTGGAATAAAGACTGGTCTCCATACAAAATAATGACTCCATTTAGCAAAAAAAAAATAATAAATAAATAAATTTAAAGAAGTCCAACTTTTACCCTTCTGCTCATGCGCGAGTCAAATAGCCAAAGAAAATCGATGTTTCTAACACCACTATGCAGTATGTTATTGATAGATGACCGGGGATTTGGTGTTTTCTAGTCTATTCAGAAATAGCTTTCAAAATGTGTTTCCTACTCGATTTTCAGGCAAAAATGACAAAAAGCTCCAGGGGTTAATGTGTTAATGGTTAATTGTTAATGGTTAATACCTACAAATTTTAAGATACATAATTGCACAAACTTTAAGATAATAAAACATTTTAAAAAAACATTCCAGTGTACAAGATAAAATGTAAATTGAGTAAAAGGTATATTGAATAAAAGACAAAAGGCAAATTGAGTAAAATATATATTAAGTAAAAGATGAAGGTTAAAAATATACAATTCTTACAATAGAAAGTTAGAATATGTTACATAAATCCCATTGTTTTAAAATGTTGAAGATTTTGTCTGGTGATTCATCATCGGGTCTATTTATTGAGTTCACATCAAAGACCTTTTGTCACACACAACATTAGATTTTGCTACACTGAACAAGAATGATATGAACTCTGGTTGAGGTTCACACTTTTGGAAGATTGTACAAATCTGGTATGCATGCCCTTTATGTGAGGGGCACCTCACCTCTGTAATTTGTTTTATGTCAAGGAAGACACTTTTCATTGATGGATTTGATGTTCCACAGCTCTTCTGTCGAGTTTCATTGTACATAATTTGCCAGGTACATAAAATATGCCATATTGGAGTCAGTATATGGAATCTTCCATCCAGAAATGGGTGACAGCAGGACCGTTTTGTCATTTTTTTTCCTACCCATTTAATACACTCAATGCCAGTATGACTAGGCAAGCAGGACAGAATACTTTGACCAGATTTTATGAGCAATCATATTTCTCCATTTTGGGGATAGTAATGACTAATCAGATTTAAGATTTAGCAAGGCTTCATCAGGGAAAGAAATTCCAAGCAAGGATTTTGAGAGGTTCTATTGTAGTTCTAAGCTTGACTATAATGGTTGAAATTTACGCAGTAAAGAAAAAGGCTTTTTATCCAGAAACCAGCAAATCTCATTATTCAAAATCATTGCAAGTGAGCATAAGTTGTTTTAATGTGGTTGTTGTTTATTAGTATTTAATGGCACTTTCAGCACATTATTGGCAAATTCATGCAGAGAAAATGGGAACTTAGTGCCTTTTCCGAGGGACCCACTTAAATAGCCAACCTGGACTGGTCTAGAATCAAACACATGACCTTTGCATTAGAAGTTTGATGCTCTGCCATCTAAGCTACCACACTTTTGGTGTTCGTGCATATATATATATATATATATATATATATATATATATATATATATATATATATATATATATATATATATATATATATAAGGTAATATACGAAAATGGGGTTCTGGACTACTTTTGTTTGAAGGTGATATTGATACAGAAAGAAAAGAAAGTTCTGTCCCAATTTTAAGTCATGAGGGCTTCTGGACCAAGAGTAATGTAAAAAATTTTTTTTATTATTTTTAACTTGTAAAAAATTTTTTTTTGTTCTGGACCAATGTGTTATAATGAAAAAACCATGGGGATTCTTCACCACTGGGTGGTGATAAGATCGATGTGGGATCTGTACCATAGTGTGCAAATTAGAGGATTATTATCAGTATATGCAATGGATTAGGCATCTTTGTTAGAAAACTTAATTTCTAGACGCATCAGAGATACCGCCGTGGTCATGGATATCAGTGTCATTTGAGCTGGATGCGAGCATCAGAAACTCCATCGATCATATATTGAAATGTTTTGAAGAGGCTGTGGCGATTGGTAATAAGGATTTGAATTATATTCTGAAGATTATTTTTTGTGAGGAGGAACAGGAGGAGGATGAAGATGACAAGTGGAGGAGGAGATGTTATAGAAATCAGTGATACAGGCAACAGCATCATCAGGAATAAGCTCAAGCAGTTTAACCTGACTGGCACAAGATGATAAATTTTGTCATTGGATTAACTTAGTCATGCACGCTCCGCTTCCAGGTCACATGAATCAAGTTTGATTACGTGTTGTGTATTTTTTTGTTGATGGGATTACCAGAGCATGCAGCAAAATGATAGCCAGTTTCTGGCAAAAATGTCAGCAGCATACGATAAGATTATTTCAGAGGCACTGGCGACAAGGTCTCAGATGTCAATGGTGTCAACGCTGCCTTCAGGATCCATGAGTTAATAGTAGTGAAGCGGGGGGGGAGATTAGCCTCAATGGGAATTAGCATTACAGAGCCCCTTGAGTTAGATTAGCCTCAATGGAAATTTAACATGGAGAAAAATCGTGGGTCAGATTAGCCTCAATGGAAATTTAACATGGAGAAAAAATCGTGGGTCAGATTAGCCTCAATGGAAATTTAACATGGAAATAAATTGTGGGTTAATATACGTACAAGGGGAATTGAACATGGGATTTTTTTTTTTTTTTTAATTTTTTTTAAAAAAAAAAAAGGGGTAGGCAATGGAAAGGCTATCTCTTTTCGAGAAATATGGCTGGCCCTGAAAAGGGCCTTTGGGTTTATGTTAATGTATTCATTAACATAAAGGGCACCGCATTGGTCTTCTTCTTGTCCTTAGGCTGCGTCTCACTGTTGGTCCGTAAATCAGCACTCTTTTCAGGCATCCTTGTCTTTCAACGTAGATCCTACGTATCCACAGGCTGGTGTTTGTCCTGTGGACAACGGTCCACTTGGATCGGACATACATGAGCAAGTCTGTCCGAAACATCATGGAAGACACAAGGGTGGATGACTCAACTGTGGTCCACATCTTGAAGCGACGAGAACAGGTGAATCAATGCAGTGAACTGCGCCTATTTATAGGGTTGGGTAGGATTGAAACGGATTGAGTTCATTAACCAATCCGAACACGCGTTACAAAATTCAGTCAGCCCGCATCCAATCCGAAGAGAGCAGTCTGTCACGTCACGTAGTCTATATAGATTCGCTAGCGTTTGTGTGCAGTCAATCTATGCGACAGTGATTCAACATGACGGAAACTCAGAAAAGGATCCAATGGGGTGCACCAACAGGGGAGACCGCCCAAGGGAACCCGGACTTACTTTCAGAAGAGGTGAGTTGGGATTTTGTGGATTTTCTCTCCTCGCAAGAATTTGTTCCGGAACCTTCGTTACCTTCTTCATTACCGCAAGTGGAGAATTTTAGACAGAGACAGAAAGAAGAATTGGAGAAATTTATACAACGACAAAAGGAAGCGGAACAAGCTTTTCTCCTACAGCAGCAAGAAGAAGAAGAAGAGGTAAGAAAAAAACAACAGCAACAACAGCAAGAAGAAGTAGCAGCAAAGAAACAAGAGGGTGAAAATCAAACGGTCACGGTACTGTTGGACATTTTAGCGGAGTTAAGAAGTCTGAAACAAATGTATCAGACTTCTTTATTACGACCGAAGAGAATACGACCTTCCCGAGCTAAACACGTCAACCCTGTGACTAAGCCTACCGTACCACCCTTAGTGATTTCAACCCAATCATCATCAACATTACGCAGTTCAGAAGTAGGCCTTGGCCGTGGCAAAGGCATAAGGCAGTTAAAGTTGATTGCTTAAACTCACCCCTACACCATAAAGAAAAAGGCCCTTTTCAGGGCCAGCCATATTTCTCGAAAAGAGATAGCCTTTCAATTTGCCAATAACTCAAAGAAAATATTAAACAGCCCATTTTACCCTTATAGTATGTGTCTGTGTATGAGTGCGTGAGTGTACGTTCTTATTTTAAAATCACAACTCAAAGACACTTACCTTATATCATTAATTTATTCTTTTCTCCATTTTTTACAATCCAATTCACAATTCACAACACAACACATTTTAAAAAGTTCATTGACTTCTTCTGTCTCCTTGTTTAGTCTCTCTGTTTTTTAAATTTCTTCACCGTCTTTTCCTCATTTTCTTCCCTTCTTCTTTTCTTCTTCTCCTGTTTCTTTGCCTCTTGTAAATAGAATTGTCTTCTTTCTTCCTCTTCTTCCTCTGAAGAATCCCTCTCTTCTTCCGAAGAATCCCTCTCTTCTTCTGAAGAATCCCTCTTTTCTTCTGACTCCTCTTGTTTCTTTTTTGGGCAATCTGGAGACCAATGTCCTTTTTCTTTACAATAATAACAGGTATCTTGACTTTTGTCTTTTTTATCCCCTGTTTTTTTTTCTTTTTTGACGGTCTGGACATTCTGAAGACCAATGTCCTTTCTTCTGACAGATATAGCAAGTATCCTGACTTTTATCTCTAAAGGAAGGAGAGTAGTCCGTAGGCTGGTCTGAAGAGAATTTTCTAATGACCCCTCGCAAAGCTCTGACGAAACGTTCCATCTGGTTAGTCTCTTCCATCGTTGTGCTCGGCTTGAGACTGAAATGAATAGTGAAAGGACAAGACACACACCCTTTTATATACGCTAGTCTGCTATGACTATAAATTAGTCTATGGTGTTTGAACTTGAGTCATTTGACGTTTTTCACTCAAGATGAAACGATCCTATTCATTCGAGAAGAAAGAAGAAGAAAGTAAGAGGCAGAAACGTGATCTATCGCCTCGTACCAGGGCTGAAATCTTGGCACAAATTCATGCCAGTGATTTTGAAGAGGACATGAGTGAACCAGAATTTGAAACCTTTAAACCAAGTTCACCACCCTTAGTCAACCCTGAAAAATACTATTCCATTCGAGAGACGGAAAAGCGTTCCTCTAGAAAATTTAGAACCACGGCTTACAAATACACGGTGAAGTTTAAAGATTTCAAAGCTGAAGTGCCGTTAGAGAAAGCAGAAGTGTTTATCACTGGGGTGTGGGATTCTTTGCTCACTGCACTCAAGCAACAATGTCAACCCAAAGAAGACGATCGCTTGAGACTTTCCATACAACATGACGGTTTGAAATCCCCTGTTTGGATCGAGTTTAGCACCCCTGCAGAATTGACCGCTTCCAAAGTCATGGACAAGATTCAACACGTACAACAATCTAATGATCAGTTTGACATCACCGATGGTAAAGCCACACTGGACATGACCCACGTCTGTCCTCCTCAAGGAACTGGATACAAAAAGATGTTATTGGTGAACGACCTTCGCAGCACCAAAAAGAGTCTCGTCCAAATTAACAACCCTCAAGACCAGATGTGCTTAGCCCGAGCCATCGTGGTGGGACGAACCTATGCCAACAAGAACGACACGCAGAATGGAAAAGAGCCTGGAAAACTATTCGACAATCGGACCGAGCCAAACAACGAAACGAAGCAGAACTCCTGTTGCAACAAGCTGGCCTGTCCAAAGACACACCCTGTGGCATTCCTGAGATGCAAAAATTGCAAGATGCCCTAGCTCCACGATACACCTTGAAAGTGCACCCTCAAGAAGTGCGCGGACCTCTGTTGTTTCGAGGCCAAGACTTTAAGGACGGAAAATAGATTCATGTTTATTATCACGATGACCATTTCGATACCATTACCAGTATCACCGGATTCCTGGGAAACAGTTATTACTGTGAGAAATGTGACCATGGTTATAACAATCGAGAGCAACACAAGCATTGTGGATTGAAATGCTCAGGATGTTTGGCCTCTTCACCCTGTCTGAGCGAAGAACCAGTGCCTTGTTCAACTTGTCTGCGCACGTTTGTCAGCCCTACCTGTTACCAACAACATCTGAAAACGCAAGGTTCACAGAAGAAATGCGCTTGTCAACTCCTGAGATTGTGCCCTACGTGTGAACAAGTCATACGTACCAATAATACCAAGGCACACGTATGTTCAGGAAAGAAAAAATGTCACATTTGTCACCACATCGTGGACTTGGAACACCAATGTTACGTGCAAAAATACCAACCCCCATCAGAGAAAGAGGACGGTCACAAGAAGAAAGGCAATTTCATCTTTTTCGATTTCGAATGCATGCAAGAAACCGGCATTCACATTCCTAATTTCTGCGTGGCTCATCGAGCGTGCGAGAAGTGCATTCAAGAACCTATCTTCAGTCATTGCCCTCACTGCAGCAAGATTCCCGGAGGGCGTGAAAAAATCTTTCGGGGGCCGAACACGTTAGCCGATTTTGCCCAATGGGTCTTAGACCCCGTCGACAAGACGTGGAGCCAAGAGGACATCGAACGTTACGGAGATTGTCATCGTCATGCCACGGTGATGGCTCACAATTTCTCCGGATACGATGGACAGTTTCTTTTGAGGTACTATACGGAACAAGGTACCGAGCGTCCTAAAGTGACTTTGAACGGAGCCAAAATCATTTTCATGCAAGTGGGACAAGTACAGTTTAAAGATTCGATGAGCTATTTGGCCATGCCTTTGAGTCGAATGCCTAAAACGTTTGGAATGACAGAAATGGCTAAAGGCTACTTTCCACACTTTTTCAATACGGAAGCCAATCAACACGCCGTTCTACCCCATTTACCTGAGGCTCACTATTACGACCCCGACAACATGCGTACCGAACAACGAGAAGCTTTCTACGCTTGGTACCAGGCTCACGCCTCGGACCCTTTCGACTTTCAGGAAGAAATGCTAAAGTATTGTCGTTCCGACGTGGACATTTTACGGCGTTGCTGTGGAAAATTTCGAGAACTGTTCATGGAACACGGAAGGGTCGATCCTTTGAAAGAAGCTTGCACCATTGCCAAAGCGTGTTCCTTAGTGTATCGACAACGATTCATGCATGAAAACACCCTGGCTGTCATCAGTCCTCAAACGACCAACTTTGTCAAGCGTCAATACTCGGTCAAAGCCCTACGTTGGTTACATTACTTGTGCGACAAGGAAGACAAATGGATTCAGCATGCCCGCAACGAAGGGGGTGAAAAGACCATCGGAACGTATTCGGTCGATGGCTGGGACTTAGAAAACCCCAAGATCGTGTACGAGTTTAACGGTTGCTTATTTCACGGATGTCCCGTCTGTTACCCTGACCGTGGCACTAAAAATCAGTTTTTGCAACGAACCATGGAAGACTTGTACCAGGACACTTGTCAGCGGCGCCTAAAGTTAGAACAGGAAGGATACCAAGTGGTGGAAATGTGGGAACACGAGTACGATCACCGTTTGAAAACCGATCCCGAATTTAAACGCCTCGTGGAAAGTTACCAGTTCATGGACCCCCTGAACCCGAGGGATAGTTTGTACGGAGGAAGGACCAATGCCACCTGTTTGCTGTACCAAGCCGACGAAGAGAAAGGAGAAGAAATCAAATACTTGGACGTGTGTTCGCTGTATCCCTACGTGTGCAAATATTGTCGCTTTCCTGTAGGGCACCAGCAATTGCTGACGGAACACATCGACCTGAAAAACATTCGACAATACGAAGGCTTGATCAAGTGTAAAGTTTTGCCTCCCACGAACCTATACCATCCCGTCTTACCTCACCATTGTCAAGGCAAACTGATGTTTCCCTTGTGCCGTACTTGTGCCGAAACGTGCAACCAAGATCAGCCTTGTCAGCACAGCCAGGAAGAACGGGCCTTGACGGGAACCTGGGTCAGCGTAGAATTGTTCAAAGCTCTGGACATGGGATACCAACTGTTAGAAGTGTACGAAATTTGTCACTTTCCCAAGACACAACAATACCGCAAGGGTGACCCTACTCAGAAAGGCATTTTCGCAGACTACGTGGATGCCTTTTTGAAACTGAAGCAAGAAGCCAGCGGCTATCCTTCCTGGTGTCACACTCCCGAAGACCAAATACAATTCGAAGAGAAATACTATGAACAAGAAGGCATCTCTTTAGACCACATCGAGAAAAACGAAGGCAGGCGATCGTTTGCCAAAGTAATATTAAATTGCTTGTGGGGTAAAATGGCACAACGACCGTGTTTACCCAAGACGGAATATTTGACAGAACCTTCCCGCTACTTCCAGATGATTCACGACAAAACCAAATACATGAAACACGTGGACGTCGTTCGAGAGAATTTGATCTTGGTCAATTACGAAGAAGATCTGGACTTTGTACAAGACGACCCTTTTGGACATGTCATCATTGCGGCTTACGTGACAGCCCATGCTCGCTTAAAATTGTACGAAGCTTTAGAACTGTTAGGGGAACGCGTCCTGTACTTTGACACGGACAGTTGCATTTACATCCATCACCCGATTCAACATCACCCTGACATCGAAGGAGACCGTTTAGGAGCCTGGACAGACGAGCATCCCGACGACAAGATTCTAAGTTTCGTCAGTGGCGGTCCCAAAAATTACGGCTACGAATACCGGGACAAACAAGGAGAAGTGCACACGACGTGGAAAGTGAAAGGACTGACTCTGAATTATCGTACCAGTCGAGTGGTCAACTTTGGGGTATTGAAAGAAGCCTTGCAATCGGGAGAGGATGGAAACTTTAAAGTGACCACCTATCAACCGAACAAGATTGTACGTTTACCCACTCACCACATCGTCAGTCGACCCCTGGAAAAAATCTATCAAATCGTGTACCAGAAGCGAGTGCGACTTCCCAATCATTTCACCTTACCGTACGGTCACGTCGGTATTGGTCTGTATATAAAAAGGAACCCTAGGCAAGATCGATAGTTCATTGGGACTACCAAGACCGAGCGAACAAGATGAATACTTTCAGAGAAACACAGAACAAGTTGTTTAGAAAGGCACAATTCAAGTGTGAGGCTTCGGAAGTGGAATGCGATTGTGAGCCTTGCAATGGGTACGATGCTGTACCTTGTGACCTGAGCGATGCCGTAAAGCATCATGGGAACTTTAGTGTTCTTACCCCTATCATGGAAAGGGATGCTGTGCGTGTCAAACCTGTGGGATGCGAAAGTGATGCCGCTCGTCCTATTGGACATTTTACTGGGTTTCGTTTTAAAGGGGAATGTTCACCTTCACGTCTACCCCCCCCTACGGATGTCATCCAGCCCTGAGCAAACTCCTGCCCATGTCACTCAACCCTCATCGAAACGAACCTGTGAAAGACGAATATTCGTTTCCTGTGCGTTTGTCGGAATACTGCGACTTTGAAAATCGTCTTCAATCGTTCAAAGGAAAATGGCCTAAGTATCTAGGAGGACCGACCCCCGAAGAATTAGCCAGAGCCGGATTTTTCTACTTGGGCGAAGGAGATAAAGTCAAGTGCTTCAGTTGCGGTGTGTCACTTCACCACTGGGAACCCCAAGATTCAGCCTACGTAGAACATGCTCGATGGTCACCGAATTGTCATTACTTACCCTTACTGGGACCGAGACATTGAAGTAACTTACCATGTCGTTGACGAAGAAGAAACCAGATTGGTTAGGAGTCAAATGTTGGACATCACCGAGACCATTATTTAAACTTCATTTCAAAAACGATATTGAATCATTACCTAAAGAACTACAAGAGAAGATTTACAAGGAAGTTTGGCAGGGGTTTGCCAGAGTGAAATCTCAATGGGTCACTGTAGAACTTTTGTGTCGAGAAATTCATAAGAGGAAAGTGAAAAAAGTCAACCAGTGTGTTAGATTTCTTTGGGTCAAGGGTGCATTCCTCCTATTGTATCGCTTTAGACCGTTTACATCAAAAGAGTTCAGTGACATTCTTGGACGTTACCCTGAATGGCAGTGGTCAGAAATTACTCACTATGTGGATTACTTTTGTGAATTGTAAGGACTGACCTATTCATGAATACTTTACAGGAGAACATTCGTGCTTTGCCTGTGGAGTTGAGAGAAAGGATTTACCGAGAGCTGGTCAAAATACAAGTGAAACGTAAAGAACAATTGCATCCGTTACGTCACCGGTGTTTGAACCACTGGTACCTGAATGCTATACAAGGACTGATTGAGTTGAAACTGTTCCATTGGACAGACATTGATCAACGACCTCCTGGTTATAAAAAGGAATGGTTTGGTATTGACGATTCTATCTACTACATTGTAAACGTACTGCATCGAATTCCAGAGGAAGAGTTAACGAATTACCAACATCTTTCACGCAATGTCAACTTGGTGAAAGAGGAAACTTCTGAACGAATTGTAATGTGTAGATTAGTGGTGAAAGGATTTAGATTCGACAATGAATTAAAACCATGTTTGTGCAAACAGTACATTTCTTGTGTCAGACCAAAGAGGATTTAGTATGACCTATTCATGGATACTTTGCTAGAGAACATTCGTGCCTTGCCTGTGGAATTGAGAGAATGCATTTACCGAGAGCTGGTCAAAATACAAGTCAAACGTAAAGAACAATTGCATCCGATACGTCACCAGATCTTTAACCACTGGTACCTGAATGGTATAAGAGAACTGATTCGTCAGAAATTCTTTCAATGGTCAGACATTGTTCAAAACTTTGAGGTCGCTAATGATCGACATGTTCATGATTATGGTTACTTCGAGATTCACCTAGTGCAACGCATTGAGGAAGACAAGTTAAAGGATTACAAACATATTTTACGTGGAATCTACTTAGAGGAAGAGGAAACACCTAAACGAACTCTGACGTTTCGGTTACAGTATGCAAGATTTAGATTCCCTACTGGAGAACGAAGATCTCTGGCTAGAAAGTACGTGTATTGCATCCGAAAAAAAGAGAATATAAAAACAGGCTGCCATGCCACGGTTTATGTCACATGTCATCCAACAGATTCCGTGGAAGGTACTCAATGACCATATTCAAACCGTGGATCATTACCATCGATTATTACAAGAACTGTATCCGTTCAATTTGGGATGACAAGTGGTGTGTGTCTTAGTGACTTGTTTTCTGGGATTTCGTTTACCAGCCGATTCTTTGTGGACTCTTTACGACCAGTATTTACCATCTCAATGGCCTTAAATGGTCACGATAAACTCCTTTTGCTCAAAGCCTTGCGTTTTCATCTGGATACTTCTCGACCTCAACAGGAAAAAAAGATTCGTCAACTTTTAGCTACCCAAGACGTGTATGACGATGTGTGTGTAGCTTGTGACTTACATCCCCATTGGACAGATGTCCGTGCCTGGAAAGAATGGGGTTTTGAGGCTTGGACCCAAGAAGTGGCCCAGTATGCACGAGTGTTATTCAAGGAAAAAAGTTACTTTTCAACCCGTGTTAGTGACGGTGCCAGAAGAACCCGTCACCCAGGACAGGACTGTCGTGGACAGACCTGAAAGACCCTTTCGGGAGGACACTTGTGTGACCTTACCCCCTACTATAGAACTGGTTAGAACATTACCCAAAACATGTTGTACAGATACTTGTGTTTATTCCACGTTAATGGTTATCATGTGCCTTTTATCCTTGTACTTAAGCCTTTGGCTTTTATGTATTTTAGTCTTTCGTATTCATGTTTGAAAAAAAACATTCAATAAACGTGTTCTGAAAAAGTATATAAACTCTTGTCTTGTTTGTTTTTCGTGTCACAAGTGACATTTCTCACACCATGGCTACCTCTGCTGTCTCTGCTTCCTCTTCCTCTACTGTCAAAGTCATCGACGAACACTTAGATCGTGCCAGTTGGGAGGCTTTGTATCTTCGCCATCCCTTTAACATGCTCATTGCTGGACCTAGCGGTTCAGGCAAAACCGAATTCGTCAAACGTTTGATCGAACATAAACATCATTTGATCGATCGACCACCTCAACGGATCGTATGGTGTTACAAAGAGTGGCAATCGGCGTACAGCCTTTTGCGAGAAAGTCAAGGCGATTCCATCGTGTTTGTGGAAGGCATTCCTAAAGAAGACGACGGTATCGTCTCTGACTCCCGTCAAACCCATTTGGTCATTTTCGACGACATGTTAGGAGAAGACGAAGAAGAAATTAAACTGTGGTTCACCGTAATGCCAGTGTCGTTTACATCACCCAAAATTTGTTTCAACAAAGTAAAGCCCATCGCACCATCAGTCTCAATGCGCATTACGTGGTCTTGATTAAAAGCCCTCGAGATAAATCGCAAGTGCAAGTCTTAGCCAAACAGTTAGGAACGCCTTGGCTGACTCAGGCGTACGACGATGCCACTCAAACGCCACACGCCTATTTACTCGTCGATTTGAAACCTACGACTCCCGAGGATTTGCGATTTCGTACCCACTTGTTTCACCACTGGTGCCAAGACGGAGGGCCTGTCCTGTACACGTCTCCGTCCTCGACTTCATTTCACTCCCCATAAAAAAATCTATAAAACCCTCAGACCCTTTTTCGTCTGCCTCACACAGTGTGAACATGACGTCCCTTCAGTCGCATCTTCCCGTCAAATTGATTCGTGCCTTGTATGGCATCAGTCGAGAAAAAAATCCACAAACACGAGCTCGTGTCTTAGAAGCTAGTCTCAAAGAAGTCTTACGATGGTTCACGGTGACGGCACGTCAATTACTCCAAGGAATCATTCAGATTCCTCATCAAACCAAACGCTTTTTCGATCGAAACAAAGTCGCTTTGGTCCAACTGGCCGATCCCCGCATCGACACTCAAACCAAAAAACAAATCATTTTGAAACCTGGAGGGAGCGGTACTCTAGGAGGGGTCATCATTCGCTCACTCTTAAGATGGGATCCTAATGCCCCCAAAGTTATCCCCAAGACAAAAGTCCAACGAAGCCCCAAGAAGAAAAAGAAAAAGACCAGGTCCCCAAGAAGAATAACTTCTCCAGTGGCATGACCCTCCTCTGACCAGACACCACCACCCCGGAAAAAGAAAAGAAGCCCCCAGAAAAAGAAACAGAGAAAAAGTCCCCAGAAAAAGAAAAGTCCCCAGAAGAAAACTAGTCGCAAGAGAGGCACCTCGGCCAGAACGCAACCTTACACTCGCAAACCACGACCTGCCACGACTGTGACTGCGTCTCCGGCAGCCTCACGTTTGTCCACTTCTCCGTTGATGTCACCAGGAACTGAAGAGTACTTGGAGACGTTGATCACACCAAGAACTTCTCCGTTGATGACCCCCAAAAGAACTTCCCCAGTAGCAGGACCCTCCCATTTAGCGGCAGTGGCTGCTGCTCACAAAGTACCTTCTCCCAAAATCAAAGTCCATGAAAGATCGGGCATGTTATAAAGTTTACTGGATTTGTCCAAGCAAGAACTGGCTCGATTTAGTCCGTTACGTACCCCTGCATGACGTGTCATGCCTGTCCTCAAACTAATACGACGTCAAGACAATCAGTGGCGACGCGTTCCAGTATAAAAAAGGCCTGTGACCGAGTAGGGTATCAGTGTTTTTTTGGTGCTCCTGAAGACTCAAAGATGTCACCCTCCAGAAAACCCCAAGGAAAGAAAAGGAAAGGACTGCCACCACGTTTAGCCAAACATGGGGACATGTTATCTGTCCTGTCCAAAGCTTCTCCACCCCTACGAAAAAAACTCATTCAAACGGCCTCCAAAGAGGTCATCGATACCGTGTGCGAATGTTGTTTGAACGTTTTGAAAGGCACGATCCCTTTGTCCAAACACCAGAAACAATGCTTATGCAAACATCGTCACGTTCTTCGGAAAATGGTTCGAAAGAAAATTCCCATTCGTCAAAAAAAGAAGATGTTGGTCCAACGTGGAGGCATTTTGCCTCTCTTGTTAGGTCCCATACTGAAAGGAGTCTTGGGAACCATGTTGGGAGGACTGGTGGGAGCAAGATAAAAAGACCCTCGGAAGTCCCAAGATCTCAGAATCGACCCCTGACAACCCCATGGAAGGACGAAAACTAGCTTTAGTGCCTTACAAACGATGGATGGAATACCATCGGTGGCAAGAACAACGCACCCCGCATTTACCTCCCAATCCCAATTTGAGCGAAATGTCCCAGTTACAACACGAATTGCAGTCCTTGATGGATCGCCAAGATTTGTCCGAAACAGAAAAATCGCAAAAGTACGGTCAACTCTTGCAACGACTGCAACTCTTTCACCAGAAAGCTTTAGACGAAACAGCTCTACCCACTCTGAAAGATTTTAAGACCTTGATGAAAAGTCCAGCACCATCACCAGTACCAGTACCAGTACCACCAGTACCCGTGACCAAGACAGAAGAAGGAAAAGAAGAAGAAGAAGAAGGGTTTCAAACTCCACCAGAAAAAGTACGCAAGTTAACAACACCACCTACCTCCATAATTGGATGGATTAAAAAGATGATGGCCACCCCTTCTTCATCACAAGAGAAAAAGAAAGTGAAGACAGAAGTGAAGACAGAAGTGAAACAAGAACCGATATCCCCCGCTCAGACATCCTCCTCTTCAACACCTATTGCCGGTCGCACACGCAAAGCATTGCAATCCAAGAAAATACCCCAAGAGAAAAAGAGTAGCCTCTTCCAAGAGTGGGTTCCTTATTAACACACCAACCAACATAAAAAAAATGGAAAAAGTCTTAGCCAGCATTTACTACGATCCCTGGCATCCTGCAGGTGACGCAGGAGTTCAAAAATTGTATCGTGCTGCCAAAACTCGACTGAAAAGTCTTCGTTTACCTCAAGTGCAACGATGGTTACAAGAACAAGCTACCTACACTTTACACAAACCCATTCGACGCAAGTTTGCTAGAAGTCGCACCCGAGTGGAAGGCATCGATCATCAATGGCAAGCCGACTTAGCCGATGTCTCTCATTTGGCCAACTACAATCGTGGCTACAAATATTTGTTTTGTGTCATCGACGTCTTTTCCAAATTTGCCTGGGTCGTGCCCTTGACTTCCAAATCGAGCAGCGAGTTAGTGCGAGTCCTGCAACGGGTGTTGAAACAAAGCGGTCGTCACCCTCTTCGATGGCAAACGGACAAAGGCACCGAATTTCTGAACCAAGCTTTCCAGAAAGAATTAAAGAAACGTGACATTCATTTTTTTACCACCGAGAATCCCGAAACCAAAACCAGCATCGTGGAACGTTTTCAACGCACTTTGAAAGAACGCATGTGGAAATATTTTACGCATCACCACACTCTGAAGTACATCGACATCTTACCGCACCTGGTGCAAGCGTACAACCAATCTTACCATCGAAGCATCGGACGTGCCCCGCAAGACGTGACTCCCGACAACGAAGTGCTGGTGTTTGAGCGTCTGTTTGGTACGTACCCGACGAGGGCTGTCCCCAAGAAAAGTGGAGAGTTGACCGTAGGAGATTGGGTGCGCATTGGCAAAACCAAACGCACTTTTGACAAAGGTTACTTACCTAACTGGACGACCGAATTGTTTCGCGTCACTGGACGAGTGCATGGCCGTCATCCTACCGTCTATAAATTGGAAGACATGAACGGAGAAGTGCTCAAAGGAACGTTTTATTTGCCCGAGTTACAACGTGTCACCAAAAAAGAAGACGACGTGTACGACATCGAAAGCATTCTCGAACGCAGAACCCGTAAAGTGGGCAAACGACGTGTCAAAGAAGTCAAAGTACGTTGGAAAGGATATCCACCCAGTTTTGATTCTTGGATCGACGCTTCGCAAGTCATCGACTATAAAAAGAAGTGACCATCATGCCCTTTCACACAACAGACGCAGCTACGTCGACCACTCCTTCTTCCCCTAGTTCTTCTGTGCAAGATTTACAAAAATAACCCTTGTGGGTGTGGTGTGGAGAACGTGTGCCTAAAACGCAAATCGTCTTTTTCTGCCAAATCTTCGTGGTGTATTGTGTCATCGGGGCAGCCATCGCCAATTTGAGTTTGCAACAAGGAGACAAACAATTGTGGACCATTTTATTGAGCAGTTGCATCGGTTACCTGCTTCCTAATCCCTCCCTGAAATTCTCCTCGAACGGGAACCACGGGAACCTTGTGTCCAGTGCCAGTGCCAGTCACCACTCCAACCACAACCAGAACCCCATTTTGGGCGGAGACACGCCTCTGACGTCCAGTAATATCCCCTCGGACAGCCACAGAACTCTGGAATTATGAGTCACGAAAACCAGTTTTACTTAACCTTACCCAGTGACAGTTCCATGGAGGTGTTTCCCCACAACACGTTGTGCTGTTACACGGCTAAATTACCTCAGGCCATCCCCTTAGATCACGAAGCCCATTGGGAAGTGGGTTTGGTAGAAATGATTCACCCAACACAAATCCAAAACATCATTGATGGTCAAAACACTTTTGACGTCGAAATTCTGGACCCAGCACTGCAGCAAAAGATGACGGGCAGTCCTCAACATAACTCACATCTTGCAAAGGACCTATTACCCCGCAGCAGTGACTCTTCTCCTCCTCTTTTCGTTTATCGCTTTAAAATTAATTCAGGCCATTATTTTGGTGGTCAACATCTGGTGGAAGCCATCGCTGACAAATTCTATGCAACCTTTTACAAAGTTCTGACCACAGCAAAAAAACGTGTCACCATCGAGTACCACAAACTGTCTCACCGTCTACTCATCAAATTTGAAAGTGAGGAAAGAAGTATACGTATTAAATTCTGCCCTGAATTGTATGACATTTTGGGTGGAGACCTCAAAATGGTCACGGATAAGCAGACCAAAAAAATTATTAAAATGGCAGAGATTGACAACGACATGCATTTTGCAAGGTATTTTAAGTTCCCGGTAGAACTGAACCAAGGACTGAATTTGATCTTCGTGTACTCCGATGTGGTGGAGTACAAAGTGGTGGGACACACCTCCGTACCGTTACTACGTGTCATTCCTTTCAAAGTAAATTCTGCCACGATCACTGACGAAGAAGGTGGAAACACTTATCACGTCCACCGAGAATTTGTCCATCCTCATTATTTGCCTGTCAGCAAGTCGTATTTGGACACGGTCAACATTGCTATAAAAGGAGATCTGGGACAAAATATTCCATTCACCAAAGGAAAAGTCACGGTGAAACTCCATTTTCGAAAACGGTTCTCTCACGACTCGTAAGTAAGTCATGTATCCAGTGTACCGAGGGGTTGCTCGACAGCGAGGACACGGTTTAGGAGATATGTTAAAATCGGCCTTTCGTTCGGTGGCCCCGGTGTTGAAACCGATGGTGACACGCGGATTGCACGCCTTGAAAGATGCAGCACTGACGCAAGGCAAAGAATTTCTCCAAAATGTCATCATCGACAAACAAAACCCTAAAGAAGCCTTCATGAGGGCTGGCAAAAATGTCTTGCTGCAAACGGGCAAAGACCTTTTGGGCCGACGAGACACACCTATAAATGCCCTGCACGCTACCGAGTCAAGCATTCAGCAAGGACAAGGCAGAAGGAGACGACGACGAAGAAAACACCCTTTCACCAGACTTCAAGCGAGAAAGGCCAAGAAAAGAAGAACCGTTCGAGACTTAGACGTTTTCGATTATTGAGAAAGAACAGAACAAAATGATGCACCGAGAGTCTTGCGCTTGTTCCAAGACGGAACTGGATCTGTTTGCCATGCCCCCCACCATGATGACCATGCAAGAATCCCAGTGGGTGGAATTTCACCCCGTCTCCTCATTGGCCGATTCTGCTCCCATCGAGTTTGAAATCAAGGGACAGCCCGAAGATTACATCGATCTGAACAGCAGTTACTTGTACCTGAAAGTCAAAGTTCTAGATAAGGATAATAAAACAGTAGAAGACACTGAGCCAATAGCTCCCGTCAACAATTTCATGCATTCCTTGTTCAGCTCAGTGGACTTGTACTTGAATAACAAACTAGTCAGCAGCAGCATGGATACATACCCTTACCGTGCCTACCTGGAAAATCTCTTGACGTACGGAATAGATGCCAAGGATACTCATCTCAGTGCCTGTGTGCTGTGGGAACCTGACGAAGCGAAGGCGTTTGAGGAAACAGATAAAGACAATGACGGCTTTGTGGAAAGACGAAAGAAAATCACAGGTGAACAGAGTTTAGAACTGATGGATCGTTTGCATTTGGACATGTGGTTGCAAGAGAAATATTTGCTGAACGGGGTCAATGTCCGCCTGAGACTGAATCGTAGCAGTGCCGCTTTCCATTTGTTGGCTGATACTACTACTGCTGGCAATCCTAAAAGCAAAATCGAGGAGGCCAAACTCTACGTACGACGCGTGGAAGTGTTACCTAAAGTAGGTAACGACATCAGTCAGACGTTGAGCAGAACGACCGCCAAGTATCCCATACAACGCGTGGAAGTGAAAACGTTCACCATTCCCGCTAACCATCATTCCATGATCGAAGATCATCTGTTCCAAGGACAGTTACCCAAACGTTTGATCCTTGGTATGGTCTCGAATTCAGCCTTCAACGGAACCTTCGGTGAAAATCCTTTCAACTTTCAACACTTCAACGTGAATAAAATCGAAGTCAGTCGCGATGGCAAGACCTTGTGTACCCGACCTTTCGAACCTGACTTTACCAAGAACAATTACTTGAGATCGTACTTGTCCCTGTACGAAGCCACCGGCCAGTTAGGAACCAACACCAGTCACGGCATTACGTACGACGATTACGCAGGAGGCTATGCTTTGTGGGCTTTCGATTTCACTCCAGACCAAGGCAGCGACGAGGGACATTTCCACCCTATAAAATCAGGCCAGATTCGTGTGGAACTTCAGTTTGCAGATAAACTACCGGCGACAGTGAACGTCATCCTGTATGCAGAATTCGATAATACCATAGAAATCAACAGTTTGAGAGAAGTCATTCTAGATTATTAGAAGTCATGGAAGATTGTTATCCCTCTTTACCTAGTGGAGAAACTTTGGACATGGAATGTGAGGAGACCGTGGAAGGAGAAGAATCTCAAGACAAAGACGAAGAAGTGATCGTGATGAAGTCGAGATGGCCAGAACAAGAAGCCCATTTAGTCTCCTGTTTTGCCAAACACTTGGTCGACAAAATGACGGAATTGATCAAGAAAAATTGCTATGGATGTCAAAACGATCATCCCAGTCAAATTCAACACGATAAATGCCTAATGTTAAGTCAAGAAGAAAAATTGGACGAGTATCTGGACGAAGCTTGGAGTCTCATCTCGAACAAAGACGTGTTGCACCAGTGGTATAAAGACTTGCGTGAACATTCTTGTCCACCATTAACCACTCAAGAGATCCATCGTATCGAAGCTGTCCTGAATCAGAGTGAGGAAACAGAACGAATAACCGTTTATTCGTCAGACATTTTCAAGCAAAAAGTCAGGATCGAATTGACGACTTATTATTACCTGTGAAGAAGAAAAAAACATGGATACCTGGGAACTTTATTACCTTTTGAACCACAGTTCGTATACGTCTTCTTGGAATCCTGTCGTCTGTGCTAAAGATGAACTCCCTCATCGCAAACCTAAAGACCATCAAGCTTACGTGATCAACACGGACGACAGTCATCTCCCAGGAACCCACTGGGTAGCCGTCTACTTTCCTCAAGAAGGATGTGTGGAATATTTCGATTCGTACGGATTGCCACCTTTGGAAGACGATATCATCGACTTTATGAGAAGAAATGCTCAGACCACCCGATTCAATAATGTGAAATTACAAGGCACAGATTCCTTGGTGTGTGGACAATACTGTGTGTATTTTCTGCATCATCGCAGCCTAGGCTATTCCTTAGAACATTTAGTGACTCATTTCGATCCTCGTTCTTCTGCTAGAAACGATGTGAAAGTAGATCGATGGTTTTGTGACCATTATGCTTATCTTTTGTCTCAAGCTAGGAAACGTAGTGTCCATCAATGGCCTAATGATTTCCAACAATGGAAATCACAATTTCATTCACAACGTTGTCAGCCCTGTTTAAAGTAGATTGTCAATTGAGAAAAAATGTTGTGTTTTGAAAAAAAAATTGTTTGATGTTATCATGTTGGATTATTGTTAAAAAATGTTAGAGTTGTTGTTTAGTGTTAAGTGATTTTTGAATAAAAAATGTTGTGTTTTGAAAAAAAATGCCTTTGTGGTTTGTTTAGCTATAAGAATGTTGGATTGATGCTCTTTCATTTCTTACTATCCCTCGCATGACACTCACTGAACGTTGCGGCTCGAAAACCGTGTGGGGGATGTTTTCCTTCACGTCCGCGCTTTGACTTTAAGAACCGGGGTTGTTTCCAGTCTAACCATCCATTGTCGACTCATCCTCCTACGAAGATGTGCTCCAAACTAGCTAAGCTCAACGAAGCCTACGTGAATTTGCATAGGGTCAGACACAGTCTGATACCGAAGCCAGAAGAAATAGAGAATGTGAGAATGTTAAAAATCACTGAAGACCTGATAGAAGAACTCTTCAGAGAAGAAATGAACAGGGAAAAAGAAGAATGGACAGAGAAGTACAGACTTCAGAGACAGCAGCAACAACAGCAGCAACAACAACAGCAGCATCAGCAACCTGAAGCTGACAGAGGCTTTGTCGATTGTCGTATCGACACCAAAGAGTTCTTCTTCTCTTTCCGAAGAAGCAGACCTATCGCCAGAAAGTCTATCCTCAGAGGACATCGCATTCTTAGAAACTAAAAAAGAATGCCATAGCAAACAGAAAAAACAGCCCTTTTCAGGGCTACCCAATACTCTAGAAAAGAAATAACGATCCATTTGCCAATGTGTGTAGGTAGAGTAGTGTGAATATAAACACTCTTTTTTAAAAAAATGTGAGGGTATGTGTTTGTGTGTTTGTAGGTGCTCACGTAAGTTGGTGTGGATAGTAGATTAAAATGATGTCTTTTTTGGTGTTTGATGTGTATATTTGGGGTTAGATTGGATTGATTTGAGTATGTAAATAGTCTATTGAAGTGATTTATAAAAAATTTTAGAATTGGAATGGGTAGCATAAAAAGTGAGTGAGTGTTTCTTTTAGGTCCGCGCGTTGATGTTTTTTGGTCATGATCTAGGTAAGATCAATTTTATGTTTTTAGGGGATGTTTTCCTTCACGTCCGCGCTTTCACTATAAATTGAAACTCGTTCGGCAGTCTAGCTACCCTTGTTGATTGATCAACACCACCACCAGAAGAATGAACACCAGAATTGTGAAACTGTTAGAACTCCAGATGCACCTGGAATATGCCAGGCGCATAGTAAATGAACTATCAGCGGAGGCTATCGTAGAAGAAGCAAGAATAAAGAAGGAAGAGGAGGAGAGAAGAGAGAGGGAAGAAGAGGAAAAGAAAATAGAAGAGAGGATGTCGTACAATATTCCCGAGACAGAGGACTGGGGTGTTGAAGCGAATCATCCCGCCTCTGCACTCTCAAGACAAAAAGTAAAAAGAGACTGGAGTCAAAGATGCGTGTGTGGCGCCAGGCCAGGAAGGTGCAACCATTAGATAGGTGCATCTGGAGTTCAAAAAAAACCAACAGCCCTTTTCAGGGCTACCCAATACTCTAGAAAAGAAATAACGATCAATTTGCCAATGTGTGTAGGTAGAGTAGTGTGAATATAAAAACTAACTCTTTATTCATAGTGAGAGTGTATGTGTTTGTGTGTTTGTGTGTTTTTGTTTGTAACCGTTCACGTAAGTTTGTGTGAATAGTAGATTATGGGTTTCTTAGCGTATGTGGAGAGTATAGTTAGGGTTTTATTATATGAAATGAGAAAAGTAGGGGGATGTTTTCCTTCACGTCCGCGCGTTGCTTGGTCATGATCGAGGTAAGATCAATTTTATGTTTTCAGGGGATGTTTTCCTTCACGTACGCGCTTTCAGTATAAAACTAACAGTGTTGGGCATTGGAGCCTATTCTACGGAATAAGCGAACAAGAAGATGCCAGCAGCTTCAGCTTTATACAACGATCTTATGGGAAGTTGGTATTGGATGGTGGATGGATTGAGTGTAGTAGAAAGGGTTGAACAGGAATGGAGGTATGCAGTGACAAAAGACTTCGTCTCAAGACAAGTAACCAGCCTCCACTTATCCGTAAATATTGTAAAAGAAATGATAGAGGATGAGGAGAAGAGAATCAGAGGTTTAATTAACCCACCGTATGTGAAAGTGGGTAAGTTAAAAGAAGCAATAGATCATGTGACGAGTGCAAGGTGCTTTCTAGAAGACATTGTAGAATGGACAGATTGGTGTTTCGCGAAGTGGGGGTTAGAAAAACTTAAGAAAGCGGAAGAACTAATGAGGAATGTGCTGACCGAAGAGGTCAAGAAGATCAAAGAAAAGTGGTCAAAGGAAAGAAAAGAAGAAGAAAATAGGAAAAAAAAGGAAGAACTAGAAAAACTGAACACAAACTGGATGAAAATCCAAGAGAAGTTCAGGGCCATGGGCCACCCGGACTGGATGCCGGAAACAGAAAAGAAGAAGAAGGGGTTGATGGACAAAATAAGAGGATGGTGGAAGAAGTTAAGAAGTTAAAAGAAGAAGAAAAAACCCAAAGGCCCTTTTCAGGGCCAGCCATATTTCTCGAAAAGAGATAGCCTTTCCATTGCCTACCCCTCTTTTTTTTTAAAAAAAAAATTTAAAAAAAAAAATTTAAAAAAAAAAAATCCCATGTTCAATTCCCCTTGTACGTATATTAACCCACAATTTATTCCCATGTTAAATTTCTATTGAGGCTAATCTGACCCACGATTTTTTCTCCATGTTAAATTTCCACTGAGGCTAATCTGACCCACGATTTTTCTCCATGTTAAATTTCCATTGAGGCTAATCTAACCCAAGGGGGTCTGTAATGCTAATTCCCATTGAGGCTAATCTCCCCCCTTCACTACTGTTAATTATGACAGGATAACCAAACCATTTAATGAGAGATTTTTTACATTTTATTGAAAGGACTTTTTTGATTCTGAACATGCCCAGGCTGGTTTTCTGCAGCTAATGCTCACAAAAAGAACCTTCAATGGACCCCCCTGAGGCATTTTTAAGTGTGTACATGACTGGCATCATTTTCTTTACTGTATCTACCACAAAAACTTCTTTGATCCAGTTGGAGTTGTATCCTTTCTTGAACATGCTTTTTTGTCTGCTGATTCTCATAGGGTCGCCGACCTTAATTTTATGCCTTAAAATAAGGCATTAGTCACTTCCTATTTTCAGTCTCCCACAGACGCTACCATGTGCGTCATTTTGATACTTCTGTGCTTGCTGTGATTGTACTGGTTTACCATCTCTGGCAAAAATCTCAATACTGGTTTTTATTATCGCTAGTAATCTCTTCCACATGCAGTTTTTCATAGTTTCATTAAGCTTCTCCACAAATGCAGCTTTGACCTGATTTTGTGTGCTGTACAAGTCCATATTATTTTTTTCAAGACAGTCTGAGACAATTTCATTGTAAAATTCACTGCTGTGATTGATCCACAATTTTCTTGGTCTGTGCACACCCAGAATGCTGTCCAATGCCTCATCAATAGAGTTTCATTTTTTGTTTTTCAGAGGAACTACCCAAGCATATTTGCTAAATACATCAATGACTTTCAACAGCTGCTTGAAATGGTCATTGTAAGAGCCGTAATTTCTCATGTTGACAAGATTCGCAGACCAGATGTCGTCCACCATCACAGCAATGACCTTACAACATGTAAAGAACTTACAGGTTTGTGCAGCTTTTCCGCCAGCAGCTCCATTGCCTGCATCTAAATACTGACACCTAACTTATATTTAGTGCCTATGATGCGACACACGGGAGAGCAGTCTACTTGTTCCCTAAAATTTCTCGGTTTGATCTCTTTTAAATCCCTCAGCATGACTTTGTTGACTTTGTTGCATCCAGCTTTGTCGTCGGGATGATCCCTGTAACAAATATGTTGCAGTGTAATGGCATCCACACCACCACACCATTATAAGGCTCCTGACCTAACAGCTGTTGTTCCAGGGGGTTCCATGTCCCTGTGTCCTGCTAATGTCCATCCACTGCTGGGTCTGGGAAGTTTTCCGGTGATTTTATGGATGTTGATGGCACAACCCAGGATATGACATTGACCACATTGCGCACATCCTCCCACACAAAGATTTGCTCTATCCGAAGATCCTTGCAGCTCATGACCAGATCGTAGTGCCTGGAGTAACAAATATGCATTTTTTCATACAGGAAAGGTACACACTGTCTCTATAACTTCCAATGACATTTTCTCGCTACCCATCACGATCTGCAATATTTTGGCTCCACACCTCACAGAACGATTTGACCATAAGTTGACTATTTTTGGTCATCACTACACTGGATTTATACTGCCCGTTCTAGCTCGACACCACGAGTTGATGATTGTGCTATACCTAATGGTTATTTTCTGAGTGGATTCCACAAGAGATGTTCCATGGTATTTCTGCTGGATTTAACAGATGCTGTAACAGCCACACATGCTATCGTCGGTGTCCTGAATCTGTAACGAATTATACACGGCACCTCGATGATTTGTTTCAGATACCGGATCACCTCATCGGGAGGTGGTAAAATGACAGTATCACGAAGTACTCGACATCGCGACGATGTGGTTCGTTCACCACAGCGACCCAGTGAATTCCAGATCCATCGTAATAAGCATGCGGGTTAATCACACTCTCTCTCTGTGTCAAAGCTGGAAAAGGGCAGCTTATCAGTTAACTCCGTTTTTTGCAGTCAGACTATAGTCATTTTTCAGACCACCACGTTCGTCTTTCAGTTTAGCACATCCGGTGTCACGAATCGGTCTAACGTCACCAGGGAGTAACACACTTAATTTTCTCTAGAATTGCCAATGGTCCACTGGATTTTGATATCGACGGATGAATCTTTGAGACGTTCGGAATGTTTGGACTCATGGAAATGTAAAATGGGGTACAACGCTGCGAAATCTTCCAACCTGTGTGCATGTATCCCTGTCCTGGTATTTATGCATGGCCACCATGAGCATCATCTACAAGCGGGTGTAATTTCTCGTGGTGGCATTGAAATTACTCTCAAGTTATCGCTGTCTGAAATTAATGCGGCTGTCAATTCGGCTCAGGAGGTTGTGGTCAAACACTTGATTGTTTCCCTCCTGGTTTGCACGCCATGCCACCAGCTGTAAAGCTACGAACACATGTCATAGAAGCTCGCTGCCTTTATCGGTGGTTACTCTCCACGACGTGGTTTGCTGTGTCCGATCAAACTGCTGACTATAAATTGGTTCTCTGTTTTACTAAATCTCACCAGGGTGGTTCAAAATTGATGGTGTGGTACGTGGAGTGGGTGATTTGGGGCATCCAAAACGAGAGCCACGTCATGATGAACTGACCTTCAGTAGGAACTCCAGCCCCGCCGGCCCTCTGCGTGTACTGCGCGGAAGAATCTCGTTCCAGGATCAAGATGTGCTAGACGCCCGAATATGGTGCGGATATCGCAGAGCACGCTGAAATGCTGCACAGTGGAAGCATCATGCAACTTTTTCTGCTTTAGTCGGTGTGGCAAATCCCTCATTGTACGTGGTCTGACATGCGAAAGAAAAATTGGTTCTGAAATTAACTCCTTTGAGAGCATTATCTTTACAACCACCGGCCACGGGAAGCATGTCTGCGGTGGCTGAAAATTCGTTACTCACTGGCACCCGTTCTGGTTGTTGTTGTTGTGGGGTTAACCCCATTTTCAACACACGATAGGCTATGCATGGCGGCCAGTATTAATGGTGGAGGAAGAACCCGAAAAAAAAACCCGGAAAGAACCACAGACCCACGAGAAGCTACTGGCAAGCTTTCTCACATACCCACATTGGCCAAATCCGAGACTCGAACCCACACAGACAGAGGTGAGATGGCAGTGATCCGTAACGGAGAACGCTTTAGACCACTCGCCCCCCCCCCCGTTCTGGTGTCTCTGTACCATCACATGGTGGTGGTGCACGATCTTATGTAATGGTCGTTGAACATGTTCAAGTAGATCATCGTGCTGGCCATTGGCAGATATCTTCCACGGTCTTATTGTTCAGCTGATACGATTTAAACAGCGACTATCGGTTATTCTTCAGCGTGACCTTAGCATTATCGGCATAATTTCCACCACCATCCGGTCGAATTCTTCCCCGGACCTCCAAGTAGCCGTTGTGAGAAAGCAGGTACACGTCCTCTTCGCGCATCTCAATGTTTCGATAGGTCGTTATGTTCGTGTCCTGGTATTCGACGTACTCGCACTCGGTCATTGAGTGGCCGATGGCGTATCATCATTCAACCTCGGGTAATCGGGTGTGAATATCGAGTATATGTTTTTATATTATGTTGATGCGATTAAATCACACCGGACAACACCATGGTCACCATATTCATGCCATATACCATCATGTGCCTGCTGGCCCGTGGTACATAAACGTTTTCCTATCGAGGTCAGACAAAATCTACTCGGACTGAGCACTCAGCGACAGTTTTTTCCGAGAGCTTGCCTGGCTTGTGGCGTCAAGGTTCCCATGGCGGGCTGTGGTGAGAGTGTCGCCGGCGACACCTGCCCAGTTATCTTACTGGCAATTTTCTGTCGTACGACCGTTTCAGCGGCAGAGGCTGATCCGGTCGCTCCCGCTTCTTCCGTTTTGAGGTTAATGGTAGTGGCTTTCGTGGTGATGCCAAGCAGTGCCGATCGAATCGATGAAAACAATGCGGATAAAAATCTACCTACGGTTTTACGTCGTTGAACACGTGATAGCCTCATTATTTTATAATATAATCCATCACTGTTTTGAAGACTACACCTCTGGTTTCGTTGCCTTACATCGCTATGCAACATTACGTGGTACATGCAGGTAATACGTTGTTGTCGACAGCGTTTCCAGATTGATCCGTGATCCACATGGTGATTTCTGAGATTGCGTACATGTTCACGACAGAGTAATAAATGAAAGGATTGGGTCGAGTCTGCATCAGCGATCTCGGTGGGACGTTAATAGCCGTGTCGTAAATGACGTTGGGAACCGAACTGACCGAAGAGAGTGACCCTTGTATGATTGAGCATTTGACAAGTAAATTGTTCACGATGGTGATGTTTGCTGGTAAATGTCCCTAGTACACACCATTACCAGATAATGCCATGCCGGCGCTGAAACCCAGAATGGATCCAGTCGAGTGGGAAATGGCAGACCCTACTCAATAGCCTCCCGCGAGTGTAGAATAGTTGGGTTGGAATTTGATGTTTGCGGCGGCGTGTCTGTTGGCCGTAATCAGTCTGGAAATTTCCGTGGCGATGGCACTGTTATTTTAAACGCCTAGTGATATCGTGATCGTGAATATGGATTCATTGGTATAATTAAAAAAAGCCCGGGGATTCCGATCCTCTTTCCTAATTCGGGCATGCCTGGCAAACTCAGTCATGTAAAGGTATGACGGTCAGTGTGGGGAGATGGGGTATCGCAGTCCAATCCCCATCCATGTATTGTCAGGCCTCTGAGTGATGTGACTGGTACCCAGTGGCCGGTCACCAGAGATTTACTGGTGACTAAACTGGTCACCGGTCAGTGACTTGTCAGATGATATAGATATGTTAGACCCTAGTTTGTCTTCATCACTCATGAAGGTTCGGTGCTGCGCCTCCCATTATAGAGGGTGTAACATGCTATCCTGGAAGTATTGGTTGCAGAGCAGCTCCTCCCTCGTTGGAGGGTGCGATACCTACCCTTAGATGAGCAGTGAATTTCCTTCCGAGAACATAACGCTATTATGAGCGTGTGAGGTGGTCGACTTCTAATCCCTTTTGGGGGAGGGGAAGGTGATCTACACCTCGAATGTTCATTCCCTCTCCAGGAAAGGCCTCAGTTGGATGAAACGGAGGAGTTGATAAGGCAGTAAATATAATGTACCACCTGCTAGCTGCCAACTAGTGCATGAAACTATTTGGTGCACAGCCCATTTCCATTTTGGAAAAGATCTCCGAGACTCTACCACCGCCAGATCTTCTGCATTCCTCATTGATCAAGGAAATATCACAGAGGATTTCCACATGCCAAGTCTTTGCTTGACGGTGTAGAGGGTGATCTGTTCCTCCCTTGTTATGTATATTTGATTTAATTATATCGAATATAATATATATTTATTTCAATTTAATTGTTTGTTTGTCAGTTTTAATTTTTTTATTATTTTTCATTACATGCTATTGTAATGTAAATTTATTTACTAGAGATGATACTTTTTCCAGAAAATTGTTTAACATTAACTGATCGTTTTAGTAAACACCAGGTGTTGATCTAGATCCTGACCTTGATTCAAAATTAGTGGCAACCACGTAAATAAGATCTATTTTTGCTTTAAAATGATTGGTTGTTGTCGAGGTCATGATGGGACTACTGATTTAAGATGTAAACGGTTTTTTAAATTTTATTTCTTAAGAGTAAAACGATTGGTTTTCGTCAGGGCCACACTGGGTGTACGTCATTTCAAACAAGTAAATAATTTCAACGAGGTTCCGGAACATGATCACGTGACCCTCTTTTTGCGTTTCAGAATATGATATAACCTTTGTTTAGGAGAGATATTCTCATTAGTTGGACTTTTTCTCTACACTGGAAGGTGTATGTTGTGCTGTTTGGAGCCATTTCAAATTACTTGGATTCAGAAGGATTAAAAAAAATTCCCCTGGAAAATACGTGTGCTCATATGAAGTTGTTGAACAAGGACAGCTTTTGTTAAAATTTACTCAGATTTCCAAAACCGGAGTGATATTTCTTGTTTCTACAAGGAACTGTAGACTTCAGCACTACAGATTACAGCATACGTCATCGTCTTCTATCTTGGATTCTTCTTCTGGACTCGAATTTGAAATCATTAAAACATTTTATTGTTAGGACTACTAAAATTTTATTCGTGGATTATTCTTGGATAATATTTGGATTTGATTCCTAAAACCCGTAAGTTCATATTTTTTCATTTTTACAGAATTTTTCCATGGAAATAAATTATGGTATTTTTTTCAAAGCTCGTTGTTTTCGCACTTTCTTGTGTTACTGTTTATTCGAGCCTAAACACTTAACACCCTATACATTGATACCATTGATCTCCGTCTCCAGTTACCACATTTCCCAAAGTGTTCCATATCCCATTCCCAGTTGGATACAGTTGCATCCAAAGTCGGTATTACAAATGAAGCTTGGGCATGCCTTAACATTAAAACCATTAAAGTCACTGAGCAGAAAGTATGGCTTATGGTCACCGTGCTGACATCTTAACTGCTACTTCATTTAGTATACTGTTGGAGTCTGTTCTGAATCCAGCCATGTTACAACACATGCTCGATCTGATAGAGGGACACAAACCCTCAGAAACAGTTCTTTAAATAAAATTTTAAAAAAACTGAACGGAATCTGACCAGATTTCACATAAAGCACACAGCCTGAAGGCTTTTAAGACTGGCATAAATGACGCTGATCTTCCTTCTCATATGGTGCCAATACTTAAAAAATATAAAAACCTGTATATGCCAGAAAGCCCCATCGTAACCAAGATTGCGTAGTCAGCTGCTCTTGCGTTTAATAATCCTGGGAAGTAATTTGTTCACAGTGAAAATCACATTGCCAGTTTAATTCAGTTTGGATACATATGCGTTTTGTATATTGAAACATGCCTATCTACAAGCTATCATTTCAAGAGCATTTGAATGGCCATAAATAGAAATGACATTGTTGTGAGAAATGGGACTGTTACGAATTCTGACGTTTTGATTGGTTTGTGAATAGGTACATGTATTTGGACTTAAGTTGATTACGTGAGTATGTTTTAAGTTGTTTTATGTTAGCTGCATCTAGTTTAGCATTGCATAGTTTACATTTCACCATTTTTGTTTCTTTAACATATCCAGGCAAGTTTGGCAACTTAAACAAACAAATATCTGTATATCCTTTTTCTTTTCAAAGATTTGCAAAAGTATTCTGAGCTGAATGTTTAGTAATGCGCTTCAGCTATTAAATGTTATCAGGTGAGTGATGTTAGGCACACATGTGCCCCTTGTTTATACTACCATCCAGCCCCAAAAATTTAGAAAACATTTGTGTTGTTATTTGTGATTTGACTTATACAGATTTAGTATTTTTATTTGATTTAATTAATTAATTTAGTTCTTTTTGCTGATAGATTCCTAAAATAGCGTAATTAGAGCACGAATTTGTTGACGATTGACATAGACATTTGTCAGAACTTCAAGTGATTTTGACAGTCACTCAGGACCCTATTACATAAGATGTAAGTAGTGTTTGTGTAATGCTGTGATGGTGCCCCCATTACTTGATAAATTGAAAGATTGCGATCGTTGCTTGATTGGATTTCTACACATTTTAATCAGTTACATTTTCCCCATAGGGCACTTCAGATAAAATGAATACGGGTTACTTCACTGTCCTTTACGTAGTTTATTGAGTTGTAGCAGCATATGGTCATGATTTGATGACAAGGCATTTGCCACGTTGTTAAACCTCATTAGAAATTTTCTCCCTGTCACCTTTTAGTGCCCTGGAGGCATTACATATGATTGTATGTAGACGTATTGAAGAGACATTATGTACTTACCTACATGATGTTGTACTGTCATCAGCAAAGTAAGAATCGAATCTTCGTTGTGTTTTTTTTTTTTTTGGTAAAATATATGTTGTCTAAATGACAATCGTGTTTGCTTTAATAAAGATGCATTGGGGCATGGATGTTGGTGGCCTGCTGTCAGACACAGTGGGAGGGGCGTTTGCCATTGAATATGAATTGGTTAGGCATAAAATTCTTAAGATTTGTAACGTATAAAAAAATATAATATACGATGTGTATCTTCCCTATAAATTATGCAAATGAGAGAGGTCTTTTCTGTCTTTGCATACGTGTATAAATAGCTAAATGCCACATCATCCAACACAAGTTTTCTTAACAAACAAGACCTTTGGATAATTAAGCTTGTTCTTCCGTGTTTCTTCGAATGACATCCTTCAACATACGATTTGCCATGAATCAGGTATTGAAACTTTACTGCACATTTTTGAGCAACATTAACTTAATTAAAATTAGCATGCAAGTTCTTTAATGTTCAGTTATGAGTTGTTTTCCTTTTTTTCATTCTCGAAAAGAGTTGACACTGCTTGATTGAAATAATTTGTTTCTTGTTTTGGGAGCTTCATTAGCTTTGTTGGTAGAGCATTTGACTTGTATTGTTAAGGTCGGTGGGTTTGATACCCACCTTGGCCAGTTTGAGTCAGCTGCGTTGGTGTGTCCTTGGGAAAGGAACTTGGCTCCCATTTCTTCAGCATGATATAGCCAGTATTGTGCTAAAAGAGCTGTTAATGCCAAAAGAAAACGCAAAAAATGATACAAATTGCTGTTTTGGGCAGAGCAACATATTGTATTATTTAGGGTTTTAGAACAAATCGGAGAGGAGACATTTAGGAGACGGGACAATTCGCAGAGGGGACTTTTTGGAGACGGACAATTCGGAAATCATGAGCAGTGAATTCAGGGATGAAAAAGTCGAAAAAAAATGCAAGGTGAATTTTAAAAAAACTTGCATATAAAAGATGCTCTAATGAATTGGTTATTGTATAAACGTCTATGGATAAAGGATATCAAACATGAATCTTGAACGAAGGAGCTTCGAATTTGTTGAGCTAGGTCGCACAATATGTTACATAATGCATTCAGTATTAAAATAAACACAATGTCATAATTCTTAGTTAACAAAACCTTATGTTGTGTGAACAAAATGCTTTTACAGAATTACAAATAAACTCGATGATTACGTCAAATTCCAAATTTACATTATCGCAACAAAAAAAGTTCTTTCCTGAACTGTGGACAATTCAGATATTGATGCAATTAGGTTTTTGTTGTGGCTACGGCATACATAACAGAATGGTCTTTTTTAATAATTGTTAAAAAGGTGTATAATTATGTCGGTATGCGGCAGTCTGTTTTTGACTGTGTTGCTGCATGGCACATCATCTGTTCACGTTCCTGCTGAAAGAATATGGCTAACATTACGTCTTATGGAGTAGACTTTAAGATTTGGCCTTTTTATGTGGGTGTTATACTATTATTCAATGAGAGAATCTGGATAAGGAAAAATGTTCTTTTAAAAATGTAATATCACTGGTAAAAATCACACACGCACGCACACAGTCATATGTTGTTGTGTAACTGAACCACAGACGTTTCTAAAAAATAATTAATTCATTTAATCGGGTTTTGATTTGTGAACTGTACACTCTTTAAATCGTCCAGTCTCCGAAATGTCTGGATACGAATTGTCAGAACACCAAGGCAATTGCAGCAAAGTGCCTTCCCAAAATACACGCCACATTATCCAGCCCTGGCTCATCCGATGGTAGGTTTTAAACCTGCACTGATTCATTTATCAGTTTGACATGCTAACGACTGAACTTCAACACACCCGGTTCCCTTTGTCACTTCTTATGACGCGAAGGATAGTGTATAGGACTTTGCAGAGAAAGAACATGGTAGACCCCGATCTGTCATTGTATTTTGTCTTTTCTGTCCCAAGATCACTAGTTATGGCAAGGTGTCTTGTGTTAGTACCCTGCGCTAGAGGTATTTATCTCAAAAATATGAAGTGAATCACCCCATGTTGATTCAGATTGTTAAGAAAGTTTGTACTAACTATAATTAGAAGTAAATGTATTTTAGACGGAGCAATCAAGTGCATCCAATATTTTTATATTTTCAAGACACTAACATTGATGTCATCAGAAACTGAATTCATAGTTTGAGTTCTTGAAGCTTTTGTTTCAGAATGACTATATACGTCCAATACTAAACAAATAGACCCAGATCTATCCCAGCCAGCAGCAAATAAACCAAGGTCTATCCCAGCTAGCAATTCGATCCTTTCATTGCGCTTTACATTGCTGGTACACAAGAAATCTCCAATCACTGTACCAAAGACACCAACGATCACTCAAGATCGTGACTGGTTTTTTTTCTTCATTTTTTCTTTCTTTTCATATGGTACTTTTAACACCATATTTGTTACATGTATATAATGCAGAGCAAATGGTAGACAGATGTTGTGTCTTCCATGAAAAATATTGTGTTCTTATGCTAACTTGTAATTTTACCATTAGATAATGGCAAGCCTAATATTTCATTTTGCCTAATATTTCATTTTACGTTGAAATCTTTTGATCCTACCGTTTATATCCTCAGTATCAGATTTATTCAGACCAAAAAATTCTTCCACAGACTTGGTTTGCATTTATAAAAAAAGTTTTTTGTTTTGTTTTACACATTAAGATTTTCTTCCATCAGCTAAATGCATACCACAAGCAGCAAGTGAGACTGATTCAGTTGATAATAATTCTCTCTTCTTTAAATCAGCCATATTTAAGTCTATTATGTTTCATAACTGGCTTTCTAAACAATTTTACATGATTAGCTTTGTATTACATAAATTCTTCTTGATTTACATGCCCCAAACATTTCATTAATGCCATTGCTCCAGTAAATGCTGTTTTTTTTTTTTTTTAAAAAGTAAGATGCATGTACCTACTCTTGTATTTAGCTAAATGCCATGATGAATTTCCCAATTTGTTGTTAACAGCAAAGATGGCATTTTCCGTATTCCTCTTGTTCGATTTTAACATACGAGTTGCATTTTGATATGAAAGGAGATATCACTTTTGCAGCTATATACATCTATGATAAAGGATCTTCAATGGCAGGCAAAGCTGCCGCGTCCATGTGGCATCTTCACTTTTTGTCAACACTTGACGATTCGTAACGCTGATGAGATCAAAATTTTACTAACTCTGAAAATGTATAATGCACTGGTGTAATTAGAAAACATTGTTTCCTTTTTTGTGGTGAAAACAGCAACTTTGATTTTGGGACCATACCAGTTCTGTCGAACAGTTTAGTTCCTCTTCATGTATACATATACAGTATTTAAAAAAAAATGTACAGTGAGTCCCAAAAACTCGATTGTTTTGTACTGTTCATTTTTTCCAAATGTTATAATTTTCCTAAAACCTCAAAGATTGATGCTTCCCAGTAATTAGTTTGAGAATTAAAGCTTTGAAGTTGCATTATGGAGCCACGGTGGCGTGCTGAACTCTTGATCAGAAAGGCTTGAGTTGGATTCCTGCTTTCAAATCAGCCCATGTTAGCTGCCATGGAATGTCCCAGCACCAGATACTTTATTTTGCCTCAGAAAACACTTGTTAGGAGAGATCCATGTAATCTCCCCCCCCCAAAAAAAGAAGACTAAAATGAAAAAGAAAGCTTATCTTTTGTTTCTTTTTGTGTTTGCGATGTGCATGCGGTTTTTTCTCTCATTTTCTGTTTTTTTTGGGGGGGGAGGATTCCCCCCCCCCCCATAACCTACAATTGGGGTCACGAGGCCTAGCCCATATATAGAGATACACTTCCTTTATTTCTCATTTATCATCCCTCTCTATATACATTTGGGCACAACTTTATGTATCACCTCAATTTTCTCTTCAGTCTCTACCATCATAGGTGTGTTAAGTATAAAGAAAAAGGCCAAAAAATCAAAACAAAAAGTATAAAAAATAGTGTTGGGGAAAATAAATATTGTCCCCCAATTATGTCTGTCGGTGTTTGTTTCTCTGTTGTTATTATTAAGTCAGTAGTGTGTTGTAGCCACCCGATTGTTTAGTTAGCATGTTATTTCTGTAAATTTCTGATTTATTGTTTAGCGTGAAACCAAGACAGTAGATATATAAGGCTTCCCGCGCTTGGGTAGGATTGCTTTTTTTAAATATCCAATATATAATGCTTTATATTTTTATTATGCATGGATTTGGTATATTTATCCCTCCTCTATTTTTCCCTCTGTATATATTTTCTCTCGGCAGATAATGTCATAAGACTTCTGGGAGAAAATATTTAACCAACAAATGTTTTTTTCTCCCTCTCAGTTGCATAATTGTCAGCCGTTTAAATGTGACAATGCGCTGATATAGCTTATAGTTTTGTATAATGTTATGAACCACTTACCGTTAATCCCGCATTGCAAAATGTACATACAGTATGATGGCTTATCGGTTAATTAGAATTCTTTAGTTACATCTTTTGACCTAGTAACGTCAACCATTACTCAAAAGTTGTATAACAGATATAAAGTTCTGCTCCGTTAGCCACTACACAAGGACTAGCTAGTGCCACATCACCGCTCTTCTAAGCAGAATATTTAGTAGCAGTGTGGTCTAACACGTTCAGTGCAACACGTAGTCTTCAGGAGAATCAGGTCGCTGCGGGACAAGTTCACTGCACACGTAGTCGTTCCAAGACTCAGACTGCTGAAGATACACAGTCGGACTGATACGTATTGAAGAATTTTGGTCTGTTAGTGTTTTGTTCGCCTTGGATTTCAATGTCACGAGCAGTAAGTATTATCACATGAAATGGGTGGAAGTTATATCGTATGATAATACCTCAGTCCTATCTGTAAATGGTTACCATCCAGTATCTTTACAGGTTTGTAAGCTGATTTATCGGAGTGATTCGTAGTTATAGAGCAGACGTAAATATTGCCAGTTACAGTTCTACCGTTATTTCTGTGAATTACATTATTTATTTCGGCTTGGTCGATTCCGCAAAGGCTGTGCGTCACAGTTCTTGACTTTGTTTTCCGCTGCATGTCAAATGTTTTGCACTTAACTGAGCTCTGTCAATTACTGGTGTAAAATTACACATGTACGGGAGCAAAATCTAGTATATAAAAAAGAAACAAATTGCATAATGCAAATCAAATAAATAATTAAGTACACTTAAGAGATTTAATTTCTTTTGCTTTTGCATATTTAATTCTGATGCCTAGAGCATTGTATGTATGTATGTATGTATGTATGTATGTATGTATTGGTGTTTGACAGCATAATAATGGCTCTATAGTAACAGTTTGAAGGCAAGGTTCAGAAAGAATTTTTAAAAAAACTTAGGAAGACAAACCCTTCCAAATGAATTTGAACATGAAGTATTACAAAATTATAAGTGTAAAAGTAAGGAATTGTAAAACAAAGATAAACCCTTCCAAACTAATGCAAACATAAAGAATTACATTATTAATGTTACACATGTAAATATAAAGACCTGTAATAAAATGTCAGGAAACAGCTCCTTCCAGACAAATGAGAGCATGAAGTGCTACTGGATAAAATATTAGCTGTTGAATCTCTGTACAAGATATATAAATTTAAACAAAAATGTAAAAATATGTAAAATCCCAATTTTTTTAATATAAACTGCATCCCGCCCCCACCGAAAGACCAAGATCTCTGGAGACAGATCGTACAGTTCCTTAATTGAGTTTGGGAATATTAAAAAAATTATGTCTCACAGGGTGGAAGTCAAGGCACTCAACAAGAATGGATCCTGGCAGGTTTTACACTTTGACTTAGGTTCACCCTTCACGAGGTTTACATTGGTTATTTATAGATGTATATTCATCCTTTACCAAATCTGGACAATGCCTCCTCGTCTCTGATTTATTCAATACAATGGACACTAATTTCCAATGGTGGGTTTGACATTACAGACCTTGTTTATGGAGTTTTCATTGTATATCAAGTATACTGAACATGAAATCTTTCAAGTAGAAATAGATGATTGCAGGTCAGCTTTGGCTGCTATATCAGCCCATTATTTACTTTCATACCAGCTAACTCGGCAGCCAAAAATATGGATTGAATGAGCAAATAATCTTTTGTAAGGGTTGGGATATTTATAGGTCTTTTAAGATGTTCAGTTTGGAAATGAAATCTGAAAAGAAGATAATGTGTGTGTGATTTTGATTTTTAATGTAGCTTTAACAGTTTTGAGTCATATCACAACAATGTCTGCATTGTGTCTGCATGAGCTAACATAGGTAACATAATGGTCTTGTATTATAAAGCACATGGTCCCCAAGCTAACATGGGTAACACATATGCCCGTATTGTAAAGCACATGGTTCCCAAGCTAACATGGGTAACATAATGGTCTTGTATTATAAAGCACATGGTCCCCAAGCTAACGTGGGTAACATATTCACCCTGTATTGTAAAGCACATGGTTCCCAAGCTAACATTGGTAACATAATGGTCCTGTACTATAAAGCACATGGTTTCCCAAGCTAACATTGGTAACATATTGGCCCTGTATTGTAAAGCACATGGTCCCCAAGCTAATATTGGTAACATATTGGCCCTGTATTGTAAAGCACATGGTCTCCAAGCTAACATGGGTAACACATACGCCCTGTATTGTAAAGCACATGGTCCCCAAGCTAACATGGGTAACACATACGCCCTGTGTTATAAAGCACATGGTCCTCAAGCTAACATTGGTAACATATTGGCCCTGTATTGTAAAGCACTTGGTCCGCAAGCTAATACTGGTAACATATTGGCCCTGTATTGTAAAGCACATGGTCCCCAAGCTAACATTGGTAACATATTGGCCCTGTATTTTGTAAAGCACATTGTCCCCAAGCTAACATTGGTAACATATTGGCCCTGTATTGTAAAGCACATGGTCCCCAAGCTAACATTGGTAACATATTGGCCCTGTATTGTAAACACATGGTTCCCAAGCTAACATTGGTAACATATTGACCCTGTATTATAAAGCACATGGTCCCCAAGCTAACATTGGTAACATATTGGCCCTGTATTGTAAAGCACATGGTCCCCAAGCTAACATTGGTAACATATTGGCCCAGTATTGTAAAGCACATGGACCCCAAGCTTACATTGGTAACATATTGGCCCTGTATTCTAAAGCACATGGTTCCCAAGCTAACATTGGTAACATATTGGCCCTGTATTGTAAAGCATATGGTCCCCAAGCTAACATGGGTAACATAATAATTTCGCCCTGTATTGTAAAGCACATGGTCCCCAAGCTAACATGGATAACACATTGGCCCTGTATTGTAAAGCACATGGTCCCCAAGCTAACATTGGTAACATATTCGCCCTGTATTGTAAAGCACATGGTCCCCAAGCTAACATGGGTAACACATATGCCCTGTGTTATAAAGCACATGGTCCTCAAGCTAACATTGGTAACATATTGGCCCTGTATTGTAAAGCACTTGGTCCCCAAGCTAATACTGGTAACATATTGGCCCTGTATTGTAAAGCACATGGTCCCCAAGCTAACATTGGTAACATATTGGCCCTGTATTGTAAAGCACATTGTCCCCAAGCTAACATTGGTAACATATTGGCCCTGTATTGTAAAGCTCATGAACCATGAGGTAACATGGGTAACACATTGGCCCTGTATTGTAAAGCACATGGTTCCCAAGCTAACATTGGTAACATATTGGCCCAGTATTGTAAAGCACATGGTCCCCAAGCTAACATTGGTAACATATTGGCCCTGTATTGTAAAGCTCATGAACCATGAGCTAACATGGGTAACACATTGGCCCTGTATTGTAAAGCACATGGTTCCCAAGCTAACATGGGTAACATATTGGCGCTGTATTGTAAAGCACATGGTCCCCAAGCTAACATTGGTAACATATTGGCCCTGTATTATAAAGCACATGGTCCCCAAGCTAACATGGGTAACATATTCGCCCTGTATTGTAAAACTCATGAACCATGAGCTAACATTGGCCCTGTATTGTAAAGCACATGGTCCCCAAACTAACATGGGTAACATATTGGCCCAATATTGTAAAGCACATGGTTCCCAAGCTAACATGGGTAACACATTGGCCCTGTATTGTAAAGCACATGGTTCCCAAGCTAACATTGGTAACATATTGGCCCAGTATTGTAAAGCAGATGGTCCCCAAGCTAACATTGGTAACATATTGGCCCTGTATTGTAAAGCTCATGAACCATGAGCTAACATGGGTAACACATTGGCCCTGTATTGTAAAGCACATGGTTCCCAAGCTAACATGGGTAACATATTGGCGCTGTATTGTAAAGCACATGGTCCCCAAGCTAACATTGGTAACATATTGGCCCTGTATTATAAAGCACATGGTCCCCAAGCTAACATGGGTAACATATTCGCCCTGTATTGTAAAGCTCATCAACCATGAGCTAACATTGGCCCTGTATTGTAAAGCACATGGTCCCCAAACTAACATGGGTAACATATTGGCCCTGTATTATAAAGCACATGGTCCCCAAGCTAACATTGCTAACATATTGGCCCTGTATTGTAAAGCTCATGAACCATGAGCTAAGATTGGCCCAGTATTGTAAAGCACATGGTCCCCAAGCTAACATTGGTAACATATTGGCCTTGTATTGTAAAGCACATGGTCCCTGACATCTTCACTAGCCAAGGTTCCGATGTGATAAACCCTATCTACACCTTGGCATATTGAGCAGATATTTCTGTGCTTCATGTCTGTGAATTTCACTGGCTGTGGCAGCAAGCCACTGCATCCAATCAAAATTACGTTTTTCAAATTTGAACATTGTGTCTTCATGGTCAAGACAAGGGGAGCACATAACTTGAATGGACTGATAAATGAGCTATTTTCCGCTGCTCCATGCTTGCACTCACTCAGATAGACCTGTATTGGCTTCTCTTTGGTATAAAGTCATACTTTCGATGTTAAACTTACAAAGTAGCTTTTTTAGGTCAACTGCCTTCACCATTTTTGGATGCTGTACAATGCACCATGCTATTAGTTGGCATTACATACTAATTGAGGCAACTCATGAAATCCAATAGATGTTGCTAGGACAAAGCACCTCTACATCTGTTTGATCCGCCAAAGTGTAGATAGGGTTATCATATCAGAACATTGGCTAGTGAAGATGGGTCCCTGAGCTAACACAGGTAACACAGTGACCCTGTACTGTAAAGCACATGATCCCAGAGCTAAATCAGGTAATGTAGTGGCCCTGCAATGTAGAGCACATGGTCCTTAGGTATAGACATGTGACCAATGATTCTGGTTGGATTATATATTTTCCCATATAATTTATCTCAGTTTAAGGTGACCTTATATGTATCACAGTACACTTTCATGGTTTCTATGACCAGTACATAGATTGACCATTTTACATGACACAGTTTACAAAAGATAGGCAAATATGTGACATTTTTCACATAGGCAAATATGTGACATTTTTCACACAGGCAAATATGTGACATTTTTCACATAGGTGATGTGACAGTGATCATGTACATGATATGGACAAATTCAATTTTGGCCATTTAGAGCATGATTTATACAACAATAGCATTACTTATTTTGGGTTAGGTAAGGATAGGATTCATGTCAATGACCTACCTATTCATTTATAAATGAAGCTGTATACCACACCCATCATAACATACTTTGTTGACCTGGCCCATACAGTTTAAACAAAATATGGCAGGGACACTTCCTTCTGGAGTGCATTCAGATGGAACCTTTACCAAATAAATGAATATATCTATCGATATATATATATGTAACTGTATAGCTGTGGGTATCATTAGTCCTACCCAAGCAAGTCACCAGTGTTCCAAATTTGGCTCTTTTGTGTTGTGTTGAAGGTAAGACAGGTCAGTTGAAGTGTCAGTTGTACTACTGCCTCCTAAATTCAGTTATATGTAAATGTTATGTTCATGCTAGAGTGGTAAAACCAGGGTTCTATTGAACCTAATTACACCGGCTAATGTATCTTACGAAACTTAATGTAGAATTTTAAGGGGAGACTAATTATTTCCCCCAGGATGTACAATTGCACAATTTCTCTCTTAAATAAAAATGATTGAGCATGCAAAAGTCCCATAGTAGATTTGCCTTAAGGATTACAAAACCTGTAACATTCATTGATATTAGTAATAGTAGAACTCAACCAGATCATATAGTCGCTGGACGTTTAGATCAATTTGCATAATCAAGCACTTGCTTAGTGACTTTCTGCAATTAAGCAATGAGATGCTTTCATTGATATCTAGTTATTAAAAGTATTTTATGAATCGCACAATGGTGAATATGTAGGTTGTTTCTGTTAGCATAGGTGGTAATGTGAAACTTTTGAAGTTGTGATGTTTTTCCTTATATCTGGGCTGGTACGTAGAGTTGTAATGCATACATCAAGTATAATAATCATAACACATGTAATGCATACAATATACATCAATTATAATAGTAATAACACATGTAATGCATACAGTATACATCAAGTATAATAGTAATAACACATGTAATGCATACAGTATACATCAAGTATAATAGTAATAACACATGTAATGCATACAATATACATCAAGTATAATAGTCATAACATGTAATGCATACAGTATACATCAAGTATAATAGTAATAACACATGTAATGCATACAATATACATCAAGTATAATAGTATATAATGCATACAATATACGTCAAGTATAATACTATGTAATGCATACAGTATACATCAAGTATAATAGTAATAACACGTGTAATGCATACAGTATACATCAAGTATAATAGTCATAACACATGTAATGCATACAGTATACATCAAGTATAATAGTCATAACACATGATTACTGCTGTTGTACTGCTGATGAATATAAAGTTTTTCTTCGTTCATTAAAAGCTATTCACATTTGTTGACAGAAACTATAAGGAGTTGATTTATAGATAGTGTTCTTATAAAAAGATACCCACCCATCCCAACTGAAAACTCCCATTAGGAAAATGTGAGAGAATTTCCACTTCTGTGTGAAAATCATGAAGAAATCAATGGTCAAGCCTGAGTGCCACCTGTTGAATCTTGTATTTTTCTCTTTCTGTGTGATGTGATTCCTGCAAAAATCTGATTAATTCATACAAACTCAAATAACAGTTGAAAAGGTATTAGAGTTTAAATGTTCATATGAAACTAAATCAAGCTTTAAATGAAACAGATTGTTTTATTTCACCTCGACAGATGACAGATTAACATCATCAGCAATTTAATTAGACTTGGAGCCATCAGCATTCTGATTCCATACAGACAAGCAATATAAGACTTTGAGAAACTTTCTAGACAAATCTGTCTTTCAATTACACAACCATTGCCTGAAATAAATATAATTAATATACTTAATTACACAACCATTGCCTGAAATAAATATAATTAATATACTTAATTACACAACCATTGCCTGAAATAAATATAATTAATATACTTAATTAAAATAAAGAATACTTGTTAACCTCTTACTCTGAAAATTGATACCTTGTCTTGCCATTCTCAGGTGAAATATAAAAGGAGTATCCTTTCAGGGGATCTTTTTCTTTCATTACATATTATCTTTTTTTTACCAGTAACAGTGTTGTGAGGCAAGGATGTCGCCATTCTGGCATTAAGTTTTATATTTTATTTGTTAACAGTGTTGCATCTTTAGTAGAGATGTGACAAGTGAAACTTTCACTTCAACACAAGTAGATTATTGAGTGTTAAATGCAGTTGTTGTACAATGCCTTGCATATGGACACACCTCTTTAGCAGGCCTTGGTTGATTTAATAGTAGGATTCAAACCCACACCCTTTTGGCTAGAGCCCAGAATGATGACCAGTGAGCTACCATGATCCCTAATTTCATTGGTTTTTCTTGAGACATGAAGTAGAGCACTTTATCCAATTTTATATCCAGAGCCTGCAGGGGGATATAAGATTAATCCTGTTCTTGTGGCCTGATTCTAATGGTTCTAAAGGTTATTAGTAATTACTTTGTATTAATTTGGCTATAGGAGCCCAGAGTGGCCGAGTGGTCTAAAGTGCTCACCATTACGGATCACTGCCATCTCACCTCTATCTGCATGGGTTCGAGTCTCAGGCTCGGCCAGTATGGGTACATGAGAAAGCTTGCCAGTAGCTTCTCGTTGGTTGGTGATTCTTTCTAGGGTTTTCCTGGGTTCTTCCTCCACCATTTATACTGGCCACCATGTATAGCCTATCTTGCGCTGAAAAATGTCATTAAACCCTATAACAACAATTAGTTTGACTATATGCATAAGTGGAATACCAAAAATATCTTTGTTGGGGCAATGAAAGATGTATTGGCAGAGAAATCAAGGATGTTTTAATGCCCAATTTTTCCTTGCTGATAGTGTTTTAATCCCCCACCTGACAATCTCACTGGTGTTACACAAGAGAATATTCATTCATTGTATGTGCACCACCTTCTTTCCCGTATGCTCCTCTTTCCCAGCACCTTGTGTGTCTCCTTTTCTTTTTAAAGCTGCAATGGAGTGCATCAGTTTGTAAATGCAGCTGTGCTATCAGTGTCAGAGTACTTTTCTGTTTATAATTTGGAACCTTAGACTATACTTTTTTTGCCCATGTGATTTAACAGACCAGTGCAGCAGTGTGGCCTTATAAGTGGTTTTGAATGGTATTTTGATTGATGATGCAGATAATTGCAGCAAGGTGGTGCATTTCCAGCCCATTTGAAAATCTTCATTTCCTCTACTATCAAACACTGGATTTGAGGGAGGCTCAGCTAAAGTGAAGAGGCAGCAGTGGTACAGTGATCACAATGGCCACACCACTGATCATAGATCATTCATGTATAGGACATGGTTTAAATCCTTTCATTTTTAAGGACATACAGTGATTCTGCAGACATGTGACTTGAGGTGGAGAGCCCTTTAAAATTGGGTAATACTGTAAATCAATTTATCCCGGTAATAAAGTTTGAGGAAAATAGCCAAGGTGTTTGATTAAAGTATTTGCTGTGTTAAAGACTGCGATGTGTAGTTGTAATTGAGATGGAGTCAACGCTAATACACTTTGGACTCTTTATAATGCTGTTATTAGGAACCAAGAAACCAAGATCTTAAAACCATACTATTCCAAAAAGTATGGCTGACAACTCTGTCCCGCTGACATTTTATGTTCCCCACCCCCACCAAGATATGGTCATAATGGACCAATATTATTGACCAAGGTACCAGACCCCGAGTGGTCTAAAGCGCTCTCCGTTACGGATCACTGCCATCTCACCTCTGTCTGCGTCATGGGTTCAAGTCTAGGATTCAGCCAATGTGGGTATGTGAGAAAGCTTGCCAGTAGCTTCTCATGTGTTGGTGGTTCTACCCGGGTTCTTCCTCCACCATTAATACTAGCTGCCATGCATAGCCTATATGTGCTGAAAAATGGAGTTAAACCCCACCACAACAACAAAAACCAGACCCTGATTTGGCTTTATGACTAGTTGACTTTCCAGCTGTACTGTCTTACTGTCAATCAAGGTCATGGGTTGGAATTAGTCTTCAGCACACATCTCTCTTGCAGAGTCAGATTTTACAGTTATTACACTGTAAGCTTTTCACCTGACTTTTTGGTAAACCCCACTTGTAGCCCCATTATGTCAATTAAGGTAATGTATTGGGATTAGTCTTCAGCACACATCTCTCTTGCAGTCAGATTTTACAGTTATTACACTGTAGGCTTTTCACCAGACTTGTGTATAAACCCCACTTGTAGCCCCAGTATGGTGTCTTGAACACTTTACTCTTGTTGTGCTGATTCACAGCAGTTTGAAGAAGCAGAATTAAATAGGTCATCTATCAATACCTAATTAGGGTGCTGATATGGGGACATTAAATATGCAATAAAATCAAAGGGTTTTTACTGTCAAGAGCAAATTTTTAGCAAGATGCACATAAAGATCACTAAAACAATTTTTTCCCCATCACAATAAATTTTAAACTATTATTACACATTACTGACAATACTCACTTTTTAGTCCAATGAAACTGTAAACAACAAAGATCCTGATCTGCCATATCTGACTGCTCCTACTGATCAGGGTGTGTGTATATTCTACTGATTATTCCCAACAAACACTACAGACCCAGATCTGCCAGTACATTATACAAATGCAGATATATGTCTGTGCAGTTTGCAATTTGACTCATAATCAACTATATGCAGTATTCTTACTTTACATGTCAGTGTTCATCATGCATTGATCAAATTAACCTTTCAACTTGTAAAATATTTGTCTGTATGTACCTGTAGCTACTCTTCTCCCATATTTTAACTCATGTTATTGGACATTGATCAGGTTGAATATTATTACACCATTTAAATTATGTAAACGTCTTTCAATAAAATTAATGTTGAGGTCAAAAGATCAAAGATCAAGGCAACTGACTGAAAAAATATAACTGGTTTCTGCACAAATATTTAAGATTTTGACATTGTTAAACATGGGGCAGATATATAATATGCCATTAATGATATTGATTGTTTCTTTTCCAAATATCTAGAGAAAATTTTGGGAGCCCAATATATACAGCGTTATTTTGGATACTACATTTCTGAAAACTGCCAAATATCAGAGTCCCCAGTGTATTTCATATTTAGCCAATTTGAGAAATTTCATTGATGCTAAAATATTACAACTCACATAAGTATGTGTTTGTGCTTTTGGCAGTTAAGAAATTAAAGCCTTCCTGAAGCTTTCTCAACAGTAAGCTGCAACCTAAGTGCCCTGATTGTACTGTGCAGTCCAGATTTATAAATTGATATGTTACCAATTGTTGCTGTTCAGAATATTGGATAAACAGATTAACAGGAAATTTGGAAGGACTAAAAAACATGAATCCAAAAGAACAAGTTGTGCAAGTGAGAGTGGACTGTATGATCCTTGTTAGATTGCAAGCTGTGACTAGCGTGCATTCATGCATCCAATCAAACATGTTTTGAGTAGTGCATGGTTAATTAATCATTCTGGGGAAAAGGTGATGAATGAAGACATTTTCTAGTTAAAATTAAATATTTCTGAAAAGGGCAAGACATAGCTTTATTGCTTCTGTTGCATGAGACAGGACTGAGGAAACAGCTTGTCAGTGATCTCTTCATTCAAGAATGTTAGGGTATTTTCCTATATTATTATTGTGAGCAAAACAAAGGGTGCAGTACATTTCTTCGCCAGGAAACCGACCATTAGGAAGGCTTATAACTCTCTGACCCTAATTCAGCCTTTAGGCCTGGTGTAAATAGAGAGTCTAAGGAAACTCATGACTTTACAGATATTTAGCATGACATACAAGCTTGCTTCTAAAAAAAAGTAGCACACAGAAAAGTCCCATTTAAAATTTAATCCTGTAGGTGAACCTTTGTGACCTCCGTCATTGAGGACTCGTTGATGTTTGCAGCTTTAAGGATGGGCTTTGGCATGCCTCTGGAGATAGACCTGAGTTTAAGTCAGTAACACAGACACAAAAACACAACACCATTAACTCTTCTGAAAATAATGTGAAAAGAAGTTCAAGACAAATTACAAGAAAAGTCCAAGCTCTTTCTTTTAACTTGACTGGCTGATCATATTTTGCACATTCTTATAGTTTGAGAACCAGGCATGAGTAGAATAGCCACTTGATACATTTAAAAAAGATACCAAATTGAAATGCCACATTACAGAATTTATTTTTAAAATGATGAGAAAATTGGGGGGAAAATTATTTATTTCATAATTTTCTAAAAAAATAGTTTTGGTTAAGTTAAGATTAAATTGAAAACAATGATGCCATAGTTTTGAGAGGTCAGAGGTTATCTTGTACATTACAGATAACAAGGAAATGGGTTAGCTAGAGCATCTTGTACATTACACATTAGGAAATGGATAGCTAGGTCATCTTGTATATTATAGATAACATAAGGAAATGAGTAGCTAGGTCATCTTGTACATTACAAATAACATAAGGAAATGGGTAGCTAGGTCATCTTGTACATTACAAATAACATAAGGAAATGAGTAGCTAGGTCATCTTGTACATTATGAATAACAAAAGGAAATGAGTAGCTAGGTCGTCTTGTACATTACAAATAACATAAGGAAATGGGTAGCTAGGTCATCTTGTACATTACAAATAACAAAAGGAAATGGGTAGCTAAGTCATCTTGTACATTACAAATAACATAAGGAAATGGGTAGCTAGGTCATCTTGTACATTACAAATAACATAAGGAAATGGGTAGCTAGGTCATCTTGTACATTACAAATAACATAAGGAAATGGGTAGCTAAGTCATCTTGTACATTACAAATAACAAAAGGAATTGAGTAGCTAAGTCATCTTGTACATTACAAATAACATAAGGAAATGAGTAGCTAGGTCATCTTGTACATTACAAATAACATAAGGAAAAGAGTAGCTAAGTCATCTTGTACATTACACATAAGGAAATGAGTAGCTAGGTCATCTTGTACATTACAGATAACATAAGGAAATGGGTAGCTAGGTCATCTTGTACATTATGGATAACATAAGGAAATGGATAGCTACTTTTAAGATATAAAAAAGCAGGCAAGACTTTTTTTTTAGCTTTACTGGTCATAGACAGTAGAGTTGATGTCAGTTTTTCTGGTGGTCCATCCATCCATTAATACAAGTTTTTTTATTATACTCCTAACTATGGTGGCCATCTCAAAATTGTGTTATAACTACTCCACCAGTTTAAATATATCAACATGCAGTTTTCACTACAAGACTTTGTATGACTAGTTGAATTGAAATAAAAATGAGGCCCAATATGACCTCCAAAATGACCTCCAAAGTTTTGTTATTGCTACTTCTCAAATGGATGACCATGGTGTAATGGGGTTTTCACTAAAACCTTGTTTATCATCTGTAAGTGGTAATAAATGAAAACGGTGCTGATTCGATATCCACTGTGTCCAGTAAGGTGGCCATCTTAAAAATCTTTTCATAGCTACTTTTTCTGAATGGATGGTTGTATTGATGTAAGGTTGTCACTAAAAGCCTTCTTCCTGAATGAAAATGGTGCCAGTCTGTCTTCCATAATTGCAGTTCTGGTTGCCATATTGAAAATCTTGTTCCAGCTATCTGACCTGAATACATGTATTAACATGGGTCTGGTGCTGAAAAAGTTATGTACAGTAGTTGGGCCTAAATGAAAGTGATGCTGATCAGACTTCCAAAATGGCCACCATAGTTGCCATCTTGAAAATCTTGTCCTAAAACACTTATTATGATACATGTATTTATTTACATAAACAAAACTAGTGCTAGTTAGACTTTCAGTTTGGAAAATCATGTTAAAGGTACTTTGCTAGAATGGACAATTACCAAAAGAGTTATTATATGTAGTTGACCATAAATGAAAATGGTGCAAATATGACCTTCATTTGGCTTCCGTGATACTTTTTTGTCCAAATAAAATGGTGCTGAACAGACCTCCACCATGATGGTAATTGTAGCTATCTTGAAAATTCATTATATCTACTCTTTAAGGGATGGTGGTACATGTATTAACATTGGTTTTCACTAAAACACTTGTCACTACTTTGAACATGTAGCTGGTCTTAAATAAAAATGCCAGTATGAGTGCCCAAAATTTGACAAATTGCGTAACAGTTACTTCTCTTTAATAGGTGACAATACTGAAATTTTAAACAAAGGACAGCACTGCTACATTCTTGCAACATATAGGCATTCCTGTATGTAAATTATGCTGATTTAGCCTCAAAAATGAATTCCTTGAGGGCCATCATGAAAATGTTTACATGGCTACTGTATGAATGGTTGTATCGACATTGGGTTTTTCACATAAGCACTGTAGCAGTATGTGTTGGTTTTGAATGAAAATTGCACTTGTCTGACTCCAAACAGCACCATGATGGCAATCTCTAATATTTCTTATTACCACCGCTCTTGCCTGAATGGTGGCATGGACATCGGAGTTTCACTAATACACTTCTTGCAGTATTTAATTATTTTGAATGAAATGGTGCAGATCTGACCATCATCTGCACATTTGTGAAGTAGTCTTGAAAACAGGATCTGATTGACATTGGGGTTAGGTCAAGGTTATTGCTTGCATTTTCGGACTCCACAGAGTTTTTGAACACATGACTTGTACATATATAAAAGAATTTTGACTGGACATTGTATTTAGTTGGATTCCAGTGAACAAGTTGATGGTCGGCATTTGGATGCTGATTTTAAGGATGTATTTTCTCAAGAAGATCAAAGATGGTGTCAGTACTCAGCAGTTAAAATAATAAAAGAACAGCAAAAATGGACTTGCCATGGATTCCTGGAATTCTTTTTTGAACACTAGAGCATCAGTTCCTTCAGGGCACACTTTTAAAACTTTGTGACCGTATTAATGAAAAATTAAATTGGTGTTTTTCTTTTGCAGGCAATGCAGCGGGCAACTAATGTGGCATTTCAGGAGCACAATGTGTCCCGTGACAAGCGTGGAAAGGCCCTGGGTAAAGGTTTCCGTGGTTGTACAGTGTGGCTGACTGGGTTGTCTGGTGCAGGAAAGACAACAATTTCCTTTGCACTTGAGGAATACTTGGTTAGCCAAGGAATCCCAGCTTACAGCTTAGATGGAGACAATGTTCGTACAGGTCTGAACAAAAACCTTGGCTTCACTCCAGAAGATCGTGAAGAAAATATCCGTCGTATCTCTGAAGTGTCCAAGCTCTTTGCAGATGGAGGTATTGTTTGCATCACTGCTTTTATCAGCCCATATGCCAAGGTTAGTTTTATCAGATATGTCTCCATGTGTCTGACATCTAGCTGTCTGTCTGTATCAACTTTGTGTATCCCTTCATCCTTCTGTCTCTCCCTTTCAGTTTCTTATGGTCATAACCTTAAGATCTTCATAAAATTGTAATTTGTGTATAGGGAGCATGCAGCTCATTTCTTTTATAAGTGGAGAAAACAGCATGTCTTGTTTATGAAATGCTGAAGCCTCTGTAATATGTTTAGGTATTAGAGATGTACCATTTAACTTTCAGGGTAACTGAAATCGGTGGGGGTGGGGGCTTGAATTTGTTTGATAAACATTTCGTGACACCAGAATAGCTGGAACAAAATACTCTTGCTTTTATGTATAGAATTTTTATTTTATTTTTATCCATCTGATTAGTTGGGGAAAAAATTATCTTGAGATAAAAGAAAATATCCTGTTTGGAAAGAAAATCCCAGGCCCCAATGGTTGGTCTCTTAGATATTGAAGTGGAGTACAGTAGAGTACGTTTTCGTTTAAGATAAATTTTATCATTTTGATGAAGAGAGATTGGCAATGTGAGCATGCAGTTTAATTACCAGATAGTTTACTAGTTACATGTAAAACATATTTTCTAACCAAGAGTTGTTGATCCACTTTGTCTTTCATTGATGCTTGGCATATATAGCTAGCCGAAACATGACTTCTGTTCCACTGTGTGATTAGATCAGTTTCTTGCAGCTGTTCACTCTGTTTTCCAAGGAAGATGGTTGGGAGTAATGATGATGACTTTCAAAGAGATCAACACAAAACACACCTGGCTATCAAATTTCACATGTTTCAGTTAGTTCCTAACAATGGGACAATATATAAAGCCCAGTTTATTAAATTCTAATCTAGAGCTATGGATATTATTGTTTACCTTCCTCTGGATATTTAATAAGCAACAAATATCTGTTCTATCCACATCAGGTGTATTAGATGAAATCCTAATGCATGTTTGATGTTTGTCCAGGTGCAAGACACACCACAAACCCCATGTGTTTCACATTTAAAGCAATATAGCCATTGTGTGAATAGTTGTTGATATATTGTGTGTATGTGTGTGAACATATTTTTAGTTTTGTATACATGCATGTAATGGAGCCTCTTGGTAGGCAAGTTTTCATTTGTAATTGAATCCAGAGAAATTGAAGTCATTATTATTATCATTATTTTGTTCTTGTTTTGTTAAAATTGTACAAATATTTGAATTTTGCTGCCTTTCAATGTTGATAAGTACATAAAAATGAGAGAAAATGACCATCACTACCTTAATAAATGTATATTTATTATCCCGAATTTACAGTAGTACTTGTATATACATGCATCAAATTGTGGAGAATGTAGATTGGTTTCCTTTATTGCGTAATGTGCCAGTTGATCGGGGTCTACCTCATTGGCATGAAATCAATAATAAAATTACCATTGTAAATCCAGATCTTCCAGCACATGTTTTACGTGAGAGAATACATTATGCCACATGTTTACACTAGTTTGGTTGGTTATTTTCCCAATCAGTCAAAGAAATTTCCCCAGAAAAACACAGAAATGTAAAATTATACATTCCTCCAGAATGTGCAACACTATGGAATTTTCTGTTACGGATTTGACTTGTATGCAGCTTTAGTCATTATTAGCTTGTATTTTGTCTCATAATTTTGCTCTTCCTCAGAAATATATCTTTTTTTATGAATACTGAGTTTTTGCTAAAACATGCATTTCTGCATCTTTCTTTGTCCAAAAATTAAGTCCTTTGCATCGTTTATACAACCTTGAAAGTACTTTACATAGTGGACATAAACAAAACAAATATTCGGCAGACAGAAGCAGTCCTCCAACCGTTAAATAGCTAAAGATGTTTTTTTTTAAATGATCTGCCTTCTGTTTCTGTTTGCTGTTGTTGGTCTTGGTGATTTGCTAATGCCATCACAGCTGATGTTTACAGGACAGAGAAAAGGCTCGAGAACTTCATGACGAAGCTGGACTAAAGTTTGTGGAGTGTTACGTGAATACCCCACTGGAAGTTTGTGAGGAACGTGATGTCAAGGGCCTTTACAAGAAGGCCAGGGCTGGACAAATTAAAGGTATGTTAACGTTACATTTTACAGTGACTGGAGAAATATTTTTAAACTTTAAAAAGTTCCAAACATTCATTCAGAATTGGAGATGATTGCATTTTACATACAGTTTTAATGCAACCTTTAGAATACATTATCTTGCATACTTACTTAATCATTTTCCTAACTTCAGTGACACAAACTGATTCCAATCTCCCCAGGGGTACCTAAGTCCGAAGTAGGCCCGCATGCTTCGGCGGGGCATGTTCGAACGTGAGCTTTGGTACAGCGATGGTTTAAAGAGAGAGCTTCCAGCTACGCCCCCGCCACAGTTTCTTATTCCGCTAGGGGCCCCGAGTGGCCGAGTGGTCTAAAGCGCTCTTCGTTACGGATCACTGCCATCTCACCTCTGTCTGCGGCGGTTCGAGTCTAAGATTCAGCCAATGTGGGCATGTGAGAAAGCTTGCCAGTAGCTTCTCGTGGGTCGGTGGTTCTTTCCGGGGTTTTCCGGGTTCTGCCTCCACCATTAATACTGGCCGCCATGTATAGCCTATTGTGCTGAAAAATGGCGTTAAACCCCACAACAACAACAACAATCTCCCCACATGTATATAGTCACAATTATTGTGTCATTATTCAGCATGTGGGTCAATATTGAATGTAGTTGCTAAATCTCTAGTCAGTATTCTGTACATCATGAAGGTTGTTTCTTTGTATAATGGCTAATTTTGGATTATTTTGAACCCCAAAGTAAGAATTTCTTTCATTTCTTTCTCACCATAGGATTCACTGGTGTGGACTCAGCATATGAGGCTCCAGAAAATCCGGACGTTGTTGTGAAAGCTGGAGAACTGTCAGTAGATGAGTGTGTTCAGGAGATAGTCTCACACTTGGCTGAAAAGGTTAGTTTATAGAGATCATTTAAGTTTGATGGCAGATGTAATCTGGTAGCTACTTTTAAGCTCTGGAGATCATTTTCCATCAATACGGATGCCAGAAGTGTTGGTAGGAAAATATGGCAGAAGATAACCTCAGTTATATGTCTCTGTTTTAGTTTATATTACTTCTATTGAGGAGAAATACCTTTGGTATCAGTTTATATTACCTCTATTGAGGAGAAGTACCTTTGGTATCAGTTTATATTACCTCTATTGAGGAGAAGTGCCTTTGGTATCAGTTTATTACCTCTACTGAGGAGAAGTTGTTGTTGTTGTTGTAGGGTTTAACGCCATTTTTCAGCACATGATAGGCTATACATGGCGGCCAGTATTAATGGTGGAGGAAGAACCCGGGAAGACCCGGAAAGAATCACCGACCCACGAGAAGCTACTGGCAAGCTTTTTCACATCCCACATTGGCTGAATCCGAGATTCGAACCGGCGCAGACAGAGGTGAGATGGCAGTGATCCATAACGGAGAGCGCTTTAGACCACTCGGCTACTCGGGGTCCCCCTGAGGAGAAATACCTTTGGTATCAGTTTATTACCTCTATTGAGGAGAAGTACCTTTGGTATCAGTTTAACAAATTTGCCTCTATATTTAGAACAAGCATTCTTTATCTGTGAGAAAACCTCTGGAATGAGGGAAAAAATTCTTTTCCAAGCCTGTGAAGAATGATTAAAATGCTCTGTCTCATAATAGACCATTATGCCAACCACACAGAAAGTTGGTAAATGAACAAAAAAATGTTTTGCATTATCAAAACTTCATTCTCTCAGTACATCATGATGACATTTATGCAGGATTTGACTTCCGAATATGACTAATATTAGTAAAGATGCAAGGTTCATGAGATGTTCTAATAATGAAGATGCGTCTCATTTTGAAGTAAATTTATGTGTGAACCTTAACACTGATTTGCCTGTTGCAGGGTATTGTTCCATTGGGAGCCATCAATTCTGTACGAGAGTTGTTTGTTCCAGAGAACCATCTAGAAGCTGCCAAGGCTGAAGCAGATTCTCTACCTGCCCTTGACATCACAGAGGTAGGAGTTTGTGTGTAGTCTGTCTTTCTGTGTGTAGTCTGTCTTTCTGTGTGAGTATTATCGTATGTTAGTGTAGGAGTGTGATTGCAGTTGTGAGTGGATGATGTTTTTCATGCTTAAGTATATACATGCCTAAGTTTGTATACTTGTACATGTATTCCTACTTGTGTGCATGCGAAAGTACATGTATGGTTAGACTTGTTCTTGCACATATGCAGGGTTGCGGTTGGAGGAAAAAGTACAATTTCAGGTTAAGATTACATGATGCAGTACATGGTGAAGTCTGAAGTGTAGTATATTAGCCCAAATTTTATGAAGATTCTTTATTAAACATTGAAAATGACAAAATTATCGGGGGTCTGAATGAGTTAAACATTGTACTTCATTGGTATTGGCATTATTTCACAAAAGTGCAAGGCAGGAAAAAATTTTCCATATGGCTAGAAAACAGCTATTGTAAGAAAAGGAGCAAATGACATCTGCGTTTTGCCTGTATTTTTATGTTGATTTGGTTTAATGTGCCTTTTGTTAACAAGGCAGAGGTTATTTTAAACTTTGTGAATGGCTGGCACTTGTGGTAATGAAGAACCCTAACAATTTTGGGTTCAAAAAGCTGTCCAGGGTTGCTGCAACTGGAAAAAATAAAAATGGGATTCCTGATAGTAACTTGAGCTGTCCAACATCTTTTGAAGAAGGTTTGCACATGTGTTAGGTAGAATCCTGTCAGTTTCTGTTCAAAAGGTCAAATTCACTGTGACTGAAAGAAGAAATAGTCTGAGTTCACCATCATCAACAGTCAGCAAACTTAGTTGATATCTGGCACTTGCGGTAAGGAAGAACCCGGGTTAGGTAGGGGCTGAAAGGTTAAAATTGACTGAAAGAAGAAAAATGGTTTATATGAATAAAAGAAGCATATTTATTTTTGGGCCAGATGTCAAGGTCATTTTGGGGTAAACTGAATGGATTTTGTGGAATAACTTTTGTTATAGAATAGGTCCTTGGTTAAATTTTGTGGATAATATTTGTGGTGTTCAGGAAGCTTACATATTCTAGGGTGAAGATATGGTAAGGATAAGTATAAGAAGACTATAATGATGAGAGCACATTTAATATAATGTGTTAAGTGCTTACTTTAGCATAGGGCAGGCATATAAAGTGCCATTTACTGTACCTTTCTTAGATATGGCTGGAATAAAAATAGAAAATATCCTGATTTTATGTTTGTACATGTATATCATTCTTGAATCAACAGTTCATTTAAAGCCCTTAGGTAATAATTATTTATAACACAGTTGTGTGTAATTTCAGGTGGACCTGCAGTGGGTGCAGGTTTTGTCAGAGGGTTGGACCACACCATTATCTGGCTTCATGAGAGAAAGAGAGTATTTGCAGTGTCAACACTTTGGCTGCTTATTGGATGGTAAGACATTGTTGTGTCTATTAAATATGCATGCATGGTACAGTCGTGGGTTCAGTAACAACTTGTGACTGCTGCTAATCACTAGCAACCATATTCTACCATTAATGGCAGATATATGAATGAGGATAAAAAGTTGCAAACTTTTAGGCGCCTTCATCTCTTCTCGGAGACCACCTGTTTTGAGATACTGTGACCATAGATACCATGACCATTGGATGTGTGCCTATTATAGCAGAAAGATCTTCAGAATTTACATTTTCTGTCCCCTTAATAATTTTGCTGAGACTGTTTGGTTCGGGGGCTCCGAGTGGTCTAAAACACTCACCATTGCAGATCATTGCCATTTCACCTCTGTCTGCATGGGTTCGAGTCTCAGGTTTGACCAGTGTGGGTATGGGAGAAAGCTTGCCAGTAGCTTCTCATAGGTTGTGGTTCTTTCTGGGGTTTTCCTGGATTCTTCCTTCACCATTTAAAACTGGCCACCATGTATAGCCTATCTTGTGCTGAAAAGTTGCGTTAAACCAAACAGCAATAACAACAACAGGTCTGGTTCTTTTTTGTTTTTTAATGTTTAGCTACATTGTTACCCCACTTTAGCACACTTCATGATAGCATGAATTCGGTTATGACACAATTGTGGCATGGCTTCCACAGATTTGTAAATTTGTTCGTTGGTAAAAAAAAAATAATTCTTTTTTCAAAGCATGAGAACTAATGTGTAAAAAGTTAATTATCATTTAGGGTAAGAGATTGTGTGTGAATTCAGATATAACACAATCTTTTCATGGCTTACAGGATTTAACAATAGTTTCACCAGTTTCTTGAAGAAGTGCAATGTTTTGTGCCAGAAATAAATAAGAGTTTGATTTAATAATTTGGCAAGATGTAACATATTCTTGAAGAAAAATGTTTTATGATTGCATCTTTCTTGATTATGTAAAAATGTTGTAAGTTCCTATAATTCATTAATATTCATTTCAAATGTGTCAATCACTGTCCTTTCATCTTAGCTTAGTTTTGAAAGAAGACAGCTCATCAAAAAGCCGATTATTGTCAATATTATTGAACTATGCCATTAGTCTTTTGCATTTTTTTAAAATACGTTCTGTGTACAAATTTTGCTCAAAGTAAAGTAAAGATTCTTGTCTGAATTTATAATAAATTAATTTCAGTAATTGCTAATCATCAATATTAATCTCACTACTGAATGTTACAACAATTATGGGGCAGCGATATATAAAATAAAAAAAAAAAAAACAAAAGAAGAAAGCCACTTTGTGGTGTTATCAATCGTCGTGCAGTCAGTTGACCAGTGAATACTATTTTGCATTGCCTTTTAAAATGACCCCATTGTTCCTGAACAATTATTCATGGTATAGTTGTTCAGACTAATAGGGGCCAAAGTGCTGAGTAGTGAGTATTTACAACAGATGACAGAATTCGGAAACAAGAAACTTGATGCCCTGGGCAGGATTAAGTCCAGAGTTAAACAAATGCTTCGAGATTTAGTGTTCACAATTCAATCAAACAAGCATCTTAACCAAATTCATAAATCAATTAACATTTTATGGGAAAACAAGAGATCATCAATCATCCCCCCACCACTTTTCATCTTAACCCTTTTTATTTTCTGGCTTCAAATCATTTTCATATACACAGGAAACTGTCCTTCCGGTGTCAACACTGGCTTGAACAAAACCATCTAAGATATTGGGGTGTCTAGATTGGCAAATATAATCAAATATCTTACTCCTGCTGCTCTGTAGTGAAGCAAAATCATAGTTATAAAATAAATGTGCCATTGAATACTGTTTTTCTTTCCCCTCTGTCCTTTAGAGAATGACTTGGCATTTTTTAAGGTTCTTGCTCTGAACCCACACATTTGAATGGTTTAATCCCAAACTGGGTTCAGTCAGTTTACATGTACACACACTGATTGAATTATGGTTGTAAGAGCATTACTATGTTAATACATTTGACCTTTTTCAGATGTAGTACATGTATTATTCATGCCTAAATACGTGTTTCTTTTTTAGAACTTTCTGTGTCTGAATTGTACATTTTATTGTCAGTCAGACATCAGACCCTTTAGATGCATCCAACAAATATGAATGGTATGGAAAAAACCCACCTATTTCATAAATTTGTGCAAATGGACCTAGCAATTTTTTTATTATACAAATTATGCTTCTTTATGCACATTTTTGATGGAATTACTGTTATGTAGAAAAACAAATTCGACTGGTGAGTATACGTACACAACTATTTGCACTTGTGTTGCAGATTTCATATGCTTAAAAATAAATATTAAACATGTAACAACTGTATAAAATGGAACAAGTTGATATTTAATATGCATTAAGATGCAAACTGTCCCAATGAAGCACATATTTTTTGCACTGCATTTATCTGCCATCCCCAGCCTCCATTTTTTGGTTGCATACATTATTTTCTAATGGTTATAGCATGGTTTAGTACATAACACTACCACATTTTCTGGACCTGAACCATCATATTATAGTGGGGTCACATTGTAACATGTTCTTTACAGATGCCTTGTGAAGTAAGTATCCTGTATTTAGTTGTTTTGTTGCAGTATGGAGTACCTTCACATTTGTGTCATTACGACCTATGGATAAATGAGTAGTATATGTTCCATCTACTCCATTAGGAAGATGTTTAAAGATTATCTTTTAAAAGTCAGTTTGTCTTCTTCCCCATGTTATTTGTGTATTTTTTCATGTTGTCTACATTTCCTGCATTATTTGTCTCAAATTTCGATTATCAATATTTTGTATATTTTTTTATGTCAAATTTTTTGTACATTTAAAAGATTCCTTAGCAGACTTTACACCAAGATTCATATAAAAATAAAAAATCTCAAATTGTCAAAACATTTGTAAAAATATTGAATTTTTTTTTACTGTTTATTTTTTCATTTGCAGATAGGTTAATTTTTCTTAAGGTTCTAGCATAGAAAATACCTGTCAGGTAAAACATTCTGATGCTTTTTTGCTGAACCTTATCCATAGATTCAAAGAATTGTATTTTACTTAATGTTTTCAAGTGTAAATCTTGGCATACATGTTAGACAAACCTGTGTTAAAAACAAGGTAGGGGACACGTTACTATGAGTTTATAGATGGGTAAGAGATGACTGTGTAGATTTGCACAGAGAACAAAGCATAACTAGACAAGTCAATAGGTAAGTAGATAGATAGATAAGTATTACTTAAGTAGGTAGGTGGGTAGGTAGATAGATGGGTTAGTGTTAATAACTATTTATAGTACATCAGGTTACATAGAACTGGAAATTAGTTGTTGCTTGGATACAGGAGGCAGTTGATTTTTTATATACAGGCAAATTGTATAGGAAAATTGAAGGTCACCTACAAATGGTATAAAAACGATCTCATATTCAACCACAAAGTCAGCTTAAATTCTATGGTTTTGTTTTTGTTTTTACGTCATGTGAAAAATCACTGATTAATCAGATGGCCTGAGATTGAAAGTGTATTTATAAGTTTTGGACCAGATTTGATTGAATTGAACACCACGCCATGTGTTACCTTTAGGATGTTCAGTACTAAATTAATAGCCCTTCCCTTCAAATCAATGCTCAGCTGCAGCTGTTTATATGAAAAAGCAATGAGACTGGTATGATGCTGCAGTTGTGGCATATACCTCAGTTGGATTTAGTTCATTGATTGGTAGTCGGGATGTTTCTCAGCACTATTGATCTCAGGGTATTAATTCATAAGATCTAATGACAACAGGCCTATCGTATCATCTGGGCACAGCTGTAAATGGAGAAATCAAAGTGTTATGGTAAAAGATGAAAAGGGCAAAAAGCTTTGAGAATGTCTTACATTATATTTTTAATACAGCTGTTTCTATATTTATTGATCAAAAATAATATAAAAATTAATGATTCCCATGATTCATTTTGAAAAATCTGAATTTGTAACAGGTTTGAAGATATATTTTACACATACGTCTTTTAGATTGGCTGGGATATATTGTGTTAAATGCAGCCAGGTTGTAATTTCTAAGGTATATATACATATCTGGTAAACAATGGATCATGTTTTACCCTAAATGACATAATGTGATAGAAACATTGACTATGGTAATATATTTCATGTGTATGAGTGCAACAATATTGTAAGAGAAGTTGGTCACTTTCACCAGCTTATATGTCTCGTCAATTCCAGTAAAAAAAAAAAAATAATTCTTGAACACTTACAATTTTATTTTTTGATTACATGTTTTGACCAGGATCAAGTAACACTTAATGATAACAATTCTTTTTTTAGCACATGTCTTAAGAGAAATATTGCCATATTCAGAGTTAACCAACTCATATTTTATGATTGAGATCAATTATTACATTTTTGCTTTCAGACTAGAAACTTGTTAAAAAATCGGCCCAAGTTAGTACAGGTGTGCCCTTGGGCAAGGCACTTTACTCTAGTTGGCTACAGGTGTGCCCTCTGGTAAGGCAGTTTGCTCCAGTTGGCTACAGGCATGTCGTGGACAAGGTAGTTTACCTGTGTGCCCTTTGGCAAGGCAGTTTGCTCCAGTTGGCTACAGGTGAACCCCTGGGCAAGGCAGTTTTCTCCAGTTGGTTACAGGTATGCCCTTGGGCAAGGCAATTTACTCCAGTTGGCTACAGGTTTGCCCTTGGGTAAGGCAGTTTACTCCAGTTGGCTACAGACATGCCCTTGGGTAAGGCAGTTTGCTCCAGTGGCTACAGGTGTGCCCCTGGGCAATGCAGTTTACTCCAGTTGGCTACAGGTGTGCCCTTGGGTAAGGCAGTTTACTCCAGTTGGTTATAGGTGTGCCCTTGGGCAAAGCAGTTTACTCCAGTTGGCTACAGACATGCCCTTGGGTATGGCAGTTTACTCCATTTGACTACAGGTGTGCCCTTGGGCAAGACAGTTTACTCCAGTTGGCAACATGTGTGTCTTAGACAAGGCAGTTTGCTCCAATGGCTACAAGTGTGCCCCTGGGCAATGCAGTTTACTCCAGTTGGCTACAGGTGTGCCCTTGGGTAAGGCAGTTTACTCCAGTTGGCTATAGGTGTGCCCTTGGGCAAGGCAGTTTACTCAAGTTGGCTATAGGTATGTCCTTGGGCAAGGCAGTTTACTCCAGTTGGCTACAGGTATGCCCTTGGGTAAGGCAGTTTACTCCAGTTGGCTACAGGTCTGTGGGTAAGGCAGTTTTTTCCAGTTGGCTACAGGTGTGCCCCGGGCAAGGCAGTTTACTCCATTTGGCTACAGGTATGCCCTTGGGCAAGGCAGTTTACTCCAGTTGGCTACTGGTATGCCCTTGGTTAAGGCAGTTTACTCCAGTTGGCTACAGGTCTGTGGGTAAGGCAGTTTTTTCCAGTTGGCTACAAGTGTGCCCTGGGCAAGGCAGTTTACTCCATTTGGCTACAGGTGTGACCTTGGGCAAGGCAGTTTACTCCAGTTGGCTACAAGTATGCCCTTGGGCAAAGCAGTTTACTCCAGTTGGCTACAGGTGTGCCCTTGGGCAAAGCAGTTTACTCCAGTTGGCTACAGGTCTGACCTTGTGTAAGGCAGTTTATTCGAGCTGGCTACATGTGTGCTCCTGGGCAAGGCAGTTTACTCCAGTTGGCTACAGGTGTGCCATTGGGCAAGACAGTTTACTCCAGTTGGCTACAGGTGTGCGCTTCAGCAAGGCAGTTTACTCCATTTGGCTACAGGTGTGCCCTTGGGCAAAGCAGTTTACTCCAGTTGGCTATAGGTATATCCTTGTGTAAGGCAGCTTACTCCAGTTGGTTACAGGTGTGCCCCTGGGCAATGCAGTTTACTCCATTTGGCTACAGGTGTGCCCTTGGGCAAGGAAGTTTAATCCAGTTGGCTACAGGTGTGCCCTTGTGTAAGGCAGTTTACTCCAGTTGGCTACAGGTGTGCCCCTGGGCAAGGCAGTTTACTCCATTTGGCTACAGGTATGCCCTTGGGCAAGGCAGTTTACTCCAGTTGGCTACAAGTGTGGCCTTGGGCAAGGCAGTTTACTCCAGTTGGCTACAGGTGTGACCTTGGGCAAGGCGGTTTACTCCAGTTGACTCAACACTAAATAATCTGCTTGCCTTGCTGTGCCAAACCAAACCAAGGCTTCAGATATTAGTTATTTCGATATGCTTCACAAAAATTGTATTCACTTTTAAATTGTTTATGTATGTAATTAGCTCCATTAGTTTGTTCAAAGATTCTACAGGTGAAAATGAGATGATTCAGTATCATGTTGTTAGAGGAGAAATTTGTATTTAAAAAAATGGTGATTTTGAAGCCAGAACATAGGATTAAAGGTCATTTATGGAGGAATCTCCAAAATGATTCTTGTAGAATATGTTTTTTATTAAATGCCCTATCTTCTATGATCACTCCGATGGCCTAAGGAGACTGCAGGATCAAACCCCGGCCAAGTCACACCAAAGACTTATAAAAATAGTATATTGCCTTGCTTGGTGCTCAGCATTAAGAGGTTAGTGTTAGCACTGATCAACCTGGTGACATGATAATGTGACTGGGTGGGACATGATGTTACATATCTGAGTCATAATGCCCCATAGTACTAATATTAGTACCCTTACTCGTACCTCGTGGACAGGGTACTAACATGAGCATATACGTGTTAATGGAGCAAGCTGGGTGTGATTCACACCCGGCGCTCTTTTAGCCTAATAATAACACTTTAAACATATTCCTTGCATATAATCCAATAAATTGTGTAGTCCTCTTATTTAATACCGGAAGTATCGGAAATCATTGTAGAAATAGTTGCAAAATCTCGTTCACCTTTTTTAGCTGATATTTTCGTTTAGATCGTCCGCCATATTATTTCAAATAATGATTACTTCCGTTCTCAGCCTCGTTTGTTTGTGTGCCATATAAGGACATTGACACCTTATTTGGTAATGTAAACAAATCGGAGTAAAAATTTGGCGCCGTTTGGGTCAGAAATTATGCGCATTAAAAGTAAATACGGTTTATCGTCAACTTTGAAATTCCACCAAGAAGCAATTATTCACACTTGATTGATAATAATATAGCGTAGAATATCCAAAATATGGTCTGGCAAGCCTTACGTACAAAAGGGGTCACGGCTAGAGTCTCGTGTTATCTGTCATGGTGGACAGGATACGGTTAGAGTAACCAAGCCAATTTATTTTATCGTGTCAGGGCTTAATAAATTCAATATAAGCCAAACTTCTTTCACAACATGATTATACTTATGTAGTTGATTTCTACACTGTTTGTTTTTCTCACTTTAGTGATGATTTTTTTTGCTCCATTACATGATATGGGATCAGTTCGTAGCCTCAACCACAACAAATCAAGTTGAGGCTACGACATCGTAGCTAAATGCCCCAGTGCCCTCTTTAGGAGATATTGGGTTAAATTTAAAGGGAATGGAGTCCCCCTTGTACCTTTCTACAGGACTGCAGTTGTTTTTAAAGAATTATTCTCAGTGATTTATACATATAATATGAATCTGATGTATTAATGTATTACATTCTCTGTGTGATGTTTATAGTGCATAATTTGGAAAATATTCTAAAATGGCATTTGTGCATCTGAACATAAAGTATTTTCATAATTTTTTTCCAGTAATTATCACCGTCTGTTTCCCTTTTTTCTCTTATCTAATGATGACCATATTTGCCATAGGTGTAACATTGGTTGTTTCAGTTTCTTACATTTCCACAGGATCACTGTTCATTTCATACCCTGTCTCAAATTCACTTGTGTAATCTTCACATTAGCAAGTTCATTATTCTGGTGATATGCTACTTCCACGTCATGAAATGCATATCAGGGGCAGGTAATACCTGCACCACGTTTTTATGACTTAAGGAAAAACAATGGTTCCTCCACAATAGATAGTTCCCGAATGACGTCATCAGCCACCACATTTGTGGTCGGTTGGCAGATTTACCATTGACTTTATATGGTGTTTGGAACTTGAATTAAATTAATTGAATCTCAAGATACTTTTATGAAAATCACATACATAAAATGAATGCAAATCAGGCTTTCTGTTAGTATCTATATTTGTTATTTATACGTTGACTTTGGTTCAGTGTGCCTTGTTAAAATGGTAAATTTTGGTGATCACTTATAGGAGAAACTGCCAGGTTGCCCATCGTCCAGGTAAAATGGGAAGAATATCGTCTTCTAGTGACCTTATTGGGAAGTATCTATATATCTGGAGTTATAACCTACTTGACCAAGCATTGTGATTGATTTGCATTTGAAACAAAGACAATGGCTGTTTATTTTGGGGTCAAAATTTCAAAGACCCAAGGTTACAGAGACTGCAAGAAGGAAAAGTGATTCCTCAGAAACTGTTTTATCTGTGTGCCACATGTCTTGATTAAAGTTGATCGCTTGCATTTGAGAAAAGGAAGGCATATATTTGCTGTGGGTGTGTGTGTCAAAGGTTGAAATACCTTCAAATTTCAGAAAACATCCAACTAACTCAGATATTTTGACCAGATTCTTTGCATTTTTCTTTTAAATGCCACATATAGTAAAAAGCCAAAGGACCACAAAATCATGGTTATATTATGCAGATCACATTATAACCATGTTCTTTGAAAAATAAAAAATCAAAAGGAACATTGCAATATGGTTTGGAATAGATTACATCCAAGTTTGTTATAGTTTCCTTTAGATGTCAGTCAGATGAGCAAATCATACTGGCTCACTTTGGTGTCTTGTTTGAATTAAAATTTGTTGCATTAGCCCAAATGCATCTGACAATTCTTGTTGATGTGCGTATGTATGCAAATGAATAATGAATCTGCATTTTACAGACCCTCATCTGATATTAACAAGTACATGTATTAGGATGTACATGAATTAACGGATAACAAGTACGTGTATTAGGATGTACATGAATTAATGGATAACAAGTACATGTATTAGGGTGTACATGAATTAACAGATAACAAGTACATGAATTAGGGTGTACATGAATTAACAGATAAGTACATGAATTAGGGTGTACATGAATTAACAGATAACAAGTACATGAATTAGGGTGTACATGAATTAACAGATAACAGGTACATGAATTAAGGTGTACATGAATTAATGGATAACAAGTACATGTATTAGGATGTACATGAATTAACGGATAACAAGTTTATGAATTAGGCGTACATGAATTAACAGATAACAAGTACATGAATTAGGGTGTACATGAATTAACAGATAACAAGTACATGAATTAGGGTGTACATGAATTAACAGATAACAGGTACATGAATTAAGGTGTACATGAATTAATGGATAACAAGTACATGTATTAGGATGTACATGAATTAACAGATAACAAGTTTATGAATTAGGCGTACATGAATTAACAGATAACAAGTACATGAATTAGGGTGTACATGAATTAACGGATGACAAGTACATGAATTAGGATGTACATGAATTAACGGATAACAAGTACATATATTAGGGTGTATATGAATTAACAGATAACAAGTACATGAATTAGGATGTACATTACACTTCTCATTGGTTGCATGGTGTACAGTTCAAGCCATTCATTTTCATGATTATATACGTACAACATAACAGATAATCCTGGATTGTATCATTTAGACAGATTAAGGATAATTATGTTAGATTAATGATTGGATAACATATATATTTATGTCTTTTTGTATCAAATCTTGGCGGTGTGTGAGTTTGAATATTAAAATGTCAGTTAAAAATTGAAGTAAGAAAAGGACTATCTCATGATAATTATAAATGTTGTTGTTGTTACCGGTTTAATGTATTTTCAGCACATGATACATGGTAGCCGGTATGTTCTTGCGTACCCACATTGACTTATAAACATGGCTTGTTAATCAAGTACAGTTAGGTAGACTCTACTGTATTAGGTTTTAAATGTAAATTGTGAAACCTTATCCCACAGTCAGTTAGAAACCAGTCTTTCATGAAGTTTGTTGGTGGTTTTTTTTTCAGGGGGAGTTGCAAACCAATCTATCCCGTTAGTACTTCCTGTCCATAGCAATGACAAGGACCGCTTGGAGAAATGTACATCTTTTGCATTAAGATATGAAGGAAAGTGTGTGGCCATCCTACGTGACCCAGAGTTCTATGAACATAGAAAGGAAGAGCGCTGTTGTCGACAATTTGGGACAAACAACAAGGGACATCCTTATGTGAAGGTGAAGATGATTACATTATAGTGATATTACTACTCACATTTAAAACCAGATTTCTCCAGTATGGTTTGATTGATACCATTTTCGACATAATACCCAAATATGCCTTAATAAGTTGCTCAATGATGGCCACTTGTCAAGATACCTATCTCAACCCTAGTATGCCTTGTGTGAAGGAAACTGCTAAATGCATGCCCCCTCCCCCATGAACATTGTGATCTTCTGCAAACCTACCACCATACATGCGTGGTGTATCTTTACCATTTAATTTTGTGGATTAAGGTAATCTCAGAATCGGATCTATCCAACATATTGGGGTACAGTATAATCCCTTGTTGATTAGGATGAGCTTTATATTACATATAATTTAGTAAATTATAATGTGTTATATTACATATAATTTTAGCAAATTATAATGTGTTTCATTAATACAATTTAGCAAATTAGAACTTGTAAGTGTTACATTACATGTAATTTAGCAAAATATAACTTGTATTATATTAGATATAATTTTAGCAAATTATAACTTGTGGTATATAGCATAATTATTGCAAATTAGAACTTGTAAGTGCACAGTGTGACAAGGAGTAATCATCAGGAGTTAAACAAACTTTCTGCCTGAAATTCTGTACTAAATACAAATATGAAAATATGGTAACACAGGATTTCTTGAACTCAGTTGATTTTGAAATCAGCATTCCTCGATTAGAAAAGTATATTGACAAATTAAACTGCTATGGTGCTTAGTCATTTTATTCCATCTGCTTTTGTACAAGCAAAAATTATTGGATTAATTCTTACTTTTTAAAATATTCCTGCATTTCTGCAAGGTGCTGGGAATATATTCTCATTCCAGGAGTACATTTTTTAACAAAATGGATAAAAAAATTTGTATTTTTTTCAATGCTTTCCTATAAGGAAATTCATTTTTTTGGTTGCAGATGATTTATGAGAGTGGTGATTGGCTGGTTGGTGGAGATCTCGAGGTACTGGAGAGAATACGTTGGAATGATGGACTTGATGAATACAGACTGACACCCAAGGAGCTACGGCAGAGATTCAGACAGATAGGGGTGAGAATTTCTATATTCTTTAGTGACTTTTTGTCTGTTTGTTTAGTCCCTCCTGTGATAAGGTGGTACTTTTTTTTAACTGTTCTGCCTGGAGTTTACTTTAAATGTATTTTACTTGAAAGGGACTGTTTTAACCCTTTACCTCACATAAACTCTTTTGGATGCCTCTACCACATTCAATCCAATTCACATACAACAGCATTGGGATGCCTGTGCACCATCTTTGTACAAGTGCATATATATATGTATAAACATCTACCTATCGACACTGGTTTTCATAATGCCATCTTCACGAAAATCCCTCTTTTAAAAACATAGGCATTGAGGAAAATTAGTGACATCACATCAGCATCTCTTGGTTGCTTTTTATGATAAGAGTCACCATGCTATTTAAAATTAATTGGGTCAGATTCTCCCTTATTCAGAATGGAAGCTACAGAATTTGTCCAGCACTTTCAAGATTTTGAGGTTAGAGTGTCTCCCTCTGATATGGGAGGTTGCAGGTTCAAATCCCAGTCAAGTGAAATCAAAGACTTATAAAAATGGTACTAACAGCTGCCTCACATGGTGCTCAGCATTTAGAGGTTAGTGTTAGCACTATGTGAGTGGGTGGGACATGATCCTACATGTCTGTGGCATGATGCCCCAGTGTTAGACATCACTGTAGACTGCCACTCTGCAGGCATTGTAGCGATATGACTGAAAATTGTTAAGGCTACATTAAAAATCAAAATCACACACACACAAGATTTTGGGTGATGGAATTATGACAATGAAACTTTTGAGTCAGATAAAGGCTCCAGTATCGATGCAGGCAACACTGATTTTGACAATTCATCCAATTTTGATGATTTAGTGATGATGAACTGGTAGATTTAGAGGTTGAAAAAGGTTATGGTTGGTAACACAACTTCTTTTGAAATGACATTGAATGAATCCTCTCAAGATAAACCATATTAAAATTCTTTGATGAAAAATAATTTACAATCCAGAAGATCAGAGATTTTAAACCATAAAAAAAATCTTTGGTGAAAAATAATTTTAGTCCTAAAGATCAGAAGATTTTAAACCATATAAAAAAATTCTTTGGTGGAAAAAAACAAAACATCTAAAATCTTTCCAGCATAATAAATATTTACAAGAAAGGTATAATGGTTCAAAGTAGAACTTGCAATATATTTCACTGCTGCTGCTCTAAATTTTCCAGGTAGGTCTATTAACATGGAATCATTTAGGTAATCTGCTATGTACAGTGTTATGACTCAATGGTCTTAAACTAAGTTGCAGAAAAGAGTGAAAACCAACAAGTTTTCTAAACAAATAATTTATTTCCCTAGAATACAAAGTAAAAAATCAAAAATAACTTACAGTGTGCTGAATGAAATCCTAAATAGTTCAAAAAGTTAAATTGCAAGTCCAAACGTATTGAGTATTCCAAGTGCATTTAGTGGTGTTCCAAAGTCTAATCTATTGTCTTGATGTGTGAGCAATCTAGTTTGATGTGCCAACAGTCTTGATGTATTAGTCATATAATCCAAAATGTCTTTAAATGATTTCACAGTAATTCCAAAATAGTTACTTAGTCCTGAAGTTCATGAGCACCTTGTAATTCCAATGATTAATTGAAATAAATAAATCCTCTCAAATAACAATTGAAGACAACTAATACTTCACTAAGATTGATGTTTAAGATAGGAAATTCTCCGGTAAGGAGCACTTATATAAAAAACATAGGCACAATTTCAGAACCAGGATGGGGGTCAAATATATATTGTCCAGATCATTGCAACTTGTCAACAAGGTCTTGTCCTTTAGCAGCTAACTGATCAGAAAAGAGGTGACCCAGAATTTACATGGGGGAAACCTATGACCAGAACTCTAATTCCATCAAATTCATCAACAATATCGCATCTACACCTTCCAAGCTCAAAAGGTTACAAGAACATCTTTACCACACTGATAGTACAAACTCACTCAATTATGAAAAATTGGCTATTTAATGTTATTTGCTTAATGAACTTTTCAATCTGTAATCATAAAAAGGAACAGATATACATAACAATAGCATACTCAACTCAGAACATTTGAAGAATTTTTATGAAAGTTCAGAGGAAAATACATTAGCTTAAAATAGGTATGATAAAGTTACGAGTTTTATGTTAATTACACAGTAGTACAATGGATCATCATAAAGATCTCAAATCATATACCAGCCATTAGGGGCCATCCCTTTAGTACGTATGCAAAAACTGGCAAAGCTTGACCCCTCCCCCTCCCTGTACACATGTATACACATCTACACTCCCCACCTGTGTACGTACGCTTGATGCACCACCACCCAGTTCTATAGAACGACCTATATTTAATCCATGCAGAAACAAGCAAGGATTAATAACATTAAAGTGTTTAATAAAACAGATAGTTCACCGACGTTGAATGTTTGGCTGCATCAAGGAAATAAGTTGCGTAAAAAGTTTGTCCTGTGTCTGCTAAAATTAAACGCTTATTGAGCCCAGTTGAACAGGTTACATATTAGACAAATTATTATTGAGCTTTCACCCCACCCACCCCGTTTCCAATGCGTACATACATTTTCAGTAGACACCCATATGCAAGCATATGCATTTGGGTTAAACCCCTCCCCTCTCCATGCGTACATACTAAATGGATGTCCCCTTAGGTAAAACATACTTTTATGTCGTCCATCCATCTATATGTCTGTTACCAATTTCATTTCCCCACAATGTCTTGTATTATCAACAGTCTAAAATTACCAAACTCTGGCTGCCTTGCACTTGGGTTAAAAATGAAGTTTATTGATTTTGGGGTCAAAATATCATTGGTCAGGGCCACTGTGACAAAAAGAAGAAAACTGGTTTGCACATAATAATTAGAGTTATCTGTAGCTATCATTACCAAACTTTTCGAGAAGCTTGCACATACAGTAAAGAAGAACCATATCAATTTTGGGGTCAACAGCTTAAAAATCAAGGTACCTGTGACTGAAAAAAAAATAAAGAAAAATTATTTTCTCCACAACAGCTTGAGTTCTTGATCATCTTGATCATATACAGTTACCAAATTTTGTGGATGGCATGCAAATGGGATAAGGAAGAAGACATCGATTTTAAGCTTACATGGTCACTCCAGCTATAAGAAGAAAAATGGTTTCCATACAATAACTTGTTCTCTATCTCAGACTTTGTGGACAGCTTGCACTTGTTGTTAGGAAGAAGCCTATTTATTGTGTGGTCAAAGTTTGAAGGTCACATTCACTAAAAAAGATGGTTTACAGAATGCAACTTGAGTTCTGCATCACCTACAGTTTTCAAATTTTGTGGATAGCTTGTACAAAGGAGCATACTGATTTCAGACTTGAATGGTTGATGCTCTAGGTCACTCTGAAAAAAGAAAATAATTTCTGCACAATAACTCTCATCCTCCATCTGCAGTTTTCAATTGCGGATGGCTTAAACTTGGGTTATAAACTGAAACATAATCATTTTGGAGTCAAAAGTGGTTTCTACACCATAGACTTACACCAGACTGAAACGTAATGATTTTGGAGTCAAAAGTGGTTTCTACACCATAGACTTATACCAGACTGAAACGTAATGATTTTGGAGTCAAAAGTGGTTTCTACACCATAGACTTATACCAGACTGAAACATACTGATTTTGGAGTCAAAAATGGTTTCTACACCATAGACTTATACCAGACTTTGTGGCTGGCTTGCACTTATGGTCCAGAAGAACCATATTGATTTTGATGTCAAAGGTTATGATCACTTTGACTGAAAGAATTTTTTTTTCTCCACAGAATAAAATTTGTTCTGCGTCACAGATTTAGACCAAACTTTGTGGTCAACTTGCACATTCGGTAGGGAATAAGTGTATCAGTTTTGGGATCAAAAGGTCTAATGTAAAGGTGAAAGAAGAAAAAATTTCTGACCAAAAGTTTCGGTTATTTACATGGAGAACTTCTAAGCCATTTTTGGTACTCATGTTTAGAAGTTGAAGAATGTTCTTGTTTGGACCCCTCCAAAATTAATAACCTAATCTTTACTTCAGGCTAATGTTAATATTGATGTGTGTATAGTAATTTCCTCTGTGTGTGTGTGTGTGTGTGTGTGTGTGTGTGTGTGTCAGATAATGCAGCCTGGTCATATTTGCTTCTGATTACATGTAAACACTGTATTGTTTATTTGTCACCCATTTCATGTCAAGAGTGGGCTAATTAAGTTGTTAGAACTTGTGGACAATCTCATTTTATCATATTGTGACAATAAAATATGTTTAAACTAAATCCATATTGCCCAGAGCAACCATTCACACACCAGTATTAAGTCAAATGAAAGCAGTGTAAATTTCTCTCTTCTTACCAATAGAATATTGCTGCAGTTGCTCTTTAACCCAGACACCTACAGATTAAAAATAATGTCCAGATTACGTAGGAAATAAAAAGTGGAAAGGGTTAATGTGTAAATTAGGGTTTTCTGAATTAAACATTTACCAAATAATTCTTTCAGCAGAGATTAAGCATGTGCTGATCATTGCAGAAATATGATAAATTGAAGGAAATAATTTTATTTTCAGATATGGCTAGAGTTTAGAATAAACATATTAAACCAGCTGGACATTAGGTACAGTGATAAACAGATATCATGCAAAAGAAAAAATTCCGACTGCAGAACATATAAGTACAATCAGGATTTTGGTGGTTATCAAATGAATAATCTGTTACAGTGTATATGACTTTTCCATTATACATTCAGAAATTTATGAATACCTTATTTAGTTAGATTGGTTGTCATGTAAATATTTTATTGCACTATTTACTGGTATTTTAACTTAACAGGCAGATGCAGTCTTCGCATTCCAGTTACGAAACCCCATTCACAATGGTCATGCATTATTGATGGCTGATACAAAGAAGCGCTTGCTGGATAGAGGATACAAGAAACCGGTACTACTTCTGCATCCACTAGGTACTTAAATCAAGTCAAATATCTTTTTGATCATGCTTTTACTTTACAAATATCCTAATGAAATACTAAAAGTATAGAGAATAATAATTTGCATTTTAGTGTACTTTGTTAAATGAAAAAAACGTGCTTTGCTATGAAAAATAATGACTTAAATGCATGATTTATGTGTAAATACATAAATTTCTTGTAAAAGATAACTTTTGAACATTTGTAGTACTTGTTGCTAATGTTCAGTGACAGTGACTTGATAGTATTACGTGTTCCCTACTTTTTGATGTGATAATGGTAACAGTTGTAGACAGATCTCATGTTTACCAGGGCAGTTATCTTATAGCTATGGTCATAGATTATTTAGTTTAGCAAAATTTGCATACAACTTTATATAAAAAAACCTGATACAGCAGCAATTCTAGTTTTCAAAATGTTTTACTAGAATGACTGATCAGTGCTGATGAATATATGATAAAGTTTATGATGTAAGGGAGGTAACTCTGAATTATCCCGCTTTATAACTCACTATTTTTCTAGGTGGCTGGACAAAGGATGATGATGTACCTCTACCTTGGAGAATGCGCCAGCATAAAGCAATATTAGATGAGAATATACTAGACCCAAACTGCACAGTGCTAGCAATATTTCCATCACCAATGATGTATGCAGGGCCAACAGAGGTATAATAAAATATGTTTCTGTTCTGACCAGACCCTATCACTTTCCATGCCCAGTTTTGCACCTCTAAACTGTTAATTTTAAATTGGAAACTGACATGAACTAATGCAAGCTTGATTTTAAAAAAGTAATGAAAAGAATTAGTACCAATCTTCCTACATTATTTTGTGTCGCACCATCAGCAGAAATAAACATACTTTGATGGCAGGGTACCTTTGCAGTCAAATAATACATGCAACTTATTAGCTACAATTAAACTTATAGTATTGTAGACCCAAATCAGCCATTGCATAAAGTGCAAGCAGATCAGGGTCTCTGCTGTTTGTTCTGCCAGTACAGATGATTTTAAGCAAAGAACATTGATACTAATAATCTGGGATTTTGCTGTTTATACTTGGTCCATGTTTTTCAAAAGCATCAGACAAAATATTAGAATAGGATTCACCTTTAATGCAATGCTATATTTATTTTACTTATATTTTACAAATCTTTTAAGGGCTGTTTCAGTCTAGATGACTAAAATATTGAAAGAAATTTGAAAAGGTACAAAATAAATCTGTATTTCTCCTGAATAAAACTTTGCACAATGCTTGTCCCAAAGTCTAAACATTACACAAAATATATAAACTGTTTTGTACAAAATCAGTGTTGTCTAAGCTTTAGTACTGGATTTAATTGGTGTATGTATAAGGGATTTATAAATCCAATTGCTTTATTTTCTGAAAATTGTTATAGCTGCTTCTAAACAGCTGGATGTAGCAACATGGGATTTTTGTTAAAAGATTTATTATGACATCTGATTAGTCCTAAATGAAAAAGGCTGATCTACTAGTAATTTCCAGTGTCGTGGCTGTGATGTTATGCTACTTCTCCTGAATAGACAGTTCTAGTGACATGGGGATTTCACTAAAATATTTCACATGGTCTCTAGTTTGACCTAAATAAAAATGTTGGCTGTCCAGAAAATCTAGTTCTCTTTATGTCTGCAGTGGTATTGACATGTACTTTCACAAAAACACTGCAAAGCATAGTTGATCCTAAATGAATATATACCAAACTACTCTTTTCTTGTAGTATATAGTTATTCTGTGTTTAAAATTATGCTAATACAACTTTGAAAATGGTTGCCAAAATGGCTGTTCTGAATATCATTATGTGACTACTTTTCCAGAATTTATAGTTTTATCGACTTTGGGGCTCACTAAAATGGTATGGTGTTTTCACAAAAATGGTATTGCAGTGTGTTTTGTTTTTACTAAAATGGTATAATAGTGTGGGTTTTTACACTAAAATGCTATAGCAGTATGGGGGTTTCATTAAACTAAATTTTTATAATTTAACCCAGTATGGGGTTAACACTTAAATGGTATAGCAGTACAGGATTTTCATTAAAATGGTATAGCAATATGGGGTTCTCTAAAATGATAGGCAGTATTGGGTTTTCATTAAAATGTATAGCAGATTGGAGTTTTCATTAAAATGGTATAGGAGTATAGGATTTTCATTAAAATAGCATAGCAGTATGGAGTTGTTGCTAAATTGCTATTTCAGTTTGGGATTTTCCTTATGATGGTATATCAGTATGGGGTTGTCATTAAAATGGTATAGCAATATGAAATTTGCATTCAGATTCTATAGCAGTAGGGAATTTTCATTAAAATACTATAGCAGTATATAGCTAGTTCAGATGAAGAATTTGTTTATCTGACCTCCAACATGATATCAGAGCCATTTAAAAATCTTTTAAATTTTCAGCTTGCATGAATGATAACCAGACCTAATTGACCTTAGGGTTGGTTCAAGTCAGAAGTCAGTGCTTGCATTTTATACTTCTTTGAACTTATGAACACAGTGACTTGTACGCTTTCCAAGTGAATTCAGACCAGACTTTGTACTTAGTTGGATTACAATGAGCTAGTCGATATCAGTACTCTATCATTAATAAGCTTGACTTGGGTTTTAGTTTGGTAGCATAATAACACAAAAAAGTATGAATGGATTTTTATCATTTAACCTGATTTGTGGGTACATCTGAAAAGTATCATAAATGATATCACACTGATATTAAAGGTAATGTTTTCTCTCCCAGAAATATTATCTGTAGATTTAGAAATAAGCAACTTTGTATGTGGTTATATTTTGATATTGTTTGAGACAAGTTGATGGATCATCTGTCCAGGTTCAAGGTCAAAAGCCATGATAAAGAATTTTGTACTGTGGTCATGTTACATAATAGTTTGGTATGTTAGATTTTCTGAAGAATGCTAGAGACAGTTTCAATACTCAGCAGTTAAACAGAAGAAACAGTCTTAAATTCCTGGAAATTTTATTTTGCCAGTCTCTTTGATGGATTGATGTTAATCCTTGCTGCAAGAAAATTGTCCCAGTGGGGTGCAGAAATATTCTCCATCATGTGAAGATAACACATCATTATAGTTTAATTTTAGACTGATTAAATCCATCTTTGCTAGTCAAGAATCTGTGATCCATTTCATTCATCATCAAACCTTGGCATATGTAGGGAAATAAAACATTGTTTTAAAGATTTACTCCCACACACAAAATTTTTTTTGTCCCCCACCCCTGCCCAAGAAACTACATTTTCTTTGGTTGATAGAAAATTTTAACGAGTTTGATTAGCTTGGGCAACAGTCAGTGATATATAGAAAATGTTTATAACAATAATAATAATGATAGTAAAAATAATGACTATTTTCAGAGGGTGATTATATTAGTTACAAATGAGAAACTAGGGGCCCCGAGTGGCCGAGTGGTCTAAAGCACTCTCCATTACGGATCACTGCCATCTCACCTCTGTCTGCATGGGTTCGAGTCCAGGATTCGGCCAATGTGGGTATGTGAGAAAGCTTGCCAGCAGCTTCTCGTGGGTTGGTGGTTCTTCCCGGGGGTTTCCCGGGTTCTTCCTCCACCATTAATACTGGCTGTCATACATGGGCTATCGTGTGCTGAAAAATGGCGTTAAACCCAACAACAACAACAACAACAAATGAGAAACTAATATATCTTGACACCCTCTGTTATTTACTAACAAGATACAAGCTAATAATATGTTCACACATAAAAACACACACAAACACATATTTGCACGCACAAGCAAATACACAGTATATAAACACCTATTCATATAAATACTACATGGCTGCAGAAATGAAACTGAAGCATAGGAGGTGGTTTATGTAACATGTACATCAATAGGTAAACCAATGTTTTTTTATTGTTATACATCTAAAACACCTGTTGTGGAAGGAAGTGGTATTTGGAGCTGATTTATTATCATGTGAAATGTTATTCCAAACATCCACACCTGAAAATTGAAAGCTGTTTTTGAATAGCTCTTTTTTTGGTTTGGGTAGTTTAAAATTTTGCCCATTTAATGATCTTAGATGTACAATATCAGTAAATTATCTTTCCTGGAAAAGGGTGTTTAGGTAAGAGGGGGCAGATTTTGTAAACAACTTGTACATTATTTTGGCCATTTTCAGAAATATTCTTTCTTGTATTGGTAATACATCTACTTTGAATGTTAGCATTACAGTTTTAACATTTTCTGCTTGCTGATCAAGAATTATTTTACATGCCTTTCCTGGAGTCTGGAAATATTTCTCATATTTGTTGCAGTTGTGTTCACCCAAATTATATTAACATTTGTCAAGATATGGTTGAATGTAACTTTTGAGAAAGTAACTCTGTAATTAATGGAATGAAGGCCTGGATTTTCTCTGGGAGCCAAAGATAAGAGTTTATTTTCTTTGAAATATATTTTATATGACGAGACCTTGACTGGTTATTATCTACAAATATTCCAAGAATTCTTTCTAAACATATCAGTGTTATCATAGAGAACATACAGCATCTATCAGTTTGCAATCTTGCTCATTTCTGCCATGTAGGTATCAGCGTGACTTTTGTTTTGTCCGTATTGAAGCTCAAGACTACCTTCATTACATTAATAGATTTTTAACTTTTCAAGAAGAATTTCGTGATCTGCTAGATCGAAAGCCTTTCAAAAATCAATCATTACAGCACCAACTAACTTTCCTTTGATCTAAGGCTTTTAAAGAGATGACAAAATCTTAGCAAATATACTTCTGCATTTATTTCCAAAGTAGCTTATGTAGAGAAAATATGTAGAGTCCAGTATTCAAAATAAAATTCCAGAGGACAGGTGGTTGGTTACTTGACTATGAGGAAATAAATTACTGGCATGAAGTGTATATGAAATTCTAGAAGATGGGTAGCTGATTACTTGGCTATGTGTGTGTGTGTGTGTGTGTGTGACTTGGATTTTTAACATAGCATAAACAATTTTTTAGTCATATTGCTATGGTGTCTGCAGTATGGCAGTTTATAGTGATGTCTAGCACTGGGGCATCATGCCACAGACATGTAGCGTGATGTCCCAGCCAGTCGCATAATCCTGACACCAGGCCAACCAGTCATAACACTGACCTCTTTATGCTTCGCACCAAGCGAGGCAGCTGTTAGTACCATTTTGTTTGTAAGTCTTTGGTATGACTTAGCCGGGGATCAAACCCACAACCTCCTACATCCAAGGCAGATGCTCTAACCACTAGGCCACCATAGCGGTACTTGGCTATGAGGAATTAAGTTCCTGGAATGGAATTTCTATGAAATTATAGGGGATAGGTGGGTGGTTACTTAGCTATGAGTAATTAAGTTCCTGGAACAGAGTTTCTGTGGCAGCAGGGGAGGCTGATAATAATTAAATGATTTTGAACTTTCTTGAATAAACTAGAAACTGGTAAGGATAGTTGTTATTTGTGTTTAGTTTAACTAAATGACCACACTTTTTGACCAGATAGGGGAACCTTGGGGTTGACTTTTTCAATTTCAGAAATAAACACTTCTTTAAATGTTTTCTAAAAATAGGTCAACAGAAGTAGCCTGGCACAAGGCCTTTCTGATTTGCACAAAATAATGGTGACATGCAGTCCAGTATGATGACATCGCTAAAATATAGAAAGACCTTGAAATGTTACAAAGCATCATACTAACCCAGACTTGCTGGTAATGAGAATGGATACAAAGTCACCATCAGGAGTCCAGTCCAGTAATGGGAATGGATACAAAGTCACCATCAGGAGTCCAGTCTGGTAATGGGAATGGATACCTAGTCACCATCAGGAGTGAAGTCTGATAATGGGAATGGATACAAAGTCACCATCCGGTGTCCAGTCCAGTAATGGGAATGGATACAAAGTCACCATCAGGAGTCCAGTCCGGTAATGGGTATGGATACAAAGTTACCATTGGGAGTCATGTCCAGTTCAATGGAATGGAAACAGTCACCATTGGGAGTCAAGTGAGGTTTAATGGGAAAGGATACAAAGTCACCATCGGGAGTCAGGTCCAGCTTAATGGGAATGGATACCTAGTCACCATCAGAAGTCAAGTCTGGTAATGGGAATGGATACCTAGTCACCATCAGAAGTCAAGTCTGGTAATGGGAATGGATACAAAGTCACCATTGGGAGCCAAGTCTGGTAATGGGAATGGATACAAAGTCACCATTGGGAGACAAATCTGGTATTGGGAATGGATACAAAGTCGCCATTGGGAATTAAGTCTGGTTTAATGGGAATGGTTTCAGAGTCACCATCAGAAGTCAAGTCCAGTTTAATAGGAATGGATACAAAGTCACCATAGGGAATGAAGTCCAGTTTAATGGGAATAATTTCAGAGTCTTCGTTGGAAGTCGAGTCTGTTTTGTCTTTCTTCATAGTCAGGTGTACATTTGATTTGACTAAAATATTGAAACTTTTTACTAAATAAGAAATGGCATCCAAGAATTCTGCTTGTATAATATGTTTGGACTCAGAGTGACTACAGTATTTAAATATCTGAAAGGTACACTATTGTTTTACAGGTGCAGTGGCATGCCAAAGCTCGGATGTCCACAGGAGCCAATTTTTACATTGTGGGACGAGACCCAGCAGGGATGCCACACCCAGATACAGGCAAAGACTTGTATGACCCAACACATGGAGCAAAGGTATGAATAAGTTCCGCTACAAATGTGCTTTTTAAATTTTTTAAATATAGGTTATTAAGTAAGTAGTACAAGCAACAGCTTATAACAAGATGTGTGGTCTTTGGAGATGGAACAAATAGTAGAATCCAAACAGTATTTGAAATAGCCATCTGCCCGCTGTACAATGGTTAGTGACATTTCTGTTGGGCTAGCTACGTTTCAAGTCTGGTTAGTTAATTTTGAAGTTTTGTTTTGCTTCTGATTTTGAAACCAAAATTGGCCAAAAAGTTTCAGCACGCTTTCTTCCTAGTGTTTATATGTTGCTGTTTTTGACTTGTGTTGGACTGAGCTCTGTCATCTGCAAGATGGTAAACATGGAACTCTTGGTTGACTTTGGTGTGATTTCAGTATGGTTCAGTCCAAAATTTATCTTTGGTGTGATTTTGGTATGGTTCAGTCTAAAATTTATCTGCATTTTGCATGTGGTGTGATTTCAGTATGGTTCAGTCCAAAATTTATCTGCATTTTGCACATGGTGTGATTTTAGTATGGTTCAGTCCAAAATTTATCTTTGGTGTGATTTTGGTATGGTTCAGTCAAAATTTATCTTTGGTGTGATTTTAGTATGGTTCAGTCCAAAATTTATCTTTGGTGTGATTTTGGTATGGTTCAGTCCAAAATTTATCTGTATTTTGCACATGGTGTGATTTTAGTATGGTTCAGTCCAAAATTTATCTGCATTTTGCACATGGTGTGATTTCAGTATGGTTCAGTCCAAAATTTATCTGCATTTTGCACATGGTGTGATTTCAGTACGGTTCAGTCCAAAATTTATCTTTGGTGTGATTTTTGTTCAGTCCAAAATTTATCTTTGGTGTGATTTTGGTATGGTTCAGTCCAAAATTTATCTCCATTTTGCACATGATGGAGACTCAGAAAGCAAGAAGATATCTCGGCAAGCAGACCAAAGATAAAAGAGACAATTTTTGTACATTCTGAGAAAGAGAGAATTTCAGTAAATCTATCATATTCACACATGCAGAAATGAATTTTGAGATGTACCAGTAACTTTTGTAAGTAGCTTTCCTGCTTGGAAAGCAGAACTTCCAACAACCCTTGCACTGTTAGAATCCAAGTTCCAACAACCCTTGTACTGTAACAAATATAAATTATGTGGAGGTTCAGAGAGATACAAAAGCAGGTGCATTGCAACCCACCTGTACAGGCCCTGTTTTTAAAAGGAGTTTACATTTATTCAGTTTCAACTATAAAGTCCAAAAACTCCAACAATTCTTGCACTTTAACGAATAACCAACTTCCATCAACCCATGCACTGTTACAAATAACCAACTTCCAACAACTCTTGCACTTTTACAAATAACCAACTTCCAACAACCCTTGCACCGTTACAAATAACCAACTTACAACAACTCTTGCACTTTTACAAATAACCAACTTCCAACAACCCTTGCACCGTTACAAATAACCAACTTTCAGCGACTATTGCACTGTTACAAATAACCAACTTCCAACAACTCTTGCACTGTTACAGATAACCAACTTTCAACAACCCTTGTAATGTTACAAATAACCAACTTCCAACAACTCTTACCCTGTTGCAGATATCCAACTTCCAACAACCCTTGCACTGTTACAAATATCCAACTTTCAACAACCCTTGCACTGTTACAGATATCCAAATTCCAACAACCCTTGTACTGTTACAAATATCCAAATTCCAACAACCCCAGCACTGTTACAAATAACCATCTTCCAACAACCCTTGCACTGTTACAAATATAAATTATGTGGAGGTTCAGAGAGATACAAAAGCAGGTGCATTGCAACCCACCTGTACAGGCCCTGTTTTTAAAACGAGTTTACATTTATTCAGTTTCAACTATAAAGTCTAAAAACAAACAAGTATAGAGTAGTTGTTGTTGTTGTAGGGTTTTCAGCACACGATAGGCTATACATGGCAGCCAGTATTAATGGTGGAGGAAGAACCAGGGAAAACCCCGGAAAGAACCACCGACCCACGAGAAGCTACTGGCAAGCTTTCTCACATACCCACATTAGCCGAATCTGAGACTTGAACCCACGCAGACAGAGGTGAGATGGCAGTGATCCGTAACAGAGAGCGCTTTAGACCACTTGGCCACTGGGGGCCCCTAAGTATAGAGTAGAACAAAGCAATTATTCAGTAAAAGAAAAGGTTAGCATTGAGTGTTAAAAAGTGAATATAAAGTCAGGAAAAGCAAGTATTGAGTTCAGAAAGAAGAAGAGAAAATATTAAGTCAAGGAAAGACTCTATCAGGTTCAAACAATGAAGCTCAAGTTTTAAGAAAGTAATAAAGTAAAAATTTAGTATTAAGTAGAGAATTTAAAAATGAGAATAAATGAAACTTTACATTGATAATATTCATGCATAAGAGAATAGATATAAACAAAAGTCTTTCTGCACTTTAGTTATTAGCTTTTTGTTTTAGAGACCATTCATAACACTTTTCAAAACACCAGTATTTTAGTTTTTTAAAAATTCAACAAAGTCAGATTTTTTAAAACAATCTTATCAGTTTATATATCATTTCTAAACTTGAACTTGAATCACTTGCATAGCTCAATTTCATTACAAAGTACCAAAAGGGGATTGGAAAAACAGACAGATCTATATTAGTAGTAATTTTTTGTGTATGACTGCTACATTGTTTTTTTTTGTATCCTTTGAGTGTGCTCAAACCAGTGCCCATTGGGTGAAAGCTTAAATGATCCCCTAAGGATTTAGCAGATGTTGATACCAGAAAAGAAAAAGTATGATCTCTTTATTGTTAATTTTCTGCACACCGATAGGTTAAGTTATCCCATTGATGGGTTAAGTCTTGTAACAGAACTGAATATGTAACATTAACTAAATTCTTTTGCTATGCTTTACTTTCAGAGAAAACACATCTACTTGTCGTCATGTTAGTTATGGCATCCTTTCTGGGATAATTCACACAAACAAAATACTACATAATATAGATGCCACTAACCTTCCATTTTGTTGTCTTATGACTTGTGTACTGTATATATATATATATATATATATATATATATATATATATATATATATATATATATATATATATATATATGCACATTGTACCTAGTTGGAGCATGTTCATTTAAATTTTCTGTTATGTCCATACATAAATATATCTTATTATCAGTGCTGTGTGTGTGTGTGTGTCCATGTACATGTACATAAAGGACCACAAGGAAGATTAGTTCCATCTAACTAACTGTGGCACCTTCTTTAAATAAAGTCATTATTGTTATTATTATTTCCAAAAACTAAGGCTTGCACAGTGCAGTTTCAAAAACAACAAACACGCTACTTGCTTTTATAACATGTTACTTGCTTTTATAACACGATACTTGCTTTTCTTGATTAGAAACTATCAAGTACCTAAACCTTGTTTATAAAATGATATTTTCATGTTTGGTGCCATTTTTCATCCTTAAAAAGCTGTAGGTATATGTAAGTAGCTTGTTTGTCTTTAGTCACAGAAAACTTTGTACAAGATTGGTGATCTTTACAGTCCATATTAGTCCGGTATTTGCTTATATTGCCTGCATGTTCCAGGAAATGCCAAGTTGGAATGTGTTGGACAAATTTCTTAACTGATGTCTCATGATTTTGTAAATATTGCCTTGATTAAAGTCTCAGCTATAGAATTAAAAATTGTCTAACCCAATACTTTCATTTTAAAATTATTTGTTCTTGAGTTTTAATAAAGTAAATCATAAATTTAAATGAGCACAAAATTATATGATTTAGAGTTTAAAAATATGCAGAACTAAATCAGGAATGATTCCCCTTAAAAAAACCAAAGTATCATGGAAAGTGAATGTCTATTGGAAAGAATTCTCAGCTAAAAGAACTTAATTTATCTCCCATATACACCAGTTTTATGGGGAATCATTCCTGGTCAAGCTTTATTCAGTTTAGTCCTGCAAATCACAGATTTTAATGAGCAAAGTTTTAGCAGATTTGGCAAGTTTTTGCAAAGTTTGTCATCTCCAAAAATAAAATGATAAATTATTGGGCATTGATTACTTGAAACATGTGTAATTGTTATTGAGCTTAATAGAAAGTGTTTGCGATTATGATGCAAATATGATGGACATTAATCAACTCAAAATTGATGATAATTTTAAGCTTGTTAGCTTACAACCTTCTTTCTTCTATCAACAGGTTCTCACAATGGCCCCAGGTCTTACCCAGTTAGAGATTGTTCCATTCAGAGTGGCAGCTTATAACACACGGCTGAAGAAAATGGATTTCTACAATCCAGAAAAGAAGGAAGAGTATGACTTCATATCAGGGACACGCATGCGCAAGTTAGCACGTGAAGGCCAGAATCCACCAGATGGTTTCATGTCACCCAGAGCCTGGAAGATCTTGGTGGAATACTACCAATCCATAACAAACAATTAGCACAACAGGGGAAATAACTGGCTTGCATATAACAGTTCATAATGATATATATTCATCTTTACCTCCCTTGAAGTTTTTCAGTGTCAGATATTTTATGGGTCTTGTGTTTTTCTTCAGAGTAATTAGTATTTTACACTAGTATGTGCAAGGGGAATCAAAGCAAGTTGTCCAAATTACAATAAAACATATTCCTGGTATTGGCATAAGTGAATAAAAGATTGTAATATATGCAAGAAAATAATTGAGTCAGAGGCTGATTCAAATGTCAAAGGATATAAATATAAAATAGAATAGAGAAATAGAAAATCATCATAATTTCCCTTCCAGAAAAAATGTTTTGTAATGTATTACTGATCTGTTATAGCATTTTATTGTTGATCACTGTTCTGCAATATAGTAATAAACCCACAAATTGGAAGATATAAAAGGCATAAAGGACTAAGTCATTAACTTGGAAGAATTTAGTAAATATTAATTTATCTCCAAAAATTTAACAATTTGAGATGCAGTGGGGTTTTTTAAGTTCAATAAATTATTCATTTCTGGAAATATATAGCTCAACATTAAGTCTTCAAAATGTGTTCATTTTGATACACAAGACATACATTGATCCAATTTGTGGAGATTTTTTTTGTTTTCTGTACATGTCTTGCATGTGACACATTTTATTTCTAATACATCAGATGTATATATTTTTTCTTCTATTTTATTCTTCAAATAGTGTTTCATACCAACTTTCAGCTTTGTATGGATCCTTCTATCACTAAATAAGTATAGGTCGAATGATCTTAAATTCAGTTTCACCAAACTTGTGGGTTTGTATTTTAGTAGATTGCCTTGTAGCTGTGGGACCATGTTAGAAATGGGTACAAGAAACTTATATATATATTATTATTATATTTATATTACCTTTTATATACATACATTAGGTTGTATTGCTGAACTTTTAAACATGTTACATATAATGCTGACCATTGTAAGGATAAAAAAGTTAAATATTATTGTTGAAGATTAAAAAGTCATCTATCTGTATGGATCAGATTGTTTACAAGAAATTTTTCTTTTTTTCTACTGGACCCTGTTGATCATAAATTTACAATACTGTTTTTCATGGAGATTAATACTAAATATATTATTGTAATATTATATATTATTAATTAATATTAACTAGGTTACCATGTGATTTTCACAACAAGAACAGTAATAAATAGAGGGAAAGTGGCATTTGTTGTCTTCTTATTTTCTTCCCCAAACTAATACATCTTGTACGATAAGAAATGCAAATGGTGATCTGACATTCAGAATTATATTTTCATACATGTACATGTTAAGGAAGGATAAATTTTGTTTCAACACAGTAGAATCTAGTATTTGATTCAGATTTTGGGGTATCGGATATTTTTGTGGTTATATGGGAGATCCGATCTCGTAAGAGTCCACTGAAATGTGATTCATATTGAAGGTAGAAGAGCTACTAGTACAAAGTGAAATAAATGGATCCATGGATATTATTAGGATGTATACTTTTATTTTACAACCTAATCACAATGATTCTTGGTCCTAAGAGATAATCTCAGCTAAATTTGAATAACACACAATCAAATTACTTTTATTTGGCGTTCATTACTATTATGGCCCCTATCTCCAATGCAGGAGACCTATATTAATCGCCTTTTCCAGATGTCTGTCCTCAAGAACATACACTTTTTCAACCACCAACACTCTGCAACCATTACATACAAGTTGATGCCATATGGTAAGCAAATTGCCTATTATATACAGATGTACCTTGCAAGGTTGTATCTTTTTAGCCCCTATTTTGATGGATTTATTGCCCTTTTTGCATGAACTTGAAATCTCGAGCAGAATTCCTGAACAAGCATACCTCAGAAGCTAATCAACACTGATGCAGTTTGGTTTGTATATGGTTTCATAGTTAGAAATGCCTGGACTCCATTTGAACAGAGATTTTAATCCCTACATGCTGCAGGGTATGTAATTGGTATATCCAAAAAAGTTCTCTCCTTTTCTTATAAATAGTGCTGCTTGGAAAGGTAGTAGCGAACACTTGGCTTCAGGGCATTTGTGTGTGTGATTTGGATTTTTAATGTAGCTTTAGTAATTTTTATCCTGACACCAGGCCGAACAGTCATAACACTAATTTCTAAATGCTAAACGCCAAGCAAGGCAACTGCTAGTACCAATTTTAAAAGTCTTTGGTTTGAATTTACCCGAGGCATACACTCTAACCTCTTAGGCCATTGCAGTGGACCTGGACATTTTGTAAATGGCTCTTCTTGCCAATTTTTCAGGATTTCATTTCTTCCTACAACTATATATAGAAGAGCTGGACAGGGGTGCTGATGCATTTGATTGGATTTATCGGGCTCCGAATAGTTTCGGGATTTTTCTGATTGGTTTCCCACAGAGGTTGACCTTCACTGCTGATAGAATATAATCTCAAGGAAGATAATGACTGAATGGATGTGGAAGCATTCCCTCCTATCTGCTGGGGTGGTCCCTGACCGGTTTTGTTACTATTGTAATTTATCAGAGGGAATTGTTCTACTTGATTCATTTGTTCCTTGGATCACATTGTCTCGTCAGTGAGAGGTATATATACCTCATGTTACCAGTGAAGCCAGTATTGCTACAAGTTAGGCCATGTGACGATCATACTGTCACGACCTATTGTTGCATCATCTAGCTTTCAAAGTATGCAATTGTCTTGCAGCCGGGTTTCGGCTAAATGGTGGATAAAACAGATAATTTTTTTAAAATCAGGAGTATAAATAAAGAAATTACAAAAGATCTTGTTAATTTTTAATTTTATTTTAAGATGCTTTGTTTTCTAAATTGTGGATAAAGAAAGTTAATTTCTGTAACTCTATACACGAGACTGCCATGCTGTTTAGCAATTTATCAGTTGAAACAGTGCCTTTGGTTGTATCAAATTGATAACTGATACTTAGTCCCAGTAGGATTATAAGGTTGTCAATAGGATTGATGTACAGATGATGTATGGTTGCACCAGACCATGACTCAATTTCACAAGGTTGTTTATTGTGTTCTGTGTACATAGTTAACTCCATTTGTACTCTCAGTGCTAAAATCCAATCTTGTTGGAATCCTGAGCTCTCGGAAACAAAATGCATCAGGTATGAAAACCCATTGGATCTTATAGGAACTGTTCCCTCAGTAAAATCCATTTTTTAAATGTTTTTTTTTTTTACTTTTGGTAAACCACAAGAAAAAACTGAAGTACTCAAAATATACCAACTCAGTAGAAGCCAGAGGCAATACTCTTAGTGTGTCAATCAACATTTCGAGTAAGTCACTGAACTACAACCTTTGAGGCCACGGTGGTGCTTTCTGGATGATCCTTGTGGTGGACAAACTGATCTTGAGCAATACTTGTGGAATCAACTGGAAGGGTAGGAATGCATAAGCAGATAGTTCATCACAATTTAGACTGATGACATCCACTGCCCAGACTGCCTGGTCTGAAACTGGGGAGACAAAAAATGTGAGAGCTTGTTCTTGAGTTTTGTAGCAAACAAGTCCACTAGAGACAGATATTATAGAATGAACTGAGATTCCAAAACCGTTTATGAAGAGACCATTCTTGTAGAGTACCTTGTCTGTATTGGACAGGTTGTCTGCCAGAATGTTTTTTTCCTGTGAAATGTGATGAACTCGGAGTAAAATCCTTTCAGACCATTCCCAATGAAGATTCCAGACACTCATGCAGAGAGGAGGAGTACCTCATTGTACTCTGAGGTACGCAATCACTAATGTTTTGTCTGAGGATATGATGATGCAATACTCTTTGACATATTCAGTAACCCTTTTATGGCAAAGAACACAGCTTTCATTTTTAAATTATGTAAAGGAGACTGTCTTCCTATGATCAAAGGCCATGGAAAAATACTCCTGCTGGCTCAAAATGACCCCACCCACCCCAACCAACCTGAATATAACACATCAGCATACAGATACTAGTGGGGTTTCTGAGGCATGCAGGGGAACTCCTCTCAGAAACATACCATCACTGTACCACCACTTTAGGTGGTACTACAAATGCCAATCCTGTGGGGTTTCCAAACTGCCAACAGAAGAAATTTAAGAGGACGTAAATGAAGTCTCCCTAGGAATACCAGGTCTGACATTGAATTCAAGAAAGAAATACAGACGAGCCGACCACAAAGTCTAGGTCTTTAATGTCCTTAAAAGTTCCATGATTTTTTGTATTATCTCTTGGGGGTACACTCCTGATTGTGTCACCACAGACTAACAGAGGGTCATTTGGCTGAATAGGGACTGCAATGTGTAGCAGCCAGTTTCCAAAATACTGGATTAGCAGAATACCCAAGTATCTCAAGTGTGTATCTATTACTCTGATGTCTCTAGTAAAGATCCTGGGCACCGAGGTAAGACTGAATATCATGGTTTGGAATTGAAATACTTCCTGCCAGATTTAGAACCAAATATATATTTTGCAGAGGAAAAATCAGAATGTGGAAGTACTCATCCCAAAGATCAATGGAAACTGCCCCATCAGCTGGTTTGATAGCATTCCAAACTGATGATGTAGTTTGTTTGCAGAATTTGTTTAGGGGGAAAGGTCAATAATAAGCCTCAGTTTTCTGCCATTTGAGGGGACCAGAAATATCCTTGAATTTGAAACATTTGACCGATGGAAGATGGGTGTCCATAAGAGAGGAGGGAGTTCCATGAATGATAGACATAAACCCTCCTTCCTGACATAAAGACCCACTGATCTTCCATGATGTTTGACCAGGCCTCCGAAAAGAAGGCCAATCAAGCACCTACCTGTATTAGAGTGTGAACTGGAGAGGTGAGGTGTCTCTAGGAATAATCTATATTTACCCCTTTCACCTCTCTGGTTAAGGAGGCACAAGTAGATGGCTTTCCCCTGTCCTTGCCTCATCACTTATTTTGTTCTGTTTGTGGAGTGGAGGGTTAGCTACTATGCTGTTGTGATTGCGTACATTCTGGTACAAACTGGCTGATCCGTAGCTTGATCAGGGCTTGTGTACTGTCCAGTTTTGATGAGCCTGTAACTGATGCAAGGGACCTATTTTGTTGGTCCCTACAGTCCTGAGTGGTAAAAGGGGGAATGAGACTGCTGAACAAGGCAGACCTCATTAGATTTTTTTTCAATTGTTCAAGTAATAACTCCGACATTTCCAATGCTACATCTTGACAAAGGTATAGAAGCTCTGCTAACAACGCCACTGCCAATATGTGTTGCAAAGTCTTTGCCACAGCTTCTAAAAACAGCTCAGCATGTGAAGCTATATTTATTATAACTTGGCCTTTGATTCTAAAACCTCCAAGGATTTAAGCAAGAGGTGAGCAAAGAACCTGCTGAAATGCCCACTTGTGAAGCTTTGGCATCCAAAGTGCTGTGGTTTCAATGGCCAGGCAGATGAATGGACCTTATAGCTAAAGGCTGATATAAAGAGTCTCTGTAGCAAAGAGGACAGACCACCCTTTATTTAGTCTTGCCGCTTCTTGACCTTTGCTCAGCCATTTAGCAGCTTTGCTAGCCATCGGAGAATGAAAAAGTAGTAGTAAGTCCAATCTGGATATTGTTCCTGACAGGTTCTGTAAACAAGAGAGAATCTTAGTTTCATTTGAACACTTGATTCTGAACACATGTCAGGGGTAAGAAGAGGGTAGACTTCGTTTACAGCCATTTTGCATGACCAAGTCTCCTACTCCTCAACCAAGTGACACAATGGTGGCAAGGAATTGGATAACTTCAAAGGATAAGGTATATCCTATCCTCCAGAATTTCAGTAAATTTCTAAGAATCTACCAGAATCAACAAAACAGCATCTACCTGTTCCAAAGCTCAGTGGGAAACAGGAGAAATGAAGCCCCAATGATCCCTCTGTGGGGAAAGCTGGGAAGTAGGGACAAATCTATTCTGCATCTCAACAAAGGGAGCAACAGAATTGTCCTCCACATTGTCATGTGGGGACAGTAAGAATTCTTTTAGAATGAGGGGGATTAACCCTCACTTCCCTTGATGACCGTTCCTGCAAACTTGTGATGGTTGTGAGACCTACATGCAGGTAGCCTCATAGACAACATCCGTGGTGGAGGTTGCATGTAGCATGATGTTCCACCCAGTAACATTATCCTGACACCAGGCCAACCACTCCTAACACTAACCTCTTAATGCTGAGCATCAAGCGAGGCAACTGTTAGTACCATTTTTATAAGTCTTTGGTATGACTTGGCTGGGGATAAAACCCACGACCTCCCACATCTGAGATGGATGCTCCAACTACTAAGCCACCAGAGCGTTTCCCCTTTAAGGGGGATAGTTCCATTTACCAAAAAGACTGAAAGGGAACATTGGTGGAAAAGAAGTGATATCGGTTTGATTTCCTAGCCAGGAAGCATGTTTAAATCATGCTCTCTCCCTCTGGTGACAAAATAGGCAAACCAAAAAAAGGTGGGTTATTCGAACCTATCCCTTGCGCTAGACCTAGATTCAGCATATCTTGTAGATCTAGATTCAATATCTGGTGGTAAGTGGTTGGTCAATGACCTCTTCTGTCAAGTCAATGGCAATCTAGATTTGCGAAGCTCCCTCAGAACTAGAAGTGTCTGAATTATGGCTAAACCTTTCGGGTTTGCATGGTTGACTTTTCACATGACCTCAGCTACTTTGGAGATCTTGTCCCTCCCCCAACTGGGAGATGCAAAGATTCTCTAGCGTAACCCCTACTTGGGTATTACTGTTTGCTTGTGGAACGGTGTGACCACACCCTCCCATAGCTGGGGGGGTGGGGGTGCACTCAATCCCAGCAAGTTGCATGCCTTAATGATAGCTGTCTTTGTTTTAGAAGATGTGCTATCATGTCTCACAAAGGTGCTGCTCCTCCCTCTTGTTATTCAGGGGAGCTCAAACCCTTATCTCCTGGAAGATGCTATCTCCCCCCGATTTATTAGGGGAGATGCAGTCAGCTCCATCTTATCTAGGAATAGTGCCAGTTGATCCCTTACATGCTTACTCCCCCTTCAGATATGTGACGGCTTCCAACAAGGTCTCGAGTATTGTCTGGCCATTTGCAACACATGGGACATCCGTCCATTCCTGGACATGATAAACAAGTTAAGTGACTATGCCCACACTTATGAAAAATTGAAGTTCTGAAACAAGAAACTTTAGTCTGACAAAATAACAGAAAAATGATGTAATAACAAGGATTGCATCAATTTCGTTGTATCTCTTTACTGCTGTTATTTTAATTGTAAAACAAGAATGTCAGAGATTATACTGTTTATGACTTATAAAAACCCTTAAAAGGGCTTTGAGTCTATTAGTATACAACTGACTCAAGATTCTTTGTTGTGACCATGTTTTTGCATTAATAAACAAAAATCACAGTAATATCTGCTCCCCCCTCCATTGTAAAACTGTTGTGATTAGATAATTTTCGAGAACCCAAATTATTGAGTACTTATTACTATCACAATGTCCCATACCCTATATACTAGGAGGGGAAAGGTTGCATAATGATCATGCAAACACATGAATCAATGTTACTCTTATCAATATATACAAATATGATAAATAGAGACAGGTTTAAATTTCACTATAAAAAAAAACTATCAATGACAAGCCCTGGTTATTAGCATGAAACCGTTGCACTTGTATTTCTTTTCAAAGTTTCAATGTGTTAACTCTACGGTGTTCTGGAAAAGAATGAGAAAGCTCTAAAGAGCATGGACTGATGACGTAGATCAGACTGAGTCAATGCACATGTTCTATGAAATTTTTGAACTGGGAGCTGGTGCATCTAGCACATTCAATGTCTTTCCATGTGGAAAAGTAAAGCTTAATAATGACAGGGAAGCTATTACTGTCATTAACATATTAATGATAAATTTTTAGTACCATTTTCTCCAAGAGGCTTATATGATGACCAGTCAGGCATGACACTGTATTGGTCATACTATGATCAATAACCAGTCAGGCATGACAGTGTTATTGGTCATACTATGATCAATAACCAGTCATGCATGACTGTTTTGGTCATACTTTGATCAATAATCAGTCAGGCATGACAGTGTATTGGTCATACTATGATCAATAATCAGTCAGGCATGACAGTGTATTGGTCATACTATGATCAACAACCAGTCAGGCATGACAGTGTTTTGTTTCAATAACCAGGGTTTCTATATCATTCAAACTGAGATATTTCTTTTTACCAAACTAACAAATTAATTTTGATATTCTTACTGCGCACCCAAACATTTTTGTAATTATCCATGGTACTGACCATTTAATTTTGGGGTAAGAAAAACATGATTAAAAAAACTAAATCTATCCATCATAATAGTAGGGAAACAAAAATTATCATGATAAAAAAACAATTAGAAAATCACAGGCCTCATTTAGAAGATTAAATGGCAAGCCATAACTAAATAATAATAAATCTAACAGAATTAAAAAAATCTAATCTAATAAAACATTAGAAATAAGTTAAAAAAGCTTCTGCTATTATTTCTTGGCCAGAAGTAAAGAATGCCAACAATTTTGCTCAAGTCCAACAACTATGCAAAATTCAAGTGATTACACAACAGAAGAAAATCAGCCCCATAAAGTAAAGCCCTAACAACTGCAGGATCTGTTCTAGGATGCACAGGAGATGAGTTTCTTGACAAGGTAACTCAACACCCTATTTAGATCTGTACCGGGACACAAATTGTTGGAAATTAAGAGCCATTTGCAAAAATAACTGCATGGTTCATGCAGTCAAGGACTTTCACTTCAGTATTTTGTCTTACAGAAATTTAATCTTTTTCACACGCATCTTTGTTAACTACCATTATAGTGTAGATATCATTTAATCGCACAAATTTCATCCCATTTTATTCATTACTTTTGGACAATACATATATATTCTGCATGTTAAATTAGTTTTCAAGGCAACCCAAGATTGTTAGAACCATGGAATTAATAAAACATCCAAAATGGTCATAGGATACATATAGGTCAAGCAAGTGTGACAGGCATCATCAAAACAAATGTGCTGATCACTTTTAGATTTTCCAAAAAGTAAATGACATTTAGCGGAAAATAAAGTCAATTACAATTTTAATTATTTTCTACATGTAACAAGGAATGCAGTTGAGGAACAATCAAAGGTGCTTGCTACGAGAAACTGAAACAACTCGTCTAACACATTAAAATGTAGTTTGGGGGTGGTTAAAACCAATTTTAATGCTACCTTATCTGTTGCTATTGCATAGCCGATGCTTTTACAGGTACAAATATTCATCCATATTATGAGAATTCATCCTCCAATTAGTGTAATGGAGAAGATTCCTGAACATTTGATCACTCCCGAGAATTTGATGGCCAAGCATATTCCATTCTTTTCTAGGGAGCACCCCAGTGTTGGGGTGGGTGGAGAGAATTTGCCAATAACAATAGGTAAATATTACATCAATAAATTGGTTTACACCCCCCCCCACTCTTTAATATCAGTAATACCACTGATGTTGCTATCAGGGTTAGAAATGAAATGAAATTTTAAAATTTTAGTTTTTATTTTCAAGGTTTTAAAATATTTTTGAGGTCTAAGACACAACAGCTGCCTGGGAACTTTCAGAGTGACAATGATGCTTTCACTTTGCTGTGCTAACACAAGCAATGGTGGGGCCCAGGTGGCAAAATAGTCAAAAGAGCTTGCCTTTACCAATCACTGCCATCTCATCTCCAAGTTCAAGTCATGGACTCAGCCAATGTAGGCATGTGAGAAAGTTTGCCATTAGCTTCCCCGGGTCAGTTGTTCTTACTGGGGTTTTCCCTGGTTCCTTTTCCACTAGTTTTACTGGCTACTGTGTATTGTCTATTATGTGTTGACAAACTGCACTAAACCCACAACACCAACGAGTGAAGGTAAGAAAAGAAAGTAGTCCGAGTGCCAGAATGGCTTTCATCACATCCTCCAAAGATGAATGAGTCGGATCATCCCATTAGATGTCAATGGCACAAACGTCACAGGCTTTAATTTTTACAAAAGACAGATCCCTATTGGTAAGGTACTGGCATGCTTTCTAAATAGCTAATACAATCCACCTAGAAATGGCAGAAGCTGAAATATCTGATGAACCTTTAATGGGAAGAAAAGACACCTCCTACCCTACTTTTTCACTTCAGAGGCTGCCAAATAAAAAAAAAATGACCCAACTAGAAATGTCATGATTGTCCTCATCACAGAAACAACCAACAAGGAGAGATGGTCTCAATTCCCAACATAGAATCTAGATGAGTAACTGCTTTAAAGAAACTAAAATAATCATGAAGAAACCCATCAGCTGTTTTTTTGTGATTTTCAACTTCTGATGACTGAGCCAAAGGCAGCAGGGTTAACCAAACAAAAAAAAAATACACAAACAAAGCAGACTACAGTTACCTTTAAAAAAAATCATTTTATTGATAAATATTTAGACAGACAAATGCTATTTTGTGAACCTGTAGGTTCAGGAACAAAATGCCAAGTTGACAAGATATCTGAACTGGAAAATGTTGGCAGGTGGGTGGGAATGTTGTGCACTGATAGAGTTTAGGGGGCAAATTTCCTTGGTGGGTTGTCTTGAGGGGGACTCTTTCTTTTTCTTGACCATGGCATCCCCTTAAAGAAAACTACTTGTGACAAACTGGTTTTACTAAGTGCTATTTCCATCATTTTGCTTGGTGGCACTCATGTAAGGGATAGTTTCTCCTCCCTTTCTTTTCTGTAGTTGATGATTGTGAATGCATTATAAGATACCACCCTATTTGCATGCTCTTCACTTGTGAAAGCAACAATAATCCAAACTGTTCTATTTGCCAAGTCCATTATGTTTAAGTTACCCTAACACATCTTACACTAATTAAGGTGTGATGATTAGGCTTGCACTATAGCTGACAAACTGTTAACAACATCATGTTGACTTTAGAGAGCTTGTTGAAAAAAAAAACTTTATTAGGTAATACTGAAGCTTACAATTTACTAGCAACAGATTTTGATATAATAGGCAGTAAAGCTTGAAGCGGGATGCCAGTGCCCATGCAAGATATTCATCACAAATGGACAGTAAACATAAAACATGACAACTCAACAAACACATGAATGTATGCTAATAACTAGAAAAAATAGGACCTCATTTTTTCCTTTTTTTAAAATGCAAATTCTTCAAAAGTTGGATTTGGCCCAAACACCTTTTGCAACATCGCATTACACCTGTGTCAAACAAATGTGATTAATGCTTCATAAATATAATTATATTTGTAATATTCAAAACTTATTTATGCCAATACAACTGTGTTGTAAAAAGAAAAAAATTGAGGGGTTTCATTTTGTCATAAAAAAAGAAAACATGCTTTTAATATAATTAAATTCAAAACAAGATTACTCTGAAATTCCCATATTCTCCTTACTTATCTAATGGAAATGACCAAAGTACCAGTAGAGTGAAAACGATAAACTAATAGAATATAAAAAAGATTTTTTAAAATAAGTTTTCTAGGAACTGCTTACCTTAGTTTTATCAAGTTTTGGTTGCCTCAGCAATGCAAAAGTTTTGATTTCTTTTAGTCTTTTATGGAAAGTCAAGATGTGCATAACATGTATAAAATCTGAAAAATGTTTATGTAAGATACTGTTAAATGATTGCGTAGCATTTTGGTACCCACCCTTTTAAGAAAAAGAACAATAAACAGATGACTAATTAGGGTTACAACTCAAAAACAAATCCTACAGTGTGCAACAATATAATTCCAACAACTCCATATTCAAATTCTTCAAAGACTGATTATCCTTGCATGCATCTGTAGTCCATGTACTCTCTGTACACTTTTTATAAGAACAAACTTCTGACAGATGAGGAAAACTACTTTTAAGAAATCAGCTAATAAAGTATGTATGTAAGGAAAATGAGTCAGCCGACAAGTGTGTCTAATGTGAAGTTTTCAAGATGAATACTCCAATGACTGTAACACCATGCCTGCTGAATATTTTAATTCTAACATTTATTTGCAAATTTGCCCCTGTACATCTTGGGAATCGAATCACCTTCATAGTCAGTTATATTGTTCCCCTCAAATGTGTCATGGCTGTAAGAATGCTGCCATTCTTGCCACTCATAGGACCTCCTTCTCATCTGGACAAACTCCTCTGGGGTCCATTTAAGTTGGGATGGTCGCCTATTGTGATCTCTACAATTCTTTGTCTCTGTATGCTCAGCTGTGCTCAGTCTATTATCAGAAGCAGAAGTCTCTAATTGATCTGTACTTTTGAATAATCCTTCTCTGCACTTTTTGACAGATCTTTTTTCCAAATCATCCTCAAAAGCTGGAGAGTAAAAGTGAAAAGCTGGAGACTGAGAGCACTCAGAACTCATGTATGCTGATGATCTATTGCTGTCACCATCTTTTAAATGGATTACAACATGATCCTCCCTAGAGTGATTGTTCAAGGAGTTTTGGTGTCGTTTCCGATCACTGTGGTGTCTTGTATTTGCGTCTTCTCCTCTATCCTTAGTAAGTGTTCCAAGATGTCGTTTACGACCGTCATCTGATGGACTTCTTTCCCATGATCTGCCTGAGTCTTTTATAGATCTTGATCGACAACTATCATGATGGCAACGATGACGTCTACTCCAAGAATAGTTTCTGGAATATTCATATTTTGAGGGTGAACGTTGAATCCATGGCCCATCTCTATCACATTTTCTCTTAGAATGTGATCTGTGCCATCTATCTCTGGAATTTGAATCTGTACAATCGGAGGAACTTCTACTTCTGGACCTCGACCTATTGGATCTTCTGTGGCTGTCCTTGCTATGATTTGATCCTTTTCTCTTAGGTCGAGACTCTGAATCTTGAACTCTGGAGGAACTTCCACTTCTTGACCTTGGCCTTTTGGATACATGTGATTTCCTGTGGCTGTCTTCACAATGATTTGATCCTTTTCTTGTAGGCTGCAACATTTTGCATGTGCCTCTTGACCTGGAATCTTGACTGTCAGAGTAGCTGTGATCTGATGACCTCAACTCTTTAGCCACTTGTGACTTGCTAGTTCCACATGACTTGTCACCTCCAATAATACTTCCTCCCAAGTTATCTACATCTTTCTTCATTGATTCTAGCTGGGTTTTCCTCAGCCCAAGTTCATCACTACATCTTTTCCCTTCTTTCTCCCTTTCTATTGTGTAAAATGTCTCCTTCCACTTTGATCTCATAACCTCTAAGGCTTTACATCCTTTCTCATCTCCAGTCTCTGCAGCATCTGGTGAAATACCTGTATCTGACTTTAGAGATGACTGTATTTCCCCTTCTTCCATCGACGAATCAAGTTCCATACTGACTTCTTCAACAATTGTCTCTGTAGGAGAACTAGGGTCATACAGCTCAGATTTCTGAAAATCTGATTTGTGACAAAATGGCTGCCCTTGAGACAAATCAAAACTAGTTTGAACTTCTGGGTTTAGCTTTTCTTTAATGATCTCTTCCTTGGTATTTGAGGTATGTTTAGATTTAAACACTTCTTTGTTTGTTGGAACAGCAAGAGTATCACACTGCACTTGTGTGGACAAACTTGTTTGATTGCTGTGACCAAGACTTTTATTCAATTTAAAAGTAAATAATGGCTTTCTTTCTGTGCATGTAGCTGTTACATTCAAATTTAAAGTTTTTACAGATTCATGTACATTCACAGCAGTGTCGGATATGCCTGCCCATAAAGTCACACTTGAAGCATTGGTCACAACTGCATGTTCTATATGTTCATTCTTAGCTGCATCAACAATAGAGGTTTCCATCAAAGGTTTGACAACTTCTGCTGCTGAAGTCTCAGTACTCTTCATACATTCCTTATTAAAAGTGGGCGTCTGCACAAAGTCCTCAATGATGAGTTTATTTTCATTGGTGCTGGACATAACTATGCCTGACTTAATAACCTGATCATCTATACTATGTGCATTCTCCTTTTCTCTAATTGGTGTTGATGTCATTTCCAGTGTGTTCTCTTTTGTTATATGTAATTCCTCCAACTCTTCAACCTTTGCCTGCTCTAGTCCTGCTGTTACTTGATCTCTCAGAGATGTTAAGAGCTGAGATACACTTTCCATAACATAATCTATGTCATTTTTGGTATTCAATGCATTTGGTTTATCCCGCCCTTCAGAAACATCTCTTTCTTGCCAAATCATACTGTTTGTGCTAGTTTTGTCCATTAATTCTTTTCTTGTATGACAAAAGTTTTGTTGCATATCATCATACTCTTTGTCAATTATGTCATTCATGTTTGCAGTAGTTTCCATCTCTAATGAGGATTTATTCATGACAGAAGTTGAACCACCTTTGTTTAAGTTCAGTTTTCCATAAATTCTATCTATGGTCATCTGGTTCATCAAATCTTTATTGCATCTTTCATCTTTAACTGGTGTGCCCAGAACAGGTGGAGTGTCTTCAACCAAAAGCTTGCTGCTTATGCTTCTGCCATCATGTATAATGCAGTCTGAAACTGACCCCTCTCCATCATGAGACTTGTTCTTTGGAGAGCTGGAGATTTCAAGCAATTCAGATTTCTTTGGTTTAAAAGATACATTCAGTTTTCCATCCTTGTTCAATTTAAAGATTTCAGCACAAAACTTTGGCAAGGGCAAGCTTATGATAATTTTTTTATCTATATCAAGTCTCCTCCTCCTGGGGTCAAAAGGAGGCTCCCTGTTTGGTTTAGGGATATAGGTTTTGGGTATATGTCTTGGTTTTACACCTCCTTTCAGAAGAGTTCTGCCTTCAAACAGATCCTCCTTCTTGTGTGATGAAGATAGAGCCTCTTCCGGACTTAACCCATTTTCAGTGGAGTCGTCTATGGTTGTCGAATGACACAATTCAGCAACAATGTCCTTTTCAGATGGCTGCTCCTTGTTCATCGTGGTAGTTACTGCATTACTAATCCTAGCATCCTGATTCATATTGAGATTTCCACCAGCCTGCTGACTGATGAGACTAATGACTGCCTCCAGAGCTTTTTGGTCCTCCGTTGTATGAACCAAAGCAGAACATTGCTGTAAAAGTGTCTGAAACAGTTCATCTTTTCCAGGAGAACCCTCAAAGCTTTTCTCTCTGTGATCTGACTGTCTAAGATCAATATCTCTATAAAATCCTGAGGCCATGGATATGAAGCTTTGTTCCATAGATTGACTAATGTCTGGTGGCTTATAAGTATTCTGACGAATCTTTCTAGCATAGAAACCTGAAGGAACATTTAAGGTTCTTTCCAATAATTCTAATTCTGAAACATTATCCTTAGAATTAATGGTGTAACCATGTGACAAAGTGGAATTGTAATCTGAGGTCTCTGAAGTTGAAAAGGGGGATGGTGAGCACATGATAATTCCTAGATCTCTTTCCATTAAATTGTGTGATGAATTTTGTGTGCTTGTAACACTTTCCTGGGGACAGTTACTAATATCTGACACAGAAGTATTGTTCAAAAAAGGTGACACTCTTTGAGACACCTCCTGTACAAAGCCATTTCTATAGACAGAAGAGTTTCTTCTAATATCCCCCTGATCTGTGGAACCATCATTTTGACAAGGGTAAAATTTGGGTTGTTTCAACAGTGCATCATTGAACCTTGTTCTAAGATCACAAATTAGTTTCTCTTTCTGGAAATAAAAACTACTGTTCTCTGCTAGCTTTGTTTCATACACAGCATCAAGTGGGCTAACATAGCTTTCTTCTGACCCTTCATCCAATGGCCTCTTTTGCTTTGGTAGAGATGAACCTGATACAATCTTCTCATCTTTTCTGTTTTTAACTTGTATGGTCTCTTCTACAACACCTGTTTTTGACTCGGACATGATTTTACAATATTCTTGCATTTTTCTTTTATTCTGATTCTTTTCTAAACATATACCTTCAGTATTTTCAAGAACTCCTGTTGCAATAATATCTGATTTCTCTATCTCCTCTGATATCTTTGCTTTTAATGAAATATCAACCTTTTCCACTGCCTTAAACAGGTCTAAAGGTTCATTCGGACAACGGTTTTCCTTCCAACATCCATGCTGTTCACTAAATTCAATTCTGGCAGTCTCTAATGCCTTTGCAATATTATCATTATGGTTAGCAATTTTTGCATGTACTTTCTCTGACCAAGTATTTTCTTTCAGGCATGTCTCAAAATGTTCTTTCCAACTGTCTTCCATTTTAAAGTTCAATTCCTCATCATCACTTGTGATAAACATGCTGGAGCTGAAACAATCAGTGGTAGGTTGTCTGGTCATCATTATCTTTATGTATTCATCTCTGAAGCTGTCTGAAGCCTCACAAATATCTTCTTCTATTGCTGTCTTGGAAGGCTTCATTATCCCAAATCTATCAGATAATGACAGTTTCTTGTTAGAGGTCATTCTCTCTGAAAATGTTAATAAAAAAACACATCATATATGCTGGAAAAGAAATTTAAATACATGTATGGAACACGTATAGGATACAAAACTAAATATTTCTCCAATGCAAACAAATGTATACATTACATAATGGCAGACGACTCCTCCACCATGCATAACATTTATTAAAATCAAGGCACCAAATTCCAAAATTCACATTTGTCTGCACTAACAGTTTCTACGTTTCTGTCAGTCAGCTTACCAAGCTGATCAAGCATTGCACAGGCCCCTCCCTCAAAAAAATAATATGAATGTAGCTGAAATATATGAATTAAAAACAAAACAATTGTTTAAAGCAATGGACTTTCATTCAATATTATTGTTTGAATTGTAGGATCAACGTGATCAATGTGATATGATCCTATTTCTAGGTCCTGCTCTCATCAAATATAAACATTCGACAAGTAATCTCTCGACTAAAACTTTGCATGTTGATTTTTCGGTAAACTTTAATAAGATCATTGCTTAAACCTAACTTTAAATTTAAGTCTATGAAATTTTTAGTCGGGTGAAATTTTGAGCTGAATACACACGTAAGCAGACAAATTTATGAAAGCAAATGGAGATTAAATATAACTCAATAAACCATTAGTTTTACTTCCCATTCATTGTGAAAACTTTTGGCTGATGCAGATGTGCAATAAGGGAGAATGGTATTTTAATTATCTTTCTTGACATGCATTTGTAACTTTATGAAGCATAAAGCATGATTTTTCACTTCCCCACACTTCATGGTAAGGGTGGAAAGAGAGAGTGAGTAGAGAGGATTATGAAAAAGACTTCCACGCTCCCTCAGTACATTCTGATGGAGTTGCTTCATTGCCTTGTGGAGAATAGTTCTGCACACCATGTTTTCTCATGAAGCAGCATCCAATGACCACCAGAGTGCATGAAATCTTGATAAAATGGGCATGGATTACTGTTTATGACCCCTGCAATCATGTTCTAAAAGGTCAAGAGAGTTGTTGCTGTTGTAGGTAAATCACAATTTTTCATCCCATGATTGGCTATAAGTGACAGCCAGTATAACTGATAGGAGAATCAGGAAAGACCCAGGTTCCATCCAATGACCCATGGGAAGCTAGTGACATCAGCAATTTCCCATACTCAGAGTATAAGTATCGTAAGCACTTGAAATTTTTGGCTTTAGAGACTATTGTTGATCACATGACTTATAATGGCCAGGTGATACCCACACTGACCAGCACCTTGTTTTTTTCCAGACACAAGTAGTGAGATCTTTAATGCACCATGGTAACTCAACAGTCAATGATAAAACAGATCAAACTGAAGCAGAGCAAGTGAAAGCTGCACTAAGAGTAAATGACTATCAAGAGTGGATTTTCAAACTTCTAGAAAAAAGGGAAAACACCAAACATAACCAGTAGTAGCCCAAAATGGAACCAACATCAGGACGCCATATATCTGAGGTATATTAGAGGTACTAGCTAGAGTATTCAGACAAAATGGGTGTTACGACTATATGGTCATAAACTAAGTAACAAAAAGAAGCAAAACCAACAATTATGAAGTGAATCCCAAAATATTCCAGAAAATTTTCTATTACAGTCCAATATAATAAAAGTTCAATATAAATATCTAAACCAGAAATGTACTGCTCCTCCAAGTATTGTGACATTGTCAAAATGGTGTTGTCCAGAAATCCTTTGAATAATTCACAATAGTTCCAGAATAATATTGTAATCCAATGAGCACCTTCTTTTTCCAATGAACAATCCAATGTTTTTCCTCTCAAATAATAACAAAGTGCAACATAAAACACATCTGCGCACTTGATGCCACGACAAGAACACAAGCAATAAAAATAACTCCAAAGCAGGAATGAAATCTCATTGCTCAGTTCTCTTCTTATAAACACCTTCAAGAGTTTATTATGACTATATGTCGTAAAATATCCCATGTGACAGATCACACTACTGCATCTAATATTTCAAAATACCTATTCATGTGACATGTGACCGAACCCACCCAAAGGAAATTAACTTACTTCTTCTAGGGTACCACTGGACTGACCTGTACAATAGGGAAAAGGCCAAATCTTGTTAACATATTTACTAATAATTTTATTATAACTGTCAGTGCAAAAGCATGCATATGTTTTTAGATCCTCTGCAATCTTACAGTCTTAATTATCTTAAAAAAGACCCTATGCATGTACAAAATCCAACAATAGATAATCGCTATTAATTACAGCCAGAATTTTTTTTATAGCTAAAATCATCTACTGGGAGTTACAAAAATATATAGATATACGTAACAATGAGATCACCATACATGTATATCACAAACCACCAACTCTTTAAAAGAACAATGTACACATGTAAAGGACAAACGGAATTGTTTTAAAAAAAACGTTGTGTGGTTGATCATATCAAATGTAGTAATTGTGAGAATGACTACATTGGTGAAACAAGCAGAGTGTATGAAACAAGGACTAAGGAAAGCATCAGAAGAGTTATCTGTCATGGATGAACATTATTGTAGCAATGTGGAACATTCTATCATTTCCAATCAAGATCATCTGAGGACAACACATGGAAAAAGAAGGTGGAGGCAACTGAAATACCAACACTAAACACGGATGATGGGCCTGAATTACCACCCATCAGCAAAAGTCTCCTCATATTACGTGACCATTTTAAGTCACGTGATCAATGAGTCACTGATGAAGACAGTGTTATATTGTCAAAATTGAAAACTCTTAAGATCTTTAAGCTCAGAGTATGGGAAATTACTAATGATCAGGATGCTTTCTGTCAAATTTGGTCAACACCTGTTGAACTGTTTCTTTTGAAAAAGTCATTTCAAGGATTTTCAAATTTACTGCTGTATCTGATGTGAACAAAATTCAAAAACCTTCAAGACAAGATGTTTCCATCAAATTTTACTGAGTGGTTTTGAGATTTTGTCACTTAAACTTCCTCTGCACTGAGAATCCCTCCTTCATAACAATTCCATAAATGCTCCATTCATGCCCAATATATATCTAATGACGTATCCACCAAGATCAGTTTTCAAGCAGCGCTACAGATTTCATCACTCAAGCGAGGAGACAGTCAACCAATAAATGATTACAACGCCAAGTCTGCTGTAAGTGGTGCAGTCAACAAACAATGTTTCATTTTTACTACAACTGCTGATTTTCTTTTCTTTTTGAAGAAACGAATTGTTCAGTTTCTACTAGTAAAGGCAACTGAGCAGCCATTTTCTAATGCTCTCAAGAACTGATGCTCAGATCTCATAGCTTAACAAGTATTTTTAGCTCTAGAGACTAGTCTTTTGCTCATTAATGCCTAGGTTTTCATGTGTTTCTTGGTTATGTGACTCTCCGAGTGTGACATCTTTCAGGAATATTACATTAGAGATAGTTATTCTTCATTCTCCTAAAAGTGAAATTCATTCCTTACTTGTGGAAAATGGTTGCCTTTGTTTCCATGGCTACAATTCAGTCTCTCCTCTGTGCCAACCTGGTTTTCTAGCCAAGAATGGGCACCTTTGCTAGATTAAATCCTAATCTTGGTTGCATTTATGCTAGGACAATCAAGATGAATTTCTTAACCAATCAGAAAATTGCATATCTATTTGGCTAAATCAAAAAGGAAAGAAGTGGTCAAAAATATTTCTCCATCCACCTCAAAGGTACTTCTGATATCTCAGCAGCCACCAGACATGTTGCAGATTAGGATTTTAATTGTGATCAATTGTAATTAATTATAGTTTGAGCTGTAATCATAATCTTACTCATTGATTTTAGAACTCTATAATCGTAATTGTAATTGTTCTTCAATGGCAGTGTGATCGCATAGTGTAATCATGTTTACAACAACAAAAAATCACTAATTATGTTCTTAATAACTGTAAGAATAATACAAGTTTCCTTAAATAAAAAGACCATGAATGTTGACTATTACAATAAGGAATGAGTTTTTCTTTGTTAAACATATACAAATTTGCATACATGATGTAAAATTCTATATTTTTCATTTGCATCACCCCTTTTCCAAAGCAGTAAATCTTAGCCAATAGCTGCATATACACTGAAAGTAAATTTCTTATCAACCAATTTCCTTATCTACTGTACGCTGAATGTCTAAAGTTATAATTTGTTTGTTTGGACACAGGGCACAGGAGTAATTCAATGAAATAGTCTGGAGTTTGGCTTATTTTAATGTTCCAGCATTTTTATAATTGTTTTTTTTCTTCTAGGCTGCCAACTTTCCACCTCGTAGAGACTGCCTACTAATATATTTTGGAAGTCTGAATCCATCAATAAGCCTCCGTGCCAGACTACAATTGCATATTCCAAGATAGGTCTGATAGATATATTTTTGATAAAATTGGCCTGCTAAGTCTGTATTTTAGTTTTTGAAGACTGGTCATTCAAGAGTATGCCATTTATAAAATAATATCAATATAACAAGTCAATTTGTATTTGATGAAAGCAATATCAAAGATGGCAACAAGAATCCACATGTTTAAGTTCAATATTATCACACACAAGTTCAGGATTATTTGTTACATTTTTGTTCGTGAAAAACATTGGCATTGTTTTTTATTTCTGGACTAAACTTTAAGAGCCATTGCTTGAACCAGTTATGCAGTCAACATAAAATATGGCCAGTTACTGAAAAGAGAAAATCTGCAAACTTCATATCGCAATAAATGCTCAATTGAATTTAATGGAAAGCATCATAGCATAGATGGCTCTTAAGTTTGTTATATGGCTCTGATATTGAATATGGTTTCCATTTTAAGAAAAAAAAGGCCTCCATTAAAAAAGAAACCAAAATAAAAAAAAAAACTTAAAATGATGACTTTACAGAATTTTACCAATTAAACGTTAAACATACTGACATAAAGTGCTTTCAAGTTTATGTGAATAATGTTGACTGATTACTTCTATTACTAAAAATCAGACACATCTGAAATGACTTTCTAAAGAACCATTCAACAAAATTTCAACATTTAATAAAAGCAACCTGTTGTGAATGTCTTTCCTATTTATTCCACCATAATATATAGCCACTGACCACTCCAGTGGTTAGAGCTTCCGTCTTGGATGCAGGAGGTCATGGGTTTGAACCCTGGCCAAGCCATACTAAAGTGGTACTAGCAGCTGCCTCACTTAGGCACTCAGCATTAAGAGATTAGTTTTATGACTTTGGTTGGCCTGGTGTCAGGATAATATGATTGGGTAGGGGACATGATGCCCCATAGACATCACTATAAGCTGTCACATTGCAGACATTGTAGCGATATGATTGAAAAAATGTTAAAAATCCAAAACACACACTGTTTAACAGACTGAATTTAACAAAAGCATCCATTCAAGAAGGTCTCTAAAAATCCGAGGCCAATCCATCAATTATGACTTACAATTATACATCACTAAAATAGTCTCAACTATAAAACAACTTCTTTTCAAAAACTGCTAAACAGAATTTTACTGTACTTGTGACAAAGCATTCTGGCAAACATGGCTGTCAATTTTGCCAACATTAGATAACAACATGAAAACCTTTGATGATCAAAGTTATTAAATAGGTCTTAACTATGCTTTTATACTTAATACCCTATGTGCATAACTATTTTAAATGCAGGCAAAAAATAAAACAACATAAAGATTAGCCAGGTTTCTTTTCATCTATAATATCTATTTTGTAATGAATGTGACGTACTTATATTTTGTGCATGTCTGAGTAATTATTTTAGCAGCAGAAGGGGCGAACAACCTCTAATTGATTCACACTCCGTTTCGCAAAATAAGCCTTCCTCGAAAATCACAAAACAAAATCAAAACTGACTCAGTACTTGGCACCGACGCGATCGCTGACTTTTCCTGTGATTTTTCACGATCAGAAAAACTTACCAGCGATAGGCTGGGTAAGTCAATTAGAGTTTATTAAGTTGGTTGACAGGGTTGTCTCATACCAGGTACTGAGTCAATCGCATATTTTTTTGTTTTGTTTACGATTTTTGAGGAAGGCTTATTTTGCGAAACGGAGTGTGAATCAATCAGAGGTTATTTGCCCCTTCTGCAGCTATTTTAAATATTACTCCAGTGTTTGCAAAGATCTATGATTTGTTAAAGCTTATTAACTTTTTTTTAATACATTTCATTAAGTCAACATTATTTGCTTGTAAACTTCAGTGAACTTTACTGTGTAATTATCTGGACATTGCATCTTCAAATTTACTTCCACAATGTAAGAAATTTATAATGAGGTTGATTCCATACACCATCATATTCATTCACGACTTACATTTGTATCTATTTTGGCAAAACCTTTCTTCAAAATTAATGCATGTATCCTGCAGTGGCAGCAGCCTACCCCATGCTGCACCTTCATTTTCTTTCAAGAAACCTAGTCCTACATGTTAGACCTCTACGCTGATATTTATGTTTTGGGCATCAGCACTAGGACATAAATATGTGATACGTCCTACATGTAGGACTATCGAGAATTCTACCCAGTCGTGTCTCTGCTAAAATTCAAAATTAACTCTTAAATTTAACTTAAGTTAAATAACTCACTAATTCATATTATCAGAATTACTACTATCATTTTCTTCATACGCTTTTAAATAAATGAGTCTTCTTTCAATCCCACGGCCCATTCCAACTTGGAGCATCGGTATCTGTAACCTTTGAACTCTCGACCCACTGGAGGATATTAAACGATACATGTTCTGTTAATTTTAGCGGAGAAACCTTTACACAACTGTAATAAAAAGATAACATTACACTCAATGTTTACCTCTTGACTTCTTGCACGTGCACTAATGAATATTTTAAGCATGCAAGTTTTGACTTTTGCAAACTTCCACAGTTCCTCAACTGTTGACAACACATAAAAAAAAAAACGTTTCTGCAGCATGCGTTGCCTCGATTTGGAAATTGCGGGAAATTGCCACGTCCAGTGACGTAATTTGTTCTCTAATTCATCATTGACTGCTCTGTGGAAAACCATGAATCTGTTTACTCGGGAGCGCTAAAAAAAAACAAAAAAAAAAAAAAAACAAAAAAAAAAAACAGCCATTCATTTGAAGGGAAATAGAGATTATTATTATTATTATTATTATTATTATAAAATAGCTTACACAGTTTTAGGAACATTGCAAGAGAAATGGGATAAATTCACGAAGTAAGAGCCATACATTTAACATGCAGCAACCAGTGAACTTGAGAATGTTTGGAGATATAGAACCACTATGACTAGAACTACTCAAATATTTACTAAAGCCAACAAGATTTACTAAACCCAACAAGTGCCTTGCAAGAAAATATGGATGAATCTTGACGTTTTCAGTTTATTCCCATTATTTATACAAATTTAAATTAGAAAAAATAAAGAAAAAGAAATATATTCATAAAATTCTTATATTTCCCATAGTTTTGGATGGTGTAATTCGACGTGTTTTTGTTTTTAAAAAATCTACACTTAACCAACAAGGATTTTTTTTTTGTTTTGCGAAAGAACGTTATTCTCAAAGAGTTTCATGTTGTTTCAAAATAATTACATTATCTTCGGTTTTGTTCTATTTTCTACCTTCTTTTGAGTTATTATAATTTTATATAAGTTGAATTAAGTTCTGCGAGTGTCGAATGCCGACCGATTTTCAATACCAAATTATACATTTTACCAACACGGACACTTCCTTTTTTTACCGAACGAATATAAATATCAAAGGTTTTAGCGTAGTAGATTTTAATTCAAGTCTTTGACTATAATTTTACTTGCTCCATTACAAGGTCTAGTATAAGTAGTAAATGGGGCCACATTAGGGACAATGGGACTTAGCATTAAAAACACCCCTGGGCCACTTTAGGGACAATGGAAATTTAACATGGAGAAAAACGCTGGGCCACTTTAGGGACAATGGGAATTTAACATAGAGTTCGGGTCTGTCTAGGGACAAGGGAAATTAACATGGGAATAGAGTTTGGGTTTGTCTAGGGACAAGGGGAATTGAATATGGGATTTTTTTTTTTTTTTAAAGTTTTTTTTTTTAAATTTAAATTTAAATTTAAATTTAAGAAAGGGTAGGCAATGGAAAGGCTATCTCTTTTCGAGAAATATGACAGGCCCTGAAAAGGGCCTTTGGGTTTATGTTAATATTAATATTAACATAGATGGCATCTGTCACATCTTCTTCTTCTTCTTCTTAAACTCCTTCTAACTGCCGGTCCATACACAAGTACCCTCTTGAGACATCCTTGTCTTTCTATGTAAACTCTCCTCAACCATTGACTAGTATCTGTCCTATCAACAACAGTCCACTTGGACCTGACATACATGAGCATGTCCGTCCTAAACATCATGGAAGACACAAGGGTGGATGACTCAACTGTGGTCCACATCTTGAAGCGACGAGAATAGGTGAATCAATGCAGTGAACTGCGCTTATTTATAGGTACAGGAAGGATTGAAACGGATTGAATTCATTCACCAATCCGAACACGCGTTACAAAATTCAGTCAGCTCGCATCCAATCCGAAGAGAGCAGTCTGTGACGTCACGTGGTCTATATAGATTAGTTAGCGCTTGTGTGCAGTCAATCTATGCGACAGTGATTCAACATGACGGAACCCGGACTTACTTTCAGAAGAGGTACATTGGGATTTTGTGGATTTTCTTACCTCGCAAGAATTTGTTCCGGAACCTTCGTTACCTTCTTCATTACCGCAAGTGAAGAATTTTAGACAGAGACAGAAAGAAGAATTGGAGAAATTTATGCAACGACAAAAGGAAGCGGAACAAGCTTTTCTCCTACAGCAACAGCAACAGCAACAAGAAGAGGTAAGAAAAAAACAACAGCAACAACAGCAAGAAGAAGTAGCAGCAAAGAAACAAGAGGGTGAAAATCAAACGGCTACGGTACTGTTGGACATTTTAGCGGAGTTAAGAAGTCTGAAACAAATGTATCAGACTTCTTTATCACGAACGAAGAGAATACGAACTTCCCGAGCTAAACACGCCAACCCTGTGACTAAGCCTATCGTACCACCCTTAGTGATTTCAACCCAATCATCAGAAGTAGGCCTCGGCCGTGGCAAAGGCTTAAGGCAGTTAAAGTTGATTGGTTAAACTCACCCCTACACCAAAATGAAAAGGCCCTTTTCAGGGCCACCCACATTTCTCGAAAAGAAATACAATTTTAATTGCCAATAACTCAAAAAAACAAAACAAATCAACAACCCATTTTTACCCTTATAGTACGTGTCTGTGTATGAGTGCGTGAGTGTAGCTTCTTATTTTAAAATCAAAACTCAAAGACACTTACCTTATATTATTCATGTATTCTTTTCTCCATTTTTTACAATCCAATTCACAATTCACCACAGAACACTTTAATTAAAAGTTCATTGACTTCTTCTTTCTCCTTGTTTAGTCTCTCTGTTTTTTGAATTTCTTCACCGTTTTTTCCTCATTTTCTTCCCTTCTTCTTTTCTTCTCCTGTTTCTTTGCTTCTTTTAAATAGAATTGTCTTCTTTCTTCCTCTGAAGAATCCCTCTCTTCTTTCGAAGAATCCCTCTCTTCTTCCGAAGAATCCCTCTCTTCTTCTGACTCCTCTTGTTTCTTTTTTGGGCAATCTGGAGACCAATGTCCTTTTTCTTTACAATAATAACAGGTATCTTGACTTTTGTCTTTTTTATCCCCTGTTTTTTTTTTTTTTTTGACGGTCTGGACACTCTGAAGACCAATGCCCTTTCTTCTTACAGATATAGCAAGTATCCTGACTTTTATCTCGAAAGGAAGGAGAGTAGTCCGTCGGCTGGTCTGAAGAGAATTTTCTAATGACCCCTCGCAAAGCTCTGACGAAACGTTCCATCTGGTTAGTCTCTTCCATCGTTGTGCTCGGCTTGAGAGTGAAATGAATAGTGAAAGGACAAGACACACACCCTTTTATATACGCTGGTTTGTCATGACTATAAATTAGTCTATGGTGTTTAAACTTGAGTCATTTGACGTTTTGCACTCAAGATGAAACGATCCTATTCATTCGAGAAGAAAGAAGAAGAAGAAGAAAGAAAAAGGCAGAAACGTGATCTATCGCCTCGTACCAGGGCTGAAATCTTGGCACAAATTCATGCCAGTGATTTTGAAGAGGACATGAGTGAACCAGAATCCGAACCCTCTAAACCAAATTCACCACCCTTAGTCAACCCTGAAAAGTACTATTCCATTCGAGAGACGGAAAAGCGCTCCTCTAGAACATTTAGAACCACGGCTTACACCTACACGGTGAAGTTTAAAGATTTCAAGGCCGACGTACCCTTGGAGAAAGCAGAAGGGTTTATCACCGAGATGTGGGATTCTTTGCTCACCGCACTCAAGCGACAATGTCAACCCAAAGAAGACGATCGCTTGACACTATCCATAGATCACGACGGTTTGAAATCCCCTGTTTGGATCGAGTTTAGCAGACCCGCAGAACTAACCCCTTCCAAAGTCATGGACAAGATTCAACACGTACAACAATCTAATGACCAGTTTGACATCACCGATGGTAAAGCCACACTGAAAATGGCTCACGTCTCTCTTCCTCAAGGGACAGGACGCAAAAAGATGTTATTGGTGGACGACCTTCGCAACACCAAAAAGAGTCTCGTCCGAATTAACAACCCTTAAGACCAGATGTGCTTAGCCCGTGCCATCGTGGTGGGACGAACCTATGCCAACAAGAACGACACGGTAGAATGGAAAAGAACCTGGGAGAACATTCGAAAATCGAACCGAACCAAACAACGAAATGAAGCAGAACTCCTGTTGCAACAAGCTGGCCTGTCCAAAGACACACCCTGTGGCATTCCTGAGATGCAAAAATTGCAAGATGCCCTAGCTCCACGCTACACCTTGAAAGTGCACCCTCAAGAAATGCGCGGACCTCTGTTGTTTCGAGGCCAAGACTTTAAGGACGGAAAATACATTCATGTTTATTATCACGATGACCATTTCGATACCATAACCACTATCACCGGATTCCTGGGATACAGATATTACTGTGAGAAATGTGATTATGGTTATAACAATCGAGAGCAACACAAGCATTGTGGATGGAAATGCCCAGGATGTTTGGCCTCTCCACCCTGTCTGAGCGAAGAACCAGTGCCTTGTTCAACTTGTCTGCGCACGTTTGTCAGCCCTACCTGTTACCAACAACATTTGAAAACACAAGGTTCACAGAAGAAATGTGCTTGTCAACTCCTGAGATTGTGCCCTACGTGTAGACAAGGCATACGTACCAACAGTACCAAGGCACACGTATGTCGAGGAAAGAAAAAATGTCATGACGTGAAAAAATCTTTCGGGGACCGAACACGTTAGCCGATTTCGCTCGATGGGTCTTAGACCCCATCGACAAGACGTGGAGCCAAGAGGACATCGAACGTTACGGAGATTGTCATCGTCATGCCACGGTGATGGCTCACAATTTCTCCGGATACGATGGACAGTTTCTTCTCAGATACTATACGGAACAAGGCACCGAACGTCCTAAAGTCACTTTGAACGGAGCCAAAATCATTTTCATGCAAGTGGGACAAGTGCAGTTTAAAGATTCGATGAGTTATTTGGCCATGCCTTTGAGCCGAATGCCTAAAACGTTTGGAATGACAGAAATGGCTAAAGGGTACTTTCCACACTTTTTCAATACGGAAGCCAATCAACACGCCGTTCTACCCCATTTACCTGAGGCTCACTATTACGACCCCGACAACATGCGTACCGAACAACGAGAAGCTTTCTACGCTTGGTACCAGGCTCATGCCTCTGACCCCTTCGACTTTCAGGAAGAAATGCTAAAGTATTTTCGTTCCGACGTGGACATTTTACGACGTTGCTGTGGAAAATTTCGAGAACTGTTCATGGAACACGGAGGGGTCGATCCTTTGAAAGAAGCTTGCACCATTGCCAAAGCGTGTTCCTTAGTGTACCGCCAACGATTCATGCCTGAAAACACCGTGGCTGTCATCAGTCCTCAAACGACCCACTTTGTCAAACGTCAATCCTCGGTCAAAGCCCTACGCTGGTTACATTACTTGTGCGACAAGGAAGACAAATGGATTCAGCATGCCCGCAACGGAGGAGGCGAAAAGACCATCGGAACGTATTCGGTCGATGGCTGGGACTTAGAAAACCCCAAGATCGTGTACGAGTTTAACGGTTGCTTATTTCATGGATGTCCCATCTGTTACCCTGACCGTGACACTAAAAATCAGTTTTTGCAACGAACCATGGAAGACTTGTACCAGGACACTTGTCAGCGACGCCTAAAGTTAGAACAGCAAGGATACCAAGTGGTGGAAATGTGGGAAAACGAGTACGATCACCGTTTGAAAACCGATCCCGAGTTTAAACGCCTCGTGGAAAGTTACCAGTTCATGGACCCGTTGAACCCGAGGGATAGTTTGTACGGAGGAAGGACCAATGCCACCTGTTTGCTGTACCAAGCCGACGAAGAGAAAGGAGAAGAAATCAAATACTTGGACGTGTGTTCGCTGTATCCCTACGTGTGCAAATATTGTCGCTTTCCCGTAGGGCACCCGCAATTGCTGACGGAACACATCGACCTGAAAAACATTCGACAATACGAAGGCTTGATCAAGTGTAAAGTTTTACCTCCCACGAACCTATACCATCCCGTCTTACCTCACCATTGTCAAGGCAAACTGATGTTTCCCTTGTGCCGTACTTGTGCCGAAACATGCAACCAGGACCAACCTTGCCATCACAGCCAGGAAGAACGTGCCTTGACTGGAACCTGGGTCAGCGTGGAATTGTTCAAAGCTCTGGACATGGGATACCAACTGTTAGAAGTGTACGAAATTTGCCACTTTCCCAAGACACAACAGTACCACAAGGGTGACTCTACTCAGAAAGGCATTTTCGCAGACTACGTGGATGCCTTTTTGAATCTGAAACAAGAAGCCAGCGGCTATCCTTCCTGGTGTCACACTCCCGAAGACCAAATACAATTCAAAGAGAAATACTACGAACAAGAAGGCATCTCTTTAGACCACATCGAGAAAAACGAAGGCAGGCGATCGTTTGCCAAAGTGATGTTAAATTGCTTGTGGGGTAAAATGGCACAACGACCGTGTTTACCCAAGACGGAATATTTGACAGAACCTTCCCGCTACTTCCAGATGATTCACGACAAAACCAAATACATGAAACACGTGGACGTCGTTCGAGAGGATTTGATCTTGGTCAATTACGAAGAAGATCTGGACTTTGTACAAGACGACCCTTTTGGAAATGTCATCATTGCGGCTTACGTGACAGCTCATGCTCGCTTAAAATTGTACGAAGCTTTAGAACTGTTAGAAGAACGCGTCCTGTACTTTGACACGGACAGTTGCATTTACATCCATCACCCGATTCAACATCACCCTGACATCGAAGGAGACCGTTTAGGAGCCTGGACAGACGAGCATCCCGACGACAAGATTCTAAGTTTCGTCAGTGGCGGCCCCAAAAATTACGGCTACGAATACCGGGACAAACAAGGAGAAGTGCACACGACGTGCAAAGTGAAAGGACTGACTCTGAATCATCGTACCAGTCGAGTGGTCAACTTTGGGGTATTGAAAGAAGCCTTGCAATCGGGAGAGGATGAAAACTTTAAAGTGACCACCTATCAACCGAACAAGATTGTACGTTTACCCACTCACCACATCGTCAGTCGACCCTTGGAAAAAGTCTATCAAATTGTATACCAGAAGCGAGTGCGACTTCCCAATCACTTTACGTTGCCGTACGGTCACGTCGGTATTGGTCTGTATATAAAAAGGAAACCTTTGCAAGATCGATAGTTCATTGTTCATTGAAGTAACTTACCATGTCGTTGACGAAGAAGAAACCAGATTGGTTTGGCTTGGACCCAAGAGGTGGCCCAGTATGCACGAGAGTTATTCAAGGAAAAAAGTTACTTTTCAACCCGTGTTAGTGACGGTGCCAGAAGAACCCGTCACCCAGGACGGGAATGTCGTGGACAGGCCTGAAAGACCCTTTCGGGAGGACACTTGTGTGACCTTACCCCCTAATATAGAACTGGTTAGAACTTTACCCAAAACATGTTGTACAGACACTTGTGTTTATTCCACGTTCATGGTTATCATGTGCCTTTTATTCTTGTACTTAAGCCTTTGGCTTTTATGTATTTTTGTCTTTCGTATTCATGTTTGAAAAAAAACATTCAATAAACGTGTTCTGAAAAAAAGTATATAAACTCTTGTCTTGTTTGTTTTCGTGTCACAAGTGATATTTCTCACACTATTGCTACCTCTGCTGTCTCTGCTCCCTCTTCCTCTACTGTCAAAGTCATCGACGAACACTTAGATCGTGCCAGTTGGGAGGCTTTGTATCTTCGCCATCCCTTTAACATGCTCATTGCTGGACCTAGCGGTTCAGGCAAAACCGAATTCGTCAAACGTTTGATCGAACATAAACATCATTTGATCGATCGACCCCCTCAACGAATCGTGTGGTGTTACAAAGAGTGGCAATCGGCGTACAGCCTCTTGCGAGAAAGTCAAGGCGATTCCATCGTGTTTGTGGAAGGCATTCCTAAAGAAGACGACGGCATCGTCTCTGACTCCCGTCAAACCCATTTGGTCATTTTTGACGACATGTTAGGAGAAGACGAAGAAGAAATTAAACTGTGGTTCACGCGCAAAGGGCATCACCGTAATGCCAGTGTCGTTTACATCACCCAAAATTTGCTTCAACAAAGTAAAGCCCATCGCACCATCAGTCTCAATGCGCATTACGTGGTCTTGTTTAAAAGCCCTCGAGATAAATCGCAAGTGCAAGTCTTAGCCAAACAGTTAGGAACGCCTTGGCTGACTCAGGCGTACGACGATGCCACTCAAACTCCACACGCCTATTTACTCGTCGATTTGAAACCTACGACTCCCGAGGATTTGCGATTTCGTACCCACTTGTTTCACCACTGGGGCCAAGACGGAGGGCCTGTCCTGTACACGTCTCCGTCCTCGACTTCATTTCACTCCACATAAAAAAAATCTATAAAAACCTCAGACCCTTTTTCGTCTGTCTCACTCTCAGTGCGAACATGACGTCCCTTCAGTCGCATCTTCCCGTCAAATTGATTCGTGCCTTGTATGGCATCAGTCGAGAAAAAGATCCACAAACACGAGCTCGTGTCTTAGAAGCTAGTCTCAAAGAAGTCTTACGATGGTTCACGGTGACGGCACGTCAATTACTCCAAGGAATCATTCAGATTCCTCATCAAACCAAACGCTTTTTTGATCGAAACAAAGTCGCTTTGGTCCAACTGGCCGATCCCCGCATCGACACTCAAACCAAAAAACAAATCATTTTGAACCCTGGAGGGAGCGGTACTCTAGGAGGGGTCATCATTCGCTCACTCTTAAGATGGGATCCTAATGCCCCCAAAGTTATACCCAAGGCAAAAGTCCAACGAAGCCCCAAGAAGAAAAGGACCAGGTCCCCAAGGAGAACTTCTCCAGTGGCAGGACCCTCCTCTGACCAGACACCACCACCCCGGAAAAAGAAAAGAAGCCCCCAGAAAAAGAAACGGAGAAAAAGTCCCCAGAAAAAGAAAAGTCCACAGAAAACTAGTCGCAAGAGAGGCACTTCGGCCAGGACGCAACCTTACACTCGCAAACCACGACCTGGAACGGCAGTGACTGCGTCTCCGGCAGCCTCACGTTTGTCCACTTCTCAGTTAATGACACCCAGAACTGAAGAGTACTTGGAGACGTTGATCACACCAAGAACTTCTCCGTTGATGACCCCCCAAAGAACTTCCCCAGTGGCAGGACCCTCCAATTTAGTGGCAGTGGCTGCTGCTCACAAAGTACCTTCTCCCAAAATCAAAGTTCAAGAAAGATCGGGCATGTTACAAAGTTTACTGGATTTGTCCAAGCAAGAACTGGCTCGATTTAGTCCGTTACGTACCCCTGCACGACGTGTCATGCCTGTCCTCAAACTAATACGACGTCAAGACAATCAGTGGCGACGCGTTCCAGTATAAAAAAGGCCTGTGACCAAGTCGGGGTATCAGTGTTTTTTGGTGCTTCTGAAGACTCAAAGATGTCACCCTCCAGAAAACACCAAGGAAAGAAAAGGAAAGGACTGCCACCACGTTTAGCCAAACATGGGGACATGTTATCTGTCCTGTCCAAAGCTTCTCCACCCCTACGAAAAAAACTCATTCAAACGGCCTCCAAAGAGGTCATCGATACCGTGTGCGAATGTTGTTTGAACGTTTTGAAAGGCACGATCCCTTTGTCCAAACACCAGAAACAATGCTTAGGCAAACATCGTCACGTTCTTCGCCAAATGGTTCAAAAGAAAATTCCCATTCGTCAAAAAAAGAAGATGTTAGTGCAACGTGGAGGTATTTTACCTCTCTTGTTAGGCCCCATACTGAAAGGAGTCTTGGGAACCATGTTGGGAGGACTGGTGGGAGCAAGATAAAAAGGCCTCGGAAGTTGCACGATCTCAGAATCGACCCCTGACAACCCCATGGAAGGACGAAAACTAGCTTTAGTGCCTTACAAACGATGGATGGAATACCATCGGTGGCAAGAACAACACACCCCACATTTACCTCCCAATCCCAATTTGAGCGAGATGTCCCAGTTACAACACGAATTGCAGTCCTTGATGGATCGCCAAGATTTGTCCGAAACAGAAAAATCGCAAAAGTACGGTCAACTCTTGCAACGACTGCAACTCTTTCACCAGAAAGCTTTAGACGAAACAGCTCTACCCATTCTGAAAGCACCATCACCAGTACCAGTACCAGTACCAGTGACCAAGACAGAAAAAGGAAAAGAAGAAGAAGAGGAAGGGTTTCAAAATCCACCAGAAAAAGTACGCAAGTTAACAACACCACCTACCTCCAGAATTGGATGGATTAAAAAGATGATGGCCACCCCTTCTTCCTCACAAGAGAAAAAGAAAGTGAAGACAGAAGTGAAGACAGAAGTGAAACAAGAACCGATATCCCCCGCTCAGACATCCTCCTCCTCTTCAACACCTATTGCCGGTCGCACACGCAAAGCATTGCAATCCAAGAAAATACCCCAAGAGAAAAAGAGTAGCATCCTCCAAGAGTGGGTGCCTTATTAACACACCAACCAACACAAAAAAATGGAAAAAGTCTTAGCCAGCATTTACTACGATCCCTCCCATCCTGCAGGTTACGCAGGAGTTCAAAAATTGTATCGTGCTGCCAAAACGCGACTGAAAAGTCTCCGTTTACCTCAAGTGCAACGATGGTTACAAGAACAAGCTACCTACACTTTACACAAACCCATTCGACGCAAGTTTGCCAGAAGTCGCACCCGAGTGGAAGGCATCGATCATCAATGGCAAGCCGATTTAGCCGATGTCTCTCATTTGGCCAGCTACAATCGTGGCTACAAATATTTGTTTTGTGTCATCGACGTCTTTTCCAAATTTGCCTGGGTCGTGCCCTTGACTTCCAAATCGAGCAGCGAGTTAGTACGAGCCCTGCAACGAGTGTTGAAACAAAGCGGTCGTCACCCTCTTCAATGGCAAACGGACAAAGGCACCGAATTTCTGAACCAAGCTTTCCAAAAAGAATTAAAGAAACGTGACATTCATTTTTTTCAACGTACATTGAAAGAACGCATGTGGAAATATTTTACGCATCACCACACTCTGAAGTACATCGACATCTTACCGCACCTGGTGCAAGCGTACAACCAATCTTACCATCGAAGCATCGGACGTGCCCCGCAAGACGTGACTCCCGACAACGAAGTGCTGGTGTTTGAGCGTCTGTTTGGTACGTCCCCGACGAGGGCTGTCCCCAAGAAAAGTGGAATATTGTCCGTAGGAGATTGGGTGCGCATTGGCAAAACCAAACGCACTTTCGACAAAGGTTACTTACCTAACTGGACGACCGAATTGTTTCGCGTCACTGGACGAGTGCATGGCCGTCATGCTGCCGTCTATAAATTGGAAGACATGAACGGAGAAGTGCTCAAAGGAACGTTTTATTTGCCCGAGTTACAACGTGTCACCAAAAAAGAAGACGACGTGTACGACATCGAAAGCATTCTCGAACGCAGAACCCGTAAAGTGGGCAAACGACGTGTCAAAGAAGTCAAAGTACGTTGGAAAGGATATCCACCCAGTTTTGATTCTTGGATCGACGCTTCGCAAGTCATCGACTATAAAAAGAAGTGACCATCATGCCCTTTCACACAGCAGACGCAGCTACGTCGACCACTCCTCCTTCACCTAGTTCTTCTGTGCAAGATTTACAAAAACAACCCTTGTGGGTGTGGTGTGGAGAACGTGTGCCTAAAACGCAAATCGTCTTTTTCTGCCAAATCTTCGTGGTGTATTGTGTCATCGGGGCAGCCATCGCCAATTTGAGTTTGCAACAAGGAGACAAACAATTGTGGACCATTTTATTGAGCAGTTGCATCGGTTACCTGCTTCCTAATCCCTCCCTGAAATTCACCTCGAACGGGAACCCCGGGAACCTTGTGTCCAGTGCCAGTGCCAGTCACCACTTCAACCACAACCAGAACCCCATTTTAGACGGAGACACGCCTCTGACGTCCAGTAACCCCTCGGACAGCCACAGAACTCTGGAATTATGAGTCACCAAAGCCAGTTTTACTTAACTTTACCCAGTGACAGTTCCATGGAGGTGTTTCCCAAGAACACGTTGTGCTGTTACACGGCCAAATTACCTCAGGCCATCCAGTTAGATCACGAAGCCCATTGGGAAGTGGCTTTAGTAGAAATGATTCACCCGACCCAAGTCCTCAATGTCCTTCCCAATCAAAATTTTTTTGATGTGGAAGTTCATGACGAGCAAATGCAACAGTGGATGGATAGCAATGTCAAATATGACAAGAAAACCCGTACACAAAAGTACACCACCTATCACTTGTTCATTCCCCCAGGCTATTATTTTAGTGGTCAACATTTGGTCAGCACCATAGCCTCCAGGTTTAATGTCGTGTTTCTGAAAGCTTTGGAGCATGTCAACAAAAGTGTCACCATGGAGTACCACAAAGCAGCTCGTCGCTTCTTGATGAAATTTGAACGAAGTAAAATCATGTCCATTTTATTTTGTCCTGAATTGTTTGACATGTTGGGCGGAGACATGGACATGAGAAAGGCCATGCTCAAGAAAAACGAATTACCCATCGTTTACGACAACGAGTCTTTTAGCAAGTTATTTCGTGCCCCGGTAGAACTGAACCAAGGACTGAATTTGATGTTCGTGTATTCCGATGTGGTGGAGTACAACGTGGTGGGACACACCTCCGTACCGTTACTGCGTGTCATTCCTTTCAAAGTGGATTCTGCCACGAACAATGACGAGGAAGGTGGAAACACTTACCACGTCCACCACGAATTTGTCCATCTTCACTATTTGCCCGTCAGTAAGTCGTATTTGGACACGGTCAACATTGCTATAAAAGGAGATCTGGGACAAAATATTCCATTCACCAAAGGAAAAGTCACGGTGAAACTCCATTTTCGAAAACGGTTCTCTCACGACTCTTAAGTCATGTATCCAGTGTACCGAGGGGTTGCTCGACAGCGAGGACACGGCTTAGGAGATATGTTAAAATCGGCCTTTCGTTCGGTGGCCCCGGTGTTGAAACCGATGGTGACACGCGGATTGCACGCCTTGAAAGATGCGGCACTGACGCAAGGCAAAGAATTTCTCCAAAATGTCATCATCGACAAACAAAACCCTAAAGAAGCTTTCATGAGGGCAGGCAAAAATGTCTTGCTGCAAACGGGCAAAGACATTTTAGGCCAACGAGAAACACCTATAAATGCCCTGCACGCTACCGAGTCAGGCATTCAGCAAGGACAAGGCAGAAAGAGACGACGAAGAAAACACCCTTTCACCAGACTTCAAGCGAGAAAGGCCAAGAAAAGAAGAACCGTTCGAGACTTAGACGTTTTCGATTATTGAGAAAAGAGACAAAAAAATGATGCACCGAGAATCTTGCGCTTGTTCCAAGACGGAACTGAATCTGTTTGCCATGCCCCCCACGATGATGACGATGCAAGAATCCCAGTCGGTGGAATTTCACCCCGTCTCCTCACTGACCGATTCCGCTCCCATCGAGTTTGAAATCAAAGGACAGCCCGAAGATTACATCGATCTGAATAGCAGTTACTTGTACCTGAAAGTCAAAATTCTAGATAAGACTGGAGGTGCTATAGACGATGAAGCAGTAGCTCCCGTCAACAATTTCATGCATTCCTTGTTCAGTGGAGTGGACTTGTACTTGAATAACATACTGGTCAGTAGCAGCATGGATACTTACCCTTATCGTGCCTACCTGGAAAATCTCTTGACGTACGGAATAGATGCCAAGAACACTCATCTCAATGCCTGTGTGGTATGGGAAGCTGACGAACCTTCCAAGTTTGAAATATTGGAAACTGATGAAAAGAAAGACAACAATGATGGATTTCTAGAACGAAGAAAGAGAGTCACGGGAGCCGACACAAGTTTAGAACTGATGGATCGTTTGCATTTGGACATGTGGTTGCAAGAAAAGTATTTGCTGAACGGGGTGGATGTCCGCCTGAGACTGAATCGTAGCAGTGCCGCTTTCCATTTGATGGCTGATAGTGACGGTTACAAAACCAAAATCCTAGAAGCCAGACTCTACGTACGCCGTGTGGAAGTGTTACCTAAAGTGGGAAACGACATCAGTCAGACGTTGAGCAGAACGACTGCCAAGTATCCCATACGACGCGTGGAAGTGAAAACCTTCACCATTCCCAAGGGACAGCGATCCATGATCGAAGATAGTTACCCAAACGTTTGATCGTTGGTATCGTCGAGAATACAGCCTTCAACGGAGCTGCCGAAAAAAATCCTTTCTACTTTCAACACTTTGGCGTGTCCAAAATCGAAGTCAGTCGCGATGGCAAGACCTTGTGTACCCGACCTTTCGAACCTGACTTTACCAAGAAGAATTACTTGAGATCGTACTTGTCCCTGTACGAAGCCACCGGACAGTTAGGAACCAATACCAGTCACGGTATTACGTACGAGGATTATGCAGGAGGCTACGCTTTGTGGGCTTTCGATTTCACTCCAGACCAAGGCAGCGACGAGGGACATTTCCACCCTATAAAATCCGGCCAGATTCGTGTGGAAATTCAGTTTAAAGACCGAGACCCTGATGAAACGGTGAACGTCATCCTGTATGCAGAATTCGATAATACCATAGAAATCAACAGTTTGAGAGAAGTCATCCTAGATTACTAGAAACCATGGAAGACTGTTATCCCTCTTTACCTAGTGGAGAAACTTTTAGTGTTGGATTATTGTTAAAAAATGTTAGAGTTGTTGTTTAGTGTTAAGTGATTTTTGAATAAAAAATGTTCTGTTTTGAAAAAATTGTTTGATGTTATATTGTTGGATTATTGTTAAAAATGTTAGAGTTGTTGTTTAGTGTTAAGTGATTTTTGAATAAAAAATATTGTGTTTTGAAAAAAATGCCTTTGTCTTTTGTTTAGCTATAAGAATGTTGGATTGATGCTCTTTCATTTTTTACTATCCCTCTCATGACACTCACTAAACGTTGCGACTCAAAAACCGTGTGGTGGATGTTTTCCTTCACGTCCGCGCCTTGACTTTAAGAACCGGGGTTGTTTCCAGTCTAACCATCCATTGTCGACTCATCCTCCTACGAAGATGTGCTCCAAACTAGCTAAGCTCAACGAAGCCTACGTGAATTTGCATAGGGTCAGACACAGTCTGATACCGAAGCCAGAAGAAATAGAGAGCTCTTCAGAGAAGAAATGAACAAGGAAAAAGAAGAATGGACAGAGAAGCACAGACTTCAGAGACAGCAGCAACAGCAGCAACAACAACAACAGCAGCAGCAACCTGAAGCTGACAGAGGCTTTGTCGATTGTCGTATCGACACCAAAGAGTTCTTCTTCTCTTTTCGAAGAAGCAGACCTATCGTCAGAAAGTCTATCCTCAGAGGGCATCGCATTCTTAGAAACTAAAAAAGAATGCCATAGCAAACAAAAAAACAGCCCTTTTCAGGGCTACCCAATACTCTAGAAAAGAAATAACAATCCATTTGCCAATGTGTGTAGGTAGAGTAGTGTGAAAATAAACACTAACTCTTTTTTAAAAAAAATGTGAGGGTATGTGTTTGTGTGTTTGTGTTTGTAAGTGGTTAAGTAAGTTGGTATGGATAGTAGATTAAAATGATGTCTTTTTTTTGGTGTCTGAGGTGTAAATTTGGGGTTAGATTGGATTGCTTTGCGTATGTGGATAGTCTATTGAAGTGATTTATAAAAAATTTTAAAATAGTGATGGGTAGCATTAAAAGTGAGTGAGTGTTTCTTTTAGGTCCGCGCGTTGTTGTTTTTTGGTCATGATGTAGGTAAGATCAATTTTATGTTTTTAGGGGATGTTTTCCTTCACGTCCGCGCTTTCACTATAAATTGAAACTCGTTCGGCAGTCCAACTACCATTGTTGATTGATCAACACCAAAAATGAACACGAGACTGGAGAAACTGTTGGAACTTCATGTGCATCTGGAATATGCCAGGCGCATATTAAATGAATTGGCCGCGGAAGCCATTGTGGAGGAGGGAAGGATAAGAGAGGAGGAGGAAAGAAGAAACAAAGAAGAGGAGGAGAGAAGATATAAAGAAGAAGAGGAAGAAGATACAAAGAGGAGGAGAGAAGATACAAAGAAGAGGAGGAGGAGGAGGAAAAGGAGAGAAGAAGAAGAAATTTCAGAATCCCAGAAACCGAAAATTGGGATTCTGAAGCCACATATCCTGCCTCTGCTCTCTCCCCCCAAAAGGTAAAAAGTAACTGGGGGATAAGATGTGTATGCGGCGCCAGGCCTGGAAGGTGCCACCATTAACCAGGTGTCCATGAAGTTCAAAAAAACAGCCCTTTTCAGGGCTACCCAATACTCTAGAAAAGAAATAACCATCAATTTGCCAATGTGTAGGTAGAGTAGTGTGAATATAAACACTAACTCTTTTCTAAGATAGTGTGAGGGTATGTGTTTGTGTGTTGGTGCTTGTAAGAGCTAAGGTATGTTTGTGTGAATAGTAGATTATGGGTTTCTTTATTGTTTCTTAGCGTATGTGAAGAGTATAGTTAGGGTTTTGTAACCGCTCACGTACGATTGTGTGGATAGTAGATTATGGATTTTGTTTATTGTTTCTTAGCGTATGTGGAGAGTATAGTTTGGGTTTTGTAACCGCTCACGTACGATTGTGTGGATAGTAGATTATGGATTTTGTTTATTGTTTCTTAGCGTATGTGGAGAGTATAGTTTGGGTTTTGTAACCGCTCACGTACGATTGTGTGGATAGTAGATTATGGATTTTGTTTATTGTTTCTTAGCGTATGTGGAGAGTATAGTTTGGGTTTTATTATATGAAATGAGAAAAGTAGGGGGATGTTTTCCTTCACGTCCGCGCTTTCACTATAAGAACCCACAGTATTCGTCGTTCAAACCATTCTACAAAGAAGATGGCTTCTAACCAAATGGACAAAATACAAACATTGCAAGACGTTTTAGACAACTTAGGAATGATGGAACAGATGTTAATAAGACTCGTTGAAGACTATTATTCCTATAGTCCCCATCGTGTAAAGATGGAAATTAATAACTTAAAAAAGGTAAAGGACAAGATTAGTGGTGTCATGAAAGAGATAAAGGAGGAGAAGGAGGATGAAGAGGAAAGAATAAGAATAAGCAAATGGAACGAAAAAAATGAAAAAGAAGAAGAAAATGAGAAGAGGAAGAAAGAAGAGGAGGAAGAGAAGAAGAAAGAAGAGCAGGAGAAAAAAAAAGAAAGAGAAGAGAAAGAGTGTAGGAGATAAAATAAGAACTTGGTGGAGAAAAAGAAGAAATTAGAAGCAGAAGAAGAAGAAAACCCAAAGGCCCTTTTCAGGGCCAGCCATATTTCTCGAAAAAAGATAGCCTTTCCATTGCCTACCCTTTTTTAAATTTAAATTTAAATTTAAATTTAAAAAAACTTTAAAAAAAAAAAAAATCCCATATTCAATTCCCCTTGTCCCAAGACAAACCCAAACTCTATTCCCATGTTAATTTCCCTTGTCCCTAGACAGACCCGAACTCTATGTTAAATTCCCATAGTCCCTAAAGTAGCCAGCGTTTTTCTCCATGTTAAATTTCCATTGTCCCTAAAGTGGCCCAGGGGTGTTTTTAATGCTAAGTCCCATTGTCCCTAATGTGGCCCCATTTACTACTAGTATAGTATCGCTTTGTAGCTTCGACCACGTCGAGGCTACGACATTGTCATATCAAGGTAATCTTACAGTACATGAATAAATTCGAATAATTCCCTCCAGTGGCGTACTAAGGGTAAATGGCGGGCGAGGCGACGATGAAGGTCCAAAGTGGATTTTGCGCCCTGAGACTTCTGGCCGCTCCCACTCCTATTTTAGTACGCTATTGATTCTCTCGAAATTCATATCAAGGTAATATTGTATGACATTCTTAGAATACATGAGTTATATACCATTCAAAGACAAATGAAATCAAAATGAAATTAATTTCAGAACTCAGGGAAAATTTATGTATGAATTTAAAACGAATAAATGCAACAAATAATTGCAAACTTTATATCAATGAACATATTGTATGCGTTTGAGACAAACCTTTTGCTTTCCGACACTTCCTTTCTTTACTACGAATCCGAATCTCTATTTCCCCTGTCCCTCATCTAGCAGACAACCAGGGCCGGCAAAAGAGGGGGTGGTCAACCGGAGATATATTCCCGGAGCCCGGGCCCATAAAGGGGCATGGGCCAAACAACACTTTTTGATTTTATATTATAATAATTTTGTTTGAACAAGAACTAGGAGAAGCCCGGGTGTTTCTTACCCCAGGGCCCGTGATCGCTCTCTACGGCCCTGCAGACAACCCGTTCCTTGGACAACCCGTTCCACAGAAAAACTGAGACTGACTACTTTCACGAGGGAGATTACTTAAAACACGTACATCCATCATTTAGTTTAGCCAGTCAGGATTAACTTTATCTAAGCGTCAAAAATTTTAAATGACAATCGTAGTAAGAATAATTCTCTCTATTCCACCTTTATTGATAATTATGTCTGTAAACACTCACTTTATGAGACTTATTTCCAAATGGTGCCAAATGTCCCTAGATTGTTTCCACTTGGACATCTCCCGCCACTTAACCACCAAGTTAACTTTGCCTCTCTATCTGTCGGACCGTTGTCTTAGCGGGTCCTAATTAAAATCAATCATGCCCCCAAACAAGATAGGTTAAACCATCACAGGCCAGCGATTTATTGCAGGCATAGCCCCAACGTCAAACTTTATTGTTACGTATCAAGCTGATCGCAGCAAAATGTTGAGGCCCGTATAGTGAATAGTTAATGGGGATACCCTAGGGACAATAGGGACTTAATATTAAAACGGGGGGGGGGGGGGGGGGGGGCTTGGGGACAAAGGGGAATTTATCATTGTGAGACTATCTAGGGACAATGGGAAATTTAACATATGGATGTAGTGACAATATACTGGGAGCGTCTAGGGACAAGGGGAATTGGAGAGGGGTGACGTCACGGTATTAGACACTGGGGAAACAATGGCAACAATAATGTAAGTGGCTGACCTCAATCGGGCGGATCAGTGAGGAACAGTGTTGCAAGTGGATGACCTGAATACCTGTTACTTTAGGTAGGGACAAAAACAATACAAACATAGACATCGAGACGTGGTTACAGAGATGTAGACAAACATAGATCTATCGCACAAACATAGATTTGTCTACATAAATCTATCACACAAACATACAATCAACTAAAAAATTTAGGCATGAGAGAATAGGCATCTTGTCGAGACATATGAGTGGACCTGAAAAGGGCCGTTTAACTTTCTAGTATGTTCTCTCTTCCCTTCTTCTTTTCAGCCAACACCTCAATTTTTACAGGACATTTTTCGTCTTCTTCCTTTTCTCATTCTCCTCCTCCTCCTTCACCTCTTTTTTCCCTCTTTTTGTTCTACTCTTCTGTCATCAATTTTTCATTATATCTTCTCATCTGTTTCTTTTCTTCTTTGTCCTCCTTTTCCTCTTTTTGCTCTTTGATCATTTCTCTTAATCTTTCCTTGGCTTTCCTCAAATTACTAATTTCCATCTTTATTCAGTGTGGGCTATAACACCCATACTCTAACCTGACTAACATCTCCTTCACCATCCCTAAATCGTCCATTACTTCCTGTAACTTCTGCATCTTTTCAATGTGGTTAGTTGCCATCTTGGTTTATTCGATTTAAATGGCGCGAATGACGAACGCTAAACTGTATATACCTCAAGCACGAACGTGAAGGAAAACATTCCCTTACACTAACTACACATATCACATGCCAAAACAGCCCCCAAAGATAATAATGATGACCTAAAAGAAACTTTTTTTATTTTACAATACAGCAGAATTAACAATAAATGACTTCCTACCAGCGCATAGTGTTGAAGATAATTGTAAAAAAAGACATATACATACCCTCATCCAATCCAACCACACACATACACACACACACACACACACACACACACGGGGGCCCCGAGTGGCCGAGTGGTCTATAGCGCTTTCCGTTACGGGTCATTGCCATCTCACCTCTGTCTGCTTGGGTTCGAGTCTCCGATTCGGCTACTGTGGGTATGTGAGAAAGCTTGCAAGTAGCTTCTCGTGGGTCAGTGGTTCTTTCCGGGCTTTCCCAGGTTCTTCCTCCACCATTAATATTGGCCGCCATATATATCGTGTGCTGAAAAATGGCGTTAAACCCTACAATAACAACAACAACAACAACACACACACACACTATCACACCAGCCAAGGGAGGCAGTGTTTATAGTCACACTACTCTACATTCACACATAACAAACATTCTTTAGTTAAGTGATAAGGGTTTATTTTATGGAAAAAAAAGACACATACACACTATTACATCAGCAAAGGATTCGGTGTTTATGGTTACACTTTTCCACTTTCACACAAAACAAACACTCATTAGTTTAGGGACATGAGCTTTTTTTAAGGGAAATACTCACACATACACACACTATCAACAAATACTAATATTATTTGGCGATCTGGTTAGTCCTGAGATAGGCTTTAAAAACAACAACAAAAAAAAAAAAAACAAAAAAAAAAATCTCCAAATGCACATGGTTAATGCCTGCACCTCCCAGGTCAGGCACCACACACGTAATGCCGGTGTAGTGTTAAATGTTGACCCTCGTTGAATTCTGACCCGCCGGGTCATTTTTCAACGACCGTGATCAAAATTTCACGTTAAAATCTGACTCTTTTTTAAATGTCCTGTTAAATAACGACCCAGATGTAGTATCACATTTTGACCCTCGTTGAATTCTGACCCGGTCGGTAATTTTTCAACGTGAACAAAATTTCACGTTAAAAACTGACCCTTTTTTAATGTCCTGTTAAATAACGACCCGTTCAGGTGAAATTATGACCTTTGGGTAAAATGTTCTGTTATCAAAACTCAACGTTGATTTTTGAACCACTTCTAAAATGAAATCAACTTATTACTCACTGAGCTGGGTCTTTCGTTTTTCACTCCATTCCCATGGTTGATTTTGTTTGGTTAAGGCTCGAAGAGGGTCATTGATTGTTTGATGGAACGCAGCAGGGGAAGTACAAACAAAATTACATTATATCCATTTCAAATATGGAAGATAACTATATTCATAATTTAATTACTACATGTACTGCATTACATTGCTTTTGTTGATTTTATACATACTAAGCATTTCCTTATTGACGATTCATAAACCCATGTATGCATAACTTAAAACAATATCCGTTAAAAAATGACCCGGAAATCTGATCAAAATTCAACGCTGCGATCAGTTTTCAACGACTGTGAAAATCAAAATTCAACGTTAAGAACTGACCCTGGGTCAACTTTCAACGTTAAAAGCAGACCCTGAGGGTCAGAATTCAACGAGGGTCAAAATTTAACACTACACCGGCTCCAGTCGTTCTCCCCAAGTCATGCATGTGGCTGGTAGTTTAGAAGCAGCTTGAGTGGCCTCATCATCCTAATTCTCATTTTGAGGGATAGTGAAGACTTATGTCCTTCTGTTCCACACCCATAGATGATGTGGCCTCTTTATTTGTTGTTGGCGCTGAGAATCTCACTCTTGCCGCTATCTCTCCAATTCTTCATCCCAGTTTTAAATCTTGGAGACAGCGGCTCTCAGTGGTGGTGGTGTTTGACCCTATGGTGGTGTCCTCACCACAGGCTTCACTTCCCAGCTCTGTATAAGAATGAGGTGAGGTAGGATCCTTTCTTTCTTTTTCAACTCATCTTTTTTCTTTTCTATTCATCCTCTACTTCAAGTCTGGCACTTCTATTGTCTCCATACTTACCTCGTCCAGGAGGCGACGGGCATATTCCATGTACATCTTGAGTTCCAACAGTTTGGCAATTCCACTCATTTTCTCGAAGTTGATACGTCAACGGTGGGTAGCCAGATTGACAAACACTCAGATTTATATACCTCAGAAACGGAAGTGAAGAAAAAAAACCTTACACAAAAGCTAACAATACCCACACCACAAATAAAACATGGACCAAGCACATCTAAAAGAAACACTCAGTTCCACTTTTTCCTATAAAACACACTTTATTACCATCCAAACATATAACCCTAAAACACATACACACACACACACATGCACACACAGTCACACACACAATCTTATAAATCAGGGAAACGAAGTGTTTATAGACACACTTCTATACAATCACTTACAAACACGCTCACAGACCTACACACAAATAAAGACAACAGAACAGAATCTCTTTTCTAGAGATTTTTAGGGTAGCCCTGAAAAGAGCTGTTTTGTTAGGAGTTTCGGCAATCGTTCTTACCGCATGGGATTACGTCCCCGTTTCCTACACACACGCGCAAGAGTCACACTACTATACATTTACGCATTACAAACATTCTTTAGTTAAGTGATAAAAGTTTATTTTATGGGGGAAAAGACATAAACACTATTACATCAGCAAAGGAGTCAGTGTTTATTGTGACACTTTTCCACTTTCACACAAAACAAACACTCATTAATTTAGGGGCATGAGTTTTATGTTAAGGGAAATACTCACACATACACACACTACCAACAAATACTAATATTGTTTGGCGATCTGGTTAGCCCTGAGAAGGGCTTTAAAAAAACAATAACTCCAAATGCACATGGTTAATGCCTGCACCATCCAGGTCAGGCACCACACACGCAACGCCGGCTCCAGTCGTTCTCCCGATTTATGCATGTGGCTGGTAATGTAGAGGCAGCTATATCGCCATCATCCCAATTCTCATTTTGAGGTATAGTGAAGACTTGTGTCCTTCTGTTCCACACCCATAAATTTCATCTTTGGCGATTAATAATACAAAATTTTTAAATGAATAGTGTGTAAAGATACATGCTCTTTCACTTCTCTCGATCCCTCTGGGTTATATGAGCTATAGCGTTCCCACCAAAAAGCTGCAGATATGTTTTCTATCGCGTCCGGGCTTGAGAAATATAAATCAGAGCGGTCTCCAGTCTGATACCCTCTTAATCCTCTTAAACCTATACAGATCATTATTGAGATCTAAGTTGGATTATGGGTGCAAGGTGCATGCCTCGTCGAAGTAGTACCTATTATTAATTCCTATTTTAACATACGAAGTGGAATCAGTCTATTAATTGTGTTCAGTTTTTAATTTGAAATTATTTATTTATTTGAATTATTCACTAGAGTTACAAGGTGCTCAATACATTCAGACTGAATCACTGTTTCTGGAGTATTGTGAATTCATTTAGAGACATTCTGGATTATATCATTGCGATATATCAAGACTGTTAACATACCAATACCATTCCAGGCTACTGGTACATCAGCACATTCAAGACTGGAATTCATTCAGAACACAAATGGAATTCATTTGAAATACACTATACTTTTGGTCATGTGATAGAACTTTTTAGGACAGAATTTAATTAAAAATGATGCAAGTTCTTTTTTCAGTTTTCACGTTTATATCTTAGGGAAATAAATTGTTTGTTGAATTTTAATAAATGTGTTGGTTTGCTAATCACCTCATCATCGTAATAGTACTTTTGAATAAACTTAAATTTTAATTCTACAATTTTGTACATTTTAATAGCAAATGGAATTCATTTTCAATCTCCCCACTTCCACATAAATAACATAATGTATGTGCCATATCGTCATTTTTGTAACAATATTAAACAAGTTCTCCTGATCTAAAGCGTGTGTATAACCATATTATTCTGTTATTTTTAACATTGTATAAGTATTTTAACACCTTCTATAACACTTATATAATTCCTATAAAACTTTAAAGAGGATGTTCCATTTGTTTCTTCATGCCTTTTGTGCAATATATTGCACAAACCATTTATCATTGTCTAAATTGTACAAAATATAAATAAACATCACCAGTATCATGACAAAAGCAAACCCATATTTACAAAGTAGCCGTCTAATATAAGTTGCCAAGTAATTCTCATTCTATAATCCAGCTCTTTTTTTAACATCATACAGCATTTCCTGGGAAATCTATAACTAGACAAATGCAACAGTTTACACCGATATCTTACACATCTAATATAATCGTCATTATATACGTATCACAGTGTCCACAATCACCAAGAGTTCCCATGACAGATAAAATGTACAGAACTTTTCATGGTATTTCTCTGCATATTTTCTATTTTTGTATAATTAACTCTCAGATTATTTTAAAGGGAAGAGCTTGATACAAACATTAAATAATTTGAACACAATACTCAGTTATGAAATTTCCTTGATAATTTGTTTACTGGGATAACAAGCATTATCAGCATGTATAATAAGTCTTTTACCTGCTTCAGTCTACTTGTCAACTTTACTCCCAAATAATTGTAATAGTCAAAATTTGATATTTACATTACGATAAGTCCACTTTACATACTTCTTAACAGTTCCACGGTTTCTAAAGACAGCGATATTTGTCTTTTCCATGTTAAGAGTAAGAAGACCTCATTGTACATAAAAGGGCTACAGTGTCTCCATCTTTCTTTGGAATTTTAAAATGGCATCCCCTAGAATTACACACATTATCAACATTAAGCAACAGCATATTGTGTATGTATAATACAAATCATATGGCGAATAACAGTCCCTTTCAGTGAATAAGATAAATACAATAACCCGACAATGAACAGAGCCAAACTAGAGTCTAACAAGAATATGCGCTTTCGACTCTAAATGAATCTTTTTCAAAGTCAAATACAAAACAGAGAGACAAGACAAACAAACAAAACAAAACACAAAGCAAAAGAATGAAAAACAAGAAAGAAAGGCATTGACGTTATAAAATTATGTTTTACGATTTCTACAGGAATAAAAGCTTCAAATATTTGATGCTTCAACTAGGTGGCTTCAACTGGATGCTGATGCTGAAAATTATTTTATATTGACCCAGAACTCGATGAGCCACATCACCATTTGTTTTTATGTAAGTCTGAGTAACCATAAATTATATATCAGATATTTCATAGTGTTAGTAGTAATTATAGGTTATTGGGTGACTAATAAGAACATTGAAAGAATTGTCTAAATGAAAATGCACCGGCTGCAAAAGGATGATTTTATTTGTATGTGGCTGTCATTTAATAGACTTCTTGGTTTGAAGCGCTTGGTTTCATTTTTTTGAAGGCGGAGTATCCAGCTAGATTCCTTTCCTTTTCTGGTTTTGGAACTCCAGTTGGGGTTGTGAGCAATTGCAGTAAATGTTACATCACTGAAAGTGTGGGTACGGGAAGACAAGAGTTCTGCAAATGGACTTCTGTACAACTTCTTTGTCATCCAATCAGATATGTAAATATTGATCCTTTTGAGTTTTTCTGACATACTAAAGACTACAGATCTTACATGTGATAAGAAAAATTACATATCTGTTTTGCATGTTATGGTTGGACTATGTTGAGTTTTTTGCTAGTTGGTGTGCTTGAAAATGTGCTGTTCTCTATCATGTGTTGACAGGTTTTGTACATTTTATTGACAATGGGGCCAGATTTACCAGGGAGGTCAGGCCCGGCTCCAGGGCAAATCGAATGAAGCAATCACCTTGGGCCCCGCGCTGCGGACGCAAATCAACTCCGCAATGCAATGTTTTTGCTTGGGGCCCCGCTCATCGCTTGCTGCCTTGGGCCTCACACATCCTAGGGCTGTTTTTGAGGGAGGTATTGGTTATTGATTGGCGTTAGCTTATCTCTGACTAGGATGTCTTTGAGGCTTTTTGGTCTCCGATAGGCTACTAATGGTTGTTTGGGAGGATTAATTTGAGTGTGTCACACGACTATGACGGGCCAATGTTTACATGACAAAATCTGGATGATTTCATTTCAAGGTCAAACAACTTCTATCATTCAATCAAATTCATGGCAGAAATCACCAACTCAAACCATGTTTTCCTGGACACAACAACCAGACTGGTAGAAAACAAACTCCATAGAGACATCTACTCAAAACCAAGTGATAAACACTAGTATCTTCCAACAACCAGTTGTCATCCAAAACACTGCACGTTGGAACATCCCACATAGCGAGGCGTTGAGGATATGCAGAATCTTCTCCAACAATGAAAGATTCCAAAAATAGATCTGAAGAGTTATCTGAACATTTGGTTAACTGAGGCTAGGACAAAGACCTCATAGCAGAGGCAACATCCTGATCATAGATGTCAAAAACGTTAAAATTAAAATAAAAAACGTAAAACGCATTTTTTTTCTCAATAAATAAAAAATGAAAAAAACAAACGTTCCAGTAGTATTTAGGCAACACAAAAATCAATATTTTATTTATTTACACGCTATATACCAGTTTTAAAGTTTCAGTGATACAAATATGAAAAAATGTCAAACGTTTTAAACCGTAGTCCAGATAACATTGAAAATTTCTTCACTCAATGTCATTATCACCATCTGACTGATCTGACCACTCTATGGTTTCCTCTATATAATTTATATTGTCCAGCTTTTCCTTTAGGCGAAGATTTGCATGCATAAACACTACATCTCGCACTCTCTTGCACTGCATACGGTATCGCTTTTTCGTGTGAATGAAGTCATATAAAAAACGCAAAAATATAAAAAACGTAAAAAAACGCGTTTTTCGAGGTAAAATAAAAAACGAAAAAATCGTTTTTATCATCTATGATCCTGATCTAACATGCAGACAATCCCAAAGTAGGTAAAATCATTCAGAAACATTCACCAATCTTGCAATCGTGTGACACATTCAAGTTATTAGTCTCGACAAGCAGCAGAGAGGGCGAACAGACCATATGATTCCGACAAACAAATAAAACAAACAAAAAATAAAATCTGTAGAAGGGTCCAGATTTTTACAAATAAACGTTTCCTTGAGATGATTTTATTTTTTGTTGAAACCAACCCCATCAATAAAACCCTAGCTTGAAAAGGTAACTGAAAAATAAAGTACTCTACGTGTTTATTTATTTTTTTGTTTAATTACTGGACGACCAACGTTGGTAGGCTCCCTCTCTGCTGCTATATTAATTAAAAAATTGTTATATTAAAAATAATGGTACATCCAGAATCTCATACTGCAAGAATAGCACGAGAACGATTAGAAGCAATTAAAAAATTTCTTCCCGTGCGAGATTCATTTAGAAAAAATCTACAAGCGCAGCAAGAAGCACGAGTTGAGTACGAAGAGGACACTAAAAAACTGTTTAAGCCCATCACTGCAGCTACTGAGAAAGTTACAACAGTCATCAAAGAGGATCTTCTTCCGGTATCAAAACAAACAGCAGAACAAACTGAAAAAATAGCAAGAAGAACTTAACAAACAAAGAAGATTTTACGAGATCTTCCACCTGGCATAGCCAGGGAAATAGCTGCGGCTCAACCTTCACCTGTTGGTGAGGAAATACCTGAAGAAATTGGAAAACTTCGTACTGAAGTCGCCGACGTGCAAAAAGAGCATGCACGTAAACCCGAACTAGTAGAAGTAAACGTGGAATTGATTTTAAAATTTAGGGAAGGAGTTGTTGAAGAAATTAGAAATACTAAAGAAGAACAATTACCCGAAGTAATATTAAATAGCATATTTAATAAATCTAGTATTTTAAAACCCCGTCATGAAAAAATAAATGATGATAATCTTATTAAATATATATATCGCGTATATTACAACAGAAAACAAGCTAGAGGTCAAAAATATGAAATTATTAAAGAAGAAGTATATAAACTTAGAGGTGGACTGAAACAACAAGAACAACTCTCCCAGTTTCAGCTTCCTACACCTCTGCAACAAACAGAACAAAAACAATCTTCTTATTCGCCGCTGGTGTCGAAAATTAAAGAAACGTTTAGAACGACACCATCTAAGAAATCAGACGAAGGAGCTACTGGCAGTGGTCTGGGAATTAATTTTATTTGTCCTGATAATATCATTAATGATGTGTCACGGTTAGAGCTTCTCATAGGAGGAAAACGTGCCGGAAATAATTCCCCAGAAATAATTAATGAAGCATCTGATATTTGTCGGCGATTATTTCAAGGTGGTATCATGGATACCGGCGTTTACCGAGAACTTATCGATGAACTTGCTGATGACTAGTTGTTAAATAAATGGTAAATAAAAATAAGATGATCATACATAATAATCATCGCAAACCTGTACAGGTCAGAGCGGTAAACTCACGATTACACTGGACAACAAATTTTTACAAAAGTCATGTTACTGAAATAAAATTAGTCAATTCTTATCAATTTTTATGTGCTGAACACGAATATGACAGTCAAATTGCAAAATTGGCTCTAGTTTTTTTGTAATCTGCAAGAAATTAATGTTTACATAACGAAATGCATTCCAATAGTAAAAGGTCAACTGTAATAGCCTACCTATAAAAAATCAAGTCATTGACTACATCTTAGATTTCTTCGCCTGTCTCTTGTACAGCTGTTCGGGAGCATCTCTGAGGAGTGTCCAGCAGTAGTCAGCCAGCATTGTAGTGGACCATTTTCCCTGGTATCTTTGTTCCATTGTTGCGATATCTTGATGAAAACGTTCGCCGTGTTCATCACTAACAATACCTCAGTTGCTAGGAAAGAAATCCAAATGGGAATGAAGGAAGTGAATCTTTAGAGACATATTGCAGCCAAATTTCTTATACTTCATCAACATGTCTTCTACTAGTTCCTTATAGTTTTCTGCCCTAACATTTCCGAGGAAGTTTGTAGAAACTAGGCGAAAAGCATTCCATGCTTGTTTCGCGTCACCTTCCAGCAAGTTGTTGAACCGGTCATCTTTGAAAAGCTCTCGAATCTGAGGACCCACAAAAACCCCCTCTTTAATCTTTGCTTCGCTGAGTCGAGGGAATTTTTCATGCAGGTATCGGAATGCTGGCAAAGTCCGGTCAATGGCATTCACGAAGTTCTTCATCAAACCTAGTTTGATGTGAAGGGGTGGTAGCAAGATTTTCTGAGCCTCAACCAGAGCTGGGTGTTGGATATTCTTCTCTCCAATGGCTACATTCTGCCTGTGAGTCCATTCCTTCCTCATGTAGTGCATTTCCCTTGCTCGGCTATCCCACTCGCATAAGAAACACATGTATTTTGTATATCCTTGCTGCAGTCCCATTAAAAGGGCAACTACCTTCAAATCACCACAGAGGTGCCAGCTGTACTTGTTATACTCAATGGAATTCAGTAGCTGCCTTAAGTTATCGTATGTCTCTTTCATGTGGACAGCATACGCTACTGGAATAGATGGAAGAATGTTTCCATTGTGCAAAAGCACAGCCTTGAGACTCAGTTTCGAAGAGTCCACAAATAGTCTCCATTCTTGTGGGTCATGGGTGATTTTTAAAGCATTCATGAGGCCCTCAATATCGGAACAGAATATCAGATTACTTTCCTTTCTGAAGAAAGGCTCCAATTGCTGGTGGCGCTTTCGATATGCAGTAATTGTGACATCTTCTTCTAGAAGATTCCATTGTTGGAGTCTTGATCCTAGCAATTCTGCCTTGTTCTTTGATAAGTCCAAATCACGAATCAGGTCATTTAGTTCTTCCTGTGTTATTCTGTGTGGGGTTGATGATGCACCACAGTGAAAATCTGGATCACTGCATGCTGATGGACCAGGAGAAGAACAGGTCGACTCACCTTTGTCTTCGTCAGATGAATCAAGAGAATATTCTGCTGGAGGTTCTGGAATATGAAGTCCCTCACCATGTGGAACTGGTCTCAATGCAGACGGAATGTTTGGGTAGACTATTCTCGACTTCTTTCGCTTCGTTATTCCGCCGGAAAGAGGAGGAACCAAGCAGAAGTAACAGTCATTTAGGTGGTTGCTTGGCTCTCTCCGCACCATTGGGACTGCAAACGGCATTGATGACCTTTTGCAATTCAACCACTGTGAAAGCTGTGTTGTACATGTAGCACAGCATATATGCGGAGCCCAAGGCTTGTCTTGGTCACCAACCTTGCATCCGAAGTAAAGATGATATGCCTTCTTCACTTGAGAATTGATACTTTTCTTCTGGTTGGCAAATGTCACTTCCCCACAAATATAGCAAAAATTGTCCGCGGTATTAACACACTTTCGAGGCATTACTGTTCTTTATTGTACGTAAATGGATAAAATAATAAGTTTTATGTAACAGTAGCTTGAACTGTCTCGCACAACGTCTAAAATATTTTAAATGCTGAACCTATCTGATTGGGCTTTATATAGTACACTGCTTACGTCAGCTTCAGCAGCCGCCTGGCATTAGTATAATAGGCCTACACATGTATAGTACACTGCTGACGTCAACTTACTTCAGCAGCCGCATGGCATTAGTATTGCATTGCATCAGAAAATGATGCAATCAACTGTGGATGATGTGAGCATGATGGTATTATGCAATGTTATATCATTATTCCGGATGTTGCTGCAGTCCTACTGGAGAAATTTACACAGTGAAACATAGAAAATGAGGTATATGAATATCTTCAAAACGAGAGCCAATACAAATTTTTCACGGTTATATTCGTGTTCGGCACACCAAAATACTACAGATTAGGGCCTTTTCAAGTCAGTAATGATTTCACTGTTGACCAGTGTTACCAATCTACAGAGCTACTTACGGAGATGGACTTGGTGATGTTATTCAGGGATTATTTACAAGAATAGCCCCAAAAGTAGCACCCGTTGCAAAACAATTATCGATGAAAGCTATCGATGTTGTTCGTGATAAAGCGCCTGGAGCAATTGTCAATGTTGCTGGTAGGGCGTTCTCGGCAATCAAAGAAAGACTAGCACGATTATTGCGACGAAAACAACAACCACCAGTAAAATTACCAAGTACTGAAATTATGCCAGCAGATGTCAGCAGAATAATAAATCAGGCTGCAAATCAAAAACTAGCGGCGATATCTGAAGAAGCAGAAAAAAATATAACAGCAAATTTAATAGCAGGAAGCGGTCTTCGTCGACGACGATCATCATTTGAAAAATGGTAACTATAATAAAAATGTTCAGGCGCGAATCAGACCCAGCATTTGATATGGAGGCACCTGTCCTTAAGTATGAATCTATACGTGATTATCAGTTTTATTCTTATGACGCAAGACAACCAAATCAGCGGGGGAGAATCGAATTACAGGTTCAGGATACAAGTAGATATTTCTTGCCCGCTGAGGCGTTTATTGAAGTAGAAGGTAAACTTGTAAAGGGGGATGATACGCCATATGCTGATAATTTGCGTGTTGGTTTTGTCAACAACGGGATTATGGCGTTGTTTGATAGCGCCACATATATGATTGACCGAAAAAATATTGAATCAGTTCAGAAGGATGTTGATGTTGCTACAACAATAATTGGTCTGGCGAGATATTCTGACGACTTTACAAGATCAGCTGGTCCAACAATGATGTTCGCTAAAGATATCACCGACAACGCCAACCATTATCAATATACCAAGTTACTCACACCACGGGAGACTTCTTCTGCTAATCAGTTAGAAGCTGCCAACCCAGACCGTGAAGGTAGACCAGGTGATGCTTTTGATATTATAAAAAGTGTTAATGCAGCTTACAACTTAGGATTTGCAACACGCCGAGCAGCGTTGTCGGGAGATAATAGAAATTTTTCATGTGCAATTCCATTATCTCACATCTTTGGATTTGGCAGAAATGTTAGAAGGGTCATCTTTGGAGCTAAACACACAATTGTACTCGTAAGAAAAGGTGATGATAATGATGCAATCTGGCGAGGTGCTGGTGTTGCTGATGCTGGTAAAGTAAATATATCAAAACTTTCATTGTGGATGCCAGTAATGACTCCATCAATTACTGAGGAACAAAAATTACTCTCTTTTATGGATCAAGGCGGTAAATCATTGCTATCATGGTTAACAGTAACCACAGATGCTATTCAAAGTAATGTTAATGGTTTATTTACATGGCATATAGCATCACAGCAAGGTGTTTCTGCACCACGACATATTTTTATTGCGCTGCAGGATAATGCTAGGATAAATAATCAAGAACGTTCACATATGATATTTGACAATCTTGAAGTTAATGAAGTTTCCTTACGGATAAATGGACATCAAGAACCAGCTGAAGATATATTGTTAAATTTTGATCAAAATCATGTAGCGCGTGCATATCATCGTTTAATGTCATTCATGGGACGTGATCAAAATATAGATACTGGGTTGCAAATATCACAATTAGATTTTACAGGTCTATATCCGATTTATTATTTTTCGCTAGAACATCTTGATTTATCCAAACAATCTGTCGTTGATATACACTTTCGAGCTCGTGTTACTAACCCACCAGGTGGTGGTGCCTTCTGCAGAGCAATCGCGGTCATACTTAGCGATAAAGCCATGTTACTTGAAGGCGGTAGTGGTCGAATGAGGGTCGTTGATGCACCGGTGGAAAATATTTAATCGTATTATTTAGAAAAATATATTTTATATAAAAATGTCGTATGGTCATGTTAATGTTACTCTGACTCCTGGTCAGGTAAAAAAGCTTCTACCGCCAACAAATGCGGAACTAAAATATCACTAAAACGAGGTCAGATTAGTGGTGGTCCAAACAAATTATCGTTGACAAATAATCAGATTAAACATTTCAATAAAGCCCTAGAATCAAAAACTGGAGTTCAATTTCATCTTTCCCGAGCGCCATCAAAGACATGGTTAAAACCGGTGGTATATTTCCACTTCTTGCGGCTATTCCAGCGTTAATAGATGCTGCTCCAGCCGTAGCAAAGGCAGCCGCGTTAGGTGCTGTTGGAACAGCTGCTGGAATGGCTCTAAAGAAAGCAACAGGAAGTGGATACAAAAAAAAGGGACGCGGTCTAAGATTACCCGGATCTCGCTGGGGAAGAGGTCTGAGGCTTCCACGTTAGATACTCCAGCATCAAATTTTGATTTACTTGATGCCGCTAAAAAAATTAAAAATAAAAGCCTTTAGTGGCGTTTTTATGCGAGATCAATTACCGAAACAACCGAATAAACTCGAAACAGGTATTATTAATCTCGATGAACGTTCTGGACCCGGTACTCATTGGGTATCATACGCGGTTGATCCACGTGGAATCGTTTATTTTGATTCGTACGGGTTAGCTCCACCCGTTGAATTTATCAAGTATGTCGCACCACTCCACGCTAGAACCAGAGGTTCCAAAGTTTGGTATTCAACGTTACCCACACAAACAATGACAGATCCGCCAATATGCGGCTGTGAGGTAATTAATGTACTCGACGCTATATCAAAATCATCCAAACTACCACATAAAGTCGTGCATGATTATACAAGCAACCGATTCGTTGCGCGTAAAGCGTTTTAAACAACAGGTCTTATTATAATGGTTGATATTTACGGAAGATCTTCTTCACGTGTTAGGAGAACATCCGGCGATGTTGATCTGTCGAAGTATACGACTAAGGATGACCTCGCTGATATCATGAACCTGGCTGGAGTTGACCCAGATGAAGTTGTTATTTTTCAAGATCGATATGGTAAACTAAAAACGAGCAATATTAAATGGAATGATATAGTTCGACGAGTACTCGGTGCAGTTACAGATAATATTCCTGTGTTCACTGACGGCGGCAGAATCAGGGATTCAAGTATGTCGTTTGCAACCATCAGAGATGAAATTACAAGAAGCGTTGCTAATCGCGTGAAAAACACCGGCGACACAATGACGGGTGAACTCAGCATGATCGGAAATAAAAAAGTAGTTTTAAGAGATCCAACATCCGACGAAGACGCAGCAACGAAAAAGTATGTTGACATTAGCTATGGTACCGCAGATAATAAATTATCCACGTTACGGGCTGAGTATGATGTTCACGTGGGCGCTTTTGCAAGATTTCTCAGAAACCATCAAAGAACCACAGAAGAATTCTTCGGCACTTTGCACTCCGTTGACATAAAACTCGTTGATGTCAAAACCAACATTGACGCGATCAAACAAACACAGCAAGATATCAAGACCAACATTGACACGATCAAACAAACACAGCAAAACATCTTAGCGGGAATTCCTGAGATCGTTAACAAAACCGGTCTGATTAAAATTCCAACCGGAATACCTCCCGGACATATCACAAACATCGTTTACACAGTATCATCGGGATTTGCAACATGGTCGCAGCAAAATAATACAATCAAATATACTGCAACAGTCACTGGCGTGTACAGGTTGTCCGTGTTCAGTGCTGCGCGATTTGAGATCTTCACAACGTTTCCATGGCGTCATTCCACCGACAGGTTTTCCGGGGTTGTATCTATTATATTAAATAGCGGAACCGAAGAAATATTTATTCTGGAAGCAGCTGATAAGAAATTAACCGCAACATCTTACTGGTGGTGTTTGGAATTTGTAGCTGAAACACCTCAATTGGTTACTGCATAAATATATATGGACGGTGCACAATACAGATACAATCAAGCGCGTGAATGGCAGGAGGCGCTAAAAGATCAAGTCGAACAATATACAGTAAAAGTACAAAAATATCGACGACGATTAGTTATCGTTGATGTCATTGTTTATTCAGTATCCGCTGCTGTTGCTGGAACGAGTGTTATATTATCAGCGGTGACAATGATGGCACCAGTAGCTGTGACTATTTGTATTTCAGCGGCAACAACGATTGCAGGTGTGCTTAATATCATCGTAAAAAAATATGTACTTGCACGAATGAAAAATTATCCGATTACATGATAAGATTACATACAGCGACGGTCGCATACTCGAAATTATCCTCGTTGTTATCAGCGAGTCTCAGTGATGGAATTATATCCGATTTCGAGTTTTCAATGATGACTAAAATATACGACGAAGGTATCGGTATTAAAGATACAAATATTAATAATGACAGAATTACTCCAGCAGATCGTGACTAACACAACTCCGTCAAAGATAACGATGATCTCGGTAAGTTCATCTAATCCTGAATTTAGTATTAATTTTCCTACTGCAATTCCAGTAAAAGAAATAGCGTTAGCTCAGTTACGGGTATATTACAGCTGGCCAAATATCAGATCAAAATCAATTAATGGTACACCAGCAAATAATTCGCTCGTATTTGCTAACAAGAACAAACCAGATGGTACTCCTGACTGGATAGATGTTGGAATACCCACTGGTAGTTATGAGATTGAAGATATCAATGAGGAATTTCAACGTAGAATAAAATCAATAACCGGAAAAGAAGCAAAAATATCAATTAACGTTCATGAACCGACGCTATCTTCGACGGCTGAGATACATTCTCCCGATTACGTCATTGATATTTATCAATCCACGATAAGATCCGTACTAGGTTGGCCTGAAATTCCCCCGGTGTATGAAGGACCACCAGAACCAAAAAAATCTGATTATGTCACAGATGGACAATCATATCACGAAATTGATATAGTGTATAAAAAAACGTTAATCGATGTAAAAAAAAAACAAGGGCTGGTGATGATGCGGTTTTTTATTTACCTAATGGAGATATATTTTCTTGGACATTTTACTCTGAAAAAACACAATCCAGAATAGTTGCCTTAATTGGTATTAGCACAATTGAACTTACTAAAATATTTACAGAAATTAATAAACATCATAAACAACAACTAGAGCAACTACAACAGTACTTTCAAGAACATCTTTTTGATATAACAAGCTCACTCAAAGAAATCATTACGCGTATAGAAATATTAAATCAACTTGTTTCCGACATGGAATATCTCAACCAGCGATTAATTAATGCAGTAATTAATGCTGAAGCAGACCACCATGGCAAAAAGCTTTTTTTAGATAAGTATAAAATAAAAGAAGCTGATCTACCAAATTTTAAATTCTCCGGATATAATGCGAATGAACTAAAAAAATCTGTCAATGATGTCATTGATGAATATTTTCCTAAAATACTCGATGCGTGGAGAAAACTAGCACCACCTCCAACTGTTTTAAGATATAAAAATGATCCACATGGCGGCGGCAGACACGTTTCCCCAGGAATCGTTAATATAACCAGCACGATCGTGGTTAATCTAGTTTGTGACGTAGTCGATGGCAGCTATCAAATAGATCTCGGAAGATCAAATCAGGCTCAACAAGGATATATTTTATATACATTTACACCACAAGTTTCCCCCGGAAGTTTAATCGTGCAAGAACCAACTAATCCTGTGTATTTGCGGTGTCACAATAATATGTTAACACGAATAAATTTTAAGCTCACAGACCACCTCAATCGCTTAATTGACATACGTGGAGAAGAACTTGTGATAAATCTGTATGTGAAATCTTAATTAATCAAGTAAATATTATATAATGTACCAGCACGTAAGGGTTTTTATACACGACAAAAGAAGTATTTGAAAACGCCATCAGAACAGCGTTTTCACAAAACATGGAGCAATTTAACGTTAATTTAGTTATTGATGAATACGGAAGTGAGGATTTCTTATTAACACAAGAACAGTTAGATGAGCTCCGTCAAAAACGTATTATCGAGATCATTTGTAGCAGAGATCAGATTCTAAATTATGCACATTCCTGCATTAAAGTCGATCAACTTAAAAAAATAATATTCCAGAATGAATAAAATAAGGAGCGGATTAAGAAATATTTTATTTTATTTTTATTTTATCAGAAATATTTTATTTTATTTTATTTTTATTTTATCAGAAATATTTTATTTTATTTTATTTTATTAGAAATATTTTATTTTATCAGAAATATTTTTTTTCTTCTGAATTTCAGTGAAAAATCAACAAATTTCGTGTTTTTGATGGGTATTTTACCCATTTTGGGTGATTTTGTCCATTAGATCGTAGGGGTAAGTTGCTTGATTCTCTAATTGATTTCAATTGAATAAAATATCAAAACCAGTAAAAACCAGTAAATCAGTAAAAAATTACATATTTTTTGAGCTAATTTTACTGATATTTGAGCTAATTTTACTGATATTTGAGCTAATTTTACTGATTTTTTCTAATTTTTGTTGGTTTTGGTATTTTATTCAATTGAAATCAATTAGAGAATCAAGCAACTTACCCCTACGATCTGATGTATAATTCAGAAAATAAAATAAATAATAAATCTGAGTACCAACTAACCCATCAAAATTACGAAATTGATCATTTTACATAAATCTGAGTACCAACTAACCCATCAAAATTGCAAATTTGATCATTTTACATAAATCTGAGTACCAACTAACCCATCAATTTCAGAAAAAAATAAAATATTTCAGAATAAATATAATATTTCAGAATAAATATAATCTCAGAATAAATATAATATTTCAGAATAAATATGATATTTCAGAATATAATCTCAGAATAAATATAATATTTCAGAATAAATATAATCTCAGAATAAATATGATCTCAGAATAAATATAATATTTCAGAATAAATATAATCTCAGAATAAATAAATAATAATTCAGACAGGGTTGCTTTGGTCGTTACCTGCTGACATAATTTTTCTTAAGTATCTTATGCGGGTACTGATTGTTTTATTCGTTTCGTACTCGTGGGATAACAGCGATCTGACCTTTTCTACTGCGACAGAAAGTGGAACAAATTTATTTACTTGATCATCGCTCACCATAGCCAGTGACTGAAACATAGCTGCCTGAATCCGCTTTATGAACTTATATTGAGATGATAGAACGTACTTATTTTCATTCTTAAGCTCTTCTAACGTTTCAAAATCAGATATTATTTTTTCAGGATTTAGTTCATCAGATATATTAATTCCGTTTTCTTCTAGTTTTTTGATAGCAGAAATAATATCTTCCATATTTTCATGGTTCATTATATAATATATAAATCTTTAAAATAAAAAAAAATTATCCCTACAGAACCCCTATCGAGTCTTTAGCGAGTTCGTCGGGATGTTTCAAGGACGGCACAACATATTTATCCTCATTAAACTCGCAGATTACCACCGTATTCTACTTAGTTTAGAGGATACACGAAACACTACCCCCTATGAGAGCCTCTAACCCGTCAAACAACGGTCTAGAGGCCCAAGAAGGTATGTTTGGTGAAGACACACAATCCTGATTAAACTCGCAGATTACCACAATATTCTACTAAGTTTAGAGGATATACACAGAACACAACACATAGTATTTACATATTTACAGCCTCATTAAACTCGCAGCTCGCCACCGCATTCTACTAAGTTTAGAGGATATACGACACAGAACACAACACATAGTATTTACATATTTACAGCCTCATTAAACTCGCAGATTGCCATCGCATTCTACCAAGTTCACCAGGCACACAGAACATTTAATGAATGAAGAGCCCCTATCGAGTCTTTAGCGAGCTCAGATTATGCATGGACAGTACAGCCAAGAACTCGCAGATTGCCATCGCATTCTACCAAGTTCACCAGGCACACAGAACATTTAATGAATGAAGAGCCCCTATCGAGTCTTAGCGAGCTCAGATTATGCATGGACGGCACAAACATATATTATGAAATGGAACCTCTATTCGAGTCTTTTAGCAGGTTCATTATGCAATGAATTACGACACAAACATATATTATGAAATGGAACCTCTATTCGAGTCTTTTAGCAGGTTCATTAAGTATGTAATGAGATGTAATGAGATGTAATGAATGAATGAATGAAATGAGATGTAATGAATGAAATGAGGCCATTTTCTCCGCTGTCAGAACACCCACCACCAAATAATCACCCGTGGGAAATACAAAAACATGTATCTACCACGTTTGACATGATAGGATGGTGTTCTGACAGCGGAGAGGGGCTGGCGGTGCCCCAATTAATTATAAAAATCGCTAATATGCGTAACCACCCGACCAATTGTCAGTCATGGGATTCGATCCTGGACCGCGAATACGATACCGATTGAGCTATCAAATCTTATTACAAACATATGTTTCGAAAGTTAATATATAACTAAGGAACTAATTTCAAATATATTTACATTGAAATAGCGGTTTCTGAATTCAAGAAATACGTTTATACAATATATTCTCACCAAACAAGTTAGATTTATAAAGCTGGATTAAGGAATTTCCTATTTACTATACCACGCTTTCTATGATAGAACATCCGGTCCAGATCATCTAATTGCTAGATTTTTCCATCCACGTAATAACTGTTCAATGAAGAAATATATATTGCGAGATTTTCCATTCGTAGTCAAAGGGAGTATTACTCGATAAATAAATAATCACACATACGTACATAATCTCGCATTATATTTCTGCACTGAACAAGAAAAATGCAGCTAATTTTTAATTCCAAACACTATTACGTACGTATTTCTGTAATCGAGTCAGTATATGCAGGATCCATGTGCTGTACATTAGATCTAAAATTAACCCGCCACGATCGATACAGACTAGACGCTGGATTCTGCACTCAGTAAGCTGGAATATACATGTCGGTTTTCTGTAGGTTAGATAAAATATACATGTATTCTATATGTTGCGCTGTTCTAAATGTTTCACGAAAAGAACAGAAAGATACACGAACTATATATTTTTGTAAGTTAGAAATCATAAACGGGTAGGCATCACAGACCTTGGATGTTGTATATGATTATGACCATAAATTACCTCCCTTTCATGAGTCAAAAAATAAGTAGTATAATAATGATAATTTCTGACCCCAAAAAATAAATCTAATGCGAAGTAGAGATGATAATTATTGATACTGAAAGGTGATTTTCTGCTTATATTTCTTTGAGAAAGCGGTTTTATATATATTTTCTGCTACTTTTTGTGCTGAATACGGGTGAATATCAAAGTATTTCGCAGCAGAACATATCGAACGAAATATAATTACTTTGCCATTTTCTGTGTTTGTGGAATTTACCGCCCTTCTAGAAACTGTTTTACATCTTCCAGTATTACCACATGCAGAGTTCACGCTTTGCGTGACAACACGAAGGTTGGATAAACTATTATTTTGAGGATCTCCGTCAACATGATCAACAACAAGATCGTCTTTGATCACTCCGAAGAAACACTCGTACGTAAATCTATGACACAGATACCTTTTCTTCCCAACAGTGAATCTAAGATAGCCAGTATTAGAAACAGTACCAACCGGTCTCTTCAACATGCAATTTGTAATCATGCCATTACGATCTGATTCGTAATTTGTTATTGTGGGATGTGGGACAAATATATTTTGCTCCATTATAATAATATTATTTGTTTAAATCATTGTTTGTCTGAAATCTTGATATATAATCCTCCACGGATTTTATAGCGTTTTCACCATTATTATTTTTTTGTCATAATATCTTTTAAGCTCTCTGAACCGTTTTCCACCGCACTTTCCACATAATTTTGTTTTGCCTCGCACTCCAATACCACACCGCAGACATGGTATTGGTCCTAGACTTCCTCGCCGTATGCTTTGTAAGTGCATCCAACAAAATTCACCTCTACAGGATTTATTGCATCGATTTACTGAACCGATCATCAACCATCTACATTGAGACATTGTATATATAATATTTGTTATTTAAATATTTGTTTTAATTATATGAACGAGTTTGAAAAATTATCCCAAGCTAGGCCTGTTAAGTATAAATTCAACCTCGACAGATTATCTTCTGACTTGCCAGTACGAGATCTGGTTGATCCGAAAAATAAAAGTCTGATCTCGAAAATTCACGACGCCAAGAAGGAATTTTACACAGATGGTGCATCTCATACATGGTCAACGTTCAAGATTATTCGCAATACTGTCAAGGACGCCACAATGAATGAGAAGCGAGCGGCAACTATCATTAACTACAACACTGAATACGAGGGCAATCAAAAATATTTCTTCAAAGTAAAATTTATTGTATTAACAGAAACTGGTAGTTGGATTATCCGTGACAAATATGATCCTGTTCTTGGTAATAATAAAACTGTCATATTAAGTAAAAATTCCAGACCGGGTCTATTGACGGGTGTTGACAAACCGTATTATGAGCGAGCGTATCCTGTAACAGCGGTTATTTATGGAATTTATGAGATAAATAAAAAAACCAACGTTGATAAACTGGCACCCATGAAATTTTCAAGGTTAAATTGTGTAGCCGAACGAGTAATAGAACACTTTACAAACGCGATGCGTGGAAACGGAACAACTGACTTAAGACGTAAAAAAATAAACTCATGGGCTGATTCAGTTAAGGATACCGGTGCTACAATAAAAGATGTTGCTGAGTTAGGAAAAATATTAAAATTTCCAATAGCAGTATCAACGATAACGGGAGAGGTACTGTACGAATCGAAATATAAATCGAAAGGAGCTTCAATAAATATTATTGATCACAACGCGCATGCATGGACTAGCGCAGTAACAATATTTCCACGTGATCGAATTGTTAGATTTTACCCCCCCCCCCCCCGATAATTCTGGGGCAGACATGTTTGATTTTATCAACGAAATAAGTAAAAACGATCCTGTATCGGTATGGTTATTTAAAAGTGATGACGAAGGTGGATTTGATCAGTTTGTTAGACCAAATGGTGAAATATATCGAACAGAATCTCTCCATGACGAGATGAAAAATCTCGCGGATACGTTTTTAGAGTGCAAGCACGCGGAAAATACCGATAAATTACTAACTAATTGTTTTACCGTTCCATCTGTTGCGGCTCATTTCGCCAGAGAACGAAATTCATGGAAACCAACACGATTTGATTTACTCGAGGACGTACGCGCAAGTTGTGTCGAATACGGACACGCGGATTGTGGAATACCAAATATAATTACAACGATGTTATTTCGGTTGATATGGTTGCATGTTATCCAGGAAGTTTCCTAGGATACGGAGATTGTTCTGTGTGCTTTAAAAGATTCGGTCACCCCACAAACGAGATGACGCGAGTGGCAATTAATGGACCATTACCTGATTTTGATCTGACTGGATTTGCTTGTATTGAATCATTCGAGCTTAACGAAAATCTTCACAAGATTTGTTATGTTTGGTTTGGCAGACATTTTTGTGAAAAACGTTGGGCACCTATAGTTTTGTTACGATATATGCTAGATTGTGCGATACTGACATCGTTGGTGGTCAGTGAGGCAATTATATCATATCATGCACAGACCGAAGTTTGGTTGCCCATGCCAGATTATATCAATCTCGATGAAGTTATTAGCGAGTTTAAGGAAAAATGTCCTGATGTTTCCGAAGATGATATTATCAAAGAAGCTCCTAAAATTCTCGAGATTAAACTTAAAACCGCAAAAGATCTCGGCAGAAAAATTATAGGTAAATTTACTCAGGGTGGTGCATATGATCATAAAAGACATCACGCACGATTAATTTTAGATGATGCCGAGTACGATTTTATAATCGCTGATACAACAGCGAGAAATATATTTGTGAATCGAGAAAGTGTTTATTTATCCGACCCAACAAAATTGGGTACGATCGTTAGTTACATAAATGACGTCTCCCCACAGTATACTCATCTAAGATCTTCCATGTTGGCTTATGTTTCCATAAATTTATTATAGATGATTAATAGATTTCCCAAGACCGCAGTCAGAGTCTCAACAGATTCGTTTTATATTTCGAGTAAATATTTAGAATCCGTTATGAAATTTACAAGTAATGATGAACGATGTGGTTCGTGGAGGATAAAAAAAGAAATATTACACAATTACACAGAATCAGCAGATGTTCCAATGAGAGATTTTTATCGTGAGGGTAATAAAATGTCAGAAATGTCGAAAGCACCGCCGGTGAGTGATCCAATAACCAGATATAAGACAGTATATCTCAATGGACCTGGTGGATGCGGCAAAACGACTCGAGCAATTAATGTTTTTAGAAATTCAGATATGATCGTGCTGACACCCACACATAGACTTGCACGCGAGATGAAACAACGGCAAGTACAATCGTGCACGTATCATAGTTTCTTTCGGTGGCGCGGGGATACATGGACTCCTGAACGAATGGGAGAAAAATATATACCTAAAATAATTATTTGGGATGAGATATGCACGGTGTCATTAGATACATTAAAAACGTTTCTTGATTAGTTGTTGACGAAAAATACCGCTGTGGTGGTGTGTGGCGATCATGGTCAGCCGCCGCCTTTTGTTGGACCATCTCCACATGATTGGTTAAAAAATTTCGTTGATTATTACGAAGAAATAGATGATGATCATAGAGCTCTCGATGCAAATTTAAAGGAGTTTAAAAAATTAATCCGATTACAATCAAACAAAATTTAGTGTGAAATAATACGCGGAGTAATCTCAGAGACCTCAGTGGGTGATTTTTTAAATTTATGGAGACCCAACGATTTGATAGTAGCAAGCAGAAAAATAATCAGAGACGATTTACAACAGCAGTTATTTCAACTACATAAAGAAAAATATTCAGAATTACCCGTACCGTTGTGTTATAGACCATCAGATACACGAAAACAGAATATTAATGTTGATATTCCAAGGCAGACTGAAAAACAGAATCTCGTATTAAATGATATTGTCGCCGTTGATATCAGTGTGGTCGAAGATGCATTACGCGCTGACAAATCTCCATGGGTGTTGGGATATGCTATGACGATCCACTCGTCTCAGGGATTAACTATTTCTGACACACGAGTCTGGATTGTAGACGATCGTATCGAGTGGTCAAATTTAGTTTATTTAGCGGTATCAAGGGTGAGAAAGATATCTCAATTACGTAGAATTATAATTCCTGAAATAGTTGATAAATTTAACATCATCGATGATGATATAATAAGAAAAAAATTAATCGGATATAAACAATCTGATAAAAAAAATAAACGCGACTTTGATCTTGATGTTGAATTTATTATTGAGTTTAAACAGCAGCAGAATAATCATTGCACAAGTTGCAATTGTATAATGTTATGGCGGTATTCGAGTAATGATTCAAGACAATTTACCGTAGATAGAAAAGATAATAGTCGCGGTCATACACGAGAAAATACTCATTCTTGAGTGTAATCGGCGTCGCGGCGCTAGTGTTAGTTAAGTGATCGCGGTGGTAGTTGTGTATCCGTGGGGATTATTTGTAATTGTTCACGTACAAATCCACGTTGAGGAGCAGCCGAATCTAATCTGTAGATTGCAGGTCTACCTGAGGATCTTGTCACGGTGGATATTTTGTGTGTGGTAACACTCCAAATAGGATCAGTCGCTCTCGCTTTACCACCTTCAAGTTCACCAGGCTCATATAAATATCTGACTGTGACATCACCCAATATTTTCTGTTTTTCAACATCTTTTCGTTGTGTTGGTATATTTTTTTTTGTGACTGCATTAATGGGTTTCATGTTGGTTGTTCGTGTAATCTCATTATTTAATGCAGCTATCACGCTTGGTAATCTTGCAACCCATTCGCGAGATCTTTTATCCTGAATAAATTCCTTCGCGTATTGATATCCAAATAACCGCTCAGCGAGTGTTCGATTAAATCGCTCAACAATTGCCTGATCACGGTGAATTGCAGTATGCCCTCGTCGTATTTTGGTATTATGTTGTTTCATCAACGATGATACTGGGCCAAGAAATTCCTTACCAGGATCAACCTGTAGTAGCTGTGGCCATCGCAGACCACCTCGTTGATAAATTCGTTCAAACGCATCGGCTACTTCAGATGATGTTTTCGTCGATAACGGTTCTGCTTCTTTATATCTACTTGCAACATCAGCTACGGTTAACGCGTACTTGTATGTTTTTCTACGCACAGTATCATGCGGTAAAAACAGAATATCTGCTTGATGAACTTCATTAGGAACACTGACATCGAAATACGCGTACTGAATTTGTTTAGGACGTGGTAGATAAATTTGCCATATTGCTTGTTTGGATAACCACGCTTTAGCAGTAGAATGTTTAACCGCTGCTGCATCAGCAAGTTTACCAACTGCCGCTTTGCCTCTCCAGTATCCTCTTGGTGAATAATAAATTAATTCCATTTATATATTACCAGCCCCAAGCGCTAATTTACTTTTCATCGCGGATCTTACTAACCAATTAGCTATTTTTTCTTTGATATTTTTATTTTGTATAGAATCTAGCGCATGAATTAATTTCACATCCGCAATATGTCTATCTTGTAGATTTTTACTTTTATACGCAACATCATGAGCGTGACAAGCTCGATCAATAGCGTTTATTGGTTCCTCGCCTGGTTTTGGTTGATCTTGATTATCGAGCCTGATATCAAGTCTGGTACCAGGACCGCAATAATTATATCCTGGTAGATGTTTTTCTCCGCTGTATTTAGCCCATGGAGCACCTGGAAACTTTGACATCAAATTAGCAATATCACCACCGCGCCTATTAGGTAAAAACGAAAATTTCTTCCTACCGCACACAGAACATTTTCCACCATATGCTATTTTTTTATTTTTTGTTGTAACCGTAGCTAAATCAACAGTTGGAGTTTTAACTACAGCGTAAACAATATAAATTCATGATATAATATATATGGATATAATTGATTTCTCAGCAAAAGAAAACGAGAGCCAGTTAAGCATCATCCTGCGCTACCGAATTCCATCAGAATGATTATCATAGGACCATCTGGATCGGGTAAGACGCAGCTGTTACTTAATTTAATAATGAGATGGTTGAAATGGGATAAATTGTATTTAGTAGCACCATCCGCTAATGATCAACGATGTTATGATGTACTTAAAGATTTCAGTGAAAACGCGCGATTACTGGATGAAGGTAATGATGCTATAGAGTTTATAACCGATATTGATGAAGCACCATCCGTAGATGTTTTAGACGGATTTATCAATAATTTAGTTGTATACGACGATGTGATGCTAGATAAACAATCAAATCCAGCTAGAATATTTTCCCGAGGTAGACATAAAAATACAGATGTGATCTATGTTACTCAACGATATACACAAATACCAAAAGTGATCAGGGACAACTGCAATATTTTAGTTGTATTTAATGGTGTACACACACACACACTGCGAAATATTCATCAAACTTGGTGTGGTGGTGACATGGATATAATTAAATTCAGAAATTTCTTCTCACGAGCGCAAGCTACTCTGCATGGATTTATAACAATAAATTTACATGATCCAAGAACAAGATATCGTGTGGGTCTTGATAAAATCTTTTAATTAATATAGCAGCAGAGAGGGAGCCTACCAACGTTGGTCGTCCAGTAATTAAACAAAAAAATAAATAAACACGTAGAGTACTTTATTTTTCAGCTACCTTTTCAAGCTAGGGTTTTATTGATGGGGTTGGTTTCAACAAAAAATTAAATCATCTCAAGGAAACGTTTATTTGTAAAAATCTGGACCCTTCTACAGATTTTATTTTTTGTTTGTTTTATTTGTTTGTCGGAATCATATGGTCTGTTCGCCCTCTCTGCTGCTCGACATATAGTTTTTTTTTTTAAGGGCTACTCTCATTCTTGCTGTGGGCTGTAAATTATTAGCAGTGTCAAGCGACACAGGTTCCAAATACTAACACCATTGATTGTGGGACTCATATATCCTATTACAGACCAGAAAGAACGGTATATCCTCACTGTAATAGACTATGCAACTAGTCTACCTAGAAGCCAAAGCATTATCATAAACTGAACCTGAATGTGTGGCCAAGTCACTTTTTGACATGTTCACCAGGGTAGGGTTGCACAAGGAGATTCTCACAGATTGTAGGGCCTAATGTAATATGGAACTTATGGCGGAAATTAGTAGGTTGCTATTGAGTGAACGGTTGTGCACAACACTGTATCACCCCATGTGTACTTGGTTGAGAAATTTAACAGGACATTTAAACAAATGCTACGTGCAAAGAGCTGTTAGAGACCACAAGATTGGGATCAATATTTTTTAAATGCAATTTTTTTTCGAAGTTTAGGAATTTGCAGTTTCAGTTGTTATACTGTAGGACAATTCATAGTCATATGTGAATTCTGTGCAAAAATATCGTTCCAGTGATTCCATTTGTGTTCTGAATGAATTCCAGCTAAAATTCAAGATCAATATATGTGCTGAATCAAATTAAATATCACTATATGTGAGAAAATCATAACTTTGATAAACCATACATTGTTCATATTTGTCCATAACTTACATACATTGATTATATCTTTGGAAAAATCCATACATTAATCATATTTGCTTATAACTCTCATATACTGACCATATATGTTGACCGACAAAATCGTTTGTGATCATTTGCTGAAATTCCATACTTTGATCGGTTCCATTTAGGAATGATATCATTTTCTTTTATCCATTGTGGAATTTTATGCTCAGGATTAAAGTATCAGATTTGCATTATCAATAAACAACTCATTAATGTAATTGTGTTATGAGTTTTTGTAAGCCAATAGAAATGGTAAGAAATGGAGTTCATGTACATTTATGCAGAACAGAGGAAACAGATAAAGAAATGTATTCATCCACTTTGTACATAATATCCAATGCTGACTGTATTGGTATAAATATGATAAAACGAAAATAATGCTAAATAAACCAGTTACACTGGCAATGCTGTACTTGACCTTTCAACTTTTATTACATTCATTTAAAAGTAAACTACGGTGAGAAAATGAAATGTTATGTATTGATACAGATGGAAATATTTACAGATGATGTGTACAAAGTTGTGAAAAAGACAAAAATACGTCTTTTGATATAACTGAATACATAAAACATTGTTTTCTAATGAGTACAAAACAACTTTAATGTATGTAGTAAATTTAAAGATGAGGCAAAAAGCAAGATTATTTCTGACTCTAAAATATTAAAAGAAAAATTGTTTTCAATTATATTTTTAATCATTATAATATTAAACAAGGAAAAAAGGTGTGACTTATAGTTTGGTAAAATTAAATTTAACTTAAGAGTTGAATAAAAATGTTTTCTTTGATGGAAAGGAATAACAGGTAAAATGCATAAAGTAAGATCCTAAAGGCATAAGCTGGGTATGTATAAAATAAATAAAACATAAATGTTTAAGGGCATTAGATGACAAAATATATAATATTTACGTTCTAAATCAATTTTATTTCAATCAGTATTTAGTTAAAAAAAATAAAAAGGCTATATAACTGGAAAGTAAAAATGAAAACAAAAGTGAAAGTAAAAAATACTGAAAACTATCAACCATTTTTCCTGTACAAGGCTGGTTTTAGAAAAATATGAAAAGATTAAAGAGAATAAAAAATAATAACAATTACAAAATGGATAGAAAAGTTTCCAAAATAGATTAACATTTATTAATCAATATTCAATGCTTATATTAAAGGCTTGATCGACTACTGGCAGTGATTAACTGCACTCTGTTAATCTTTACATATATTTTAGAGTGCCTCAAGGCAAATTAGTTCTATTATATAACTAATTGGGTTACCCTCAATAAATAAAGTTATTATTATTATTATTATTAATTTTTTACTTTTTAACAGCTGACCATTTCACAAAGTAGGCTAATGCAATATTGTAAGAACATAACTGTATGTAAACTATTTCCCAAAATTAATATCATGTTATCAGCAAATTTATATATCTTACTATATCCTGTTAAATTTTCTTTCTCCAGACAAGGGCAATATGCAAAGGTTCTTGCTCACAACTGCAATCATCTATGACCATAATGATATAAACCCATTCACATAGATTTATAGAAACTGGATACAAAATATAGTCTCCACATCCTGAAATGTAACAAGCTCAGCCAATCAGATATCAGGCATTTCAGGAATATTCAGCTCTCACAATAACAGAAACATTGTCTACAACAATGATACTTTAAGCTTATTTACCAAGGTGGAACAAATGTGATTGGAATTTGGTTTCCAGAGTGCTCACAAGCCTGACCAATCAGAAAGGATGGGATATTAATATGCCAAGATCTTGCTCTTAACCACACCTATCCAAAGCCTTGATGACGTAAGACTATTTAACAAGTTTAATCAAACTCTGGTTAAAAATATAGTTGCTAGTGTGTTGACAGGTTCAGCCAATCTGATGTAAAGTCATGTTATTAATATGCATAATTTTCACTCATACTCGACCAAAATCTTGATCACATAGGCCTATTTTCCAAGTTTGAACAAAAACCCTTACAAAATTAGTCTCTACAATGTTGAAACAAACAAAACTCAAAACTAAATCAGAAATTTGGTCTCCAGAGGTCAGCCAATCATATGCCAGCCATCATCTTTAATATGCTTTGCTCATTACTGAACTTGTTCAAGATCTGATAATTTATCCATATATTTAAAGTTTTATGAAAATCAAATAAAAAACATGGCTTTCATAGTGGCAACAAGGTCAGCAAAAAGAATGCAAGTTCATCTCATTAATATTTGTGTATTTCACCCATTATCAAGCTGGCAAGCCTGCCTGGCCTCCAGAATTCTAAAAATGTCAGTCACTCAGATGCAAGATTACCTCTTTAATAGGCATGGATCTTACTCAACACCAAACACGTTCAAGATCTTGATGATGTAAGACCATATTGCATGTCTGATATAAAAAAAAGAAAAATGAGCAGAAATATGGACTCAACATAGGTAACAAGCAATTGTTGATGGATGGACAGCAGTGCATGACAAGTAATGCACTATGCATGATGGATGCAGGGCCATATTGTAAACTCACTTGGCAGCTCAAACCTCGATAGTAAGCACTTTTGCAAAGGATCCTATAACTATTATTTTATCATTTCCTTGTTTAAAAGGCAAAGTTTTGTTTTGGTAAGAAGAAGAATCCCAAGGAAAGTATTGCTAATTAAATTCTTCCTAAAAGTAATAACTTCTAAAATACATGTACATGTAAATAAACATCTCCTTTTCAAAGTTTCATGTTCAGAAATGATGAAATAACACGTGTCATCAAAATCTGTTATTTTGCATCACTTTTATAATCACAATTAGCTTTTTTGTTTGAGCACTGCATTCATGCAATGTGGTTGCTTCTAAGACATACTCAGTTCTCAATATCTCAAAGAGTAATTTGGAGAAAAAAAAAGAAATTATCAAAGAAATGAGAATACTGACAGCCTTAAGGGTTAACAAATGTAACGAACATGGTCAGTAGGGTCAACATAACTCGAGTTACACTGATAGTCAAGATCCCATTTCTTTTACAATTGCAAAATACAAATACAAATATTGCTCTACTTAATGATCTCAGGATGACAATCTACAGTCACACCATTTTTATACTCACAATAATGTCTATACTATTTTACAAGTTGAGTCAAACTGCAAACAACAATGATCCTGATATGCCATAGCATAATGTGCCTCCAGATCATGGTCTATGTTGTTTGTTTTACTGATTACTCCTAACAAACTCCATAGATCTATGATCTGCCAGTGCATTATGTGCTGGCAGATCTGGGTTTGTGCAATTTACAATTGGACTTGTCTTATAAGCAAGTATATACAGTATATCTATCCTGCTTTGTACCAACATGTTCATGTGTGATCGGGATTTTCAACGTAGCTTTAACAATTTTCAGTCATATCGCTATGATATCTGATAATAACTGTTTATTAGTTAATGAAGAATAAGATAGGAAAACACTTCAGCGAGATTTTAATGTAACTGCTATAAAATAATGACATTCACCTAGCCAGCAACACTTTTGTCAATGATTCACATGACCACTTTTAATCAGTAACTAATTTGGATATCCAAAAGGGGAAAAAAATGATGTTAACCTCCGACCTAATTTATGTTCTTCATTAGAATTTTTGATAGTTTTACAAAAACAGAACATATTCAAGCTTATTCAAATGTAAGGTAAGATATATTTTTAAAAAAAAATCCAATGAATTTTAAGAACTATTTGATGCTCTCACTAATTTCCGATTTTCCTTGCATCTTACAGGACTCCTAACCCTGATGAAACAAGAGAAATACATTATGCATATTAACACTGAGCACAGGCAAAGTTTTCATACCACATTTCAAAAGGTGAACATTCAGTTTTCAAATATTTTAATTTAAATTGCTTGTTTTTAGTCATTTAATTTTTGTTTTCATTCTCTCTGAATACAGACTTTTAAATAGCATTCAAAAATATTTTGAATGAAAACATTTGAGTTTTTACCTTAAGAGACAATAATCTACTGAAATGATTATGTGGTATTGAAGGTAAAAAACATCAATTTGTCTGATGGTTCATATCCAAGTTATGCCCCTTGACATAACTGCAATATTTATTGTTGCATGTATTACAGTTAGAAATATACAAATATTTTAAATGACAGTATGTCAAATGATATGGGGGATTGAAAGCACTCTGAGCCAAGAAAAAAATAATTCAAATATTTCTTTCATAACTGTCATTTTCATGATAAAGCACTCACAACTTGTATTATTATTGTTATTATTATTATTATTATTAATATTATTATTATTATTATTATTATTATTATTATTATTAGAGAGGTAGAATATACCTCACTTAATCTGGATGGCATGCTGAAATAATTTACTGGAAAAATATTAACCATAATTTTTACAAATATCTGCATAATGCAAATTTTGTATAAATGAATATTTCCTGGTATCACAAAAAAAGAAAAAAGATAATCATAATTTCTAAAGATTCATTGTGTACACAAAATTAAAGAATCAGAATTATTACATAAAAGTATGATATATTTAATAGATAGAGATTACCATTTAAGAAAGAAAATGAAGACAAGAATATTATCAAGGCATCAATAGTTTAATTGAAAAAATAGCTAACTTTATATCACTTCCAAAAACTACTTAAACAAATATATAATTATTACAAATATCCGAGGTTCATTACAAATTTAAAAACATACATTGTACTTTTAAATAATATATACATGAAAATGAGCTAGATGTATAATTTTTAAGGTAGAAGGCATGAACCTAATTATCATAAACCTAGTATTTATAAATTCACACAGAAGCTAGATCTGTAATGTGGTTTAGATTTACTTTGAGTTAGGCTTGAAAATGGGTTTGCTTGTTTGGTGATGGCCTGTCACAGTTAGATTTGCACTGGAGATCAAATGCATAACTTAGGTTGCAAATGAACGCCGACATGGCTTACATATTTATGCATGTCTGCTACGGCGGTAAATATCTAAAAATCAAGATGGTTGAGGGGTGAAGAAAAGTATGCTAATTTGTTATAGTACTAGTGAACTTTATTCATACATAAGGCACATACTGATTCTTTTAGCTGCCTTGTCACAGGAAAATATTCAAAATAGCTCTTTGCTGTCAAAAATGAATGTAAAAAAGAGGGGTTGGTGGCACTGTTGGTTCAGTATAAAAGCCACCAGTTGCATCAGGAATTAACCTGATTGCTGCAGTCAAAATCTAACATGCATGCTTTCTATACAAAATCATTAGTTTGTTTTTATTTGTATCTTTAGTGTAAACTTATTTTCATTTTTCTGCAATAGGTCATTGTCAGATGAAAATTTGACCAGATAAACTGTCCAGTGGGACCTTAGACCTTCACAAGATTTTAAAATGACCAAGTATTTATTTTCATTATCAATAAAATATAAATCATTGAATATTGGGATGACAACATAATTTGCACAATAAAATTCAATGGACATTCAAATTTAAAAAAAAAAAGATTTGATCAAGATTTCTGAGAATCTGACAACACCCTATAAATAGATCTTAGAAATATATTTAAACATACTCTCAATGCATAGTACTGTATACTGAAAAATCTGCATGAAAATAAACTATATTTATGGCATGTCAGGTCATAAAAGCTACAAAAACAATGAAATATAACTGACAATGAAGGCAATGACTTCTTGGGGAAAAAAGGGTAAAAACTATTTACACTGAAAATCGGCAAAAGCTACAAAACTGTGGCAACTTGCAGAAAATCAGTTTTGGTAAGCATCTGAATCAAATCTGACTAGGTACCATTCTATTCTTCATGATGCTGACTGGGTCCCACTCCATTCAACATAACCCTGACTGGGTACCACTCCAGTCCACAAGACTTTGACTAGGTACCACTCCATTCAACATGACTCTGATTTGGTACCCCTCCATTCAACATGAACATGACTAAGTGACACTCCATTTCTCAATACTTTAAAGAGGTAACATTCCATTCAACATGACTTGGACTCAGTGCCAGTCTGTTCTACTCAATATAAGTGATGAATTCTTAAGGCACGCATTGAGATTACAGCAGTTAGGACAATGCATCAAGTAAAATTTAACTAACTCAATTTTGGTCAATTCTACTGATAATTAATGAGACACACTGCAGACATCATAGTGATATAACTACAATTGTTAAAGCTATTTATAAATCCAAACACACACATAACTATTGAGACAGAAATATAAATGCAACCTTCAATGTAAGTCTCAAAAAATGAAACATACAACTGTTACCTCAAACTTAATTTTTGTTTTCAATCTTTGAAAACAGAAAAATTGGCACAAAATAATTAGCTAATTTATATTTTCTTCAATTCAACTACTAACATGTTGAGAAAAGCTTCAGTGTGACATTAGAAATACATAAGAAACTGAAAATAGGTACATTCTGACTTTTAATTAACAAGATGTCTTCAAAATAAGAGCAAATAAGTGGAAATGATTTACTAGGAAAAAACTGAGTACCAACATTAATCTATATTTATTAATTAATGTTTAAAAAATTTATTAACATCTTTAAAAATTATTTTTTTTAAAAGTTCCATCCCGAGGAATAACAAAATACAAAATAGTTTAAAATTAAATTAATAGCACTCTTCTAGCAAATACATTTTATTTGATATACAGTACATTTGTAAAGTAAACTGAACACCATAATATGCCAGGAGGTGTAGGCATCAACTGATATAATGTATCATAGATGTGAAATACATTTCTTGTCAAATAATCATGTCAGTTTTGAAATTCTACACATGATAGAGTACCAGTTAAGGACATTGTGTTACTCAGTGACTGCTCTGTATCATGGGACTTGTCATTACTCTGTGTAACTTGTGTGGCATATCACTTCTCAGTACTGAGATTGCTATGTGACACTGGATTTAGCATTGCTTATTGACACTGCAAAGTAAAATGGGACTTTGCACAACTCAATGACACTACATTGCATGAGACTTTGCATTATCAAGAAAAATAATTATCAGTACACAATGGTACTGCTGTGTGATGTGGGATTTAAATTGTGACATTAGTATATGGCATGGGACTTGACATTTCTCAATGACACTGATCAGTTTTCAGTGGCTCACCACAAAATATTTACCATGTTTTACCCATCATTGGAAGATGCATACCATATGCATACCAATATGCTGCAACATAAGACTTTAGCATAACTCTGGGACACTGTTATGTGTCATGAGATTGATCAGTATTCAGCAGTACTGCTATGTAGCATGGGACTTAGCATTACTCAGTGATGCAGTTATGTGGCATGCAACTTCTCAAAACTGGTGGTATGACTGTGACACTGGACATAGCTTAGTGACACTGCTGTGTCATGGGACTTGTCATCACTGATATGTGGAATTAGATTTCTCAGAGTGTCAAGTTTGCTCAGGCCAGTTCGTCATGGTTGCTGTCTGAACACTGCCACAGGCTAGAGTTAATCTCTTATGCATGTTTACCGTGACCAGAGAGAAGATCCAGCAGTTTGAATCGGCACAGGCTTTAGATCAAATGGCTTCCACCTATGTGTTACAAAGATCAAAGGAACCCGCGAGGACTGGGACATCTTCTAAATCCGTCCCCATGTGGACAGTGAGAAGGACATTGTCTGCTAAGTTTGATTGGATCAAATCAAAGAGACATCCAATCAGAATTGCAACGTAGCGTGTGATAACAATTTTGATCCAAATTATAACTTCTAACTAGGAAGCAAAAATTTTAGTTCTCCTGGGAAGAGTACTGAGCAAATAGGATTACCTCGAGAAAGCCACTCATAATTTGGCAGGAAAACTTAGGAGATTCTAAGGAAAGACAAAGCTTCATAAAGGAAGCTTTTTGGGGGACAGAACTTCCAGTTCAGTGAGTCCTGAGTCTCTAAGAGGGGAGATGGAAGTGAAACTAGCAGTGCAGTCAGAGTCAACAAGTCTAGTCAGAATAGAGCTGAAGAGGAGGAGGAGAAGGAGTCAAAGAGGAGAAAGTGGAGAAGGAGGAGGAGTACTGAGGAGTCGGTGGAGAGAAGAAATTTAGAAAAAGTGGAAAGGAAGAGGAGAAGGAATTGGAGGAATAGGAGAGAAGAATACTCAGACAAGTAGAATACAAGGACAGGTGGAAAGCCATCTCATACTACAAATCAAATGATGCAACAGGCTATCACAGGGTCGAGCGGAAGGAGAGTACTTGGGAAATTTTAATCATTTGATTATTAAATTGTCATTAAATTGTTATTAGTTGAATTTCTCTTTCTGTATATTCAATCATTTAACCATCAACATTGCTGACTGGGGGCTTGACGCTTTAAATCTATCTTTCACTAATTTAACTTCCAACCAAAATCAAGCCTGGGTGGGACTTCTATAATAATTTAAATAAATATTGGAAGCACCCCACCCAACGCAGTGATGGCATAAATACCACGGCAAGTCACACAGGGTCATTACTATCTTACACTGCTACTGACTTATCAGTACTCAGTGGTACTGCTATGCAGCATAAAACTTAGAATTACTCAGAGACACAGCTATGTGGCAGGTGAATGAATATTTCTCAGAGGTACTGCTGTCTCAAATTTCAATCATTCACCATGAAGCTTTTTAACCATGTTACAGCCATCATCTAAAGATATGCATAATATGCTGTGATGTAAGATTTAGCGTAACTCAGTGACACTGCTCTGTGACATGAAACTGATTAGTATTCAGCAGTACTGTTATGTAGCATGGGGCTTAGCATTACTCAGCAAAACTGTTACGTGACATAGGACTTAACAGTACTCAGTGGTATGGCTATGTAACACTGTACTTTCCATTATTCAGTGACACTGCTATGTGTCATAGGACTTTGCATTACTGACACTGCTATGGCATGTAACTAGAAAGTCATCAAGGATATTGCTAAGTAACATGTGACTTAGTATTACTCTGACACTGACATTTAAGGGACTGCTAAGTGGAATGGTACTTAGTACAATTCACCAACACATTAGGACATATTAGCATTACCAACACTGCTATATGGCATGGTTCTTATCATTACTATGTGATACTGCTATGTGACATGGGACTTAGATTTACCTGGTGTCAATGCTATATATGGGACCTGGCATTACCCAATGAGAATTATATGTAGCATGGGACATTAATGAATGGCATTATGTAGAATAGGATTGTCAGTGCTCACCGATACTGCTATGTGACATGGAACCCTCTCTTGCAATATGTTATGTCTCAATATTAAACTTGGTACATATTATGGCAATCATCTACAGATGTGCAAATTGTCAAATCTCTGTGCTGCCACAACTTTTGTAAAACTGACTATCCTTATTGGCTCACTATCTTCAAAAGTTATCCACATTTGTACCTACTGACTAATCTCCATCATAGGTGGGATGAAAGGATATATTTATGGGAGACAACTCTTCACTGTGCCCCCAGTGTTTAATGGCACATGAACACATGTAAGGTTATACTGTGATGACTAAACTGCTTAGGGACTCACCACTGTGCACAACTTGCTCACTATCTTCTGCTCTCGAGTCTGACTCATTAGCCACTGAACCATTGTTGCTCTCTAAGAAATTGGTTAGAAGAGTGTCAAATGACATTATGAAAAATAAAGCATCAAACTTTGCACCCAAAATGCTCATGAATCCCGAGTACTAAGGGCCAAATTAGACAGGTTACAATGCATACCCAACCGGTAAAATTATGCTGCAATAGCAGTTCTTTATATTCATTATTTATAAGAGTATAATTTGTTATGGTGATGAAAAGAATATTATTGTGACACTTTACACACTAGGCACTAAACTTAATTTGCTGATACAATTATTTTCTTATCAGACTTAACATGACTATGACCTCTGACCTTGAAGTATCAGCATATAAGGGTTTCTTATTACAGTAAGTGCAAGCCATCCACAAAGTTTAGTCAAGAAATCTACTCCATAACAAAAGTTACTTTGCAAAATCCATTTTTCTTTGAGGCACAGTGACCCTGACTTTTGATCTTTTGACCCTAAAATCAACAATAAGCAGTACAACCCCTCCACAAACTTTAGTCAAAGTACATCAAAACTTTTCTTTCTCATGTCACTGATGTTTGACTTCTTCAGCCAAAATCCCTTCTGCCCAGTGTGTAAGTCATTCACTAGCTTTAGTAAAGGTATATAGTCAAAAACTTAAATTTCTGTGCAGAAACCATTTTCCTCTTTCAGTCACAGTGACTATGCCCTTTGACACTAAGTTGAAAAACGTCTTCCTTATCCAAAGTGCAGACCATCCATAAAATCTATTCCAGATCCGTTGTTGTTATAGGGTTTAACGTTATTGTTCAGCACAAGATAGGTTATACATGGTGGCCAGTATAAATGGTGGAGGAAGAACCAGGGAAAACCCTGGAAAGAGCCACCAACCCATAAGAAACTACTGGCAAGCTTTCTCACGTACCCACATTGGCCAAACCTGAGATTCAAACCCCCACAGACAGAGGTGAGAGGCCAGCGATCCATAATTGTGAGCACTTTAGACCACTCAGGCCCCCACTCCAAATCCTTGATGTGTGGAAACAATGTTTCTTCTTTCAATCATATTAAACATGCCATCTGAACTCTGACCCTGTAATCAAATGTTCTTCCTTACCTTATGTGCAAGTTAATCACAGTTTGGTAACTGCAGATGGTATATAACTAAATTTATTGTGCAGAAAACATTGTTCTTCTTTCAATTTTAGTACCCCTGACCTTTGATCTTTGGTTAAAAAAATCAACTGGGTTCTTCCTTACCCAAAGGTCGTGGACAAAATTTGGTTACTGAACATCATATAGAGCTTGGGTTATTGTACAGAACAATAATTCTTCTTTCAGTCAGTGACCTGTTCATCACAATGTGATAACATTCATCCTTAACCAATGTACAAGCTATACACAATGTTTGGCAACTGTAGATGGTGGACAACTCAAGTTGTTGTGCTGAAAAGAAATTAGTAACTGATAAACTTCAAAACATAATAAGCTCTGCCTTATGGCAGGCTCATAAAAATGGTCCATCATGCCAGATAGCTAGGCTTATAAAAATGACACATCATGCCAGGTAGCCAGGTTCATAAAATGATCCATCATGTCAGATAGCTAGACTCACAAAAAATGGCCCATTATGCCAGGTAGCCAGGCTCATAAAAATGGTCCATCATGCCAGGTAGATAGGCTCATAAAAATGGTCCATCATGCCAGGTAGCCAGGCTCATAAAATGGTCCATCATGCCAGGTAGCCAGGCTCATAAAAATGGTCCATCATTACAGTAATTATGCAATAGGCATGGGAGGGTTAGAAAAGAAAACATCCAAGCTATAAAAATTGATCGATGACAGGTGGTCTTCCAAACCAGTAGTCAGTTTTCAAGTCGGCTTTACTGCACTTGAACTAGTGAATATTCATGTAACAGCTGTGGTGGCCACACTGGATGTCAGATCAGCACCATTTCAATTATGACTAGCCAGACATAATAAGAAGTCTTTTAGTGAAAACCACATGTTGATATCCTGTCTTAATCCATTCAGGAAAAGTAGCAATAAAAGTCTTCAAGGCAGCCACCATGGTGGCCTTCTGGATATCTGGGTACCTGATCAAAAAGAAATTGTATTAAATGTGCACAAAACTGAAGTCCACATTTTTTTCAATTCACAATATCTATTACTACCTAATGTCGTCTGCTACAAAGTCCACAAATTCATCCTCATTGTCTGAGGCAAACAAAAAGAAGTGTTTCTGGTCAGCTGACCATACCGGTTTTACGTTGCCAACCACAGCACCTTTTTTCAAAATTCATTTGTCCATCCATCTGAGCCGGTTTTGCAGCTACTAATCATTAAAATATATATAATGTTAAAAAAGTACCTACCTACCATTGTTTTCACACCAGTGCAATAGGAAACAGTTTTTCTTGTCTGATACTGTTCTGAAATCCTCCATCATTGTTTAGTAAATTGTCTTGGTGTACATAGTCATCAGAAATATTGTCTTGGTCTACACTGTCATCAGAAATATTGTTGTAGAAACAGTTTTTCTTGTCTGATATTGTTCTGAAATCCTCCATCATTGTCTAGTAAATTGTCTTGGTGTACATAGTTATCAGAAATATTGTCTTGGTCTACATAGTGATCAGAAATATTGTCTTGGTCTACATAGTCATCAGAAATATTGTCTTGGTTTTCATAGTGATCAGAAATATTATCTTGGTCTACATTGTCATCAGAAATATTGTCTTGGTCTACATAGTCATAACAAATATTGTCTTGGTTTTCATAGTGATCAGAAATATTATCTTGGTCTACATTGTCATCAGAAATATTGTCTTGGTCTACATAGTCATCACAAATATTATCTTGGTCTACATAGTCATCAGAATATTATCTTGGTCTACATTGTCATCAGAAATATTGTCTTGGTCTACATAGTCATCAGAAATATTATCTTGGTCTACATAGTCATCAAAAATATTATCTTGGTCTACATTGCCATCAGAAATATTGCCTTGGTCTACATAGTAATCAGAAATATTGTCTTGGTCTACGTTGTCATCAGAAATATTATCTTGGTTTACATAGTCATCAGAAATATTATCTTGGTCTACACTGTCATCAGAAATATTATCTTGGTCTACATTGTCATCATAAATATTGTCTTGGTCTACATTGTCATCAGAAATATTATCTTGGTCTACATAGTCATCAGAAATATTATCTTGGTCTACATTATCTTGGTCTACATAGTCATCAGAAATATTATCTTGGTCTACATTGTCAGCAGAAATATTGTCTTGGTCTACATTGTCATCAGAAATATTGTCTTGGTCTACATAGTCATCAGAAATATTGTTGTATAGGGTTTAATGCCATTTTTCTGCACACGATAGGCTATACATGGTGGCCAGTATTAATGGTGGAGGAAGAACCTGGGAAAATCCCGGAAAGAACCACTGACACACGATCCATAACAGAGAGCGCTTTAGACCACTCGGTCACTCGAGGCCCCGGAAATATTATCTTGGTCTACATAGTCATCAGAAATATTGTCTTGGTCTACATAGTCATCAGAAATATTATCTTGGTCTACATAGTCATCAGAAATATTATCTTGGTCTACACTGTCATCAGAAATATTGTCTTGGTCTACATAGTCATCAGAAATATTGTCTTGGTCTACATTGTCATCAGAAATATTATCTTGGTCTACATAGTCATCAGAAATATTATCTTGGTCTACATAGTCATCAGAAATATTATCTTGGTCTACATTGTCATCAGAAATATTGTCTTGGTCTACATAGTCATCAGAAATATTATCTTGGTCTACATAGTCATCAGAAATATTATCTTGGTCTACATTGTCATCAGAAATATTGTCTTGGTCTACATAGTCATCACAAATATTATCTTGGTCTACATAGTCATCAGAAATATTATCTTGGTCTACATTGTCATCAGAAATATTGTCTTGGTCTACATAGTCATCAGAAATATTATCTTGGTCTACACAGTCATCAGAAATATTATCTTGGTCTACATTGTCATCAGAAATATTGTCTTGGTCTACATTGTCATCAGAAATATTATCTTGGTCTACATAGTCATCAGAAATATTATCTTGGTCTACATTGTCATCAGAAATATTGTCTTGGTCTACATAGTAATCAGAAATATTGTCTTGGTCTACATAGTAATCAGAAATATTATCTTGGTCTACATAGTAATCAGAAATATTGTCTTGGTCTACATAGTCATCAGAAATATTATCTTGGTCTACATAGTCATCAGAAATATTATCTTGGTCTACATTGTCATCAGAAATATTGTCTTGGTCTACATAGTCATCAGAAATATTGTCTTGGTCTACATAGTAATCAGAAATATTGTCTTGGTCTACATTGTCATCAGAAATATTATCTTGGTCTACATAGTCATCAGAAATATTATCTTGGTCTACACTGTCATCAGAAATATTGTCTTGGTCTACACTGTCATCAGAAATATTATCTTGGTCTACATAGTCATCAGAAATATTATCTTGGTCTACATTGTCATCAGAAATATTGTCTTGGTCTACATAGTCATCAGAAATATTGTCTTGGTCTACATAGTAATCAGAAATATTGTCTTGGTCTACACAGTCATCAGAAATATTGTCTTGGTTTTCATAGTGATCAGAAATATTATCTTGGTCTACACAGTCATCAGAAATATTATCTTGGTCTACATTGTCATCAGAAATATTGTCTTAGTCTACATAGTCATCAGAAATATTGTCTTGGTTTTCATAGTGATCAGAAATATTATCTTGGTCTACACAGTCATCAGAAATACTATCTTGGTCTACATTGTCATCAGAAATATTGTCTTGGTCTACATTGTCATCAGAAATATTGTCTTGGTCTACACAGTCATCAGAAATATTGCCTTGGTCTATATAGTCATCATAAATATTATCTTGGTCTACACAGTCATCAGAAATATTATCTTGGTCTACACAGTCATCAGAAATATTATCTTGGTCTACACTGTCATCAGAAATATTGTCTTGGTCTACATTGTCATCAGAAATATTGTCTTGGTCTACAGAGTCATCAGAAATATTGTCTTGGTCTACATAGTAATCAGAAATATTGTCTTGGTCTACATAGTCATCAGAAATATTGTCTTGGTCTACATAGTCATCAGAAATATTATCTTGGTCTACACAGTCATCAGAAATGTTATCTTGGTCTACATTGTCATCAGAAATATTATCTTGGTCTACATAGTCATCAGAAATATTATCTTGGTCTACATTGTCATCAGAAATATTGTCTTGGTCTACATAGTCATCAGAAATATTGTCTTGGTCTACATAGTCATCAGAAATATTGTCTTGGTCTACATAGTCATCAGAAATATTGTCTTCGTCTACACAGTCATCAGAAATATTGCCTTGGTCTATATAGTCATCAGAAATATTGCCTTGGTCTACACAGTCATCAGAAATATTATCTTGGTCTACACTGTCATCAGAAATATTGTCTTGGTCTACATTGTCATCAGAAATATTGTCTTGGTCTACATTGTCATCAGAAATATTGTCTTGGTCTACATAGTCATCAGAAATATTATCTTGGTCTACATAGTCATCAGAAATATTGTCTTGGTCTACATAGTCATCAGAAATAGTCTGACTCCTTTCCTTGGCTTCACTGTCATATGTGGATGCTTGACCCAGCTTGAACTTTGTATATAAAACTTTGATCATACAGTTTGTAAAATCTATTAAAGGTTGCAAATGAGCACATCAGTTGTGCAGCAAGATCAAATAACTTCCCTCTGTTACTTGCCACTGAACCACACCTGCAGTGCAATCAAAGTGTTGTCACATGAGAATACAACCTATGGGATTAAGGTCAGTCATTTACTGGAAGAGACACACTTGACAATGAAAATGTACATATATTCTAGGCTCAGTCAAAACACAAAGTGATTGCTGCCTTAACAAGTACCTGTCCAGCAGAAAACTTGTATATGGTAAATGGGGACCCTATAGCTCACTTTATTACCCAGGTAATTATGAATGGGTGGGTACCTGAGTACCCACTGACAGCTTTAAGTCAGTGATGATTTAATTTATGGGATGGAATAAAGTGAACAGGACAAAGAAATTTTGTGTAGAACATAAATTTGGGACAGAACAATATATACAAATACATTCTGATTTTGTTGAATATTACATATAAAACAATCTTAATAATAATAATAATAATAATAATGATATTTGATGCATGGTATTTGTTCAAAAGCCTATTCTGAAAGATGAACTTGTGTATAAGATGACCTGTTTACAAAGGCCAGCTTTGACAATACTTAGAGAAAACTCCACTATTCTCATCACACATTGTAATACTTGTTCCATATGAGATAAAAGGACACTGTAATACTTGTTCCATATGAGATAAAAGGGTCTAATATATTTAAGCAAACTGTGCATCATCATTTCATAAATGCAGGAGGCCCAGGTAGGCCCCATATTACTCTCCTGGAAAACATCTGCATAACATCCAAATGCAAGTGAAGCTGGTCAAAAAATATTTATAACAGGATGCTTACTGCTGAAATTTCTTCCTATACTGTCAATTGCATACAATATGAAAACAAATGTTTCAAAGTTTCTTCTTATTTTTGTATCTTCATCAACATTTGAAGGCACACTGGCATCATTTGTGGTGGTTCTATTTGAAGGCAAATTGGCATCATTTGTGGTGGTTCTATTTGAAGGCACATTGGCATCATCTGTGGTGGTTCTATTTGAAGGCATATCAGCATCATTTGTGGTGGTTCTATTTGAAGGCACATCGGCATCATTTGTCCAATACTTAAAGGACTTTATGTCAGGATGTTTTCTGTACATTTTTTTCAAGTTCTGTTTAGAATTTTTCAGAAGAAATAGTTTTCTGCTTTTCTTTTTTTACTAATGGTGGCCATTACTGATATTGGATCAGCATTTGTAACAAACTGAAAGCTTTATTTTGCCTGGAAGCATTCTGTCAGTCATGGTCATTTTCTGTTAAACATTTTCTGGAAGTTTTTTAAGTGCCTTTCTATTCTTGGTAATGGTGACCATATTTAATGGCTGATCCACATAAACTGTAAAACTTTATAGCCCTTTCATCTGGGTGCATTGTCAGATTTGGTCACATTTTGTTAGAGTAGATTTTGCAGCTGATGTAAGATTTTTCTATTTTGAATATTAGTGGTAATATTTTGATGCTGATTAGAATTATATACAAAAGCTTTCAACTTTTATTCCAGGATGCATTTTCTCCAAATTGGTCGATTCTGCCGAGTAGTTACTTTGAAAAAGTTGTTTCAAGTTTTTCCCCAAAAATTGTGTAATGGTAGCTATATTTGACCGCAGATCAGCATTATATATACAAGTCTGACAAAACTTCAGGTCAGTATGCTTTCTGTCAAATTTGACAAAATTCTATTCATTGCTTTTTGAGAAGTTGCTTAAAGGTTTTCTATTTTATGTAATGGCAGCCATATATCTGCAAGCAGATTGGCATCACATGTGCAATACTAAAAGACCTTTATGCTAAGATTTTTTGAATAAAATTTGGTCAAATTATGTTGAGTGGTTCTTAAAAGAAATCTATTAAATGTTGGTTCTAAGTTTAGTAATGGAAGCCATATCTGACAGGTATCATTTGTGCAAATCGAAGCCCTTCATGCTTGGATACTACTATTGACATTTTTTTCAAAACATAAATTTGTGAGAATGATTAAATATGAATTGTTAACTGACACACAATGCACACTGGACAGTGTATTATAGACTTTGGGCCATACCACAATGCACATTGGACAATGCATGATCGACTGTGGGCCATATAACAATGCACACTGGACAATGCATGATGGACTGTGGGCCATATAACAATGCGCACTGAACAATGCATGATGAACTGTGGGCCATACCACAATGCACACTGGACAATGCATGATGGACTGTGGGCCATACCACAAGCTCGCTTTACCTAACAGCCAGGTGAATTCATAAACACAGTTTGTAATACCTATGATAACTTTTAGGCTATGATAGTATTGAATGGGATTCAATACAGGCATTTCAATATTGCACAAGCATTACAAAACATATATAATAGTTATGTAAGATAATAATACTGACTTGAAAAATCACTGAATATTTAATACATGTATTTATACTATGTAAGTTTCAAAAGCGCTAACAGAACCTGAGAAAAACAGAGATGTATAGTCTCTTTCACAGTGTGGCCAGAAATTTAATCCTGGGCACATGTTTGCATTACTGATATACAAAATGTAATAATGGTCTTTTCATGTTTTATAAGTGCAACAGTTTGGTGTCAGTGATGTGTCTGTCCATGTCTTGTTTTGAGTCTTGTTTTTTCCCCTATACATAAAGAACAATATTAAGAACTCTGATGACTGGTACAATACCAGTCACATTACAGTCTAATTAAATGACATTAACATGAAATGAATGATAACCAGTCAATCCACATGTTTATATGCAACCAGGAGATTTGAAAATGTCCAAAATAAAGCAAACTAGAGATATTATAAGCATCTGGCACTTTTAGTCCAAGTTTAAATTTGTACTCAGACTCATAACTTTTTTCCTGCCTAAACTGGTACAATACCAGTCACATTACAGTCTAATTAAATGACATTAACATGAAATGAATGATAACCAGTCAATCCACATGTTTATATGCAACCAGGAGATTTGAAAATGTCCAAAATAAAGCAAACTAGAGATATTATAAGCATCCGGCACTTTTAGTCCAAGTTTAAATTTGTACTCAGACTCAGACTCATAACTTTTTTCCTGCCTAAACTGGTACAATACCAGTCACATTACAGTCTAATTAAATGACATTAACATGAAATGAATGATAACCAGTCAATCCACATGTTTATATGCAACCAGGAGATTTGAAAATGTCCAAAATAAAGCAAACTAGAGATATTATAAGCATCCGGCACTTTTAGTCCAAGTTTAAATTTGTACTCAGACTCAGACTCATAACTTTTTTCCTGCCTAAACTGGTACAATACCAGTCACATTACAGTCTAATTAAATGACATTAACATGAAATGAATGATAACCAGTCAATCCACATGTTTATATGCAACCAGGAGATTTGAAAATGTCCAAAATAAAGCAAACTAGAGATATTATAAGCATCTGGCACTTTTAGTCCAAGTTTAAATTTGTACTCAGACTCAGACTCATAACTTTTTTCCTGCCTAAACTGGTACAATACCAGTCACATTACAGTCTAATTAAATGACATTAACATGAAATGAATGATAACCAGTCAATCCACATGTTTATATGCAACCAGGAGATTTGAAAATGTCCAAAATAAAGCAAACTAGAGATATTATAAGCATCCGGCACTTTTAGTCCAAGTTTAAATTTGTACTCAGACTCAGACTCATAACTTTTTTCCTGCCTAAACTGGTACAATACCAGTCACATTACAGTCTAATTAAATGACATTAACATGAAATGAATGATAACCAGTCAATCCACATGTTTATATGCAACCAGGAGATTTGAAAATGTCCAAAATAAAGCAAACTAGAGATATTATAAGCATCCGGCACTTTTAGTCCAAGTTTAAATTTGTACTCAGACTCAGACTCATAACTTTTTTCCTGCCTAAACTGGTACAATACCAGTCACATTACAGTCTAATTAAATGACATTAACATGAAATGAATGATAACCAGTCAATCCACATGTTTATATGCAACCAGGAGATTTGAAAATGTCCAAAATAAAGCAAACTAGAGATATTATAAGCATCCGGCACTTTTAGTCCAAGTTTAAATTTGTACTCAGACTCAGACTCATAACTTTTTTCCTGCCTAAACTGGTACAATACCAGTCACATTACAGTCTAATTAAATGACATTAACATGAAATGAATGATAACCAGTCAATCCACATGTTTATATGCAACCAGGAGATTTGAAAATGTCCAAAATAAAGCAAACTAGAGATATTATAAGCATCCGGCACTTTTAGTCCAAGTTTAAATTTGTACTCAGACTCAGACTCATAACTTTTTTCCTGCCTAAACTGGTACAATACCAGTCACATTACAGTCTAATTAAATGACATTAACATGAAATGAATGATAACCAGTCAATCCACATGTTTATATGCAACCAGGAGATTTGAAAATGTCCAAAATAAAGCAAACTAGAGATATTATAAGCATCTGGCACTTTTAGTCCAAGTTTAAATTTGTACTCAGACTCAGACTCATAACTTTTTTCCTGCCTAAACTGGTACAATACCAGTCACATTACAGTCTAATTAAATGACATTAACATGAAATGAATGATAACCAGTCAATCCACATGTTTATATGCAACCAGGAGATTTGAAAATGTCCAAAATAAAGCAAACTAGAGATATTATAAGCATCCGGCACTTTTAGTCCAAGTTTAAATTTGTACTCAGACTCAGACTCATAACTTTTTTCCTACCTAAACTGGTACAATACCAGTCACATTACAGTCTAATTAAATGACATTAACATGAAATGAATGATAACCAGTCAATCCACATGTTTATATGCAACCAGGAGATTTGAAAATGTCCAAAATAAAGCAAACTAGAGATATTATAAGCATCCGGCACTTTTAGTCCAAGTTTAAATTTGTACTCAGACTCAGACTCATAACTTTTTTCCTGCCTAAACTGGTACAATACCAGTCACATTACAGTCTAATTAAATGACATTAACATGAAATGAATGATAACCAGTCAATCCACATGTTTATATGCAACCAGGAGATTTGAAAATGTCCAAAATAAAGCAAACTAGAGATATTATAAGCATCCGGCACTTTTAGTCCAAGTTTAAATTTGTACTCAGACTCAGACTCATAACTTTTTTCCTGCCTAAACTGGTACAATACCAGTCACATTACAGTCTAATTAAATGACATTAACATGAAATGAATGATAACCAGTCAATCCACATGTTTATATGCAACCAGGAGATTTGAAAATGTCCAAAATAAAGCAAACTAGAGATATTATAAGCATCCGGCACTTTTAGTCCAAGTTTAAATTTGTACTCAGACTCAGACTCATAACTTTTTTCCTGCCTAAACTGGTACAATACCAGTCACATTACAGTCTAATTAAATGACATTAACATGAAATGAATGATAACCAGTCAATCCACATGTTTATATGCAACCAGGAGATTTGAAAATGTCCAAAATAAAGCAAACTAGAGATATTATAAGCATCCGGCACTTTTAGTCCAAGTTTAAATTTGTACTCAGACTCAGACTCATAACTTTTTTCCTGCCTAAACTGGTACAATACCAGTCACATTACAGTCTAATTAAATGACATTAACATGAAATGAATGATAACCAGTCAATCCACATGTTTATATGCAACCAGGAGATTTGAAAATGTCCAAAATAAAGCAAACTAGAGATATTATAAGCATCCGGCACTTTTAGTCCAAGTTTAAATTTGTACTCAGACTCAGACTCATAACTTTTTTCCTGCCTAAACTGGTACAATACCAGTCACATTACAGTCTAATTAAATGACATTAACATGAAATGAATGATAACCAGTCAATCCACATGTTTATATGCAACCAGGAGATTTGAAAATGTCCAAAATAAAGCAAACTAGAGATATTATAAGCATCCGGCACTTTTAGTCCAAGTTTAAATTTGTACTCAGACTCAGACTCATAACTTTTTTCCTGCCTAAACTGGTACAATACCAGTCACATTACAGTCTAATTAAATGACATTAACATGAAATGAATGATAACCAGTCAATCCACATGTTTATATGCAACCAGAAGATTTGAAAATGTCCAAAATAAAGCAAACTAGAGATATTATAAGCATCTGGCACTTTTAGTCCAAGTTTAAATTTGTACTCAGACTCAGACTCATAACTTTTTTCCTGCCTAAACTGGTACAATACCAGTCACATTACAGTCTAATTAAATGACATTAACATGAAATGAATGATAACCAGTCAATCCACATGTTTATATGCAACGAGAAGATTTGAAAATGTCCAAAATAAAGCAAACTAGAGATATTATAAGCATCTGGCACTTTTAGTCCAAGTTTAAATTTGTACTCAGACTCAGACTCATAACTTTTTTCCTGCCTAAACTGGTACAATACCAGTCACATTACAGTCTAATTAAATGACATTAACATGAAATGAATGATAACCAGTCAATCCACATGTTTATATGCAACCAGGAGATTTGAAAATGTCCAAAATAAAGCAAACTAGAGATATTATAAGCATCCGGCACTTTTAGTCCAAGTTTAAATTTGTACTCAGACTCAGACTCATAACTTTTTTCCTGCCTAAACTGGTACAATACCAGTCACATTACAGTCTAATTAAATGACATTAACATGAAATGAATGATAACCAGTCAATCCACATGTTTATATGCAACCAGGAGATTTGAAAATGTCCAAAATAAAGCAAACTAGAGATATTATAAGCATCCGGCACTTTTAGTCCAAGTTTAAATTTGTACTCAGACTCAGACTCATAACTTTTTTCCTGCCTAAACTGGTACAATACCAGTCACATTACAGTCTAATTAAATGACATTAACATGAAATGAATGATAACCAGTCAATCCACATGTTTATATGCAACCAGGAGATTTGAAAATGTCCAAAATAAAGCAAACTAGAGATATTATAAGCATCCGGCACTTTTAGTCCAAGTTTAAATTTGTACTCAGACTCAGACTCATAACTTTTTTCCTGCCTAAACTGGTACAATACCAGTCACATTACAGTCTAATTAAATGACATTAACATGAAATGAATGATAACCAGTCAATCCACATGTTTATATGCAACCAGGAGATTTGAAAATGTCCAAAATAAAGCAAACTAGAGATATTATAAGCATCTGGCACTTTTAGTCCAAGTTTAAATTTGTACTCAGACTCAGACTCATAACTTTTTTCCTGCCTAAACTGGTACAATACCAGTCACATTACAGTCTAATTAAATGACATTAACATGAAATGAATGATAACCAGTCAATCCACATGTTTATATGCAACCAGGAGATTTGAAAATGTCCAAAATAAAGCAAACTAGAGATATTATAAGCATCTGGCACTTTTAGTCCAAGTTTAAATTTGTACTCAGACTCAGACTCATAACTTTTTTCCTGCCTAAACTGGTACAATACCAGTCACATTACAGTCTAATTAAATGACATTAACATGAAATGAATGATAACCAGTCAATCCACATGTTTATATGCAACCAGGAGATTTGAAAATGTCCAAAATAAAGCAAACTAGAGATATTATAAGCATCCGGCACTTTTAGTCCAAGTTTAAATTTGTACTCAGACTCAGACTCATAACTTTTTTCCTGCCTAAACTGGTACAATACCAGTCACATTACAGTCTAATTAAATGACATTAACATGAAATGAATGATAACCAGTCAATCCACATGTTTATATGCAACCAGGAGATTTGAAAATGTCCAAAATAAAGCAAACTAGAGATATTATAAGCATCCGGCACTTTTAGTCCAAGTTTAAATTTGTACTCAGACTCAGACTCATAACTTTTTTCCTGCCTAAACTGGTACAATACCAGTCACATTACAGTCTAATTAAATGACATTAACATGAAATGAATGATAACCAGTCAATCCACATGTTTATATGCAACCAGGAGATTTGAAAATGTCCAAAATAAAGCAAACTAGAGATATTATAAGCATCCGGCACTTTTAGTCCAAGTTTAAATTTGTACTCAGACTCAGACTCATAACTTTTTTCCTGCCTAAACTGGTACAATACCAGTCACATTACAGTCTAATTAAATGACATTAACATGAAATGAATGATAACCAGTCAATCCACATGTTTATATGCAACCAGGAGATTTGAAAATGTCCAAAATAAAGCAAACTAGAGATATTATAAGCATCTGGCACTTTTAGTCCAAGTTTAAATTTGTACTCAGACTCAGACTCATAACTTTTTTCCTGCCTAAACTGGTACAATACCAGTCACATTACAGTCTAATTAAATGACATTAACATGAAATGAATGATAACCAGTCAATCCACATGTTTATATGCAACCAGGAGATTTGAAAATGTCCAAAATAAAGCAAACTAGAGATATTATAAGCATCCGGCACTTTTAGTCCAAGTTTAAATTTGTACTCAGACTCAGACTCATAACTTTTTTCCTGCCTAAACTGGTACAATACCAGTCACATTACAGTCTAATTAAATGACATTAACATGAAATGAATGATAACCAGTCAATCCACATGTTTATATGCAACCAGGAGATTTGAAAATGTCCAAAATAAAGCAAACTAGAGATATTATAAGCATCCGGCACTTTTAGTCCAAGTTTAAATTTGTACTCAGACTCAGACTCATAACTTTTTTCCTGCCTAAACTGGTACAATACCAGTCACATTACAGTCTAATTAAATGACATTAACATGAAATGAATGATAACCAGTCAATCCACATGTTTATATGCAACCAGGAGATTTGAAAATGTCCAAAATAAAGCAAACTAGAGATATTATAAGCATCCGGCACTTTTAGTCCAAGTTTAAATTTGTACTCAGACTCAGACTCATAACTTTTTTCCTGCCTAAACTGGTACAATACCAGTCACATTACAGTCTAATTAAATGACATTAACATGAAATGAATGATAACCAGTCAATCCACATGTTTATATGCAACCAGAAGATTTGAAAATGTCCAAAATAAAGCAAACTAGAGATATTATAAGCATCTGGCACTTTTAGTCCAAGTTTAAATTTGTACTCAGACTCAGACTCATAACTTTTTTCCTGCCTAAACTGGTACAATACCAGTCACATTACAGTCTAATTAAATGACATTAACATGAAATGAATGATAACCAGTCAATCCACATGTTTATATGCAACCAGAAGATTTGAAAATGTCCAAAATAAAGCAAACTAGAGATATTATAAGCATCCGGCACTTTTAGTCCAAGTTTAAATTTGTACTCAGACTCAGACTCATAACTTTTTTCCTGCCTAAACTGGTACAATACCAGTCACATTACAGTCTAATTAAATGACATTAACATGAAATGAATGATAACCAGTCAATCCACATGTTTATATGCAACCAGGAGATTTGAAAATGTCCAAAATAAAGCAAACTAGAGATATTATAAGCATCCGGCACTTTTAGTCCAAGTTTAAATTTGTACTCAGACTCAGACTCATAACTTTTTTCCTGCCTAAACTGGTACAATACCAGTCACATTACAGTCTAATTAAATGACATTAACATGAAATGAATGATAACCAGTCAATCCACATGTTTATATGCAACCAGGAGATTTGAAAATGTCCAAAATAAAGCAAACTAGAGATATTATAAGCATCTGGCACTTTTAGTCCAAGTTTAAATTTGTACTCAGACTCATAACTTTTTTCCTGCCTAAACTGGTACAATACCAGTCACATTACAGTCTAATTAAATGACATTAACATGAAATGAATGATAACCAGTCAATCCACATGTTTATATGCAACCAGGAGATTTGAAAATGTCCAAAATAAAGCAAACTAGAGATATTATAAGCATCCGGCACTTTTAGTCCAAGTTTAAATTTGTACTCAGACTCAGACTCATACTTTTTTCCTGCCTAAACTGGTACAATACCAGTCACATTACAGTCTAATTAAATGACATTAACATGAAATGAATGATAACCAGTCAATCCACATGTTTATATGCAACCAGGAGATTTGAAAATGTCCAAAATAAAGCAAACTAGAGATATTATAAGCATCCGGCACTTTTAGTCCAAGTTTAAATTTGTACTCAGACTCAGACTCATAACTTTTTTCCTGCCTAAACTGGTACAATACCAGTCACATTACAGTCTAATTAAATGACATTAACATGAAATGAATGATAACCAGTCAATCCACATGTTTATATGCAACCAGGAGATTTGAAAATGTCCAAAATAAAGCAAACTAGAGATATTATAAGCATCTGGCACTTTTAGTCCAAGTTTAAATTTGTACTCAGACTCAGACTCATAACTTTTTTCCTGCCTAAACTGGTACAATACCAGTCACATTACAGTCTAATTAAATGACATTAACATGAAATGAATGATAACCAGTCAATCCACATGTTTATATGCAACCAGGAGATTTGAAAATGTCCAAAATAAAGCAAACTAGAGATATTATAAGCATCCGGCACTTTTAGTCCAAGTTTAAATTTGTACTCAGACTCAGACTCATAACTTTTTTCCTGCCTAAACTGGTACAATACCAGTCACATTACAGTCTAATTAAATGACATTAACATGAAATGAATGATAACCAGTCAATCCACATGTTTATATGCAACCAGGAGATTTGAAAATGTCCAAAATAAAGCAAACTAGAGATATTATAAGCATCCGGCACTTTTAGTCCAAGTTTAAATTTGTACTCAGACTCAGACTCATAACTTTTTTCCTGCCTAAACTGGTACAATACCAGTCACATTACAGTCTAATTAAATGACATTAACATGAAATGAATGATAACCAGTCAATCCACATGTTTATATGCAACCAGGAGATTTGAAAATGTCCAAAATAAAGCAAACTAGAGATATTATAAGCATCCGGCACTTTTAGTCCAAGTTTAAATTTGTACTCAGACTCAGACTCATAACTTTTTTCCTGCCTAAACTGGTACAATACCAGTCACATTACAGTCTAATTAAATGACATTAACATGAAATGAATGATAACCAGTCAATCCACATGTTTATATGCAACCAGGAGATTTGAAAATGTCCAAAATAAAGCAAACTAGAGATATTATAAGCATCCGGCACTTTTAGTCCAAGTTTAAATTTGTACTCAGACTCAGACTCATAACTTTTTTCCTGCCTAAAGCAATGAAGAGTCTAAAGACATGGCCATTTCATCTGAAACATAACTGGATACTAATTTATCCCATCTGAAACATAACTGGATACTAATTTATCCCATCTGAAACATAACTGGATACTAATTTATCCCATCTGAAACATAACTGGATACTAATTTATCCCATCTGAAACATAACTGGATACTAATTTATCCCATCTGAAACATAACTGGATACTAATTTATCCCATCTGAAACATAACTGGATACTTATTTATCCCATCAGACTGCAGAAATGAAGTCACTTTTTTACAAATTAATGTTAATGACTGAAGTCACAATATTCATAATGGTTTATTTTTGAGCACAAGAAGATTGTGTAATGAAATGTAAAGTTTGTATTTATCAACATAAAATCAATTCATTGACTAAATGTACTTATAATATTCACACTAATACATTAGAGAGACATGTAGCAAAAGAAAACCACTTAAATGCAATAAGCTTGAAAACTCACTCTCTGGAAATTTTAAAAAGACAGTGCATGATGAAGAATCAATTTAAAAGATAAAAGGTTATGTATTTTATATATTTTTAAAAAAATCAGTTATGTATGAATCAAGCACAAAGTAAATATAATATGCTTTCATGTTTATATTATATATACTGGTCCAGGTGGTCCTTGAAACCTAAATGGTTCACACAAAATGGGGAATAGATAGAAAAGACTGGTCCATCTCCAACAAAGCTCACTCAGACAAATTTAGGCTAAAAGCAGGTGACTGTGATGGACATGTTACAAAAGTAAAGTTTTCACTACATATTTAATTATCTGACGAGTTTCTGAGTTCAAACTGAAATGACTAAGGTCTGAACAAGAAACAATCTATAAAGTCAATGTCTTCTTACATCTGCATGAGAGAAAATAAAATTTCCATGACGGTTTTTTAAAAAGCTACACCAAATTGTAACCAGTTTAAAGCTGAATCAAAATATGTACCAGCAAGTTAACATCTACATACGATTTAGTGAATAGTATAGACCTGGCACCGCTGTCAAGGTGTCTGACCATAAAAACTGAACTTTAAACTTTGATTTTGTAACACTTCTCCCCATTGGAACTAGAGTTAAGAAATGTTTGGCATTATCTTACTGTGTGAATACCAAAATACGTGCCAAATTTCAATGATAATAGATATTATAAGCATCCGACACTTTTAGTCCAAGTTTAAATTTGTACTGTTTTGTGACTATAGGGTCCGGTCCCATAGTCACAATACTGTCTGAGCACAGAAAGTGAAATCAAGGCTCAAAACTCAGAATTAAAAATCATATTTACTGCTGCTCAATCGCATTTAAATTCTGGCTTACGTGTAGAGGAAGAAATAATTACTAAGTATCCAAACCCTTTGTGAATCTAGCTTCTCTTGAAGCAAATTACAGATCATTAAAACTTTTTGATATTTGAGTCAAAGTTTAAACTGTTTGCTCAGACAGCTTTGGAATGTGAGGCTTCACCCAGTATTATCAAGTTCAAAGTAGAAAAACTTTCACACTCTTGAAATAACATTAGAATGAAGTTCAAAACATGGAACTTTTAGGATATCCTGATCTTCACATCCTCTACTAGAGTGCTAAATTTCAATTACATATTAAATCTGATTTGGGCAGGAGTTTAACATCCTCTATTAGCATGTTAAATTTAAATTATGTATTACATCTGATTTGGGGGTTTTATGCTTCAACTAGAGCTTGAGATTTCTGCAGATACAACTTCTAGAATGCAGATCAGATTTGTTCATATGATTGATGGCAGATGATACAATATTTAAAGTTCTTCACAATAAATTTCAATATTACTACACATGAATCACACAATGAACCATTCAAAAATGTTTTATAAGTATGTTTGAATTTTGTGGCAAAAAAACTGATTCATCAAGATATTAATAACCGTCACACCAGACACAATATCTGCTGGGAAAAAAAAAGACTTTTTTAATGATACAAATTACACTAGCATAAATTTTTCACATATACAGCACATAAATATGTCTGGAATATTTTTCATGCCACAGACTATGGAGAAATATGGTGTACACTTAGCTGTTAATTACTAATTAATTTTACTACTACTCACTAAATTTGAAACAGTTTATTGACTTAGTGATGGAAATCTGTCCAAATTTTACAATTGATTGATGACTGATTTATCAAAACCAATCTATTATACATTATAATCAGTAAATGACATAGCTGAATGGAAAGACTTCAATGCAACAACCAGATTATATAAAGACTGGTCTAAGTGACTGGCAGCTGTTGAATTTAGCCATTTGCAGTATGCGTCGTAAAATAAGCTATGTATGATACAGGTAAAACATAATGTATTGTGCTACAATACTGTTTGCAGAATATGATTCAAAGATAAATATGTTACCAAATATACTCGCTTACAAGTTGAGTCCAACTGCAAACTCTACAGACCCAGATCTTCTGGGGCATTATGCACCAGCAAATCTGGGTCTATGCAGTTTGTTGGAGTAATCAATGTTACAATCAACACAGACCTAGATCTCCTGGTGCATTATACTGTTTGCAGTTTGACTGTGCTTATAAGAAAGTATAAGGTGATGGAAACTTTCTACACTGATAATACTATCATGATTGTTTGAAAGTGATTATGTAAAATCATAATCAACGACATGGTTTTTGTTCAGATTGCTCTTCAATCCTGTTATCATAATAAGACTGATAATATCAGTTTAAATGTCTCTTCCTTTTTCTTTCAAAGTAGGAACAAAAAGACTTTGGCCAAAGAAGCGGCCACTCAAATTCATTTGGAACAATTCCATCACATTTTGATTCGAAGTAAGAGAAGAGAGGAAACCATACTCTTCTACGATTCATATCACGCAGCATTAATGATCTATTGTTTGCAAGGGTGTGGTAATATAGGAACAGACGACTTGTGATGTAGAAGGCTATGAAAACATCGATAGAATAATGTTCATGAGCTGCTAGGATGAAAAAAATCCCAAATATATTTGCAACCCATGTGAAGGTATGAAGCATGTAAACCCTTCTTGGAGTATCTGAAAAAGAAATACAAACATGATAAAATGAAGGTTTCTTTCAATAATAGTTCATTCTCAGACAATTTTTGTGATAAATTTTTCATGTAACTAATTCAAGCAATTAACTTCATTTTGAAGAAAAAATTGATAATATTCACATGATCAGTGAAACTGCAATTTTGTGTTTATTTGGTTCTAAGCATGGTGGTAGGAATTTAGACCAAGAAGGTGATAAAAACTATGACACTGTACTGCACCATCCTTTAATGGCTTTAAAACTATGACACTATACTGGTAGTACCATCCTTTAATGGTTTTAAAACCATGACACTGTACTGGTAGTACCATCCTTTAATGGTTTTAAAACTATGACACTGTACTGGTAGTACCATCCTTTAATGGCTTTAAAACCATGACACTGTACTGGTAGTACCATCCTTTAAAGGCTAAGGAAACCATGATACTGTCCTTTTGAAAACATTTTGCATGTGAAAGACAAGTTTCCAAAAAATAATACTTTTCTCACTCATGTTTGGAATATAAATAGATCCTTGAGATTTGGTATGCTAATTGTTATGTGTTTAGGCTCTTATAAAATGTAACAAGAAAAGAGTGAAGACAACAAGCTTTGTAAAATTTAACAAAAAATTTATTTCCCTAGAAAAACAAGCTAAAAATGAGAAAAAGAACTTACAGTTCTACAAATCAAATCCAAAAATAATCCAAGAATTAAAAATATAAGTCCTAGTAATAAAAAGTCCTAATGAAACTGAGTGCGAATCCTGATGAAATCCAAAATGGAAGGTGATGACGTATGCTGTGGTCAGCGTCATACTGATATGTCAACAGTTCTTTGTTGAATCACAAAAAATAATATTCCAGTGTTTGAATTCTGTGTAAATTTCAATAACTGTCCTTGTCCAAGAATTAATTTAGATCACAAGTATTTCCAGGGAAAAACAATCTCTTGAAATCCAAATAATTTGAAGAAAAATAAAAAATTCAACTAAACTGGTCACAACAAAACACCTTTAAGTGTCAATGGTTTAAAGTCTGACTGCCCAAATTCTCTTTAGAAAACAGTTATACACTAATTTAAGATGCAAAACAGATTCCTGTATGAGGGTGACATGATCACCCTTCTAGAACAATGCATAAGCTTTTTACATGCCTAACATCATATACTCCCAGTATGGCCTCAATTTCACTTTATGAACTTTACATTATGAGAGAATTTTTAAAAAAATTTTAAAAAATTGTTTACTTCAACTCTTATTGATTCTGAATCAAGGTCAGGAACTAGGTCAGCATTAGATACAAAGTTTCTATTATTAGGTGTTTACAAAAACAGTCAGGTCAAAATGAATTTCTGGAAAATGTCAAATCCAGTAAATAAAGTTACATTACAATAGCATGTAATGGAATAAAAATCATTTAAAACTAACAAACAAACAATTAAATTAAATCAAATATACATAAAATAATGAAGTTAATACAATGTTAACACTTTTATGATTCTAAGTTCATTCCATCTGAAGTCATCAATTGTCCATTTTTAGTTATACTTTGAGCTTCAGGCTGAGTTTTGTGCTCAAAAGTCTAAGAACATGGGGTCAAACTTCTGAGGTTTTTTTTGAGATTTCATATCAACCAATTACAAAGGACTTACCATTGAAAAGTAACTTCTAATTAGCTCAGCACAAAAATGAAAAAAATATAAATTAAACTGGCTTGGAGGTTAAAGAAATTTAAGCTGTCCTGGTCCTGTAGGTTACAGAAATTTAAGCTAAGAGGTTACAGAAATTTAAGCTGGCCTGGAGGTTACAGAAATTTATGCTGTCCTAGAGGTTACAGAAATTTAAGCTGTCCTAGAGGTTACAGAAATTTAAGCTGGCCTAAAGGTTATAGAAATTTAAACTAGCCTAGAGGTTACTGAAATTTAAGCTGGCCTGGAGGTTAAGAAAACATCGTTATGCTCAAACTCACCTAAAAACTATAGTGTCTGATATGTCAGTTCTTTGACATTAGCTGATAAGACATCCAACTTTTGGTTCCATCTGAGTTTGTGCATTACAATGTATTATAACATGCAGACTTTGACTGAAGGATCAAGGAACTGTCACTTACACTCCGTAATGAAGAAGTTAAGCATTGTGATGCAGACAGTGTGACCACTGAACATGTAGTCCCCGCAGCTCCTCACACCCTGTAATGACATCCCAAATCCGCTCCAAATCTCATAGGTTCTCTGCAACTTGGTCCACATATCTGGATATTTCTAGAGAAAAACAACACAACACTGACATGATAATAATAAATATACTTCATACTGACTGATATGAATTTGAAGTATATAAGCATGGGAACAATGTTGAAATTCAATAGCTAATGCACTTGCAAGTCCATATGAATATTTCTTCAATACAAATTAGAAACCCATTTATTATGTGCTTTAAACAAAATGAAATAAACCTGAATCTGTACACATCATTAAAATAACATGAGTCCCTTGAAAGGACTGATGCTCAACTCACTGAAAAGAATTTATGAAACTGTTATTATGAATTTAACACTTTTTTTCAGCACATTATAGACTATACATGGTGGCCAGGATATATCTGGTGGAATGAGAACCAGGGAAAATCCTGACAAGAGCTAGTGACCCATTGGAAGCCACTGGCAAGCTTTCTCTCATAACCATGCTGGCTGAGATTGAGACTTGAATACACATGGACAGAGGTGAGATGTCATATCTGTAAACATGAACACCTTAGACCACTCAACCACCTGGGAATACTCCTGGAAATGAAGATTAGACCATTTCTTCTTTATAGTAACTGATGAGTGTTGAAACCATCTCTGATATTTCTGATCAATAACAAGATTTTTAAATTTTGCTGTGGCATCCATATTAGCTGTAAGGAGTAGCAACAGCATGATTTTCAAGATGGCTGCCAAAATGGCTTTGCTGAGAGACAAATTGTGTCATTTTCATTTCCAACTAGACATCATAAAAAAGTCTTTCAGCTAAAACCCCATGTTGATATGTCCATCCATTCAGGAGGAGTAGTGATACGAAGATGGCTCTTGTGGTGATAATATTGGATGTCCAAGCAGCATCATGTTCATTTAGGGAAGACTAGACCTTAGGATGAATATAAAGTTGGATGGATGGATGATGGACATTAGCCCATCCCATATGCTCTTTTAGTCTATGACCAGTACAGCTAAAAACGGCATAATAATGGTATAACTTAAAAGTAACATTCTTTTATTCATGAAAATGAATTTCAAAGAAGCTGCTCATATAAATGTGTCATAAAGGGAACCCCTTTCATGGTTACTTTTTTATGACAACATATTGTCTTGAATGGATTAAGTATTCATGGCAATGAAAATATGATCTAGTACTCTTTTGTTCATTTAGATAATGATGCATTTACATGTCTGAAAGTGAAAATCATACATTTAAATGTCTTTAAGAAATCATGCATTTACATTTCTGAAAGTAATCACGCATTACATGTCTGAAAGTAATCACGCATTACATGTCTGTAAGTAATCACGGACTACATGTTTGTAAGTAATCATGCACTACATGTCTGTAAGTAATCATGCAGTCACATGTCTGTAAGTAACCATGCACTACATGTCTGTAAGTAATCATGCACTACATGTTTGTAAGTAATCATGCATTTACATCTGTAAGTAATAATCCATAGTTATGCATTTACATGTCTGTATGTAATCATGCATTTACATGTCTGTATGTAATAATGCATTTACATGTCTCTAACTAACCAATGCATTTCCATGTTTATATGCAATCATGCATTTACATGGCTGTAAGTAATCATGCATTTACAGGTCTATAAAGCAATCATGCATTACATGTCTACAAGTAATCATGCATTTACATGTCTGTAAATAATCATGCATTTACATGTTTGTAAATAATCATGCATTTACATGTTTGTAAATAATCATGCATTTACTTGTTTTTAATTAATCATGCATTATCATTATCTGAATACATTCTTCTGGTTTCAATAAAGGAACTGTATTTACTTTTTTAGCAAAAGCAACTCTGGACTGCAAAGAACAAAGCTATCTCCATCCAATCCAGCAAGGTTTTTGAGATCTCAGTGAAACTGACATGGAGTTGATAATTACCCAGTTAATGCCTTTAACCAACTTTCTTTACAATCCACATTGGCTTCTATATCAAAGACATTGGAACCACATTGGAATGCTATACCAAGGACATTGGAACCACACTGGAATGCTATCCCAAGGACATTGGAACCACACTGGAATGCTATCCCAAGGACATTGGAACCACACTTGAATGCTATCCCAAGGACATTGGAACCACACTGGAATGCTATACCAATGACATTGGAACCACACTGGAATGTCTTCAAAATCTAAAATATTGTGATTTTGATTACACTGCAATTACTATCTCCAGATGCCATGTTTTCTGCAAACAAAAGTGGTCTCATGTCACAATTGGCTACAGTATGTGAACAATTTTGGCTATAATATAACCTTGCCTATATTTAATATGGAAAAATATTAGTTACGTTAACATAAAATGAATTGAACTTGGTCTAAAGTACATTGTAAGACAGATTTAATTAATAATAAACCACCAAAGGTTCCAAATTGTTTTATTACAAGATTTTGAAATATTGCCATAAATTTTAATCTGTTAAAAATTTGAGTATGCTATTTCAGCTGATAAAAAATCATTTTAAAACAATCCATCATAACAGCACAAAGACGTTAATGACAACATAAAAGTGTAAAATTATGAACTATCACAAATCACATGTCTGTCATCCAGTAAAGAAGCATTTATCACAGATTTATGCAATAATTAGAATTAGCAGTGAAGTCACATGTTCCTAAACATTTCTTATTTACTCATTCCCCATTTGCAATCAACTTCCACCAAAAAGAAACATCCCTTAAGCTCTTCTAGTATATCACCAGTAGAGTTATATAAAAATGGGGATTAAATTCCTTTAAATACAGTCTAATTTTCGGCACAAACCCGTTTAACAAGCATAACACATTTTCATTACAGGATGAAACTCAGAGCCAAAAAGTAGCCATCAGATGACTGTTATGACAAAATGTAGCCATCAGATGACTGTTATGACATGTTGGAGAGTAAATTGGTTCTATTCCAAATCCCCAAGTGAGCAAGCAATGAAAGGTGGAGGGAGGGGAGGGGGAGAAGAATAAAACCTAATATTCAAATGCAAGATCACACCATTAATATATAAGTCTGATAAAAGTCCTTTCAAAAACAGAGCTGCAAAAAAACTCAAAGAGATGCAAGATCACCTCACAAGTCTTATTCCTGCTAGGATTTGTCAATGTCTTGATGAAAATATCCAACTGATGTAAAGAAGTACTGTCAGTCAGATGCAAAATCACCTCATTAATATGCACACTTCTTGCTCATAATAAAACCTAGTGGATATCTTGATGATATAAGCCTACTTACCAAGAGTGAGAAAAATTTGATTAGAAATAAAGTTGCAAATTCTGCCAAACAGACACAAGATCATTAATATGTGTGGATCATGCTCATATTTGTACCCATCAGAGATTTTGATGATTTAAGTGTATTTTCCAAATTTAACTATACTCAGGTAAGAAATATGGCTCCCATGGTGGTAAGAAGCTCAGCCAATCACTTCAATGAAATGCCTGATCATCTCATAAGCAAACTCATTGGAATGCCTGAACAGCTCTCAAGCAAACACATCGGAATGCCTGAACAGCGCTCAAGCAAACTCATCGGAATGCCTGAACAGCTCATAAGCAAACTCACTGGAATGCCTGAACATCTCATAAGCAAACTCAACAGAATGCCTGAATAGCTCATAAGCAAACTCATTGGAATGCCTGAACAGCTCATAAGCAAACTCATTGGAATGCCTGAACAGCTCATAAGCAAACTCATTGGAATGCCTGAACAGCCCTCAAGCAAACTTATTGGAATGCCTGAACAGCTCATAAGTAAATTCATAGGAATGCCTGAACAGCGCAAACTCATCGGAATGCCTGAACAGCTCATAAGCAGACTCATCAGAATGCGTGAACAGCACAAACTCATTGGAATGCCTGAACAGCTCATAAGCAAACTCATCAGAATGCCTAGCTCAGTGCTGTCCAACCTTTTTGACACCATGTGCCACTGAAAAATGTTTTTCTTGAAGCCGAGGGCCACAGCAGAAAACTGAAAAGAAACGACTATATAGCTGCTCGAGCTTTGGTGAGCCATTTAAAATCAGCCTGTGGGCCGCATGTGGCCTGCGGGCTGCAGGTTGGACAGCACTGGCCTAGCTCATAAGCAAACTCACTGGAATGCCTGAACAGCTCATAAGCAATCTCACTGGAATGCCTGATGTTATGTATATTTGATTTCATTTAATTATTTGTTTGTTAGTTTAAAAAATTTTTTTATTCTGTTACATGCTATTATAATGTAATATTGTTTAATGGACTTGATTTTTTTTCAGAATTAAGTTCAGTTCTGTATGACATGATTTTTTAAAATTTATTGATAAACACCTAATAAGAGAAACACTGTATCTAGTTTCTGACCGTGATTGAGAACCAGTGACAGTTCTGGTGAACAATTTAAAAAAAATGCATTTATATATTTTTTCTCAGAGTAAGAATTATTAAGTTAAGTCAAGGCCATACCTGGATGATGTGATAATTATCATGTAACAAACTTCCATTCCTTCTGGAAAGATGAACTCTTGACCCCCAACTGGGAATCTGTTTTGCATCTTAAACTTGTGTATAATTGTTGTATTAATAGAGATTGTTCAGTCGGGCTCCAAACATATGTTGTGACCAGTTTGAGTTGAAATTTTATTTTATTGAATTTTAAGTGATTCTTTTCCCTGGAAATACATAAGTGCTCTAACAAAATTCTTGGATAAAAACAATTATTGGAAGTTATACTGAATTCAAAACAGGAATAATATTTTCTGTGATTCAACAAGAAACTGTTGACACAACATCACTTTGCTGGTTACAACAGATGTCATCTTCCATTTTGGATTTCATTGGGATTCAAACTCAGTTTCATTCAGGACCTTTTATTCCTATGACTTCTATTTTTTAATTCTTGGATTTTTTTTATTTGATTTTTTCTCTCCCATTTTTCTCTTGATATTCTAGAGAAATAAATTATTTGTCAAATTTTACAAACCTTGTTGTCTTCACTCTTTTCTGTTGCTTTTTGTAAGAGCTTAGAATCATAACATCAAACAACTCATAAGTATACTCATCAGAATGCCTGAACAGCTCATATGCAAACTCTTTAGAAGGCCTCAACATCTCATAAGCCAACTCTTTAGAAGGCCTCAACATCTCATAAGTAAACTAACTGCTTCGGTGGCCTAGTGGTTAGAGCATCCACTTCGGATGAGGTAAGTCATGGGTTCAAACCCTGGTTTAGTCATAACAAAGACTTTAAAAAAATGGTACCAACAGCTGCCTCACTAGGCACTCAGCATTAAGAGGTTTGTGTTAGGACTGGTTGGCCTGGCGTCAAGATAATGTGACTGGGTGGAACATCATGCTACATGTCTGTGGCATCATGCCCCAGCGCTAGACATCACTATAATCTGCCACACTGCAAACATCATAGCGATATGACTGAAAAATTGTTAAAGCTACATTAAAAATCTGAATCACACACATAATACACACAGACACACAAGCAAACTCATTAGAATGCCTGAACAGCTCATAAGCAAACTCAATAGACTGCATGAACAGCTCATAAGCAAACTCATTAGAATGCCTATAGAGCTCATTAGCAAATTCATTAGAATGCCTGAACAACTCATAAGCAAACTCATTGGAATGCCTGAATAGCTCACAAGCAAACTCATTAGGATGCCTGAACAGATCATTAGCAAATTCATTGGAATGCCTGAACAACTCATAAACAGACTCATTGGAATGCCTGAACAGCTCATAAGCAACTCATCAGAATGTCTGAACAGTTCATAAGCAAACTCATTAGAATGCCTGAAGAGCTCATTAGCAAACTCATCACAATGTCTAACAACTCAGAAGCAAACTCATTTGAGTTCTGAGATCTTGATGATACATGTCAATATTCCAAGTTTGATTACAAATAGATCAGAAATGTGGCTTCCATAGTGATAACAATCTCAGCCAATCAGATACAAGATACCCTCATTAATCTACATTATATCATGTGCACTACTGAATTCATCCAAAGTCTAACTGATGCAATTCTACATTTCAAGTTAAACTAAAACTGGATCAAAATTATCATATCCACATTGGTAACAAGCTCAAAGAATCAGATGCAATGCCAGTGAAGCATTGATCACACTCTCTAATGAATTATTCCAAGATCTTGATGACAGAAGCACACATTCCAAATTTTATTTGACCATAAATATCATCTTCAGCATAGTGACATGCTCAGTGAATCAGACTGAAGACTGTCTCAATAATCTTGGTCATTATTAAAAGACCAAAGATTTTGGTAATAAAAGTCCATAGTTTAAATTTAATAAAAACTATATCAAAAATAGGATATCCAAAATGTAACAAGTGCATCCAATCTGATGCAAGACCACCTTATTAATGTACACTGATTTTGCTAATATTGGAACCTGTCATAGAACTTTATAATGTAAACCTACATGTATATTCTATTTATGATAAAAATCACGTAAGAAATTTTGTTTTTTTGCAGGTAAAAATTTAGTTATGTAATACTTGCTATTATTATACTGCCATCTCAACTCATGGCACTAATCCCAATTCCAAGGTGAAAATTCCCTCCTCCAGTTAGTAATTGGTTGTTGTTGTTGTTGTGGGGTTTAACACCATTTTTCAGCACACAACAGACTATGCATGGCGGTCAGTATTAATGGTGGAGGAAGAACCCAAGAAAACCCTGGGAAGAACCACCTACCCACGAGAAGCTACCGGCAAGCTTTCTCACATACCCACATTGGCCGAATCCTAGACTCGAACCCAAGCAGACAGAGGTGAGATGGCAGTGATCCGTAATGAAGAGCGCTTTAGACCACTCGGCCACTCGGGGCCCGCAGTTAGTAATTGGAGGTCTAGAACACAAAAAACACAGTCCCAGTCAAATGTCAGTTCTGTTCATTCAGAAAATCATCCTTCATTCTCTTGGACCAAAAAGAGCTCTCAAACTAATCTACCAACAAATAAACAGCAACTGTCACAATATCAGAGAACTTTGAAAGTCAACAGTTTCCTAGCTTGGTTGATGCAGTCTGCAACCATGCTCAAAAACTGATCTTGACAAATATACATTTTTATATGAGCCAGATGTGAAGGTGGAGCATCTCTGGATTGTTTTGCAGAAGGGACCCTCTGTGCTGAGACAGCATTTGTATTCTATGCAGTGACTTCCTGGGGCAGTCTAGCAACGGTCTGAGATATTTTCAGCATGACATTTGGCAACATGGGGTGGGGGCTATAAGGATGCGCTGTAATGATGAAGTCCCTTGGCTGAGAAGAACCCAAGAACCATTCTGAAAGGTGTGGGTGTATAGTCCTTCACACTACAGACCAAAAGCATCCCCCACCCCAAAACTTTGATCTGGCGCTGGCAATATATCAAGTAGTATTCTGGTGTAAAGCCTCACTGCAAACGTAGCTGCCAAAGGATTCCTCCTCAACTAAAATTGCAGAGGTCATTCCATGAGGAATACAATTCCATGCATTGAAAGGCTGTCTGCTACAATATTTCTTACCTGGAATGAGTAAGTGATTGCCTCCAAGACTGTCCAATGAAAGAGATTTAAGACTTCAAAGCAAAGAGAAGCCTCAAAAGTGCATCCTTGCCATCTGAGTTATGCCATGACAACCATGCTACAATTCATAAGAAACTGATGCACCCCTTCTGTGCTTGAAAAACCACATACATTTCTAGAATCTGGATATGCAGGGAAGAGTCCTGCATGGACCACATGCATGAAGGACTACACCTTTGGCTCAAGGTGAACATCCCAACCCAAATTTGATGTGATGGTATGCAGGAAGTAGTGAGGTTCTTGGGTATGTATTGGAACTCTGGCCTGATTTATCCACCAGCTGAACTGGAGATGAAACTGGACCTAAAAGAATCCAAGCCACAAAGGGGGTCCCTGTAACATCTCCAATTTTCTAGCATCAGAAGCGGGAGAGGTTTCATATGAATTTTTCTAAAATGAACTAGATCTTCTGCTGTGCTCAGGGTCCCCACGAGGCAAAAAGACAATAAAGTCCTCTTGAACACTCTTGCTGTGAGGAGAGTATCTGTTTGATCCAGTCAGTAAGAACACATACCATCCCAAGATTTGTAGGTGAAATTCTGAGAAGCAATCAAATCTGACATCTTCAGATTTGGGATTAAAAACAGACAAGTCATATTTTCCAAAAGAATGAAAGGTCTCTGACTAAGATCAGTATAAGAAATCAAGCAGTCATTGGAATACTGACCACATTAGCCAATGCTCAGTGACCAGTCCTCCAGTGATAAAGATTGTTGACAGTGGAGTCTGTTGACAGTGGAGTCCATATCCTGGGTATTTGGCACAATCTATCTGTTGACAAATTAGAGAAAACTGCACTTCCCTTGTGCAAGAAAGGCAAGACAAGCTCTAGGGTGTAGGTAACTTCCCTGAGCCTGGAAATACCTGTGATCCCTCACAGGATCAATGATCTTTGACTTTTATGTACCTAAAAATGGGAACTGATGTTGGCTTATCCCTGGAATGTAGGGGGTCCAGCTGTAAAGAAGAAGCTGCTTCACTATTCTTGTTTCTGCATGAGTCTTGACTTTCAACTAAATCCCACACTTCCTCAGCAAATAAAGCGCAGAACGGACACCTGAACAAATCAAGTACACACAGTGCACACCAAAATAAGTTGTGGGTGAAGCCTTTTTATGGCTGCATTGGCTAATTCCTTGTGGTACTGCTGAAAGAATGAAATATGAGTCAATTAAACAGATCTACACTAATGCTCAAAACTAATTTCCTGGAATTCAAGTTAAAACAATATTTTTTAAAACTGCTGAGTGTTGAATCCATTTGTAATACTACTGAGCAATAAGATTTTCAAATTTGCCACTCTCAAAGCCATACTTGATGTAGGACTGGCACCATTTTCATTTATGACAAACAGGACCACATGTGAAGACTAATGGGGAAAATCCCTTGTAGATGTGACCATCCATTCAGGAGAATCTGTGACAAGATCTTCAAAATGTTCAATGTGGCAGCCATATCTGAGGCCCATTCAGCACCATTTTCATTCAGGAATAGCAATATATCATAATTAGTCTTCTGGTGTATAGCAAAGTTAATATGATTTTTCATTTAGGAAGAGTAGCAATAACAACATTTTCAAGATGCAGCTATAGAGGCTACAACAGATTTCAGACTGACACCATTATTAATTTAATACCAACTACCAGGATAGACATCATAAGAAATAATCTGGTGAAAACCCAATGTTGATAAGATTTTCCATCTAGCTGGAGCAGTGACAGACTTTTAACATGGCCATTGTCGCAGGCATATTTTTTATTTGGCATAATCTTTTTTTAAGACCAACTAGATAGTTAAGATGCCATAAAAAGTCTCCTCATGAAAACAAAAGCTGATATGACCTTTCATTCAGGAAATAACAAGATTTTCAAGATGGTTTTTATGGTGGCCATACTGGATGTCATTTAAGACCAACTGGACGTCATAAGAAGGTTTTGTTCAAAACTGCACATCAATATGACTTTGTTGATATGGCTACAATTCAGGATTTTCAAGCTGATCAAGTTCTGCAATGAGCATGATAATATGCTCAATGTATTACATCACTCTCATTCTTCTTTTTCAGTTTGTAAAGTGCTACTGATTTGTCTTTTTCTGATCCAAGTTTAAAACAATCCCATTCCTTTAACGTTTTTCAGTCATATAACATTTGTTGTTGTTGTTGTTGTGGGGTTTAACGCCATTTTTCAGCACAATAGGCTATACATGGCGGCCAGTATTAATGGTGGAGGAAGAACCCGGAAAACCCCGGAAAGAACCACCAACCCACGAGAAGCTACTGGCAAGCTTTCTCACATGCCCACATTGGCTGAATCTTAGACTCGAACCGCCGCAGACAGAGGTGAGATGGCAGTGATCCGTAACGAAGAGCGCTTTAGACCACTCGGCCACTCGGGGCCCCTATAACATTTGTAAGTCACACGATTAAAGCCTGTCTTGCTTAAAATCTGGCACATATTTTTCTAAAGTATAGACCGGTCCACTATCTAAACATACTATCAAAATATAATGAATTTGTGAACACATATTTTCAAATTGAAGAAAACTGTTTTCTTGGAAATGTGCCATATTCAGCTGCTATAAATAGAAAATATGCAGCAGTCTCCTTTTTTAATGAATATTCTCAAAGTTACATGTTGTGTGGAACTAAAAGAGATGATAATAGAAATGACAAACATAACCATTACTGATTAATATTTTTAATGAACTAAAAAGGTGTAATCCATGTATAGACAAGCATAAGGTGTAATTAGGTTAAAAAAGCATAATGATTATGCCAAAATCATAATGGTTGACATGTATATCTGATCAATATTATTTTCATTATGGGCCAGCTAGACATCATAGGTCTTTTAATAAAACCAGATGCTGATATAACCATCCACTCATGACAAGAAGCAAATCCAAGATATTCAAGATGGCTGCTGTGAGCCCTACTGGATATCCAAGGAACACCAATGTCATTTTGGACTGACTGGACATTGGGATGATGTTGTTGTTGTTTGGGCGTAACGCCATTTTTCAGCACAAGATAGGCTATACATATCGGCCAGTATAAAAGGTCGAGGAAGAGCCTGGGAAAACAGGAAGCTACAGGCAAGCTTTCCAACATACCCATATTGTCTGAACCTGAGACTCGAACCCATGCAGACAGAGGTGAGATGGCAATGATCCATAATGGTGAACGCTTGAGACCACTCGGCCACTCGGGGCCCCAGACATTGGGATGAATGTGTTGTAACGTTTCATTGCAATCCTCAAAGTAGTTGAGGAGGAATACTGATAACAAACTTATGCCAATGGACAGAAAAATATCAGTTGATCGATGACTGATGAGTGACAACAGGTCTTCCCATAAGTTCTTCTGCTCTATGGCCAGCGAAGCAAAGTTGCCAAAGCATCCATAAATTTTAAAAAATTATAATGGGTAATACTTATCCTAACATCAGGATCAACAAGAGAATAAATCAAAATTGACACTACATGACTAGTGTGTGGATATGATACAATAAAATGTCAACAAAATGAGAAATGGACACAGATAGTTGAAACAGAACACAGGGACTGTGAAGAAAAGTGCAATCACACTATGAAAATGGATACAAATTATTGAAATAATGGGAAAAGACACAAAGATTACTCAAATTCCTGAGTGCACAAAGATGTGTTGTACTCCAAGGATTCCAAGGAAAAGGATGATATTCTATATGAATGCAAATGACTAAGACATTGGACTTGGGCTGTGTTGTCTTTGTTCTAGACCCCCAATTACTAACTGAAGAAGCAAATTTTCATAAAATTCCATGTACTGCATATATGATAGCCGATTCCATTATTCTCACTCAGCAGACAGAATTATCCCTAATTTGACACAAGGTTAGATAACTCTGTCTTAACTATTAAGGTCTTATTCACAATGATAATCATAACAGATTTTACGATCATGAATATTAAATAGCAGAGATATTAAATAGCAGCGATAAGCTTGCATGCAAGCTGATATCAATTACAGTATGTATTCTCTCCAGTCAAAACAATATGAATGCACATTAAAAAATAAAATTTGGAATGTGTGAGAAATATAATTGTCTCCATATGTCCAGAGAGACTAAGAAATCCCAATTATCAGGGACTAAAATTTTTATCATGGAGTGAATGCTTTCAATTTTGACTTTCAAAAACATTAAACAATTATGATCCGAAAGATGCTATTATTCCTTACTTGACCCTGACAATGTAGATGTACCCCAGGAACAGACAGGGAAGTAATCAGCATGGTGACACATCGCAACAGGAACACTGTCCCAAGCAATGAGAACATACGCCTCATCAAGATGAATCTGAAATATGACAAGTCCATTTTTAGAAGGCTAAAAACAATGACTCTTACATGATTGAATTTCAACAGAAAAGCATGAAAATTATCTTTTGCAATTGTTATGAGCAAACATTTTTAATTATTTGAATCATCTGTTAAATTTCATTTCGAATGAGCAATAGTGTCGGGTTTTATTTATTTTACTTGTGGCCTTGATGCTGTACTGTATTAGATTATCTGACTGAGGCTGTGGCTTTCATACAGCGCAACATATAACTGGACTGGTTCTTTGATACAGTGCTGCATTATATAATATGACTGGCCTGTGGCTTTGATACAGTGTGGCAATATATAATCTGACTGGGCCTTTGATTTTGACACAGTGTGGCATTATATAATCTGGCTGGGCCTTTGACATTGATACAGTGTGGCATTATATAATCTGGCTGGGCCTTTGATTTTGATACAGTGTGGCATTATATAATCTTGCTGGGCCTTTGACTTTGATACAGTGTGGCATTATATAATATGACTGGACCTTTGACTTTGATACAGTGTGGCATTATATAATCTTGCTGGGCCTTTGACTTTGATACAGTGTGACATTATATAATTTGACTGGGTCCTTGACTTTGATACAGTGTGGCATTATAAAATCTGACTGGGCCTTTGACTTTGATACAGTGTGGCATTATATAATATGACTGGACCTTTGACTTTGATACAGTGTGGCATTATATAATCTGGCTGGGTCTTTGACTTTGATACAGTGTGACGTTATATAATTTGACTGGGTCCTTGACTTTGATACATTGTGGCATTATGAAATCTGACTGGGCCTTTGACTTTGATACAGTGTGGCATTATATAATGTGACTGGGTCTTTGACTTTGATACAGTGTGGCATTATGTAATCTGACTGGGCCTTTGACTTTGATACAGTGCTGCATCATATAATCTGACTGCAAAAGGAAATCTTGACACCAATTGTGAAAAAGCAATTATACCATTTAACAGTGCATGGTATGTGTTTTTCTTTATTTGTCTACTACATAAATGCAAATGCAGAAAGTTAGCAAAGATTTTTTCTTTTAAAATATTACATTATAAAAAGATTTTAAAAAAAAGAAAGAAAAACAACAGAAAATAATTTTATTAAAATATGGCATGCACCTTAAATACAGATAAAAACATTCCAAGAACAGGATCTATGTTGTTTGTTTTACTGGTTAGTCCTGATGAAGAGCACAGACCCAGATCTGATGGCACACTGAATGCAGCTTGGTCTGACTTATATAGAAGTATACACTATTCGTTACATATTTACTGTAAATTTACTATTTTTCAGGAGACACCAGTTTTTTCTTACTTTATGGTCACTATAACCAACACATTTTATACATTTTTTTAATCAAAACAGGTCATTTTTTGGAAACAGGACAACTTCCATAATTCATGAATTTATGTACTGATAAAAATAACCTTATCCATAATGAATGAAAATAAATAAACTTACGGTATAGGACCTCATGTGACCCCATACTGGTAATTATTTAATCATGGGATCCCCAGACTGGTAATTACTTCATGGGACCCCAATACTAGTGATTACTGTAATTATTCAATCGGAACTGCATAGTAGAAATTACTTCATGGAACCCACGAAAAAGCTGGTAATTACTTCATGGGACTCCCACAATGGCAATGACTTCACTGTCTACATAATGCACTGTATCTTTATTAGGAATAAATATACTGCATTTCATAAGGGGCATGAATTTGTACAAAATAAGTTTATAGCATAACTACAAAGTTTAACAAATTAATGCATTTATTTCTGTCATAGGTTCGTTACCTGTGCTTGTGGAAGAATAAAATTACTGTCCAAACCATGAAAAGAACTGATCCCACTAATTCACACACCTCAAAAGCCCAGGGAATGACTGGCATGTTGTCCAGGAATAGATCTGGCAGTGGTGGGTATCTGTGCATGTCTGGAACTCTATCATGGACAACAACCATTACAAATGACGTCAGAAGGAAAACCAAAAAAACATAGACAAAACTGAGAGCAGTCTTGAAAAGCTCAGAATCTAAATTTCTAGAATAACGTCCTTTTCTACTAATAATTTTCTCTATTTCTTCATCAATCACATCATCATCATCTGAAAATGTACTAGTGCTATCTTGCCGATAGGTAGAATGTTGCAATGGTCTGGAATGTACTCTCTTGGAATACCTATGACTGATTTTTAAACCACCATTAGTGGGATCAGAAACATTAAATTTATCTTGATTTTCCAATTTTAGGATTTCAATTGCAAGGGACAGGTGCTTGACATCTCCTAGAACTCTTATCTGCATTGGTGGTTCTCGCAGATCTGACTCCTCCAGGGCCAACAGTGCCTTCCCATCAATCTTATGCTGATCACAAAACAGATCTGCATATCCTTCAAAGCTGTTGCTAATCAACCATTGTTTAACGTCCTCACAGCTCCAGTCTTTTACATTTGTCATGACGGAAGTGAATGATCTGAAAATCAAGGACAGACACGATATCTTAAATGAGGGACAAATGTGGACACAGTTTTTGTAAGAGTAAGAGGCAAATTGGAATTTCTATTACGATTCAATACAGGGTACAAACCCTATATATTCTGATAAAAATTCAATAAGTAAACATTACACTTTTACAAAATAAACAGCTTGAGAGTCTTCATGTACCTCAAAGAGAAATTTTTTTGAACTGAAATAACAATAAACCTCTGCTTAGTACTTACTACTTAAATTGCCAGGTTTATGTTCTCCAAGACATGTCTGTTATGTAAAGCTTTCTCAGAGTCTGTCTCCGCTTTGTTTTCTCCTAGAGATATCTGTTATGTAAAGCTTTTTCAGAGTTTGTCTCAGCTTTGTTTTCTCCTAGACATGTCTGTTAATGTTATGTACAGCTTTCTCAGAGTCTGTCTCAGCTTTGTTTTCAACTAGACATATCTGTTATGTAAAGCTTTCTCAAAGTCTGTCTCAGCTTTGTTTTCAACTAGACATATCTGTTATGTAAAGTTTTCTCAGCTTTGTTTTCTCCTAGACATGTCTGTTATGTAAAGCTTTCTCAGAGTCTGTCTCAGCTTTGTTTTCTACTAGACATATCTGTTACGTAAAGCTTTCTCAGAGTCTGTCTCAGCTTTGTTTTCTCCTAGATATGTCTGTTAATGTTATGTAAAGCTTTCTCAGAGTCTGTCTCAGCTTTGTTTTCTCCTATTCATGTCTGTTATGTAAAGCTTTCTCAGTCTATCTCAGCTTTGTTTTCTACTAGACATATCTGTTATGTAAAGCTTTCTTAGAGACTGTCTCAGCTTTGTTTTCTCCTAGACATGTCTGTTATGTAAAGCTTTCTCAGTCTGTCTCAGCTTTGTTTTCTACTAGACATATCTGTTATGTAAAGCTTTCTTAGAGACTGTCTCAGCTTTGTTTTCTCCTTGATATGTCTGTTAATGTTATGTAAAGCTTTCTCAGTCTGTCTCAGCTTTGTTTTCAACTAGACATGTCTGTTAACGTTATGTAAAGCTTTCTCAGAGTCTGTCTCAGCTTTGTTTTCAACTAGACATGTCTGTTAATGTTATGTAAAGCTTTCTCAGCTTTGTTTTCTCCATGACGTGTCTATTATGTAAAGCTTTCTCAGAGTCTGTCTCAGCTTTGTTTTCTCCTAGACATATCTGTTATGTAAAGCTTTCTCAGAGTCTGTCTCAGCTTTGTTTTCTCCTAGACATATCTGTTATGTAAAGCTTTCTCAGAGTCTGTCTCAGCTTTGTTTTCTCCTTGGTATGTCTGCTATGTAAAACTCTGTTTGAGTCTGTCTATATATTCTGGGAAAAACTGGCTGATCATGTGAGTCATAAAAGTAAGCCATCACAGTAAATATGGCGTCTTTTACTATGTGATGTGCCACAAGACTCTGTCTTAATGATGCATAGAAACACAAAATCAAAGTATTTAAGGATACAGAACCACATTGGTTTTAATTAGTCCAGAATTATAATTAAGTCAAATAAATTAAGTAGCACTGATAGAAGAAGATCAGACCTGTAGCATAGTGAGGATTATTACAGTGACAAACCACAGTACATGCAACACCTCTCATTTACCTAATCTCCTTTTGTGTGTCATTTAACTTAATACATGTATGACAAAAAGAGTGAATCTGGAACTGAACTGCCATTTTAGTAATTGATTTCTGACAATGATGACCTTCCACTTGTGATAGTTCTCAAGAACACATAATGGGTGGAATTCTAATGTTTTTAGATTGTTATAATGTCATATAGTGTTTAATCACATGACTAATGTTCTTCATGTTTATATAGCCATTTTTTGTGGTGTACCAATTTTGTTGATTTCATAAATACATCAGTAACTTTAAAGACACAATTCAAAATGAGCCATATGGGATGCAGAAAGACCCCCTCCCCCGCGTTTGTGATGCCAGTTTCCCACATGCATGGAGTTCAATGACGCAAGTTCATCCTCTGTAAAGTCACCAAAAAAAATGCTTGACTTATTTTGTCATTGTGAAGAATGAAAACTGGTCAATATACACTATGGCCATTAACGGTGAGGCCACAACCAAAGACCTCTTTTGCTCTGACACCTGGATAATCATAGATATTTTCCTTATTTTATGTGTCAACAGGCTCCACCAGACACTATGTGTCCTTCAACTGCCATTTCCACAGCCATCCTAGATGCAGTTCCAACTACCCATAATGCACCTGCTTTTGCAACTGCGGGAGCCACAGCCACCAACAGTGCTGGAATGGCCAAGAGAAATGGAAACATTCTGTGGCTCTCTTGCATCGGTACCACCTCAGTAACTTTACTGTTACCGATATGTTCATTTGTTTGGTCTCCTTAAGATTGTTGTGTCAGAGTCAGCCTCTAGGGAATATTTCCAGTTAGTTTTTCTGAAGAAAACTGCAAAGCATGCCCACATTTGTGTTTTATGGCACTTTTTATTTTTGCAAGTGGTTTTGCTAAGACCAACCTTAAGATTGTGACATAAAATTATTTTTTAATTCTGCTGTATAATTGTGAATTTGAGAAAACAACTATAGGTTTTCCAAAGGTACATCAAAGGTCCTCATTCAGCCACTTCTGCACTACAACATCAGCTTAAAGGAGCGAATCACAGCAATGCATCTATTGTTGTTGTTATGGGTTTTAACACCATTTTTCTGCACATGATATCCTGTACACTGCAGCCTGAATATTTGGAGGAGGGTGGACCCAAAACATATGGGAAGCTACTGGCAACGTTCCTCACATACCTATTTTGGCCAAGTTAGAGACTTGAACCTACACATACAAAGGTGAGATGTCAGTGATATGTAAAGGCAGTGCCTTAGACCACTCTGCCCCTTGGGGCCCAAAAATTGAAAATGCATCTGTATGGCACTTGTACTTAAATGTGCCTTGTGATAAAAATAGACCATAACATCACAGTGCCCTGCTGCTGCCATATTATTTTTGGACAAAGCACTGAGAGACGCTTAGTAACACGTAGTAATTCATGACATATAGACAAAAATAAAGTTGTTTTTATTTGCACTTCCCTCACTATGTAATGTCTTTATATATTCAACTATAATATATGAGTGTGTACAGTAATAATTGTGTACATTTTATTTCTTTGTTATCCTCTTGTATTGTTTTCAAATCTACGTTTAGTAAAACTCTAAATAAATATATATATATATATATATGTGTGTGTGTGTGTGTGTGTGTGTGTGACCCAAATGAATTTGCTGAAACCAACAATACATGTACATGGTTTTCAGTAAGAACAATAAAAAGGATAAGAACACTGAATGCCATTACACCAGTTTGCCTTGTCCGAATGACAATTTTTAGAAACCAATATAACTGCATGTGATGTTTGACAGATGTAAATAGTACAAGCACCATTGGACACCAGGCACATTTATGCATACATTAAAAAAGTGTACATTTACTTTGAACACTTCCACTCCAGGTGTTCCAATTCAAAGTAATAAAGTGGATACAACAGTGAAGTCTCTGGAAAATAAGCAGACCCATGTTGATGTTTAAATATTTGGTGCATGTATGACCATACCTTGTGATATACACATGCGAATGTACTAAGTCAAGAAAAATTTATATCAAGGGGACTGATTCCAGTTAACTACACTGAAACTTCAGACTCTCCTAACCTGTCAAATATCATTACACTATGGCCTTGCCTACCAGTCAATGGATTTGTATTATTAAATACCATGAACATGTGTCGGTGCACAGATACTTTGTTGGGCAGTTATTTGTCATGTAAATTGTCCCCATACAGCATTTTATATCAAGTCTGTAGTGAGCACAAGAAATGACAATAAAAGCACTTCTGTGTCCAGAAGCGTCTAAAATATTCATTTTGACAATACAACTTTACCAGTAGCAATGCCAGATTGCACTGCAGTTGTACCATTTCCAAAAAACAACTTTGTAGACATCTCACAAGATATGTGCATTAAAATCATCACCATGATGCTGTTGTTGACAAATCCAACACTGGTACAGAAAGTGTAACTGTTATCTTTGTCTTGAATAAGTTTCCCATTGATTTCCAAGAAGACCTCACATGAGAGAAACTAATTAAGACATGTCATGTAATTATACTCATCCATGTTCATCAGCAATCCTAGCTCAGTATGACATAACACTGAAAATCTCAGACACTTCAATCTCACTATGACATAACAATGAAAATCTCATACACTTCAATCTCAGTATGACATAACAATGAAAATCTCAGATCCTAGCTCTGTATGACATAACAATGAAAATCTCAGACACTTCAATCTTGTAACACAGGGTTGTCCATGCCAAACATAGAATCATGTACATCTTTGATTTGGGTCAAGGAGAAACTTTCCTTTCCACTGATATATTATTTGATTCATCTAATACCTTTTATGTCCGATCATTAACCATAATCCACTTCCCATGGCCAAATTTACAAGCAATGAATGCTATGTGCCAGAGGTTATTTATCCTTTTAGTAATCGAGGCTGCCATTAATGCAACTTATTGAAGTGCAACTGGAACTTAAAACTATGCAGCCAATCTCAAATCCACAGAACCACATGCAATCCCAGATTTTTCAACTGATTCAGCCACCCACACTGCAACTTGTTTTTATCAATCAATGTGATGTGTAGTGTCAGGACCAATGAGAACCTTTGGCACTCCTGTGAACAATCCTCTGACAACACTGCCAAGGTCATTTCTGTGATGTCACTAAAATAGTCTTTCTCACATTAATGTATTAAACATCATCTCAATCCTAACATGTACCCACCCTGGTCAACAAAAAATGCAGGCGCATCAATAGGTGATTGCTGCATGAAGAAATTTGGGCTCCATTGGAGTAATCAACAACAGCTCATCCTAGAGTGCATTCATGGAGAACCTGAATATGTAAATCTGTGTGGTTATGCCACCACAAGTATTTCCGACTGATCCATAAGTCAACAGACTTGTTGCAGGTCACACATATAGGAAACCTTTCACCAATGCCTTTTCCTAAACGTGGTTCCTGCCTGTAAGTTCCATGCTCTTCTCACAGTTTCTGAGTATTTCAATAAATTCTGTTCAAGATGTTTTGACAATGTCAGTGTTTCAGACCACTGATTTATTAAGCATGTGACATTTTCCAGTCTTTACCGATGACAGCATTCTTTCCAGTAAACTCCCTGAATACCACTTGGGGCCTGCATGTACCTTGTTTATCTCTGCATTATTTGCTTGTGCTGGTAATTTCAACATAAGCTCTCTCCGTCTGTCTGGTCTTTTAGGTTTGGAATACATATGATTTTCACAAATCCGCAGGTAACCTTCCATAAATAATTTAACCAGTGTTTTTATCTGCAACTTATACTCACATGGCGGTCATGGAATACTCACAAGTGCCTCTCTGACATCTTCACTGAGTACATGTGTGCTTTTTGCAACCACACCAATTTTCTGTTCTAATGTCCTCAAAGTTTTTCTGCATTCCTGCAATTGACAAGCATCCAATAGTCTTCACTGTTTACCGCATGAGGAAACCATACAGGTCCCCAATGACCTCTGGAAACCATACAGGTCCCCAATGATCTCTGGAAACCAAACAAGTCCCCAATAACCTCTGGGAACATAATTTTGAAACTCATCTCACAAAGCAGCAGTGGCACAACCAGCTCAATGAATGTTTACAAGGCCATGTGCATCAACCCCAAAACATATCATCAACATGTTGCAGTTGTCCTCATTTCTTTGCTTTTTTGCCAGCTACAGCAAAACATTCTCACTGGGCTTTCTTGTCAGCCAAGCCTAACATCATTGTTCAAAAAAAAATAATTTTAGGTCAAGAGCATCAATAGCAAGGTTTTCATCAATCATGAAAAAGAACTGGATCATGGACGAAGATGTCTTTGATGATGCAATCACTTCTGTAAAATCGTTCATTATGTCATAAGATCACAGATCGTCCACAAATGATATAATCACATACAGTCAATCCAACATTAACCATTGCATGATCAGATTCAGCAGGAGTCGGGTTTTCCTGGTTCTGGTCATGCAAAATATGAACTAAGTTTGGAAACATGTCACTATGGAAACATGTCACTGTTTGGGCAGTCAATGTTTCTGAGATGCAGAAAAGTCAATGACAGTGAAAGTGTTGCTTCAAATCTTAAATTTTTTTCTTTTATGATGCCATACTGAATGTCAGAAGCTGTATAACAACAGCATCATTTTATGAAATGCTGCAAGACAAAATGGGTTTGTGGTATGCAAAACTACATCGCTGAAGAGAAAGAGACATTTTTTGTAGGAGCTGTGACAAAGGCAAACACTGAAATCAGTGAAGAAATATGACACATGATTCCAACTTTTCATGATATTGATATCAGATTTAAAACTGAAACTAGCTCGCAAGTATCTGACAGCATCATACAGCTGATCATCATGAATTAATATTGTGTGCAATTCTCAATGAAAACTCCATGTACAAATCGAGCATAGTTTCTAACACACAATGGAAAGTTGGAATCGCTGGAACTTGTTCCAGATGTGGTGCAAAGAAATGTACTTTTATGAAACCATGTGCACTGATGGAACTGAAATATCCAGGTTTGAAAAAAGTTGGCAGTAATATCACTGATGTGTGAACAAAGCTACCCATGGTACCATGGACCAAATATCCTGGTGAAAAATATATCTGGATCACTAAGGGGACTAGACAGAATTATTGGAGATTGGAAACATGGCTCAATATATACGCCTCAACTCCAATAACCAAATGAGTCCCTGAGAAGATTCTAAACCACATCAATACTGCATGTTACCAATGTGATCTTGTTTCTGTATATCCAATAATTTGCAACTTAATATGAAGTAGGCTCACTTACACCCACTTGTAATTTTCAGAAACTCATTTCTGCCAGTAAACAGGAGAGAACTATTGTCTGTATGTCGTGCATTAAAGAATGTATGTATGTATGTATGTATGCATTCTTATGTCACATGTTTAGGCTCAATAAACAGTAATACAAGAACGAATGAAAACAACAAGCTTTGAAAAATACAATAATTTATTTCCCTGGAAAAATTCTGTAAAAATGAAAAAAATATGAATTTTCAGTTGTATAGAATCAGATCCAAAATAATCCGAGAATTGTCCAAGAATACAATTTTTGAAGTCCTAATAACAAAATGTTCAATTGATTTCACGCTCGAATCTCGAAGAAGAATCCAAGATGGAAGACGATGACGTATGCTACAATCTGTAGTGTTGAAGTCTACAGTTCCTTGAAGAAATAAGAATTATCACTCTGGTTTCTGATAGCTGAATAAATTTTTATAAAAACTGTTCATGTTCCAAAGTATTACATGAGCACACGTATTATCCAGAAAAATAACAGAATTAATCCTTTTCAATCCAAGCAATTTGAAATAACTCCAAACTAAGTAATTTGAAATAACTCCAAACAGCACAACAACCAACAAACACTTTAACAGCCCAACTTCTACTGATTAATTCTCCAAAACATGGGATATATGGGCTTTCTAAAATGTAAACAAGGGTCACGTGATCACCTTCTAGAAGTTTATAGAAGCAAATACTTGTTACAGCTCACGTTTACCCAGTGTGACCCTGACAAAAACCTATCATTTTTACTCTAAAAAAAAAAAAAAAAAAAAAAATTGTTTATATCTTAAAGACAAGGTCCCATCATGACCTTGGAAACAACCAATCATTCTAAAACAAAATGGAACTTGTTTACGAAGGTTGCTACAAATTCTGAAACAAGGTCAGGATTTAGATCAACACCTCGTGTTTATAAACTAACAGTCAAGGTCAAACCATTTTCAAAAAAAGTATCGTCTCTAGTGAACAAATTTACATTACAATATCGTGCAATGAAATTTTAAAAAAATTGATAAACAATTAAATTGAAATAAATATATATTAAATCAGATATATTTAAATCAAATATACATAACAGCATGCATGCATGCATGTATGTATGTATGTGTGTGTGTGCCTACATGTATTTATGTCTGTATCATTTGAGATATGTATGTCTGTATGTATGGATTCTCTTGTAATGATACATACCATTGCAAACAATATTTGATAATGTTCAGAAAATGATATAGTTGGAAGTTGTGTTAAGTACTAACATGTATGTGTTAATTATGCATGCAGGTATGTTCATATGCTTGAATGTATGTGTGTATGTCTACTATTCAATAATATTGTAGATATTATTCAATATTGCTGAAAATACTGCTATTAATAACAATAATAATAAATTATTAATATTTATTTATTTATATTATTATCATTATTATTATTATTATTATTACTGTTATTATTATTAAGCATATTTTGTCAGCTGTTTACTGTTTTGAATTTTAAAAATCTGTTTATCGTTCTCTATCTCTCAAATTTCTGACATGATGTCTGTCTCTGTCTCTGTATGTCTATCTCAAAAATCTGCCATGATGGCCCAACCTAACTGCAGCTCCATCCTCAGCATTAGTCAGTTCCTAGTGAAATAGTCCTCATAAGAAGGTTTCTGGGAGTTGTCCTTGTCTTCGGGTGATGATGCTTTCCACGCATGCATCAGCAATTTTTAAAATAAGGTAATTAATAGATATATACATAGGTGTTCTGTTTTGACAGGGACAAATACTTAAAAAAAGTGAAGGATTTAATGCCATGGCTCAAAAAAAGACATATTTTACTTTCAATCCACATACCATGGTCAGTCAAAATAAATTTATTAATTAGTAGCAAGTGTCTGATAATCAGAAATGGTCAGATGGTGGAACTTCAGTATGAAATATGGTCCGACCCGGTTGGTCTCCACTACCAGTAATGTCAGAAAAAAAAAAGAGTCGAGACCTACTTGTTGGTCTGGGTGATATACGATCACTGCTGAGCACACAATGGTTGGAAAAAAGCATCTCTGAGATTTAGCAAGGTGCATTTAGTGCATATCCAGGGTTCATCATTTCTGGATAAGCTTTAATAAATGGTGTAGGACATGTATGTACATATTTAGCATGGCACACAACACGTGCAATCCCCTTTGGTGTTGTTCTTATGGATTTACTGCGGCTGAGATTGGTCCCCTGTAAGGGAAACATCTCCACACAGAATAAAACATTAATATTGTGTTAATATTAGACCAACAAGCAGATCTTGGCTTTTCTGACATTACTGGTAGCTCAGGGTAAAAAAAACCCCCCAAAAACAAAATAAAACAAAGATCTAGCTATTTGTCTAAGGTTAGTCCTACAGATAAGACCTTGATGCTGATATTTATGTGTTGGGCACTAAAACATAAATAACATGTGATACGTCTTACATTGTAGGACTAGTCTAAGCGAGGTGTGTGTGTGTGTGTGTGTGTGTGTGTGTGATTTGGATTTTTTATGTAGCTTTAACAATTTTTCAGTCACATCACTACAATGTCTGCATTGTGGCAGTTTACAATGATGTCTATCACTGGGGCATCATGCTGCAGACATGTAGCATGATGTCCTACCCAGTCACATTATCCTGACACCAGGCCAACCAGTCCTAACACTAACCTCTTAATGCTGAGCGCCAAGCAAGGCAGCTGTTAGTACCAGTTTGTTATAAGTCTTTGGTATGACGGCTGGGGATCGAACCCATGACCTCCCGCATCGGAGGCGAGGTAAATGTGTAAGTGCCCTATTAGCACAATTGTGACAATTAGGGCGCAGCATGAACTGACCCTCTGCCATACTAAAGAGACTACACAAATTAAATAGAATAGGGCAGTTTCTGGTCTCTGCATACCTGGCATTAATAATCCTCCATTCCTCCATCTCATATCACCCCAACCCACTAGTCCTACAATGTAAGACATAGAACATGTTGGTTTTGTTTTAGTGCTTGACGCCCAAAACATGAATATCAGCGTCAAGGTCTTACATGTAGGACTACCCAACCCACTTGCAAACACTGGGGCTCGTATCTTTGCTTAAAATTGACGTGTCATACATGTACTATATAATAACTATTATATAGGACATGTATGACAGGTCAACTTTAAGCAACGATACGAGCCCCTGTGCTAGTCCTACATGTAAGACATAGCACATGTTGATTTTGTTTAGGTGCTGTAAGACCTGACGCACAAAACATAAATATCATTGTCAGGTCTTACATGTAGGACTAGCCCCTGTACTTGCAAAGTTTTCTGACTGCACAATAATTTTATTAACACACGTACCGTATAAAAAACAACTCTTAAACAATTAATAGAAATGGAAATAAGGCTGTAAAAAACAATATGATATACTTCTTTTTATGATCAGTTGCGACGTACCCCTTGACTTTCTTGCTCTGATGATGACAATGCTTCTGTGTGCATTCGTCTACTGCTATAGTGGTTATATCTATATTTACTTGTTAGCCACAGATTAGTATCCTGCTGCACCCTACCGTGCATCATTCATCATTTTTTGTATTAAAAAAAAATAACGAAATACTTGTTGTTCTTTAAGTAATAAATTTAAATATATGATTTATATTGTCTGGTAAAACAAAACTACGAAAGTTTGGTCTATAAAATGATTCGAACAAAATCTGCCTCATATCAATGACGTTTTGTTTAGCAGAGGCAAATAAGATATGAATTGACTGTTGGGGTTTGCCGGTAAATCTTGCAAAAGATACGGACAAATCTTATTATTCCGATTGATAGGTTTACCGTTGACGAAACTTTTGAGAACAAGTCTACTATCATGTTTGACGGCTGTAAGCATTTTTCAATACAATTTACTTTTTGGGAGATAAAAGTTCTAAACCAGTCAAAATCAAATGCAATCTTTTGATTTTATATTTTATTTTATATAAAAATTTATATATGTGTAAATTATTTGTTAATTATTTGTATTGTAACACGATATTTGGATTGAATGAAATAAAGTTATCCATGTTGAACCCCTTGTATTCTTACGTTAAAACCCTTTCTTGCTGTGACCTTGAGCCGGCGACCATCATTCCTCGTGTGGCAGTTCAACGGGAAACATACATTTAAAGTAACATTTTTATATTTGACACTTCTTGTGCAGCAATAGAATATTGTCGGAGTTTTTAAAAAGCTTGTATGAATATATAAATGCTTATGCCTATCGTGTCTAATTCAAGTTTGACCAGGTGACATCTCCTAGGTGTCAAACCGGGCAAGTATTGCAACATGGAACCTGCAACTCGGCAACAAATTCGCGTTGCCAGTGCACTTTGATTTGTTTAAATTGTTTGTTTTGCATTCTCAGTTATAATCTTTAGGCCAATTTACCTAACTAACGGCCGTTGATGGTATACGTTAAGAATTTAATTTTCAAAACTGCCGTAGAACTTTAAGCCCTTCCTATGTGAAAAGATTGGAAAAGTTACTAAATCCTCATCACTTGCATATTGACAGTTGTTGTGCTATTTAGGTTTACATAATGTTTACCAATTAAATGCTTATCTCTTTCTAAATGATGTAGAATGTGTAAGATGACAATTTGAAGGAGCTGTATGAATGAATTGTCCTAGTTCAAGGTTATCCAGGACATCTGAGTGATTTCTCAAATTGGGTGGCTAGTTTGTTAGAACAACACTGTAAGACGTATTACGTTATTTACGTTTTAGTGCATGCTACATCATGTTTCCCAAAAAATGGCCTTGTATAGCGTGTTGCGCTGTCGGTTGACATCGGAACGAATTTCAGGAATATAACAATTGGCAGCCCATATTGACAATCTTCCACAGATTGATATGTAATTAATATTCAGACATGATTTTTTTCTCCATTTTAAGATGGAATTCTGTTTTTCTGCAGACTTGAATCAGATTTCTCTTGATATAGTCTGCTTTTTATATCATCTCCAATAAAGTTTTTAAAAAACTCTCCACTCCCATTCCGCAACAACCCTTGTAAATTATTAATTCCATATATTAGCACGTCTCTCGTAAAGAGTATTCTGATTAGTCAAACGTTTAAATTCATTCAGTTAATCTTTGTGCAATGGAAACTGATGGCAATGGAAAGAAGCATGCTTGCAAAACATGGCATCCCGAGTTGTTGAGAGAGACCATGACCTGAAAAGTTTAGATAAAGGTTTTAAAACATGGAAATGGGAATGACTGGAGCGAAAAGTTGACAGAAATTTAGTTGGTCAGTTTATAAGAAAATTGAAAGCTAGAGGACACATTTTGTAACCTCTGCACTACAGTAATCACAGTTGGAAGAGTTTGGAACAGCACATACAAAAGAAGCCACATATAGAAAAATTGATGCTCAGAAGGCATCTGGAAAAAAGATCAATTAATTGCTACAAGAAGAAAAATTTCTTGCATGAGAGAACAGGTGTAGCCCTCTGTCAGAATATTCGCACTGCATGTTGCCAATACAAGCACCAGCTTGAAAGGAATAAGACTGTCAGTGAGAAGGAAAAGAAACGATTGCACATTGAGCCAAATTAAGTCAGTGGTGACAAAAAGGAAGGCTAAAGAAATCTTTGCCAACGCCACTAAAAGAGTTCTACTGGCATATCAACAGGTTTTATCCATTGGCGAAAAAGACAAGTGAATGTATGGGATTATTTGTATATAGTTGATGTACTTGGGTATCTATTTTACATATTTGTTATGAAAAGAGAGAAGTATAATATATTTGCTGCAAAAATTGAGAAATTACTGTAACTTAATTACGATGTGAACACTACATGCACATGAAATAACTTAAGCATCAATAGTATTGGAGAACAAATTCATATTGTGATATTATTGAAGTCAAGTTGAACATTTTTGGTAAGTTTATTAGTTTTTCAAATGATTATTTAGGTTTATTTTATGATTACAAGTTGCAAGTTTTAACCCCCTTTAAAAAATTTCAGCTTTTTTTGATGGAAGACCAAAATCATGTCTGAATATACTTGCTGTGCTGTTTTTATCCTGGTGGAATGAAAATCTGACACTTGCAAATTGGCGCATTTTCATGTTCCGTTGACATACATTTGAATTTTGTTGAAATGCGATGGTACTCGAGGTATGCCAAAGTAGGTTCATGTGTGGGATAGGTCATGAACAATACAAAATATTGCTTACAGTTCCAATAGGCATACTATATTTGTATTCATTTTGTAATATTTCAACTTAATCCGATCTCGACATTTCCTGCTTTCATCCCTTTCCAGCCAACTGAAATGTAGGCCAACCAAACTTGAAAACAGGTACATTTCTTTTGTGAGAATTTGAATTTATTAGAGAAGAAAACAAAAGAGTAAGTAAAGTCTGACTAAAACATTGACTTTACTTTGCAGAAAAGTGTTATTTCTTGCAAGTTGTGAGATTTTCCTGAAAATTTGACCTTCATTGTGATGTTAGTTGACATCAAAGCATGCTATACAGCACTGTTAGTTAGGCAGTAAGACCCAGATGCACAAAATATAAATATTAGTGTCAAGGTCTTACATGTAGGAATAGGTATTTTTTTTAGCTGGGAAGCTTTTATTGAATGAGCTGAGTGGTATGTACACAAACAAGTTATGTTGTAATCTTGAGCATATAATTGGCAGAACAAAATTAATTTACAGGTGCAAGATGGCCCCTCCCACCTATTGTGATCTTGGAAAAGCTGCAAGAGATCTCTTCTCCAAAGGATACAGTAAGTTCATTGACTTAATTTTTTTGAACATCATAATAAATATTTGATCCTTTGTAAAATAAAAAAAAAATTGGGGCTAGAGTGTGCAGTTTTTGAGGAGAGCATTTTGTTGTCCAGATACTGTTTTTTGTTGTTGCAGGGAATGAGTTGATTTTAGTTGTAGGAAACTAAGAAGTCCACATTTTTAATAAAATTTCTCAAGGCATTATTTCACCAGTTAAATGTTTTGATTGCAGTTTTCTATATAGCAGAACACCAAAACCCTGACTGTTGACATTGTTGCCTCTTTGAAGATCACTATGCCATCGTTCTCATTCTCTCCAATTCTCACATGGATATATATAGAGATATACTTTGCCTTTTTGGAATCCTTTTCTACCCTGAAAGCCATGCAGAACCTTAAATTTGTCAACCCAATCTGATAACCAATTTTAAAAGCAAAAAGCCTGAAGGATATAAAAATTTGTTAGAACTAGATCATTTCATTTATTAATTTATAATTTCTAACCTGATTGTTGCCAAGGGGTCCCAGACTGTAAGCTTGTTGGTGTTTCAAATCGGACTGGAGTTTCTTTGTGACGTGGATACCATTTTTGCATGGGCCAATCCATGATGTAGTTCACCATCTTTGATAAACATGATATTCCATACATTTTGGAGTTGAATCTCTTTGAGCATGTGTATTTAGGGGAAAATGATTATTGATATATCGATGCATCAGTACCTTTGCAGCAATGATATATGTATCAATACCAAAAATGCAGAATCAATACAAAATGATACTTACCGTCTGTAAATTATTTTAGTCTTCAGCAGTCATGAATAATTGTTAGTTTACCTTGTTATTCTTTAAATATAGAATCATCTTTGATAAGCATTTACAGTTCTAGGCACTCAATTTTATTAGTAAAAACGAAAAATTCTATTGAGAATAGTCGCACCCCATCTGCAAATTAAAAGAAAGTGATGGTTCATAATCTGCCCTCAGGGTTCCCACCCTACTGGGAATTGGGGATAAAGTATGGAGACATGACACTTTTTTTTCCCAGACCCTGAGAAGTCCTTGAATTTTGCAAATATTGACGAAAGTCCATTTTGGGGGGCGGAGCTGACACAGGAATTTTATTCCACAACTTAGCGCCCGAAACAATTATTGAGGTATACCTGCATAAAATTGATATGAAAATTATTTTTTCAGAAATTGCGAGTATTCAAATCATTGTCTTTTATCTGCTGAAAGACTAAAACTAATGCATTGATGAAATTTGAGCTGGTACTAGCGATTTTGATTGCTAGTCGCATGAGCACACAGAATCTCACAACCGTCATTTTCAAATTTTGTAGAAAAAAATATTAAATGAAAGTCGTATACTAGTTATAATAAAAATATAAAAACGAAAGCATAAAATTCTCTGTTTATTCTGAGACCTACTTCCTGAGTTTTATTGTATCAAGTGACTACTATGTTGACACGTGCTCTCGTGCAGGGAGCATACAAAGCAGGGGACCCATCTACTCTGCTTGATCAATCAGACTGGCCAAGTTTCTTATAGTTCTCAAAATAAATATGTTGAGAATTATGTTCTTTCTGGTTTTTACAAAAGATATCAGACTTTCCTTTAATATAACTGAAATTTTGTACAACAACATTAAAAAGGAGTTTGTTGTTGAGATCATGTGACTCAACACAAATGGCAAGTACCGGGTCAGGTTTCATCTATGCCGATTTGTCTAACAATTTAAATGTGGAATGCAATTTTCTTTTTTTTTTTATATCAAACTCTGGGGGTCATCAGTGTTAAGATAAACTGAATAAATAAGGATGATAAAAATGAAATTAAGAAGTAGAGCTATTTATTTGAGTACGCCTGTTTGCACAAGCAGACTGGCATTGATAGACTAAAAACACTTAATACAGCATTGTGGAACAGACAAGAAATCTAACATGGACATCAGTAAACTACTGATTCAAGAAAGTAAGTTTCTGTTGGTGAAAAATCCTATTTTGGAGCAGATGTATCCAAAAGGTAATATCTGTGAGCATTTGAAAATTGTAAATTACAGCCACACATATCAGATCCCCAACATTTTCAAGCTGAGAAAGCTAGCTATGCATATGCCTCTTCAGAAAGAAGTGCAGAAAATATTTGTACACGGGTAAGGAATCAAAGTATGCTCAGAAATAAGATTAATACTTTCACTACTAGAGGTAACATCTTTTAAAGACTTGGTTGTTACTATAGCTCTAAAAAGTGGAGCAGGAATGAAGAGAGGTATTGAAGTGTTAGGTAAATATTGAACTATGACCGTTTCCTCCTCACCCTCTTTTTTCAACTCTTCCCTTCTTTTGCTGATAAAGAGTGAAGTCCCTCATAAGATAAACTCCTTGCAGCATATCTCCTTAAATTGAACATGGGGAAACAACTTTGCATTTTTTTTTAATGCTGAGATGTTTAGTGAATGAAGGTGCTGATAGAATAAATAAAATTGGCTCAGAATCAGCATGGGGACAGATTTCAAACCACTCAGTTTTATCACCTTGAGTAAAATAAAAAATAGAATAGGACTGGGTGTTGTCAGTAGTTTTCCTTCTTCAGTAACAAATACAAGTACCTGTGGCCGCAGCAGTCTTTTGCATATGCAGAAAGTACAGTGTGATAGATTTTGTTTGTATTCATCCTCATTACCATACCCGGATTTGTTCTAATTGAGATTTTCTTTGTATATTCATTATTTATTTGATGCTTGCATACATGAATATTTCAGATATATGGAACTGTTAAAAAGGTTGGATACCATAGATTTAAGTCATTTAATTAAAACTTGTTCACCAACCAAGTTTTGTAACCTTAGAGTCACTGAAATCCTGTAATCTTTCAGATTATGGCTTTTTCAAGTTCGAGGGCAAGACGAAAACCAACAGTGGAGTGTGTTTTACAGCAAAGGGAAGTCAAAGCAGTGATACTGGAAAATTCACAGGCGATATTGAAACCAAATACAAGTGGTCAGACTATGGTGAGTGAATAAACTTTATGATCATCTGTTAACCACCTCTTCTTTACTTCATTCATTTTATCTATCCATATTTATTTGATCCTCTGTCAGCAGTGTAGACTTTGTCATTCTATTATTAAAACAGTTAGACATTTGTGTTAATACAGAATTTTTGCAGGTAAGTTCAGCTTTACAGCTCTCCTTTTATAATGCAGTATTTTGGAGCTATACATGCTTATTATAGTATAGAAAGATTGATCACAAATTTGATGAATGCATGTATGTTTGGAGTGGGGATGTGCAATAAAATACCAGTCAAATGTATAATAATAATGTTGTGTGCATATATTTTATTCCCTTAATGGTATCTGTACATTTAATGTCTCTGGCAGTGTTGTTTTTAAATGGAAATAATTTTGTTCTCTCTGGTCCACCTGACTAGATGGTCATATAGGTTTTTCAATAAAACACAATAATGTCTAGTCGCTTATGAATGAAAATGGTGTAGATCTCACCACTGATATAGTCATCACAATAGCCAACTTGAAAATCTTTTCACTAATTCTACTAGATGGTACCACTCCAGTGGCCTAAATGGTTAGAGTGTCCACCTTGGATGCAGGAGGTTGTGGGTTTGAATCCCAACCAAGTCGTACCATTGACTTCTGAAAATGGTACTGGCAGTTAGTATTAGGAATGGTAGGCCTGGTGTGACTGGGTGGGACATGATGCTGCATGCCTGCAGCATAATGCCCCAGTGCTAGACATCACTATAATATGCCACACTGCAGACATCGTAGTGATATGACTGGAATTTTTTTTAAAGCTATGATTAAAGTACAAAACAGCCATACTCCTGCTGGATGGCTGGTCATGTTGACATTGCACGTTCATCAGAAGACTTCTTAAGATGTCTGATTGGTCCTAAATGGAAATGGTGCTAATCTGATATATGGCCACAATGCCATCCATCTTGAAAATCTTGTCATTACTTTCTCTACATAGGAAAGTCTTGTCAGCAAAGGGTTTTCATCATGAGACTTTTAAGATGCGTCTTGGTTTTATTGAAATGTTGCACTGTGGTAGTCATCTCCAAAATCTTGTTATCATTACTCTTGAATGGAAAGTCATTTTGACATGGGTTTTCATCAGAAGAATTCTTTTAAGTGTATATTTGGTCCTAAATGAAATGGTGCAAGGTGACACTCAATATGGCCACTGGTGTCCATCTTGAAAATAAATGGATAGGCATATCATGTAGACGTAATGTGATAGTCAAAATGAAAATGGTGCCAATCGTGTGGCAATATGGCTGCCTCAAGGACAATCTTGAAAGTTTTGTATCATTACTCTTGACTGGGTTCATATTGACATGGGGCTTTCACTAAAAGACTTTAACGATGTCTGTATAGTCCAGAAAGAAAGTTATGCCAATCTCATGGCCACCACAGCAATTTATCACTGAAGAATAGCAGAAGTTTATTTTGCAAGAATATTGTGGTATCTTGTATTAAAATAAAAAATAACACAAGCTATGCTATGAGAAACTTCTGTACATTTACCTTAAACTTTTTGAGTGACAATTTTACAAATGCATAGAATTGTGTACACTGTATTGGCTGTTTCACTCTATCAGTGGTCATTCATGACATGAACAGAGTGATTGCAGTGGGAGGAAAAAGTTAATTTGAATGATTACTCTTTTTGCAAATCTACATGCATCACCAAGAAGTAGCTGAGGACCGAGGTTCTTGTTACAGTGTGCCACTGCACGTTGCTGAAGCTTTCTGCCTTTAGTCGATAACAGTCAGGACAGTTCATACATGTACTGTTCAATGTCACGTTTCATGTTGCAAAATGTATATTGACTGTTGAATGAAAATGTCAAAAAACCACACACCTAAAAACTTTAAAGATGGTACCTTGTTAAAAAGGAATTCAGTCTGAGAAATGCAATTGTTAAATTCTGAAATCGTGAAAATTAGGTCTCTTGCATTTTTAAAAAGTGAATATATTTATTTTCCCAATTGGAGACTGGGCATTTAACTGAATTTGTCCTTAGAAAAAGAATGTTGACCTTGATAAACATTTAATCTTCCCTTTTTCCCTAAAAAATTGTTTGCTCAGACATTAATTTTTCATCTCACAATACATGTATGTATGATTTTTAATAGTCATTAAATATTTGTACATACTGTTCTGCATCAAGCAGTAATTTTGGTATTTCTTTATAAATGATATTTCATAAAAATGCTTTTTATACTAGTTATTAATTTGTAATAGTTTTCCGTAAACTATTTTTTAAAAAAAACTCCTTTGAAGAAATAATTTAAAGTAGTATACAAATACCTTTGTCCTTATCCTTGGAAAATGATTTTTTGAGAGCATGTAAATTTTTAAATGTGCCTAATATGTCGGCACAGTACTGAAGGCTGAACTCTATCAATGGCTGTTCCTGTCATAAAGAAAGTGATTATTTCACTCTGTGAATTTATCATAAAGCACCAGCTGAGGAAGCATTTTTCTGTGAAGCTGACACTATGCTTGTTAACAATGGTTGGTTGGGAAGGTTTTCAGTTTCAATGTTATTTTTTAGCAAAAGAAAATTTCTTATTCAAAATGTATTTTGTTGACTGAAGATAAAAATAAATTTTGGACATGTAATATGGGCTGAGAAATGCATTGAAGTTGATATTCTTGCATAAAATTGATTTCATGCTGTGCATAAAACTATGGAAAATTTTCTTTCCCCAAATTAATTTTTCATTGGAACAGATACAAGTCTATCACAGCAGTACAAATCTTTGATAGTTTATAAAAGCAATATTACATTACAAGCTTGCTCAGGGATGGTCCTGGCTTTTAGAAGGTAGTCACCAAAAAATTCGCCAGCCTCAATATTTTGTTGGCACATTTCAAAAAATGTCGCCAGAACAAGTCGTGAATATTTTCCCAAGTCTGTTATTGTAATAGGGCAATGAAAAGTCTATTAATGTAATAGGCAATGAAAATTGCAAAAGATGGGATCATTATTACTTTATTAACAACAAACAATACAGCTATAATATTACAAAATAAATCATTACATGACTGTTTGCACTATTAAAATGTTGTAGAATGTTTCATGATGATCCGTCACAATTTTAGGGCTGCATACTTGTTGAATGCATGTGATGTGTGCATATCTACTTTAAGGTCCGAGTTGGGTGGCACCCTGAATTGGAAATCATTATTTTTTTATGCCATAAATATTTAATTTATAATTATACATGTTCTGATTTATATATATAATTAGCAAGAAGTTGGCATTAATGCAGCAAACAGTGTACTACAGATGTAACATAACAATAAACATTTTAAGGTTGTACACATGTTTTTCCCCATATTACTGTTATATAAATCCATAGAATATTACAGTTAACAAGCTATAATATCATATTCTTAATACCTGTGTGATACACAACTGGTGCAGCTTTGGAATAATTGTGGTGGTAGTAAGCCGCAAACAAAGTGTTCATCATGGCACTGATAATGGTATTTTTACTTTTATTGATAGCAGCGATTTTCACTACTTCCATGGTCTTTGCATCCCGCATCACCGTTAGTGCAAAGGTATGACTGTTGTCACCTGAAAAGATGCATTATCCATAGCTGCCAACCTTCACTAATTTGGTGTGAATTTCACGGCTTTTTCAGTGATTCACGGATTCACGCTGCAAGCCAAAATTTCACGAATTCTCCAATCCTCAATTATTTTAAATCTTTATTAAAATAACCGATTTCCCATTAAGCGCTAGTCGTGATATTCGCAGTTGCCAAAACGGTCCGGTACTGCTGGTCACGATATTAGATATACAGCCGATTAGTACAGTTGGCCCGATCGCAAGCATTTTAGCCTATTTTAATCTATATGTATAAGAGTAGTTTTACAAATGCTTTTGAGAGAAACTGGGGCCTAACCGGAATTTTGCTCCGCACATGTGTCACCAACACTGATTTGAGTTACGGTTCAGCATCGCATGTACGATTTTGAAAATGTCTTCACCACCAAGAAAAAAGAAATGTATTACTCAAAAAGTGAAGTTTCATTTGGAATATATCAAAAATTGGCCATGCATTCTGCCATTAAACATTGATATTCATCATGCTTTTTGCACTCAGTGTGCCATCGCAGAGACAATATGAGGATGCACATCAGTTGCAAAAAACACGTAGAAGTTGGGAAAATTATTAATTTGCAGATTTCAGCTCCGGAATATTTTAAACAATTGGAGGAAGAAATGCAGGCTACCAACGCTGAAGCATTATTTGTGAGTTTTCTTGTCAAACACAATCAACCTTTATCAGCTGGAGACCATGCTAAACATTTGTTCTGACAAATGTTGCCGGACTCGAAAATCGATTCCATATTTTCCTGTGGAAGGACCAGAAGTACTGCAGCTCCTGTGCATTCCTCAGCAACAGTGCAAGCGAAAGTGTATTTTCTCTAGTGAGGAAAAATAAGACTTTAGGGCCTCCTTAGCTGCAGAAAATTTGTCAGTAATTTTAGTCACCAAGATCAACCAGCCGGCAAGAAGTCTGAACTGTTTAGAAAACAAATTTACGATCAAGCAGTTGGGGAAGTTCAAGTCTGCCACCGTATCATGTCTTGATAAATAAATATTTCTGCATATATGTAGTGTTTTAGTTTTACATTGCGAACTTGATATAGTGTGGTATTGACGGTCAGAGTGGATGGAGTTATTGTCATGGTATTTTTCACGAATTCTTGTCCAAATTCACGACTTTTTATCCCTATTTTCACTAATTGTGAGCCTGGAAGGTTGGCAGCTATGCATTATCAAATTGCAGAATATTTACTTTCCTGACATCTACACTGTCTCTCATTTTTGAAAATAGAAACAATGGATATTAAGCAAATCTATATTGTGTATATTATTTTCCAAAAAATAGTTTTATAAGGAACTTTAGTTAATGAAATGTTAATTATAAAAACCTATGATCATACTTTGCAATGCAAGATAAATGACATATAATTTGACCGTCGATTTCATGCATTTAGTAATTAAACCCCAACCCACCCACCCCCACCCCCTTTTGGCTCGCATCACAAAGTACATCTCTGTCAACCAGGAGTTTCTGAAATTTATTTTTGGCGCGCTTTACTTGCTTTGCTTTTAATGAATTGCTTCCTAAATCCCAAGAATGATCACTGAATAATGTTGAATTTTTCTCGACAAGCAAATATGATCTCCATTCTCACGAATGAAACTTACACGAGTCAACACCTGGCATTAATGTACTGTATATATAAGCATAAATTCACACCCATTTTAGGGATTTTTAGATATGGCAAGAAAGGGCATGGTTTATTTGTCAGTCTATTGCAAATGCTTTCACTTGCTGTAGAACAGGCGGTTTCTTTGAAGTATGTCAAATAGGCTCAAGTCTAACCTTCAGCTAAGGGGCCTCGCATGGCCGAGTGGTCTAAAGCGCTCACCGTTCCGGATCACTGCCATCTCACCTCTGTCTGCGTGTGTTCGAGTCCAAGGCTCGGCTAGCATTGGTACGTGGGAAAGCCTGCCAGTAGCTTCTCGTGGGTCGGTGGTTCTTCCCTGGGTTTTCCAGGGTTCTTCCTCCACCAGTTATACTGGCCACCATGTATAGCCTCTCTTGTGCTGAAAAATGGCGTTAAACCCTAGAACAGCAACAACAACCTTCACCTATTGTATAGAATATGAAATGGGGATATATGGGGGGTGGGTGGGGGGCAAATAAGGCACTCCACAGGGAGAAACAGCGTGTCCATTTTGAAAATTTCACGTGTATTGGAAAAAGCAGAGAATATTTAGTGAAAATGATGCTTAAATATGCCGCCAAAAAACCTTCCTGCTGCCTGTTTTCAGATTCAATCTCCCGACTTGGCTTTTGAAAAGATTTAATTTTTTGCATGAGACGCTAGAATAATACTGTATGGTACGGTATTAACTAAATTTATTCAGTGACTATTTGAATATTTTGGAATTTAAGTAATTCTTTATGTACATTGGAAACTTCAACACAGAAGAGGCTTTTTTTTGTTCGTTGGAACATATTCGGATTTCTTGCAACTATTGGAATTGTTATGACTTTTAGGAATTTGGAATTCATTCACCATGCTGCAAGTTAATTTAATTCTTTCGCTCTTGCATTTTGGGAAATAAATTATTTTTAATTATGCAAAACTTGTTTCTTTTGTTATTTTGTGTTGCTTAGTTTAAGTCTCTGCAGTTGTAGCACGGGAATGACGGCAAAAGGAAAAGATTAATGAGCAAACTTAGCATATATTACGTACCCCACCTGGATTCATGTTTGGTGACACACTCCATCTTCAAAGTATGACAGCCAGTTGTAAATGAATTGACTTGTGCCTTGATACATATCATATATCACAGGACATCTGCTTTAACTTTGTATCATATCTCAGCCACGGACGCCCAAGTTAACAGCCGTCTAGACATTTTCGGGAACTTTTTGACCCGTTCATCATGTGATTTTGCACTTGAAGCTTTACTACCATCACTACATGTAGATGATGTTGGACTGCCAGGTTTAATATCAGGTTCAGTGACTGTTGTCTAATGAATTTGCACTAAATCCAAATGCTGTTCATTTTTTTAACTTACTTTTTGGATGAGATGATGAACATGCAACATCTAACTTACGTTTACCCATGTTAATGTTACACTGTCGACACTATATAATTGTGATTGAGATGTTTTACATTTGCTTTGTATTTATACACAGGAATTGGTACTTCAAAGGTAATCAGTTTTCTCTGAAGTTTCATCAGAACTATTTTATTGGTATATTTATTGTAAAAGAAAACAACAGAAGTATTAGCCATTCAGTTGTAGCTGTTTCTATTCACGTGTTCAGAGGTCGGTAGATTGTAGGTATAGTCTGTTAGCATGACTGTGTATCACAGCATACAGTACTCAAGCCAGATGTCAACATAAGTGGATTATGATGTAACAGTGCACTGTAAAGACGGGTTTGTCAATACGAGCAAAGGATTTGTTTATGTAACAGATTCTAGTGCATTGTGTAGCCAAGTTTGTGGCTTTTTTTTCGTTGTCTCTTTGAATTTCTTCACTCCAAATCCATGATTGAATGTACAAATTAAAAAAAAAAAAAACAGAAAAGGTTGTCACCCAAAAAATTGCCAAATGGAATATTTTGTCGCCAATAAGGGGAAAAAAAATCAAAATTTGTGACATTGGTGAAGCCCAGGATGATCCCTGCTTGCTATTTTTTCAAAATATTTTTTCATTATAATGTGTTTATTGTATGCAAAGAGTAAAGGTGTCGTTGAGTCCCAAGGTACTCTGGTAATACAATTAGCTATAGGGTACCAGTTTAATTCATGTGGGGAAAAAGGTTTTTATAAGTTCATGTCCGAGATCATATTTGGCAATGTCAGGAGTGATTGAGACAGTAATGAGTACAGTTTGAGGCTTGTTTCGTGTGGCTATGGGTTGCAGTGCTATTACCTGTTGTATACCTGTCTGCTGATATAGAATTTTCTACATGTGCAACCATTTAGCTAGGTATATTGAACAGTTTCCTTATTTTCTATATAGTATCTGTACATGACATATTTTCAAGAAAATTGACAGGTTTCTTGATTTAGAGACCATGTTTCACAGATTCATTATAGTTTGATATACATTTTAAGTAGATCAATATATAGTGAAAAGAAAACATGGTGCCAGATATTAAGTGAAATGGGCTTTATCATTGTGACCGTGAATGTTATATGACTAAAAAAGTCTTACAGGAGAGGGATTTTGTTAAACTGAAGAACATGTTGCATCAGGAAAAGGACAAATCAATAGCGCTTCACAAATTTTGAAAGAAGAATTTGACAGTGATGAAAGAGGAATTCGACAGTGTAATATATCATTCAGAAATTGTTGACTTTATGACCTTTCAGCAAAAGTTAAACATGTGATATAGCCTACTTAAAGTCATTGACAAAAATATTACTTCAGATTCAGGTAAGTACCAAATATAAATGTACATATTTCATAATGTTTTCCATAATTATGACATGTAATATATAGATTACTCTTTCTGTGCTCAGATTGCACATTTATTGCGTTTCGTATTTAGTAATAATTATACTTAAACTGGTGTGTGGGGTGTTGGCAAGTATAAACTTCCAACAGTGCATTTCAGATATACAAATAATTTCCATTTGATGTTGTACCTGGGTAACTGATCATTAGCATTGATAGGTACCCAGTTGACTTTTCCTATTTAAAAAAAAATTATAGATAAATTTGCACTCCAAATTATGGATCTTACTGTTATTTTACGGCTGTATGGTAAAAGGTCAGTACATAATAATATATACAAATTTTGGATTACTTTGATTATGAGTGACATTCATGCATATTAACTTCTGCTAAAATATGCATCACTAAAAAACAGCCTTGTTTCCTCGTGTGTTGCTACCAATACTCTTTTTTTTGTCTTCATTTCTCGTACAATTGTTCCCGGCCAAGGGTTGGGAAATCCCAACATGCATGTATGCGTTCCATATTGAAGAATTTCAATGGATGAGGTTGCAAACATCTAGTCTCTTGAAATATATTTTGCCAGTTGTGAGCGACATCAGTACGTACATTAAGATGACCATGCTTCTAAAAATTGGTTAAGCATGTTAACTCTAGAGACAAGATCTCGCGATTTGCTTATGAGCAATGTCAATTCATGGTAATTAGATGGCCTTGTATCTGATACCTGAGCATGTGAACACTCTGAGACCATATTTCTGAAAAGGTTTTCATAAGAATTATTTTGCCAGTTTGTATTGGCAAGTTCTATGCTCATTAATGAGGATACAGGCTGATCAAATAGTGGGAATCAAATTATCCTTCTGGTTACAAGTCTCAATGCTCAACCAGAGCCAGCACATTTCCCTTGAGTGGTGGTCATGTTTTTCAAGTTCTGGCTTCACGGGTAGTAGGTCCATTGGGACAAAGAGAGACACAGGAATACATCGTGACACCGATTAGCTCCCATCATTGCAAGTTGCTGTTGAAAAGCCAGTGTGCTCTCTTTTCACCCATGTTAGCCTGCTACAAGATCTTTCTTTTTCATGAATATACATAAACCTGCATAACCAATAATTTCTGAACCCAAGTAAAATTTTCTCAACTTGACCCATTGTGACCTTTCTTGCAGATTGGGTGAGGCAGTCAGATTTTCTTTTCCAAACAGTTAGCAATCTGTATGAAGCCATGTACAAGAGCTTATTTTAGTGGTTCATTGATATATATTTTGTATGCTCATTCTCAAGAAGAGGACATTTTATTGCAGGCAGGCATGCCATGAAGAGAAGAGATTGCATTTACTCCAGAAATTTTGATATATGTACTGACCACAACTTTTCACGCTCTTTTTTGCAGGTATAACATTTACAGAGAAATGGACCACGGAAAATGTGCTGAACACTGAAGTCTCCATTGAAGATCAGCTTATTAAAGGCTCAAAACTGACATTTGACACATCATTTGCACCTCAGACTGGGTAAATACATGACCTGTAAATGCGTAAATGGGACCTTTAGAGATGTTCATAACATTCAGGCACTAGTGCCATCTGCATTTTTGTAGTAGAACAGCTGTCATTATTCATGCAGTTGTTATAATGGAATTTTCACTTGACAATGATAAAGTTGTTCAAACAAATGTACCCTATTAAATTTGACCCTTTCAGTGTAATATTCTAGTTTTGATCCCACAAGAATATTCAAGTTCTGATCCCACCAGCATTGATTTATTGTAACACATGAAAATTGCAAATGTACATCATTCAAACAGCACTGCTTAGAAGCAAAAATCCAGACTATGTGATAATTCCTTTGTAAAGAGACTAAATATCAGTTGTGATTTCTGGTCTACCTGATGCGGTCAGTGCACTCGACATGCCTTGTTGTGTTCATAATGGGGGGATGAGTATGTTGACATTGACATATAACAAGTCGTGCTATTGCAGATCGGTTGTTTAAAACAATTAAAGGTAAAAAAAAAAACCATCTGCTATTCCTTTGCAGTCATAAAAGATTGCATTAAAGTTACATAAGAAAACGTAAAATAAATCTATGTTCATTTTCTGTCTTTTTTGTTACATGTGTGCAGCCTATCAAGAAAAACAGCTTGTAACCAAATATAGACATGCCAACCCATACGGTTTGACAGCAGGTCTTAAGACGTGTCCATTAAAATATGGACTGAGGAATAGAAGCAAAATTTACAGAAATATGATTGCAGTAAAATCTGGATACTTTCTTATCTGTTTGATTCTGTACGAGTTTCATATTACATTCACTGGTATTGGTTGGGTGACCAGACTAACTATATAGGAGTACCCCAGATGCTCTAAAGGTACATATTTGTTACTGCAAAGTAACAGTATTATCAAGCTATTGCTTAATAGAATCATCTAAAAATGGCATCCAGCATGTTCAGATTCAGGATGAAATGGGCCAATAAGTCTTTTAGAAAGTTGTAATAGTACAGAAGAATAGAAAGGAATATTTGGAATCTTGGGGGGGGGAGCTGGAATGGCAACAATTACATTCATTTAACATCCTGTGTTGATTTCAACATGTCTCATGGCGGGAGAGATCATTACCATCACAATGTGAAATTGAAAGGAACAAAAAGGATTACATTTAAGCTGAGGGATGCATGAAGCCATTTAGCTCCATGGGGTTTGTAATTGCAGTTTGTGAAACTAAACTTGATGTAATTATGGATCTAAGTTTACTTTACAAACTTTTTTGTTTCACCTTACTGAAAACTGGTTCAGCTTGAGTAAAAAATTTACTGCCTTATTAAGGTCTTGTTATGGTTGACAGATCAGAAAATGTGCTGAAATCATAAAATGGCAAACTCGTCTGCAGTGTAATTGCTTGCAGCCATGTTAATCAAACAAATCTTGTTAGAAACTGGATTTATTAAATCTACTTGTCACAGAAGAGCTACTGGGATGTTTTGACTGCCCATCTTTTAGAACCCCTTCTGGGCTATTGGACTGCTGTGAATCCTTTACACACACACATTCATCTCGTGATGTGAGTGATTTTCACCAAATGACTTCATATAATACGTAATTTGTTTTAAATGAAAATGGTGCTAGTCGTACATTTAGTATGGAAGCTGTGGTGGCTGGCTTTTAAAACTTTCACTTCTCCCCATGAATGAATATTATGACATGGTATTGTTACCAATGGACTTAAATGATGTATACTTTGTACTAAAAATAAATGATGCCAATCTGACAATCAGTATGCTCAACACAGCCACAAATTTGAAAATCTTGTTATTGCTAAAGAACGTCAGAGATGGTTTCATCACACGAGAGTTAAAAGGAAGAAATTGTCTTCTTGAATTCATGGTCTTTTTGCCTGGTAGAGCATCTGACCCTTCAAAGGTCTCTTTTTGTCAGTTCGTAGTAGTATCTTGACTATGAGCTCACTGAACAGAATGTTCAATTTTTATCACGTCTTTTATGTGTCAAAGGGTCCAACATTTCATTATGATTATTTTTGTCTAAATTTATTTTCCGCATGCTAATTAATGTATATACTATGGCTGCTGGAGGTTTTAGAAAATCTTTGTAGAGATGAACTATTTATTTGTTGATTATACTTTTATTTTTTATGTTTAATTATTTTCTCATGGATTTGTTCCAACAATTTTTAAGCAAGGAGGGATTTCATCCCTTGAAGTCTTTAGGATGGTGTATATTCTCATTAACTGCAAAGTCTTGGTTTCTAATAAAAATTTGCTTTCTGTGCTTTTATAATTTGGCCTTGATGGGTTAGGGGGATGGTTACCTCCTTAATAATTGAACAGATTCTGTGTAGCACTTGAAACAACAGAATAATAGAATATGCTTAGCAGAGATTATTGCTACAGTACTTGTTGTTTTGAATTGTTTAATGTGAATGCTTGATATTATGATTTCTGCTTTCAGAAAGAAGAGTGGAAAGATCAAGACTGGATACAAACAAGATTACGTGAACGTGAACTGTGATGTAGATTTTGATTTTGCTGGTCCAACCATACATGGAGCCCTAGTATTAGGGTAACAATCAATGAAAATACCATTCTATTCCATCCTCTTTCTGCATTTTTAAAATGAAATGGAACTACAATATAGTGATTCTGCTGGGCCATACAGTTGACCATCTGTCATGCATCTGAAAATGGTGCAATAAAATCTTAGCAACCCACCCCACCTGCATCAATTCTACACTGCGCAAATAATCAAAAATTGCTACCATTTGCTCCATTTAAGGGTATCTGCTTTTGTCTTGATCATAATGTGCTTTTCTTTGCATGTCTCTTGTGCTGCCTCACTGCATGACTAAAAATATGAGCAAAATGAGGTTTGTTTTTTTTTTTAAAGAACAACTACTGTGATTGTATTAGCAATCTAAGCACAGTACCTTTTACTGCTGTGAAGCATTCTGTTGGCATAGTCATAAAGGAGTTTGAGCTGTGTTGTACCATGCAGGATGGTACAGTTTTAATTTCTGATGTATAGAGGCTTCCACTGACCTTTTAGGATACAAATCTTCACATCTTATCCCATTTTTTAGGCCATATGCCGCCTCCTGAAGTGGCAGATTAAAATGAAGCTGGGAGGGTAAAACTAATTTTAAAAATAAACACTTGCCTATTGTAGGGGCCCTGAGTGGCCGAGTGGTCTAAAGCGCTTACCGTTCTGGATCTCTGCCATCTCACCTCTGTCTGCGTGGGTTCGAGTCCAAGGCTCGGCTAGCGTGGATATGTGGGAAAGCCTGCCAGTAGCTTCTCGTGGGTCGGTGGTTCTTCCCTGGGTTTTCCGAGGTTCTTCCTCCATCAGTTATACTGGCTGCCATGTATAGCCTATCATGTGCTAAAAAATGGCGTTAAACCCTAGAACAACAACTACAACTTGCCTATTGCAAGCTTTCCTCATCCAACCTGACTTGTCGCACAAATAGACTGGGACCAAGAAAAAATGATGCTTAAAACTGCACCTGGTCATCTGTTGTGGAATTGAGATGGTTCTTTTTGTTCTAGATGTTCTGGAACTTCCAATAAATGGAAAAAATGTTTAACTTTGACAAGGGTAATACTGTCGCAGGAAAGATGAGCAAGGCAGTAGTGGCAGGATGTATTACGTTAAAGCTTTAACTACCACCAACTACCCCTGACCCCCCACCCATCCACCCCCACCCCAAAAAAAAGAAATTACATTTTATACCCTAACCAGTGCCTCTGATATTTCTGTTGTTTAATTTGTTTTTTGGAAAAAATGTGTGTTCTCAAAGATTGGATAACCTGGAAACCGTGTTCCCTGCTTTTGTGATCCTAGTTATAACACTGCAGTGAGGATGGATCATTGCACAGCTGTAGGTGAGACACAGTTTAATTGACCAGTGGGGTTTGATTTTTTTTAGACTTGTCTAATACAAGTTGCTAATATAAAACGTTCATGTTCTTTTTCTATATTACAGATACAGTGGCTTCCTGGCTGGTTATCAAATGTCTTTTGACACCTCCAAATCCAAGTTGACAAAGAACAACTTTGCCTTTGGATATGCTGAAGGGGATTTCACACTACATACTAGTGTGTAAGTACAGTGCTCCCATTGAATAATGCTTTTCATGGGGGGCTCAAAATTGGTGTGCATTAAACATGAGTGAGTCTTCTACAGGGGTATTTTCTTAAGGATTACAGACAAGCCAACCCTCCAGATTTTTGCTGGAGACTCCCTGAATTCAACTGCACCTTCCGCACTCTAACATTATTATTTTTTCTTCTGGAAAAAATGTTTCGTCAAAAAATTCAGGCTAAATTCTTTTCGTTTAACACGAAACGTTTTGAAAATTCCCCAGTGTGTAAGACCGGAAGTGTGCAGACATTCTTTGAGAAGTGTGCAATATTCAATCCATGTTTGGTGATCTCTTCTACAATGTCTAAAAGAAACGCAAGATTCGGATGAAGTTGAAAGTAAAATAAAATAAAATATAAAACTTCTTTCCAAGCTTTTTATAGTTGGAATTTCCATGCCTGACTCGAAGTGATAAGCATAAAGCGTTTTTGTAATTCATGTTTCATTGTTGCCAGTGGTGGGCACGATGATTGTCATCAACATCTCCAGTCACAAAGTAAATTAAATATTTTAAAAAATGATCCCTATTTCTTAAAACTTTAAGCAAATTGCGATCAAAATTGGTAACTGAAACATTGATATATTGTTCGTTTTATAGTTGAAAATGGTAGATAAGGACCTCAAAATTTTAATCGGCATTTTGAAATTATCAGCTTTTAATAAGTCATATAAGTGGTTACATTTTCTTTCCAAACAACATTCTTAGTACACCATAATTAAAGATATTCAAGGAAATTTTGATAATTGAAAATGTCAGGCCAAGTGTAGGCAGTACATTAATACCTAAATACAAATAATTTTTGTTAAGTGAAATTTGTGTTTTAATTATATCTTTTAGTTCCTCTTAAGTGTTGTCATCTTATTTGCAGTGTGCATTTAGACGTAAAATGTGTCAATCTACTGTATCAGCTGTCTGCAAGCGTTTCTCTGAGAACCTAATTAAGTGCTGATGTGTTTTAATAACTGGCTTGCAGACATATTTGTTGTATTGTTGCACTAAATTAAAAGCTGGCCTCCTTTGTATTATCACATTAATTATGTCTTTTGAATCAAATGAAGGAGGTAGATTAAAAGAAAAGTTAAAAGGCATGCAAATCCTACAAACTTAAAATCCAGCGTCCCCGGTCGTATGTCAAGCGAACTCACTTCATGGATCAGTTGAACACTGTTAAAAATATCGTGTATGTAACATAAACTACCTTAAATTAACCGACTCATTCATAACTGTGATCAGAGATAGCACGGCAACCAAGCTAAAGAATACTTCGTAAAATAAAGAGCTTGGTTTCACAGATATGGATCATTGTAGGCAAGTGAGTTTCAGAAAATTACTGAACTGGGACTTATATATACTCAAAGATGATAAGAAGTGTCACTATTACTTCCAATGAAATCGCGACATCAATAATGTACTAATTAAACAAATCAAAAATTGACTTTCGACGTAGGCAATTGTCTCATGAAATAAATGTCGCTAGTTTTTGAAAAAAGGAATCTTGTTTGGTGATGTATCAACAGTCCGACTCTGGATTTGGCAGGATACTATTAAATTCCACTCCAGGAACCAGACTAATCAACAAAAAAACAAACAAGCAGTGCTGTAATACACGTTTCCGCATACATGTGATGGTTGTTGAAACCAGTTAGAACAATCTTTCACATGGACATTTGGAAAATAAATGTTATTTATACAGAATAACAAGCAAATTCATTAGAAAAAGTGCGTTATTAACAATATCGACAGGATGGTAAAATGAGGATTCAGTCATTAAACAGCCCAGTAACCTAACTCCCTCCTTACAAGTTTCTTAAGAGGATTTTTTTTCCCCTTAATTTTTGGATGTCCCTCAGTAACTTGCGCCCTCGCTAATAGTGCAGTCAGTGTCTGTGGACCCCATTGTGCGTGAGTTATCAAGGGAGAGGTGTATCCTGTAAATTGTAATTTGGGTGCCAGCATTAAAATTATGATCATCTTTAGCAAAATTATGATACAATGATAGAGCGGTTAAATCAGGTACAGTTGAATAAACGACAATTGATGAAATCCTCCTTGCAATAATTTAGATCTCCCTGAAAATTTTTAATCTCCCTTGACTCTCGTTGGGGTTGGCAGATCTGGGATTGTGTCTTAATAGTGCATACTGTACAAACAATACTACAGTTTTTAATGAGATGAACCTGCATTGTAATTAGTTCTTGTAGCTGAGAACTAGCGTAAAGTAAAATAGTTCAACTAGCAATGACAAAAAAAAGTCTACATGATTTAATAGGATACATGACCATGCTTACACTATACATGGGGTAGCAGTAGTCTTGCCTAAAATCCAGCTTCAAATATTATATACATTGACATGTTCTGCATACTCTAACAGGAATGGAAACTTCACAAACTAGCTTTGGAACATTTGGTATATCATTAAGAGTGGCATGATGCAAATAATAACAAATAGCAGAGATTAGGTAGCATTGTACATGCATGTCAGAACAGGTTGGCTGAACCTTTGTAAGAATGTATACCATACCAGTGTCCACTGACAATAAAACACATCCTTGTTGAGTATATCAACTTGTACTCATCAAAACAAGTTTTTATATGAGCTGCAAACACTTGTAATAAATGATCAGAGAAAATTAAGAATTTCTATATATCTTGCATATGCAGGAACTTGGGTAGCTCATTGGTAATGAGTTGGATTCGTAAACAGTAAGTGTTGAAGGTTCAGTGCCAGCCCAGGTTGGGTTCCTTGGTGTATCTTTGCACTTTGCTGGTTGGGTGGGGTTGTGTTATTTGTTTTGGGGGTTTTTTCCCTTAAAATTTGTAACTGGTTTTACAAAATGGGATATTTTATTTTAGTAATGATGCATCTGAATTTGAAGCCTCTATACATCAGAAGGTTAGTGACAACATTGAAGCTGGTGTCAATCTGTCCTGGACGACTGGAAGTAATGCTACAAGATTTGCTGTAGGTGGCAAATACACTTTGGACAAGAATTCTAACATAAGTGTAAGTATAAGTATTGTAAGTGGGTTTGATTTAAAAATGTTGAAACTAGAGGAAAATGTGACCAGTTTTAAATGAATGTTGTAGATTGTACTTGTTTATCCTTTATCTTAAGTCAGTTCATTGAATAATAAATATCCTACCTCACAAGTATTTAAGGAAGCTGCTTATTGTGCGTGGAATAATTCCTGTGAATTTACTTTCATTCATGTGTTAAACATGTCATGGATTGCATAATCACTTCAAATTATACAATCAAGTCTAGACAAATGAGATCCATCTATGAAGGCAGTAGAATATCATCTCTATGAGAGACATATCCAAGAACAAACAAAAATGCAGTTAAAATTATTTTCAGAAATAATTACCCACAGAAATAAATTTCATCATTTATGCAGACTTAATATATATGTGTGTGTAAAAGCAATTGTTACTGTTGTAAATGTTTCATACTGTGTGTCCATATGTGTAAATTTAATTTTTTATTGGAATGTTTTATTTTTGCAGGCAAAAGTTAACAACCTTAGTCAAATTGGATTTGGATATTCACAAAACCTCAGAGATGGTGAGTGCAAACGTTTTCATTTTCAGAAGAAAACTTTGTTATAACTTTTTGCCTTTTTTGAAGAAAAAAATCTAAGTTCATATAATTTGTTTTTAAAATTTCCACAATTTATGAGTAGGTGGGAGTGGGGAATTGCATCCATCCAATTGTCTTCAGCTCCATTTGACCTATTCTGCAGAACTGTTACTTCGGTTGTCCATTTTGGTGAATATTAGACTGGTTTTGATTTTCTGGGAGTAGGTGAGACATAAAAAAAAATGGCAATGGCATTTTGATCCCCACATTTTAGCTATATGGCTCAGAGACCAGAAGAGAGATCTGTCTGTCCATCCATTATAACGAGTTCGTTACTGCTACTCCATCTAAACTACTTGGAGGATTGTAATGAAAGTTTACACCAATTGGTCCTCAAATGGTGCCACTTGGACATCCAGTATGGCCTCCACAGTGGCTGTCTTAAAAATCTTGTCGCTACTGCTCCTGAGTAGATACTTGTACAGGGTTTGCATGATCATTAAAGGTCATTGATAGTCATTGAGAAATGAACACCTTAATTCAAGGCCTTGAAAGTCATTGATATTTCACGTGTCTTTGAAAATCATTGAATTTTATAGATTTTACTTGTAAAATGAAAAGTGATTGAAAATTTTACTTTTGAGTCATTTATTTTACTTTGAGTGACATTGGAAGGACAGTGTGATTTTCTGTCATAATGCTAGCAATTCCACTACTATTGTAATCCACATGAAGTAATGGGATATCGTGCATAGCTCCACTTTAAGATGATGTCATTAACACTCTTTGACATCACTAGGTTTAATTGTCACATTGGGTCCTGGACAAATATTGTCGTAGTTTGAACCATGCCTCGAAGGTTTTCAAATGCATGTTTAAGATACGGGTTACCTAGACAATCCAAAAGGACTCAATCCAAGCATCGTTCATCTTAGATGATTCAGTTAGCAGATAGGGCTACTGGCTGACAATAGTGATGGCATTTTATTTTAAAGCTATGAATTACATCAGATAATTGGAACTAGAAAGAGTTAAAAGTGAGAATTGTAGCTGATGCTCCTTGACTGAAATTGAGCTTTGAATTGAGTGGGTCACGCATGTAATCAAAACTGGAGCTGACATCATTTTGAAAGCTCGAAAATATGTTACACGAAAAATACATGTCCACTTTTTTAACAAAATCGATGCACCATAAAACAAATTAATAACTTTTAAAACACTAGATATATAATTTTAATAGGTTTAATCACCAGCATTATAGCTGTACATGTCTGGATTATTCATTCGGCAATTGTTAGCACCAATCTATGGACTTGTAAACATGGATTAACTCCTTATTAATGTATTGTCTGGATATTTTATTACTATTCATTTTACAGGTACAAGAATGCGTGCAATTGAATGAATAGTAACACAGAATTTATATTCTTTGATTCACCTGATATATATTTTCTTTTCGGAGTAAATCAATACAAAGTGAATTTTAATGTACAGTCAGATATGGTCTCCCGCCAGATTATCCTAGATAGGAAAAACTTGGGCATATACGTTTTCACTGTCTTCTGAACCCTTTCACCACTAAATAACTAGTAGGGAAAGACTACCATTCAACACTAAGTAACTTTCAAGATCTTCATAAATGTAGGCAACATTTTCAGTGACTTGTATAAATATCATTTCTTGCGATAGTAATACATATTTGGTACCATTGTAAAGAAGACAAATTCAGGTTTCTGAAAATACTCTCATACGCAAGTTTACCCTCACACATGATTATACAGGTAAATCAACACGTAATTTAAAGGTAAATTTCACTCTCTTCTTTGAAATGTTGAATAAAGTGTTCAAAGAGTAATATGTAGTCTTTTTGGATCAATTTTGGTGTTCTTACAAATCATGACTTGAATAAATGTGATGTTATCTCAAAATTCAAGTAAACCCAAAGGTGTGTTAACGATATTTCTACAGGTATTTAAAAACTGATGCATACAAGGTTTTGTGTTCATTTCAGTGGAAATAAATATGAAATAAAACATGTTTTGACTGTGAACCAGATTAATTTTGCAAAAATCCAAGGCAGTTCTTTGGCAAACACATCATTTACATGTACATGCACACCTGTGCAGGCACAACTATCATTGCCAGAAGTATACTTTTGTGTGATAGTCACAGAAGCAAGTGTTGCGAGTATTGCAGCACAGGATAACATTACATTTCTTACATGCCACTGTTGTTTTGGTCTTTTTGTAAGGGTTATCCTCACTGATGTACCAGTGTGGCTTGCCAAATAATTGCGATGTTTCTTGGTGCATACATTGCACAAATCTGTCTGCTGTCGTTGTTGCTTTCACTTTGGGATGCTTGAAAAGGCGTTTGGACCTGACTGTTCCAATAAGTGCATGAGCAACATCAAGATGAAATGACCGCAAGTCCCAATCCCGTTTCCTTTTATTAGGAGGATTATGATCAATGATAGTTCAATCAATGACATAGGCATTGTGCAATGACTGCTCCCGCAACTTTGCTTCTACTTTTCGGTACCACCGCATAGACTTCTTGGAATGATTTGTCCTTATATTCTGATCAAGCTTGTCTACTCCCATGTACTGTGCATAGAGAGAGAGAAATTCATGGCTTTTTTTCCTTTCCAAAAACATCATTTTCCATTTCCCTGTTTCTTAGTACTTTACCATATCTGGCTTGATTTCTGGTTTTCGTCTGCTAATACAAAGAGATTGTCTCACAGTGTGGTTCTCTTTATCCGACTCCATCAGCAAATCAGAGCAACATAATGGATAAGTTTCTCTGCAGGAAGCGAAGAAAAAGAAGTAACTGGTGAATTTTCACCAGCCAAGAAAAAAAATGGGATCAAAAATATAGGAGTAATTGGGAACTGTTTGCCTTCATTTGTCCATTCACTTGTGGGGCCTATCATGCATTCTGCTAAATGTTGCTCACAGCATCTCTCAATACGATGTGGTGGTCTAGATGACATTAATAAACAGTGCAAGCATTGCAGATATGTCTAAACAATCTGTTGGATCATTTAAGGACCTGGCCTTTTTTCCAGCCAAGTGGAAGGAATTAACAGCTTTACCAAATCTACAAGTACAATTTAGATGCAGAATTCAATATGGAAAGAGCAGATCATCAGTGAGTTGCTCTCAGGGAAAGAAAAGGGATGGACCTGGCCAACTGTTGTTTCCAACCTCTAGGAGAGTAATACTATCAATACTTTCAATACTGGGGCCCTGAGTGGTCTAAAGCGCTCTCCGTTACGGATCACTGCCATCTTGCCTATGTCTGCGTGGGTTCGATTCTAGGATTCGGCCAATGTGGGTATGTGGGAAAGCTTGCCAGTAGCTTCTCGTGGGTCGGTGGTTCTTCTTGGTGTTTTCCTGGGTTCTTCCTCCACCATTAATACTGGCTGCCATGCATAGCCTATCGTGTGCTGAAAAATGGAGTTAAACCCCACAACAACTTTAAATACTGCACAGTTACAGCAATGCTGAGAGAGCATTCTCAATGGTCTGAAGAAAAAAAGTAGAGCCAGCCTGTCAGCATCAACCCTCAATGCTGTTGTTGATAGCAGATTTGGAACCCAAGGACAAATAAATGATGTACTGTTGCAGAAATGCAAATCTGTAATCTACAAGGGATTGAAATAACAAAAGTAGACATATATCATGATATAGACACCTTACTCTTGTACCTCCTGATTTTTAATGGTGATTTTCCTGATTTTCATTATTTTCAGTGTTTGCTGGTCTGTTAACTCGTTCGCTAGAAAATTAATGCATCACCTTATATGATCAACTCTGTGTTCTAATGCTATCTGACATTTGTTGTGACTCTGTAAAAGGTGTAAATGAACTGAAATTAAAGATTCTGCACAACAGATGCATGAGACTATATTGCAAGTTCTGCAATAACACTGCAACACAATAACACATAAAAGGAACATATAACCCCCCAAAAATTAAAAATTATTTATGCAGTGTCAAACCTGAGATCTGCTATATCAATCCTTAACATGCATGTGCCTAACTGTAGTACCAAATTCACATTAATTGTTGTGTATTTGAATTAAATAAGTGAATTAAAGAAAAGTTTATAACAAATGAAGATGATACCCTCATCAATGTAAACAAGATTTCTAGCACATGAAAAAATCTTCTGAAGTACAAACTTTGTTCTAGAATAAGTTGACAAATCGTATGGCTCAGTAAAAGGCATAAATAAAATGAATTGGATAGGTCTACTTGATAGTTGCACAAGATTGTTAGACTACTTGTCAGAAATAAAATGAATTGGATAGTTATACCTGTTGCATAAGACTGTTTGACTGAATTTCATAACTTTCATTGTTGCATGTCCTTCTATAAATAAAAATAAGTGTCCACATTCTCCCCAGTTAGGGAGGCTCTTTGTTCAGTTAAAATATCTCCAGCATGAGAAAAGATCCTTTTGGAAGCACTGATGTTGCTTGAATACTTGGCTACTTAGGCCAAGGGGAATGATGCTTTGTTGAATTCCTACCATGTCATTGAGTCTTCACCTATATGTCTGATTGGTGCTTCATTCCTGTATCATGTTGTCTCAGTATCAGCCCTCTGAATGAGGTTTTTGATGTTCCCCCCTTGACCACATGTTCATCTTCAAACAGATCCTCAAGTGTGGCATTTTTCAATGGAGGCTCATCAACTGTTGCTTTCACAATTGCTGCTGGGTGTGTTATCTCTTTTTGAAACATCTGGTACTGCAGGAAGCTGTGGTAGTGTGGGATGACTGGGGGCAGTATACATTATATGTACTTCTGCGAGCTTATCGGACTGCTCTGCCTGAAGTAGTTTCACACTGAAATGAAAATCTAAATTATACTATACTTATCCTATGCTAATTTGAAGCTGACTGTTCTATACTGACATTTCAGTATTAATTCACTGGGATGAAAGAAAAAATGTCATTTCATCAATGCAAGATTGATATTGAATATCAAGTAATATTGATGTGTATGAAGCTGTGAACTTAAAACAGTGAAGGTAGGCATTTTTGTATGTCTTTTTAGAGAGAGAGAGAGAATCTGATAAGAACTTTGAAGGTGACGTGGGTGCATACACCAAAATCAGTGGTGTATTTAGGATAACCTTTGGGGACAAGTGTGTTCAGCTTCAAAAAGTAATTTGATATATCCTTACAATCTTGTAAGGAGACTGTAATATTGTTATACTTAACTGCTGCATGTGGATAACACACTGATATATAGAAGTAATTTTTTATTAAGTCACGGATCTTTACAGTTTGCATGACAATGGAAACATACACTTGATTCTTGTTGCATCATCTACTCTAGTCCGAAACGTGAATTGGGTCTAGAGCACAACCTTGTAATAGGAACTGCTATATATCCTTGTCGTTGTATCTTTTGTCTTGGTCCTGAGAGATTGCCACCTTGACTCACTTCACAAGTGCAGTGACACATTCTTATAATACAATGCTCAAGAGGCAAAATCATTTACATGGTTGGTGCTGCTTCATCACACAATATTGTCGTAATGGTTTTCATTGGTTTGAGCAAGTTTGATCAAATCCTAAGCATTTGATATATCATCGTCTAATAAAGTGTTTAAATCAGACTCTGTCTGTCTTGATTTCCTTACTTCATAGAGTAGATAAAGTGGCAGCTGCTGCTCTAAAAATCTTTTGATCATAAAAACTATTCCAGTTTATCTGGACAGTTGAATGAGTCTGTGTTGAAAGCCACAACAAACTTTTGTTTGGATTTCAGAAAGGTAGTAATAGTTGCACGTCAGTGAAAAAAGAGAAGGCATCAAATGTGATGAACTTGAAATGCTCACTGGGTTGCTAGATTCGTAGTGCATGGTGTGAACTTTGCCCTTTGAATAGCAAATTCCATGTTGGCAGCATTATCTGTGGCTGGGAGGAGTAATTAGTCTTTTCCAGTTGTCATTCCTTACTGGCATAATATAGTGTTGCTCCTATAATTTTACCAGTGTGTGACTCTTCAGAAGAACTTAACTGTTCATGCACCATTACTTGCCAGTGACTTGAGCTGTGATTGTTATCTAACACACTGTAGCCCTCAAGCCCACCCATCTCTAGTAATTGGCTGCTGATTCTGCCTGTGATGTGGTATTTTCACTCTTGTCTTGTGTGGTCGTATAGGTTTGAGATAACTTTCTGTGCGAAGTGTTCATGGAATGATGCGAGGTTCCAGGATATGAATTAGATGTCTGATGCTTGGGGAATCAGCCATGGACAGAGTGTACATATCATGTGCCAATAAACATTACTATATACTTAATGATTGTGATCTTTGCGATGATGAAATTCATGGAGATTGGAAGACTTAAGTCAGTCTGAGATGACCAGTGGTTGTTCCATGGTATGGCACAGGAGGAGAAACTATGGCCTTGGTAGCTGAAATCATGTCATCTTTAGAAGAAATTCCAATGGTTGGATAATGCCATTTTAAACAAACATTATTGATGCATTTCCGGTATTCCTCAGATGTATAAATCAGACTGCAAACACCTGGATTTGTCCACTTTTCTAACTCTATTCTCTTACAGAGAGAATAACAAAATAGTTCCAAGCCCATGACCTTTAGGTCACTCTAATTCAGTCTTTTGCATCTACTTCATTTGATCGGCTGCTGGACTTGTCTTTGTCAACCTGCTGTTTGTTCTACATTGTATGAAAGATCAAGTTTTATCACTAGTTCCAAACCCATACCACTAGAGTAGCCCCACACAAAGAAAAGAATTGTCTTTTACATTAAAAGCTTTATGAAAACGGTTCTTTTATTCAAAAAATCATTGGATGTCTTTTATTAAATTGTTGTAGTAGTAGTAGGATTTAGCACCATTTTTCAGCACACGATAGGCTGTACATGGTGGCCAGTATTAATGGTGGAGGAAGATCCCAGGAAAACCCCGGAAAGAACCACCGACCCACGAGAAGCTACTGGCAAGCTTTCTCACATACCCACATTGGCTGAATCCGAGACTCAAACCCACGCAGACAGAGGTGAGATGACAGTGATCTGTAATGGAGAGCGCTTCAGGCCACTCGGGGCCTCTTTATTAAATTTTCAAAATTATGGTATTATTTACTTAGAAAACAAGAAATGCAATTCCTTGTACATGGAAACTCTTTTCCAAAACAGTTCCTGGTGAGGTAACAGACAACTAATGACTGAATCCTTTGTGCTGTACTCCAGTGTATACAAAAAAATACAGCTCTAGTTAAGCTTAATGAGCTTCTAATTTAATAATGAAAAGGCAAACAACTAATAATTAGAAGATTTATGTAGCTTTAATATGGTAAGTATCACTTTGTAATGATTTTTTGCCTTGTCTATTGATATGTGTATTGAAATGGCAAAAGTGTCGGTGTATTAATGAATCATTTCACCCTAATGCATGGTAAATCAGAAGCAGAAAAATGAAATTCTTTGTAATGTCTTGGTACTTTTAGGTTAAAGACTATTGTCTGATGTATTTTCAGCCATTAATAATTTTAATTTCATTTGCAGGAGTAAAACTAACTCTGTCTTCCTTGATAGAAGGAAAGAACATCAACCAGGGAGGTCACAAGCTGGGTCTGGGCTTGGAGTTTGAAGCTTAACATCCCTCCTGCCAAGCTTTTACATGTTGCTGAAGTTTGCTGTTTCATATAAAAGGATGTAGATCATTTTCACACTTTATGTTGTAGTGTATGCAAAGGCTGGACCAGACAGATATACTTTCAATGAACACTAAATTCTTGGGACTGGATGAACCTGGTGCAAAGTCTGTGTGGTTATTTCACTTTAACCTCTGCTTATTGACCATTACTTTATTGCTTAATATTCCTTGTTTTGAAAACAAATATATATATATATATATATATATTTGAAGCACAGATTTATATTTTCAGCAGTAAAATATTTTCAGAATATTTATTTAGCTGGAATTCTCTTTGTCAGTAATAATAAATCAAACTTTTGTGTGTACCTGTGCTAACCAGTTTTTTTATATTAAAAAATACTTTTGTTACTGTGGCTAAGGTCTGCATCATAAGCTGTCAGTTTTTGTACTTGTATTCTTTTCCTGCTAGATCCTTTATTAAAGATTTGGCTTATAGATTTTAACATTGTTTTATCATTTAGACTGAAGAATTAAGAGCCTGACAACCTTTAATTTTTTTGGTAGCATGTATGCTTTGAAAGATTGATGAAACAGTATGCAGATGAAACTTATATTTACAGTGAAAAAAGAAAAGTTCATTGATCATGTTTTAGATTGTTCACAGTTGGACCTTTCTGTTATTGAATATGCAAAGTTCATTATAGAGCACCGATATTGGCACAGTTTGAGGGACGCCTTAACCATTTTCCCCATGTAATAGGAAATTCATGGGTATAGAACTGAAAGTACTTTTAAATGTCTATGTATATAATAAATCCAAATTCACTGAAGAGAATTGATAATAAAAATTAATTGTTTATTGGTATTGATTTGTGTGTGTTTTATATATATATATATATACACCCGTCACAAGTAAAAGCGCATAATGTAATGTTGTCCTTCTAGCCATCTGTTCCTATCAGCACAGCAACTGCCATTCTCAACCATCATCACTTGCTATACAGTGTGCATGGCTTGAGATAAGGTAGAAGCCTTTCAATTTCTGGGTTACAAGGTCAAAGGCCATGTAACGGGACCAATACAGAGATGCCCATCATACAGAATTTGGTGGGAATGTCCTGAGTTGCCGAGCCTGTTCACGAATCATGCCACCGTATACAAAATGATTTTTCATAAAACTAGAAACCGAAAGAAAAAATGGCCAGAAGTTGAAGCCATATATACGAGTATTTTTGGTCCTTTCAAGTCTTTTCCGACAATTTGTAACATATCTTCAGTTTCCAGGAAGACAACTTAAGTGTTTTCAGTCAGCATATCCCTCAGAGAAATAAAATTGAGGGGGGGGGGGGGGGGGAAATGGGGGGTCAAACAAAAACTCTGGGGGTCAAAAATGTACTGATAAATTTTCATCTCACCCATACTTTTTCAGCTTGAAATAGGATATTGCAACTTGTACAACATTCTTTCTCTATAAACATACAAATAAGCCAACATGAACAATTAACAAACAAATGCATTGTCCATTTAAAGAATAATTTTAGTTGTTCATTTTTCTTTTGTAGCAATATTATAGACCAATACATTACATTTAAGCCAATACAAAAAGCCAAATCTTTTTAACCAAATGGAGTTAATTTACTGCCTGTCATACAATGTGTACTATCATCAGATTCATTGTACTTCATCCTAGAACACATTTATCCAAAAATCAAAGAGGCTAATGTTTCATCTTCTTTCAAATAAGTTACACTTGACTTTTAAGATCTTTTTTATTGCAGCAAAGTTAAAAACCAACAAAATCTGCAATGACCCCCTGATTTTGTGATCCATATAACGCATTTGTCTCTGCAGGTTTACTGATTTTTTTGTCGTGAAAGAATGTCTTGTTTTATAATGTGTTCTCCAGTATCCTTGTGGCAAACGAGGGCAGATTTTTTAAATTTCTTAAACCCTGTCACAAAAGGATTATTCACTTTTGCATTTTTTTCAATCATGAGATCAACAGTCAGGCTGGTAATCCTAATGGATGTGCCGTATTGCAGTCGAAGGAATTATATTTTCCATTTTTCATTAAAGTTAGATCCTCAGTTACACTTTTGTGTTCTGCTTCTTTCACTTTCTTTGCTAATGATTCTTTGTGCATGCTATTTTAATCTGGAGATCACTTTCTAGTGCAACAAGCATCTGGGACAACATCTTGCTGAGCTCTATGGAGAGCTCGTGAGACATGGGGAAGTTACTGTCCTAACATTGCCTATGCTTGTTTGGTTCCCAATTTTGTATGCTCACTGCATTGCACTATGCTACATGAATAGCGGAGCGCAACACAGGGAGCATACAAATAAGTGAACCAGTCAGTGCCGATGCTCAAAGTAAAGACGATGCCATCCATCATCCAAAGCATTGAATATTAAATAAATCCTCATCACATTATGCAAATCCTTTCTGTCAGTTTGTCCAGTGCGTGTCCCTGATGCACAAACGTGAATAAAGGGAAACACTGTTCAGTCCTTTCCAGTCTTTATGGTAATTTGCAACACAAGACCAGTTTCCAGCATACAACATGTCATTATAATGAGAACAATTTGTTTTATTCATTTCCAGCTTTTTCCGGTAATTCATATCATCTAATCAGTTTTGCACCATTATTTGGAACACTTATTTTGCTTGACTGTTTTCTTCATGATATACTGTGTTCAGCAGAGTGGGTTTCGGATTAGATTTTGCATCATTTGTGTTTACTTGCAAACTATAATCGGCAGTGTTTTTATAAACCTTTTGTGTGTGCCTAGACTTTAAAATGTTGGACAGTGATTTTAAGCCCATTCTAAAGGCTATATGGAAACCAATTTAATAAAATTCATCATTTTAAAGAAAAAATGTCCTTACTGTTTTAAAGATACAAAACTGCAAAAAATTGAAAGCTGAGAAAGTAGCCATGCAGTGTGATAAACGGATCTGACCTTTGCCATGTGGAAACAATTTTGGAAAAGTATCTTTTAGCAAAGATGAAAAAAGCTGTAGCAGTTCGAAGGACAAGTAAAAGAATACACAGCTGTGCACTATCAATAATGTGATATAACCGCACATAGACATCTTTTGTAATGTGTTTAAATGATTTTATCATTGTTCTTGCTTCCACTTGGAATTTTTATTTGCTGTGGCGAGTCACATTTTTACCGTTTTGTTCCAATTACCCTGGTTGGCAATGGGCATCTCTGCTAATAAAAATTTTATGGTTTCTACATCAGTCGTGGACCAAACAGACCTAAGGTAAGGAAGAAGCCTATTGATTTGGGGGCCAAAAGGACAGAAGTTGCTGTAATTAATGAAGAGAAATGGTTTCTACACAACTGCATTTGTTCTTTGTCATGGACATGATTGAAGCTTTTTGGATGGCTTGTACTTTAGGTAAGGCATTTAGGTTGGAAAACCTTGTCAGGGGCAGTCGAAAGGGGTACAAGTTTGAATTATACCATTATTCAGCCCTTGCTGGCTTCTTGAAGAAGGCACTTAACTACAATGGCCTCCACATTAAATAGCCTACTTGTGTTGCTGCTGTACCATACAAGACTGAACAAAGCTAAAAGATTGGTTTGGTGTTCCTTGATAAAATATGGTGCTGATCAAATCTCAGACATGATGGTCATGGCAGCCATCTTAGATCCCTTTTTTTTCTCACTATTGATGTGATTGTTTTATTGATTGGGATTTTCAACAACATTTTCACTACATGTTGGTGGATTTAAATGCAAATAATGCTAATATGACTCCCTAAACATAGGCATTTCTAGTAACAACTGACTGCAAGTCTATACCGATAATTTTATATAAAAAATCCAGATTAAAATACTTTTTTCCAAACTGGATGCCCCAGCTGGATCAACAGTATTTTCAGAAAATATCTTCCTTGGTCTAGAGAAAAGTCATGCTCATCCAACTCAACAAGGAACATATTCTTATCACTATTCTTGAATGAATGTTGACATTGAAATGAGAATAAATATACCAGTTTTAATGCTTTTGTATTTAAAACAATACATCGATTACAGGCTCAAAACAACTTGTAACAGACCCAAAGTGGCTTTGTGGTTAGCTTGCCAGGTTGATGACCGAAAGGTCACAGATTCTAATTGGACCAGCCTGGGTCTCTACTGTGGTGTGTCCTTGCGCAAGGCACTTGACTTGCCTCAGCATTAAATAACCTACTTGTGTAGCTGTACCATAAAGCACCAAACATCGTGTACCCTATTTCACCAGCACTTGTGATAGTTGCTTTGTGGATATGTTTGAAAGAGTAATTCCAAAACCAGTACAATACTAGGTGACTAACCTAATTTCCATGCCTGAGTGACAGTTGTATTTTCACATGGTTCCCATGCTTTTCTAAATATGTTCCCACGTTTTTTTCCAGGATGAAATTAATTTTTTCAAGGTTAACATACGACAGTTATTGAAAGGAAATAAAGTGCTTTTTGGATCAGAAAAGATCGTGTACAAAAACACAAAATGAGTCGCAAGAAACAAATTTGACTGTATTCCTATAAATTGGCATTAAAAGCCATTTCAGTGTACAGAATACAAATCCGATCTTTGCAGATCTGCATTATGTTGCTTTCTGGAAACAATGAGCATAAATTATTTTGTTTCCTTTAAAACATTTAATTCTAAAGAATTCTAGAGCAATATATGTGCATGTTATACAAAGTAAACATTTCCTATCACAGTAGGGAGAAGAAAAAAAACGATAAATGCAAAATATTAGAATTTAACTAAAAAAAGTTTAACCCTGAATTTTAATGTGCCAATAAAATCTCAAACAAAATTTTTCAACCAACCTAAACTCAAGACGATTTGGTTAAAAATTCCTTCATTTAAAGGGATTTACAAAAGGATTGATTTCAATTTTGACAAAAGACCTTCAAAATTATGTTGTATAAACAAGAACTGAATTTAATGTGACAACTACATGTCTGCGGCATGTTGCCCCAGTGTTAAACATCACTATAAACTGCCACATTGCAGACATCGTAGTAAATGACTGAATTTTTTTTACAGCTACATTAAAAATCCACATCACACATCACTTCCTAGCTGACTATTGGTATTTCACTATCAACATACTGCAGAGTAACTATGGAAGGTGTACATGCCTGACATCAGTTTCAAGAACAACACAATCCCGAAACACCTAGTTCACAGATATATCCATATCTTTAAATAGTAAACAATAATAGCCGAAAAAGTCACACCATAGCCTTAAGTCAAGAAATTTGCCTGGGGCCAATTACGAAACTGGACGTAGCCACTTTAAGAATTTGGCTGAAAATGGTTTATGTCAAAAGTTGTGTACATATCACATATTTAGACATTGTCTAGTACAATGGTATAAAGGAAAACTTCTGTGTGCAAAACTTAAAATGGTATTACGGTTTTAGAAAAGTTGTGAGTTATGACTGACTACATTTCTTGAAAGGTTTCAAATTGTTTGCAACCTACAGTGCTTTTGGTCTTTGTTTACCACCACAGCATCAGGACAGAATCAAAATTCCTTTACAATGTTTCATAAATGTCAAGAAGAGATTTGGAAGTTATAAATTTTAAGAGGGAATGACAGAAATGCTATGTTGTCAGTGACAGAAGCGAAAAGTTTTTATAAACTCTTCTAGCAAACTTAAAGTTTTAAAACACATTTAAGTAAATAATGTGCTTTAGAATTACTTTTAGACTGATATAAAACAAACAGTTTCTAACCTTTCATTACCATTCTGGAGATGCTAATAGCAGCAATCATGTTGTGTGTGTGGAGGGTAATCACAACAAGTCTAGCTAATCTGGAGAGATCAAAGTTTAATCAATTAACATTAGACCATGCTGGAATATTGATATACTGATGTGTGGAACCCTGTTAAACTTACAAAGTGACATATCAAATAAATTCATTGATACATAGCCACTGAAATTGACCAGACATACACATGTACAATTACTTAATACAATTTAACAGAAATTTCCTCTCAGACACCAGTTCACTTACAACGACTGATTTCTGGAGTTTCTAAAATCATAGTAAATAATAAGATAAAGTATAGAACAAATATTTACACTGGAAAATTCAGTTCAAGGTAAAAAGCATTTCACATGCTTGGCTTTAATAAGCACGTACCATAAAACAATTCCGGGGGAAGCTAAATCTGTCCGTCAGAATCATTCTCTTGTGCACTTAGATCAGAATGAGTATCTGGATGAGATTCAAGATATTGTTTCTTTAGCACAACTAACCAATTAATCCTAATCTTTTACCTTGCAAACTGAGACCTGCAAAAAGAAAAAAAAAAACAAGTGATATTGATGTACTTTTAACATTCAGTGAAAACATAAGAATTATAGAGGAGAAACTGCATGTGTATTGTCAAATGCTTGAAACTGCCACTTAATTTTAAGCTTTTCCTCCTTTGTTAACAGAACCTAGAAATTTCAAGATATATACATAACACTGAAACGTTTCCTATTATCACCCAAGTGTGAGATATGAATCTCTTATGTTAACTTTACAGTGGGGTCATGAAGGTAGTAATCATGTTAGTGTGCTAAAACTTTCATTCTTCTCGTCAAAATATAGCAAGCAATATGCCATATGCATCACTATTTCTAAGACTGTACTGTTGGTGACATTCAACATTCACAACAGTATGTTTAATATGATTCCTATGAAGTCTATTTGCTCCTGTGGAATTAAATTACTTTTAAGAATGCATGTTGACGTGCTATGCATTGGATTTTATGTGTCTTTTCAGCACACGATAGGCTATACACGGCGGCCAGTATTAATGGTGGAGGAAGAACCCGGAAAGAACCACTGACCCACGAGAAACTACTGGCAAGCTTTCTTACATACCCACATTGGCCGAATCCGAGACTCGAACCCACGCAGACAGAGGTGAGATGGCAGTGATCCATAACGGAGAGCGCTTTAGACCACTTGGCCACTGGGGGCCCCATGGAGGGAAAAAGAAACATAATGAAGCTAATGCAATAAAAATTTGTTTAAATATACACAAAGAAACAGAAAAGTATAAAAGATGTGGCTGACTGCACGAAAAAATTATCAGTTTTCCTAAAAAATGGTTTAGGTATATGTCAAAAGTTGTGTACATATCACATATTTAGACATTATCTAGTAAAACGGTATAAAGGGAAACTGCGCAAAACTAAAAATGTCATATCTGTTCATTACGCTTTCAATGTCTCAGACCCTATTGGCATATAGAAAGAAGCACTTCAGACAGGATGTCTGAAATGTGCCACAAGAGTTCAGCATGTATATCACCATCTTGGCTGTGAAATAATCCAGTAGCCTTCAAAAGGAGCTTCATGTTGAAAAGTAGATACACGATTTCATGACTGTTCAAATGTGTCAGAAACCGGACTAATTGCAGCAACTTTATTAAAGGAGAATGAATGTAGGTCACCGTGATTGCACTATGGCCTTGACTCGCCTGCCTTCCAACTAAGCTTGTGGTATGACCCTGCACCAGTTATGCATCGTCTGTCAATATTTGCAAAATTTAGAAAAATACTTACAAAATCAACAATAGTTTAATTATTTTAATATCGATAAATTAAAATAAATGTATCAGACATGTTTTCTTTTTCTTCAATATGCCTGCTAGGGAGAAAGCAAATCACAAAGAAATAAAATAATTAGGAGTCGCAATTGCTAGTCATCTGAGATGGAATCTTGAAATTCAAGAATTTTGAACCAAAGCAAAGATCATTCTGCCTTTAGACGCAACATATAATCTTGCATACATTTCTTTTTATAGCTATGAATGGTTTAGTTAGGCCTATTATAGAATATGTGTGTACAGCTTGGGACTACAATTCTATGAGTGTCCATGATAAACTTGAAATAACCCAAACGTGAGCAGCCGGGTTTGTTGAATCTAATTATGACTATACCCTAGAAAGTATGACCTCAATATTGAATAACTTGTCCTGGAAACCATTAAACGAACAAAGACTGGAAAGCATATATATATATATATATATATATATATATATATATATATATAACAAAGGTTAAAAAAAAACAATTCAAAAAATACTTTGTTGCAATTTGATCAAATCAACACGAATGAATAGTGATCAGCATGAATATATGTAGCGGATATTCTGCTTAGGAACTGATAGTTACAAAGATTTTTCCCCTAAGAACAATCAAATATTAAAATTCTTGAACACAGATATTATCATAACACATGTATATTTAGAAAACCATACCTATGTCTTTTCAAATGGAGTAAGTTCACTTCTTTTCTTGCTTTCTAAGTCTTTTACAGTAGCCTTCTAACGGGGGAGGGGGCGGTTGCCCCAGGCGCCTGAGGTCTTTGGGCACCAAACCCATGGGCGCCAGAGGTCTTGGGACGCCAAACCCTCTTTTGAGCCATCATCGTCGCCCCGGGTGCCATATACCCTTAGTAAGCTGATGTTTTGTGTGCAAAGGTTGAAAGTGAGCCATGCAATTATGTAATTCTATTTAGCACTACAGCAGGAGCTCGTATAGTAGTCCAATAAATCAGACCCTCAAATTTGTGTTGATACCGATGGATATCTTTGCTAGCCAAGGTTCCGATGTGATAGTCCTATGCTGATAGGACTATCATATCGTAACCTTGGCTAGCTACGATAACTGATGGACGACTTCACAGATTCGCCCATCAGTATCAACACAGTTTTGGAGGTCTGATTTACCGGACTACTGGTCCAGTTGCTCGCATTTATAGTATACCAGTCTCACAATTTTATCTTATCTATATGTTTAATACAATCATTTAAAATGTTGCGGACATGTACCTTGTTTCCAATGATTATGTTGCCTTGAGGGCTCATGGTCATTCCGTACCCAAGTCGTTTCGAACCCATTGGAAATTGATCGTTTTGTACCCAGTGTGCTAGTCGTTTCGTACCCAAGGTGCTAGTCGTTTCGTACCCGAGGTGGTGGTCGTTTCGTATGCAAGATGGTGGTCATTTCGTACTCATTAATTTACAAGGTCAAATATACAGTATTGTCATATTTACCGCTCCCTCTCTAGGCCTAATCTTTTTCCTTCCTAAAAATTTTCATGAGCAAAGCATAATCGGGCAAAAAGAGACCAAACACAAATAATTACAGTAATTGTGTTGTTTTCACTCTGTAATAGCATCTATGTACTAAAAAGAATTAACAAAAATCCACGTTGCCAATTAGAAAAAAAAAAAAAAAAAAAAAAAACGTTGGCTAGGTTTAAATAACTGAACAAGTCCATTCTGTTTTCTACCGTTCAAATTAACACATATTGTCATATTTCTTGGCACTATTCAGCAATGACTAACGTGACGGAAAAAATTACAAATGTTTATCTTCTCAAGGCAACTAGAAATTCTGTGATCTTTAAATAATGAGGCTGAATGCAGATAAAACAGTGTTGTTGATTAAGTTTCTCTTCTCCAAGGACCAATACTGGTGTTAATTTTATTAGTCATCAGTCAGATGCACACTCTCTGCTATTGGCAAAATCTTCACCATATTGTCGAAGACTGTCTTCTGCCGAAATCAGTGGTGGAGGAAGTGGGGAACAGCCACTCAGCGTCTCATCACCATGACATAACTGCCTATACAGTGTCTGTGATATGCCTAAGAAGAATAGCATCAGCATAGTAGCTATAAAAGTAATATTAATATTTCAATAACCACCAGCAGTACTTTTACTACTGTTTCTACTGATACTTCTACTACTATTAATAATAATAATAATAATAATAATAACAACATCATTATACATACTGGTCTTACATGTACCATGCTGCCACGTTTGGCAAGCGTTACATTGTAAAGCATGTTGACGTGGTCTTACTCTTTGGAAACAAACTACACAGTTGTCCATTTCTTGCTTCTATTTGTTTGTGTGTGCTGATGTCTGACTATTTCTTACAACACTTTATTTGTTTAAAAACAACTCAACTATTTATATCTGTATCGCGTTGTCTTGTCAAATGTTGTTTGCACAGAAACATTATAAATGTGGCTTCATTCACTGATATAAATATATAGAACAACATTAAAATAAACTGAGATAGAAATCAAACGTAAATTGTACAATACCTGACGATAAACAATTAGCAGTGGAACATATGTCAGTTGTAACCGACAGAGGAGAATAAGAGCAGGGACAATTAGTAACAATGTATGCGTCCATAAGAACTATTGAATACATTTTCTAATTGATTCTTTTTGGCTTAATGATAAATTTGAATTCATTGTATATAACTCCAAGTTTTCCTTCTGATAATTGTACTAAATTATTAGTGCCTGAGTAAAACAAATGTAAATTTCCGAAGGTAAAGTAAATCTCCAGTACACAAGTGATATATATATATATATATATATATATATATATATATATATATATATATATATATATATATATTTCAAAGTTAAACAAAAACAATTCAATAATCAAACACATGTGAAACTGAACTAAGCTTGAAAGCTTCAATTATGCTTCCCGTTAAAGTATACAAGATCATGTCTGTTGCCGACCTGTCTGCTCTGAACGTTAGTACAAGTTCGTGCGCTGTCTAGCGATGCGTTGAGTGGTGCTTCGGGCACTTATGAGTGTAGAAAGCGTCCGTTCATTGGGGCATTTTTTGCAAGCTATGTAGGCGTTTCGTTTGTCCTATATTATTGGTTCCATCCTTGAAAGGTGCATGTTGAACCAGTCCTGACTGAGCCGTTCCTTCTTGCCAAGCGTGGACATATATGTGCTGTAGATGGCGCCCTTCATCGCGTTCCACTTGGCTGTGGCATCGTGGTCTGGGAGGTCCTGGAGAGCCTGGTCCAGGTCGGAGAAATACTCCTCCACCTTGGAGGAGACCGACATCTACGCAGAGTTGTTGTGAGGGCGACCTTTTGGTTTGGAGCGGTGTAGTGTGTGTGGCTGTAGACGCACCCTGCTGATCACGAGAACGTGGTCGGAGTCGCAGTCTGTACTGTGGTAGCTTCTGGTGGAGTGGACGCTGTTCAGAGCAGACCGCCTGGTGATGGCCAAGTCTAGCTGGTGCCAGCGATGAGACCTGGGGTGTTTCCATGACACTTTGTGTTGTGGCTTACACTTGAAGAAGGTGTTTGTAACGCACAGGTCATTATAGGTGCAAGCTGAAGCAGTCTTTGACCGATTTCGTTGGTCTTTCCAGTGTCATGATGTCCGAGACAAGTAGGCCACGACTCGTGGTCCACACCTATTCTGGCATAAAAGTCGCCGAGGAGGAATAGTGGCTCGTCTTTAGGGAATCCTTTGATCTGTTCGTCCAGCTACCCATAGAACTGATCCTTTTGGTCTTCTGAAGACGTGAGGATGGGGTACGTAGACACCTAGGACGTTGACAGGACCTGCAGAAGTTGCAAGACGGTTTGACAAGAGACGCTCAGTGCCTCCTGAGGGAGGCTCAACCGAGGCCAGGAGGTTTTTTTTATGGCGAAGCCAACTCCGTGCTGGCGTGGATCCTCAGGTTCTCGACCCATCCAGAAGAATGTGTAGCTTTCCTCTCTGAGGAAGCCGCTGAAGGTGAGCCTGGTTTCCTATAGGGCAGCTATGCTGACATTTTGTCAGGTTAGCTCTCTGTCGATGATGGCCGTCTTTCTGGTGTCGTCCACCTCCTTGAGGTCGTCAGAGATGCCAGTGCACATGGTGCGCACGTTCCAGCTTGCGAATCGAAGAGCTGTAGTCTTCATTGTTGGTTTCTTGTTTCTTTTGTCTAGTGCGGAGTTTCCGTTTGCTTGTCATGCTGAGCAACACACGGAGCTCCAGTCACCCACTGGAACAGGAAGACGTTGGCGGGCTAACAACTTACTCACCGGGGTCTACCCAGCTTGAGAATGGCGGTAGTCGGTCAGTGGGACGCGATGATCCCTCCCACCGTCAAAGCTGACCCCTGGCACCCCTTCCCCACGCCATTCCGGTCGGACTTATAACCCGTAGACTGCCAGCTTCCGTGTTGTTTCCTCACTCAGGAGCGAGGCTAGAGTGGCCTATCCAAGGCGCAAGCCTGGGCATGGTGTATGGAGAATCTGGGCTGCCCAGACGTCAGGATCTCCCTCTCGTCCTTGCTGGTGAGGTCCAAAGGAATGCTGAGCATGATATTTGGCACCAGTTCGGTTGCAGGAGCTCCTGGAAGGAAGTCGTAGTTGACACCAAACCGCCATAGGGGCTTCGCTCCGGATTTTCTGTCTGGGTTTACTCCCGTAGCTTTTCCTTCTCCCGAAGATATTCACAAAGCAGCGGAGTCATCATCTAATGGCTGGGGCACTTCGTGGGTTTGAAATCAGAGTTTCCTTCTCCTAGACGAACTGCCTGACAAGGCTAACGAGCTCCACTTGCACCGGTTTGGGGTCAGAGTTTTCTTTCTCTTAGACTGGCTGCCTACCACGGCTAACAATATACTGTCATAGACTCAGGATTAACCAGATGTGCACCATAATGGGGTTGGGGTGTATATTTACTATTGCATGTGAATTCTCCATATGTTATTAGAGATGTATCCTTTAAGATATTAGTGTTACATGTTTCGCTCATTGGACCTTGGGCAGTGCAAGAACATGTATAGTTGTGGCAAATTTGTTGCTTTGTGATTACATGAATTCTAACGTATAACGTCTCCCTATTTTCAATAATGTGCTAGTTCATAGGCATTCTTTTCAGACTTTCTGCGGTCCATGGAGTCAAATTATACTGAATTACTAGTTGGCTAATCCCATATTTATTATGCCTGTAGGAAATCTCTGTCAATAAGTTTTAGCTATTACCATGTTGATGATTATATTACACTTGGCTTGTCAAGGTTTGACATTTTACATTCAGCACCGTTTCTTGAACAAATTACATGCCTGTGTTACCACATTTAATACCAAATGTGTTTCTCCATCATATGGTTGCTTGATGGGAACATCACGACACGTGTATTAAACATGAAGTTTCGGGTTGTTCGTGTTTCGCGGTAAACGAACTTTTCAACGATCGAGTCAAGTTCTTATGGACGCCATTTTTGTTCGTTTGTGACCAATGACCTCGATGGTTCGATATTACAGGTATGTGATTCACATACCTTTACACTCAGATGAAGTCACAGTGAACTTATTGCCGAAAGTAATATCTGAAATATACTGACTTTATATAAAAACTGTTAGATTTATTGAGTAATGCAATTTGTTTTGTGCATAGTTTCAACCTCCCTAGCAACCGCAATTATTTTAGTATCATTATACCCTGTCATTGGTTTGCCACAGTTTATCCATTCGAGAACCCTTGTTCTGCCATTGAAAACTATATAGACAAATTAGAATACAGAGTTTTTCTCACAGAGTTTTGTACAGAATAAGATATAAGATGTGAATGTTTTACATACTGGAATATATTGAACCTTATTCATATGTGGTTGACATCGCAAGATTTGCGCTAGACTCAGGTTTGCCAGCTTGCCACATCTGATTCGTTGGCGGATTCGGTCTGCCAATTCTGTTTGGTTCTGTACTGTCACGTGGTATAAAACCAAAGGTTTTATATTGGAGTGGAAGACAGTACTTGTCACGTAACTGCAGAGCGCGGTCAAATTCAAAACCAGAACTAACACATGTTAAGTCTAACACACGTTTTAGGTAATGACATTTATAAATTGCTAAATAATAATAATAATAATAATAATAATATAGGACTGACAAAGTAATACTAATACTCTGAATTATTTGGACATTTTTTAAGAAGAAACGCTAGTAAAATAAGCAATACCTTGAACATTTGAACGTCCGTATTTTTAAGAATATGCAGAGGCAAGCATTTTGGAAACTTACGTATGAAATGTTTGAGTAAGTGAATTAATCTTCAAAAATATGGTGCAGTTATATCCCACCACATTGGTAACCTGGGTTAAACGAATACAAAGCAAATCATCAATTCTCGTCTGTTGGTTCGCTCTAAGATTTCTAACCATTATTTAATTTATTTAACATTAAAACAGACTATCATGTGCTGAGACATTTTCTAAACTTAACGTCGGTATCTAATTGTTACAATACAAGAATGCAAGCAACGAGTGTTTCCTTGCAGGAATATATTTGTCTTATTCCAATGAATATTATGTACCGGTGACAGCTTTCCAGGTTTTTAGTTGTGTTACTTTCATTACACATTTATGTTGACTTGACTTTTGAGTGGAACTTCTTCAATGAACCATCCCTAGCAGACAGGAAGTAGATGTCGCTTACACACACACACACACACACACACATATATGAGCCACTGAATGTGGCACCAAACTAAAAAGATCAACTAACATTAACCCGCCATGATATGACCTCATCTTCGCTAGTCATATGACTTGTAACGAACTGGCTCGATGACATTTGGTTAGCAAAGATAGTGATGGTCGTGTCACAACAAAACCTTCAGTAAATATTTGGATAAAAAAGAACAAATAACAAAACATCACCAAAAAATCCACGAATCTCTTCTCAATAATGTTAGTGTTTTCATAAATATATTAAATTTATTTATTTATTTTCAAAGAGAATTTTCGAATCGATTAAGTAGAGATAGTAGCTTACATAACCTATAATTTATTTAATCTGGTATCCGTGGATCTAGTATCACCATATTTGCATGTGTACCTTCCTTTTGGCGCAGTTGACGGACGGACATACATAAGGAAGTGAGTAGTTGACTTCGGCACCGGTCGTAGAGAAGAAACATGGCCGGCAACCCTAAACAACAGCTTGCTCAGCTGGCTAATTTATCCCATTCAGGGGGTTCCCATAAAGACATAACAGAGAAGTAGGCATATAGCGTTCAAAGGCATTCATAGCAAATACTTCACTTTTGTTGGACGACTGATAGTTGGTAACAAAATGTCTAAACCACTGCTAAGCAGTCGACCTCCGTAGGGGTTGGTGATTTCCAAGCGGGTGTAGTCTACGATATCAGCGTTGAGGTCTTACACGTAGAACCACATTCATCGGTACAGGTTATTTCGGCCCGGGACGATGCGGTCGGGATGTTTTTGTCCCACTATATCAACCAGGACTGTTCGTCCCACTAGAATTTAACATATTATTTCATGTAGATTGAGAAATATTTGTAAAGAACATTTGTGACTTGCCTTATCCTGGATTTCTAGGTTATGACGCGCTTAAACACATTTTCACTTATTATTAAAATCGACCCTTTCCTAATGATGCGTCTCATTACTTTAGAAACCAATTTTTTATATATAGCCAAGTATAGAGTAAAAAAAATGACAATGATATGTTCCCCCCGTACTCTTATTGGCATGTTTTCAACCTGTTGTCCATTTGTCAGAAACTTTGTATATTATGTCACCCATTTTGACGCATTTTTACAGAAGTCAATTTCTTTATCTGACACCATTGAACATTTGACCCATTGAAAGAAATATATTGCAGAATAACATCAGTAGCACATAGAAAATTTAAGATTATATTAAAAATTACATAAAAAAAATTAATTTGGCATTCCTAAAGCTTTTCTATATTTATCATAATTTTGGTTTTGGAACATATTTTGTCACAAAGTCTAAAGAATCAAATTGACAGATATCATGATGTAATATAATCAAATTCTATTCATATAATATTACATTTCATGAATGATTTTTCCAATATTTGATTGGTATTGTGACTACTCAGAACCTCAATCCTTGAATTTAATGTTTTGTTAAAGTTCATAACTGTTTTGCATCCTTCATTACTTAATTTTCCAAAAGTGCAGATAATCAGGGACAGAAGACATAATGTTAAGAAAAAGGTTTTAGTTTCATATATTGATTTTTTTCATGGTATGTAACTTTGTTTTATTTTACAACTGATAATGGTAGGATTTTGTAAAACAAAATTATGTGTGACTGTGTTGATCAATGTAAACAAATATCATGATCAGGATGTCACTGAGAGATGCATTGTCACAAGAACTGGAAGTTTATGGCACTGTGTTAAATTAGGGTGTGGGAAAATAGATATAAATATGATATGTTTGTAGTAGTAGTTTATATTATTTTAATTTTAAATTTAAAAGCATTATTATCCAAAGGTTATGTATTGTGTGTGTGTATGTATGCTCATACTTTGCATATTTAACAATTTACATATTGAGTTTGTTGATACAAGCAAAAGAGAATATAATGCAATTTTTAGTTAAAAATATGTAATGTTTGTATTGTACAAGCATTGAAAAAAGAATATTTTTTTTCATGTGCATAAATGTCTTATGCAAGGTTGGCATTGGGTTTAAAACAGTTGTTGCCAAAAAAATCTCAATATTGACATCCTTGCAATCAAGGTAATATTGTCAACATAAGCGGATGTTTAGGTAAGTAAGGGGAGGGCTGAAAATAAATTGAAATTTTGCATACAGGTGAAATATTTAAGAGGTGACCTGTCATCAGCGACTGATTTACACTGAGTAAAAAAAAAGAGGAAATTTTGATTAAATGAAGACAACTAGTCTGAAATACACTTGTATATTGACAAGTTACATTTGTGCTAAATAATGTACATGTGAAAAATCCATGAACTTGAGTATTAGTGTTAGAAAATTTATAAAAATATTTTCATTTGCTTAGTGTATATATATATATATATATATATATATATATATATATATATATATATACAGAACAATTGGTGCTTCAGTGGTAATCAGTTTTCTCAGAAGTTTCAGCAAAACTACTTTTTCTGGTACATTTAAAAAAATAATATTGCCATTGTCTGGGAAATTGTAATCATTCCTGTTCCCACCTTCATAGAGAGTCGATTGTCAGGTAGCATGACTATTTGGGTTATATTAACAGCATACAGTACTAAGGCCAGACATTTGGGTTATATTACAGCATACAGTACTAAGGCCAGACATTTAGGTTATATTAAAGCATACAGTACTAAGGCCAGACATTTGGGTTATATTACAAAATTAAAAAATAGAAGTCTAGTAATAAAAAGTCCTGAATGACACTGAGTTCAAATCCTGATGACATCCAAAATGGAAGACAACGACATCATTAATATTCAGCAAAGTGCTGCAGTGTCAACAGTCTCTTGTAGATACAAATCACTGTTTTTGAATTCTGTATAAATTTCGATAAATGTCCTTGTCCAAGAATTAATTTATAGCTGCACTAGTATTTCCAGGGAAAGTAATCAGTTGAAATCCAATAATTTGAAGATAATCAAATCTCAGCCCAAACTGGTCACAGCAACACAACTTAATGTGTCAAAAGTTTAAAGCCCACTGACTAGTTCTATACAAAACATTAGGCTAACTTAAGACGCAAAACAGATTCCCGGATGGGTGTCAAGAGTTCAACCATCCAGAAGAAATGGAAGTTTGTTACATGAAAATTATGACATAGTCCAGGTATGACTGTGACTTTAATTTAATAATTCTTACTCTGAGAAAGAATAAAAAAATATTTTAAGAAAAGCTGTTTACTAAAACTATCACTGGTTTTGAATCAAGGTCAGAAACTAGATACAGTGTTTCTGTTATTAGGTGTTTACCAATGAATATTTAAAAAAAAGTCAGTTCCAAAAGAACTGAACTTAATTCTTACAAAAATCAAGTCAAATAAACAATTTTACATTACAATAGCATGTAATGGAATTAAAAAAATTAAAACATCAGACAGACAACTAAATTAAATAAGATATACATAACAATAGGTACATAAGGTATATGTAAAATACAGATACTTACAAAAAAAGAGCTACAAAAAAACCTGTACACCAGTACATGAAATTCTGATTTTAGAGTAAAGCTAAAGCTGACCTTAAAAAAAGTTCAGGATGTCAAACCATCTGGAACCAGTCTGAACATGTAATAATTGTTAGTAAATTGGAATTCATCCTTCATACATATTTGTTTATGGAGAAGCCTTTTACTTTTGTAATTACAGGTATAAGGCTATTCTAGAGGAAATCTTGAAAACAAGAGGTCCTGACTTTGTTCCGAATTTACAGGCCTTTGTTGAAGCATGTGAGTATGCCTTACAAATTAGATTTTCAACCAGAACTCATGGAAATGCAAACAATGTTTGGATATTTAACTGTTCTTTGGATGAAGCAAATTTCAACACAATGGAAAGTATTCAAAAACAGATCTGGATTAACTTGAGATTGTTTTTGTTAGCTCTTCTAGTCCTAGACCACAGGAGCTTATGGGATGGCCTTTTTATCTGCCATCTGTTTGCACAACATTTTAGAGGATTGCCATGAAACTTTATACCCACATTGATTCCAAGGTCTACTAGTGCCTAAATGAGGATGGTGCCAATCAGACATATTATTGTTAAAGTGAAAATCTTTTTATTGTTACTACTTCTTGACAGAAGTCCTATATTCAGTAGAAGACTTTCCTATGATGTCTGTTTGTTCCTAAATGGTGCTACTCTGATGTAAAAAAAATGGGCGCCATTGTGGCCAAATTCAAAATCTAGCTCATGCAACTGCTTTTGGATGGATGGTCATACCAACATGGAGTTTTCACCTAAAGCCTTCTTATGATATCTAGTTTGTCCTAAATGAAAACGGTGCCAATTTTATAGCAATTATGGGCACTGTAATGGGCATCTTAAAAATATTGTTTTTGCTCAAGAATATCAGAGATGGTTCAGCCCTCAGCAGTTTTAAATAGTAAACAGTCTTATCTTGGATTCCTGGAAATTATTTTGGGCCAGTAGAGTGAAAATCCCTTTGATGGTCCCTTGTTCTTATTCCACTACTGTACTTTTATCACAGTAAGGTTAAACTGAAATGTTGTTCATCTGTTCCAATATGCATTTCTGTGTACACATATACCCATTAATTGCTTGTACACAACTATCTCATTTATGGGTGCTAATTAACCAATTTAGCAATCCACAAAAGAATGTTTCCTTTCTCTAGTGCTATCCATTTTTAATTTTTTTATTGCATTTTTTTTTAGATATATTTAATTTAAAGTTTCATTTTTCTTTATTCTGAGGTCAGTGAGTGTGGTTTGTAAATAATCATTTTAAATAATTTGCTATCCCTGAACTTGCACCTTGTGAGTTTGAAATTGACTTTTTCCCCTGTATTTTCAGTGGTGAATGAGAACGTAAGCTTGGTAATTTCTCGCCAGTTGCTGTCTGACTTTTGTACCCATCTTTCTAAACTTGATGATGTCACTGCTAAACGAGTTGCACATTTCACACTGGAGAAAATCCAAGCCAGGGTTATTTCCTTTGAAGAACAGGTAGGTAGACCTTTAAAATGCTTGATTTAGAAAAAAACATATTTTACATACAGCTACTATGCTGATAGTTGAGAACATTTGTTGGTTTGGAAATGGCAGTGAAACCTTTGTGATTTTTCAAAAAGAAGTTCTTTTGTGTGTCTGTATGTTGGTAAGTCTTTGTTTATTGTACATAGTTATGTTGATGGTCTTTGTACTTTTTATTTTTAAGTGTTTGCAAGTGAATGAGAGAAAAACTGTCTTCATGATTAAGCTCCAGTTTAATTTGTTTTGATGTTTCAGAACATCAGTTAACTTTTCTTAGTAGAAAGATTTATAAAGTGCAAAGATGCATTGATCATGTTTTTTACCATTCATTTGACCATTTTGATTTGATCTTCAGTCTGCATCCTTTTCAACTCTTTTCAACAGAAGACCAGCCAAACCAATTTCACTGTTTGATTTACCGTATTTACCATATATATTGGGACACGATAAAATGATTATTTGTTTCCTGTCCCAGAACTTATGGTGAAACTTCTTTTTCCACCTAGTTCATGTCCCAAGACTTAAGAAACAAAATAAATTTGTATTGCATTTGTGCCCCCACCCCTCACATTGTAATAAAATAGATAAACAAAATGCTTATTTGATAATAAAAAGAAAGAAACTAACCTTGTATTGTTATCATTTATTCTTTTTTTTCAACATGAGCATTAAAGAATAAAATATATCCATGAAATCCGTATATGTAATGTAGACTTCCATACTGTAGCATGTATTGCTTGTGTCTGATAACACATGCCACATTGACATGAACATTGTGAAACAAATTGTGTTTGTTTGTGCTCAAAGGTTTGAATATGTTATCACACTGAAAACTGGATCCAACAAAATTGCAAACTAGTGGGAAAAATCAACTGATATCTTGAAGATTGAATTATATCCAGGTCTACTGTATGACATCTTGCAAATAAAAATCATTATTTGAAAGCACAATCACTTGAGTGTATGTGACAATCTTTTCGCCAGCACGGGTTACAAAAGTATCATTACTATTTACTTGCAGACATCAACGCGCCTTTGTAATAATTATTACTACAGATGCTAAACACATAGAAGCCTGGGTGGTGAATAAACACAACTGGCAGCAAGCAGTAAACTCCTTCTTTGAACTTACTGACAGGATATCAGAGACAAAGGTTATTTTTATTACAAAGCAAGCTGATCTCAAAAGCCGACTTTGGTAACTTTTTTTTCCTCAAGGATATCAATATGATGGTTATTTTATTGCAAAGCAGGCTGACATTGGAAGCCAACTATGGATTCTTTTAAGTGCACCGATTTTTTTTTATTTATTTGAATATACAAAGATGGCAGAGATATGGAAGCAAGCTTTGTGGTTCCTTTTCACCGGTATTCACAGGAATTTTGAAAATAAATTGAAACAATGGAACAATTTTTAAAATGACACAATATAGTGCTTTGTGCATGGACATCAATGACCCAGCATTGCCCAGAATGTTTTGAGAAAATAAAATCGTGATGAATTCGTGCTTGCCAGAAGAGAAGCAGATGATTTCGCCAACAATATGATCATTAACATGGATGAAATTCTTATGCACATTGATCGCATTCCTGGACAGACTGAGATAAGATGGGGGTCAAAAGTGTGAGAACTAGCAAGACTGGTGCAGATTTGAAAAAATCTGACTTTAATCCTTGCAGTTTCCACTTCAGGTGTGAGAAAGCTAAAAAAAATATTCATGAACTGAAAGAATGGATTGTACGTGTGCAGGAGAAGGGTTGTGTTGATGAGATGCTGCTGCAGTGGATTAAAGAGTTTTATCTCAAGTACACAGTTTTATATTTTTTAAATAAAATTTCAGTTTGAGTGCATTTTTCGACATAAAATTTTCAAATGATTTAAAATGTATCCCACAACTTACAACTCAAATAAAACAATGTGTCCCAGAATATAAAGTGCACAAAAGAAATTACTTTTAAAATTAATTTACAGTGTCCCATCATATTTGGTAAATATGGTAGATTCCACGTGGAAATACATGTTTGACAACAAACTGAACTAAAACAGGTGCAGTATAAGAAATTAAGAAATTTAATTTAGGTTCAGCTTGAATATTATTTTGGCTGCAAAAGTTGGCTATGTTTGAAGATAGGTTCTTTCATGGATTTGGTGTCTCAGAAGGTTTTGTATTGAAATCCCAGAAGATGCATTGATATATCTTTTAAACATACAAATCAAAACATTGACATATCCATTTATATTAGCATTATCAATGTTGGTATCAGATTAAAGTTTCTCTACACCCAGACTTTAGACTTTTCATCACTAATTTGCTCCAAGTTTGGTTTTAATATAAAGTACTGTATGTACTCACTTGTAAGTCATGTCCAACTGCAAACTGTACAGACAAAGATATGCCACAAACATCATGCATTGACAGACCTGGGTCTTTGCAGTTTATTAGAAGTAATCATTTGAACAAATAACTTAGACCCTAATCTGCAAGCAATATATATGATGGCAGATAAGGGTCTGTCATCTGCAGTTGGACTTTACATGGAAACGAGTATATAGTAGTTACCATTGTCTGAACCATTTACAATATAATGCATTCCCCTTGAGCATGTACACTTGTGGAATAATTAGAATATATTTTTCGATAAACACTCCCTTGAGATTGCACACTTTTGGAATAATTAGAATGTTTTTGAATATACACCCCCATGAGGTTGCACTCTTTAGAAATAATTAGAATGTTTTTGAATATACACCCCCTTGAGGTTGCAGTCTTTGGAAATAATTAGAATATGACTTTCAGTTTACATAACAGTGCATTTGTTTTTGGCAAGACATTTAGGAATGTTGACTGGTAGGGAGAGGATATGACCAGAAGATGAAGTAATGATGACTGGAAGATTGTGTCCATCAGCTACTAAAAGAGTTCTAATTTAAATGATTATTTCACCTGTATCAGCAGATTGCAAGACATATCTATCACCAATTTTGGCAGCAACAACCTTTTTGGGATCAACATTTCAATTTTGCTTGAAGACAGTCTCATTCAAACAGCCTTTTTTTATGGCTTCTTGAGACATTTGCAATAGGAGTGTCATGTACTATGTTTTGATCCCAGTTACTGATAGAATATTCATTGGTCAAATTTTGCTGAAGCAAAACCATTGCAATAAACTGAACCAAAGCTATATCAAAATTTATCTTGATATAAAATTGTTGGAAGCTTAAGAGAATATAATTAAAGATGACTTTGTAAAGATGCGTTGATGCAGGAGGCATGTCTGAGTTTGTGTGTACACAAAACATGACATCAGCTCATTAAAATGATTTCTTATGTCATCCCTCCTCATTAGCCAATCAAATCACTTTTTGACATGACAAGGAAAACCCAGATTTTTACCATCCCCTTGTTTGATCTCACGTTGAACAAGACTTAATATGATGATTGCATGTTAAGTGTTTGAAAGTCAAATGCAGTGATGTTGCATTATAGCATAGTTGACCTAGTGCTCAGTTTGATCCTTGTTCACTTGATTAAATTGGTCTGTTTTATTGACACTATGTTGTATCCATCAGTTGATTAAATTGGTCTGTTTTATTGACACTATGTTGTATCCATCAGTTGATTAAATTGGTCTGTTTTATTGACACTATGTTGTATCCATCAGTTGATTAAATTGGTCTGTTTTATTGACTATGTTGCATCCATCAGTTGATTAAATTGGTCTGTTTTGTTGACACTAGGTTGCATCCATCAGTTGATTAAATTGGTCTGTTTTGTTGAAACTAGGTTGCATCCATCAGTTGATTAAATTGGTCTGTTTTATTGACTATGTTGCATCCATCAGTTGATTAAATTGGTCTATTTTATTGACACTAGGTTGCATCCATTAGGCAGCACCTGGCAGACATTTATGAACGGGAGCAATGCTGGAGAGAAGCTGCTAATGTCTTGGTGGGAATTCCCTTGGAAACAGGACAGAAGTAATTATTATGGCAACTGCCACACTGTCAATAGATTGATTCAGAAGTACAGTAGTACAAATTACTTTGATAGAATTATAGTACAAATTACTTTGATAGAATTATCTGCCAAGATAGAAATTTTTATTGCAAAATAAGAACCCTTATTTGAATCAGGGACCTTATTCTTTATGGCACAATTTTGTCTTGTTTGAGTAAACTTTTGTATGGTGTATATATTAATAATATTTTATGCTAGCCCATGAATTTGTGAATTTTCCGGTAGAAATAAGTTTGATAATTCACTAGACCAAATTATGCAGAATATTGTTTCAGTGCTCAATAGACATCAGTAACAATATGACCAAGAAATTTGATTCTCCTTCGAATATGTTCCCCAATCACATTACATTAGGAATATTAACTTGCTATCTCACTGATCAAGCCCTACTAAAAGATGCAAATTTTCTTTTCTATTTTCAATAGACAAAGGGCAATAACTCCTACCAATTACATTCCCTTGGCACCACCAGGTGTCACTAGTTTTTAGCTTCACTGCTATACTGGATAACATTGTCCAGTTTATCCTCTGACAATCCATGCCATTTTTGTGTTCTCATTGGCTCATTGAATGTTCCTTTTGGATTTATTGTGTGATTTATTTATTCTGCTGCAGGTTGTATACATTCTTTCCACAATTTCTGCCACACCACACTGTCGTTGACCTCGGTATGGTCATTACAAGTTAGCATGACTTTGACTTTTTTCGCTTGTTCCATTTGTAACGGAGTTGTTTTTAGTGAGTTTTGAACATTCTGCATTGCTAATTTATGCTGTTTTTCCCTTGTGTAGTTTCAGTACAACGGTCAACTAAATACTTGAAATGCATAAGTTCAAAGCATAGTCTACAAGTTTCGTATGCGACACTTACTTTTTTGATTCCCACATTGGCATCGGGGAATATATTTATATTAGCGAGTTAGTAACTTGATTAATTACTAATTTATGCTTTGCTTTCCCTTTTTGTTTCATTTCAGAAGAATATCAATGAAATGCTATATATGCAACTTCAGTGTATGGAAGTCTACCATGACTCTTGTTTTGTTCATACTAAGTGTACACCGTCTGTGATATGCATCATCTGTAATACATGGACAGAGGAATCTGTGCTACCATATTAGCTAGTTGGTCACATACTGATTTGCTAATCTATGCTTTACTCTCTTCTTGAGTTGTTTCATGAGAAATGTTTACTAAATGCAAGAAGTGCATGTTCAAAGCCATAGTCCATTCAACATTGAAGGGAAGAAAAGATGGAATAAGTCAAGGAAGACAATCTACAGTTCATTGCTGGTGATACAGACTGATTGTGGAGTAATCCCAAATTTGAAGCAGCCCCGTGGGCACAAATCCCCCGCTTGTCTGAGCATGACTTTTGTATCAGATCAACTCTGACTCATTGGGGCAGTGTTTCCCCAATTTTAGGCAGTGCAGTGGGCATAACTCCCCCTGCTTGTCCAAGCATGATCTTTGGTCCTATAAGTCCAGATGCATTGGGTTTATACTGGATCCATTGGATCTAATGCATAATAAAACAGCACCATCGCTGGCTGTTCAGCTGTTTCAACATGGAGACTTTTTTGTTGAATCTGTCCAGCCAACTATGATTTACGTGCATCTTTGTGACAGATCTGTCAGTACCATCAGTGATATGCTTTTTCTATGACAGAGATTTCAGTGAGAAATATGTTGGCCCAGCCAGGCCCTTTGAGCAGCTGGGACCATTGCTAGCAGGAACATCTTCTATACCACCAGCTTCCAGGCTGACCATTTGCCAGGCAGACCAGCCAGCAGTCCAGACATAGGGATGGAATTGAGTCTTCATGCCACCTGGTATGTCTTTTCCAGAGCTGCAAGTAGACCCAGTTGAACCTTGATGCACAGTGAGTGTGATGGAACTCCTTGATATCCACCATCGTTCACATCTTATGCAGATCCAACCATGGAAGGGACTGATGTTTAGCTTTAAAGCTTCTGTTGAGGACATTTATAGGGTGTTTGGCTACTTCAGAGTGCCCTCCAGCCCCTACTGCTACTCTTAAGAATCAGTAGATCTCGACGAGGAGGAGGAGACGGCCTTAAGGTTTCAGATGCCTTCAGTACTGGTCTCCCAGCACTTGACAAGAATATAGTAACTGTTCATATGTCCGCTCGTTTGTTTTGTAAGGTGGACAAAGGTGCTTCATGCCAATTAGAGCTGGTTCGGGATGTTGTTGCATCTTTTTCATTGTTGGATTTGGCCTCATTGGCACCTTTCAGACTTCATGAAGACACTCTGCAATAGCCACGCTTGGTAGGAGATGGCCAGGATTGCTAGGGTCATTGACAAGGGCTTTTCATCATATCATAGCCTTTGGTGGGCTCAGCCAATTTACTCCTGATACAATATGTCTTGTGTCTGTGACCCATGTCTCTCAAACCTTGTCATACTCTCCCTTTCCAGATGACCCTGTTTAAGTCACCATTTCTTTGGAGGAATAATGAAGGAAGTTCGGAGGCAGGCAACTCAGGAACTTGCCACTCAACCCACGTGGGCATTTGGAACCACTCAACCCCTGCCAGTGTTAAGGGATGTTAAGCAACCTCTGGACACCGGATCTTCTCAGTCACATCAGTCCCTAGGAAGTATCTACAATGACAACATAATACCTGGACAACATCCTCCAGAAACATATGGTTAGTTCTGTTTTACCCCAAGGCAGGAAAACGACCTCTCTCTTTTAGATGAACCAGGCTTTCTAGTGTACTTCGAAAAGTCAGACTTCTGTCCATCCCAGAATTTTGTCCATCTGGAAATAGAATTTTAACCAGCTGGAATCTGGTGCGACTTCCTTGTATTCACATAATCAGAATCATCAAGCTCGTTGAGTTTACAGCATGACTTGGATTTCAGTGAGAGAGTTTTTGCAACTCTTTGGTTTATTTAATGCAGCAGCAGATTTGATCCCGCTTGGCTGTCTTTTTTATGTGGACATTGCGAGCACAATTGTGACCCTTTTCAAGCCCCCTTGATGTAACAGTCATGATCACACCCAGGATTGTATCGTTCCTGCATCAGTGTTGCAACCCAGGTTGGCTGACCTTGGGAATTCCACTGGAGAAGCCCCAAACAGAAATAATGTTATGTACTGCTGCCAGTGCACTTGATTTGGGTGCCCACCTGTTGCCAACCTTCCCTAGCACCAGTGACATATGGGAACTGGGGGAAAGACCTCCACACATCAACATCCATGAACCGACAGCTGTCATCAACACCTTCCACACCTGGAAAGATTGACTCTCGAGGCAAGAACAGTTCTCATTTGGTCTGACAACTCTGTTGTGGTGATCTATCTCCTAAAACAGGGAGGCACCAAATCACCTGACCTGTGTGTTCAGGTCTGGCAGTTTATATGTGGAAATATCTCCATATCAAAGTACAAATCAGACACATTCCTGGTAGACTCAATGTCTTGGCCGACACTCTATCCAGGAGAGGTCAAGTCCTTCACACGGAATGGTCTCTACATCAGTTAGTCATCACTCAGATTTGTGCACTATGGGGGTGTCTGATGATTGACTTCTTTGCAATGAGTTGGAATTACAAGGTACCCACTTTCATCTCTCCAGTTCCAGACCCAAAAGCTTTGACCATGGATGCACTGTCAATTATTTTGGATGGATTGGTGGCATTTGAAGATAATCCAGAAGTTATGGGGTCAGAATGGCAATATGCTACTGATGGCCTCTCTCAGATTGGACAAGTCCTGGGTCAACGATCTACTCATTCTAGTGATAGATATGCCCAGGAAGAGTCTCGCCAACCCAAATCTTCTCCAGCAGCCAATGTCATGGGTAGTCCTTCACTGCCCGGACCATCCTCTTCTTCTACATGCCTGGCTTATATCTCGACAACCTTGTGAGACAATTCAAATCTTCGGTTGTGGAGAGAATCTTGAGAAATAGAAGGCCGTCCACTGTGAAGGATTACGAGGGAAAGTGGCATGTTTTCCAGGACTGGTGCCATACCAACAACAACATCCCTCTGCGTTCCTCAATCCCTCACGTGTATGACTTTTTTCTCTTGCTTTTTGTGGAGAAACAGTTGGCACCAATCTCTATCAAAGGCTACCACCACATAATATTGGACACATTCCAGCATCATGGCAAACATGACTTTGTGCAGGATATAGACCTGTTGGACCTTTCGGACCTTTTTGTTCTAAACGAACCAGAATCCCTCGCTCTGTTTCCAATTGGAACCAGTTCTGGGTTTTAACATTTCTCAATTCAGATCCATTCACATCTGTAACCCACACTTCACTAAAGTCGCCATCATTGAAGCCATGTTTCCTGATAGCTTTAGCTTCTGCACTTCTGCATGCAGGGTATGTGAGCTGCTTGCCCTTTATGTTGACCCAAACTCTCTTCAGTTCAGATTGGAGGCTTTGGTCGTTCTGTTTGTAAACCACATTTTGTAGCCCAAAATAGGTTACCATCTGTCTGTAATCAGAGTCGTCACTTGCTTGCTCTCTTCCATAGAGAGGTTGAGAACAGCAGAGATGCAAGATCCTGTTTACACTCTCAAGCACTACTTGAAATGCACAGCGATAAGTTGTGGCATGTGTAAATGCCTCTTCCTTCCAGTGTATGCCAGAACATAGGATATAACTCCTCAAGCCCTTGCATTATGGTTGAAGTGGGTTGTACACTCTTTGTACTCTGACATCTCACCAGATCAGAGTCACTTCATGAAGATTACTGCTCGGAAGCTTTGAGTCATCTCTGTGAGCCTCGCATTCGAACACAACGTTTGATCTGAGATATAATTAAAGCTGTTGGCTGGCATGCAGTCATCCTTCTTGAGCCTTTATCCCAGAGATTTAGTATTGCAGAGGCAAACCTTGATTCTGGTAGATCTTGTGGTGGCAGCATAGATGGCCACCAGACCCATGTAAATCAATCAACACAGCCTGTTAGCTTTGCTGGTTTATTAAACTTTGTAGGTAAGAAGATTTCAATATTCATAATCTTAACCATATGTCAGGGTCACAGGTCAAGTGACCCCAGGCTCTGTTGCTTATATAATTAGGAGAATGGGTTATTTTTCATATGGGGGATCCAGCTATTCTTTCCAAGAAGGATACCCAAGGTCGGATGTTTAGCATCGCCTTGTTCTATTATTTATTCTCATTACATAAAGTGAGGGGAAGAAGAAGCAAATTTGTATGTAAATTATATTTCTCCCAGAATACTTACCCAATCACATTACTTAAAAACCCTCCCAACCACCCCAACATGTGAACATCGTTATTAATATCTCGCTTAGTTAAAACCTATTGACACCGGGCTGTGCTAAGGGGAGGTAATAAGCAAGAGTTATTACCCTTTATCTATTGAAATAGAAAAAGACGATTTTCATCTTTTAGTAGGGCTGGATTTACGAGGTAGCAGGCTAATATATTCCTTATATAATGTGATTGGGTAAGTATTCTTGGAGAAGCAAAATTTACTTAAAAAATTTGCTTCCTCTATTTTGTCATTGCTTGATCTAGTGGTTAAAATGGCTATCTATCATAGAAGAATACTGGGTTCAAATCCAACAGAATGCTTTTCTTTTCTTCAGTTTTCTTTTGTTTGTGTGCTTTTTTGCCTTGAATTATGAAAGAGAATTATGTTACTCTGATATCTTCTGTGTGAATATAGAAAAAATCAGAGCAAAACAAGAATTTAACAGTAGCCATTGTGGGATACTTTACAAAATCTGCCATTTCAGTATATTATACATAGCCAATGTATTTTAGCATAAACAAGAAGAAAATGCTTGTTTTATGTGAATAATGAATATATTTTATCTTGTTGGTAAACTACTTAAGTATTTTCACCCACTCAATGAAATATATTGGTTATTAATTTGATGCAAGCAATATCTTATATTTATTTGAAAAATTCTTCATTTGTTCTAGAGGTGAAGTACTCCAATAATAACAAGGTGACCTACCATAGCAATAATGTCATGCATGCAACAGGGATAATTTTCAAAGTATTTGTTGCCCCTGACCAAATGTGCAAGAAGATAAGTAGATGGTGATGTCCATCTGTCCATCCATTAGTTGGGGAGGTGCTATGGTCTTCTCTTTCCCAACCTCATATGTTTTTGACCCAAGAGTAAAGGTAAAAGCATATTGAAACTGTTAGACCCAGTATCAAGGTCAATAAAAACTGGAAATATGATTTTCTTTTCCTGTATGATTTGTAAAGTTTCTTTGGCATCATTTTCATCAAACTACATGGGTGGACTTCAGTCAAGAAGAGGCAGCTTCCTATTAATTCTAAGGTTGAGAGAGATGAAAGTTCACTAGAGCTGACATTGTAACTTTTGTTTGACCCACTTTGACAGAAGCTTGACACAGCAATCGCTTTGGTGCCCACTTACATCCATTCATCTGCATATACACCCTAGATTAAGGTTAAATTTAAATGTTTTGGTTGAACTAATTTTAGTGGGAAGAAAGAAATAGCACTCATTTTTCTTTTGGTGGCAGTGGTCACATCATCAACAGTTTCTTAATGTTTAGATTCACATTTTTCATTTGCAAGATAATTTAGTGTATGAAATGTTTGATTGGTCCTTTACTTTTTTGTGAATGTTGCCTCAAGTCAAGGTCAAAGGCATTGAAAGTTTGTGTTAAGGTTTTGGTGGAAGTTACTTGATTTCCTTATATTTCCTAAACATGATTTTCTTCATACTTGGGATGAACGTATGCCAATTCATTCTGCAGCATGTACTCTCACCCCTGTGATCTTTGGGTCAAGGTCACAGCCATAGATACTTTGCATTAAGATTTTGGTTACAGTTTTAATTTTCTTATATTTCTTAAACCTCTTGGTGAATTTTGTTTGTAAATTTGATTAATCAGTATGAAGCTAAGACCATTAATTCAGTGTCATGCACAATCTACCATTTGAACTTCAGTGCCACTTATTTATAGGAACACTTTGATTTGATGGGCCCACTATGCCGGCCCCAGCCTTCTTGTTTTGATTAAGATAATGTTGATCTGTCTTATCTAGTTTTGTTTTCCCATTACTTTTTTTTGCATTTCCATTCCTTTACAAGCCAATAATTGCTGCCCCCATTTGGTGGCTTGCTAAGAAATGTTTGAACATGTATATGAAAAAGATCATTATTTTCTTTGGGTTCCAGACAGTACTCCACAGACTACAAGCTGGAAACATATTTGAAAATTGCTCGTCTTTACCTGGAGGATGAAGATCCAGTTCAGGCAGAGGCATATATCAACAGGGCATCCCTACTTCAGGCAGAATCTAGCAATGAGGAGTTACAGATTTTGTACAAGGTTCAGAAATAGTACATTATACATATTTCCATTGTTATTAACTGCATATATATTGATAACTGAAATAGTACTGGTGCTGTGCTTGCATTAAAAATCGGTGTATGTGTAATATATTGTGTGACTATCTGCCTAGGGGACTATCAATATATTTCCCTCTGAGCCCTTGCCAGCTGTTAGTTTGCTGATCTGTCTCTCTGTCTTTCTATCTATCTGTTAGTCATGTGTATTTTCACTAGTTAAAATTAGTGTTTCTGCCCTGGTTACTAAGACAGTATCGTAACAGTTCGTCTGTTCAAACATACATGCTCTCTCTTTCTTGTATTCGTTACTCATAATTTTGGATATCACTTGTTCAGTATCATCATTATCTTCTTCAGCCTAATAGGAGAAAAGTTTTGAATAAACATTTTATTCCAAAGTTTCTTCTTCAAATACGTTATTATATTACCTTAGGAGAACTAATACCTGCAAGTCCAGTCTTCACAGGCTAAAACGTTTTAGCTAAAAGTTAAATGCCTACCTAGGTGGCAGTTAGAGTGATCTCCCCTTGATACTGAGATTGGTGCCAAATCCCATGAATTCTTCAATTACTACTTCTGCTTGTGCCAAGTTGCATGCTTGCTACAGACTGAGAAGCTTTGCAAAATCCATACAAGCATTTGGAAGTGTTTTTAACCTTAAAGCAAGTTGGAAGAGTTTATCTTTATAGATGAGTACAAACTTCCATCTTTTCTGATCTTTCTTTAGTTGATGACGAAGTTTCTGACTTTACAGTGTTATCACTTTACCATCTTCACAGACTTAGACGCCTTTGTTACATACCTGTATGGGTCATTATGGCATCCCCTTACATAGGTTGCAGGCTGGTGTATGACATAGAGAACTCATATAATATTGAAGTATAATTTCTGCTAATTTTTGTTATATTCAGGTAAGTTTTCTATATTATCCATAGGTGCAGAAATTTTGTCAATCAAGTTGTCCACTGACAAGTAAATTTAAAAGTTGTCCATTTAAAATGCCAACTTGTCCTTATTTTCAAAGTTGTAAAGAATAGTGAAAGAGAAGACTTGTTAAAATGTTTGCTTTTATTATGCTGCACTATTTAAGTGCATGCAGTATGGATCTGTAACATGTAAAATATACTGGATGCCTCAAATTGTCTCATTTTTGGAAATTAGATTAGAAATGTATATGCTCATCCTCTCTGGTTTTTGAAAGTGATAGAAGCAACAGAATCACCAAGAGATTGAAATACCTCAATAGCTTACTTCCTATGGCTCTTTGAGTAACAGTTAGCATCAATCACAATTGAAAGATACTGTTCCATGATCACAGTGTCATCATATAAGAGAAGATATCAGACACATCAAAGACCTATCCAGTCTTCTGTACTTTTTGATTACACATGTTCAAAGACATTGGATCCTTGCCCAAAAGGAATCGATCATGGGTACTAACCTGGTTGAACAGACACCATTCTGGAGAGCTTCATTCATTCATGCCTCATCTAAGACCTGCTTCCTCACTGCATTTGTGAACAGCAGACAGAATCAAACAAAATACATGCTCTGTTAGAATACCCATCAGCATCCAGTTCCAAGAAGATGGGTTATTATCACTCTTGATGGCCCCTGCTTTCATTGCCAAGAACAGACTCCTGTTCATGGGAAATCTTTTGTAATGAAATTCTTGTCTACTCTGGACACTTCATCTCAAGTTCATCTACAAGACCCAGCATGGCCTCTGAAGTGGTGCTTAAGAAAGACAGAGTTGTTGCAATGAGGGAGATCACACCTATTCTTAACCCTCGCAGAGGGAAAGGGTGATTTATTAGTACAGATACTTTTGTCCTGAATAAAGTGGATTATTCACTCCACATATTGCAAACTAACCCCCAGACTAAATGAATATGCTTCACATCTTGGCTCATGAAGGTAGAACAGTCACCACAAAGATTGCATATGAACAAAACTGTTCACTGATATTACCCATGCCATGGGATGGAGATCCAGGTACACTTCTCTAGCATTTATCTTATAGATCTTTCTTGATAAAAGACTCAACTAAATCTGGAGGGTCATATATCCATAACTCAGCAGGTTACTTTCATATGACTTCCCTTCTGAAGCCATTTCTCAAGATATGGAATCTGTTCTCCAGATGGGTTATCTAGAATCTGTCTCACATACCTTATGGGACCAGAGGTGGTCTCTCCATGGTAAATTGATGTATCTCCTTCCACCTCTTACTAGTTCTCCTAAGTTATTTATGACTGTGTAACATATTTGAAGTAGAAACCAATGTTTTTCTAATTAAATACATATTTTCAATATTACTTAAATGATCATAATACACATTCACACTTCCAGTGTCCATGCAGTTACATCGATATAGAGAGCATGCTTTCTACTAAATTAATAAGTGAGGAATTCAGGGGATTTGATGCCAATCCTGGTATAAAGGGGAGATCACTAACTGCCACCTTGCTGGGCAGAAAGCTTTCAGATTCTTAAGCTAAAAAGTTTACCCTGTGACGGTTGGATTTGAGTGGTATCATCAATTCTCCTAAGTTATTATGTTTGGGTACAAATTGTAACAAAAAAAGTATTTTTCTAAAAACAATTTGGTTTTCCTACTACTTTTGGGGACCTTCTTTTCCAGTAAAGACATTATGTTTTGTAGAAACATTGTCTTTATTAACATATATACTTGTTTATGTCTTTATTAACATATATACAGCAAACTGTACAGACCTACCATCGCATGGTGCATCAGCAGATCTGGGTTTATGCAGTTTATTAGGAGTTATTAGTAGAACAAGCAAGATAGACCCTGATGTGCCAATGCGTTATGCAATTGCAGATCATGGTCTGTGTTGTTTGCAGATGGACTTAGCATGTAGGCATGTATATATAGTAGACGAGACAGCTGAAAGCAGTTATTTGGCTAATGCACTATCACAGATTCATTGAGAAGTGTTTGAAGCTTGAACAAAGTTTCTATCTTCCAGGCATGCTATGCTCGAGTCCTTGATTGCAGAAGAAAATTTATAGAAGCAGCACAGCGTTACAATGAGCTGTCATACAGATCTGTTATTGCCGAGGAGGAGAAGATGACAGCACTGAAGAATGCTCTTATCTGTACAATACTGGCTTCAGCAGGTACACATACACTCATTTGCTTATATTTTTTAGACCTGTTTTGGATTTTGTTCATGCTTAGGATGAATTATTATGAAGTGAAAACAATTCATTCTGTGTGAGCTCTCTCAACATTTGACCTTGGGTATGGATTTTGTTCATACTTCGGATAAATCAAAGTGAAGCTAAGGCAGTTTATTCTCACTTGTCTTTGTATGGTTGTCTTAGTCGGTTGTCAATGGTATGCACATGCTACTTTTAAAAAGAAGAAACCCTTGTTGTCTTCTGCTGTGTCAATGGAGTTGTTAGAAAAACAAACAACAACCAGTGTATCCCCCAGGGGTGTAAATTTGAAACAAAACTTGTCGGAACTGGGGGTCAAATAAAAATTGTTGGGGTAAAAAATATACTGAAAAATTTTCATCTCACCCATACTTTTTCAGCTTGAAATAGGATATTGCAATTTGCACAATATACTCTCTCTCTCTCAATCTCTCTCTAAAATACAAATAAACCAACATGCACAATTAACAAACAAATGCATTGTCTGTTCAAAGAATAATTTTATTAGTTCATTTTTCTTTTAGCTTAAAGTCATGCTTTTAACAGTCTCCTTATAATCTTTTTGTAGCAATATTATAGACCAACACATTACATATAAGCCAATTCAAAGAGCCAAATAAATCTTTTTAAGCAAATGGCAGTTTATTTACTGCCTGTCATAAAATGTGTACTATCATCGGTTTCATTGTACTTCATCCAAGAACACATTTATCCAAACATCAAAACGATTAATGATTAATCTCCTTTCTAATAAATTACATTTGAACTTTAAGATCTTTCTTTTATTGCAGCAAGTTAAAAACCAACAAATCTGCAATGAGCCCCTGACTTTGTAATCCAAATAATGAATTTGTCTTGGCAAGTTTACTGATTTCTTTGTTGTGAAATAATGTCTTGGATGATAATGTGTTCTCCAGATATCTTGTGGCAAACAAGGACAGCTTTTTTAAATTCTTAAACCCTGTCACAAAAGTATTATTCATTTTTGCAGTCTTTGCAATCACACGATCAGAAGTCACACTGGTAATCCTAATTGATGTGCCGTATTCCAGTCAAGGGAATTATTTTCTCTGTTTTTCATTAAAGTTAAATCCAGTTACTCTTTTGTGTTCTGCTTCTTTCACTTTCTTTGCTAATGATTCTTAGTCCAAGCTGTTTTAATCTGGAGATCACTTTCTAGTGCAACAAGCATTGACATTAAACATCTGGACGACATCTTGATGAGCTCAATGGAAATCATGTGAGAGCTCGCAAGATTAGGGGAAGCTACTCCATCATAACATTGCTTATGCTAGTCTGGTTCCCTGTTTTGTATGCTCCCTGCCTTGCATTCCACTATACGAATAGTTAAGTGCAACGCAGGGATCATACAAAGCAGTGAACCAGACTATGCCTATGCTCAAAGGATGCCATCCCTCATCCAAAGCATTGGATATTAAATAAATCCTGATTGCATTATGTGAATCCTTTGGGTCAAAAAAATGCATGGCAAGAAAATGTATGCGTCAGTTTTTTTCAGCGTGTGTCCCTGATGCACAAATGTGCGTAAAGGCAAACACTGAACAACAACAACAGATATTTAACAAAAAAAATTCACTCATAAAGCAACTTAAGGTATCTCCAACTTTGATAAGACATGCACACAGACATACACACGCATACAGCTATTTGGTATATGCTTGAAACTAAATTTCATTTCACACCGCATGGCAAATTTTATCCTATCTGTGACCCTGTAAATGTTCAGGTCTGTGTCATTTAATGTAGCTAAAGGTACCTAATTGGTATTAAATATTTTAATGCTGTTGACCTGAAAATTTACTGAGCTATAAATAGAATAAAAATTTTGATGCTCTGTGGAACAGACAATAACAGAAAACACTTTTTCTATACCCACAGGATATACACATCACTGGCTACAAAAATCCAAACTCTGTCAGGAGCTACCTCAAAGCTAGCAACAACCAGAAATGTACTATTGTCAGACCTGCATTCTTCAAACTTTGTCAAATAACCCAAACCAGCACAAGCTACATCAAAAATTGTAATTGCAAATGAAAACTCCTGCACCTACCAATCAGAGTAGTACATTCATCAGTACAGTGCTATTCCACAAGAATATTTCTGTGTAGCATATCATTTATTGCAACTCTGGTCTTAAAATAAGAGAAATGACTGAAAAACAACAGGCTTTATAAAATTCAACAAATAATTAATTTTCCTCAAATACAAAGTGAAAATGAAAAAAAAAACAACACAGGAACTTAACTATTGTGAATTAAATCCAAAATAATCCTAGAATGTACAGACACAAGTCTTAATTATTAAAGTTCTGAATAAACTTTAGTGGAAATCCAAATTAAATCCAACATGGAAGGTGTTGATATGCATGTGGTGGCCTGTGTAGTGGTGATTTGTTTGGATCACAATATTACAATCCAAGTATTTATTCATATTTGAAATTCCACTATAAATTCAAGTCTCTTTGTCTAAGAATATTATTTTTGAAGAGCACTTTGTATTTCCAGTAAATAAATGATTTGAATAAATGAAATTCCAACCCGAATAAACTACTGGACACAACAATAATACAGTTGATTTAGCTTGGATCTTAAAGCGTGAATAAATAATTTTTCCAGTAACAAGATTATACAGACCTCCACCAGACCTCAAGTTACAATTAGCATTTTCGATAAAAAAAAATATTACCTAATGGAAAATTTCATTCTGGAAGTTCCAGATTTTTAGAAGACAAAATCCTAGTTATAATTAGAAGTCTATTACTAAAATTATAACATAAAATATAGTAAACAACAGGTAGACCCAGCATTTCATGGGGAATTTCCAGTGTTCTGGACTCAGACTGAGATAAGCATGTTTATGAAATCAAAATCAATGATTCATGTCAGTTAGACAGTAATCCTGATGTTGGACAAGATCATTTGGATTTTTTAATGTAGCTTTTAAAAAAATTTCAGTCATATCACTACGATGTCTGCAGTGTGATTGTTTATAGTGATGATCTAGCACTGGGGCATCATGCCACAGACATGTAGTATGATGGCCCACTCAGTCACATTATCCAGACACCAGGCCGACCAGTCCAAACACTATCCTCTTAATGCTGCGCGCCAAGCAAGGCAGCTGTTAGTACCATTTATTTATAAGTCTTTGGTATGACTCGACCGAGGATTGAATCCACGACCCCCCTGCATCTGAGTCGGATGCTCTAACCACTAGGCCACCAGAGGATACGGTCAAGTTCAACATACAATGTTACATTATCAATAATATATAAAGAAATAAAAACAATCCTAACAAACAATGCAAATGAAATATATATAACACATTACACTAGTAATAGCAGCTCTTGCCATATTTCCAGGACAGAAAATCAAAATTTCCAAGAAAATCATGAATTAGAAATCTCCTCATTCACTACACACTTTGAACTGTGAACCCTGTATTGTACTGTATCATACCATTGCCTACCATAGAACCTTTTCCAAATTGGAACTGATGAAAGTTAAATATTATCCATATGAAAGATATTATTTACTTATTGTTATTTTCATATGACATCCATCAATTAAATGTGATAATGCAGTAATAATATAAAATGTTTCTCTGTTTTTATTTTCTCATTGTGGTGCTGCTGCCACTCGGATCTGTCGGTAGATCTTCCCCCAGGCCTAGGGGTAGAAGAATGTCTGGGACTGCTGTTGGCTTCAGTCTTGCCCTGGCATTTAAATAACCTGTACATCTTTCTGGATCAACTTCATACTGATCTTTTGAAAAATGTAGGCTGCAAAGTCTGTGAGTTACCAGCTCAAATTTTTCATGGCGACAGTAGCCTAATGGATCAATGCCTTTCATTGGATTTTCTTTTGGAAATCAGAAAAAATTACCAGTTAAATCATTATTGCATCCAAATGCTGTACTGTGGGGCATTTTGGAACTTCTTGGAAAATAAACTGGAATACACGTACTAATAAGCTGCCTACTCTCAGGCACAATGAATCATCAGAATGCTGAGCAATGGCCAATAGCTGCAAAGATCCTGTGACGTCACGTTACTTCAGCCTTATTTCTACTCGACAAATATGCATATCGGAGTGCTCATGCAATTCATTCCCTATAATGTACTTCAAATCTTTTTCGGTGTAACTGGTTTGCCCCAAACTATTATTTAATTTATATCTTGGGCAATAAGTGATTAATTTAACCACAACTATAATTGTATTTTCCCTATTCCTTTATTGCTTCAGTTATGAACTTAAGCTGCAGGACATGATCATTTTGTATTTTACTAATATTTGTATTTTTAACAAAAACAGTGGTAAAGAATGAAGAATAATGTTATAAAGGAGGAAACAAGAAAATCTGGCACAGTCTTGTAGCTGTAGTTTAAAGTGGAAACTAAAGAATCTGGCACAGTCTTGTAACTGTAGTTTAAAAGGGAAACTAGATAATCTACAACAGTTGTGTAGCTGTAGTTTAAAATGAAAGACTAGAGAATCTGGCACTGTCTTGTAACTGTAGTTTAAAGGGGAAACTAGAGAATCTGGCACAGTCTTGTAACTATAGTTTAAAGGGGAAACTAGTGAATCTGGCACAGTCTTATAACTGTAGTTTAAAGTGAAACTAGAGAATCTGACACAGTCTTGTACTGTAGTTAAAAAGGGGAAACTAAAGAATATGGCACACTCTTGTAGCTGTAGTTTAAAAGGGAAACTGGAGAATCAGGCACAGTCTTGTAACTGTAGTTTAAAAGGGAAACTAGAGAATCTTCAACAGTTGTGTATCTGTAGTTTAAAATGGGAAACTAGAGAATCTGGCACTGCCTTGTAACTGTAGTTTAAAGGGAAAACTAGAGAATCTGGCACAGTCTTGTAACTGTAGTTTAAATTAAACGAGAATCTGCAACAGTCTTGTAACTGCAGTTTAAGATGGAAACTAGAGAATCTGGCACAGTTTTATAATTGTAGTGTAAAAGGGAAACTAGAGAATCTGCAACAGTCTTGTAGCTATGTTTTAAAAGGCGAAACTGGAGAATCTTTCACAGTCTTGTAGCTGTAGTTTACTAGGGTAACTAGAGAATCTGGCACAGTCTTGTAACTAGTTTAAAGGGGAAACTAGAGACTGGCACAGTCTTGTAACTGTAGTTTAATGTGGAAACTTGAGAATCTGGCAGTTTTGTAACTGTAGTTTAAAGGGGAAACTAGAGAATCTTGCACTGTCTTGTAGCTGTAGTTTAAAGGAGAAACTAGAGAATCTGGCACAGTCTTATAGTTTAAATGGGAAACAAGAGAATCTGGCGCAGTCTTGTAGCTGTAGTTCTACAACAAGTACCCAAGTACATAAGTACAAGTCAAGAACATCTGAAACTCAGCAAATTTAGGAACCTGGCTAAATAAAAGAGGTGACAATTCCTACTGACAATTTGGAGTTATGTTACTTAATTTTTTATGTTTATGGCAACTACATGCATATGTGAAGCCTAAATACAGAACTGTTTTAGAAACACAGTGGAGGGCACTTTAGCAAATATGACCTTTTTAATTGATTTTCCATTCTTTAACTATGGTTATCCTAATGTAATATGTACCAGTGTTTATCTTAAATATTCAACTTTTTAAGCATATGCATCATTAAATAATTAAGTCTGTCTCCCTACTTTTACCAATCCGTGGACGTGGTCATGCTAGCCAGCCATGATGATAATGTAATATACACATTGGAATAAAGCACCATCAAATTGATTTTGTTTATGGTGATTTTGGTAATTGACATTCAGTTTTTAATTGGAATATACTAAATATATAGGCAAAGTTTTGCCCCTCACTGATGGAAATTCATACCAATTTGCATTTTAATTTTTGACAATATCCAGAAGAAGGGAGAGGGTTGTTACAAAAGTTCTCTGACTTTGATTAAAGATAGCTGTATAGGTGATCACTGTTTTAATTCTTCAAGCATAAGTTGAGTTAAAATTTAATACCCTTCAGAGTTGAATAATGCAGTGTTCTGTCTTTAAGGATTTTCATGCAAGATTGGTTCAGAATTTTTTGCAGGCTTTCATCTGTCATAAAGATAATCAAGAGGAGACAAATTTAATTATTTATCTGATAGCTGTTCCAGTATCTTTAATTTATGGAGAGGGTACAGTTACATGAATGATACTTAGAAAAAACAAAATTGTCTATTTAGATTTTATGTTCCTTGAAATTATTACCTTTAAATTCCTCAGGAAATAAACCCCACTAAAAATCCCCACATAGAATCATTTTTATTTTGTTTATATGACACATATTATTTTAAAATGAAGTGAACATGAGTTATGAAATGTATGTTTATTTGAAATCAGGTCAGCAAAGATCCAGAATGAGTTACAAAATGTATGTTTATTTTAAATCAGGTCAGCAGAGATCCAGAATGAGTTATGAAATATATGTTTGTTTTAAATCAGGTCAGCAAAGATCCAGAATGAGTTATGAAATGTATGTTTATTTTAAATCAGGTCAGCAGAGATCCAGAATGAGTTATGAAATGTATGTTTATTTTAAATCAGGTCAGCAGAGATCCAGAATGAGTTATAAAATGTATGTTTATTTTAAATCAGGTCAGCCAAGATCCAGAATGAGTTACGAAATGTATGTTTATTTTAAATCAGGTCAGCAGAGATCCAGAATGAGTTAGGATGAAATGTATGTTTTTCTTAAATCAGGTCAGCAGAGATCCAGAATGAGTTAGGATGAAATGTATGGTTATTTTAAATCAGGTCAGCAGAGATCCAGAATGAGCTATGAAATGTATGTTTATTTGAAATCAGGTCAGCCGAGATCCAGAATGAGTTATGAAATGTATGTTTATTTTAAATCAGGTCAGCAGAGATCCAGAATGAGTTATGAAGTGTATGTTTATTTGAAATCAGGTCAGCAAAGATCCAGAATGAGTTAGGATGAAATGTATGTTTATTTTAAATCAGGTCAGCAAAGATTCAGAATGAGTTAGGATGAAATGTATGTTTATTTGAAATCAGGTCAGCAGAGATCCAGAATGACTTAGGATGAAATGTATGTTTGTTTTAAATCAGGTCAGCAGAGATCAAGAATGAGTTATGAAATGTATGTTTATTTGAAATCAGGTCAGCAAAGATCCAGAATGAGTTACAAAATGTATGTTTATTTTAAATCAGGTCAGCAGAGATCCAGAATGAGTTATGAAATATATGTTTATTTTAAATCAGGTCAGCAAAGATCCAGAATGAGTTATGAAATGTATGTTTATTTTAAATCAGGTCAGCAGAGATCCAGAATGAGTTATCAAATGTATGTTTATTTTAAATCAGGTCAGCAAAGATCCAGAATGAGTTACAAAATGTATGTTTATTTGAAATCAGGTCAGCAGAGATCCAGAATGAGTTAGGATGAAATGTATGTTTATTTGAAATCAGGTCAGCAAAGATCCAGAATGAGATAGGATGAAATGTATGTTTATTTGAATTCAGGTCAGCAAAGATCCAGAATGAGTTAGGATGAAATGTATGTTTATTTTAATTCAGGTCAGCAAAGATCCAGAATGAGTTAGGATGAAATGTATGTTTATTTTAAATCAGGTCAGCAGAGATCCAGAATGAGCTATGAAATGTATGTTTATTTTAAATCAGGTCAGCCGAGATGCAGAATGAGTTATGAAATGTATGTTTATTTTAAATCAGGTCAGCAGAGATCCAGAATGAGTTAGGATGAAATGTATGTTTATTTTAAATCAGGTCAGCAGAGATCAAGAATGAGTTATGAAGTATATGTTTATTTGAAATCAGGTCAGCAGAGATCCAGAATGAGTTAGGATGAAATGTATGTTTATTTGAAATCAGGTCAGCAAAGATCCAGAATGAGTTAGGATGAAATGTATGTTTATTTTAAATCAGGTCAGCAGAGATCCAGAATGACTTAGGATGAAATGTATGTTTATTTGAAATCAGGTCAGCAGAGATCAAGAATGAGTTGAGAAGTGTATGTTTATTTGAAATCAGGTCAGCAAAGATCCAGAATGAGTTAGGATGAAATGTATGTTTAATTCTAAATCAGGTCAGCAGAGATCAAGAATGAGTTATGAAATGTATGTTTATATGAAATCAGGTCAGCAATGATCCAGAATGAGTTAGGAGGAAATGTATGTTTATTTGAAATCAGGTCAGCAAAGATCCAGAATGAGTTAGGAAGAAATGTATGTTTATTTGAAATCAAGTCAGCAGAGATCCAGAATGAATTAGGATGAAATGTATGTTTATTTGAAATCAGGTCAGCAGAAATCCAGAATGATTTATGAAATGTATGTTTATTAGAAATCAGGTCAGCAGAGATCCAGAATGAGTTATGAAATGTATGTTTATTTGAAATCAGGTCAGCAATGATCCAGAATGAGTTAGGATGAAATGTATGTTTTTTTGAAATCAGGTCAGCCATGATCCAGAATGAGTTAGGATGAAATATATGTGTATTTGAAATCAGGTCAGCAGAGATCCAGAATGAGTTAGGATGAAATGTATGTTTATTTGAAATCAGATCAGCAGAGATCCAGAATGAGTTAGGATGAAATGTATGTTTATTTGAAATCAGGTCAGCAGAGATCCAGAATGAGTTATGAAATGTATGTTAATTTAAATCAGGTCAGCAAAGATCCAGAATGCTTGCCACGCTCTTCAAAGATGAAAGATGTCAACAGCTACCATCTTACAACATTTTAGAGAAAATGTAAGTTCCTCATGATTTTAACCACAGGCATATCTCTGTAACATTTTATTAATAGACTTTAGGTCTTTAGCATTATTAATGACTATCAGTTTTTGGAGTAGACATTTTGCACATATTTTGTACATTCATGCAATTAGTTATGTCCCAAAATTTTAAGTTTATAATGTAGCACATATTTCACCACTCAGGTTCACCAATGACACAACATTTTTCATTTCCATTTGGTTAAAGCTATTTCATCACAGTTTATTAGTTAGTGGGTGGTGGATGGTTGTAAAACCACCAGCTTGTTGTCTCTTAACTCCTGTCATCAAAGGAAATAGTGGATAGGAAGTGGTTTCCTTTTGTTGTTGTTTTTTTATTATTTATACCCATACCTTGAAGAGCAAAGGTAACTTGCATTGCTGTTGGTTGTTGGTACTACATCCACTCCTTGATAACTTGCATTGCTGTTGGTTGTTGGTACTACATCCACTCCTTGATAAGTTGCATTGCTGTTGGTTGTTGGTACTACATCCACTCCTTGATAACTTGCATTGCTGTTGGTTGTCGGTACTACATCCACTCCTTGATAACTTGCATTGCTGTAGGTTGTTGGTACTACATCCACTCCTTGATAACTTGCATTGCTGTTGGTTGTTGGTACTACATCCACTCCTTGATAACTTGCATTGCTGTAGGTTGTTGGTACTACATCCACTCCTTGATAACTTGCATTGCTGTTGGTTGTTGGTACTACATCCACTCCTTGATAAGTTGCATTGCTGTAGGTTGTTGGTACTACATCCACTCCTTGATAAGTTGCATTGCTGTAGGTTGTTGGTACTACATCCACTCCTTGATAAGTTGCATTGCTGTAGGTTGTTGGTACTACATCCACTTCTTGATAACTTTCATTGCTGTTGGTTGTTGGTACTACATCCACTCCTTGATAAGTTGCATTGCTGTTGGTTGTTGGTACTACATCCACTCCTTGATAAGTTTCACTTGATGCAGTCCATATGCAATGAGGAACTGATTTTCTTAACTCGCATAAGTTATCTTCTTTGACACAGAGAAAGGAAGAGAAACTAGATATTTTTCCTTGATTTACTCTTTTTCATTGGCTTGTAAACATTTATCAACACAGAGAAAAACATGGGAATATTTTTATATTGTTGGTGTATATGTTTGCCCATATATATATACCTAATGTCCTTGAATTATTCCTACATCATTACAGCTAGAAGCATGAAACTTAGTGAATAGTCCAGTGAGTGTGTCAGCATGAAACTTAGTGAATAGTCCAGTGTGTGTGTCAGCATGAAACTTAGTGAATAGTCCAGTGAGTGTGTCAGCATGAAACTTAGTGAATAGTCCAGTGAGTGTGTCAGCATGGAACTTAGTGAATAGTCCAGTGAGTAAGATTGTGTCAGCAACTTTTATCCTGGCCTATACCCAATAACCATGCATAGACTTACTGGGCTTGACAAGATACAATTATTCATACAAGTGACATTGACCCCTGGGTCAAAGTCTACCCCAGAGACTCACTGACTGGGTCATAAATTGGAAACTATCAAGATCCCCTCCCTGTAACCAGATACACACTTGCTAGATATGAAAAGAGAAATTTAGGCATGCCACTTGCATAGACCTCAGGATCCAATCCAACATTCCTTGTACTTAGCTCCTAGTTCATAACTAGAAATGTATTAATTTAGGCATGCCACTTGCCATAGACCCCAGGATCCAATCCAACATTCCTTGTACTTAGCTCCTAGTTCATAACTAGAAATGTATTAATTTAGGCATGCCACTTGCCATAGACCCCAGGATCCAATCCAACATTCCTTGTACTTAGCTCCTAGTTCATAACTAGAAATGTAATGAGATTGCCACCATATAATCATATTCACATCCTGAGCCTGAAAAGATAGGTTTATACCTAAAACAGACTTTGCCCCTGGTATCCATCCTTACCTCTGAGGTGAGGATCAAAGCAAGGAAGAATAATAGAGATATGCAATTTAGACATAAAAACACGGTTTCATTTGAACTCTATATCCACACAGTACTTTCACATTTTACGTGAATTACTCTATCATCTCATGCATCAAACTGTGCCTTAATCACTGTCAGTTTTAAAAGTGCATTGATTAGTAAATATATAAAGCAATTAGGAAAGTATGTTAATTTCATCATTGTTCCAGCTAAAATTTACAGATAGAGGGGCATTGAGGAGGGCAAAAGAATGCAGTTAAATAACACTCAAGGCACCATGCATGTTTTACAGGGTAGCCCATCATAAAATGATAGTAAAAAAATAAAGAATAACAGTGAATGTAACAGACATAAATCAGTAAGAGTGAGTAGAATATCAGTCATTTCCAGTTACCTTTTGTGAAGGACTTATAAATGTAGAATAATTGTAAGGAGGAGAATCGTGCCCTCAACTTTAGCAGACACCAGGCTACTGGTAAAATGACTGATTCATTTGGCATTTAAAACATTTTGCAACTGTAGCATAAATACGTAAAGTACCTGTCAGCTTTGGCTTATTTCATGATCTTTCTTTTTTGCTAGAAATTTCTTCAAAACTCTTCAAGAAACTGCAGGTGGTACATCATCTTCAGGCCACACAAGTTTGAAAGCAGATACCTGCATTTCTTTTGTTTCAAATGAATGATGAAAACATTATTACAAAAAATGGCGGCCAGTATTAATGGTGGAGGAGGAACCCGGGAAATCCCCGGAAAGAACCACCGACCCTCGAGAAGCTACTGGCAAGCTTTCTCACATACCCCTATTGGCCGAATCCAAGTGTTACAAATGAATGATGTGTACATTGTTACAAATGAATGAGTGCATTGTTACAAATGAATGATGAGAACATTATTACAAAAGAATGATGAGTTTGTTACAAATGACAAATGAGTACATTTTTACAAATGAATGATAAATATGTTGTTACAAATGAATGATGAGTACATTGTTGCAAATGAACGAGTACACTATTAGAAATGAATGATGATTACGTTGTTACAAATGAATGATGAGTACATTGTTATAAATGAAAGATGAACAGTGAAGACACTGAAACCCATTTTCGGGTTAGCTAATCTTTATGAACACCAAAAGATGAAAACAAAATTAACACTACTCTTGGAGAATAGAGGGAAGTTTTTAAAAAAATATTAGAGAAGTATCTAAGGAAAAAACTGGGGATACAATAAAAATATAAAATAGAGGACACTCAGAATGTGCTCCTGTAAACATAGCTAGCTAGCTAAACATTGTTTCCAACAATATAGATATAAGAGATGTCCATTTAAAAAAAAAGTAAATATTAAGCTCATGGCCAGTTTTTCTGACCACCACTAGGTACCTAGACAGGATTATTCGTAGCAGTGATCTCCAAGAATTCTCAGCTCTCTTACAGTCACATCAAAAGGCCATAACATCAGATGGTAAGGTATTACTCTTCTTAGATATATTTGATGTACCAGTCTAAAGATATATTTGATGTACCAGTCTAAAGTAACAAGTATAATAAAATCTACCAACTCCGCAGCATTGGTGATGATCTGAACTGTGCATACTTTTTGTGAGGTGTGAGTGTGAATGACTAGGTAGATAAGAACAGTGGTCTAGACGAAATACTTCTGAACTCAACAATTGTGGATTCAGGTCCACGCATCAGTGGTGTGTTTTTTTCACGTCTTACTAAAGAAATGACTTTCAAGATCAATAATAACAACCTAAACAACAATCACCTATAATTTTTAATAGAAGTTCATTGCCATAGAAATGGTCCCAATTTGATAGGTTTGAGAATGAATTTAAAGCTATCCCTCAACGTTTTCTGTATAACTTTATGAATTTGTGAGAGTTTGAGTTCAGTCTGAAGAAGCAAAAAAGCGAAACCAGTCACACATTTTATTTGATGGTGTTGTTTACTTTGTAATATTTATCATTTTATATATGAAATAGAAGATGTAGAGTTAATTAATCAAGCCTCAGATTTTATTCGGCATGCCTTTTTTTATGTTGACTGTACTTTAAATGCAGTTCCTTTAAACCGTAGAAGAGATGTACCAAATTTAAAATTCCAACTTTCAAACTGACCCATTTTCTTTTAGGTTCATCAATTCTGGCACGGGCTGTTGTTGAACACAACCTTCTATCTGCAAGCAAACTTTACAATAACATTTCCTTTGAGGAATTAGGTTCCCTCCTGGAGATACCTGCATCCAAGGTAATATGTCAGTGTTGGAGTTTAATTTTTATTCTTCACGTCATGACTTAATTGAGCAGTTTTGTTTCAGCTAGTAGTGAAGTCATTAAAAACAATATTTGGTTGTTTTCAGCTGAGAATACAAAGTGTGGAAGGGAATTCCATGGTCTGGTTCCAGATAAAAAACAAAACTTTTCTTAAATACAGACGACTCCAGTTAACTGCACAGCCTCGGGCCCTTAACGAGACTGTGCAGTTAAATGGAGTGTGCAGTTAACCGAAGTACGGTACAGTACAGCTTTAAATCAGCACGGCACGAATATAGGTGAAGAATAACGTATAAAGTTGATTAGAATCCACTTTCAACGTTTACTTAAATGAAACAAGAGTCTACAATGAACAGCACTAACGTCATATTGTTAAATCAAACACATTGAAATTGACGATTTCCAAAAGAAATCAACAATTGATGTCTGCACACAAATTTTACTAATAAGTTGGTGAATTGCCGACTCTATTTTGTAAAACGGTTCAAGCAGCTCACATTCTCTCTGTTCCATGAATCTTTGTAAATTCTGGAGTGACTGAATACTGACTTTAGATGAAACCTGGTCATCTACTGCATCATCATCACTTATTTCATCATTTTCTTCTTGTTTTATCTCTGTAAGAGCTGCAACGATGGTTAAGTCGTCGATTTCACCTTCTGTGTGAAGACCGTCATCTATTGCAACATATGATTGTCCCCACGCTATTGCTCCCTGGTGGGCGGGAACATACATGTATCTACCACCTATGGCGTCCTTTACATGTCAATCATTTACAAAGTCGCATTTACCGGCTTAATTGTCGGCTTATTTGAAGCGCTACAGCAGTGGACTGGCAATAATGGATCCTGACTATACATTGTGCAGTTAACCGGAGTAAAATTGTAATGAAAAATCTGCCACGGGCAGAACATTTATCATGCTATTATCCGGAGTGTGCATTTAAGCGAAGTGCAGTTATCCAAAGTTTGTTCCCATTGAAAAGCATTGGGAAAAAACGGGACAGGCATGACTACGTGCAGTTATCCGGAGTGTGCAGTTAACCGATGTGCAGTTAAGTGGAGTCGACTGTATTATTTAATTTGGTTTTGGAATTTAAAGATTGTTATTTGTGATGGCTCTCAGTTTATAAGTATGTACATTATGAACATCTATAAAAGCATTTTGAAGAGGTTGGCCATTTAAAGATTTGTATACAAGTAATGTCTTTTGAAGCTGAATTCTCTTCCGAGTTGAAAGCCATCATAGGGTTTAAAAAAGCCCTTGCAAAATGAAGTCTTTACTGCAGCATCGAAAATAACTAGCTGCTCTCTTTTGAATATGGCAAGATATAAGCATTATAGAATATTTTTCTGTGCATATAAGAGAGATAAGGTTTTATTATGTTATAATTCCAGTTGTTATGAATTGACAGTTTTCAGCAGTGATTTAGTATATATACAATCATATGGTACTGATCTTTTGCACGTCAGGAAATTCTAGGGACTGCTTTTGGTTCCAGGTAATTTTAAATGAAGCTTGAGCTATACCAGTGCCTTACACCATTATGATAACTACAACATGCCTAGCAATTTCCAATAAAAACTTCAACAACCACCTGATTAAAATTGCTGTTAAAAAGTTAAAGCAATGTAATCGAGCAGTCTATCCTGCACTCCAACATTGAATCCTTTAATCAAACAAAGTTTATGGCAGGCTTAACACATTAACCCCTAACGACGACTTTACGGGGCAGGAGGTAGCAGCCTACTGCCAAGCTCTGTAGCGTCATGGTCATGCATGATAAACTCAAGTGGGTGGTATTATAGAAAGGTAAACAGATGTAGCTCTACAATGATACCAAATAATCTGGAATATCTAGTTGCACTACAAAATACAGATAGAAAAACCTCATTTTTTTGGACCTGACTTTTTTTAACCCCAAATTCACCCGTAGTCGAAATCCGATTTTGTGTCCAGGTTTTAGACTTTTTGGTCTCAGATCTAAGGCAAACTGGTATGAACTGCAAACAGACAGATGAGCCGTTGCAAAAAGTAGGATAAGATGGGCGTTTGGAATAAAGAGTGGTCTCCATAAAAAAATATTGGCTCCGTTTAGCAAAAAAAAATATATAAAAAATTCCAACTTTTACCCTTCTGCTCATGCGCGAGTCAAATAGCCAATGAAAATCGATGTTTCTAACACCACTAGGCAGTATGTTATTGAAAGATGACCAGGGATTTGGTGTTTTCGAGTCTATTCAGAAAAAGCTTTCAAAATATGTTTCCTACTCTAATTTCAGGCAAAAATGACAAAAAGCTCCAGGGGTTAATGTTAACAAGTCAGTATTCTGATGCAGTTATGAAGCTAACAAAAGAAAACTATAAACTACCTGCAGTTTTTTGAAGAATTTTGACTTGTTTGCATTTAGTTGAATACCATTGTGCTCACACCAATTTTGCATTTAGATTTTTTACTGCTCCAGGCTTGTTAATTCTGTGTTACATAATGTGATGATATAAAGTGATGTCATCTGCAGACATATTAGTGAATGATTGTTAAACTTCCTGGCTTTCCAGGATTAATGAAAGTAAAATTTGAAAATACAGTTGTACTTCTGTACTTAAATATCATCTTATTGCCAACAATATATTAGATATTAAATGTGCAGGTAAACTCTTATCTAAACCTGTTACCGGTGTTTAGATTTCAGCTGATTCCCAGAACTTGTTTTAGGAAAGAATTTTCATTGGAGCACATTTTTAATGTTGGCAGTACCAAAAGCATGTGGGGCCCTGAGTGGCCAAGTGGTCTAAAGCACTCTCCATCACGGATCACTGCCATCTCACCTGTCTGTGTGGGTTTCGAGTCTTGGGCTCGGCAAATATGAATATGTAAGAAAGCTTGCCAGTAGCTTCTCTTGGATCGGTGGTTCTTGCCGGGGTTTTCCCCGGGTTCTTCCTCCACCATTAATAATGGCAGCCATGTATAGCCTATCATGTGCTGAAAAAATGGCGTTAAACCTTATAACAACCAAAAGCATGATTTTAAAGACAGATCTGTATGGAAATAGGCATATGTGATACACATCATATTTCATGAAATATTGATGAAAACTTTATGCAGAATTTCTATGTCAAACACAGATGAACTGTAAAACTATACCCATCTGGCCACCCCAGAAATTACTCTAACAGTGCCCACACTTTGTTGGTCTCATTGTTTTGTACATAACATTTTTCCCCTGCCATCTGAGCTCCTACCAAAAGTGGCCACATTTCACTTGTCTCTGGTTTAAAGACAGTGAACTTAAGAGTAGAATATGTAAATAGTATACACTAAACAGTGATCTTTAGAGTATAATATGTAAATAGTATACTCTAAACAGTGATCTTTAGAGTACAATATGTAAATAGTATACTCTAAACAGTGATCTTTAGAGTACATAATGTAAATAGTATACACTGAACAGTGATCTTTAGAGTACAATATGTAAATAGTATACTCTAAACAGTGATCTTTAGAGTAGAAAATGTAAATAGTATACACTGAACAGTGATCTTTAGAGTACAAAATGTAAATAATATACACTAAACAGTGACCTTAAGAGTACAATATGTAAATCATATACACTAAAGGCTCCACTAAATTAGCCATAGTTGGCTGGGTTAATAATGGTTATATAGTGTTGAAACAAAAATTGGTTGAAGAAGAGGTGGTTAAAAATTATTATATATGGTTGAAACATAAGTTGATTGAAGAAGAGGGGGTTAATAATTGTTATATAATGTTGAAACATAAGTTGATTGAAGAAGAGGGGGTAAATAATTGTTATATAGTGTTGAAACATAAGTTGATTGAAGAAGAGGTGGTTAATAATTGTTATATAATGTTGAAACATAAGTTGATTGAAGAAGAGGGAGTTAATAATTGTTATATAATGTTGAAACATAAGTTGATTGAAGAAGAGGGAGTTAATAATTGTTATATAATGTTGAAACATAAGTTGATTGAAGAAAAGTGGGTTAATAATGGTTATATAATGTTGAAACATAAGTTGATTGAAGAAGAGGGGGTTAATAATTGTTATATAATGTTGAAACATAAGTTGATTGAAGAAGAGGGGGTAAATAATTGTTATATAGTGTTGACACATAAGTTGATTGAAGAAGAGGGGGTTAATAATTGTTATATAATGTTGAAACATAAGTTGATTGAAGAAGAGGGAGTTAATAATTGTTATATAATGTTGAAACATAAGTTGATTGAAGAAGAGGGGGTTAATAATTGTTATATAATGTTGAAACATAAGTTGATTGAAGAAGAGGGGGTAAATAATTGTTATATAGTGTTGACACATAAGTTGATTGAAGAAGAGGGGGTTAATAATTGTTATATAATGTTGAAACATAAGTTGATTGAAGAAGAGGGAGTTAATAATTGTTATATAATGTTGAAACATAAGTTGATTGAAGAAGAGGGAGTTAATAATTGTTATATAGTGTTGAAACATAAGTTGATTGAAGAAGAGGGGGTTAATAATTGTTATATAATGTTGAAACATAAGTTGATTGAAGAAGAGGGAGTTAATAATTGTTATATAATGTTGAAACATAAGTTGATTGAAGAAGAGGGAGTTAATAATTGTTATGGAGTGTTGAAACATAAGTTGATTGAAGAAAAGTGGGTTAATAATGGTTATATAATGTTGAAACATAAGTTGATTGAAGAAGAGGTGGTTAAAAATTATTATATAATGTTGAAACATAAGTCGATTGAAGAAGAGAGGGTTAATAATAGTTATATAATGTTGAAACATAAGTTGATTGAAGAAGAGGTGGTTAAAAATTATTATATAATGTTGAAACATAAGTCGATTGAAGAAGAGAGGGTTAATAATAGTTATATAATGTTGACACATAAATTGATTGAAGAAGAGGGGGTTAATAATTGTTATATAGTGTTGAAACATAAGTTGATTGAAGAAGAGGTGGTTAAAAATTATTATATAATGTTGAAACATAAGTTGATTGAAGAAGAGAGGGTTAATAATAGTTATATAGTGTTGAAACATAAGTTGATTAAATAAAACGGGGTTAATAATTGTTATGGAGTGTTGAAACATAAGTTGTTTGAAGAAGACCAGGTTAATAATGGTTATATAGTGTTGAAACAAAAAATTGATTGAAGAAGAGGGGGTTAATAATTGTTATATAGTGTTGAAACATAAATTGATTGAAGAAAAGTGGGTTAATGATGGTTATATAGTGTTGAAACATAAGTTGATTGAAGAAGAGGTGGTTAAAAATTATTATATAATGTTGAAACATAAGTTGATTGAAGAAGACCAGGTTAATAATGGTTATATAGTGTTGAAACAAAAAAATTGATTGAAGAGGATGGGGTTAATAATTGTTATATAGTGTTGACACATAAAGTTGATTGAAAAAGAGGTGGTTAAAAATTATTATATAATGTTGAAACATAAGTCGATTGAAGAAGAGGGGGTTAATAATAGTTATATAGTGTTGAAACATAAGTTGATTAAAGAAGAGGGAGTTAATAATTGTTATATAGTGTTGAAACATAAGTTGATTAAATAAAACGGGGTTAATAATTGTTATGGAGTGTTGAAATATAAGTTGTTTGAAGAAGACCGGGTTAATAATGGTTATATAGTGTTGAAACATAAAGTCGATTGAAGAAGAGGGAGTTAATAATTGTTATATAGTGTTGAAACAATAAGTTGATTAAATAAAACGGGGTTAATAATTGTTATGGAGTGTTGAAATATAAGTTGTTTGAAGAAGACCGGGTTAATAATGGTTATATAGTGTTGAAACAAAAATTGGTTGAAGAAGAGGGAGTTAATAATTGTTATATAGTGTTGAAACATAAGTTTATTGATGAAGAGGGGGTTAATAATTGTTATATAGTGTTGAAACATAAGTTTATTGATGAAGAGGGGGTTAATAATTGTTATATAGTGTTGAAACATAAGTTTATTGATGAAGAGGGAGTTAATAATTGTTATATAGTGTTGAAACATAAGTTTATTGATGAAGAGGGGGTTAATAATTGTTATATAGTGTTGAAACATAAGTTTATTGATGAAGAGGGAGTTAATAATTGTTATATAGTGTTGAAACATAAATTGATTAGATAAAACGGGGTTAATAATTGTTATGGAGTGTTGAAATATAAGTTGTTTGAAGAAGACCGGGTTAATAATGGTTATATAGTGTTGAAACAAAAATTGGTTGAAGAAGAGGGTGTTAATAATTGTTATATAGTGTTGACACATAAATTGATTGAAGAAGAGGGGGGTTAATAATTGTTATATAGTGTTGAAACATAAGTTGATTGAAGAAGAGGGGGTAAATAATTGTTATGGAGTGTTGAAACATACTTTATGGAAAGAAGATGGGGTTAATAATTGTATTATAGTGCTACTCTTAAGTTGATTGAAGAAGTTAATAACTGTTGAGCAGTTTTCCTTTATATTGAGATATTTTCTGCTATGGCTTTGCTGTACAAGTTTTGTAGTACCTCAGGTTGAATGCCAATTTTTTCTTTTTGTGCTTACAGGCTGAAAAAATAGCATCACAAATGATAACAGAGGAAAGGATGAATGGATATATTGATCAGATTGACTCTATTGTTCATTTTGAAGGTAAGATCCCCCCCCCAGTATAGTCTTTTGTGTCTCACCTACAATTAGCAGATATTATATACCATTTATACTTGCATATAAGTCTAGTCCTAATGCAGACAACATAGACCTTGGTCTGCCATCACATAATGCACAGACAGATCAGAGATTATCTGTTAGTTTAATGATTACTCTGAACAAACTGCATAGACCCAAATATGCCAGTGCATTATTCTACAACAGATCTATGTCTGCAGTTTGCAGTTGGACTAGAGTTATAAATGAGTATAAAGGGTATTAGACCCAGATATGCCAGTGCATTATTCTACAACAGATCTGTGTCTGCAGTTTGCAGTTGGACTAGAGTTATAAATGAGTATAAAGGGTATTAGACCCAGATATGCCAGTGCATTATTCTACAACAGATCTATGTCTGCAGTTTGCAGTTGGACTAGAGTTATAAATGAGTATAAAGGGTATTAGACCCAGATATGCCAGTGCATTATTCTACAACAGATCTGTGTCTGCAGTTTGCATTTGGGCTAGAGTTATAAATGAGTATAAAGGGTATTAGACCCAGATATGCCAGTGCATTATTCTACAACAGATCTATGTCTGCAATTTGCAGTTGGACTAGAGTTATAAATGAGTATAAAGGGTATTAAATCATGGGTATAATTTTTCCAGTGTTGATGATGGCAGCAGTGGTGTGGATGTTATGAATTTTGTTAAAAAGGCTTTTGAGAGCTGTGTACATGGATGGTACATTGTAGTGATATTAGCTATCAAGACACCATACTGCTAATCCCTTGTTTGATTCTAATGGAATGATTCATTAATTAATGTTTGGCCCAGATAGTTCAAAAATAACACCCTTCTTTTCTGTCTCTGAAACTGTTGTTTGTGTGGAAAATTTCACAAAAATATGGGCAGCGGTTCAAGATATTAATTTTATGGGCAGTGTTTTTCTGTAAAGATGCAGATGCCAGAGTTGTATGGATATAAACATGTGAATGTTTACAAACACACATGACCCAAAAGAAAGCATTTTTCTTTTTCTTTACAGAATATGGTTGGGTACTTTGATTACCCAAAGAATTCATATAACAATTGTGCAGAAAATTAAATTGCATCAATGGATGACTTCTTCACATTGAAAAGGCTTTGCTTTGGTCCCAAGTATGCTTGACCGGAACAACTCTTTGGTCCCAAGTATGCTTGACAGGAACAACTCTTACTGAATTATACCAGATATGAGGAAAATATGATTGTTGTCATATCTAGATATTGGCATGTCTGGACCCTGCCAAGGATTTTTAGGGTGCCTGTGTTTTAGGCTCCTAAATTTATTACTCAAACCTGTACATTTTATGGAAAGATGATGCAATGAATAATGCAGCTTTAATATGAATATGGAATGTACATTAAGATTATGAACAAGGTATGTCAATGCTGTGCATATGCAAAGGTATATCAGGGTGGTACATATTCACAGGCATATCAGGATGGTGCCCATCACTCTCTCATAACCTCTAAAAAATGCCTGAAGACACAAAATAGTTGGGAACCACTGATGTAGGTGGTACCTCAGATACTTTACGTCATTCCTGCAAAACGCCCACATGATAAGCAGTTTTGCTTATACATTAGACTGGAAATATTGCCTAGCAAATGCAAACTCATTGAAGGTGAAGGGGACAGTGAATCTTTTAGAAAGGCCAAACAGTGAACACTGACCTTTAAACAACAGTATTCATACATGGCAATGTTTGGACCAAACTTAGTTGATTTCTTACACTTGGAGTAAGGAGCCTATTGATTTTGGGGTCGAAAGTTCAAGGGTACTGACTGAAAAAAATAAAAATAGTTCCTGCACAGATATTTCAGTTATCTGCATAGGGAAGTATTAAACATGGTGTGGACCTATAATGTGCCATTCATGGTACTCTTGTTTAAATATTCTACATTTAAGGCTTTGTCATTATACTCCATTTAGATTGTGTGTAGGGGGTGGGGATATGTGCCTCATTTAAGACAACTGCTAAGGTCAGTAGGTAAATTACATGTATTCATGTGTCAAATTGTGATGAAAAATTGTGGAGTGACATATATTACTAAAATATATCATCCATTCATCTTTCATTGCAGTTTTTTTTCTCTTTATTAATAGGCAAGCAAAATATCAAGTTTAATGTTGCTTAATTTATTTGGATAAATTTATACTACTAGCATCTTCCATTCTTTGTCTTTTATGAGACAAATTTTCAAAGTTTTCATTATTTTTCAGCTCGTGAGACCCTGCCAACTTGGGACAAGCAGATCCAGAGTTTGTGTTTCCAGGTGAACACCATCATTGAGAAGATTACACAGACGGCCCCCGACTGGATGATGAAAACTATGGAGAACACTATGAGTCAGTGACCCAGTAGTCATGCTGATCATTTACTACATGGCATGAATAGTCATCTGGCCCAAAAACATTTTGAAACACTGATTGACATGCTAAATCACTTTGTATACTAAAAGTTGTCTAAAGTTTCCTCATAAGTTTACCATTTTAAAGAGCAATCTTTTGAGATTTGGTTCTCTTGATAACCAAAATATCAAGAGATATTGGCACCCTGATATTAGATGCCAAGAATTGATACAGAAATTGATGCATATTATTACATCTAATGTAATTCACATAATTTGTGTGACCCAAATATTTCTGAACATAGAACAAGGAAACAAAATTTGCAGAATGTTTTTGACATTAAAATATATGATCCAATACATTGCTTACAACATATTGTTACAGAATAATTCACAATAACAAAAATTTGATGTTGCAAATATACTGATTCTACTAGAGTTGGGAAAATATAGTTATGCAGAAATAGTATGTGTGTTGCATGGTATTTTATATTGATGAGACCCTAATGACTATTTTAATTAAATGCTAGGTTGCTTTCTTCAAGATAGGAATCCAGGAAGCAACGTTTAATTACATACCATTTAATTGTAATGAAAACCTGTATGTGTGTAAGATGGTGTTAACCACAGAATTAGCTGATGAAACATCTTAAATAATTAGTGTTCATGTTTCAGCAAGTTTGGAATATACTGCTTAGACCTGAATCAAGTGTTGATAACTGCACATTACAAAAATCTGGTTTCTTCTCTTGTAGTCTTTTACAAGAAACTGGTATGATTTGTAATCTAGGACCTCTTCCACAGAGTCACATGTTCAGATTCATTTAAGATTGTATATTAAGTATGATTGTATTTTGATGAGGGGTAAGACTGACAAAATGTAGCTGTTCCTATGCATGACAAGGCAAACAACATAAAAGAGTTTGATATTGCAGTGGCTCAAGAAGCAAACAACATATACTTGAATATAAGTCATCAAATTGCAAACAACAGAGAACTAGATCTGCCATAGCATAATGCACCTGCAGGTCAGGATATATGTTGTTTGTCATACTGATTATTCCTAACAAACTGCACAGAACCAGATCTACCAGTGCATTATGTAGCTGCAAATCTGACTTTTTACAGTTTGCAGTTAATCTCATCTTATAAGCAAGTATATATGGAACAATAAATTTGATATTGCAGTGGCTCAAGAGGCAAGAAACATAATATTATGCTTGGAAATAAGGCATTTAGTATGAACAACATCACTGCCATCAGCAAGAATTTACTTTTTTAAATAATATGTTCAAAATTGAAGTCCTTGTTTCGTTGTTCAGTGAAACATTTCTTTTAAGTGTAGTTACTAGATTGTCACATAAACCATAACCAAAGAAATATTTTTGAGCAACACCATCAAGAACGGTTTTTAGTGTGTTGCTCTTTGCCATCTTTCATATATTTGTTATGATTGTGTTTATCTGTGTCTAATTAGGTTTCAGCATTTCAAATAAATCATAAAATGCAACTGATAGTTTTGTAGTGTTGTTTTGTTTTCTGTTTTGAATTGTGAAGTATAGATATCTTACACCAGAGGAACCATGGTTAGATCTTGGTTACCTCTCTCTGTACCTAATATTCTCAACAGAGACATGGTTAGATCTGGGTTACCTCTCTGTACCTAATATTTTCAACAGAGCCATGGTTTGATCTGAGTTACCTCTCTGTACCAAATATTCTCAACAGAGCCATGGTTAGATCTGGGTTACCTCTCTCTGTACCTAATATTCTCAACAGAGCCATGGTTAGATCTGGGTTACCTCTCTCTGTAACTAATATTCTCAACAGAGCCGTTGTTAGATCTGGGTTACCTCTCTGTACCGAATATTCTCAACAGAGCCATGGTTAGATCTGGGTTATCTCTCTGTACCTAATATTTTCAACAGAGCTATGGTTTGATCTGGGTTACCTCTCTGTACCGAATATTCTCAACAGAGCCATGGTTAGATCTGGGTTACCTCTCTATACCTAATATTCTCAACAGAGACATGGTTAGATCTGGGTTACCTCTCTGTACCTAATATTTTCAACAGAGCCATGGTTTGATCTGAGTTACCTCTCTGTACCAAATATTCTCAACAGAGCCATGGTTAGATCTGGGTTACCTCTCTCTGTACCTAATATTCTCAACAGAGCCATGGTTAGATCTGGGTTACCTCTCTGTACCTAATATTTTCAACAGAGACATGGTTAGATCTGGGTTACCTCTCTCTGTACCTAATATTCTCAACAGAGACATGGTTAGATCTGGGTTACCTCTCTCTGTACCTAATATTCTCAACAGAGACATGGTTAGATCTGGGTTACCTCTCTGTACCTAATATTTTCAACAGAGCCATGGTTTGATCTGAGTTACCTCTCTGTACCAAATATTCTCAACAGAGCCATGGTTAGATCTGGGTTACCTCTCTATACCTAATATTCTCAACAGAGCCATTGTTAGATCTGGATTACCTCTCTCTGTAACTAATATTCTCAACAGAGCCATGGTTAGATCTGGGTTACCTCTCTGTACCGAATATTCTCAACAGAGACATGGTTAGATCTGGGTTACCTCTCTGTACCTAATATTTTCAACAGAGCCATGGTTTGATCTGGGTTACCTCTCTGTACCGAATATTCTCAACAGAGCCATGGTTAGATCTGGGTTACCTCTCTGTACCTAATATTCTCAACAGAGCCATGGTTGGATCTGGGTTGCCTCTCCATGTACCTACTGTTCTCTGCAGATGGATAAACATATATTTTGACTTTTAAGTGAATAATTTATTCTGATAACCATTGTGATGTGTGGTTTTTATTGGGAGGATAGATTCAATTGATTTGACTGTAATTCTTTCTGGGTGCCTGGCTTAGATGATTATTTGTTAAACTACAATGGTTTTGTTTATTTTATAGGTGTCAATTTTCATGGTACTAGTACTTAAATTAAAGATTTGCTTTTGTCAGAGTTTTGCATATTTATAGATATTGAATTTTATGGATTAATCTCTATGAATACCCACATTAATGAAGCAAGAGAACAAAGATATGCTGACAACAAAGGTTGGTTGTATGAACAGTTAGAACAATACTACCACCAGTATGATCACAAAAGTTTTCATTACAGCAAGGTCCATGTTTATATGAAACAATGTCTTAAATTCTTCACCAGCATAACTTTTCATGGGCATGATTGAGAGTTATCTCTTTCTTTTCATTGAAACTGTCTTTTAGGTAAACAGAATCTTGTTGAATTGCATTTTAATGTCAGCTGGTACTATTTTCATTGACGCTGTCGTTTAGGTAAACAGAATCTTGTTGAATTGCATTTTAATGTCAGCTGGTACTATTTTCATTGAAGCTGTCGTTTAGGTAAACAGAATCTTGTTGAATTGCATTTTAATGTCAGTTAGTGCTCTTTTCTATGATCATAGAAAGTTAAAGCAAAAGTTGCTGATCAAGCAAAAAGTCATATATAGATAATACAGATGCAAAACAAATAGTGTATTATGTCAAATACTGTTTTTGTCTCACTTGCATAACTAAGTAGACTGAAATAGACAAATTATTTGCGGAAATTCAAAGAGCACTCACTAGCTGATCAAAACAAATTGTCCAAAGATCACTTATTTTGGTGGAAGTGGCAAATGGTGACAGCATCAGCAATGTTCAAGTTTTTCATTAAAGTTTTTGAAAGTCATCTGCATTACTTGCTGCATATTCAAGTGAACCCTGTGAAAATAATACTATTGACCTAAAGTTTTTGCTGTGATATGCTAGGAATGACTGTCTTTCCAGTGATTTGCTTGGAATTATTGTCTTTCCTGTGATATGCTTGGGTTTGATGTCTTTCCTGCGATGTGATAGCAATTACTCTCTTTCCTGACTCTCCAGTTTAAGCAGAAAGCTGGTTGTCTTATGGTGGACAATGTTAAAGTGATACAATTTTAAACTTGTACATTACTGGCTGCATTCAGGTGAAACTTTAGGATAATATTACTATGAGTCTAAAGTATAGATGTTGCTATGTTAGTTGTTCTTGACATGGTTTTTTACCTGTTTAAATGTTAAAGGATGTGGTATAATTTTGAAGTCATAATTTTTCAACACTAGTTGCTTCATTTAACAGAAACTTGAGTATAATATAAGCATAGGTCAAAAGTTTATATGTATATGTACCAGGAGTTCCTGTTCTCACCTACTTAAACAGAAAAACTTATTGCAGAACTGTGTACCTACATATTCTTCTGTATTTTGTATGAAAATATGGAAATACGACTTTCAAATGCCAAATCTGATTTTGTGGGGGTAAAAATATGAAAAGTTTGAAATAGCAAGTTAGTATAAAGATAAGGGAAAGAAGTAAGAAAGTAATGCAAGAGTAGTTCACCTTAGTTCTGTATTAAATAAATAGAAGGGTCATGTGCAAAATGCTGTGCACTGCACATGTGTAGGATTTCATTGTCTTCTGTCTGTAATGTAAACAGCATCATGGCTGAGTTGGGTTTTGGAAGAGAGTGGCTGAAATAGAATCAACTTAAGCCAAAGACACGAAGAGATGTGCACAGCAATTTATCACATCATAAAGAAAGACCTGGTTTTCAGTTCTGCTGGGAGAAGGGATATAGTTATGCCTTCTACATACTGTGAAACTGATATTTCAATTGGGAGTGATGGTGGGAATGAAGTTTCTTGCCAAAAATTCATAGAAACATAAAGAGATCAACATGGCTAGAAATGTGACTAAAATTTCTTTGTTCTTTTTGAGTACAAAACATTTGACTGACTGTGGCAAACACTCCAGGCTTGTGATTTGTGGTGAAGTGATGAAACTGATGATGTGTGAAGTTGAAAAGTGCCTGCTATGAAATGAATAAGCGAAATCCATGATCCACATGTATGATACATGTAGCACTGAAGTTGACACTGTTTTGCTGTAACCTTCACTATCAAAGCTCAACATTGATGATTGTTAATACATTTATTTTCAACTATTTGTTTCAAATATTGTAAATATAAAATATTTTGCATCATTTTGTAAATATGGATCATTCCTCACTTTAATAATATGGTTACAAAATGGAATAAGGATGCACTAGTGACTTCGTTTGTTACTAATGGTGCACACTCGTCAGGAATACTGAAAGATGACATGAAATAATGAAAATATTCCTGAAATACTGAGAACCATTTTGAGGGGCTGCACAGCTCTGTATTGCATCATGATGAACAATATTAAAATTTTGTGTGAAATTTATGAAAATGAGAAACAGGGTTTATACTGAGAAAGTTTATGAAAAGATGCAGGGTTTTACTGAGAAACGTACAGATGCAGGGGAGACAACCAGTTCTTTGGCCTAAAAAACGTTATTACTTTTCTTCTTTGTTATGTATAACAATTTATTAATGTACATGTGTTACTATAACTGATAGACCTTTATAACTTTCATCACATACCAAGTCACCATAGCTCATGAAAATTCTGACTGTTTCATCATGGATTGACTTGCTCATTTTTGTGTACTAAGGCAGTAAAACTAACTGGCTCAAGGGAAGTAACAAAAAATTTCATATCACTGTTTTAATTGCAGAGTGGCAATTTTAACAATCTACTTACTTTTGTAAACTTTGAAGTCTACACTTATATCATCGACATAGCTTGCAGCATTTCATAACCAGTCAGGTGTGAAATACATTACGACCTTGGTACCATAATGTTGGAATATTTTCCTGATTTGGGTCTACCGCTAGGGGAACTAATTGTAGTCTGATGCACTTGTATGCTCTTCATTTTTTTCCCTCTTACTGTTTTCAAATCCATCAGTGGTAAATACTTACCATTAACAGCATATCACAAATTTTTTTGTGGAACATTTAGTCATTGGGAAGCAAGACATAGCATTCACTTTTCCCATAGTTTCTCTTCAGGTTTTGGTTAAAGATTTATTTCCATTTATTTCATAAATCACTTGATAGTTTCTCATCATATTTGGCATGATGAGACAATTCATTCTGTGGTTCTCAACCATTTACCTGGGGTTCTATGATGCATAGAAAATTTCTATCAAGGTTTTGGTTAATTCTTTTTTTTTTGCCTATATTATTTACTAAACCCATGATATATCTTATCAGACTTGATATGAATCATTTATATGAAGTAAAAACTTCATCTATGATGCACTCACTCACTCACCCTATGACCTTCAAATGGGAGTCTGTCATAGAAACCGCTCTGGTGGCCTAGTGGTTAGAGTGTCCGCCTCAGATGCAGGAGGTCGTGGGTTCGATCCCCGGCCGAGTCATACCAAAGACTTACTAACAGCTACCTCGCTGGGCGCTCAGCATTAAGAGGTAAGTGTTTTGACCGGTCAGCCTGGTATCATGATAATGTGACTGGGTGGGACATCATTCTATGTGTCTGCGGCATGATGCCCCAGTGCTGGACATCACTATAAACTGCCACACTGCAGACATCGTAGCATTATGACTGAAAAATTGTTAAAGCTACGTTAAAAATCCAAATCACACACACACACACTGTCATAGAAAATCTGCATTATGGTTTTATATAAAGTTTTTTCTTTTGTGTAAATTTCATAAACCAAATGGTGAATTTTGTTCATACTTTTGCATGAATCGTTATGAAGCTTAAACAATTCATTCTGTGATGTGCTCATTCAACCTTTAGATCTTGATTCCACAATCATACATTTAATCATGGGCTTCACATGCAGGCCGGGCCTTCGTGTTTTTTAAAGCATAGAATTTTGACCCATCAATCAGAATCCTGCAAATATTGTGTATTTATTGTCACTACCCAACACTTCTGTCACTACCCAATACTTCTGTCACTACCCATCACTTCTGTCACTACCCAACACTTCTGTGACATAATGTTAAAGAACTTTTACCCCTACTTATTCCTCCACTGGACATTGAAATATACTCTTATTGGTTCCCAGAGGATAGTAGCGTCCACCTCTTCTGTTACTTAATGTTGCAATTCTAGGTCTTAAAATATGTAACAGAAAGAAGTGAAGGTAAAATCAACAAACAATTTATTTCTCAACAATGCAAAGTGAAAATTCAAGAGAAACTTATAACACTGTGAAATAAATCCCAAAGAATCCTAAATGTCCTATCACAAGTTCAAAAAATATATAATGTTCTGAATGAATTCCAAGAGTATTTAATGTCTTGATGTACATCAATGATATAATCCTGAATGTCTTTGAATAAATCCTTAGTAATCCCAAAGTATTGTGTATAAATTCAAAAAGTCAATGAGCACTTTGACTTTACTAATTGTATTGACTATTTTAAATAAATATTCATCTTGAAGTATATCTGACAGACCGATCTAAAAACAGGAAGAAATTGTTTATGAAATCCCAATAAGCAGTAAGATTTCCACTATGGTTTGAAGAATTAATCTGTATTCTGTTTGCATATCTGCAGTCCCAAAATTAAAACATATATAATAGGTTGATACCAGTTCAAATTGATTTTGCTTCTCCATCCTCCCTCACCTGCCAGTTTGTCCAGACACTACTGGGTTCAGTCTGTTCATCTAAACATCTGTCAATCCCTCTGCCCATCCCTTCGCTGACAGCTAGATTATTTTTGCCGGAGACAATATATAATGGTTTTTTTTACAGGTTTAAATCAGATAATCTTTAAGCTATGGATCTATGACACATATAGGGAAGTTGTGCATGTGCATATATATATATATGTCTATGTCTGTGTGTGTGTATGTATGTGTGTTCAGTTATGAGCAACATCTATGATTATTAATGAAGCTATCTTGGATATGATTCACTTTGTGATTACCTTGGAGGCCATATTTTTAATGACATTTAACCACCAGTTTTAGGGATGGGATCATGTATGAGGAACTTTCACATGTTAATAAGGTCATCTTGTATTTTATTGGCTGTGAACACCATAGAGGCCATATTATGATCCGAGTTTGACCAGACCTGTTATGTAGGCCTGCAAGATTTAATTGATGAGTTTGACCAGACCTGATATGTAGGCCTGCAAGATCTAATTGATGAGTTTGACCAGACCTGGTATGTAGGCCTGCAAGATCTATTTGATGAGTTAGACCAGACCTGTTATGTAGGCCTGCAAGATCTAATTGATGAGTTTGACCAGACCTGTTATGTAGGCCTGCAAGATCTAATTGATGAGTTTGACCAGACCTGGTATGTAGGACTGCAAGATTTAATTGATGAGATTGACCAGACCTGTTATGTAGGCCTGCAAGATCTATTTGCTGAGTTTGACCAGACCTCTTATGTAGGCCTGCAAGATCTATTTGCTGAGTTTGACCAGACCTGTTATGTAGGCCTGCAAGATCTAGTTGATGAGTTTGACCAGACCTGTTAAGTAGGCCTGCAAGATCTAATTGATGAGCTTGACCAGACCTTGTATGTAGGCCTGCAAGATCTAATTGATGAGTTTGACCAGACCTCTTATGTAGGCCTGCAAGATCTAATTGATGAGCTTGACCAGACCTGGTATGTATGCCTGCAAGCTCTAATTGATGAGTTTGACCAGACCTGGTATGTAGTCCTGCAAGCTCTAATTCATGAGTTTGACCAGACCTGTTATGTAGTCCTGCAAGCTCTAATTGATGAGTTTGACCAGACCTGGTATGTAGGCCTGCAAGATCTAATTGATGAGTTTGACCAGACCTGGTATGTAGTCCTGCAAGCTCTAATTCATGAGTTTGACCAGACCTGTTATGTAGTCCTGCAAGCTCTAATTCATGAGTTTGACCAGACCTGATATGTAGGCCTGCAAGAGCTAATTGATGAGCTTGACCCAGACCTGATATGTAGGCCTGCAAGCTCTAATTCATGAGTTTGACCAGACCTGGTATGTAGGCCTGCAAGCTCTAATTCATGAGTTTGACCAGACCTGTTATGTAGTCCTGCAAGCTCTAATTCATGAGTTTGACCAGACCTGATATGTAGGCCTGCAAGAGCTAATTGATGAGCTTGACCCAGACCTGATATGTAGGCCTGCAAGCTCTAATTCATGAGTTTGACCAGACCTGGTATGTAGGCCTGCAATATCTAATTGATGAGCTTGACCAGACCTTGTATGTAGGCCTGCAAGATCTAATTGATGAGTTTGACCAGACCTGATATGTAGGCTGCAAGCTCTAATTCATGAGTTTGACCAGACCTGGTATGTAGGCCTGCAAGGTCTATTTGATGAGTTTGATTAAGAGCAATATCCATGTATCGTAAAGTACTCTTGCATTTGATTGGCTGAGCCTGTGAATGCTTCACAGTATCGTTTTTGAGTGTTCAGATTGAATGTCCTACGTTTTTGTAACGTATATTAACCGCTTTATATTCGGCATGCCACTCAATTCTTGCTTTGACTTGGACTTTAAATATACACATATTGTCAAACATCTACCAGTTTGGGATTAGATACGTTATTGCAGCTCAGTGGCTTATTTTCCTTATCAGTACAATAAAATGTTCTCTGAAAGAGTAATTAATAAACTTAAGCGTAATTCTAAAGAACAAACAGGGAAGATACAAGTGTGAAAGGAAAGGATAAGAAAGACAGAAAGAAAGAGGGAAAAAAACGGTCAAAGCAGTGCATATTTTTTAAAATAAAAGTTTAGGATGAATGAGTGTATTTAAATAGACAAATCCATGTATTATTTAATATGGATGCACCAGAAAGCACATGTATGGATGTAGATAGAGAAAGGACTGTAAGTAAAGTGAAAATTATTAACTTAGATTTAATACAATTAAACAACTACCATAAAAATAAAGATAAAAAGGAATTGTTAAGTTGCTGTTTTAGAGTGTCCGGCAGTATGTACTCGCCGAGCCTATTCCTTAAGAGAGCTGTTTAAAAAACTATTCGTCTCCTTCATGTGCTGTGATATGTGTGCTGTGATATGTGTGCTGTGGTAGGAACGTACAATAATGAATCTACATATCTCTGTGTAAACATTTATGCCTAACGTAGTTATAATTATAAATAACACCATAGTTTTGCGACAGCTTTTGAGACATCCTTTCGATATATATTTTTCAACTTAGAGAAAAATATCAGAAAATGTTTTTAAAATACTAAAGGAAGGGAAAATAAGAGGAAGATCTTTAACTGCAGAAATACGGTATTTGAGAGTCTTCAAATCTACTGAATTGTGCATATGTTAACGTAGGTTATTAATCGCATTGCTTTTGGTATGCCGTTGAATTCCTGTTTTTGGTTATCAGAATGAAATTAAGGAAAACTATTTCCGTACGAACCCGTGTTTAGTGGTCTTACAGTATTTAAAGGTTACTGCATTTGTATGGGAAAATATGAACGAGTTTTTTTTTTCTTCTTCGGAACAATACTGACCATTGGGAGTAAAGTATTATTCCGAGAAAACGAGTTAACATTTTCCCATACAAATACAGTAACATTTTTTATTATATACTCATATTATTATTCAACCTAAGACTTAATTATAAAAATACACTATCAGAAACAAAGTAATTGAATTTATGCTATATTCCAAAATAAATACACAACCGTACATTCATCAATACACAGTAACAATATTAATGCTCACATAGCACCCCCAGCGACTTTTGAACTTTGTCGAGCACTCGACATTAGTTTAAAAAAGAATTGTCGTTTTGGTCTACTTAAAGTTGAAATTTAGAGTCATATTTTGCGCATTGCAACAACTTATGCAATTCGTCTGGAATGAATGGATTTTGGTTCTTTTTGTCGATTGTACGGCGTATCACTAGCCTAAATCCAAAAACATTGCATCAAGGGTGTTAACTTTGGAATATTGCAAAACAGCTGCTGTGTGACAATCCATTCAGCCAGCGGAAATAAGAATTCTTCTTCGTCTTGGCTCATTGGCTCTGAGGCCCTTACTTTTCTACCGAAACCTTCAGTTGTATTTTTTCTCGAATTGACTTATAAAATGGTACATCTGTAATAAATATGCGACAGCCCTTGGCCTCAATATGCTTTTCTATGCTATTGTTGTATACCCCAGAGAGCACCGGTCAGAATCTTTACCATCATATTCACGAAAAATTAAGAACATTTCTCCTAAATAACTGTTTCAATGATCAGAAAAGTATTTTCGATTGCTGCGTCTGTCACGTTTGTTGTAGATATTGCAAATATCACGTTCATTCGTGTGCTTGTTTGAAAGTTTCGTTTCGGACTCACTGAACTCGTCCGTATCGTTAACTTTATCATGTATACTTTTAAATGGACGAAACAGCTTGTTTAGTTTATTCACAAACAAATCTAATCAAACAAAACCAAAGGTTTTTACTACATGAGGCACATGGTATATTTACAAACTAATTCCTAATACACTATACTGCTTTTAGGCACAGGTGTCGCTCACGTGCGTGCAGTATTAAGGTATTCAGTATCGTAAAATACTGCACAATTCTGACAATGTAAAATTAATGGAGACAATTATGAGCACATATAAATCTAATACCTTGGATTAAACTTTGGAAATAATAATGAAAGTGGTCAAGTAAGAAGCTTTTCAATAATTGATATATTTACATTTTCGTAAGTGATACAAACTTTTTCTCTTCTTATAAGGCAAAAAAATTGAAATAATATTCATAAAACAGTGTAAGCAGTGTAAGTGTAGCATATTGGTTCTTTTTGTACGGAAAATGTGACTTATCTGCCCTCTAACTGAAATGTATTATTATGTTTTGCTTGATAATATATGGACATAACAATACATCGAAGTTGTGTATCGTAAAAGGGGTGTGTTTCTGAGAGATAATCCAGAAGAGAGAGACGGTGAGTTAACTAAGTTTTGGAAAACACAAACTAGTCGGCACCATTTTTCAAACTCATTTTTTTTAATGAGCCCCCTTCACTTAGACTATAATCAATACAGGAGGAAGAATATTTGTTTTCCCTATTTATATACAAATGCCAAATATTAAACATGAGCATTTTAGCAACGCTGTGGACGTTGTAAAATAATCGGGGATTGTCAATCTTTTTGGCTTAATTAGAGATTCGCTAGGGACAGATGATTGGAAAGCCGCCATGCTCATGGAAGTGCGGTTTTCCTGTATATGTAAGTAAATCAAATAGTGAATACAAAACGACATTTAATAATTGGATGATCAGAGGAAGAAAGTAGGTAAATGTGCTTGATGAGTACTTTAAGGGTATTAACTAACATACTGTTTACCAACGAATAACTTTGTTGTACAGCGCACTAATATTCAAAGCTTTAACATTTTTGTTTTGTTTGATTCAGTCGATTGAGGTTCCAAACCAGTTCGAGACTAATATGACTTGAACTGATTCGAAACAAGGAACTGCTGATCGCCACTCACAGACTATACGGCAGCCATTAACATTGATACAAGTCCTCTCCATGCATATGCTTTTATATACAATACAACTATCATGATCAGTCACCAACCAATCACAGGAAGCTTTTGAGAAAAATAGGTAAATATTTTCTTAAAATCATACTTTCAAAAAAGTAAAGATTAATTATATTGTTTATCATGATTACTGACTATTCCTGAGGTGGCCGCGTGGGTATTTTTGAAAACCTCTGACAATAGGGTTGTTTAGCCGTGGACCTCGTGTGATATCACGAATCACTACCTCATACCTAAAAACAGAATGTAGAAATAAAATTTCAGTTGATGCCACTAAAACACTTGTGTGTTCATTAGTACTTTCAAGACTGGACTATTGTAACTCAGTTCTGTCTGGTTCATCTCAATATCTACTCCAGAAACTTCAAAAAGTTCAAAACACAGCTGCTCGGATCATATTTAGAGTACCACGATCAGAGCACACCTCCCCGCTGCACTATACCCTACACTGGCTATCCATTCGATCCAGAATCAAACACAACATTTGTTCTCTGTGCTATGTTTCACTGTCGGACTCTAGTCCAATATACCTATCCGACCTCACCCATGTGTATACACCATCAAAATACTTACGCTCCTCTTCTGACAATAGTATACTCATTATTCCCACTATGAAAACAAAGTCATATGGACAGCGTTCTTTTGCATACCATGGCCCAGCAACGTGAAATGAATTGCCCACTAAACTTCGACAAAAAGACACAGTGATCACATTCTAGAGGGCTCTCAAAACTCACTTATTTCGACTGCATGAACAAACTTAAAGACCTATCAATGTTTCCTACCTGAAATATTATCAGCATGTTTTTTATTTTTTAATGTTTTTCTAATTTCATGGTGTTTGTTTTTGTAATAATATTATTATGTTTTTTTTTTATCTTATAGATGTTGTCTAATGTTGTAAAGCGCTTAGAGCTTCTAAAGATTAGGCGCTATACAGTCCTCATTATTATTATTATTATTATTTGGTGTCTGTATATTGGTGTACATGATAATTCTCTGATCTAGTGTTTGATTTCGTATGTGTATCTTAGGGTACAAACTGTACATGATAATTCTCCGATTTGAGCTTTGATTTCGTGTCTGTATGTTATTGTATATGATAACTCTGATTTGATGTTTGATTTGGTGTGTGCATGTTGGTGTACAGATTCATTCTCTGATTTGATGCATGAATTGGTGTGTGTATGTAGGTATACATGATAATTCTCTTATCTAATGTTTGCTTTGGTGTGTGTATATTGATGTACATGATAATTCTCTGATTTGATGTATGATAGTGTGTGTGTGTATGTTGGTATACATGATAATTCTCTTATCTAATGTTTGATTTGGTGTGTGTATGTTGGTGTACATGATAATTCTCTGATTTGATGCATGATTTTGTGTGTGTATGTTGGTGTAGATAAGTATTCTCTATATTAGTAGGAAAGCATCATGCTTGGAAAATGTCAATGTTAGGGATATATCGGACATACTATATAGCAAAATCTGGCAACCATCACGACTATTATCAACTACCAAGATACTACTTGTGGAACAATTGTTAGTCATTATAACTTGTTTGGGATGGGTCAGAAATTGTGACGAAAGTAAGAAAGAAAAAAGCTCGTGTAATGTCTGAAAAAATATACAAAGATTTATATAACATAAGTAGAGTAGCCATCAGGATAATCTATCGGACAGACTCCATTTTTCAGGACCTGGAAGTACAACAATCGGACAGACTCCACGTTCAGGACCTGGAAGTACAACAATCAGACAGACTCCACTTTCAGGACCTGGAAGTACAACAATCAGACAGACTCCACTTTCAGGACCTGGAAGTACAACAATCGGACAGACTCCACTTTCGGGACCTGGAAGTACAACAATCAGACTTCACTTTCAGGACCTGGAAGTACAACAATCAGACAGACTACACTTTTGGGACCTGGAAGTACAACAATCAGACAGACTCCACTTTCAGGACCTGGAAGTACGACAATCGGACAGACTCCACTTTCAGGACCTGGAAGTACAAAATCAGACAACTCCACTTTCAGAACCTAGAAGTACAACATAGCAGTAAATCACGAAAATTAATGCATGGAGAGATATTTATCTTTTACCAATCTGAAATTTAATAGCTGATATTAGTGATACGCCTGCTTGTTTTGTTTTGTTTTTGTTTTGTTTTTTGTAAAATGATCGTGGCGGTAACAATATATTTACGCAGTGCACACGTGTATGAACAGATGTTGGCATACATCTAATATCCCTGATGCATGTGAGCTTGGGTGTCACATAATTTAAAATAAATATGTTTTATAAGAACACTGTAATTTTATTCTTGTTTTCCGGGCGCACATATGGAACTTTTTTTTATTGATCCACTGGTTTATAATTCAGCACGAATTTAAAAAAAAAAATTCATTTGAAATATATACCTGTTGTGTCTAAAATCTGCTCCTGCTGTGTTACTGTATTAATTTGACACTAAAGGTAACAGAGAAATGTGCGTCTACAGTTGAGTAATCAAATTGAAAATGATTTTTGTATTTCCGTTATGTCAATACTCCTCGGTATATAAATAGCTAAATCTACCTGCAGATAGAGTGAGTTCGACAATACTATTCTACAAACCATGAGGGCAAATCTTTTCATCGCCGTTGTTACTGTCTGTATTACGATGGCGCTTTGTTCCTGCTTCTTCGGCCCGATGCAGGAGGAAAAAACAGGTATTATGTGCGCATATAGAATTATGTATATTAGGTTATTGAAGTTCTAATACTATCTATCTATCTACCTATCTATCTATCTATCTAGTAGTGTATGTCACCCCTCATTCACTATATATCTATATGTCTGTCTCTGTCTCTGTCTCTCTCCATATATATATATATATATATATATATATATATATATATATATATATATATATATATATATTAAGAAAGAACGATCGTACTTTAATTAAGAGAAGTGATATTCATTAAGTGTACAAAAATATCCCACATTTAGACTCGAAATGCATATGAAAATGTTATTTTAAATGTCAACCTGAAGACCCACTTCGTGATCTTCTTGAACCTGTAACCCAGAAAATCCATTTACTATGTATATTTTAGAATCATACAAATAAATACATTATATAAAAGATGGAAATGTATACCTTAAAATAATACTGCATTTTAATCCTAGTTTCCATTTTTGCAAGAAGTTGTCCCATACGTACAAACTCGTCTGCTACACTACGGATCAACTTGCCGCTAGAAAGGGATTTTCAAGAAATTCCCCGGCGTATAGTCTGTTTCTAAATTCTTTAGTAATTTGACCCCACAAACAAGACGTTGTAAAAACATTACATCCTATTCATTGTTGTTTTTCTTCCATATAAAAGCTTATTATTTTTTTAAAAATAAAACATTGAACTTTACTGTTTAGTTTACAAGATCGGTTTAGTTTGCTTAAATATCTCTTGCCATTTATTGGCAATGTTAAGTTGAATTTTATAAAACTAGCTATAAACCTGACCTAATTATTTCACTAAACTGCTGACAGAAACAGTCCAAAGTAATGTATTTCATTTCTATAGCCCGATGGATGAACATTACATCTTTTCAAAGCTGTACGCAGAATAGGCCGACATATCGCGAATTATGAAAACCGAGGAGTGGTATCACACGTATCCAAAATTAATGATATTTTTAACAGAATATTTTGGTGCAAGTTGCCTTTTTTCAAATGTTAAACACTACAATATGTGTTTTGTTTTCTCCGTCAACTGGTCGAATTCGGTATGCGTTTTGCTTCAGTATTGGAGACGGAAACCTCACTTGCGCAGAAGTGTCCCACATCATTATCTATCTATCTATCTATCTATCTATCTATCTATCTATCTATATATATATATATATATATATATATATATATATATATATATATATATATATACCCTGCATATGTAAAATGTAAAGTTTTAGTACAAAGTTTGATATGTTCGCAAAGCTGATATGATTTTTGTTCAATTATACCAATCTTTATCTTCTTGTTTTAAAGGAAATTAAAGTAATAATTAAACATAACTGCATAAATAGGCTAATGCTTCGTGGAAACGGACTCCACAACATAGCCGAGAATTCCAATTCCTTTCCATTGTTTTACCATTGGTATCGCATTCTTGGTTTGATTCACTTGAGTCTTATATCAACAGCAGTCTAAGTTAATTATTTTCTGATTTATTTCAAGCAATCTTCGGAAAATGGGAGAAATAAATATTTGCATCCATACAATGACATCAATTTATAAATATATAAAAAACACTGTTTATCGATTAGGTGACGTACAACTCACTAGGTTAGGAGATATGGCAGCAGATTTCGTGCGGTGGAATAATAACTACCTTCTGTAAAGAATCATGTCGGAGGGTGTATGAAATCAAGAGTACAATTGTACATTTTTTAATGTAACTTGATTGTGGGGTGTTTAGAAGACTGTTAATGCAATTTATTTTTTATATACCAGATAATAATGTGAGAACCACATCATTCATATATTTAAAAAAAAGCCAAAAACAAATATGCTTGTTTCATAGACCGCATTTTTATTTATTAAAAGATGTGTGGAGAGGAAAATTATATTAAATATTTTTGCACAACATGAATAATGTAACAAAGCAATACTGAGATCATATAATATTGCACGAATTGTCTGTATCTATAGAAAACGCATATTTGTTTAAAAGCTTGGATTGTATAAAAGTGTCGTCAGAGCCAGCTGTTTTACAAAATAACACAAGACCATCTAAATGTTTGATTTGTCAATTCACGAATTAAAAAATATCCTGCAATGTTTAGAAAAGACGAAGACGCAATGTTTTAATGTTTTAGAAAAGACGAAGATTCGCCTATTGCATTATGTGATTATAACTTTGATATAAGCATCATAAATTCAGTATGGCATGAAGAAGGAATATATAACGTATTTTGATGTAACGCAACATTTATTTATGTTTTGCTTAATCTACCGTACAATTTAAAGGAAATAACGTTCGATTAAAACAACAGACACTGACCCGGCATCTGCTTTTGAATCAATCAATAGAATGGCAAAATTGTTTTTAAAAAATTCGAAAATAATGTATTGGATTGAAAGAATCGAAGAAACGCTGCAAATTGCTGAAAATTAAAGTTCGTCTTCTAGATTAACGTCTTGTTGGCCTATTGATAACGTCCAAAGCCAGCTTATCAAGCGTTATGTATTCTATGGATATTTATGTACTATTTTAAATTGACTGATGAAAAACAGTATTGAATAAATCTTTAATAAAAGTTCCTTAAAAATAATCGTGGGAGCATAATAAACGGGAATATTGAAAGAATTGTTAACTGAATAATCTACCTACTCATTGCATAAGCTAGAAAGATCTACCTACAACTAGAATTATCAGTATGATAAGACATTAATGACACGCATGCAATTGAAAAATTCAACAATGGATGTGTTCTTAACTGCTTTTCATCGGAGATAGGAAAACGAAAAATCGAAACGAAAAAAAAAATATACAAAAGGAAACAAGCTGACAAATAAAGTTTGAAGAAGGGAAATAGTTTTAAAGCAAAAAGGATAAGACTTTTTGGAGAAGTAAAACTGCGTACTTTTCAAATTACTCAAAATAAAAAAGCAACTATAGCGGAAACGTGTTACATGAATCTAAAGGATTGTCTGCGCAAACATTTCAATCGAAATTAAATCAGAATATTAATCCATGTTTAATTTTTTTTTAAATGTTGACTGCCTCTATATGCTATTATAAAATCTTTGATCCGCAATGAGCTAAGCATTAATTCATTCAGTTGTTTACAAGCAAAATGATATAAGACAATAAGCCAACTTTCTCGTTTTCTAAACAGCTTTTTTCATGTCTGTTACGGAGAGACAACATCTGTCTGTTTGCATAAATATATGTTAGCCCCCCACCCCGTGTGTTCCGAACAGATAACAAATGTTAGCGTACAGAAAATCAGCTGATAGATAGATAGATAGATAGATAGATAATCATAGCACCATGTGTCACTTGTGTAGAAAGTGTAGGTGTGAGTTCAAACACGTATCGAAAGAAAACACAAAACACGTGCCTCAAAAAGTATTTTAAATTTTTTTAAAATAAATTTGTTTTAAATGTGTTGCCAGTGGCATTTGTCACATAGCATTATGTAAATCGAAATGTTTCATGCCTTTTGTAGCATGCCCGTGCAAATATGGTGCACAGTTTTACAAATTTTTGAATGATTATCTAAACAAGGTCAGGATAGAATAAATGCATTAAATAATAAATATTCATATTAAAGCTAGTATTTATCTTTTTGATTGAAATCAACTTTAAATCTGACTTTCTAAAAACATTTTAGAGGAAATAAAACTGAGGTGAGTAAACACTCGAGTTCGGAAGTTTTACGAAAGTGGAAGTAGATGTAAGTAATTTGTCGTTTTTGCGCTTTATGTTAATAATGCAATTCCGTAGTTGGTATTGAAACAAAACTACCTTTAATATTCATTCACTATCAGTCTGGTTATGGCATGTTGTTGTCAGTCTTGATATTAAAACAAAGTGTGAAAAATGTATGCACGAACGGAAACATAATCTTTTGTGTAAGTTACGCGGTGGATGTATGATCATGATTTTTGTTCAACAAATTGTACGGGACTGAAAAGCAAAATGACTCTGACTTTGATACCTTTTTTTAGAAGCAGCTATTTCTTTACACAAGGCTACAGGTGTAGTGTATTTATCAGCCTCTCCATTGTTAGAGTGGAAATTGTTGAGTTATATCAAAGCGTAGTGGAAATTGCTGAGTTGTATCAAAGCGTAGTGGAAATTGTTGGCTTGTATCAAAGCGGAGTGAAAATTGTTAGGTTGTATCAAAGCGTAGTGGAAATTGTTGAGTTGTATCAAAGCGTAGTGGAAAATGTTGGGTTTTATCAAAGCGAAGTATACTAAAAGTAGTAAATAGGGCCACCTTGCGACAAGGGACTTTACCATGCAAAAACGGTCCATGCACTCTTCCGACAATGGGAATTTAACAAGGGGCATTTTAACATGGATGGGACTGTAGAGCGTCAAGGGGAATTGAACATGGAAATTAAACATGGGAATGTTACCTGGGGATCAATGGGAATTAAACATTGGTAACGTAATAGGTTTATAGGGTCAAAACCTTTTATAAGGTGAAACGTATTTGTAGGGACAAAGGGTTGATAGGGACAAACATAGACATATAGAAACAAACAAATACACATTCAAACACACATAAAAGAGGACAGAAATATTCTAAAGAAAGACTCACAGATAGAATAGAGACTCGATAAAGAAAAGTCTGTTGTATGGGTTCAAAACATTTATTCAAGTACATATATACATGGGTTCTCTGGCCTGTGCTTTGGTCTAAGCACTATCCATTAAATACATAAACATTTGAACATAAAAGAAACATATTTACGAGTTGTTTAGTTATTGACTCTAGTAAACTACTTGCTCTGAATTTACAACCAAACATTGTGTTACGCATTGTAAGTGACTTCATTGGTCAACCGATATTTTACACTTCTGTCTCTATTCATGTGAGTGTGCTTGTCAAAATGTTTGAGTAAGATTAAAAATGTTTGTCAGTTTCAAAACTCGAACCAGTACTGAGGCCGTTTAATATTTGATCTGGCAAGAAGAAATGGTACAATACGCAACAAAGGGTTTGTACGTTTACACTCTCCAATCTGTCTGCACTGCAATGGTAACAACACTCTTGCGTTGGCATTATTCTGCCACACTACCTAAGAAAAAAAAACAATGCATCACTCATCATAAACGGTTTCATTGGCTATACTTATTTTCTTTCCGCTTTCGCTTCGAATTGACTTCAGTACCGTTTCGCACAGTAACAAGATCGGACGTGTTTTTTTTTTTATTCTGCGGCTGGTCGCTACTCTACTTGCCCTGAATTTACAACCAAACAATGTGTTGCACATTGTAAGTGACTTCATTGGTCAGTCGATATTTTCCACCGCCTTAGCTTCAGATTGGTTTCACTTGTTATTCGCACCGCGAGATGATTAGACGCGTTTTTCTGTACCTGACCATTAGTCACTTCACAAACAATAAAACTAACACACAAATGATCACGCCATGGGCGACTCATGGAAATTATGTTAGTCATGTTACGAAATATATCACGACTTGTTTGGATGTACTTTTCTGTGGTCACTCTTTAATCACATGCGTCTTCAGTTCACTCTTGTGATATTTTTTAAAGGGTGTATTTTTTCTATGGATGTGATTGTTATGTTCTATATGTTCTTTTATGTTTTCAGTGATTTTACTTTATCTCTGTATTTTAATTTAGATGTATAGACTATGTAGTCTGAAATAAAGAATTCTTATCTTATCTTATGTAAGTGGAATGAGTGTTTCTTTGAAACTTTCATAAGGAAAATATACCGTAAAAAACAAACGTACGTGTCGTGATATTTTTAAAGTAGGAATACATGCTCTCTCTCTCTCTGGTTTTGATTTATACCCTAATGAAATATGAACGAACATTGTTAGAATTTTTTCCTGAACCCATGTTTTGGCTTTAGAATTCAGAGTTAACCATAGGCAGGTTTATACAGTGCAATGTCACTTGCTTCATTCTTGAAAAAGCCGTGTGATTGTCTTTTTTTTCTGAAAAACTGTAAATCTAGTGTTAGAAGAAAAAAAATTCCGTGACATATTGCAGTTCCAAAATAGGATAAAGTTAAGATACCAGAATTGTGCAAACTCAAGCTTTTATGTTATCCAAAGATTTACTGATGGAAGAAAAAAAATCGTTCCACAATTTTTTAGAGTGTAAACTTTTGAAAAAAATAAGATGACAAACGGAACAGTTCGCGTAATTATGGTGACCACTGATCACAATTTTGGAGAGGTATCTTCAAACCGGAACATATTTCTTTATTTCAGACTACATAGTCTATACATCTAAATTAAAATACAGATATAAAGTAAAATCACTTAAATCATTAACGATGACTAACCAACAAAACCGAATTTAACAAAGGCAATGACATGTGTACAAATGCCTCTCAGTTTGAGAAAGCATTTGGATGTCATATGTCATGTACCAACAACTTGAAAAAAATGTATAAACAGAGAGAAACCTTAATTCAAAATTTAATTTTGTTCCAAATTGTTTGTGTCTTTAGGGAATATACCTAAGCACTAATAAAGGGTGGAACAGGGAAGATACACATAAAAGCTTTGATATTTCTGAAAACAATGAGGTGATGTTCCTACAGTTCTTAACCAGCTATATATATATAGGGACGGGTCTGTTGGATATCCACAATAAAGAAGTACAGATTCTGGTCACGTTGCAAGTGTGTGCGTGTTTTGGAAAATGGTAAAACTTGGATACACAATTTTCTCGTGACACTTATAAAGTGAAGAGTCTGTACAACTGTCAGAAGCCAAAGTCATATAACTTCTGTACGGTTTGTAAAGATTTCCACTTTAGAAAATGTGAAGTATCACAAGTTATTATCACAAACAGAAATGGAACATAGGGGCTTGACAGTTGTTGTTTAGACACCTCCGCTCAACTTCACAACTTACTTGCTCTGTCTCATATTTTGATCTAAAGGAAAGATCATCTTTGTGCAGCAACAGTGGTAACAGCAGGAGGAGACGCCGTCACTGCTGTCGAAAAATGGTAGTTCTTTTAAAAATGCGTTTAGTATATTTTTTAAAAATATCAGATGAAGAAAACGTGTGTTAAAACAGGGTAGGTAGAATGTATTCAGCGACAAAGTAGAAGTGACTGAGAGAAGGAGACAACGTTGTCGAGTGGCGTAGTTTTCTGGAGTACGTACGTGTCCCAGCGACACAGTGCCGGCGTCTCTAGCTCTCTTGAAGACACCAACTGTCTGGGTTTTTTTTCTTGCAACTTTTTTCTTTCGTGGTAGGGTTTGAATCGAAGGGTCGTCAAGATGCATGAGGTGTTTAAGACGCACCGCTGTCGTTGGGCTCCTATATGCTTGGCTTTCACTTGCCCTTGTGAAATATACCAAGTCATTGTGACAACAAGAGGTAGAGAGGGTATATATGGAGAGAATGAACTGAATCAGCAATCGAGATGAAACGATCGCACGATTTCAGTGAGAGAGAAGAAGAACGTAAGAGGCAGCGAAGTGACGTATCGCCTCACACACGAAAAGAAGTGTTCGCTCAAATAGAACACATGAGCAAACCTGAACCAACACCTTCCACGTCTGCGACCAGACATAGAGAGCCCACTCCAAACCAAAGTCCACCAGTTAACCCTGAAAAGTACTATCACATCCGAGAGACGGAAAAGCGACCCTCTAGAAAATTTAGAACCACGACTTACACCTACACAGTGAAGTTTAAAGATTTCAAGTCCGACGTACCATTGGAGAAAGCAGAAGGGTTTATCACCGAGATGTGGGATTCTTTGCTCACCACACTAAAGCGACAATGTCAACCCAAAGAAGACGATTTCTTGACACTATCCATAGATCACGACAGCTTGAAATCCCCTGTTTGGATCGAGTTTAGCAAACCCGCAGAACTAACCCCTTCCAAAGTCATGGACAAGATTCAACACGTACAACAATCTAATGATCAGTTTGACATCACCGATGGTAAAGCCACACTGAAAATGGCTCACGTATCTCCTCCTCAAGGGACTGGACGCAAAAAGGTCTTATTGTTGGACGACCTTCGCAACACAAAAACAAGTCTCGTCCGAATTAACAACCCTCAAGACCAGATGTGTTTAGCCCGTGCCATCGTGGTGGGACGAACCTATGCCAACAAGAACGACACGGTAGAATGGAAAAGAACCTGGAAAACTATTCAACGATCCGATCGAGCCAAACAACGAAATGAAGTAGAACTCCTGTTACAACAAGCCGGACTGTCCAAAGACACACCCTGTGGCATTCCTGAGATGCAAAAATTGCAAGATGCCCTAGCTCCACGATACACCTTGAAAGTGCACCCTCAAGAAGTGCGCGGACCTCTGTTGTTTCGAGGCCAAGACTTTAAGGACGGAAAATACATTCATGTCTATTATCACGATGAACATTTCGATACCATTACCGCCATCCCCGGATTCCTGGGATACAGATATTACTGTGAGAAATGTGACCATGGTTATAATAATCGAGAGCAACACAAGCATTGTGGATCGAAATGCCCAGGATGTTTGGCCTCTCAACCCTGTCTGAGCGAAGGGCAAGAACCAATGCATTGTCCTGCTTGTCTGCGCACGTTTGTCAGCCCTGCCTGTTACCAACAACATCTGAAGACGCAAGGTTCACAGCAGAAATGTGCTTGTCAACTCCTGAGATTGTGCCCTACGTGTGGACAAGGCATACGTACCAATAGTACCAAGGCACACGTATGTTCAGGAAAAAAAATGTCACATTTGTCATCACATCGTGGACTTGGAACACCAATGCTACATGCAAAAATACCAACCCCAACCAGCGAAAGAGGATGGTCACAAGAAGAAAAGCAATTTCATCTTTTTCGATTTCGAATGCATGCAAGAGACTGGCATTCACATTCCTAATTTCTGCGTGGCTCATCGAGCGTGCGAGAAGTGCATTCAAGAACCTATCTTCAGTCATTGCCCTCACTGCAGCAAGATTCCTGGAGGACGTGAAAAAATCTTTCGGGGACCGAACACGCGGACCGATACCGCTCGATGGGTCTTAGACCCCATCGACAAGACGTGGAGCCAAGAGGACATCGAACGTTACGGAGATTGTCATCGTCATGCCACGGTGATGGCTCACAATTTCTCCGGATACGATGGACAGTTTCTTCTCAGATACTATACGGAACATGGCACCGAACGTCCTAAAGTGACTTTGAACGGAGCCAAAATCATTTTCATGCAAGTGGGACAATTACAGTTTAAAGATTCGATAAGCTATTTGGCCATGCCTTTGAGTCGAATGCCTAAAACGTTTGGAATGACAGAAATGGCTAAAGGGTACTTTCCTCACTTTTTCAATACGGAAGCCAATCAACACGCCGTTCTACCCCATTTACCTGAGGCTCACTATTATGACCCCGACAACATGCGTACCGAACAACGAGAAGCTTTCTACGCTTGGTACCAGGCTCACGCCTCGGACCCTTTCGACTTTCAGGAAGAAATGCTAAAGTATTGTCGTTCCGACGTGGACATTTTACGGCGTTGCTGTGGAAAATTTCGAGAACTGTTCATGGAACACGGAGGGGTCGATCCTTTGAAAGAAGCTTGCACCATTGCCAAAGCGTGTTCCTTAGTGTATCGACAACGATTCATGCCTGAAAACACCGTGGCTGTCATCAGTCCTCAAAGGACCAACTTTGTCAAACGTCAATACTCGGTCAAAGCACTACGTTGGTTCCATTACTTGTGCGACAAGGAAAACAAATGGATTCAGCATGCACGCAACGGAGGGGGTGAAAAGACCATCGGAACGTATTCGGTAGATGGTTGGGACTTAGAAAACCCCAAGATCGTGTACGAGTTTAACGGTTGCTTATTTCACGGATGTCCCGTCTGTTACCCTGATCGTAGCACTAAAAATCAGTTTTTACAACCAACCATGGAAGACTTGTACCAGGACACTTGTCAGCAACGCCTAAAGTTAGAACAGCAAGGATACCAAGTGGTGGAAATGTGGGAACACGAGTACGATCACCGTTTGAAAACCGATCCCGAATTTAAACGCCTCGTAGAAATCTACCAGTGGGTGGACCCCCTGAACCCAAGGAATAGTTTGTACGGAGGTAGAACCAATGCCACCTGTTTGTTGTACCAAGCCGACGAAGAGAAAGGAGAAGAAATCAAATACTTGGACGTGTGTTCGCTGTATCCCTACGTGTGCAAATATTGTCACTTTCCTGCAGGGCACCCGCAATTGCTGACGGAACACATCAACCTGAAAAACATTCGACAATACGAAGGTCTGCTCAAGTGCAAAGTCTTGCCTCCCACGGACTTGTACCATCCCGTGCTACCTCACCATTGCCAAGGCAAACTGATGTTTCCTTTGTGCCGTACTTGTGCCGAAACGTGCAACCAAGATCAGCCTTGTCAGCACACCCAGGAAGAACGTGCCTTGACGGGGACGTGGGTTAGCGTGGAATTGTTCAAAGCTCTGGACATGGGATACCAACTGTTAGAAGTGTACGAAATTTGCCACTTTCCCAAGACACAACAATACCACAAGGGTGACCCCAGTCAGAAAGGCATTTTCGCACACTACGTGGATGCCTTTTTGAAACTGAAACAAGAAGCCAGCGGCTATCCTTCCTGGTGTCACACTTCCGAAGACCAAAAGACATTCAAAGAGAAATACTATGAACAAGAAGGTATTCCTTTAGACCACATCGAGAAAAACGAAGGCAGGCGATCGTTTGCCAAAGTGATGTTAAATTGCTTGTGGGGTAAAATGGCACAACGACCGTGTTTACCCAAGACGGAATATTTGACAGAACCTTCCCGCTACTTCCAGATGATTCACGACAAAACCAAATACATGAAACACGTGGACGTCGTTCGTGAGGATTTGATCTTGGTCAATTACGAAGAAGATCTGGACTTTGTAGAAGCCGACGAATTTGGAAATGTCATCATTGCGGCTTATGTGACAGCCCATGCTCGCTTAAAATTGTACGAAGCTTTAGAACTGTTAGGGGATCGTGTCCTGTACTTTGACACGGACAGTTGCATCTACATCGATCGACCGGGTCAGCAACACCCTAACATCGAAGAAAACCGTTTAGGAGCCTGGACAGACGAACACCCCGACGACAAGATTCTAAGTTTCGCGAGTGGCGGTCCTAAAGATTACGGCTACCAATACCGGGACAAAAAAGGAGAAGTGCACACGGAGTGCAAAGTGAAAGGACTGACTCTGAATTATCGTACCAGTCGAGTGGTCAACTTTGGGGTATTGAAAGAAGCCTTGCAATTGGGAGAGGATGGAAACTTTAAAGTGACCACTCACCAATCGAACAAGATTGTACGTTTACCCACTCACCACATCGTCAGTCGACCCCTGGAAAAAATCTATCAAATCGTGTACCAGAAGCGAGTGAGACTTCCCAATCACTTTACGTTGCCGTACGGTCACATCGATATTGGTCAGCATATAAAAAGGGACAACGTCCAAGACCAATAGTTCATTGTCACTACCAAGACCAATCGACAAAAATGAATCCTTTCAAACAGCAAGTATAGAGCGTAAGACTCAAGTCCAACGAGAAACTCGGGTGTGATTCTATGCCTCACGATCACATCATCAATGCAATACCACATCTTAGTTGTTATGTACTAATGCCATGACAAACTACGTGCAACCAGTGAAACTTCCAGACCACAAAACTTTACCTTATGGACATGCTGATATCACCCAGTATAAAAAGGGACGACTTCCAAGAACGACACTTCATTGCGAGGACAAGCGACGAGAAAGATGAATAACTCTACGCAGAAGAAAAAAGAGAAGGAACAAACATCATTGACCTCTTTCACCACCATACCGTCACAGCAAAGTGCGTTCAAGAAGGGAAAGGATTCAATAGACCTAAAGGAGTATTTTAGCATCCAAATGACCCAGACAGCGACCTCCAGAAAATATAGAACGACAACTTACACCTACACGGTGAAATTTAAAGACTTCGCGTCTGACGTTCCAGCCGAGGAAGTATCAGGTTTCATTACGGATCTACTTGACTCACTGTTAGAGGAACTCAAATGTCATTGCCAAGTCAAAGATGAAGGTCGTTTGAGCCTATCTATGTATCACGACAGTTTGAACTCGCCTGTATGTCTCGGATTTAGCACACCTGCAGCAATAACTTCTTCCAAACTTTTGAGGGCTATTGAAGACGTGCGCTTGGTGAGAGAAAAGTTTGACATCACCGATGGAAAAGTGACTATTCATATGGCATATGTTGTACCTCCATGGGGAGAAGACGATCACTGCTCTTGATCTGCTTACCGATAAGTGTACCTAGCACGATGGACGTAACAGCAGACTTACGACTGACAGGGAATACGAGATGGGAAACATCTATGCTGGGACACAAGTGGTAGCTGACCAGATTTTAAACAACGTGTGTGACGGATAGAGAGACAAACACGAACTTTCTCTTATTTGATTGTTTGTTACTTGTTTTGTCTTAGCTTTTTCTTATAAACGAACATTTAATGTAAATTCGTTGCATATGAAGTGATTTTAGAAAGGAGTGAACGTTAATTTTAAACATTAGTTTACTAGAGTCAATAACTAAACAACTCGTAAATATGTTTCTTTTATGTTCAAATGTTTATGTATTTAATGGATAGTGCTTAGACCAAAGCACAGGCCAGAGAGCCCATGTATATATGTACTTGAATAAATGTTTTGAACCCATACAACAGACTTTTCTTTATCGAGTCTCTATTCTATCTGTGAGTCTTTCTTTAGAATATTTCTGTCCTCTTTTATGTGTGTTTGAATGTGTATTTGTTTGTTTCTATATGTCTATGTTTGTCCCTATCAACCCTTTGTCCCTACAAATACGTTTCACCCTATAAAAGGTTTTGACCCTATGACGTTACCAATTTTTAATTGACATTGATCCCCAGGTGACATTCCCATGTTCAATTTCCATGTTCAATTCCCCTTGACGCTCTACAGTCCCATCCATGTTAAAATGCCCCATGTTAAATTGCCATTGTCGCCAGAGTGCATGGACCGTTTTTGCATGTTAAAGTCCCTTGTCGCTAGGGTGGCCCCATTTACTACTACTAAATTTAAATAATCACCAGGTATTGGCAATGGTATGAGATAAATGTTATTGGCAATGGAATGAGACACAAAAATTATTGGTAATAGAATGAAACAACAAACGGGTATTATCAATTCTTTGTTACACAAAAATGTCTTAGTAATGGTACGTGTCACAATCCGAAAGATATTTTGGTTAATCGCTCTCCACTGTTTGCCAGGGCAAATCAAGACCATATTAATAAATCCGAAATGTCTGTATTTTTCTTTATTACCTATCACGTGAGATACGTTTTCAAAGTGTGGACAGATAAAATGTTCGTAATGTATTGACCTCTGTCCAGCGGGTGTACTGTTTAACTCTGAATGCGTGTCCGATGTAGCACAACAAATCAGGGAACAATGTTTATTAATTTTGATTTGTTCACGATTTAACTGTCAGAAAATATAACGGATTTTTTCTATCACAAACCTTTTTCAGTTTCCGGGAAAATCAGGAAGTACTGCGAGTATGAAGGCATACAGATTATGAAAGGGGCGAAATTTGATACTCTTGACTGTCTCAGATGTGCATGCAGCGAAAATGGGTTTGAATGCTGCGGGTAAGTTAATGCATTACAGACTAATTTTGAAAACGAAAATGGCCATTAAATGGATTATCCGTCCCTATATGCATTGCTTTATTCGAAATTCCACGCCGATGAGGAAATAATTTGTAAATGTGATCAGGATGCATCAAACTTGTCAACTGGAACATATGCTCAAATTAAATGCGTGCATCACCGCCATCACACCTCTCTCTTGTTTTCAAACGTTAAATAAGAGGAAACATTTGGACGAGGCACCACATACCGGCATATTCATTTGTTCCCAAAACATAGTTAATGATTTGTTTGTATTGAGCATCAGAAATATTTAGTTTCCGAAAGTTGTGCTGAGTTTATTGCGAGCGGGACCAGGAACTGGCAGCATGATGACCACTTGAATTGGTCTTAAAGAGCCAGCACAATGTATTCAAACTACAGTGTCATTGACAAGAGTACTAGCATTACAAATGTATTACTAAACAAATTCATCCAATTTAATGCATTATTGTAATCATATACAGAGAGATTCGCGCGAGAAACAAGAGGCTCGATTTCTGTTAATTAAATTCGATCCATATTTTGACGGTGTAATAGTGATACTGTTGTCCGCCTGTAATGAGAGTCTTGGAGTTTTAGACGCATTTGTTTCGTGATGACGATTGATTGAGATCGTTGGTTTTAAAATAGAGACAATCGTTATTATTGTGCTACAAAAATTCGAAAACTTCCCTTTCAGTATTGGATACATGGCTGGAGTTATACAACCCCCTCCCGGATGTGATATCCTCCACGATGGTTGCGAACCGCTGTTGGTCATGTCTAAAGACTACACCAAACGATGTGGAACCGGAAAACCAGTCTTGATAAGCCCGTAGTAAAGATACGTGAACAAACCAATTTGTAAGGAATATATTTAACGTATTTGATAATTATAGTTGTTCAAAGAAGAGGCTATTAAACCTTTCACGACTTCGTGACAAATACTTGTCATTCATCTATAGCCCCCACCGTCTTCAAAATTCTGTTAACGGTGTTCTTTTCAAGAGCATTTCACTGTCACTGTTATCACAAGTTTACCATCTATTACATGGCATTATTAACCAACCAGAAGGAGATATTTGTCATTTTGTATATGTGGTAAACTAATAAGTTGTTCTTACATGCATACATGCATGTAGACATACATACATACATACATACATCATACATACATACATACATACAGCGTTCCATGCCATAAAGGTTTTTAATTGTTTACGTGCTCCCTTTTATTGCATTTCAGAGAGAGAGAGAGAGAGAGAGAACACAAACAATAGTTTTCTCCTTGTTACTGACAAAAGAACATTATTACAAGTGGGTGTAAGTAAGCCTACTTCATTGTAAGTCGCAATTTTATCGGATATACGGTTTAATCAAATAATAATCATGGTGTGAAGAATGAGCAGCCGTTATCCTCAAATTTTATTTTATTCATGATGCCTACGTACATTTTAAACAGTCTGTCACAGACTGTGAAGAGCGTATAACCAGAAAAGTTAACCATGTTAACTGATTCTCTATTCTTGGACAATCTGATGACTAGATTTAATGCACTCATTCTGCATCCTAGGTCGTATGCCTACTCAAGCTAACTAATAAAAAGGTAATATTAATAATATTTGTATAGTTATATGTATATATTAACTTGGATTTTTGTTTAAAGCAGTTGCCGACATTTACACGATTTCGATTGCGAAAAATGGCTATTGTGCGTATTTTGGTATCCAGTATGTGTGTAGAATTATTTACCGCCTATATGTGTACTTGTTGTAATTAATATATATGTATATTTTTTGTAATTAATATATATGTATATTTGTTGTAATTAATATCCATCATGATAATTTTAGTGCGTAGACATTTAGTAAACGGCCACAAAATATGCAAGCAATTTGTGGAATCTAGGTAGGAATGAAACGTGTGTATCTCAACCATTATCACCAGCGAGATGTACATTTGCCATGTTTCCTCAACCGACATCTTATGCTTCCATGGCACATTCACGTGACACTAACGGCTCAATCCCCATACACTGTAACCCCGAAGAAGAGGGTTTAGTCGATGGTTTTACAGCCACCTTACATCAAAGTAGCATAGAGGTATGCCAACATTCTCTCAACTGTACATGTTTCAAATGCAAACAACTTCACCTTACATACGTCACTCTCTCAAAAGTACATAATAACCGGAGAGCACAGAGGTATTATTATTGTATGATTTAATTTTGATTGCATGGCTGAAAAATTTAAGTCGCAAGCATCAAAACAGTCCTTTTGAATGATTCTCCTGTATTTCCCCATAAAGGACAATATTTATTAGTGTCAGTCTCACACAAACCTAGACCCCACCCCACCCCCACCCCCTTATGATGAAAAGTGAGATTTTTAAAATGCACATTACATTTTGTCAACACAGCAACCAATGTTATGCTGAAAGACAGGAACATGAAACTTGCCAGAATTATTCCTGAGATGACACCAATAAAATTTAAAGTTTGAAAAGGGATGGAACATATGCGGTTCATGAAGGTCAAGGGTCAAAGGTTAAAATATTTGCTTATTGTTTGATATAGAAGAAAGCGAATTTGCTTGGTTATCATTTTTTAAAATTTCATTGCAAATAAATGAAAAGAAAACATTTTCACTATATGTTTCTTTTACTTAATGAACAGGTTTAAATTTAGGTTGACTTCAATCTTATATTCTAAGACTTCAAACTTCCCCATAATTAAGGCAACTACTCACACAACACTGCCTCAAGGCAAATTATGTAAGCAACAGCAAAATAAGCATAATTAGCTTATTTTCATGCAAAAAATCAATGTTAACGTACCATTTTGTTCAGAACAGCATACATACTGATATGAAAATAAGAAAAACAATTGTGTAAATGTTCATATTTGTATTAAGGTGGCGCTCTGCAGTTTCGTATTTTGCATGGGTTAGAACTTTAAAGAAAAAGAATTTTCCTGGGTTTCCACGCTGGTTATACTGGCTATTTAAAAAAGACCTTGGGTATCTTAGGTATTGTTCAAAGAACCTTTAATTCCCTTTATTCTGGTGTATGATTGATGGGTGTAATATGGGTTATAGAGTATACAACTTGGCCATGCTCCAGATGTGCTCCTTTCAAAGAAACTGCTAGCTCCACTTGGTCATTTTCACTTCCTGGACTTCTGAAGTAAATTGTGAAAAAAGAGTTGATAACTTTTTTTGAACATTCTATATATTTGATAATTCATACATTGCACTTTCAGAAGCTGGCATTGCCTAGATGGGCAAAATAAATTTCCCCAATTTTAATACGTGCAAAAGATAGTGTACTTTAGACTAATTCAGGTGATTTTTTTTTAAGCACAAGGGAACAGTCATTATAGTTAGCAGTGTGCTTAGATTATGTTCAATTTCCACAAGTACAATATCCAAAGATATGTCAGCCACATTACGTCAAAAGTAGCATAGAGGTATGCCAGCATTCTCTCCAATGCGCATGTTTCAAATGCAAACAACTTCACCTTACATACGTCACTCTCTCAAAAGTACATAGTAGCTGGTGAGCGGCTCCTATATACTACGTCGTCTGCTTCCGATATTAAATTTGTTAAATCAAGCCAAGGACAAGAATCATAACTATATTTTTGCCTTTCACGCTGATTTAACAAGTGGTGTAGTAAATTTGTTGTTGACAAGCTGTGTAGCTTTCATTCTGACATCACAGCACTCGACATTCATTCTGGTTTCACACCATTAGCTTCATCTCGTCCAAAAACGTCACCGTACCTCAACAGTGATTTTGACGTATGCATTTCTTGGGGCGTGTAAATGCTTACCACGAGGTGCATGAATCCAAATAAAGTGAATAATTGTCATTTAAAGGTATGTGTTATCAAAGTATATTGATGTCCATTGCTGAAATAGTCGGTACTGACATCGCGGCCCGTTTGACTTGTTTAATAGCTAGAGTTACTTTTGAAGATCCCTAACACTGATCTGCTGAATACATATCTCCTTGCTAACAATCACCTGTCCTAAGAAAACGTTATCTCACTTTCCAGGGGTATCTTATACATTAGTTTTGATACCGCTTTTCGATATCTCAATATATTTAGAAGAAGAAAAAGAAGGAGAAGAAGAAGAAAATAAAAATATATAAAAAATGTATACAGTTTTCTGGGTCGGCAGAAGAATGACAGCATTAAAATATTTTATATTAATATAGCATTTGTTTACAACATAAGAGAGTGTCGTTGATATATTGGGGAGAAGACACAGACAGGACATTCTGTGCAATACAACACACAACCACACACACACACAAGCATGCATGCACGCATACATACATTCATAAGACTCTAGGGTCTTAAACTAATTAACAACAAAGAGCGATAACCATCAGGTTTTGTATAGTTCAACATATAAGTTATTTCCCTAAAATACAAAAAGAAAGAATTAAAAATGACTTATGTATGGTGAACGAATTCCTAAAATGCAAAAGAAACGTTATATCTATTCCAATTGTTCCAAGTAACTGGAATAAGTTCCAAAAGTATTCCAGATGATGTTTGTATTGTACTAGTGTACCAACAATGCAGAAGAATTACCGTTATAATCGCAAAATACCTATAAATGAATTCACGGTAATTCAAATTCAGCTTGAAATCCAATTATCCTTGAATGAGTTCACTGTAATTCAAATACAGTTATTAATCCAAATGGTTTTGAATGAAGTCACATTAATTTCAAACAGCTATTATCCAAATAATTTTTAACTAAATCTTAGAGTACTATAATGCCAACGAATTATTAAAATTAAATAAATGAATAAGTTCTCTCAGTAACTCTTACAAGGTAAATAATATTAAGAATGAATCATACCGCGAAGTAATTTGTGTTGTGACGGGTTGTTATACCACCACTGTGGTAGGTGTGTTATGGTTGGGGTGGGGTGCTCCCAAGATTTTATCTAAATTATTATGGAAGTCTCATCCAGGCTCGATTTTGGTTGAAAGTTAAATTAGTGAAAGATAGATATATAGCTCCGAGCCCCCAGTCAGCAATGCCGACGGTTAAATAATTGAATATACAAAAAAGTGAAATTCAACGAATAACAATTTAGTGACGATTCAATAGTCAAATGATTAAAATTTCCGAAGTACTCTCCTTCCGCTCGACCCTGTGATAGCCTATTGCATCATTTGATTAGTAGTGTGAGATAGCTTTCCACCTGTCCTTGTAATCTACTTATCTGTGTATTCTTCTCTCCTATCCCTCCAAATCCTTCTCTCTTCCTCACGACTTTCTCCATAATCCTCCTCCTTCTCCACTTTATCCTCCTCGACTCGTTTTTCTTCCTCCTCCTCGACTCTCTCCACCGACTAGACTTGTCGACTTCGACTGCTCTGCTATTCTCACTTCCGTCTCCCCTCTTAGAGACTCGGGACTTAACTGAACCGGAAGTTCTGTCCTCCTCAAAAAACTTCCTTTACGAAGCTTTGTCTTTCCTTTCAATCTCCTCTCTAAGTTTTACCGCCAAATTACGACTGGCTTCCTCGGGGTAACCCTATATTGCTCATCAATCTTCCTAGGCGAGACTAAATTTCGCTTGCTAGTTAGAAGTTATAGTTCGGATCGAAATTGTTATCACACCCTCTATCTCAATTCGGATTGGAGGCCTCTTTGACTCGATCCAATCAAACTAAGTGGACAATGTCCTTCTCGCTGTCTGTCCACGTGGGGACGGATTTAGAACACGCCCCATTCCGTCGCAGGTTCCTCTGATCTTAGGACTAAGTTGTAACACATAAGTAAGAAGTCATGCGGTCTAGCGCCTGTGCCGATTGAAGATGCCGGATCTTCTCTCAGGTCACGGTAACCTTGCGTAAGAGATTAACTTTAGCCTGCGGCAATGTTTAGACATCAAAACCATGGCTTGTAATAATACCTTAGTTTATACACGACGTACTAACTGCGGCTGAGCAAACATGACGATTCTTTTATATACAAGGCCAAAACGCAATAGAGAGAAAATGTAATACAGGGGCTTTGAACGAATCATCTGGTATTTTGAAATAATTTATCAGTAAACAAGGTTATCTTGGTTTACACTAGCTAATCAGGAAATATGTCAGTTGCCTTGTTAGGAACACAACGAATTCCATTCGAAGAACTCATGTCCTTGTTGGATCGCGTGATGTTTAGTAACATTAAAGTATATCGAAACCTTGAAACTTATGAATGAAGCAATTCACGCATTTCATATATGACGAATATTATAGTACAAACCCATTCATAGGATATTAGCATGAAAAATGTAATTAATTAAAATACCACTACAAAACCATTTTTATGAAAATAATACACTACACACACACACACACACACACACACACATTGGGGGGGGGGGGCTCGTCCATCAAGTAGATGGGGACCACTTTAGTAATCCATTGTTATAGCGGGAAAGAATGGTCTGTAGGTGCGTAGGTGGCCGATGAGACAGATATGCGCCTTGAATGTTCTGTGGCATTGTAGACATGGGATGGAGGCAACGCTGATCGTCCGGGGGGGGGGGGGACTGGCTTGGGATTTCCTGGTCTGCCTCCGTTGTTCTTCCGCGGCTGTCCTGTCAAAAGCTGCAGCACCATTAGTGATGGAAGAGCGCCACACCGCCACACGACCCTGTCCTGGACAGTCTGTTCCCACGTGTCACAGCTAATGCCAAAGTTCTTCAATGACGTCTTCAGGGTGTCCTTGGATCGTTTTCTCCGGCCTCCTTTGCTGCATATTATACGAGAAAAATCTGGTAACCATCACGACTATTTATCAATCTCTACGATACCATTTAATGAACTGTCAGTCATTAAACAATTATCGTGGATGAGTGAGTAATTCTGAGAAAAGAAAGAAAGATAGAAAACTGGTCTAAAAAATGTACAAATATTAATGTAACATAACTAAAGTAGATATCAATCAAATCTATCAATATACATCTTTTTCAGGATCTGGAAGTTCAACAAGGTAGTAAATCACGAAAATTAATGCATAGAGAGATATTTCATTTTTTTTCTTCTATTTCAAGTTTAATAGATATTAATGATACGTCTGCTTAGTTTTGAAGAAGATCTTGAGAGTAACGATGTATTTACGCGACGTATACGTTTATAGACGGATGTTCGGGTAAATCTGTCCTCATTTATGTGGTTGCACTAGTGCGTTATATAATTTACACAAAGCATATTTAATAATAACACCTTTAATTTAATCTTGTTTTTAGGGCGCATATGGAACTTTATTTATCTCTAGTTCAGCACGAAATTAAGCACAATTTTTCTTTCATGTTACACACGTGTCTACAATGTGCTCCTGCTGTTTCAGTGGACGATGGCATTAATTTGAGATAGGTAAATAAAAATGTACGCCTTCAATCGCGTAATTAAATTTAAATTGGATTTGTATTTCAGCTCACTATTCCTCCGTATATAAATAATTCAACCTATCGGTAGATAAAACAATTTAAAAAATAATATTGTGCAAACCATGAGGGCAACTTTTTGCATCGCCATTCTTGCTGTCCATATTACATGGGCGCATTTTGTCTGCTTCATCAACCCATTACAGGTAGAAAAAAGCACAGGTATATATATATGATGTAAAATAGAAACTTTTAATACAAAGTTACGTACGCTCGCAAAGTTCATATCGTTTATTTTGCTAAACTATACAAATCATTAGCTTTTTTAAATATTAAATTAAAGATATAATTAAAAATAACAGCATAAATAATACCTCGAGAAAATGATATTTCCACGATATGTAAATTTAGTCGAGATTTCCAGTTCCAATCCATATTTTTTGCTATTCGTATCGCAGCTTTGTTTTCATCCACTCGCGTCTTATGCACAGTCTTCTATCAACAACATTTTCTAAATTAATTAATTTCTGATTTATTTCAAGCAAAACAAGGAGAATTAAATATTTTGTTAATATCGTGAATCAGTTTTCACACAAAGAAGATGTTTATCGCTTAGATCATATACAACTAATTTAAAAGCTATGGCATCAGCTTTCGTGGTGTGGAAGAAAAACTACCGCGTTTAAAAGAATAAACATTACAACTAGTAGGTGAACCAAATCAAGAGAACACATATTTAAATAAATAAATTTGATTGTAGAGTGTTTTGGACAGGATTTTGGAGAAGAATGTTGGCCAAGTGTTTTTCCTTCTGAACCGGCTACTTATTTGAGATGGCGAGGACGTTGCTTCGCAACAACTCTTGCACTGATGGTGCCACCACATCACTCATATATTTAAAAGTTTTTTTTATCATTATTATCATTTACCGTATTATGATCAACTGAAAACTGAGTCGAGAGGAAAATAATATTGAATTTTTGCACAGCAGGAATAATGACACAAAGCTAGATTGAAAACTGCTGAATGAATCACAGAGGTGATATAGAGTTTAAGATAAAGGCAACAATGTATGTATCATTAGATAACCAACATTTGTTTAAAGTTATGGCGGGTATAAAAGTATCGTCAAAGCCAGCTGTGTTACAAAATAACACACAAGAATATAAAATCTCTGATCTATCGATTTCAAGCATGAAAAATATCCTGTAATTTTTTGAAAAAGACGAAGATTTCTTTATCACTTTTTGTGTTTATAATACTGACATAAGCATAATAAATTACGGTATGGCAGAAGGAATAAATACGTATTTGATGTAACTCAATATATTTATTTATGTTTGGCTTAAATCTACCGTACAATTAAAAGATTTTGTACATCAACCAAGGTAATCTACAGCAACTCAACAACACATTCAGAACAGATTGAAAATAACGTTCGATTTCAACAACACATGGCGACCCAGCATCTGCTTCTGAATCAATCATTAGAATGGCAAATATTTATTAAAAAAAAATCGAAAATAAGTTATTCCATTGAAAGAATTTGAGAAACGTTGCAAATTGCTGGAAATTAACGTTCCTCTTATTGATTAATGTCCTGTTGGCTTATTGATAACGTCCAAAGCCAGTTATCAAGCGGTAAGCATTCTATGGATATTTTGTATACCGCTTTAAAATTACTCATGAACAGTACTGAATACATCTGTACTATTATCCTGAAAATATAGTTCCTTAACAATAATTGTGGGAAGATATTAAATGGTACAAAAATAAAATAAAAAAAGAATTGAAAGGATTGTTAAGTGTACATTCTATCTACATATTAAATAGGCCAGTACGAAACATATATCCCGATGAAAACTTTGTGCAAAAATAAAGTACGGTGTTCAAGAAGAATTTTTCGACATTCAAGAAATTGATAAACACAACTCTCTGTATTATATATGTTGACAGTAATGAATGTGTTCTTAAACTACTCTTAATTCAGATAAAGTAAAACTTGAATAAGAAATTTTACACGTGAATCTGGAAAAATAATGTTTGCCGAAAGAAGAGTTTTAAAGCAAACAAATTAAGAATTTGTTTCAAAAATACTCGAATGCAACATACTCGAATAAAAAGCCACCTGTAACAGAAAGGTGTAACATAAATATAAATGATGGACTGTGCAAATATTTCAATCAAAATTAAATGCATAAAATGTGTCGAATTGTTTTGTTTCTTTATCAAAGCTAATTTACGGTTTCACTAACACGCATCACAGGTCAATAGACATGGCTTGGTTGAAACAAGCAAGTGAAAAAGCCAGAACAAATGTTTGGATTGGTCAATTTGGTTTTGTAAGACTGATATGTTTGGAACTCATAAATTCAAAATTGCGACACAGTGAGAATTTTAAAATATATACATTTGAAATGGCTTCCTTTCTAACTGGTAAATACTATTAGGCTATCCTGTTGTTTGCAGACTTAATATTTAAATGGAGGGGATAGTAATTATATATTTTGAGAATAAGACATATCAAGATAACGTACATAAAATTGAAATTATTGTGAAGCCTGTAAGAATTAAAGGTAAAATGTATATACTTGTGAAATAGAAATGATACAATGAATCTTTTAACAGTCTGGAATCGGCACAAATAGTCATCCCATTAGAATAAACTCGCTTGTCATACAAAAAAAGGAAGCTGACCAAGGTTGTCTCCTCTCAAATACCGATGTTATTGTAGTGGAATACTTCCTCGGCTACACTATCCCGAGTCTCGCTATCTCGGGTTCTTTAGGATAAGTCTTGTAATTGGAGTAATACCCCGCTGAATCTGTCTGAGGACTGGCGCTCCATAGTGTGACAGATTTCTACCTCAGCGGGATACCGTCTTATTACTGGCTTCTAGTCGCCGACTGTGTAGCAGTCTTGGTCGGAGTCTTCGACTGTGTCGCCGACTTGGTCGCAGAGTCGACGATTGAGTCGCAGGGTCGCCGGCATGTTGCAGGGTCGCCGACTTGGTCTTCCTCTGGTCGCCGAGTAGCGTCGTAATCCCATCGAGATCGAAAGAGAAACGACAGTGCGAAATATGAAATGAAAAATTATCCTCAGTCACAACGTGTATTACCGCAAGATCTCTGCGTTTCTTGGAGGTGCGTTGTAGTACCGTCCTTTGGTCGACGAAAGACCTTGTCCCTACTATTTTCCAATTCTCTGGCCTGGCTTTCTCCTATCCGACGAATTACGACCAAATGTGCTTGCTCTGGTGGGGTGGTTATACTGCTCCACTTACAGGGAACGTCTTCGCACTATACTGCTTCCCAACACCACCGAGCTGCCACATTTGGCACATATATATACCCAGGCGATATCACGTGACCCAAAATTTAAGACTTCAGATGGCAATACAAAATTAGCCAAGCATTTAAATTCGGAACATAAACTTCAATGAAACGAAAATTACATTGACAAAATGAAAAAAGTAAAGCCCATGGTTTCTCCTCGTTAGAGTGTTTTTTTTTCTTCTTCTATTTTATATATCAATTTTCAAGATTTGTCTTATTTAGCGACATTTATAATTTTCAACAACAGCTGAGGAAGATTGTTATTGCTCGCTTATGAAAACAGCTTTAATTCTTTATATTAAAAATACAATCATATTTTCATAACAAAGGAAATAAATATCTTAAATTAACTATGCTCCAGCAAGGTGTGGATAACTCTTAATACGCTTGTGCAAACTTATTTTAGACCCGGAGATCAAAACAGGTCTCTTTTCACACCATAAATTGTGATAATGTGATAACATTTTGCATGGAATTATGGGTATTTATGCAGAGCAGATACACCAGATCTTGTATATCATGTCTCATTATAATTTTAGTGCTCGCTTCATGGTGAGTTAAAGAACAACGAAATCTTCGATTTACATTTGGCCCTCTTAATTGGTAAATATTTGCTCCGCATATATTCTTTTTCAAAAGAGCTTCATTTAAACCTTTTCTCAACATCATTTTTAAAATTTTAACTATTGTGCCTTTTTGGAAACTGAATTTTCAATTAAATGCGTAAGACTGTCATTCAATGCGGAATAGACAATGACTGACAACATAACGGAGGTGAATATAATAACGTTGCACAATCGCCGATAAGGACGCGCCGAAAACAATGAATTTGGTATATCATCTATGTATGTGGATGCAAACACGAAACAAAAGTTGAAGAAAATAGCCAAGTCTATCTTTTTATTTGAAACTTGCCAGTGTCAAATTTGTACATGAGAGAAAAGCCATGTTGGTATATGCAGTGTACCAAAATAAGTGTGCAACATGGACATTTCCCTCCCAGTTCTCGCTCCTTTTCAAAATTAGTCACACTTCATTTAAGATTGTTCTTGAAAAAAGAATACGCTGCCTCAGAAACGTATATTCCAATGTAAAGGACAGTTAAATATATTTTTAAGCTAAGAATTCCTGAGCTTCTTAGAAGAAAGAAAAATTTCCAGTTTTTTATGTCATTCATACGGACTCGGAAAGATGTTAAGCTTCGAAAGTATATCAACGTTTGAACCACACTCGACACACCATAACTATTTTATAACTTTTCAATCACCAGATATGTAATTTTAAAAGAACCGATGACCAGCTTAAGAGGTATAAACTTCTGGAATGCTATTTTGGTGCTTATTAGCGCCAACCTACATAGTTATAAGCACGACTTAACCCCTTCGCCATCTTACGACGTGTCGTTAAGTATAGTCTCAATCTTTAATTTGCTAGCTTTTTTAAGAAGAAGGATGCATGACATTGAAATAGTGGATAGCAACCAGCATTTTGTTTTCTTGTTTCTTGAATCTTTGGACAGCTCCTGGCTTAATATCTTAGGGTTTACGTTTGAAAGATATAAATATGTAATATTGAAACAATGATAAATCCCCCAAAAGTTAATATTACTCCTTGAAAATGGATTTTTCAAAAGTACTTTGAGCATAGATTTTTAAATTTTGTTGTGGTTACCAGTTTGAATGTGAAAGACTGCTCCTAATAATTTAAGCTGCAAGGTCTGTATTAAGCTTAGAACTAATTAAAAACTACGCATTCTATTTGACTCGCATTAATCAGTTTTGTCCACACATTTTCAATGATAACTATGCACTATGCATTGACCTATGTCAGTGCCACTGAGGCAGGGATCACCCAGTTACTGATGTGGTTGTTCGTTTACATATAAACTTTCTGGAGTTACTATCAAATCTATATCGAATGCGAAAGCAAATGATACGTTAAATTGGTCACATGAGGTGAAATCATGTCTTATTGACATAAATAGCCATGTGCAGCAGAGAGAGTTCTTTCGCTAGAACGTCATTTTTGAATAAATAAGGCTTCCTACGAAACGAAAGAAGGCCAATAACGCCAAACCAAAGCCTCTAGCTTATTGAGAGTTTCTCTAATCAGGTTAGTTTATTTTGTTACTTTATTTTTTATCGTTAGTGTTTTTTTAAGATGTATGCGCGTTTCGTTTACCCGACCTCCATTGAAGTCGCACCCTCGATCCTGCTATAATTAGATCAGTCTTTCATCCAAATATTTTATCAAGGCCTATACGACGGGATCATGTAAATTTATTGTTATAAATCCGTGTGGAATGGATTGTGCTTTTGAAAAGAAGTTTTTGAACTTAGTCATGTTCATATCTCCACTACACCAGGTTTGATGAATGTTTCCCAAAGTATGTGTATCAGCTGTATTAAACACAACTAAAATATTACAGTTATCTCTGATCACTTTAGGCATTTGTATATATCGCTGAGTAACAAATCACGTCTGTGTTTTTATGCCTACCTGAAGAAAATATTCTAGCGGGATTTGATTGTTTGTCCAGCATTACGTCATCAAAATACTACTAAATTAATAATAAATCCATCGAGGTCATCTACGGATGGTGACTCATCAATATCGGTTATAAAATTAATATCATCGCCGTTTTCGTTTAACAACTTTGCGTTTTCATTAAAATCCTTAAGCACATCGTAACATCGCTGAACGTCAACTGACGGTACTACTAAATACAAGTTATCCCATTTGAGACATCTCATTATCAGATTAAGTAATAACTGAGTTTTATCCGATCCAGATGGACCTATAATAATAGCTCTGATATAATTTGGTAGTGCTGGATGATGTTTTCGTGTCGCTGAGAAATAAGTGACATCCATGTTATACAGATTTAATAAATAATATGGATCTGTATTGTGTTCGATGCAGATCATCCACATCCACAAATGGATTAACAACAATAATAACAAAAAATAAAAAGCGTGCACTTACAGGCAAGTGTGTGAAAAGTTGTACAAAAATATAAATTGATATCCCTTGACAAGTCAAGGAAAATTGGTGGTGATATCGCTAGTTCGTTAGGAAAATTACCAGGATCTCCATGGGCTAAATAACCAAGAGAAAACATCTTCCAGGATATAACTATTCTGGTCCTGGAACCCGACTTGATATCCGACTTGACGAGCGAGATCAACCAAGACCTGAAGAGTATCCAATAAACGCGATTGATAAAGCATGTCATATTCATGGTGTAGCATATAAAAGTAAAGATCTGCAACAACGAAATATTGCGGACGTAAAACTAATTCAGGCATTAAATTCCATAAAAGGTCTTTCAGAGAATCATTAGCTAATTGGTTGGTAAGATCTGCAATGAAAAGAAAATTATTAGGAGCCGGTAATTACTCAAACGATTATTAAAATAATGGAATCGATTTATTATAGCCCAATATGAGATTGGAAAGGTAGAGCAGCGATTAGTAAACTCGCTGATGCAGCAAATGTTACACGTTCTGTTGCTGGAAAAGGTTTAGCGCGACATGCAATATGGAAAATGTACTTACCACCACCTAAACAAATTCAGCATGCACATTTTGACGTCAGCACTCCTAACGAAGTATATCAAGCAGATATTTTATTTTTACCACATGATACTATTAAAATTGGAAGACGTCAATTAACATACAAATACGCATTGACTGTCGTTGATGTTGCAAGTAGATATAAGAAAGCAGAGCCGTTATCATTTAAACAGCAACTGAAGGTTCTTCTGATTTTGGACGAATTTATCAACGAGGACCTTTGCGATGGCCATATCTATTACTGGTTGATCCTGGCAAGGAATTTCTTGGTGCAGTATCATCTCTGATAAAAAAAAACACGACGTCAAAATCACACGAGGACATACCGCAATTCATCTTGATCAGGCAATTGTTGAACGATTTAATCGAACACTTGCTGAGAGATTGTTTGGGTATTAATATGCGAAGGAAATAATTCAGAAAGATACGAGATCCCGCGAATGGGTTGCAAGATTATCAACGTGAAAACTGCATTAAATAATGAAATTACTCGAACAACTGCCATGGAACATATTAATGCATTTACAAAAGACACGTATCAATACAACGATATGACGTGGGTTCGAGTCGGCCAATCTGGGTATGTGAGAAAGCTTGCCAGTAGGTTCTCGTGGGTCGGTGGTTTTTTCTGGGGCTTTCCCGGGTTCTTCCTCCATCATTAATACTGGCCGCCATGTATAGCCTATCGTGTGATGAAAAATGGCATTAAACCCCACAACAACAACAACATGAATTTTCAAAACAACCAGTATTAGGCAATGTTACTGTCAGGTATTTGTATGAACGTGGTGAACTTGAAAGTGGTAAAAAAGAGCGACTGATCCCATTTGGAGTATTAAAACACAAAGTTTCTAGCGTGGTAAGATCCACGGGTAGACATGCAATATACAGACTAGATTCAACTGCTCCTCAACGTGGATTTGTATGTGAACAATTACAAGTAATTCATGAAGACACAATTACCACCGCATTCATTTTAGTAAACTAGCACATCGATGTCGATTACATTCAAGACAGGTCAGCATTACATTTTCGCGTGTATGACCAAAATTACTCTTAATTATGTCTACAGTAAATTGTCTTGGATTATTTTTTTTAATATTGCCACAACATTACTTTGTTACAGCTCACACAATGATTATTTTGTCGTTGTTTCAATGTCATGATAAATTCAGCATCGAGATCAAAGTCGTGCTTATTTTTATGTCACACTGGTCATAACTAATTTTTTTCCTACTATATCATCGCCATTGCCAGCAATGGTTTCCTGAATTTGATTATTATTTTCTGTGACGTCTATGACAATTCTCCGTAGCTGAGATATTCTTTGACTCGAGACACTGCGAGATAAACTAAGTTTGACCATTTAATACGATCATCGACGATTCAAACATTTGTATCAGAAATGGTTAATCCTTGGGATGAATGAATTGTCATTCCGCATCCTAGCGTCCATGGAGTTTTGTCTATAGTTAATGCGCTCTCAACAACACCGAGATAAACTAAAAAATTATAATTTGAAACAAGATTTTGTTTTTCTGACCATCCTGGTATATCAAAGACGATATTCTCTTGTCGCGTATCTGCTGGTCGATCCGGTACGGGTAGATTTGAATATTTTTCTTTATGTAACATAAATAATCGTTGTTGAAGTGTATCACAAACTATCTTTCTACTTGCCACTATCAAATCATTTGGTCTCCATAAATACCAAAAATTGTTAATAGGAGCTCCTGAAATTTCATGCATTATTTCACATTGAATTTTATTCGGTTGTAGTCTGATTAATTTTTAAAAATCTCTTAATTCTGGATCAAGTGTTCTATGATCACTTATTTCTTCATAATAATCTACAATATTCCTCAGCCATCCATGTGGAGACAATCCAACAAAAGGTGGCGGTTGACCATGATCACCACACATTATTATAGCAGTATTTTTTGTCAATAACCAATCAAGAAACATGCTTAATATTTCTAATAAAGCAGTACATATTTCATCCCAAACAATAATCCTTGGAATGTATTTCTCTCCCATTCGTTCACTAGTCCATTGATATCCCTTCCATCAAAAGAATGTATGAAAAGTGCAATATTTAATAATTCTTTCTTTCATTTCTCTTGCGAGTCTGTGAAGGAGTTAATACAATTATTTCTGAAGAACTGTTCAAGAATAATTCGATCACACGAGTTGTTTTACCAGAACGATCAGATCCATTGTGATACACTGTTATATGTCTAGCTACAGGATCAAATACCGATGGTGCAGATGATAAGTTTGATATTTGATATCTTTGGCGATATATACCCTTAATTTCAACGTCGGCGGAATCAGAATAATTAAGAATATTTTCTTGTTTAATTCTTCTGTAACAAGATAGACCTGAATGGATGCCTGGATCGAAAGACAACACAACACAATGTAATGAAAGATTAAAATTTATGAATTAATAAAAATAATATATATATATAGAAACAAACATGACTTGTACAGCCGTAGGAATTATATATATTTGTAAAACTTGCAAAATGTGTCCACTGACAAACCACACAGCTCTCCCGAATTCTTGGGTTGGCCTTCACTTGTATTGGCCGTACACACCCTTCATGGATCCACCATGCGCACAAGTTTACAAACTAGCGGTTTCATCTTCGCATAGCCTTGATGGTTACATCATCTTCCATATCGACACACAGACTGCCAGACAGATAGCCTGATATACCCGCACACACATACGCACCGATAGCACAGTTCTCCTAGATTGGGTTGGCCCACTTGTATTTGCTAAACCCACCCTTCATGGATCCACCATGCGCACAGACATAAGTATGGACATACTTACAGACAGGTACAGACAGCCTTAGACAGCTACAGACAGCTCTAAACAGCTTCAACAGCCATAAACAGCTTCAGACAGACCTAAACAGCTTCAAACAGCCCTATACAGCCACAATAAAACCAAACTGGTCATAATAGGTTCTGAATTAATATCTTTAGATATGTGCTACTAAATTAAACTCTAATAGCAACTTGTAGTTCAAAAGTTCACAACGTTTGAAATCTGCGTAGTAATAAAGGAATCATTTCACGATACGACATTATAAATTGAATACGCTTCACGTATCAAAATAAAGTACAAAAGTAACACTTACCCATATGGCCGGAGAACACAAATGGAGAACGTTCACTCCTTGACAAGATACATAGACCAGTGCGTCAGTTAGAAACGTAACATGCCTTAAATCCACAGGAGAGTGAGTATTAGTCAGGGTAAAATACCCGTGCTTACCGTGCTTTTAGTGAATCTCTCCGTAGTCTTATCTACGACGAGGTACATGTTAGTTCAGTTGCTTTCCTTGAAAAACAATCATTCACCCTAGATCTTTTTGTACGCATGTACGACGAAACTGATCAAATCGTTCTAAGGCGAAACCAAATTATTTCTAGCCTTATTCTGTGATATCTTCATTAGCCCTTGAAGCGCAATTACCGATATGTAGTTGTTCTAGCAACCCTTTATTCTTGTTGATATAAAACAAATCCGTAGCGACTCTGACAGCAAGCTAAAAAACTCTATTTATCACCGATAATCGATTGATCGAAACGTTCGCGAGCACGGAAGATATTAAATGAGTAAACTACGGTGACTCACCATCCATATAACTCAATTGTATCTAATTTAATTCCGTGAGATAAATTAACATAACTTCGAGTTATAAATTGTTTCTACTCGTTGTATCAGCAATTATAAAATCGAGTTCAGCACCATCTGTAATCAATCTTGTTCAACGTCGTTCATGATCATATGATCCTCCTTGGGCGAATTTTACCGATTATTCTTCTGGGAAGATCTTTTGCGATTTTATTCTCAAAATCAGCTATATCAGGATTTTCATCATCAGAATATTTCTATTGTAGTGGTAACCAGACTTCTTTCTGTGGACGATATGATATAATTGCTTCACTACGGTAATATTATTTTAACATCGAGCATATACCGTAATAAAACTATTGGTGCCCACATTTATTGCTGAAAAATATTTGCCAAACTAGACATAACAAATCGGATGAAGATTTTCAGCAAACATAAATGACTCGATACAAAATCCGGTAATGGTCCATTTATCGATACCCTGGTCATCTCCTGTGTGGGATGTCAAACTCGCTCAAAATACTTACAATACTATCCCATACCAAGAAAACTTCCCTGATAACATGCAACCATATCAACTGAAATGACATCTCAATAATCGTATTTAGTATTCAATAATCCAGCGTGTCCGTATTCGACACAACTGCGTTTGTATTTCTTCAAGAAAATCCAATTGTATTGGTTTCCACGAATTTCTCTCTCTAGCAAAATGAGCAGCAACTAAAGGAACGATAAAACAATAACTGAGTAATTGTTCAGCATCGTCATGGGTATATTTAAACGAAAGATGCTTTGTTTCTTGATGGAGAGATTCTGTATGATAAATATCTCCATTAGGCTGTACAAACTGATCATAGTTTCCATTATCGGAACTTTGAAACATCCACACGGATACAGGCTCATTCTAACTTATTTCATTAAGAAATCAAATATATCTCCTTGGTAAAATTGAACAGCTCGATTTCATGGAAATGTTTTTACTGCATTAGCCCACGCATGCGTATTATGATCAATAATTTCAATGAAAGCTCCTTTCGGTTTATACTTCGATTCGTATAAAATCTATCCGGTTATTGTTCTTATTGTTATCGGGAATTTTCATTTCTTTCCTAAATCATCGACGTTTTTGTCAGATGCTCCAGCATTTTTAACAATGTCTCCCCACTCGTTTATTATTTTACGTGTTTTGATAGTTAAACCGTTTCCACGTATCGCGTTTGTGAAATGTTCCGTTATTCGTTCAGCTACGCAATATATTTTTTGAAAATTCATCGGGTTTAGATTATTAACACTGGGTTTATCATTTACCGGATAAATTCCATAAATAACCACGGTTGCATGATACTCTTTTTCATGATAAGAATTGTCAATACCAATCAACATTCCTTGTTTGGAACTTTTACTTAATACGGCAATTTTTTCATTATGAACGACAGGGTCACGTTTGTCACTGATAATCCAATTATTATTGTTTGTTTCTGCTAATGCAATAAACTTCACTCTGAAAAATATCTTCGATTGTCGAGATAATTAATAATCGTCGCTACTCGTTTGTCATTCATTGTAGTATTGATAACATTGTCGACACCATGTTGCGTATGCTTCTAGTCGTCGATCACACATGAGATACACCAGCTTTACTAAACGGCGTGTATAACCACTGTTTCTACCCTGATTTTTCTATGTAGGTTAGAAACCGCTAATATCCTTCTACTAGTTTGAACTATTACACAATTATGTTACTTCACTGATATTAATTATTACATAGATGGTTAATTAATTAATTACGATGACAAAAAATATTAAGCTCAAAGAAAAAAGTTATGCTACAGAGACATATCCCGTCTTTGAGGTCATTCGCAGTAACAAACGAACTCCAGACACCACCAGTATGACGCTGCGGTTAACTTTTTATCAGTTGATTCCAGCATAAATGTTTCTTCGTCTCCTTTATTTAGCACAATAGACACGGTTCCAGAAACATTATCGGTTGAATGACGCCAAGGATACGTAGTAAATATACTAAATTTTGCACCGCTGAACACGGATAGCCTGTACACACCAGTGACTTCCGCGGTATGTTTGATAGTGTTATTTTACTGTGACTATGTTGAGAATCCCGATGACACTGTGTATACCACGCTTTTAATCTGCTTGTGTGGAATTTTAATGAGATTAAATTATTTAACGATATTAGGAATTCCACTTATAACATCTTCTAGTTTTTTTCTCTTTGTTTCAATATCTGATATAGCTGTTTTAATATCACCAAGTTTTGTGTTAATATCAACGAGCTTCACGTCAACAGTCAACGTACTTCCACAGTAATCATCTATGATTTCATTAAGTTTTCGAACGTTTCTACGAAGATTTGAAAACATATTTACGTGGACGTCATACTCAGCTCGCAGCGTGGTTAATTAGCAATTGTCTACATATTTTTTTTGTTGTGGCATCTTCATGAGATATTGGATCTCTTAAAACGAATATTTTATTTCCATTCATGCTGAGTTCATCTGTCATTGTATCACTGGTAGATTGTAAACGATTAGCGACACTTTTTGCAATTTGATTTCTAATAGTTGCGATTGATATATTTAAAATCCCTGATTCTACCGCCGTCAGTAAATACTGGAATATTATCCGTAGTAGCACCGAGAATTCTACGAAATATGTCATTCTTCTTTGATATTACTCGTCTCTAAAACACCGTATTTATCCTGAAAAATAACAACTTCATCTCGGTCAACTCCAGATAGGTACATAGGGTCGGCGAGATCATCTTTAAATCGACATCATCTTTTTTTCTTCTTGTCTTTCATAGAAGAAGATCTTCCGTAAATATCCACCATTATACTTTAAGATCTGTTTAAAATTAACGTTGTATACTTATGCACGACTTTATGAGGTGGTAATGTTGATTTGGATATAGCGTCGAATACAGCAATTGCTTCACGGCCACATATTGTCGGATAGATTATTGTCTGTGTTGGTAACGTTGAATACCCGACCAGAGTTTTTATTGTGTTTATGTAATTTAAAAATTCTTTTGGTTGAGCCATCTCATGCGAATCAAAATAGAAAAATTCTACGTGGATCAATTGCGTATGCCACCCATTGATTGCCGGGACCAGAACTGTTATCAAGATTAATGATACCTGTTTCAACATTGTTTGGTCGTTCTGGCTATAGATCACGCATAAAAAACAGCATCAAGTAAATCAAATTTTGACATTGGATGGATTAACGAACTCTTCTTGGAAGTCTCAGACCTTTTCCGTATCGATAAGGGGTTCTTCTTAATCTTAGACCCCTTCCTCTCTTTTTTCTCTATTGTCCTGTTGCTTTCTTTCATGTCATTCCAGCAGCAGTTCCAATAGCGCCCATTGCAGCTGCTTCTGCAACAACTGGAGCGGCAGCGGCTATAAACGCTGGCATATCTGCAAGACGTAGAAATATACCAACTGTTTTAATTGAGTCTTTAATCGCACTAGCAGAAAGAATGAGTTTAACGCCTGTTTTTAATTGTTTGGCGCGATTGAAATGTTTAAATTGACGTTCGGTTAGCGACAATTTTTTGACCACCTGTGATCGGATGTTTTTTAATGATATTTTTTTCCACAGTTCTTTGCTGAACTTGATTGAAGCTTTTTAATCTGACTGGGAGTCAGACTAACACTAACATGATGATATGACATAAATATCATGAACGATTTAATTACATGTTTTCTACGGGGGCATCAGTAACTCTCATTCGTCCACCAGCAACCTCAAGCAGCATTGATCTGTCGCGGAGTATAACAGCGATTGCTCTGTAATTAACACCACCACCTGGGTTCACACGAGCTCGAAAATGGACATCAACAACATACTGTTTACTTAAATCAAGATGTTCCAAAGAGAAGTAATAGATCGGATACCGATTTATACAATCTATCTGTGATATTTTCAAACCAGTATCTACATTTTGATCACGTCCCATAAATGTCATCAAGCGATGATATGCTCGCGCTACAGGGTTATTTTCAAACTTCAATAATATATCTTCAGATGGTTGTTGATGTCCATTTATTCTTAATGAAACCTCACTAACTCCAAGATTGTCAGATATCATATGACTATGATTCTGAGAGCTTAATCGCTCAGAAGTCTGAAAAGCAATAAAGATATGTTTTGGTTGAGAAACACTTTGCTGGGATGCTATATGCCATGGAAATAAACAATTAATATTACTTTGAATACTGTCCTTGGTTATTGTTAACCATGACAACAATGATTTACCACCTGAATCCATAAAATAAATACTTTTTGTTTAGCAGCAATTGTTGGAGTCATTACCGGCGTCCACAATGAAAATTTTATCAATATTACTTTACCAGCATCGATTCCTGGAGTTCGCCAGATAGCGTCAGTATCATCACCCTTTCTAACTAACGCAACTGTATGTTTAGCCCCAAAAATAACTTTTCTAACATTCCTGCAAAATCCAAAGATGTGTGACAGTGGATTAGCACATGAAAATCTTCTACGTTCACTGTTCAACGCAGATCGAAGTTTTGCAGATGCTATATTAAAATCTGGATTAGGAGAAATAATCATAATTTCTACATCAGCATTTGCAATTCCAGCAATGTTTTTTGATCGTCCTATTATACATTGATTATAATCAGGGTCATTAGGATCATCTTTCGCAAACATCATTGACGGACCAGCTGATCTTCAATAATCATCGGAGTATCTTGCTAAACATATTATTCTCGAAGCAAAATCAACGTCTTTCTGAATCATTTAAATATTTCTCCCATCAATCATATACGTATCATTGTCAAACAACGCCATAATACCATTACTGACAAAACCGAAAACGTGTACATCTCGACCATCATCACCAGCGAGATGTACACGTACCATTTCAGCGGAATAGAAAGGGAGCTAATTCAATTCTTTTCAGAGCACCTAGTGTTCAAAATTTTGTCTATAAGTTGACTATCCGATTTGACACAGCTTTAAACACTGGTACAGTAGATCTGAATTTTATGAAATATAATACATTGGTAACAAGATGAAAGGCCCGATTTTTCCTTTGAGGTACACAATCGATACGAGAAAAATAAAATAAAAAATGTTTCTTCAACCGACATCTCGTGCTTCCAGTAACTCTGAAGAAGAGGATTTATTCGATGGTATTACAGACACGTGGATTGCGGCCATGGAAGATTAGATAAACGTTAGGAAAGAAACTTTAAATATCTTTTTGTACACATTCCTATCATCGAAGTCTTTTCAAACCAAATGTATATTGTGTGCTAGCTGCATGACTCTGTCAAGGGTGTGACGTGTATTCAGAAAAGGGCACGTGATTTGTTGCTGATACATATCGCTTTTCGCCTCGAAAGTTAGGGAAAAATGTGTATTTTTAATTTCTAGTGACGTATGCAGATGACATATACACAAAACTACATCAGTGCTTTCTTCCGAGTGAAAGGAAATAACGCATTAGATAAGATGTATGGATGGGTCGTGGCCATCACGAGTTCTTTCCCTTGATTCGGAACAAAACACGAATGTGGTTCTGCATTTATTACATACTGCCTCTTCTATGCTCTCTAAGTAAGTTTTAGCTTTACAATATTAATGAAATTTAAAACGAAATGGGATCAACGAAAGTTAAATTTGCTACATCTAACATAATCGACGCGAAGGCCTCAGTAAAGACACAAAATTTCCAATCTGAGTGTGTCATACAGAAATACAGACTGAACATCTATATCAAACACAAGATCAACCGGGTAAGAATAAATGGGTATATAACGAAGGAAAGTCTGGTTTATTAAAATGAATAAAAGCACTTGCATTCTGACTTTGCCTAATATTATTAACTTCCATCAAAGGTAGAATTCTGAAATCTCAGTATCAACTTATGAGAGAGATCAACGAATCCTGAAAAGTAAATCTTGCGCCATGTTAGCATGAAAGGACAATCAATGTGTACAATGCTTTTATTTTTAAATAATATTTATGAATAAAAAGTTCTCTATCTGGACTAATAATCTGCTCTCTATTTTGTAGACAAGTAAACACCGATTAATATAAAACAAAGAAGAACAGTACTTGCGATGACTTTGATATACACGCGTAATCTATTATTTACCTGAAATGATTAATCAGAAGAACATTCCGTATAATACAGGACTCGTTCTTAGTTGTTTAATTATCCTGAAGTGACTAAATTAGAGAAAACAGTTACGTTTGTTTGCTATTAACATATTGTTATTAGTCAGGGTTATTTGCTTGACAGAGCAGTGTCAAACCCTGGCGCAATTCCCGCTAGAAGTCACAAGTTTTCCCCAAATTTCCAAAGGCTTTTGTACAAATTAATTTGTAAATTAGAAAGCCCGACGTGTCCATTCTATACATTCATTTTACTCTAATCAATGAAAGACCACAGATCTCATAACTTTCCAATTGTCTATCAACCGCACATCTGCATGATTTCTCTTCATCAAGTTTCAGTACAGTCAGCAGTTCACGCCGTTGAAACTATACAACTATTCCCTAACACAGGGAACTACTTTAATTACACCACCTTAGGCCAGTCAATTCATGGTTTCAAGGTATATTTCGCAAATACAAGTGCATCACATTTGCCACTATGGCGACATAAACGGTATCTGCCGAGCCCCTTCGTATTTATTCCTTTGTGTAATTTACCGGTTTCCTACCGCAAATACTGCCACTGCAGTCACACCACCAATGTACACCACTCGACTGAAATAGAGGCTATGGTACGACAGGGTCACTCATTCGGTTTTTACCTGAATTCACTACTAGTGAACGAGAATAGTGTGACCTCTCGAATATAGTTTCTGGAATTCGTTACAAATTTGCTACCAGGTACCCAACCTTCTTCACTTAGTTCCAAGCGTTGTAAAGTGGCCGGGCATGAACGAACCGTGTCGACCCAGTTGTGGATGCACAGAAAGCTCTAAAACACAAGCTCATCTCCTCAGACGTGGCTCAAGCTTCACTAATGATCTAAAATTGTCTTCCTCAAAGTGAGAGTTTTTAAATGCCCGATCAAGTCTTCCCGGGCAAGATGCCTCTGTGCGTTCTTGCGAAAAACTCTTAGGTTTCTTTTTCCTCGGCATGATTTAGCCTATAATGATTTAAAAGTGCCATTCAAATACCAAACAATCAACCAGCTAACATCTTGAATGGTTGGTTAAAAAGATTGTTTCTCGAGACATTCAGACTGAATCAACAATAAACATTTAATCATGATAAATTGTATACGTATGAAAAGAGTATTGTGTTATCTCTAAGGAAATTATGAAAAATCCTCAACTCATTTTTATAAAAAAAAATAGGTAACAGAATGTGTACAAGATTAAAATTAAAAAAATATATTTTATAATCATCAACAAAAGTCTAAATAATGTCAAAAGTGTCATAAGTTAGACGATGTCCTTACATGAACATATGAACAAATTAGTTCATGTTTGCGAGATTAGGTGAAACCAAGATTGTTTACAACCATGTACATTATAATAATCAAAAGGTACCTAGTAGACGTTTTTCTGCTTACATCATCTTTTTCTCAAGAAATTGTTGTATAAACATTCACGTCGTCATCGATATATATATATAGCTCGTGCAACGTATCATGAGTCAGTTTGTTTACATCAATATCAATGTATGTTTTCTGTGTCAAATGTTATATTGATTTGGAAGGAAAGTTGCTCTTTTAATAAAAATTTGTAAAAATAAATTTAATTTTTACCTTAATGGCATTGAACTGCGTAGTAATTAGCGACTGGGACTTTTTGTACGTGCAACAAATTGAATTATTTCTTCTTCTTTTCCTCTGAACTATTTCCATTAAAATAAAATCCATGTGATAAACCAAATATCAGTCGAGTAACGATTTAATATTAAGGCTCATAAAAACTGAACATAATGCAACTCATTTTATAAATTCAATATTAAAGCATTACCCATTTTAAATCCTCTATTTAATACATATGTATAAAAATAGCTCAGGATCATGATGTATCAACTGGAACGTCGAATGCATTTTCCATCATTACCAATTAGGGATGTATCATTAAGATTAATTAAGCGTCTCTTTTTACCCGAACCCTACAATATTAAAGCCATGAAAGATCGAAGTTATTCGACTTGCATCAAATCGTACAGTTGTGTTCCTTTAGAGAGAAACGTGTGAAAATGGTCGAATAATTTCAATATTTCGCTTCGCAAAAGATATATTTTATTTGAATTATTTATGAACTATCTTTCACTTCCTTGTATTTTTTATGGTGCTCCAATGTTTCTTGATGTTTCCTGATTCTGTGAAATTAAAAAGGAGTACACACACACACACACACAAACATATATATATATATATATATATATATATATATATATATATATATATATATATATATATATATATATATATATATATATATAACATAATAGTATTGCATGTGAGTCAATGAATGACTTTGCTATAAACAGTGCTCAACAGAAGATGGCACATTTGAATGTTAATTGCTGTTAACTGTACAAAAAAGCTACCGCGCGTGCAAACCGGTATTATTATGTCACGTGATGATAACATTTATAATGCCGCTAGGATATATTCTTTGTAATGAAAATGAACAATTCATTGAAGGTTAGGTGATTTGAAAACGTAGTCTGGATGAGAAAGAAAGAAAGAAGTGTCAAAACCTATGAAAAAATGAATTCGAACAACATTCCCATATTACGAGTCATTAAAACTAACAGGATTATAATAACAATGAAAACTACGATTATAATAACAATAAAAACTACCATAGTAATAGTTGAAGGCGCAAACTAATAATATACGAAATTCTAGGGTATTTCTCACTAAATTCCAGCAGTAACGTTGGGGGCAACAGAAAAGCTTAAAAACACATCTCCGAATAACCAACCAAAAAAGCAAACAAGCAAAATGAAGGGACACACACATCTATCATACAGCGGGATGTAGTTGAAAAGAAGAATAATTCGTTGATTCTGGAGGAAATACTGGCTCCAATTGTCTATATCTCAAGGTGTAAAACGAAAGAAAGAAAGAGAGACAAAGAATAAAAGAATGTCTGAATGCTGCGCATAAATGTACATGACGTAGTTAAAAGAAGTTCCTAATCCAGTCTATCAGACTGCATTCACTTTCATGACGTGATTGACGTAATATGGTGAAAGTTATTGATACGCTTGCTAATGTTAAGAAATATATTTAATGCAAAGAATGGTTTCAAGGAAACACATATTTACGGGTGGACGGTAGGTGTTGAAAATATAATACAAGAGAGAGAGGGAAAGAGAGAGAGAGAGGATATCGATACATTCTGCTAATCAGTTTTCAGTTGGGCGGTAGCTGTGTTGTATTAAATATTTTCCAATACGCATCACCGTAATACATATGTTTTTTCCTCCTTCAAATAATTTTTTAGTACATTACCTCCAGCATAAAACAAACAAATTATCCTAATATTACGGTGTAACATTTGAGGTCCTAGGTAAAGTCTCCCTATATGACGCCACTAATCTAATTTTAAGTACAGGCGTGTAATGAAAATGCAGTTGGAATAATTTATTCACAACCCAGAGTTCCCGGTATAGCAGCCGGTTACTTGAGGAAAGTCAGGTATTATTTACCCGAAACAGAAAAGTCACATACAATCAACGTTGACCAGTCATAAGAGGAAAGAAACACGCACACACACACGCTTGCTTGCTTGCAAACTTAACGTATTTAACTTATACATTCATGTATTTATTTTTCATTGTAAAATAATTACCTTAAAATCACTTAGTGATCTTCCTTGCGCGGTGCAAGTAGTTTGTTTTACCGCTTTATATATTTCTTCATTTGTCAAACGTTCACAATGGAAACTGTGCGCTTTTCTTTCTTTGCCGTATATGTGTACATCTAACACAACCAAGTTCCATGTTTGTATCTCTGTTCTATTTCTTTTTCATGTTAGCATCAAGTGGAGCCAATACAGCACATTTAAAATTTTGCATGTAAAATGCTTAGTTTTAGTAGAAGGCAACCTATATTTTATATGCTGTCCTCGAAAACAGTTTTTTTTAAATGTATGATCCAAGAATTAGCTCGTTGTAATGAAGCCGTTTTAAATAATCGATTTGGTCCAGATTAATAACTAATAGTTCTTGTAACTGATTTTTATTTAATCCAGTTTTTATCAACCACATAGGCTGATTTGGACATGAAGCCATTTATTGATGTATCGTCATACATAAAGAGGCAAACATTAACTGGAACTTTTTGACTACCCATTTGTTAATTATTGCTTTCCTAAATGAAAGCAGGACTGGAAAAAAGTTCATTTTCAAAATGATTTTTCAGTGGCCCCCCTCCCCCGATTTCTGTAAAAAACAAATATGATCTTTAAATATCTCTGGAACGATTCCTGAACATTTAGTTGTTATAGCTTAAAGACCTGTTGACAAATTATTATAATTCAATTAATATTCGAACATCGGTTGAGTAATAAAACTAACAATATATCATGAAAGGTAAAGTGACTCCAAACATTAGGTTTAAGAAAGAAAATTACAAGCCTCAGTAAAGGCACTGTTATGAAAGGAATTTCTCATAACTTTAAGAAATGTTCTTCAACCATGGTTTGAGAGAGAGAGAGAGAGAGAGAGAGAGAGATCATGCTCCCTACAAAGGGGGGTCACTCCTACAGTGTAGACCTACATATTGGGGAAGGCTGAACGAGAGGGACAGGTTCTCTGTAAGAAAGACGAGCCATTGAGTCCTGGCAAATCGAACTGATTTTATTGAAATAATTGATGTATACAATTAAATTCTAGATATAAATCTTCATTACTTTAGTTTTCAGATATAAGAAATACATGTGAAATTACAATATTCCCTCGTTCCCTTAAGCTTACCAACTTCATAAAATTCTGTAATTTCTGTCTTTAGGAATATATTGCAAATAATTAAATATCGAATAAGTTCACGACAGCCCAAAGTGTGTAATAAATCAGTATTTGAGACCAATATAACAATCGTTTTGTAGAAATGTATTTTACTGAATTTGACCTAAAATACCAAATTATTACGCTCTATTACTTAAATTTTTTATTTATTTCTGAATTAGTTATGAAGGAGCATAAAGTTGGTAATAAACATGTCTTCTACAAAATAATAGTATAATTACAAGTAAATATAAATTCTTTATACAATTCACCTTTCCGATACATTACAATAAGGAACAGAAAAAGAATAATAAATAATGCAAAAATGTGGCGATCTTAGATCGAACTCAAACCGTAACATTTAAAACATTGAAAATCCCTATACTCTATAGAAAATCATACACAAACAGTTGCTTATCTGTAAGAAACTGTTAAGTTCTGACGAATGGAACTAATTTACGTAAAGCCGCATCTCGGTTTATACGCAATTTAGGATGTATCATCGAGACCAAATGAGGACATACGATTTCGCTGATAATATAACGCACACTCAAACAATAACTTCTTCACAATTTTCTGAAAAGAACAATTTCACCAAAATAAATAAGATCTTCACCAACAATAATTATTTTCAGTAAACCATTGAATTCTAGTTTCAGTTAGAAGTGTAAATTCAAACAAAGAAAAAAATGGCGTCTCTTGTATTGAGCAACGCTTTTCTTGAATGTCTTTCAGGTAATTATTCACTGGGTTTGGTAGCATTTATCCTCTGAAATCTTCTTACTGCCTTAGGAGTGAGCTAGTCCAAGTACTCTATGAGCATGTACATACTTAAGGTAATACATTATTGGATTGAATTGAACACGTGTTTTAGTTGTGAATACTCCTAAAACGTATTTATTAATGTATTATTTTTACGATTTCTTTAATTTGCAAATATAATGCCATATGTAACTTAATCCTCGAATATACGTGTTTGGATTTTGAAGATTAGCTGGATTTTGAAGATTGACAATGTTTGGATTTTGAAGATTGTCTGGATTTTGAAGATTGATAATAATCTAAAATATCTAATATGTGTTCTTCTGTCAATAAATTAGTTTCAGTTCTCTTAGGTTAACATCAATTAAATACTTACCCCTACAAAAGCAGAACTATTTGTTTTCAGCCAAGGAGAGATCTTCTTAAAAGGCTCTCTACGTAGATCAAATGGCTGGTAAGTAAAGTTTATTGAATTCGAAACTAAGCACGAAAATGCTCATTTTTTGTTCTGACAGAAGAGAACGAGATGGAAGTATGTTAATTGATTACTATCAACAGAAGATATTTCTTTTTATTCAGCTTGATGCTATCTTTCATATCTGTATGTTGTATGTAGACTCTTAGATCAGTTTGTTCCTTTTTTAATTTAAAGACATGTTTTTTTTTTTTTGCATTATTATCATACTTTAACATCTTTGTTTAAATAATACATTCAATATGCCTTTTTATATATTAAAGCTGAATTAAATTTTCATGGAAATCAACCCCTTCAGGAAAAGGAACAGAACACACACACACACACACACACACACACACACACACACTATTATGAGATCAGCTAAAGCAGTCACTCTGATAGACCCTGATACGAGGTCATCTCATGTTTTCTATTTTGGGACCTAAAGCAGTTACTCTGATAGACCCTGATACGAGGTCATCTCGTGCTTCCTATTTTGGGACCTATGCTGTTTTATGACAACAGCGGCCCGAATATTTACTTCCATTCGTCGTGAAATGCCTGGAAATCGTGACTATGAGCTTGAGTTGGTATTTTGTTTCAACCAATCACTATTCGTACTACTTTTCAAATTTTGTTCCTGGTTGACTGACAGTAGAAAGTCAACCTGATATTGTATTTGCTTTATTACCTCCAGGCCTGGTCCTGCTTTAAGTAAACATTTCTAAAATATTTAAAGAAATTGAGATCTTTTGATATCGCATTTACTGTTTGGTTTGTAACAATGAAATTTACATTTAATATTAGGTATCGAAAATTAACATATAGTCAAATTATTGTGCAGTCTAAGTTTACAACGTTTTTGACAGACAGACATACATATACAGCCATACATATCTATATCCGTTCATACATATACATACATAAATACATATTTTTATAATTCCACCCTGTTTTGGAGGACTTTTTTAGAAAAAAGTATGATCAAGCTAAAATTAAAAGTGTAAAAGGCTATCTCGAATTAATTGGTCCATAAACAACACATATCATATTAGTAAAATCTTATTCTTGAACATAAATCTTAAACTGATATTTTAATTCGGTCTCATTTTAAGAGAAAAGAATCAAATGTTGAGTTGTTCATGATGTAAAATTTAATTATGAATAGGATTAACTTGTAAACTCCCTTTTCTAAATATGATGAATTGGTTAAAACCCTTGAATACGGCAACTTCTAAACATATCAATATGTCAACTTCGTGCAGGCCTAACCGCTCCGGTGGCCTAGTGGTTAGAGCGTCCTCCTCGGATGCGGGAGGTCGTGCGTTCGATCCCCGGGTGAGTCATACCAAAGACTTACAAAAATGGTACGAACAACTGCCTGGCTTGGCGCTCAGCATTAAGAGGTTAGTGTTAGGACTGGTCGGCCTGGTGTCAGGATAATGTGACTGGGTGGGACATCATGCGCCATGTCTGTGGCATGATGCCCCAATGCTAGACATCACTATAAACTGCCACAATGCAGACATCGTAGTGATATGACTGAAAAATTGTTAAAGCTACGTTAAAAATCCAAATCGCACACACACACACACACACACACACACACACACTGTCATAGAAAATCTGCATTGTGGTTTTATATAAAGTTTTTTCTTTTGTCTAATTTTCATAAACCAAATGGTGGATTTTGTTAATACTTTTGCATGAATCATTATGAAGCTTAAACAATTCATTCTGTGATGTGCTTATTGAACCTTTAGATCTTGATTCCACAATCATACATTTAATCATAGGCTTCACACGCAGGCCGGGACTTCGTGTTTTTTAAAGCATAGAATTCTGACCCATCAATCAGAATCCTGCAAATATTGTGTATTTATTGTCACTACGCAACACTTCTGTCACTACGCAACACTTCTGTCACTACCAACACTTCTATCACTAGGCAACACTTCTGTAACTACCCATCACTTCTGTCACTACCCAACAATTCTGTCACTACTCAACAATTCTGTGCCATAATGTTGAAGAACTTTTACCCTCATTCCCCCACTGGACAATGAAATATACCCATATTGGTTCCCAGAGGATAGTAGCTTCCACCTCTTCTGTTACTTAATGTTACAATTCTAGGTCTTAAAATATGTAACAGAAGGAAGTGACGGTAAAATCAACAAACAATTTATTTCTCAACAATGCAAAGTGAAAATTCAAGAGAATCTTAAAACACTGTGAAATAAATCCCAAAGAATCCTAAATGTCCTATCACAAGTTCAAAACATATATAATGTTCTGAATGAATTCCAAGAGTCTTTAATGTCTTTATGTACATAAAGGATATAATCCACAATGTCTTTGAATAAGTCCTTAGTAATCTCAAAGTATTGTGTATAAATTCAAAAAGTCCATGAGCACTTTAGTAATTCTATTGACTATTTTAAATAAATAATTCATCTCGAATTATATCTGACAGACTGATCTAAAACCAGGAATAAATTATTTATGAAATCCCAATAAGCAGTAAGATTTCCACTATGGTTTGAAGAATTAATTTGTATTCTGTTGCATATCTGCAGTCCCAAAATTAAAACATATAGAATAGGTTGATACCAATTCAAATTGACTTTGCTTCTCCATCCTCCCTCACCTGCCAGTTTGTCCAGACGCTATTGGGTTCTGTCTGTTCATCTAAACATCTTTCAATCCGTCTGCCCATCCCTTCGCTGACAGCTAGATTGCTTTTGCCAGAGACAATATATAATATGGTTTTTCACATGTTTAAATCAGATAAACTTTAAGCTATGGATCTGGGACACATCTAGGGAAGTTGTTCATGTGAGATGTGTGTGTGTGTGTGTGTGTGTGTGTGTGTGTGTTCAGTTATGGGCAACATCTATGAGTATTAATGAAGTTATCTTGGATATGATTCACTTTGTGAATACTCTGGAGGCCGTGTTTTTAATGACATTTTTATTGCAATTGTGTTTCAAGCTAATACCAGCAGTTTTAGGGATGGAATCATGTATGAGGAACATTCACATGTTACTAAGATGAACTTGCATTTTATTGGTTGCGAACACTGTAGAGGCCATTATGATCCGAGTTTGACCAGACCTGTTATGTAGGCCTGCATCGGCAAGATCTATTTGATGAGTTTGACCAGACCTGGTATGTCTGCCTGCAAGATCTAATTGATGCGTTTGACCAGACCTGGTATGTAGGCCTGCAAGATCTAATTGATGAGGTTCACCACACCTGTTTTGTAGGCCTGCAAGATCTATTTGATGAGTTTGACCAGACCTGTTATGTAGGCCTTCATCAGGAAGATCTGTTTGATGAGTTTGACCAGACGAGTTATGTAGACCTGCAAGATCTATTTGATGAGTTTGACCAGACCTGTTATGTATGCCTGCAAGATCTATTTCAAGAGTTTGACCAGACCTGGTATGTAGGCCTGCAATATCTAATTAATGAGTTTGACCAGACCTGGTATGTAGGCCTGCAATATCTGTTTGATGAGTTTGACCAGACTTGGTATGTAGGCCTGCAACATGTAATTGATGAGTTTGACCAGACCTGGTATGTAGGCCTGCAAGATCTATGTGATGAGTTTGATTAAGAGCAACATCCATGTATCGTAAAGTGCTCTTGCATTTGATTGGCTGAGCCTGTGAATGCTCCACAGTACCGTTTTTGAGTGTTTAGATTGAATGTCCTACGTTTTTGTAACGTATATTAACCGCTTTATATTCGGCATGCCACTCAATTCTTGCTTTGAGTTGGACTTTAAATATACACGTATTGTCAAACATCTACCAGTTTGGGATTAGACACGTTATTGCAGCTCAGTGGCTTATTTTCCTTTTCAGTATAACAAAATGCTCTCTGAAAGACAAATTAATAAACTTAAGCGTAATTCTAAAGAACAAACAGAAAAGATACAAGTGTGAAAGGAAATGATAAGAAAGACAGAAAGAAAGAGGAAAAACAGTCAAAGCAGTGCATATTTATTTTAATTATAGAAGCTGAGATGAATGAGTGTATTGAAATAGACAAATCGATGTATTATTTAATATGGATCCACCGGAAACTACAAGTATGGCTGTAGATAGCGAAATGACTGTAAGTAAAGTGAAAATTATTAACTTGGATTTAATAAAATTAAACGAACTACCATAAAAATAAAGTTAAAAAAGAATTGTAGGTTGCTGTTTTAGAGTGTCCGGCAGTGTGTACTCGCCGATCCTATTTCTTAAGAGAACTTTAAAAATAAAATCTGTTCATCTCCTTCATGTGTTGTGATCTGTGTGTTGTGGTAGGAACGTACAATAATGAATCAACATCTCTCTTTATAAACATTTATCCCTAACGTAGTTATATTAATAATAACACCATCGTTTTGCGACAGCTTTTGAGACATCCTTTCTTTATGTAGTTTTCAACTTACAGAAAAATATCAGAAAATGTTTTTAAAATGCTAAAGGAAGGGAAAATAAGAGGAAGATCTTTAACTGCAGAAATACGGCATTTGAAAGTCTTCAAATCTACTGAATTGTGCATATGTTAATATGTTAACGTAGGTTAATCGCCTTGCTTTTGGTATGCCGTTGAATTCCTGTTTTTGGTTATCATAATGAAATTAAGGAAAACTATTTCCGTACAAACCCGTGTTTAGTGGTCTTATATTATTTATAGGTTACTGCATTTGTATGGGAGAATATGAACGAGGTTTCTTTTTCTTCTTCGGAATAATACTGATCATTGGGAGTAAAGTATTATTCCGAGGAAACGAGTTAATATTTTCCCATAGAAATCCAGTAACCTTTTTTATTATTATATACTCATGTTGTTATTCAACCTAAGACTTAATTATAAAATTATACTATCAGAAACAAAGTAATCGAATTTATGCTGTATTCCAAAATAAATACACAACCGTACATTCATCAATACACAGTAACAATATTAATGCTCACATAGCACCCCCAGCGACTTTTGAACTTTGTCGAGCACTCGACATTAGCTTAAAAAAGAATTGTCGTTTTAATCTACTTAAAGTTGAAATTTAGAGTCATATGTTGCGCATTGTAACAACTTTTCCATTTGGTCTGGAATGAATGGATTTTGGTTCTTTTTGTCGATTGTACTCAATTCCGTTGTTTATGGACTGGATTTAGCTATGTCAATTCCATAAGAAGTACTTTGTGACTTGAGCAGGGAGGGACACGTCTTAACTCGGCTGCATGTGTGTTTTTGTTATGGCATTGAATGTTCTTTTAATCATAATGAGGGAAAAATGTGAACTCTTTTAATTGAAATTATAAAAAAAGACGCTATGGAATATCCCGATCATTTCATTTCGAGTGCAATAAAGAGAATGATATGGCAGTTGGAAACGTAGTCGAAATTACAGTGAAAATATCGCGGTGTGTAATTAAGTTATAAAACCCATTATAAAGCAATTGTAAAGTACAGTCTGAGGAAATTCAAGTTGCAAAAATGTTTACTTTCTGCCATTCTTATTACCAGCTGAAAACGATATGTTGATGCCTTGTCAGTTGCATGCTGTCTGTAGGGACCCCAGCTATGTTATGACCTGTATGGCGTCTATCACTAGCCTGAATCCAAAGCATTGTATCAATAATGTTAACGTGGAATATTGCAAGCAGCTGCTGTGTGACAATCCATTCAGCCAGCGGAAATAAGAATTCTTCTTCGTCTTGGCTCATTGGCTCTGAGGCCCTTACTTCCCTACCAATACCTTCAGTTGCATTTTGTTTCTCGAATTTAGTACTTTAACATATAAAATGGTATGTCTCTAATAAATATGCGACAGCCCTTGGCCTCAATATGCTTTTCTACGCTATTGTTTTATACCCCAGAGAGCACCGGTCAGAATCTTACCACCATATTCACGAAAATTTAAGAACATTTCTCGTTAATAACTGTTTCAATGATCAGAAAGATATTTTCAGTTGCTGCGTCTCTCACGTTTGTTGTAGATATTGCAAATATCACGTTCATTCGTGTGCTTGTTTGAAAGTTTCGTTTCGGACTCACTGAACTCGTCCGTATCGTTTACTTTTATCATGTATACTTTCAAATGGACGAAACAGTGTGTTTAGTTCATTCACAAACAAATCTAATCAAACAAAACCAAAAGCTTCTACTACATGAGTGCACATGGTTTGTTTAAAAACTAGTTCCTAATACACTATACTGTTTCTAGGCACAGGTGTCGCTCACGTGCGTGCAGTATTAAGGTGTTCAGTATTGTAAAATACTGCACAGTTCTGACAATGTAAGTTAATGGAGACAAACATGAGCACATATAAATCTGATACCTTGGATTAAACTTTGGAAATGAAAATGCAAGTGCTCAAGTAAGAAGCTTTCTAATAATTGATATATTTACCTTTTCGTAAGTGATACAAACTTTTTCTCTTCTTATAAGGCAAAACTTGAAATAATATTCATAAAACAGTGTAAGTGTAGCATATTGGGTCTTTTGTATGGAAAATGTGACTTATCTGGCCTCTAACTGAAATGTATTATTATGTTTCGCTTGATAATATATGGACATAACACTACATCTAAGTGGTGTATCGTAACAGGGGTGTGTTTCTGAGAGATAAACCAGAAGAGAAACAGTAAGTTGACTACGTTTTGGAGAAACAAACTAGTCAGCACCATTTTTCAAACTCATTTTTTTAATGAGCCACGTTCACTTAGACTATAATCAATAAAGGAGGAAGATTATTTATTTTCCTATTCATATACAAATGCCAAATATTAAACATGAGCATTTTAGCAACGCTGTGGACGTTGTAAAATAACGGGGATTGTCAATCTTTTTGGCTTAATTGAAGATTTGCTGGGGACAGATGATTGGAAAGCCGCCATGCTCATGGAAGTGCGGTTTTCCTGTATATGTAAGTAAATCAAATAGTGAATACAAAATGACATTTAATAATTGGATGATCGGAGGAAGAAAGTAGGTAAATGTGCTTGATAATTACTTTAAGGGCATTAACTAACATAATGTTTACCAACGAAGAACTTTGTTGTACAGCGCACTAAGATTATAAAATTTTAACATTATTGTTTATTTTGATTCAGTCGATTGATGTTGCAAACCAGTTCGAGACTAATATGACTTGAACTGATTAGAAACAAAGAATTGCTGATCGCCACTCACAGACTTATACGGCAGCTATTAACATTGACACAAGCCCTCTCCGTCCAAATGCTTCTATATACAATACAACTATCATGATCAGTCACCAACCAATCACAGGAAGCTTTTGAGAAAAATAGGAATTTTTTTTCTTAAAATCAGACTTTCAGAAAAGTGAAGATTAGTTATATTGTTTATGATGATTACTGACTATTCCTGAGGGGGCCGCGTGGATATTTTTGAAAACCTCTGACAATAGGCTTGTTAAGCCGTGGACCTCATGTGATGTCACGAATCACTACCTCATACCTAAAAAGAGAATGTAGCCCCGGCTTCGGACAAACATTACAATGGAATACTAGCTTCTCATTGGCCAACTGAAAATAAGTTATACATAAATACAGGACATCATTTTCATTTAACCAGTGAGATGAAATTATTGCATTCAGCGGGATCTCACTTGCATATTAAGCGGGCGCGATCAGGGCCATGGCGAGCAGTAGCGTGGGAAAATGGTTTGCCATTCCTTAAAGGTATGATATTAAGTAAAACTTTGGATAGGGATACACAGTCGAATGCCTGAACTAAATCTCGGTACCAAATTTATTAAGCTACACAACTTTAAATATCAGCATTTATTCTTAAATAGGGCGTGCGAGCAAGGAGACATGTGTCCTCCCTTGTAGTTATAATATAGTATGACGGGTCAATTGCAAGCAACGATACGAGCCCCTGTGGGAAAACCAAGGTAAGAACTGTCGACCCACGAGAAGCTACTAGTTCGCTTTCTCACACACACACATACACACACACACACAGACAACGCAGAAACTGAGACTAGACATTACTCGGACAAAGATGGGATGACAGTGATAGATTCATGCTGTATAGTATTTTACAGCTGTTTTATCTGCTTTGATATCGGATTTTGTGTGTGGATGTTGGTTTACGTAATTATTCACTGTTTTGATGTTTGATTTGTGTGTGTATGTTGGGGTACATGATAATTCTCTGGTCTAGTGTTTGATTTCGTATGTGTATATTAGTGTACATTATAATTCTCCTATTTGATGCATGATTTTGTGTATGTATATTGGTGTACATGATAATTATCTGATATAATATTTGATTTGGTGTGTGGATGTTGGTGTACATGATAATTCTCTGATTTGATGTTTGATTTGGTGTGTGTATGTTGGTGTACATAAAAATTCTCTGATTTGATGTTTGATTTGGTGTGTGCATGTTGGTGTACATAATAATTCTCTGATTTGATGTTTGATTTGGTGTGTGTATGTTGGTGTACATGATAATTCTCTGATTTGATGCATGAATTGGTGTGTGTCTGTTGGTGTAAATGGAAATTCTCTGCATTGATGTTTGATTTGGTGTGTGTATATTGGTGTACTTGATAATTCTCTGATTTTATGCATGAATTGGTGTGTGTCTGTTAGTGTAAATTGTAATTCTCTGCATTGATGTTTGATTTGGTGTGTGTATATTGGTGTACATGATAATTCTCTGATTTGATGCTTGAATTGGTGTGTGTCTGTTGGTGTAAATGGTAATTCTCTGCATTGATGTTTGATTTGGTGTGTGTATATTGGTGTACTTGATAATTCTCTGATTTTATGCATGAATTGGTGTGTGTCTGTTGGTGTAAATGGTAATTCTCTGCATTGATGTTTGATTTGGTGTGTGTATATTGGTGTACATGATAATTCTCTGATATGATTCACGCTTTGGTGTGTGTATGTTGATGTACTTGATAATTCTCTGATTTTATGCATGAATTGGTGTGTGTCTGTTGGTGTAAATGGTAATTCTCTGCACTGATGTTTGATTTGGTGTGTGTATGTTGGTGTAGATAAGTCTTCTCTATATTAGTAGGAAAGCAGTATGCTTGGATAATGTCAATGTTAGGGCTATATCGGACATACTATAAAGCAAAATCTGGCAACCATCACGACTGTTATCAACTACCAAGATACTACTTGTGGAACAATTGTTTGTCATTATAACTTGTTTGGGATGGGTCAGAAATTGTGACGAAAGTAAGAAAGAAAAAAGCTCGTGTAATGTCTGAAAAAATATACAAAGATTTAAGTAGAGCAGCCATCAGGATAATCTATCGGAAGGACTCCACTTTCAGGACTTGGAAGTACAACAATCGGACAGACTCCACTTTCAGGACCTGGAAGTACAACAATCGGACAGACTCCACTTTCAGGACCTGGAAATACAACAATCAGACAGACTTCACTTTCAGGACCTGGAAGTACAACAATCGGACAGACTCCACTTTCAGGACCTAGAAGTACAAGAATCAGACCGACTCCGCTTTCAGGACCTGGAAGTACAACAATCAGACAGACTCCACTTTCAGGACCTGGAAGTACAACAATCGGACGGACTCCACTTTTAGAACCTAGAAGTACAACATGGCAGTAAATCACGAAAATTAATGCATGGAGAGATATTTATCTTTTTCCAATCTGAAATTTAAGAGCTGATATTAGTGATACACCTGCTTGTTTTGTTTTGTTTTTGTTTATTTTTTGTAAAATGATCGTGGCGGTAACAATATATTTACGAAGTGCACACGATTATGAACATATGTTGGCATACATTTGATATCCCTGATTCGTGTGCGCTTGGGTGTCACATAATTTGTAATAAATAAGTTTTATAAGAACAATGTAATTTTATTCTTGTTTTCCGGGCGCACATATGGAACATTTTTTATTCATCCACTGGTTTATAATTCAGCACTAATTTTTTTTAATAAAATTCATTTGAAACATATACCTGTTGTGTCTAAAATATGCTCCTGCTGTGTTACTGTATTAATTTGACACTAAAGGTAACAGAGAAGTGTGCGTCTACAGTCGAGTAATGAAATTGAAAATGATTATTGTATTTCCGTTATGTCAATACTTCTCGGTATATAAAGAGCTAAATCTACCTGCAGATAGAGTGAGTTCGACAATACTATTCTACAAACCATGAGGGCAAATCTTTTCATCGCCGTTGTTGCTGTCTGTATTACGATGGCGCTTTGTTCCTGCTTCTTTGGCCGGATGCAGGTGGAAAAAACAGGTATTATGTGCGCATATAGAATTATGTATATTAGATTACTGAAGTTCTAATATTATCTATCTATCTCATAGCGTATGTCACCTCTCGTAAATTATCTATCTACCTATCTATCTATCTCTCCCTCCCTCTCTCTCTCTCTCGATATATATATATATATATATATATATATATATATATATATATATATATATATATATATATATATATATATTAAAAATCCATTTTGTATTAAGAAAGAACGCTCCTACTTTAATTAAGAAAAGTGATATTCATAAAGTGTACAAATATATCCCACATTTAGACTCGAAATGCATATGAAAATGTTATTTTTAAATGTCAACCTGAATATCCACTTCATGACCTTCTTGAACCTGTAACCCAGAAAAACCTATTTACTATGTATCTTTTAGAATCATACAAATAAATACATTATATAAAAGATGGAAATGCATACCTCAAAATAATACTGCATTTTAATCCAAGATTCCATTTTTGCAAGAAGTTGTCCCACACGTACAAACTCGTCTGCTACACTACGTATCAACTTGCCGCTAGAATGGTATTCTCAAGAAATTCCCTGGCGTATAGTCTGTTTCTAAACTCTTTAGTAATTTGACCCCACAAAAAAGACGTTGTAAGAACAATACATCCGATTCATTGTTGTTTTTCTTCCATATAAAAGCTTATTATTTTTTAAATATAAAACATTGAACTTTACTGTTTAGTTTACAAGATCGGTTTAGTTTGCTTAAATATCTCTTGCCATTTATTGGCAATGTTACGTTGAATTTTATCAAACTAGCTATAAACCTAACCTAATTATTTCATTAAACTGCTGACAGAAACAGTCCAAAGTAATGTATTTCATTTCTATAGCCCGATGGATGAACATTACATCTTTTCAAAGCTGTGCTCAGAATAGGCCGACATATCGCGAATTATGAAAACCGAGGAGTGGTATCACATGTATCCAAAATTAATGATATTTTGAACAGAATATTTTGGTGCAAGTTGCCCCTTTTCAAATGTTAAACATTGCAATATTTTTTTTTTCGTCAATTGGTCGAATTCGGTATGCGTTTTGCTTCATTATTGGAGACGAAAACCTTACTTGCGCAGAAATGCCCGACAGCATTATGCATATATATATATATATATATATATATATATATATATATATATATATATATATATATATATATATTCTCATATGTAAAATGTAAAGTTTTAGTACAAAGTTTGATATGTTCGCAAATCTGATATGATTTTTGTTCAATTATACCAATCTTTATCTTCTTGTTTTAAAGTAAATTAAAGTAATAATTAAAAATAAGTGCATAAATAGGCTAATGCCTCGTGGAGACTGTCTCCACAACATAGCCGAGAATTCCAATTCCTTTCCATTGTTTTACCATTGGCATCGCAGTCTTGGTTTGATTCACTTGAGTCTTATATCAAAACAGTCTAAGTTAATTATTTTCTGATTTATTTCAAGCAATCTTCGAAAATGGGAGAAATGAATATTTGCATCCATATAATGACATCAATTTATAAATTAAAAAAGCCCACTCTGTTTATCGATTAGGTCACGTACAACTCACTAGGTTAGGAGCTATGGCAGCAGATTTCGTGCGGTGGAATAATAACTACCTTGTTTAAAGAATCAAGTCGGAGGGTGTGTGAAATCAAGAGTACAATTGTATATTTTTAATGTAACTTTATTGTGGGGTGTTTAGAAGACTGTTAGTGAAATTTATTTTTTATATACCAGCTAATAATGTGAGAACCACATCATTCATATTTAAAAAAAAAAACAAAACAAATATGCTTGTTTCATAGACCGCATTATAATTTACTAAAAATTGTGTTGAGAGGAAAATTATATTAAATATTTTTGCACAACATGAATAATGTTACAAAGCAATATTGAGATCATATAATATTGCACGAATTGTCTGTATCTATAGAAAACGCTTGGATTGTATCAAAGTGTGGTCAGAGCCAGCCGTTTTACAAAATAACACAAGACCATCTAAATGTTTGATTTGTCAATTCACGAATTAAAAAATATCCTACAATGTTTTAGAAAAGACGAAGACGCAATGTTTTAATGTTTTAGAAAAGACGAAGATTCGCCTATTGCATTATGTGATTTATAACATTGATATAAGCATCATAAATTCAGTATGGCATGAAGAAGGAATATATAACGTATTTTTCAATGCAACGCAACATTTATTTATGTTTCGCTTATTCTACCGTACAATTTAAAGGAAATAACGTTCAATTAAAACAACAGACACTGACCCGGCATCTGCTTTTGAATCAATCATTAGAATGGCAAAATTGTTTTAAAAAAATCGAAAATAATGTATGCGATTGAAAGAATCGAAGAAACGCTGCAAATTGCTGAAAATCAAAGTTCGTCTTCTAGATTAATGTCTTGTTGGCCTATTGATAACGTCCAAAGCCAGCTTATCAAGCGTTATGTATTCTATGGATATTTATGTACTATTTTAAATTGACTGATGAAGAACAGTATTGAATAAATCTTTAATAAAATCCTGAAAATAAGGTTCCTTAAAAATAATCGTGGGAACATAATAAACGGGAATATTGAAAGAATTGTTAACTGAATAATCTACCTACTCATTACATAAGCTAGAAAGGTCTACCTACAACTAGAATTATCAGTGTGATAAGACATTATTGACACGCATGCAATTGAAAAATACAACGATGGATGTGTTCTTAACTGCTCTTCATCGGAGATAGGAAAAGGAAAAATCGATTCGAAAAAAAGGTTCAAAAGGAAAAAAGCTGACAAATAAAGTTTGAAGAAGGGAAAGAGTTTTGAAGCAAAAAGCATAAGAATTTTTGGAGAAGTAAAACTGCGTACTTTTCAAATTACTCAAATAAAAAACAACTATAGCGGAAACGTGTTACATGAATCTAACGGAATGTCTACGCAAGTATTTTAATCGAAATTAAATCAGAATATTAATCGATGTTTAATTTTGTTTTAATGTTGACTGCCTCTATATGCTATTATAAAATCTTTGATCCGCAACGAGCCAAGCATTACTTTATTCACTTGTTTACAAGCAAAATGATATAAGACAATAAGCCGACTTTCTCGTTTTCTAAACAGCTTTTTTCATGTCTGTTATGGAGAGACAACATCTGCCTGTTTGCATAAATATATGTTAGCCCCCCACCCCGTGTGTTCCGAACAGATAACAAATGTTAGCATACAGAAAATCAGCTGATAGATAGATAGATAGATAGATAATCATAGCACGATGTGTCGTTTGTGTAGAAAGTGTAGGTGCGAGTTCAAACACATATCGAAAGAAAACACAAAACATATGCCTCAAAACGTATTTTTTTAAAAATTTGTTTTAAATGTGTTGTCAGTGGCATTCGTCACATAGCATTATGTAAATCCAAATGTTTCATGCCTTTTGTAGCATGCCCGTGCAAATATGGTGCACAGTTTTACACATTTGTGAATGATTATCTAAACAAGGTCAGGATATAATAAATGCATTAAGTATAATATATATTCGTATTAAAACTAGCTATTTTCTTCTTGATTGAAATCAAGTTTAAATCTGACTTTCTAAAAACATTTTAGAGGAAATAAAACTGAGGTGAATAAACACTCGAGTTCGGACGTTTTACGAAAGTGGAAGTAGATGTACGTAATTTGTCATTCTTGCGCTTTATGTTAATAATGCAATTCCGTAGTTGGTATTGAAACAAAACTACCTTTAATATTCATTCACTATCAGTCTGGTTATGGCATGTTGTTGTCAGTCTTGATATTAAAACAAAGTGTGAAAAATGTATGCACGAACGGAAACATAATCTTTTGTGTAAGTTTTGTGTAAGTTACGCGGTGGATGTATGATCATGATTTTTGTTCAACAAATTGTACGGACTGAAATGCAAGATGACTATGACTTTGGTACCTTTTTTGAGAAGCAGCTATTTCTTTACACAAGGCTACAGGTGTAGTGTATTTATCAGCCCCTCCATTGTTATAGTGGAAATTGTTGAGTTATATCAAAGCGTAGTGGAAATTGTTGGCTTGTATCAAAGCGGAGTGGAAATTGTTAGGTTGTATCAAAGCGTAATGGAAATTGTTGAGTTGTATCAAAGCGGAGTGGAAATTGCTGAGTTGTATCAAAGCGCAGTAGAAAGTGTTGGGTTTTATCAAAGCGAAGTATACTAAATTTAAATATTCACCAGACGTGCATTTTAAATTGTTAAGAACAGAAAACACCTAAAGGTATTGGCAGAAGCACAACAAACCAAAAGAGCAATTTAAAAAACCATCTAACAAAAAAGACATGTATTTTAAATCGGTAAGAACAGAAAGCACCTAAAAAGTATTGGCAGAACCACACACACACCCACACACCCACCCACACACACCCGAGCAAAACTTGATCATAGTTTTGTAATACCCATTCATTTAAATCGGTAAGAACAGAGAGCATCTGAAAGTTAAAGGAATCTGGAAAATAACCGAACGTAAAAAATAAATGGTATGAGAGACAGAAAAGGATACTGCAGCGGCATGCAATACAAAAAAGGTATTGGCGATATAATGAAACACCAAAATATATTGGTAATCGTATGAGACACAAAAGGTATTGTCAATGGTATGAGACACAGAGAGGTATTGGTAATGGTATGAGACACAAAAAGGTATTGGTAATGGTATGAGATACAAAAAGGTATTGGCAATGGTATGAGATAAAATGGCTTTGGCAATGGAATGAGACACAAAAAGTATTGGTAATAGAATGAGACAACAAACGGGTATTAGCAATTCTTTGTTACACAAAAATGTATTTGTAATGGTACGTGTCACAATCCGAAAGATATTTTGGTTAATCGCTCTCCACTATTTGCCAGGAAAAATCAAGACCATATTAATGAAATCCGAAATGTCTGTATTTTTCTTTATTACCTATCACGTGAGACACGTTTTCAAAGTGTGGACAGATAAAATGGTTGTAATGTATTGACCTCTGTCCAGCGCGTGTACTGTTTAACTCTGAATGCGTGTCCGATGTAGCACAACAAATCAGGGAACGATGTTTATTAATTTTAATTTGTTCACGATTTAACTGGCAGAAAATATAACCGATTCTTTCTATCACAAACCTTTTTCAGTTTCCGGGAAAATCAGGAAGTACTGCGAGTATGAAGGCATAAAGATGATGAAAGGGGCGAAATTTGATACTCTTGACTGTCTCAGATGTGCATGCAGCAAAAATGGGCTTCAGTGCTGCGGGTAAGTTAATGCATTACAGACTATTCTTGGAAACGAGAAAGGCCATTAAATGGATTGTCCGTCCATATATGCAATAATTTATTCGAAATTCCATGCCGATGAGGAAATAATTTAAATATGTGATCAGGATGCATCAAACTTGTCAACTGGAACATATGCTCAAATTAAATGCATGCACCACCGCCACCACACCTCTCTATTGTTTTCAAACGTTAAATAACAGGAAACATTTGGACGAAGCACCACATACCGGCATATTCATTTGTTCCCAGAACATATTTAATGATTTGTTTTATTGAACATCAGAAATATTTAGTTTCCGAAAGTTGTGCTGAGTTTATTGCGAGCGGGACCAGGAACTGGCAGCATGATGACCACTCCATTACTGACCTTAAAGAGCCAGCACAATGTATTCAAACTACAGTGTCATTGACAAGAGTACTAGCATTACAAATGTATTACTAAATAAATTCATCCAATTTAATGCATTATTGTAAGCACAACAAAAATAATCGATATTTTTCTAAGATTTGTTTTCTCTGTAAATGTGCAGACTAGTAAAGAAGGTAATAAAATACTTGTATAAAGCAGATGTAACACAAATGTCTATACAGAACAAAATGCAGATGAAATCCTCCGTCTTGATTTAATGAATTGGATGAAAAATATAGATAGATATGCATCGCCCTGGTCGGAAAAGTTCATTTTCATTACATTTTAAATTTGCATCTATTTCACGCAAATGCCACTATTTTCATAAAGTTCCCAATAATCTATGCCGAATTTTGTATGTATCATCGTACTTACTAATTAACGAGAGTAAGATTGCCTTGAGACAAACTTGCAACTAATAAGCTTGACATAATGAATATATGAGAGAGAGAGAGAGAGAGAGAGAGAGAGAGAGAGAGAGAGAGAGAGAGAGAGAAGCAAGAGGCTCGATTTCTGTAAATTAAATTCGATCCATATTTTGACGGTGTAATACTGATAGTGCTGTCCGCCTGTAACGACAGTCTTGGAGTTTTAGACACATTTGTTTCGTGATGACGATTGATTTAGATCGCTGGTTTTAAAATAGAAACAATCTTTATTATTTTGCTACGAAAATTCGAAAACTTCCCTTTCAGTATTGGATACAAGGCTGGAGTTATACAACCCCCTCCCGAATGTGATATCATCCACGATGGTTGCGAACCGCTGTTGGTCATGTCGAAAGACCACACCAAACAATGTGAAACCGGAAAACCAGTCTTGAGAAGCCCGTAATAAAGATACGTGAACGAACCAATTTGTAAGGAATATATTTAACGTATTTGATAATTATATTTGTTCAAAGAAGAGGCTATTAAACCTTTCAACGACTGCGTGACAAATACTTATCATTCATCTATAGCTCCCACCGTCTTCAAAATTCTGTTAAGTGTGTTCTTTTCAAGAGCATTTCACTGTCACTGTTATCACAAGTTTACCATCTATTACATGGCATTATTAACCAACGAGAAGGAGATATTTGTTATTTTGTATAGGTGGTAAACTAATAAGTTGTTCTTACATACATACATACATGCACGCACGCACGCACGCACGCACACACATACACAAACATGCATACATACATGCCTACATACATACATACATACATACATACATGCATACATACATATACACAGAATGAGCAGCTGTTATCCTCAAATTTTATTTTATTCATGATGCCTACATACATTTTAAACAAAGTCTGTCACATACTGTGAAGGGCATATAACTAGAAAAGTTAACCATATCAACTGACTCTGTATCATTGGACAATCTGCTGACTAGATTTAATGCGATCATTTAGCATCTTAGGTCGTATGCCTACTCAAGCTAACTAATAAAAAGGTAATATTAATAATATTTGTATAGTTATATGTATATATTAACTTAGATTTTTTTAAAAGCAGTCGACGACATTTACACGATTTCGATTGCGAAAAATGACTATTGTGCGTATTTTGGTATCCAGTATGTGTGTAGAATTATTTACCGCCTATATGTGTATTTGTTGTAATTAATATATATGTATATTGTTGTAATTAATATATATGTATATTTGTTGTAATTAATAGTCATCATGATAATTTTAGTGCGTAGACATTTAGTAAACGGCCACAAAATATACAAGCAATTTGAGGAATCTAGGTAGGAATAAAACGTGTGTATCTCAACCATTATCACCAGCGAGATGTACATTTGCCATGTTTCCTCAACCGACATCTTATGCTTTCATGGCACATTCACGTGACACTAACGGCTCAATCCCCATACACTGTAACCCCGAAGAAGAGGGTTTAGTCGATGGTTTTACAGACATATGGATTGCGGGCAGGAAAGATTAATTAAACATTAGACCAGAAACTCTAAAAATCTTCTTGTAGCTACAAAACTATATTAGAGTTTTGTTCTCAGTCGAAGGAAATAACGAGTTTGATAAGATGGATGGATAGATCGTGGCCATCAGGTCGACAGGTATTCTTTATGCCACAACAAATGAGTTCTTTGCCCTGGCTCGAAACAAAACACGAGTGGGTTTTGCATTTATTACATACTGTCTCTTCTATGCTCTCTAAGTATTTTTTAGCTTTATAATTTTAATGAAATTCAAAACGAAATGGGATTTGCACAAGTTCAATTAACTGCATCAAACACAATCGACGCGAAGGTGTAAAAAAGAGACACCTAATTTCCAATCTGGGTGTGTCATGCAGAAATACGGACTGAACATCTATATCAAACACAAGATCAACTACGTAAGAATAAATGGGTATATAACGAACGAAAATGTGACTTATTAAAATTAATCAAAGATCTTGCATTCTGACTTTGCCTAACTTTATTAACTTCCATCAAAGGTAGAAATGTGAAATCATAGTATCAACTTGTGAGAAAATTCAATGACTCCTAAGATATCCTTGAAATGAAATCCTCTACCTTGCTTGGAAGAAAGTATAATCACTATGTATATGAGTTTGCTTCTGCGTTTAATATAACATTTTTGTAACAAAAGTTCTCTACCTTGACTATTAAACTGTTCTCTCTTTGGTAGATAAGTAAAATCCATAACTAAATCAGTAACTGTAATAACTTTGATATAAAAGCGAAGTTTAATATTCTCCTGGAAAAATGTATCACAAGAACAATTTCATATAAAATAAGCCCCGTTTTTAGCTGTTTAGTTATCCTGTAGTGACTACATTTTACAAGTGTGTTACGTTTGTGTTTTATAAACATATGGTGCTTTCGAAGTTGAGTAATAGATTTAGACGAAACTCATGTCGTTACAAACGTATTAACCATAATGGAATATATTTGTTTTCAAACAGTGTTCTAGAACTAGATTATGAAATCTCGTTCTCTCAAACTGAACTCGAATACTTATGGCTACTCTGACATATTGTGTTGAATTCGCTACAAATTTTTAGTCTGGTACCGTACCTTCGTCACTAAGTTTGTAGCGTTTAAACCAGACTTCAGGTAATGGAATATACCGTGTAGGCCCAGTCGTCAATACAACACAGACTTTTCTGACTTGGATATAGTTTCACGAATTATCTAAAATGTTCTTCACGGAGATTTTTTAAACACCCGCTCAGAACGGTCCGAGCAGAATGACTCGATGTGTCCTTGAGATCAACTCTTAGGTTCCACCTTCCCGGCATGATATACTGTGGTCTTGATATACCTCCCCGTTTGTTTGTACCCCACCCCAATCAATTCACATTTCAAAAGACTGCTAGCTCCACTTGGTCATTTTCACTTCCTGGATTTCAGGGGTGAATTTTGTATTAAAAAAAAGAGCCAATAACTTTTTTTTAACATTTTATATATATGATAATTCATCCATTGCACTTTCAGAAGCTGCTATTGTCTAGTTGGGATAAACTCATTTTCCCTATTTCCCTATTTTAATAGGTGCTAAAGATAGTGTACTTTAGACTAATTCAGGGTGATTTTTTTTAGCACGAGGGAGCAGTCATTTAAATTAGCATTCTGCTTAGATCATGTACAATTTCCATAAGTACAATATCCAACGAAATGTCAGCCACATTACATCAAAGTAGCATGGAGGTATGCCAACATTCTCTCAACTGTACATGTTTCAAATGCAAACAACTTCACCTTATATACGTCACTCTCTCAAAAGTACATAATAACTGGAGAGTCCAGAGATATTATTATTGTATGATTTAATTTTGATTGCATGGCTGAAAAATTTAAGTCGCAAGCATCAAAACATTCCTTTTGAATAATTCTCCTGTATTTCCCCATAAAGGACAATATTTATTAGTGTCAAAGTCTCACACAAGCCTAGCCCCCACCCCCACCCCGCCCCCACCCTTATGATAAAAAGTGAGTTTTTAAAATGCACAATACATTTTGTCAACATAGCAACCAATGTTATGCTGAAAGACAGGAACATGAAACTTGCCAGAATTATTCCGGAGATGACACCAATAAAAAGTAAAGTTTGAAAAGGGATGGAACATATGCTGTTCATGAAGGTCGAATGTCAAAGGTTAAAATATTTGCCTATTGTTTGACATAGAAGAAAGCGAATTTGCTTGGTTATCATTTTTTAAAAATTTAATTGCAAAGAAATGAAAAGAAACATTTTCACTATATGTTTCTTTTACTTAATGTAACAGTTTTAAGTTGACTTCATTCTTATATTCTAAGACTTCAAACTTCCCCATAATTAAGGTTAGTACTCACACAACACTGCCTCAAGACAAATTATGTAAGCAAGAGCAAAATAAGCATAATTAGCTTATTTTCATGCATAAAATCAATGTTAATGTACCATTTTGTTCAGAACATCATACATAATGATATGAAAATAAGAAAAACAATTGCGTAAATGTTCATATTTGTATTAAGGGTCACTCTCTCAAAAGTGGCGCTCTGCAGTTTCGTATTTTGCATGGGTTAGAATTTTAAAGAAAAAGAATTTCCTCGGGTTTCCACGCTGGTTATACTGGCTATTTCAAAAAGACCTTGGGTATCTTACGTATTGTTCAAAGAATGTTCAATTCCCATTATTTTGATGTATGATTGATGGGTGTAATATGGGTTATAGAGTATACAGCTTGGCCTTACTCCAGATGTGCTAGTTTCAAAGAAACTGCTAGCTCCACTTGGTCATTTTCACTTCCTGGACTTCTGAAGTAAATTGTGAAAAAAGAGTTGATAACTTTTTTTGGACATTCTATATATTTGATAATTCATACATTGCACTGGCATTGCCTAGATGGGCAAAATTAATTTCCCCAATTTTAATGGGTGCTAAAGATAGTGTACTTTAGACTAATTCAGGGTGATTTTTTAAGCACAAGCAGTCATTATAGCTAGCAGTGTGCTAAGATTGATTATAAACGTTGCATTTTCGCGAAGTCATACTGCTGAGACAAGTCCGTGCTCCTATGATAATAAGTATAACCTTTTGAGCCAATCATATTTCGGCGATGACGTTAGTGCCGCATAGATTGTCTATTTTGAAAATAGAGATGCATGTATACGATGTGTGTGCAGTAAAGAAGACAATGTCTAATTCTTGCATGGAACAGGATTCCTAAAGTTGAATCGAGTTAGTGGTAAGTAAAAACTCACTTTTGCATCGACCACTGTTCTGTGATTCAAGAAGGGATGCGTCATAGAGACGCAAACATGGTATATGTAGCTCTCTTCACCGGTTTTCACATGTCCACGCACTTGTCCAGAAGACAAAATTTGCGAAAATGCAACGTTTCGGAGCCCGTAACTTCAGTTTGGTACAAGGCAGAAAAGTCAATGATGGCTTGATGAATAGAAAAATATCTCAAGAGTAAAACAAACCATATAGTATGGTCGTGTGCCTTTAAAGACGGAAATAGCAGAAGGAAATCGAGGGTCATGGGTGGAACGAAGTATTTGGAAGTTCCGTACCTTCTCTCTTATATATTATGATAGAGAGGGTCCTATGTCAGAACGGGTCATGGGGGTAATCTAAGGTATTTTTGTCACTCTATGATTTTTTCCTTTAGATTATTTTTTTTCTTCTCAACATCAAGCTCGCGTCGAGCACCTGTGCTGTTGAGCGGCTCCTATATACTACGTCGTCTGCTTCCGATATTAAATTTGTTAAATCAAGCCAAGGACAAGAATGATAACTACAAATTTGTCTTTCACGTGGATTTAACAAGTGGTGTAGTAATTTGTTTGTTGTTGACAAGCCGTGTAGCTTTCATTCTGACATCACAGCAATCGACATTCATTCCGGTTTCACACCATTAGATTCACCTCGTCCAAAAACGTCACCGTACTTCAACAGTGATTTTGACGTATGTATTTCTTGGGGCGTGTAAATGCTGACCACGAGGTGCATGAATCCAAATAAAGTGAATAATTGTCACTTAAAGGTATGTGTTATCAAAGTATATTGACGTCCATTGCTGAAATAGTCGGTACGGACATAGCGGCCCGTTTCACTTGTTTAATAGTTAGAGTTACTTTTGAAGATCCCTAACACTGATCTGCTGAATATATATCTCTCCTTGCTAACAATCACCTGTTCTAAGAAAACGTTATCTCACTTTCCAGGGGTATCTTATACATTAGTTTTGATACCGCTTTTCGACATCTCAGTATATTTAGAAGAAAAATAGGAGATGAAGAAGAAGGAGAAGGAGAAGCAGAAGAAGAAAATAAAAATATATAAAAAATGTATACAGTTTTCTGGGTCGGCAGAACAATGACAGCATTAAAATATTTTATATTAATATAGCATTTGTTAACAACATAAGAGAGTGTCGTTGATATATTGGGGAGAGGACACAGACAGGATATTCCAAGCAACCCAATCCAACAGACACACACACAAACACACACACACACACACACACACACACACGCATGCATGCATGCACGCATACATACATTCATAAGACTCTAGGGTCTTAAACTAAGTAACAACAAAGAGCGATAACCATCAGGTTTTGTATAGTTCAACATATAAGTTATTTCCCTAAAATACAAACAGAAAGAATTAAAAATAACGTGTGTATGGTGAACGAATTCCTAAAATGCAAAAGAAACGTTATATCTATTCCAATTGTTCCAAGTAACTGGAATAAGTTCCAAAATTATTCCAGATGATGTTTGTATTGTACTGGTGTACCAACAATGCAGAAGAATTACCGTTATAATCGCAAAATATATATAAATGAATTCACGATAATTCAATTCAGCTTTAAATCCAATTATCCTTGAAAGAGTTCACTTTAATTCAAATACAGTTATTAAATGAATAAATTCTCTGAGAAACTCTTAGAGGTAAATAATAATATTAAGAATGAATCATGCCGCGTAGTAATTTGTGTTGTGACAGGTTGTTATGCCGCCACTGTGGTAGGTATGTTATGTTTGGGGTGGGGTGCTCCCAAGATTTTATCTAAACTATTTTGGATGTCCCATCCAGGCTCGATTTTGGCTGGAAGTTAAATTAGTGAAAGATAGATATACAGCTCCGAGCCCCCAGTCAGCAATGGCTATGGTTAACTGACTGAATATACAAAAAGGTGGAATTCAACGAATAACAATTTAATGATAATTCAATAGTCAAATGATTAAAATTTCCCAAGTACTCTCCTTCCGCTCGACCCGGTGATAGCCTATTGCATCATTTGATTAGTAGCGTGAGATAGTTTTCCGTCTGTCCTTGTGTTATACTTATCTGTGTATTCTTCTCTCCTATCCCTCCAAATTCTTCTCTTCCTCACGACGTTCTCCAAATTCCTTGTCCTCCTCGACTTCTCTATAATCCTCCTCCTTCTCCACTTTATCCTCCTCGACTCGTTTTTCCTCCTACTCCTCGACTGTCTCCACCGACTAGACTTGTCGATTCCGACTGCTCTGCTAGTCTCACTTCCGTCTCCCCTCTTAGAGACTCGGGACTTAACTGAACCGGAAGTTCTGTCCCCCCAAAAACTTCCTTTACGAAGCTTTGTCTTTCCTTTGAATCTCCTCTCTTAAGTTTTGCCACCAAATTACGAGTGGCTTCATCGGAGTAACCCTATATTGCTCATCAATCTTTCTAGGCGAGACTAAATTTTCGCTTGCTAGTTAGAAGTTATAATTCGGATCGAAATTGTTATCACACTCTCTATCTCAATTACGATTGGATGTCTCTTTGACCCGATCCAATCAAACTAAGCGGACAATGTCCTTCTCGCTGTCTGTCCACGTGGGGACGGATTTAGAACACGCACCTTTCTGTCTAGGGTTCCTCTGATCTTAGGACTAAGCTGTAACACATAGGTGAGAAGTCACGCGATCTAGCGCCTGTGCGATTCAAGATGTCGGATCTTCTCTCAGGTCACGGTAACCATCCGTAAGAGATTAACTTTAGCCTGCGGAAATGTTTAGACATCAAACCATGGCTTGTAATAATACCATAGTTTATACACGACATTCTAACTGGGGCTGAGCAAACGTGACATAATTCTTTTATATACAAGGCCAAAGCGCAATAAAGAGAAAATGCAATACAGGGGCTTTGAACGAATCATCTGACATTCGAAATAATTTATCAGTAAACAAGGTTATCTTGGTTTACACTAGCTAATCAGGAAATATGTCAGTTGCCTTGTTAGGAACACGACGAATTCCATTCGAAGAACTCATGTCCTTGTTGGATCGCGTGATGTTTAGTAACATTACAGTATATCGCAACCTTGAAACTTATGAATGAAGCAATTCACGCATTTCATATATGACGAACATTACAGTACAAACCCATTCATAGGATATTAGCGTGAAAAATGTAATTAATTAAATGACCCTTACAAAGCTATTCTGATGAAAATAATACACTACACACACACACACACACACACACACACACACACACACACACACACATACACACAGACACATGGTGAGGCGGGGTGTCCATCAAGTAGATGGGGACCACTTTAGTAATCCATTGTTATAGCGGGAAAGAATGGTCTGTAGGTGCGTAGGTGGCCCATGAGGCAGATAGGCGCCCTGAATGTTCTGTGGCATTGTGGACATGGGATGGAGGCAACGCTGATCGTCGAGGGGGGGGGAGGGAGGGGGGCGACTGCCTCGGGATTTCCTGGTCTGCCTCCGTTGTTCTTCCGCGGCTGTCCTGTTGCCTTTAAAAGCTGCAGCACCATTAGTGATGTAAGAGCGCCACACGACCCTGTCCTGGACAGTCTGTTCCCAAGTGTCACAGCTAATGCCAAAGTTCTTCAATGACGTCTTCAGGGTGTCCTTATTTCGTTTTCTCCGGGCTCCTTTGTTGCATACTATACGAGAAAAATCTGGTAACCATCACGACTATTTATCAATCTCTATGATAGCATTTAATGAACAACTGTCAGTCATTAAACAATTGTCGTGGATGAGTGAGAAATTCTGAGAAAAGAAAGAAAGATAGAAAACTGGTCTAACAAATGTACAAATATTAATGTAACATAACTAAAGTAGATATCAAACAAAACTATCAACATACACCTTTTTTCAGAATCTGGAAGTTCAACAAGGTAGTAAATCACGAAGATTAATGCATAGAGAGATATTTCATTTTTCTTTTCTATTTCGAGTTTAATAGATCATGTTTATGATACGTCTGCTTATGTTTGAAAAAGATCGTGACAATAACGATGTATTTACGAGACGTATACGTTTATAGTAATAATAATAATGAGGACTTTGTATAGCGCCTAATCTTTAGAAGTTCTAAGCGCTTTACAACATTAGACAACACCTATAAGATAAAAAAATATATAATAATATTATTACAAAAACAAACACCATGAAGTTAGAAAAACATTAAAAAATAAAAAACATGCTGAGAATATTTCAGGTAGGAAACATTATTAGGTCTTTAAGTTTGTTCTTGCAGTCGAAATAAGTGAGTTTTGAGCCCTCTTGAATGTGATCACTGTGTCTTTGTGTCTAAGTTCAGTGGACAATTCATTCCACGTAGCTGGGCCTTGGTATGCAAAAGAATGTTCGGGTAAATCTGTCCTCATTTATGTGGTTGCGCTAGTGCGTTATATAATTTACACAAAGCATATTTAATAATAACACCTTTAATTTAATCTTGTTTTTAGGGCGCATATGGAACTTTATTTATCTCTAGTTCAGCACGAAATTAAGCACAATTTTTCATTCATGTTACACACGTGTCTGCAATGTGCTCCTGCTGTTTCAGTGGACGATGGCATTAATTTGAGATTGAAGGTAAAATAAATATGTACGCCTTCAATCGCGTAATCAAATTTAAATTGGATTTGTATTTTAGCTGAATATTCCTCCATATATAAATATATGAACCTATCGGTAGATAAAACAATTAAAAAATACTATTATGGAAACCATGAGGGCAACCTTTTGCATCGCTATTTTTTCTGTCCATATTACAAGGGCGCATTTTGCCTGCTTCGTCAACCCATTACAGGTAGAATAAAACCACAGGTATATATATATATATATATATATATATATATATATATATATATATATATATATATATATATATATATTCCACATATGTAAAATAGAAACTTTTAAAGTTACGTCTACTCGCAAAGTGTATGTCATTCTTTTTGCTAAACTATACAACTCATTAGCTTTTTTAAACAAATGTATGGATTGGTCAATTTGGTTTTGAAGACTGATATGTTTGGAACTCATAAATTCAAATTGCGGCACAGTGAGAATTTTAAAATATATATACATTTGAAATGGTTTCCTTTGTAACTGGCAAATAATATTAGGCTATCCTGTTGTTTGCAGACTAGAGATTTAAATATAGGGGATATTAATTATATATTTTGAGAATAAGACTTATCTGTAGACGACAAACAAAATAACGTACATAAAATTGAAAATATTGTAAAGCCTGTAAGAATTAAAGGTAAAATGTATATACTTGTGAAATGGAAATGATACAATGAATCGTTTAACAGTTGGGAATCGGCACATATACGTCATCCCATTAGAATAAACTCGCTTGTCATATAAAAAAGCTGACCAAGGTTGTCTCCTCTCAAATACCGATGGTATTGTAGCGGAATACTTCCTCGGCTACACTATCCCGAGTCTCGCTATCTCGGGTTCTCTAGGATAAGTCTTGTGTTTGGAGTAATACCCCTGCTGAATTTGTCTGAGGACTGGCTCTCCACAGTGAGACAGATTTCTACCTCAGCGGGACACCGTATTATTCCTGGCTTCCAGTCGCCGACTGTGTAGCAGTCTTGGTCGCAGTCTTCGACTGTGTCGCCGACATGGTCGCAGAGTCAACGATTGGGTCGCAGGGTCGCCGACATGTTGCAGGGTCGCTGACTAGTCTTCCTCTGGTCGCAGAATCGGTCGCAGAGTCACCGATTGGGTCGCAGGGTCGTCGACTTATTCTTCCGGTGGTCTCAGACTTGGTAGCAGGGTTGCCGACTGGGTCTCAGGGTCGCAGACTGGTCTTCCGCTTGTCGCCGAGTAGCGTCGTAATCCCATCGAGATCGAAAGAGAGAAACGACAGTGCGAAATATGAAAAGAAATTATACTCAGTCGAAACGTCTATTATCGCAAGATCTCTGCGTTTCTTGGAGTAGGTTGTAGTGCCGTCCTTTGGTCGACGAAAGACCATGTCCCTACTCTTTTCCGATTCTCTGGCCTTGCTCTCTCCTATCCGACGAATTACGTCCAAATGTGCTTGGTCTGGTTGGGTGGTTATACAACCCCACCTACAGGGAACGTCTTCACACTATCCCGCTTCCTAACACCACCGTAGCAGCCACAGTTGGCACATGTATATACCCAGGCGAAATCACGTGACCCAAAATTAAGACTTCAGATGGCAATACAAAATCAGCCAAGCATTTAAATTCGGAACATAAACTTTAATGAAAAGAAAATTACATTAACAAAATGAAAAAAATAAAGCCTATGGGTTCTCCTTGTTACGGTATGTTTTTTTCTTCACCTATTTTATATATTAATTTTCAAGATTTGTCTTATTTAGCGACATTTAGAATTTTCCACAACAGCTGATGAAGATTGTTATTGCTCGCTTTTGAAAACAGATTTAATCCTTTTTATTAAAAAGACAATCATATGTTCATAACAAAGGAAATAAATATCTTAAATTAACTAAGCCCAAGCAAGGTGTGGATAACTCTAATACCCTATTGGAAACTTATTTTAGACCCGGAGATCAAAACAGGTCTTTTTTCGCACCATAAGTTGTGATAATGTGATAACATTTTGCATGGAATTATGGGTATTTATGCAGAGCAGATACACCAGATCTTGTTTATCATGCCTCATAATTTTAGAGCTCGCTTCATGGTGAGTTAAAGAACAACGAAATCTTCGGTTTACAGTTGTCCCGCTTAATTGGTAAATATTCGCTCTGCATATATTTTTTTAAAAGAGCTTCATTTAAACCTTTTCTCAACATCATTTTTAAAATTTTAATTATTGTGCCATTTTGGAAACTGAATTTTCAATTAAATGAGTAAGACTGTCATTCAATGCGGAATAGACAATGACTGACAACATCACGGAATAGACAATGACTGACAACATCACGGAATAGACAATGACTGACAACATCACGGAGGTGAATATAATAACGTTCCACAATCGCCGAGAAGGACGCGCCTTAAACAATAAATTTGGTATATCATTTATGTATGTGGATGCGAACACGAAACAAAAGTTAAAGAAAATCACCAAGTCTATTTTCTTATTTGAAACTTGCCAGTGTCAAATTTGTACCTGAGAAAAATGCCAGTGTACCAAAATAAGAGTGCAACATGGACATTTCCCTCCCAGTTCTCGCTCCTATTCAAAATTAGTCACACTTCATTTAAGATTGTTTTTGAAAAACTACTACGCTGCCTCAGAAACGTATATTCCAATGTAAAGGACAATTAAATATATTTTTAAGCTATGAATTCCTGAGCTTCTTAAAGGAAAGAAAAATTTCCAGTTTTTTTTCATACGGACTCGGAAATATATTAAAGGTCACCTGCCACCTATATTGTACAAACGTGTGATATTATTATAGTTATAAACAAAACGCATTGGTTATGTAAGCACACCATAAAAATGTTTCATTAAACTTAAAACTCCGCTTTATAAAATGAAAAAATGATTCGGCAATCTCCATAAACAATCGGTAGTTTCCGCGTGCCAAAACCGGATATGACGTACATTTATCCCTTCTATTCGACCTAGCCGTTCAAGTGCTTAATTTCCCCACGTAAATGTCTATGTGATATAGCGTACGATCGTGCTTTTGTACTGCAAATATGGTGCAATGTGTTGCATACGGATGTAACCAAAATAGTGATGATGGGGAAAAGGCATTCTTTCTTTTCCCGAAAAACCATGTTTACCAGAAAAAAGTGTATTTAATCTGTGGGATCGAATAGGGGAGGGATGGGAAAGTTGTATCATTTATGCCGGATTATAGTGAATTTGGCCCGAAGACAATTCGGCCCATCTCGAAATACAATTTGGCCAAACTTAACAATAGTTTATACGTTCATTTTCTTCAACAAAAGAGTAGATTCAATGTAAGATAGGTTTTAGGGGGGAAAAAACTAAATTTAAACAAACTATTTTGATATGCTTTGAAAGAAAATAATCGTACTTCGTAACGTATATATTTATGAGAGAAAACACAAACTGACATATCTTGCTTGTTCTAATTAAAATATTTATATACATTTTTTATGCTAACAAATATATGCATCTGCACAACGACGTTCTCAGTTTAAGTCTTCCTGTCAAATTATCAATAATCATTTATAAAACAAAAATACGTAACAGATAATATTTTACATAATGCGTATAGATTTTGCAAAGGATATTGTACAAGAGATATTATAACAAATATACTTAAGTTTAGGCTTCACGTTGTAACACAGCTGCATACAATACATACTAGATTATACATGAGAGAGAGAGAGAGAGAAGGGGGAAGAATAATGTTGAACATTTTGTCAGTATTCAGTTGCTGCAATATGAAGCTCTTACCAGTTAATTTTATTGTTTTTATTTTTCAAGGTGTCTTAGTGTTTGCGCGAGTAAATTGAAGGCTTGTCATTACTTGTCAATAGTGTCAATCATATTTCCTCCATTATTCCGTACAAATTAGAAAGGAAACAATTTTGTGTTTAATTTGTGCCCCCCCCCCCCACACACACACAGACACATATACACTCACGGTACAAAATAAATTCATAAACATACACTTGTTTGAAAATAAAATGAAAGAAATTAATATTCCATTGTTATCATATATTACTTCTGTTTTCATTATGCGAAAATTATTTTAAAAAAATATATGTCCACGAACTCCGTATTTGTAGCGGGTGCCGGCTTGCGTATGCATCCTTAGTGTAGTGTGTATCGCTTATGTCAAAAAACAAAATCGCAAATGAGACGAAAGTATCACCCGATTGCTCGAAGGCACCTGCCATTTACGCATGACAAGTTACTTATTGCAAACTGACCCAGATTGTATTCTATCCAGGTTAACTATAAGTCCGTAACTCGCAAACAAACCACCAAAAAAGAATCATTATTTTAAAATACATTCAATGTGAGTGCAAATGATAAAGTATTATTAAAGCAAGTTATTATTGTGTATAATATTTGCCCTGCAAAACATGAACTATGATTACATATGACAAACAAATAGAAGCCCGGGTGATAAACACAGCTGGCATGGAGCAATAAACTCATTGTTGAACTTACCGACAGGATATCAAATACATAGGTTATTTTATTACAATGCAAACCAACCCCGGAAAATTCACTTTGGTATCTTTTAGTGTGCCGATTTTTTCTTCTGAAGTTAGCCGACAAAAGGAAGTCAAATTTGGTTCCTTTGGATTCTTTAAGTGTGCCGATTTCTTTCATCTTTTTTTTTTTTATAAAGTCTGCCGACACAGGGAAGCCAGGATTGATTCTTTTTACCTGTATTAACAGGAATTTTCGAAACAAATTGAAACATGGAACAGTTTTGAAAGCGACACAATCTAGTGCGTCTTGCACGCATACCAATAAAAGGCTGAACAGTAAATTAGTTTTCATTAGTTTCATCTAAAATATTCCCTATCCGTAGTTTATAGTGTTTTATTTTTCAACAACAAGAAGCATGTACTTCGTCTTGTAGGTATAAAGGTACGTCATTTCCGGTTGCGTCCTCTATAGGTGGGAAATCGTAACTAAGGGGAAGTAACAGCGTTGTATACTTATATTTCGAGTAATTAAATTATTTCTTCTTTACCCTTGATAATTTTTTATTTATTTTTGTGCCAGTATAACTATTTTTAATCATGTAATGAAAATCTGATATAAATAGGAAAATGTTGGAGGATGGCCGGTGACCTTTAAGCTTCGAAAGTATATCAACTTTTGGACCACACTCGACACACCATAACTATTTCATAACTTTTCAATCACCAGATATGTAATTTTAAAAGAACTGATGACCAGCTTAGGAGGTATTAGTACTAATATTAGTACCCTTACTCCTACCTCGTGGACAGGGTACTAACATGAGCATATACGTGTCAATGGAGCAAGCCGGGTGTGATTCACACTCGGCGCTCTTTTAGCCTAAAAATAACACTTCGAACATATTCCTTGCATATAATCCAATAAATTGAGTAGTCCTCTTATTTAATACCAGAAGTATAGAAAATCATTGTAGAAATAGTTGAAAAATCTCGTTTACCTTTATTTGGCCGATATTTTCGTTTAGATCGTCCGCCATATTAGTTCAAATAACCATTAATTGCGTTCTCAGCCTCGTTTGTTTGTGTGCCATATAAGGACATTGACGCCTTATTTGGAAACGTAAACAAATCGTAGTAAAACTTTGGCGCCGTTTGGGTCAGAAATTCCGCGCATTAAAAGTAAATACGGTTTATCGGCAACTTTGAAATTCCACCAAGAAGCGATTATTCGCCACTTGATTGATAATAACATAGCGTAGAATATCCAAATATGGTCTCGCAAGCCTCACGTAGAAAAGGGGTCACGGCGAGAGTCTCGCGTTATCTGTAATGGGTGAGGTTAGTGTAACCATTCCAATTTATTTTATCGTATAAGGGCTTAATAAATTCAAAATAAGCCAAACTTCTTTCACAACATGATTATACTTATGTAGTAGATTTCTGCACTGTTTGTTTTTCTCACTTAAGTGATGATTTGTTTTGCTCCATTACATGACATGGGGATCCGTTCGTAGCCTCAACTACAACAAATCAAGTTGAGGCTACGACATCGTAGCTAAGGAGGTATAAACTTCTGGAATGTTATTTTGGTGCTTATTAACGCCAACCTACATAGTTATAAACACGACTTAACCCCTTCGCCATCTTACGAAGTGTCGTTAAGTATGGTCTCAATCTTTAATTTGCTAGCTCTTTTAGGAAAATGATGCATGACATTGAAATAGTGGATAGCAACCAGCATTTTGTTTTCTTGTTTCTTGAATCTTTGGACAGCTCCTGGCTTAACATCTTAGGGTTTACGTTTGAAAAATATAAATATGTAATATTGAAACAATGATAAATCCCCCAAAAGTTAATATTACTCATTGAAAATGCATTTTTCAAAAGTACTTTGAGCATAGCTTTTTAAATTTTTGTTGTGGTTACCAGTTTGAATTTGAAGGACTGCTCCTAATAATTTAAAGCTGCAAGGTCTGTATCAAGCTTAGAACTAATTAAAAACAACCCATTCTATTTGACTCGCATTAATCAGTTTTGTCCACACATTTGCAATGATAACTGTGCACTATGCATTGACCTAGATCAGTGTCACTGAGGCAGGGACCACCGAGTTACTGATGCGGTTGTTCGTTTACATATAAACTTTCTGGTGTTGCTATCAAATCTATATCGAATTCGAAAGCAAATGATACGTTAAATTGGTCACATGAGGTGAAATCGTATCTTATTTTCATAAATAACCATGAGCAGCAGAGAGAGTGAGTGAACAGACGTTTTGCTACTATCAAATCATTTGGTCTCCATAAATACCAAAAATTGTTAATAGGAGTTCCTGAAATTATTTCTCGCATTATTTCACATTGAATTTTATTCGGTTGTAGTCTGATTAATTTTAAAATCTTTTAATTCTGGATCAAGTGTTTTATGATGATCACTTATTTCTTCATAATAATCTACAAAATCCCTCAGCCATCCACGTGGAGACAATCCAACAAAAGGTGGCGGTTGACCATGATCACCACACATTATTATAGCAGTATTTTTTGTCAATAACCAATCAAGAAACATGCTTAATATTTCTAATATAACAGTACATATTTCATCCCAAACAATAATCCTTGGAATGTATTTCTCTCCCATTCGTTCACGAGTCCATTTACATTCCTTCCATCGAAAGACTGTATGAAAAGTGCAATATTTAATATTTCTTTCTTTCATTTCTCTTGCGAGTCTGTGTATAGGTGTTAATACAATTATTTCTGAACAACTGTTCAAGAATAATTCGATCACACGAGTTGTTTTACCAGAACGATCAGATCCATCGTGATAAACTGTTTTATGTCTAGCTAGAGGATAAATTCTGATGGTGCAGATTGTAAGTTTGATATTTGATATCTTTGGCGATATATACCCTTAATTTCAACGTCGGCGGATTCAGAATAATTAAGTATATTTTCTTGTTTAATTCTTCTGTAACAAGATAGACCTGAATGGATGCCTGGACTGAATGACAATACAACACAATGTAATGAAAGATGAAAATTTATTATGACCTAATAAAAATAATATATATATATATATATATATATATATATATATATATATATATATATATATATATATATATATATATATATATATATATATATATAGAAACAAACATGACTTGTACAGCCGTATGATTTATATATATAGTTGAAAACTTGCAAAATGTGTCCACTGACAAGCCACACAGCTCGCCCGAATTCTTGGATTGGCCTTCACTTGTATTGGCCGTACACACCCTTCATGGATCCACCATGCGCACAAGTTTACAAACTAGCGGTTTCATCTTCGCATGGCCTTGATGGTTACATCATCTTCCATATCGACACACAGACTGCCAGACAGATAGCCTGATATACCCGCACACACATACGCACCGACAGCACACAGTTCTCCTAGATTGGGTTGGCCAACTTGTATTTACTAAGCCCTCCCTTCATGTATCTACCATGCGCACAGACATAAGTAAGGACATACTTACAGACAGGTACAGACAGCCCTAGACAGACACAGACAGCTCCAAACAGCTTCAACAGCCATAAACAGCTTCAGACAGCCATATACAGCTTCAGACAGACCTAAACAGATAGACCTAAACAGCTTCAGACAGCCCTATATAGCCACAATAAAACCAAACTGGTAATAATAATAATAGGTTCTGAATTAACATCTTTAGATATGTGCTACTAAATTAAACTCTAATAGCAACTTGTAGTTCAAAAGTTCACAACGTATGAAATCTGCGTAGTAATAAAGATATCGTTTCACGATACGACGTTATAAACTGAATACGCTTCACGTATCAAAATAAAGTACAAAAGTAACACTTACCCCTATGTCTAGAGAACACAAATAGAGAACGTTCACTCCTTGACAAGATCCATAGACCAGTGTGTAAGTTAGAAACGGAACTTGTGTTAAATTCAAAGGAGAGTGAGTATTAGGGTAAAATACCCGTGCTTACCGTGCTTTTAGTGAATCTCTCCGCAATCTTATCTACGACGAGGTACATGTTAGTTCAGTTGCTTACCTTGAAAAACAATCAACTTCGACTTATAAATTGTTTCTACTCGTTGTATCAGCAAATATAAAATCGAGTTCAGCACAATCTATAATCAATCTTGTACAATGTCGTTTATGATCATATGATCTTCTGCGAAGATCTTTTGCAATTTTATTCTCAAAATCAGCTAAATCAGGATTTTCATCATCAGAATATTTTTTGGAGTGGTAACCAAACTTCTTTCTGTGGACGATATGATATAATTGCTTCACTACGGTAATATTATTTTAACATCGAGCATATACCGTAATAAAACTATTGGTGCCCACATTTATTTCTGAAAAATGTTTGCCAAATCAGACATAACAAATCGGATGAAGATGTTCAGCAAACATAAATGACTCGATACAAGCAAATCCAGTTCGGTCAAAATCCGGTATTGGTCCATTTATCGATACCCTGGTCATCTCCTGTCCAAATCGCTCAAATTACTTAGAATACTATCCCATACCAAGGAAACTTCCCCGATAGCATGCAACCATATGAACTGAAATGATATCTCTATAATCGCATTTAGTATTCAATAATCCAGCGTGTCCGTATTCGACACAACTCCGTTGTATTTCTTCAAGAATATCCAATTGTGTTGGTTTCCACGAATTTCTCTCTCTAGCAAAATGAGGAGCAACTAAAGGAACGGTAAAACAATTACTCAGTAATTGTTCAGCATCGTCATGGGAATATTTCAACGAAAGATTCTTTGTTTCTTCATGGAGAGATTCTGTACAAGAAATATCTCCATTAGGCTGTACAAACTAATCATAGTTTCCATTATCGGAACTTTGAAACGGATACAGGATCATTCTTACTTATTTCGTTAATAAAATCAAATATATCGCCTTGGTAAAATTTAACAGCTCGATTTCGTGGAAATGTTGTTACTGCATTAGCCCACGCATGCGCATTATGATCAACAATTTCAATGTAAGCTCCTTTCGATTTATACTTTGATTCGTATAAAATCTATCCGGTTATTGTTCTTATTGTTATCGGGAATTTTCATTTCTTTCATAAATCAGCGACGTCTTTGTCAGATGCTCCAGTATCTTTAACTATTTCTGCCCACCAGTGTATTATTTTACGTCTTTTGATAGTTAAACCGTTTCCACGTATCACATTTGTGAAATGTTCCTTTATTGGTTCGGCTACGCAATTTATTTTCTGAAAATTCATCGAGTTTAGATTATTAACACTGGGTTCATCATTTATCAGATAATTCCATAAATAACCGCGGTTGCAGGATACGCTTTTTCATAATAACAACTGTCAATACCAGTCAGCATTCCTTCTTTGGAATTTTTACTTAGTACGGCAATTTTTTCATTATGAAAGACAGGGTCACGTTCGTCACTGATAATCCAATTATTACTGTTTGTTTCTGCTAATGCAATAAACTTCAATCTGAAAAATATCTTCGATTGTCGTCGCTGCTTGTTTGTCATTCATTGTAGTATTGATAACATCGTCGACTCTATCGGTGTTGCGTATGATTTTAAACGTCAATCACACATGAGATACACCAGCTTTACTTAATTCTTTCTTGGTATCATGAATAGTATTAATCAAACTTTTATTCTTCGGATCAAATCAACCAGAGCTCGCATCGGTAATTCAGGGGATATTATGTCAAGATTAAATTTATCTTAATCTCTGTTAATTCTTAGATATATAAATTAAGACAAGTACATATTTAAATTCATATATATATATATATATATATATATATATATATATATATATATATATATATATATATATATATATATATATATATATAATGTTAAAATGATTCAAACAAAAGAGGTGGCTTATGATAGGTTCTACAACTCCTTGTGACAAATCCTGTGTAAATGAATTCTGAGGGTACCATTTACAAAGTGTACGGAAAGGGAGTTTAGGACCAACACCATGTTTGATGTGTGGTGTTGGAGGTAGAGGAGAAATGCAGCTGTGTGTACAAATTGATGGTAAAAAAATATAGAAAGCTGAAAAGATGTTACGATAAAAATGTAATACTGATAATATCATAAAGTCATGAGAAATGTGACAGATTATTTAGCTAAATTTTAAAAACAATAATTGAGACAAATCATTATTTAAACAAATAATATTATTATAAAAATGGAGCTAAAAGAATTTGCGAGACATCCTGTCATAACGAATTATGAAGCATTTCGTGATGGTATCATCAGGAATTTTCGACTAGAAATACCTCTAATCGGCGATGTTAATAATTTTGGTTGTCTAAGATTTACTTTTGGGAGGAAACATTATTTGTTCTATAAATTTATTTTTGAATGTTTCAATGGATTAATGTATAAGAACTTTGTGATCGATTAGATTAATTCATATAAAAATATTTTTTTTAAAATTTTCTAGCTGTTATAGAAAGTCAGAATTGCAGATTTGGAAATCCTGGGTCTAATAATAAGAGTGCAAGATCAGTTGTATCCGTAAATGCAGAGATACGTGAGGAAATACTATTTCAATCGACATATGCAGCGGCTAAATATTTCGATATTTTTCCTGCTTCAATACATTCTGTCGCAAATAAAATATACAGATCTGCTTTTCGAAAAAATATAAACAGAAGATAACTTTTCATTATTGTTGAAGGAAGATAACTCTGTCAAGCTAAGATATCTCCGGTAGTTCTGCTAATACTATGTTACTATTTTTTTACTTATTTAATTTTTTGTGTAATTATGTTCATTGTTAGAATAATTATTTATTAAATCTGAAACTTCTATTGTCACTGTGGAAAATTGAGTAATTACATACATGGTAGTTATCTAATCCCTTTTTGCCAGTCATAGTGTGTGAGGTACTTTTTGTGTATATTAAAATGCCATGATAGAACATTTATCTTTTATTTCTAAAGCTTCTATCGTTGATGGCGAAACTTATACAATTATATAATAAATAATATTATCTAAGATTCTACAGTCACAAAATATGTATGATAGAACAGTTATTTGATTAATCTGAAGCTTCTATCGTTATTATGACAAGTATATAAATTACTATAACATTTCAGTATTAATGAAGGGAGATAACCCTGTCTCTCTCCGGCAGAGTAATTCAGTAGTGACCTCGATTGTTACTGCGAATGACCTCAAAGAAGGGATATAACTCTGTAGCATAACTTTTTTCTTTGAGCTTAATATTTTTTGTCATCATAATTAGTTAATTAACCATCTGTGTAATAATTAATATCAGGGAAGTAACATAATAGTATAATATAGTTCAAACTAGTAGAAAGATATTTACGGTTTCTAACCTATAGAGAAAAATCAAGGTAGAAACAGTGGATATACACGCCGTTACATGTACAATATAGCTAAGCTATTTGTAGATCTAGAGGTAAATAATTGTATTTCAACGTTGACTTTGTCAGTACAGAAATAATTTGCGATTATTTTATAAAGTGTATTTAGAAACATAACATTAATTCACGCTGTAATTTTCCCAGTACTGTATAATATTCATCTGTAGCAATCCGGCATAGGTAATTTTATAGCAATTTCTAAAACACATATCAGTAAGATTAGAACATAACGCCATGCTCGCGTGGCTGATTCTCTTACTTGGGGGGTCGGCGTTCGAATCTCGTGACTGATAGACTGTCGACGGTGGCGATAATCGTGGTTTTTCTAAAAGTTTTTCAGTAAGTTTGAAATGTATTCTTGACAATAAATTATTATGACATCGTAGATAAACCGGGTTGATCGGTTCTTGTACAATCAAATATCCAGGAGGTACTTGAATTGTAAAAGTATATAAAATGTATCCTTGCTGAGCTTGATTAGACTTTTCAAGATCTGTTTGATAGCTGGCATCAATTGTTTCACATACAAGATTGACTGCAATAGTTGAAGTTGTATTTACAATTCCCGGTGAAATATGTCTGCCGTCACCGTATGGAACATTGATATGCCTGAGAATAGATGCTGGTGGGGCTATTTTTCTCCAAGACTCGAGTATTTTTGGAAAATGTTCATTAACAGGATCGTTAAGTGATCTTTTTTAGTTCGTCAATTTCAAATTCCAGTTGTGTAAAAATTAGTAATTCTGCTTCGGCTGTTTTATAATAATTAATATATAGTTGCCTAATACTTTCTATTTTTTGGATTCTTGTATTATAAGTGCTATTCTATATTATTGTAAACATTATGTCGGTTAACAATTTGAAGGTCTGATACAATGTTATTTAAATGTTGTATTGTTGCAATGCTTTTATTTTTTAAATTGTCGTTAGGATACTCCAGAACATAATCCTTAAAAAACTGCACTAATGTCGTGAGCATAGTTTTAGGTTTAGTTTTAATTTGATCGGCCAGTGATCTGAAATTCATTTCATAAACAATATTATCGGACGTTTTTCCATCAACATCGAATAATGAAAACGGAAATACACGATATTTCTTACAGATCGCAGCGTGGTTAATTTAGTATATACTGTATATAGTTATTGTCTACATACATTTTTTGTTGCGGCATCTTCATCAGATGTTGGATCTCTTAAAACGAATATTTTATTTCCATTCATGCTGAGTTCATATGTCATTGTATCACTGGTAGATTGTAAACGATTAGCGACACTTTTTGCAATTTGATTTCTAATAGTTGCGATTGATATATTTAAGTCGCTGATTCTACCGCCGTCAGTAAATACTGGAATATTATCCGTAGTAGCACCGAGAACTCTACGAATTATGTCATTCTTCTTTGATATTACTCGTCTCTAAAACACCGTATTTATCCTGAAAAATAACAACTTCATCTCGGTCAACTCCAGATAGGTACATAGGGTCGGCGAGATCATCTTTAAATCGACATCATCTTTTTTCTTCTTGTCTTTGATAGAAGAAGATCTTCCGTAAATATATACCATTATAATTTAAGATCTGTTTAAAATTAACGTTGTATACTCATGCACGACTTTATGAGGTTGTAATGTTGATTTTGATGAAGCGTCGAGCACAGCAATTGCTTCACGGCCGCATATTGTCGGGGAGATTATTGTCTGTGTTGGTAACGTTGAATACCAGACCAGAGTTTTTATTGTGTTTATGTAATTTAAAAATTCTTTTGGTGGAGCCATCTCATACGAATCAAAATAAAAAATTCTACGTGGATCAATTGCGTATGCCACCCATTGAGCGCCGGGACTAGAACAGTTATCAAGATTAATGATACCTGTTTAAACCTTGTTTGGTCGTTCTGGCTATAGATCACGCATAAAAACAACATCAAGTAAATCAAATTTTGACATTGGATGGATTAACGAACTCTTCTTGGAAGTCTCAAACTTTTTCCGTATCGATAAGGGGTTCCTGGTAATCTTAGACCTCTTCCTCTTTTTTTTTCTCCCTTGTCCTGTTTCTTTCTTTAATGTCATTTCAGCAGCAGTTCCAATAGCGCCCATTGCAGCTGCTTTTGCAACAACTGTAGCTTCAACGGCTATTAAGGCTGGTATAGCTGCAAGAAGTGGAAATATACCATCTGTTTTAATTGAATCTTTAAACGCACCAGCAGAAAGAATGAGTTTAACGCCTGTTTTTGATTGTTTGGCGCGATTGAAATGTTTCAATTGACGTTCAGTTAGCGACAATTCTTTTGACCACCTGTGATCGGATCTTTTTTTAGTGATATTTTTTATTCCACAGTTCTTTGCTGAACTTGATTGAAGCTTTTTAATCTGACCGGGAGTCAGACTAACACTAACATGATGGTATGACATAAATATCATGAACGATTTAATTACATGTTTTCTACGCGAGCATCAGTAACTCTCATTCGTCCACCAGCACCCTCAAGCAATATTGATCTGTCGCGGTGTATAACAGCGATTGCTCTGTAATTAACACCACCACCTAAGTTCACACGAGCTCGAAAATGGACATCAACAACATACTGTTTACTTAAATCAAGATGTTCCAAAGAGAAGTAATAGATCGGATACCGATTTATACAATCTATCTGTGATGTTTTCAAACCAGTATCTACATTTTGATCACGTCCCATAAATGACATCAAACGATGATATGCTAGCGCTACTGGATTATTTACAAACTTCAATAATATATCTTCAGATGGTTGTTGATGTCTATTTATTTTTAATGAAACCTCACTAACTCCAAGATCGTCAGATATCATATGACTATGATTCTGAGAGCTTACTCACTCAGAAATTTGAAAAGCAATAAAGATATGTTTTGGTTGAGAAACACCTTGCTGGGATGCTATATGCCATGTAAATAAACAATTAATATTTCTTTGAATACTGTCCGTGGTTACTGTTAACCATGACAACAATGATTTACCACCTGAATCCATAAAATAAATACTTTTTGTTTCTCAGCAATTGTTGGAGTCATTACCTGCATCCACAATGAAAGTTTTGTCAATATTACTTTACCAGCGTCGATTTCTGGAGTTCGCCAGATAGCGTCAGTATCGTCACCCTTTCTAACTAACACAACTCTCTGTTTAGCTCCAAAAATATCTTTCCTAACATTCCTGCAAAATCCAAAGATGTGTGACAGTGGACGTGCACATGAAAATCATCTACGTTCACCGTTCAACGCAGATCGAAGTTTTGCAGATGCTATATTAAAATCTGGATTAGGAGAAATAATCATAACTTCTACATCAGCATTTGCAGTTCCAGCAAAGTTATTTGATCGTGCTATTATATATTGATTATAATCAGGGTCATTAGGATCATCTTTCGCAAACATCATTGACGGACCAGCTTATCTTGAATAATCATCGGAGTATCTTGCTAAACATATTATTCTCGTAGCAACATCAACGTCTTTCTGAATCGTTTAAATATTTCTCCCATCAATCATATACGTATCATTGTCAAACAACGCCATAATACCATTATTGACAAAACCGATGCTATAATCATCTGTTTTTATAATTTCATCTTCTACTTCAAAAAAAAAAGCCTCGACGGCGGGTAGAAAGTATCTGCCTGTATCCCGAACTTGCAATTGAATCCTTCCACGCTGATGTGGTTGTCGTGCGTCATAAGAATAAAACTGATAATCACGCACTGATTCATCTTTAAGGACTGGTGCGTCCATATCAAAAGCTGGGTCGGCTATACGCTTACGCATTTTTATTATATTCATTATCGTCTAAAACGATAAAGATCTCCTGAAATAAATCTTGTGCTCAGTTTTTTCTTTACTGTGGATATTCCTACTTCATCAGTAATCTCTGTTAGTTTTTGATTTGTGGCCTGATTTATTATTTTACTGGTCTTTGCAGGCCTAACCTCAGTGCTGGTCAGTTTTACTGGTAGCTGGGGTTTTTGGTGTACTAACCGTATAGTCTATCTTTGATTGCCGAAAAAGCTTTACCTGCAACATAACTAATGTGTCGGGAATTTTTTCACGAACAAAATTAACAACTTTCATTCCCAGTTGTTTTGCAATCGGTATTGCTTTTGGAGCTATCCTTCTAAATACACCTTGAACAACACCATTAAGTCCATCACCGTAAATCGCTCTATAGACTGGTAATCGCGAATTTATCACTCTGACCATGATAGGTCCACGTTGAGCATTATGTATAATCATCTTATTTGTTATTCATTAATCTAATCACTGTGATAATCTTCAGTAATTTCTTTGATGAGAGATCGATAATCATTGATGTCCATGATACCGCCTGTATGTAATCGTCGTCAAATATCAGGGATTTCATTAATTATTTCTGGAGAATTATTTCCAGCACGTTTTCCCCCCAATCAGAATTTCTAATCTATCTACGTCAGAAATAATATTGTTAGGAAAAGCAATAAAACCACTTCATTGAGTAGAAAAATCACTTCCAGTAACGCCGAAAGAATCATAGCCAGAATCTTTTCTTCACTTACTGTTTCTTCCGCCATCTACTTGGTGACGAACGCAATTCCCTCCGTCGTCTAGCTTCTTCAAATTTCAGTTCGTTTGCTCTTTGCTTTATTTTTAGTTGAGCTTCTTCGAGTTGCAACTTCATTTTCTTGTCTTTTAGTTCCCTTCTTAGTGTTGTTTGTCTAATATGATCATCTACTGCCTAGTTAAAAGCGTTAAAGTCATTAACATCCTTTGCAGTTCTGCTTTGAGGAATGTTATTATAAATACGATATACATCTCTTCCCCAATCGATACTTTTTAAAGTTTTAACATATTCGGGTGTTACATATTTTTCTCTTTCACGATATCCAAATGCGGAAATATCAAGTAGTTGTTCGGAGTCTTTAATGGCGTCAGTACGTTCAGGTGTAAATGTATCCATGATGTTAGTTCTAATTCTTGGCGGAGGTTGTAGCTGATCTTCAGGTTGTGGTTGAGGAGGTCGCTGGCGTTGTGGTTGAGGAGGTGCTGAGGTAGTGGTTGAGAAGCAGCTATTTCAGCTGGAAGATCCCTTAAAAGCTCTTTTGCTTATTTTTAGTTCTTTTTGCTATTTTTTTTTTTTGAGTTGCAGAAGTAACTATTTCAGTAACCTCCGTAACAGGTTTAAATAACTGTTCTCTACCTTCCGCAAGTTCTACCTGAGATTCTTGAAGTTTTTGTCTGACAGAATCACAAAATGGAAGAAATTTTTTGATTGCTTCCAATCTTTCTGTAGCCAATCTCGCCGTGTAAGAATCTGTACCCGGTGTCATTATTTATATAAAATGATCTAATTAGCGCAGCATCGAGGGTGCGACCTCAATAAAACGTTCGGCGGGTAAACAAAACACGCATCCTTCTTAAAAAACAATAAATACAAATATAAAGTAACAGAATAAACTAACCTGGTTAGAGAAACTCTCGGTAAGTTAGAGGCTTTGGTTGCCTTATTTTTCTTTTCGTTTCGTAGGAAGCCTTAATTTTTCAAAAATGACGTTCCAGCAAAAGGTCTGTTCACTCTCTCTGCTGCCCCATGGTAACATTTACGTCATTGTCATTTCCGTTATTTTATTTGACTATTTGCATATTCCGGAAATTCCCAAATAGAATGAAGGAATTATGAAATCTTCAACTCTGAGAATTAATCGGATGGAAACTTGTTTATTTGCTAACAGTGTTACTGAAAATTTGTGTTAGGCTCTTCTTTAATCGTTCGATATGCTTTTGAAACATTTATTATCAAGCCACACAATAATATAAAACTGTATTAAGAGGCAGAAGAAAAATGTCTCAAGTTAACAAGGCTCTTCAGCCACTTCTTTGATTATATATCGGGTCGCTCTTAGCTGATACAATCAAATAAATTCGAACACTTAATATTTTTAGAACGTACTTTTCTAAGCAGCCTTCCATCAAGCTTTTCAAATTTTTTTTTACAAGTGTTCTCAGAATTTATGTTGATTAATTGAATATAATTACTGCAATTTCAAACGTAAACTTTTTGAAGAATGCTACGTATAAGTTGTAAGAGTTGTACGAATTGATAGGCTTGAATAGAAATATTTCTTTTCTTCTAATGATGTGAATGCTCAGGTATCCCGGAACGTATACTGTGGATATCACCATACCGGATAGTATGCGCATAGTGTGCATATTAAAAGTGTTATTTCTTAAAATGGACCAAGCAAGATAGATTATGTAGTAAATGTCGGCGTGTTTCCAGATCTTACAAAGAAAGTATTGTAACTTTGCAAAGCATTAACATTACGGTTTGCCTTAAAGTGAGAAAATAGTGTTGTGTACATCTATAGTATGTGAGTTAATTTGTATGATTATTGGTTGTATGGGTCATTTAGTAGATAACATATGAAATAGTTAACTTTGTACATTGTGGGTTTTTACCTTGGGATGTGGCAATCTCGTTGGAGCAAACGTGTTATTGTGGCCTTTTATACCTTGGAAGCTAGAAGAAATCTTGTTGACGCATTTGAGTTCAGGTAATGGGTTTCCTTCCTTAGAAAACCAGATTAACTAATTTCGGATTGGTTGGCTTTTAAAATATCTGATGTTACTGACAAGTGGAGTGATTTCTCAATGGTTATTGAAACTTCGTTCTGGTTCTGACACTGCGCCCTAGTTTTGATATAAGAGATGTTTAAGTGAGAATTCACGATTCCTAGCTTGATATTTGAAGAAGAACCATTTATTTTCAACTATTGAGATGATTTATTTAATTTTTCACATGAATTACAAGTGCCAATAAACTTTGGATTAAGTAATGATCTTGAATTCATTAAAAGACATTTGGGATTATATCATTGTCATACATCAATACTATTGATATCAGTACAATATATTGGACATCATTCGAAATACCACTTGAACGCATGTGGAATACTCTATACCTTTGGACTTGTGATAGAACTTCTATGACTATTTAGGATTTCATTCACCATAATATAAGTTCTTTTAAATTTTTCACTTTGTATTCTCGGGAAATACATTATTAGTTTAATTTTGCAAAAGTTGTTGGTATTCACTCTTTTCTGTTACTTAATTTAAGACCATACTGTTGTAACAATCGATAATTATAAATTGTTTTCTGAAATATCTTTGTTTTTTAAAAATCGATAAGTGGTGTTTCTCGTGGCTAGTGTGTAGGCGTTAGATGCTAAAACAGTTCTAGTTCATTGATATGTACACTCAGGTTTCCTGTCTGAAGACGTAACAATAATTGTCGACATTTTTAAGTAATATCCTGACCATGTGTTAGTCTCTCCTCTCGATCAAATATTTATCCCGTTTACACTTTTTGTATAGTTATCTTGGTTTTCTCCTCTACTCAGCACAGTAGGATGTTCATGTCCATCTTTGTTTCTTTTTAATAAATCCGATCTTTGAAACTGATCTATTCAGGCGTATATCCATTTTTTTTCGCAAGAGGCAAAGCAGAAAATTATGTCTATGTGTCATCCACAAATTTCATTTTTATTCATAATGCCTACGAACATTAAAAACAAAGTATGTCACATACTGTGAAGGCGTCTAACGAGACAAGTTAGCTATGTCAAATGATACTTTCTATCCTTGAACACTCTGTTGACTAGGTTTGAGCATGGGCGCACGCAAGATTTTGTTGCTGGGGGTGGGTCAGTCAGGCACGGCCGGGAGAGTTAGTTGCGTAGTTAGTATAGTAAGCAGTCTGAAATGAAGGCTAATATTTACTAAGCGTTTTGTACTGAATCTTGTGACTTATTTTCAGCTTCATTTGCATGATTAAACTTGTCGAAATATTTGCAGTATGATTTTTTTGGGGTGGGTGGGTGGGGTCATTCTATGCTTCGGGCGTCCACGGGTTTGAGTAATTATATCATTCAACATCTTATATCTTATGCCTACTCAAGCTTACTAATCAAATGTAGTATTAATGTTTGTATATTTTCATGTATAATTAATCTTCAATTTCTATTTTTAAGGTTGTGTCCGACATGTACACGATTTCGGTTGTGATAAATGACTCGTGCTTATTTTAATATCAGTTATGTTTGTACAATATATTTACCTCCGATTTTTATGTAGAAATTATATGCGTACATATTTGTTTGCAAGAACAAAAAAAAAAATAACAGGATATACCCCAAATTTTGCAGCAATACGAGGACTGTAGACTCGAATAAAAAACGTGTACATCTCGACCATCATCACCAGCGAGATGTACACGTACCATTTCAGCGGAATAGAAAGGGAGCTAATTCAATTCTTTTCAGAGCACCTAGTGTTCAAAATTTTTGTCCATAAGTTGACTATCCGATTTGACACAGCTTTAAACACTGGTAAAGTAGATCTGAATTTTATGAAATATAATACATTGGTAACAAGATGAAAGGCCCGATTTTCCCTTTGAGGTACACAATCGATACGAGAAAAATAAAATAAAAAATGTTTCTTCAACCGACATCTCATGCATGACCCAAACGTCTCAATCCAAGAGGATTTATTCAATGGTATTACAGACACGTGTATTGCGGGCATGGAAGATTAAATAAACGTTAGGCAAGAAACTTTAAATATATTTTTGTACACATTCTTATCATCGAAGTATTTTCAAACCAAATGCATGTTGTGTGCTAGCTGCATGGTTCTGTCAAGGGTGTGACGTGTATACAGAAAAGGGCACGTGATTTGTTGCTGATACATATCGCTTTTCGCCTCGAACATTAGGGAAAAATGTGTACTTTTAATTTCCGGTGACGTATGCAGATGACATATACACAAAACTACAGCAGTGCTTTGTTCCGAGTCAAAGGAAATAACGCGTTATATAAGATGTATGAATGGGTCGTGGCCATCACGAGTTCTTTCCCTTGACTCGGAACACAACACGAATGTGGTTCTGCATTTATTACATACTGCCTCTTCTATGCTCTGTAGCTAAGTTTTAGCTTTACAATATTAATGAAATTTAAAACGAAATGGGATCAACGAAAGTTAAATTTACTACATCTAACATAATCGACGCGAAGGCCTCAGTAAAGACACAAAATTTCCAATCTGAGTGTGTCATACAGAAATACAGACTGAACATCTATATCAAACACAAGATCAACCGGGTAAGAATAAATGGGTATATAACGAAAGAAAGTCTGGTTTATGAAAATTAATAAAAGAACTTGCATTCTGACTTTGCCTAATATTATTAACTTCCATCAAAGGTAGAAAAGTGAAATCTCAGTATCAACTTATGAGAGAGATCACCGAATCCTGAAAATTAAATCTTGCACCAAGTTAACATGAAAGGACAATCAATGTGTACGATCATGCTTTTGTTTTTAAATAATATTTATGAATAAAAAGTTCTCTATGTGAACTAATAATCTGCTCTCTGTTTTGTAGACAAGTAAACACCGATTAATGTAAAACAAAGAAGGACAGTACTTGCGATGACTTTGATATACATGCGTAATCTAATATTTACCTGAAATGATTCGTCAGAAGAACATTCCGTATAAAATAGGATTCGTTCATAGCTGTTTAATTTTCCTGAAGTGACTAAATTAGAGAAAAGAGTTACGTTTGTTTGTTATTAACATATTGTTATTAGTCAGGGGTATTTGCTTGACCGAGCGGTGACAAACCCTGGCGCAATTCCCGCTAGAATTCACAAGTTTTCCCCAAATTTCCAAAGACTTTTGAACAACTTCTTTTGTAGATTAGAAAGCCCTACGTGTCCATTCTGTACATACATTTTACTCTAATCAATGCAAGAAAACAGATCTCATAACTTTCCAATTGTCTATCAACCGCACGTCTGCATGGTTTCTCTTCATCAAGTTTCCGTACAGTCAGCAGTTCACGCGGTACAAACTATACAACTATTCTCTAACACAGGGAACTACCTTAATTACGCCACCTTAGGCCAGTCAATTCGTGGTTTCAAGGCATATTTCACAAATACAAGTGCATCACATTTGCCACTATGGCGACATAAACGGTATCTGCCGAGCCCCTTCCTTTGTGTAATTTACCTGTTTCCTACCGCAAATACTGCCACTACAGGCACACCACCAATGTACACCACTATACTGAAATAGAGGCTATGGTCGACAGGGTCACTCATTCGGTTTTTACCTGAATTCACTACTAGTGAACGAGAATAGTGTGACCTCTCGAATATAGTTTCTGGAATTCGTTACAAATTTGCTACCAGGTACCCAACCTTCTTCACTTAGTTCCAAGCGTTGTAAAGTGGCCGGGCATGAACGAACCGTGTCGACCCAGTTGTGAATGCACAGAAAGCTCTAAAACACAAGCTCATCTCCTCAGACGTGGCTCAAGCTTCACTAATGATCTAAAATTGTCTTCCTCAAAGTGAGAGTTTTTAAATGCCCGATCAAGTCTTCCCGGGCAAGATGCCTCTGTGCGCCCTTGCGAGAAACTCTTAGGTTCTTTTTCCTCGGCATGATTTAGCCTATAATGTGTTAAAAGTGCCATTAAAATACCAAACAATCAACCAGATAACATCTTTAATGGTTGGTTAAAAAGAGTGTTTCTCGAGACATTCAGACTGAATCAACAATAAACATTTAATCATGATAAATTGTATACGTATGAAAAGAGTATTGTGTTATCTCTAAGGAAATTTTGAAAAATCCTCAACTCCTTTTTTTATAAAAGAAAAGATAATATAAGGTGTGCAAGATTAAAATTTTTAAAAAAATCTGTTTTATAATCATCAACAAAAGTCCAAATAATGTCAAAAGTGTCATAAGTTAGATAATGTCCTTACATGAACTCATGAACAAATGAGTTCATGTTTGCGAGATTAGGTGAAACCAAGATTGTTTACAATGCATGGTCCTCAGATGTTGTTATTTTCCTGTGTATGACTTCATACACTTCACATCGTATAATCAAAACGTGTAATATCTTTATCAGACTTTTTCCTGATTCTCAATGTTCACTCATTAAACTATGTACGAGACCTATTGAACACAACCAGGTACATTATACTAATCAAAAGGCACGTAGTAGACGTTTTTCTGTTTACATTATCTTTTTCTCAAGAAACTGTTGTATAAACATTCACGTCGTCATCGATATATAAATAGCTCGTGCAACATATCAAGAGTCAATTTGTTTACATCAACATCAATGTATATTTTCTGTGTCAAATGTTCTATTGATTTGGAAGGAAAGTTGCTCTATTAATAAAAAAATTGTAAAAATAAATTTAAATTTTACCTTACTGGCCATAGAACTGCGTAATAAATAGAGACTGGGACTTTTTGTACGCACAACAAATTGAATTATTTCTTCTTCTTTTCCTCTGAACTATTTCCATTAAAATAAAATCCATGTGATAAACCAAATATCAATTTAGTAACGATTTAATATTAAGGCTCATAAAAACTGAACATAATGCAACTCATTTTATAAATTCAATATTAAAGCATTACCCATTTTAAATCCTCTATTTAATACATATGTATAAAAATAGCTCAGGATCATGATGTATCAACTGGAACGTCGAATGCATTTTCCATCATTACCAATTAGGGACGTATCATTAAGATTAATTAAGCGTCTCTTTTTACCCGATCCCTACATTATTAAAGCCATCAAAGATCGAAGTTATTCGACTTGCATCAAATCGTACAGTTGTGTTCCTTTAGAAAGAAACGTGTGAAAATGGTCGAATAATTTCAATATTTCGCTTCGCAAAAGATATATTTTATTTGAATTATATATGAACTATTTTTCACTTCCTTATATTTTTTATGGTGCTCCAATGTTTCTTGATGTTTCCTGATTCTGTGAAATTTAAAAGGAGTACACACACACACACAAACATATATATATATATATATATATATATATATATATATATATATATATATATATATATATATATATATATATATATATAACACAATACTATTGCACGTGAGTCAATGAATGACTTTGCTATAAACAGTGCTCAACAGAAGATGGCACATTTGAATGTTATTTGTTGTTAATTGTACGAAACAGCTACCGCTTCCAAACCGGTATTTTAATGTCACGTGGTCATAACATTTATAATCCGCTAGCATATATTCTTTGCAAAGAAAATGAACAATTCATTGAAGGTTAGGTGATTTGAAAACGTGGTCTGGATGAGAAAGAAAGAAAGAAAAAGAAAGAAAGAAAGAAAGAAGTGTGAAAACCTATGAAAAAATGAATTCGAACATACCCATATTACGAGTCTTTCAAAATAACAGGATTATAATAACAGTGAAAACTGCTAGTATAATACCAATGAAAACTACCATAGTAATAGTTGAAGGCGCAAACTAATATATACGAAATTCTAGGGTATTTCTCACTAACTTCCAGTAGTAACTTTGGGGGCAAAAGAAAAGCTTAAAAACAAATCTCTGAATAACCAGCCAAAAAAGCAAATAAACAAAATGAAGCGACACACAAATCTATCAAACAGCGGGATGTAGTTGAAAAGAAGAATAATTCTTTAACTCTGAAGGAAATACTGGCTCCAATTGTCCATATCTCAAGGTGTAAAACGAAAGAAAGAAAGAGAGATAAAGAATAAAAGAATGTCTGATCGTTGCGCATAAATATACATGACGTAGTTAAAAGAAGTTCCTAAACCAGTCTATCAGACTGCATTCACTTTCATGACGTGATTGACGTAATATGGCGAAAGTTATTGATACGCTTGCCAATGTTAAGAAATATATTTAATGCAAAGAATGGTTTCAAGGAAACACATATTTACGGGTGGACGGTAGGTGTTGAAAATATAATACAAGAGAGAGACAGAGAGACAGAGGATATCGATACATTCTGCTAATCAGTTTTCAGTTGGGCGGCAGCTGTGTTGTATTAAATATTTTCCAAAACGCATCACCGTAATACATATGTTTTTTCCTCCTTCAAATAATTTTTAGTACATTACCTCCAGCATAAAACAAACAAATTATCCTAATATTACGGTGTAACATTTGAGGTCCTAGGTAAAGTCTCCCTATATGACGCCACTAATCTAATTTTAAGTACAGGCGTGTAATGAAAATGCAGTTGGAATAATTTATTCACAACCCAGAGTTCCCGGTATAGCAGCCGGTTACTTGAGGAAAGTCAGGTATTATTTACCCGAAGCAGAAAAGTCACATGCAATCATCTTTGACCAGACATAAGAGGAAATAAACACGCACACACACGCGCGAGGGCGCTTTCAAACTTAACGTATTTAACTTATACGTTCATGTATTTATTTTTCATTTTAAAATAATTACCTTAAAATCACTTAGTGATCTTCCTTGCGCGGTGCAAGTAGTTTGTTTTACCGCTTTATATATTTCTTCATATGTCAAACGTTCACAATGGGAACTATGCGCATTTCTTTCTTTGCCTTATATGTGTACATCTAACACAACCAAGATCCATGTTGGTATTTCTGTTCTATTTCTTTTTCATGGTAGCATCAAGTGGGACCAATACAGCACATTTAAATTTTGCATGTAAAATGCTTAGTTTTAGTGGAAGGCAACCTAGATTTTATATGTTGTCTTCGAAAACAGTTTGTTTTAATAAAAAAAATGTATGATCCACGAATTAGCTCGTTGTAATGAAGCCGTTTTAAATAATCGATTTGGTCCAGAGTAATAACTATTTATTTAATCCAGTTTTTATCAACCACATAGGCTCATTTGGACTTGAAGCCATTTATCGATGTATCATCATGCATAAAGAGGCAAACATTAACTGGAACTTTTTGACTACCCATTTGTTAATTATTGCTTTCCTAAATGAAAGCAGGACTGGAAAAAAGTTCATTTTCAAAATGATTTTTCAGTGGCCCCCCTCCCCCGATTTCTGTAAAAAACAAATATGATCTTTAAATATCTCTGGAACGATTCATGAACATTCGGTTGTTAGAACTTAAAGACATGTTGACAAATTATTATAATACAATTAATATTCGAACATCGGTTGAGTAATAAAACTAACAATATATCATGAAAGGTAAAGTGACTCCAAACATTAGGTTTAAGAAAGAAAATTACAAGCCTCAGTAAAGGCACTGTTATGAAAGGAATTTCTCATCACTATAAGAAATGTTCTTCACCCATGGTTTGAGAGAGAGAGAGAGAGAGAGAGAGAGAGAGATCATGCTCCCTACAAAGGGATGTCACTCCTACAGTGTAGACCTACATATTGAGGAAGGCTGAACGAGAAGGACAGGTTCGCTGTAAGAAAGACGAGCCATTGAGTTCTGGCAAATCGAACTGATTTTATTGAAATAATTGATGTATACAATTAAATTCTAGATATAAATCTTCATTACTTTAGTTTTCAGATGTAAGAAATACATGTGAAATTACAATATTCCCTCGAGCTTACCATCTTTATACAATTCTGTAATTTCTGTCTTTAGGAATATGATGCAAATAATTAAATATCGAATAAATTCACGACAGCCCAAAGTGTGTAAAAAATCAGTATTTGAGACCATATAACAATCGTTTTGTAGAAATGTATTTTACTGAATTTGACCTAAAATACCAAATTATTACGCTCTATTACTTAAAATTTTGTTATTTCTGAATTAGTTATGAATGAGCATGAAGTTGGTAATAAACATGTCTTCTACAAAATTATAGTATAATTACAAGTAAATATAAATTCTTTATACAATTCAACTTTCCGATACATTACAATAAGGAACAGAAAAAGAATATTAAAATAATGCAAAAATGTTGTCAAAGTGGCGATCTTAGATCGAACTGTAACCTTAACATTTAAAACATTGAAAATCCCTATACTCTATAGAAAATCTTACACAGACAGTTGCTTATCTGTAAGAAAGATGCGCTGCTGGGTTCTGGCGAATGGAACTAATTTACGTAAGCCTGATCTCGGTTTATACGCAATTTAGGATGTATCATCGAGACCAAATGAGGACATACGATTTTGCTGACAATATAACGCACACTCAAACATTAACTTCTTCACAATTTTCTGAAAAGAATAATTTCACCAAACTAAATAAGAACTTCAACAACAATAATGGAAAATTATTTCCGGTAAACCATTAAATTCTAGTTTCAGTTAGAAGTGTAAATTCAAAGAAACACTTTACGTTTCTTGTATTGAGCGACGCTTTTCTTGAATGTCTTTCAGGTAATTTTTCACGGGGTTTGGTAGCATTTATCTACTGAAATCTTTTTATTACCTTAGGAGTGAGCTAGTCCCAGTACTCTGTGAGCCTGTACATGTTTAAGATAATACATTATTAGATTGAATTGAACACGTGTTTTAGTTGTGAATGCCCCTAAAACGTATTTATTAATGAACCCAATATGTGTTTTTGTGTCAATAAATTAGTTTCAGTTCTCTTAGGTTAACATCAATTAAATACTTACCCCTACAAAAGCAGAACTATTTGTTTTCAGCCAGGGAGAGATCTTCTTAAAAGGCTCCCTATCTAGATCAAATGGTTGGTAAGTAAAGTTTATTGAATTCGGAACTAAGCACGAACATGATAATTTTTTGTTCTGACAGAAGAGAAGGAGATCAAAGTATGCTAATTGATTAAATTCAACAGAAAATATTTCTTTTTATTCGGCTTGATACTATCTTTCATATCTGCATGTTGTATGTGGGCTCTTACATCAGTTTGTTCCTTTTCTAATTTAAAGACATGTTGTTTTTCTTTTTGCATTTTTATATTTTAACATCTTTGTTTAAATAATACATTAAATATGCCATTTTATATATTAGAGCTGAATACAATTTTCATGAATATCAACACCTCCAGGAAAAGGAACAGAACACACACACACACACACACACAGACACAGACACACACACACACACATTATGATGAGATCAGCTAAAGCAGTCACTCTGATAGACCCTGATACGAGGTCATCTCATGATTTCTATTTTGGGACTTAAAAGCAGTCACTCTGATAGACCCTGATACGAGGTCATCTCATGCTTTCTATTTTGGGACCTAAAGCAGTCACTCTGATAGACCCTGATAAGAGGTCATCTCATGCTTTCTATTTTGGGACCTAAAGCAATCACTCTGATAGACCCTGATACGAGGTCATCTCATGCGTTCTATTTTGGGACCTATGCTGTTTTATGACAACAGCGGCCCGAATATTTACTTCCATTCGTCGTGAAATGCCTGGAAATCATGACTATGAGCTGGAGTTGTTATTTTGTTTCAACCAATCACTATTCGTACTACTTTTCAAATTTTTTTTCTGGTTGACTGACAATAGAAAGTCAACCTGAAATTTTATTTGTTTTATTACCTCCAGGCCTGGTCCTGCTTTAAGTAAACATTTCTAATATGTTTAAAGAAATTGAGATCTTTTAATATCGCATTTACTCTTTGGTTTGTAACAATGAAATTTACATTTAATATTAGGTATCGAAAATTAACATATAGTGAAATCATTGTGTAGTCTAAGTTTGCAACGTTTTTGACAGACAGACAGACATATACAGCCATACATACCTATATCCGTTCATACATATACATACAAAAATACATATTTTTATGATTCCACCCTGTTTTGGAGGACAGTTTCATCAAACTAAGATTAAAAGTGTCAAACGCTATCTCGAATGAATTGGTCCAGAAACAATACATATCATATAAGTAAAACCTTGTTCTTGAACATAAATCTTCCATTGATCCTTTAATTCGGTCTCATTTTAACAGAAAATAATCAAATGTTGAGTTGTTTATGATGTAAAATTTAATTATGAATAGGATAAACGTGTAAACTCCCTTTTCTAAATACGATGAATTTGTTAAAACCCTTGAAAAGGTTCACATAAACCCAATGATCTATACGGTAACTTCGTTTCAGCCTCATACAGATCAATATGTCAACTTCGTTCAGGCCTAACCGCTATGGTGGCCTAGTGGTTAGAGCGTCCTCTTCGGTTGCGGGAGGTCGTGGGTTCGATCCCCGGCTGAGCCATACCAAAGACTTACAAAAATGGTACTAACAGATGCCTCGCTTGGCGCCCAGCATTAAGATTTTAGTGTTAGGACTGGTCGGCCTGGTGTCAGGATAATGTGACTGGGTGGGACATCATGCTACATGTCTGCGGCATGATGCCCCAGTGCTGGACATCACTATAAACTGCCACACTGCAGACATCGTAGCAATATGACTGAAAAATTGTTAAAGCTACGTTAAAAATCCAAATCGGATACACACACACACACACACACAATGTCATAGAAAATCTGAATTATGGTTTTATATAAAGTTTTTTCTTTTGTGTAAATTTCATAAACCAAATGGTGGATTTTGTTAATACTTTTGCATGAACCATTATGAAGCTTAAACAATTCATTCTGTGATGTGCTCATTCAACCTTTAGATCTTGATTCCACAATCATACATTTAATCATGGGTTTCACACGCAGTCTGGGCCTTAGTGTTTTTTAAAGCATAGAATTTTGACCCATCAATCAGAATCCTGCAAATATTGTGTATTTATTGTCACTACCCAACATTTCTGTCACTACCCATCACTTCTGTCACTACCCAACACTTCTGTCACTACCCAACACTTCTGTGACATAATGTTAAAGAAATTTTACCCTTATTCCCCCACTGGATAATGAAATATACCCATATTGGTTCCCAGAGGATAGTAGCTTCCACCTCTTCTGTTACTTAATGTTGCAATTCTAGGTCTTAGGATAGGTAACAGAAAGAAGTGAAGGTAAAATCAACAAACAATTTATTTCTTAACAATGCAAAGTGAAAATTCAAGAGAAACTTATAACAGTGTGAAATAAGTCCCAAAGAATCCTAAATGTCCTATCACAAGTTCAAAACATATCTAATGTTCTGAATGAATTCCAAGAGTCTCTAATGTCTTGATGTACATCAATGATATAACGCTCAAAGTCGTTGAATAAGTCCTTAGTAATCTCAAAGTATTGTGTATAAATTCAAAAAGTCCATGAGCACTTTAGTAATTCTATTGACTATTTTAAATAAATAATTCATCTTGAATTATATCTGACAGACTGATCTAAAAACAGGAATAAATTATTTACAAAATCCCAATAAGCAGTAAGATTTCCACTATGGTTTGAAGAATCAATCTGTATTCTGTTTGCATATATGCAGTCCCAAAATTAAAACATAGAATAGGTAGATACCAATTCAAATTGATTTTGCTTCTCCATCCTCCCTCACCTGCCAGTTTGTCCAGACGCTACTGGGTTCTGTCTGTTCATCTAAACATCTGTCAATCCCTCTGCCCATCCCTTCGCTGACAGCTAGATTATTTTTGCCAGAGACAATATATAATATGGTTTTTCACAGGTTTACATCAGATAATCTTTAAGCTATGGATCTGGGACACATCTAGGGAAGTTGTTCATGTGAAATATATATATATATATATATATATATATATATATATATATATATATATATATATATATATATATGTGTGTGTGTGTGTGTTCAGTTATGAGCAACATCTATGAGTATTAATGAAGTTATCTTGGATATGATTCACTTTGTGAATACTTTGGAGGCCATGTTTTTAATGACATTTAACCACCAGTTTTAGAGATGGAATCAAGTATGAGGAACATTCACATGTTAATAACGTGATCTTGCATTTTAGTGGCTGCGAACACTCTAGATGCCATATTATCATCCGAGTTTGACCAGATCTGGTATGTAGGCCTGCAAGATCTATTTAATGAGCTTGACCAGACCTGGTATGTAGGCCTGCAAGGTCTAATTGATGAGTTTGACCAGACCTGGTATGTAGGCCTGCAAGATCTAATTGATGAGGTTGACCAGACCTGTTATGTAGGCCTGCAAGATCTAATTGATGAGTTTGACCAGACCTGTTATGTAGGCTGCAAGATCTATTTAATGAGCTTGACCAGACCTGGTATGTAGGCCTGCAAGGTCTAATTGATGAGTTTGACCAGACCTGTTATGTAGGCCTGCAAGATCTAATTGATGAGCTTGACCAGACCTGGTATGTAGGCCTGCAAGCTCTAATTCATGAGTTTAATTAAGAGCAATATCCATATATCGTAAAGTGCTCTTGCATTTGATTGGCTGAGACTGTGAATGCTCCACAGTACCGTTTGTGAGTGTTCAGATTGAATGTCCTACGTTTTTGTAACGTATATTAACCGCTTTATATTCGGCATGCCACTCAAGTTTTGCTTTGACTTGGACTTTAAATATACACGTATTGTCAAACATCTACCAGTTTGGGATATGACACGTTATTGCAGCTCAGTGGCTTATTTTCCTTATCAGTACAACAAAATGCTCTCTGAAAGACAAATTAATAAACTTAAGCGTAATTCTAAAGAACAAACAGAAAAGATGCAAGTGTGAAAGGAAATGATAAGAAAGACAGAAAGAAAGAAAGAGGGAAAAACAGTCAAAGCAGTGCATATTTATTTTAATTATAGAAGCTGAGATGAATGAGTGTATTGAAATAGACAAATCCATGTATTATTTAATATGGATCCACCGGAAAGTACAAGTATGGCTGTAGATAGCGAAAGAACTGTAAGTAAAGTGAAAATTATTAACTTGGATTTAATAAAATTAAACGAACTACCATAAAAATAAAGATAAAAAAGAATTGTAGGTTGCTGTTTTAGCGTGTCCGGCAGTGTGTACTCGCCGATCCTATTTCTTAAGAGAACTTTAAAAAAAAATCTACTCGTCTCCTTCATGTGTTGTGATCTGTGTGTTGTGGTAGGAACGTACAATAATGAATCAACATCTGCATAAACATTCATCCCTAACGTAGTTATAATAATAATAACACCATAGTCTTGCGACAGCTTTTGAGTCATCCTTTATTTATGTAGTTTTCAACTTAGAGAAAAATATCAGAAAATGTTTTTAAAATGCTAAAGGAAGGGAAAATAAGAGGAAGATCATTAACTGCAGAAATACGGCATTTGAGAGTCTTCAGATCTACTGAATTGTGCATATGTTAACGTAGGTTAATCGCCTTGCTTTTGGTATGCCGTTGAATTCCTGTTTTTGGTTATCATAATGAAATTAAGGAAAACTATTTCCGTACAAACCCGTGTTTAGTGGTCTTACATTATTTATAGGTTACTGCATTTGTATGGGAAAATATGAACGAGTTTTTTCCCCCGGAATAATACTGACCATTGGGAGTAAAGTATTATTCCGAGAAAACGAATTAATATTTTCCCATACAAATGCAGTAACCTTTTTATTATTATATACTCATGTTGTTATTCAGCCTAAGACTTAATTATAAAATTATACTATCAGAAACAAAGTAATCGAATTTATGCTGTATTCCAAAATAAATACACAACCGTACATTCATCAATACACAGTAACAATATTAATGCTCACATAGCACCCCCAGCGCCTTTTGAACTTTGTCGAGCACTCGACATTAGTTTAAAAAGTAATTGTCGTCTTGATCTACTTAAAGTTGAAATTTAGAGTCGTATTTTGCGCATTGTAACAACTTATCCATTTGGTCTGGAATGAATGGATTTTGGTTCTTTTTGTCGATTGTACTCAATTCAGTTGTTTATGGACTGGATTTAGCTATGTCAATTCCATAAGAAGTACTTTGTGACTTGAGCAGGGAGGGACACGTCTTAACTTGGCTGCATGTGTGTTTTTGTTATGGTATTGAATGTTCTTTTAATCATAATGAGGGGAAAAATGTGAACTCTTTTAATTGAAATTATAAAAAAGACGCTATGGAATATCCCGATCATTTCATTTTGAGTGCAATAAAGAGAATGATATGGCAGTTGGAAACGTAGTCGAAATTACAGTGAAAATATCGCGGTGTGTAATTAAGTTATAAAACCCATTATGTTATGGCCTGTATGGCGTCAATCACTAGCCTAAATCCAAAACATTGTATCAATAATGTTAACGTGGAATATTGCAAAGCAGCTGCTGTGTGACAATCCATTCAGCCAGCGGAAATAAGAATTCTTCTTCGTCTTGGCTCATTGGCTCTGAGGCCCTTACTTCTCTACCAATACCTTCAGTTGCACTTTTTTCTTCTCGAATTTAGTACTTTGACTTATAAAATGGTATGTCTCTAATAAATATGCGACAGCCCTTGGCCTCAATATGCTTTTCTACGCTATTGTTGTATACCCCAGACAGCACCGGTCAGAATCTTACCATCATATTCACGAACATTTAAGAACATTTCTCGTTAACAACTGTTTCAATGATCAGAAAGATATTTTCAATTGCTACGTGTCTCACGTTTGTTGTAGATATTGCAAATATCACGTTCATTCGTGTACTTGTTTTAAAGTTTCGTTTCGGACTCACTGAACTCGTCCGTATCGTTTACTTTTATCATGTATACTTTCAAATGGACGAAACAGTGTGTTTAGTTCATTCACAAACAAATCTAATCAAACAAAACCAAAAGCTTCTACTACATGAGTGCACATGGTTTGTTTAAAAACTAGTTCCTAATACACTATACTGTTTCTAGGCACAGGTGTCGCTCACGTGCGTGCAGTATTAAGGTGTTCAGTATTGTAAAATACTGCACAGTTCTGACAATGTAAGTTAATGGAGACAAACATGAGCACATATAAATCTGATACCTTGGATTAAACTTTGGAAATGAAAATGCAAGTGCTCAAGTAAGAAGCTTTCTAATAATTGATATATTTACCTTTTCGTAAGTGATACAAACTTTTTCTCTCCTTATAAGGCAAAACTTGAAATAATATTCATAAAACAGTGTAAGTGTAGCATATTGGGTCTTTTGTATGGAAAATGTGACTTATCTGGCCTCTAACTGAAATGTATTATTATGTTTCGCTTGATAATATATGGACATAACACTACATCTAAGTGGTGTATCGTAACAGGGGTGTGTTTCTGAGAGATAAACCAGAAGAGAGACAGTGAGTTGACTACGTTTTGGAGAAACAAACTAGTCAGCACCATTTTTCAAACTCATTTTTTTAATGAGCCACGTTCACTTAGACTATAATCAATAAAGGAGGAAGATTATTTATTTTCCTATTCATATACAAATGCCAGATATTAAACATGAGCATTTTAGCAACGCTGTGGACGTTGTAAAATAACGGGGATTGTCAATCTTTTTGGCTTAATTGAAGATTTGCTGGGGACAGATGATTGGAAAGCCGCCATGCTCATGGAAGTGCGGTTTTCCTGTATATGTAAGTAAATCAAATAGTGAATACAAAATGACATTTAATAATTGGATGATCGGAGGAAGAAAGTAGGTAAATGTGCTTGATAATTACTTTAAGGGCATTGACTAACATAATGTTTACCAACGAAGAACTTTGTTGTACAGCGCACTAAGATTATAAAATTTTAACATTGTTGTTTGTTTTGATTCAGTCGATTGATGTTGCAAACCAGTTCGAGACTAATATGAGTTGAACTGATTAGAAACAAAGAATTGCTGATCGCCACTCACAGACTTATACGGCAGCTATTAACATTGACACAAGTCCTCTCCATGCAAATGCTTCTATATACAATACAACTATCATGATCAGTCACCAACCAATCACAGGAAGCTTTTGAGAAAAATAGGAATTTTTTTTCTTAAAATCAGACTTTCAGAAAAGTAAAGATTAGTTGTATTGTTTATGATGATTAGTGACTATTCCTGAGGGGGCCGCGTGGATATTTTTGAAAACCTCTGACAATAGGCTTGTTAAGCCGTGGACCTCGTGTGATGTCACGAATCACTACCTCATACCTAAAAAGAGAATGTAGCCCCGGCTTCGGACAAACATTACAATGGAATACTAGCTTCTCATTGGCCAACTGAAAATAAGTTATACATAAATATAGGACGTCATTTTCATTTAACCAATGAGATGACAGTATTCCATTCAGCGGGATCTCACTTGCATATTAAGCGGGCGCGATAAGGGCCATGGCGAGCAGTAGCGTGGGAAAATGGTTTGCCATTCCTTAAAGGTATGATATTACGTAAAACTTTGGATAGGGATACACAGTCGAATGCCTGAACTAAATCTCGGTACCAAATTTATTAAGCTAAACAACTTGAAATATCAGCTTTTATTCTTAAATAGGGCGTGCGAGCAAAGAGACATGTGTCCTCCCTTGTAGTTATAATATAGTACATGTATGACGGGTCAATTGCAAGCAACGATACGAGCCCCTGTGGGAAAACCAAGGTAAGAACTGTCGACCTACGAGAAGCTACTAGTTCGCTTTCTCACACACACACACACACACACACATACACACACACAGACAACGCAGAAACTGAGACTAGACATTACTCGGACAAAGATGGGATGACAGTGATAGATTCATGCTGTATAGTATTTTACAGCTGTTTTATCTGCTTTGATATCGGATTTTGTGTGTGTATGTTGGTTTACATAATTATTCACTGTTTTTATGTTTGATTGGCGTGTGGATGTTGGGGTACATGATAATTCTCTGATCTAGTGTTTGATTTCGTATGTGTATATTAGTGTACATTATAATTCTCCTATTTGATGCATGATTTTGTGTATGTATATTGGTGTACATGATAATTATATGATATAATATTTGATTTGGTGTGTGGATGTTGGTGTACATGATAATTCTCTGATTTGATGTTTGATTTGGTGTGTGTATGTTGGTGTACATAATAATTCTCTGATTTGATGTTTGATTTGATGTGTGTATGTTGGTGTACATAATAATTCTCTGATTTGATGTTTGATTTGGTGTGTGTATGTTGGTGTACATGATAATTCTCTGATTTGATGCATGAATTGGTGTGTGTCTGTTAGTGTAAATGGAAATTCTCTGCATTGATGTTTGATTTGGTGTGTGTATATTGGTGTACTTGATAATTCTCTGATTTTATGCATGAATTGGTGTGTGTCTGTTGGTGTAAATGGTAATTCTCTTCATTGATGTTTGATTTGGTGTGTGTATATTGGTGTACTTGATAATTCTCTGATTTCATGCATGAATTGGTGTGTGTCTGTTGGTGTAAATGGTAATTCTCTGCATTTATGTTTGATTTGATGTGTGTATATTGGTGTACTTGATAATTCTCTGATTTCATGCATGAATTGGTGTGTGTCTGTTGGTGTAAATGGTAATTCTCTGCATTGATGTTTGATTTGGTGTGTGTATATTGGTGTACTTGATAATTCTCTGATTTTATGCATGAATTGGTGTGTGTCTGTTGGTGTAAATGGTAATTCTCTGCATTGATGTTTGATTTGGTGTGTGTATATTGGTGTACATGATAATTCTCTGATATGATTCACGCTTTGGTGTGTGTATGTTGATGTACTTGATAATTCTCTGATTTTATGCATAAATTGGTGTGTGTCTGTTGGTGTAAATGGTAATTCTCTGCACTGATGTTTGATTTGGTGTGTGTATGTTGGTGTAGATAAGTCTTCTCTATATTAGTAGGAAAGCAGCATGCTTGGAAAATGTCAATGTTAGGGCTATATCGGACATCCTATAAAGCAAAATCTGGCAACCATCACGACTGTTATCAACTACCAAGATACTACTTGTGGAACAATTGTTTGTCATTATAACTTGTTTGGGATGGGTCAGAAATTGTGAAGAAAGTAAGAAAGAAAAAAGCTCGTGTAATGTCTGAAAAAATATACAAAGATTTATATAACATAAGTAGAGCAGCCATCAGGATAATCTATCGGAAGGACTCCACTTTCAGGACTTGGAAGTACAACAATCGGACAGACTCCACTTTCAGGACCTGGAAGTACAACAATCGGACAGACTCCACTTTCAGGACCTGGAAGTACAACAATCGGACAGACTCCACTTTCAGGACCTGGAAATACAACAATCAGACAGACTCCACTTTCAGGACCTGGAAGTACAACAATCGGACAGACTCCACTTTCGGGACCTAGAAGTACAAGAATCAGACCGACTCCGCTTTCAGGACCTGGAAGTACAACAATCAGACAGACTCCACTTTCAGGACCTGGAAGTACAACAATCGGACGGACTCCACTTTTAGAACCTAGAAGTACAACATGGCAGTAAATCACGAAAATTAATGCATGGAGAGATATTTATCTTTTTCCAATCTGAAATTTAAGAGCTGATATTAGTAATACACCTGCTTGTTTTGTTTTGTTTTTGTTTATTTTTTGTAAAATGATCGTGGCGGTAACAATATATTTACGCAGTGCACACGATTATGAACATATGTTGGCATACATTTGATATCCCTGATTCGTGTGCGCTTGGGTGTCACATAATTTGTAATAAATAAGTTTTATAAGAACAATATAATTTTATTCTTGTTTTCCGGGCGCACATATGGAACATTTTTTTATTGATCCACTGGTTTATAATTCAGCACTAATTTTTTTTAATAAAATTCATTTGAAACATATACCTGTTGTGTCTAAAATATGCTCCTGCTGTGTTACTGTATTAATTTGACACCAAAATTAACAGAGAAATGTGCGTCTACAGTCGAGTAATGAAATTGAAAATGATTTTTGTATTTCCGTTATGTCAATGCTTCTCGGTATATAAAGAGCTAAATCTACCTGCAGATAGAGTGAGTTCGACAATACTATTCTGCAAATCATGAGGGCAAATCTTTTCATCGCCGTTGTTGCTGTCTGTATTACGATGGCGCTTTGTTCCTGCTTCTTCGGCCGGATGCAGGTGGAAAAAACAGGTATTATGTGCGCATATAGAATTATGTAAATTAGATTACTGAAGTTCTAATATTATCTATCTATCTCGTAGCGTATGTCACCTCTCGTAAATTATCTATCTATCTATCTATCTCTCCCTCTCTCTCTCTCTCTCTCTATATATATATATATTAAAAATCCATTTTGTATTAAGAAAGAACGCTCCTACTTTAATTAAGAAAAGTGATATTCATAAAGTGTACAAATTTATCCCACATTTAGACTCGAAATGCATATGAAAATGTTATTTTTAAATGTCAACCTGAATATCCACTTCATGACCTTGTTGAACCTGTAACCCAGAAAAACCTATTTACTATGTATCTTTTAGACTCATACAAAAAAATACATTATATAAAAGATGGAAATGCATACCTCAAAATAATACTGCATTTTAATCCAAGATTCCATTTTTGCAAGAAGTTGTCCCACACGTACAAACTCGTCTGCTACACTACGTATCAACTTGCCGCTAGAACGGGATTCTCAAGAAATTCCCTGGCGTATAGTCTGTTTCTAAACTCTTTAGTAATTTGACCCCACAAAAAAGACGTTGTAAGAACAATACATCCGATTCATTGTTGTTTTTCTTCCATATAAAAGCTTATTATTTTTTAAATATAAAACATTGAACTTTACTGTTTAGTTTACAAGATCGGTTTAGTTTGCTTAAATATCTCTTGCCATTTATTGGCAATGTTAAGTTGAATTTTATCAAACTTGCTATAAAAATGACCTAATTATTTCATTAAACTGCTGACAGAAACAGTCCAAAGCTGTGCGCAGAATAGGCCGACATATCGCGAATTATGAAAACCGAGGAGTGGTATCACATGTATCCAAAATTAATGATATTTTGAACAGAATATTTTGGTGCAAGTTGCCCCTTTTCAAATGTTAAACATTGCAATATGATTTTTTTCGTCATATGTAAAATGTAAAGTTTTAGTACAAAGTTTGATATGTTCGCAAAGCTGATATGATTTTTGTTCAATTATACCAATCTTCATCTTCTTGTTTTAAAGTAAATTAAAGTAATAATTAAAAATAAGTGCATAAATAGGCTAATGCCTCGTGGAGACGGTCTCCGCAACATAGCAGAGAATTCCAATTCCTTTCCATTGTTTTACCATTAGTATCGCAGTCTTGGTTTGATTCACTTGAGTCTTATATCAACAACAGTCTAAATTAATTATCTTCTGATTTATTTCAAGCAATCTTCGAAAATGGGAGAAATAAATATTTGCATCCATATAATGACATCAATTTATAAATTAAAAAAAACACTCTGTTTATCGATTAGGTCACGTACAACTCACTAGGTTAGAAGCTATGGCAGCAGATTTCGTGCGGTGGAATAATAACTACCTTGTTTAAAGAATCAAGTCGGAGGGTGTGTGAAATCAAGAGTACAATTGTATATTTTTAATGTAACTTTATTGTGGGGTGTTTAGAAGACTGTTAGTGAAATTTATTTTTTATATACCAGCTAATAATGTGAGAACCACATCATTCATATTTAAAAAAAAACAAAACAAATATGCTTGTTTCATAGACCGCATTATAATTTACTAAAAATTGTGTTGAGAGGAAAATTATATTAAATATTTTTGCACAACATGAATAATGTTACAAAGCAATATTGAGATCATATAATATTGCACGAATTGTCTGTATCTATAGAAAACGCTTGGATTGTATCAAAGTGTGGTCAGAGCCAGCCGTTTTACAAAATAACACAAGACCATCTAAATGTTTGATTTGTCAATTCACGAATTAAAAAATATCCTACAATGTTTTAGAAAAGACGAAGACGCAATGTTTTAATGTTTTAGAAAAGACGAAGATTCGCCTATTGCATTATGTGATTTATAACATTGATATAAGCATCATAAATTCAGTATGGCATGAAGAAGGAATATATAACGTATTTTTCAATGCAACGCAACATTTATTTATGTTTCGCTTATTCTACCGTACAATTTAAAGGAAATAACGTTCAATTAAAACAACAGACACTGACCCGGCATCTGCTTTTGAATCAATCATTAGAATGGCAAAATTGTTTTTAAAAAATCGAAAATAATGTATGCGATTGAAAGAATCGAAGAAACGCTGCAAATTGCTGAAAATCAAAGTTCGTCTTCTAGATTAATGTCTTGTTGGCCTATTGATAACGTCCAAAGCCAGCTTATCAAGCGTTATGTATTCTATGGATATTTATGTACTATTTTAAATTGACTGATGAAGAACAGTATTGAATAAATCTTTAATAAAATCCTGAAAATAAGGTTCCTTAAAAATAATCGTGGGAACATAATAAACGGGAATATTGAAAGAATTGTTAACTGAATAATCTACCTACTCATTACATAAGCTAGAAAGGTCTACCTACAACTAGAATTATCAGTGTGATAAGACATTATTGACACGCATGCAATTGAAAAATACAACGATGGATGTGTTCTTAACTGCTCTTCATCGGAGATAGGAAAACGAAAAATCGATTCGAAAAAAAGGTTCAAAAGGAAAAAGCTGACAAATAAAGTTTGAAGAAGGGAAAGAGTTTTGAAGCAAAAAGCATAAGAATTTTTGGAGAAGTAAAACTGCGTACTTTTCAAATTACTCAAGTAAAAACAACTATAGCGGAAACGTGTTACATGAATCTAACGGAATGTCTGCGCAAGTATTTTAATCGAAATTAAATCAGAATATTAATCGATGTTTAATTTTGTTTTAATGTTGACTGCCTCTATATGCTATTATAAAATCTTTGATCCGCAACGAGCCAAGCATTACTTTATTCACTTGTTTACAAGCAAAATGATATAAGACAATAAGCCGACTTTCTCGTTTTCTAAACAGCTTTTTTCATGTCTGTTATGGAGAGACAACATCTGCCTGTTTGCATAAATATATGTTAGCCCCCCACCCCGTGTGTTCCGAACAGATAACAAATGTTAGCATACAGAAAATCAGCTTATAGATAGATAGATAGATAGATAATCATAGCACGATGTGTCGTTTGTGTAGAAAGTGTAGGTGCGAGTTCAAACACATATCGAAAGAAAACACAAAACATATGCCTCAAAACGTATTTTTTTAAAAATTTGTTTTAAATGTGTTGTCAGTGGCATTCGTCACATAGCATTATGTAAATCCAAATGTTTCATGCCTTTTGTAGCATGCCCGTGCAAATATGGTGCACAGTTTTACACATTTGTGAATGATTATCTAAACAAGGTCAGGATATAATAAATGCATTAAGTATAATATATATTCGTATTAAAACTAGCTATTTTCTTCTTGATTGAAATCAAGTTTAAATCTGACTTTCTTAAAACATTTTAGAGGAAATAAAACTGAGGTGAATAAACACTCGAGTTCGGACGTTTTACGAAAGTGGAAGTAGATGTACGTAATTTGTCATTCTTGCGCTTTATGTTAATAATGCATTTCCGTAGTTGGTATTGAAACAAAACTACCTTTAATATTCATTCACTGTCAGTCTGGTTATGGCATGTTGTTGTCAGTCTTGATATTAAAATAAAGTGTGAAAAATGTATGCACGAACGGAAACAATCTTTTGTGTAAGTTTTGTGTAAGTTACGCGGTGGATGTATGATCATGATTTTTGTTCAACAAATTGTACGGACTGAAATGCAAGATGACTGACTTTGGTACCTTTTTTGAGAAGCAGCTATTTCTTTACACAAAGCTACAGGTGTAGTGTATTTATCAGCCCCTCCATTATTATAGTGGAAATTGTTGAGTTATATCAGAGCGTAGTGGAAATTGTTGGCTTATATCAAAGCGGAGTGGAAATTGTTAGGTTGTATCAAAGCGTAATGGAAATTGTTGAGTTGTATCAAAGCGTAGTGGAAATTGCTGAGTTGTATCAAAGCGTAGTAGAAAGTGTTGGGTTTTATCAAAGCGAAGTATACTAAATTTAAATATTCACCAGACGTGCATTTTAAATTGTTAAGAACAGAAAGCACCTAAAGGTATTGGCAGAAGCACAACAAAAAAAAGAGCAATTTAAAAAACCATCTAGCAAAAAAGACACGTATTTTAAATCGGTAAGAACAGAAAGCACCTAAAAAGTATTGGCAGAACCACACACACCCACACACCCACACCCACCCGAGCAAAATTTGATCATAGTTTTGTAATACCCATTCATTTAAATCGGTAAGAACAGAGAGCACCTAAAAGTTAAAGGAATCTAGAAAATAACTGAACGTGAATAAAAAATGGTATGAGAGACAGAAAAGGATATTGCAGCGGCATGCAATACAAAAAAGGTATTGGCGATATAATGAAACACCAAAAGATATTGGTAATGGTGTAAGACACAAAATATATTGGTAATCGTATGAGACACAAAAAGGTATTGTCAATGGTATGAGACACAGAGAGGTATTGGTAATGGTATGAGACACAAAAAGGTATTGGTAATGGTATGAGATACAAAAAGGTATTGGTAATGGTATGAGATAAAATGGCTTTGGCAATGGAATGAGACAAAAAGTATTGGTAATAGAATGAGACAACAAACGCGTATTATCAATTCTTTGTTACACAAAAATGTATTTGTAATGGTACGTGTCACAATCCGAAAGATATTTTGGTTAATCGCTCTCCACTGTTTGCCAGGAAAAATCAAGACCATATTAATGAAATCCGAAATGTCTATTTTTCTTTATTACCTATCACGTGAGACACGTTTTCAAAGTGTGGACAGATAAAATGGTCGTAATGTATTGACCTCTGTCCAGCACGTGTACAGTTTAACTCTGAATGCGTGTCCGATGTAGCACAACAAATCAGGGAACGATGTTTATTAATTTTAATTTGTTCACGATTTAACTGTCAGAAAATATAACGGATTTTTTCTATCACAAACCTTTTTTAGTTTCCGGGAAAATCAGGAAGTACTGCGAGTATGAAGGCATAAAGATAATGAAAGGGGCGAAATTTGATACTCTTGACTGTCTCAGCTGTGTATGCAGCGAAAATGGGCTTCGATGCTGCGGGTAAGTTAATGCATTACAGACTATTCTTGGAAACGAAAAAGGCCATTAAATGGATTATCCGTCCATATATGCAATAATTTATTCGAAATTCCACGCCGATGAGGAAATAATTTGTATATGTGATCAGGATGCATCAAGCTTGTCAACTGGAACATATGCTCAAATTAAATGCATGCACCACCGCCACCATACCTCTCTATTGTTTTCAAACGTTAAATAAGAGGAAACATATGGACGAAGCACCACATACCGGCATATTCATTTGTTCCCAAAACATATTTAATGATTTGTTTTATTGAACATCAGAAATATTTAGTTTCCGAAAGTTGTGCTGAGTTTATTGCGAGCGGGACCAGGAACTGGCAGCATGATGACCACTCCATTACTTGAACTGATCTTAAAGAGCCAGCACAATGTATTCAAACTGCAGTGTCATTGACAAGAGTACTAGCATTACAAATGTATTACTAAATAAATTCATCCAATTTAATGCATTATTGTAAGCACAACAAAAATAATCGATATTTTTCTAAGATTTGTTTTCTCTATAAACGTGCAGACTAGTAAAGAAGGTAATAAAATACTTGTATAAAGCAGATGTAACACAAATGTCTATACAGAACAAAATGCAGATGAAATCCTACCTCTTGATTTAATGAATTGGATGAAAAATATAGATAGATATGCATCGCCCTGGTCGGAAAAGTTCATTTTCATTACATTTTAAATTTGCATCTATTTCACGCAAATGCCACTATTTTCATAAAGTTCCCAATAATCTATGCCGAATTTTGAATGTATCATCGTACTTACAAATTAACGAGAGTAAGACTGCCTTGAGACAAACTTGCAACTAATAAGCTTGATATAATGAATATATGAGAGAGAGAGAGAGAGAGAGAGAGAGAGAGAGAGAGAGAGGTTCGCGAGAGAAGCAAGAGGCTCGATTTCTGTAAATTAAATTCGATCCATATTTTGACGGTGTAATCCTGATAGTGCTGTCCGCCTGTAACGATAGTCTTGGAGTTTTAGACACATTTGTTTCGTGATGACGATTGATTTAGATCGCTGGTTTTAAAATAGAAACAATCTTTATTATTTTGCTACGAAAATTCGAAAACTTCCCTTTCAGTATTGGATACAAGGCTGGAGTTATACAACCCCCTCCCGAATGTGATATCATCCACGATGGTTGCGAACCGCTGTTGGTCATGTCGAAAGACCACACCAAACAATGTGAAACCGGAAAACCAGTCTTGAGAAGCCCGTAGTAAAGATACGTGAACAAACGAATTTGTAAGGAATATATTTAACGTATTTGATAATTATATTTGTTCAAAGAAGAGGCTATTAAACCTTTCAACGACTGCGTGACAAATACTTATCATTCATCTATAGCCCCCACCGTCTTCAAAATTCTGTTAAGTGTGTTCTTTTCAAGAGCATTTCACTGTCACTGTTATCACAAGTTTACCATCTATTACATGGCATTATTAACCAACGAGAAGGAGATATTTGTTATTTTGTATAGGTGGTAAACTAATAAGTTGTTCTTACATACATACATACATGCACGCACGCATGCACGCACGCACACACGCACACACATACACAAACATACATACATATATACATACATATACACAGAATGAGCAGCTGTTATCCTCAAATTTTATTTTATTCATGATGCCTACATACATTTTAAACAAAGTCTGTCACATACTGTGAAGGGCGTATAACCAGAACAGTTAACCATATCAACTGACTCTGTATCATTGGACAATCTGCTAACTAGATTTAATGCGATCATTTAGCATCTTAGGTCGTATGCCTACTCAAGCTAACTAATAAAAAGGTAATATTAATAATATTTGTATAGTTATATGTATATATTGACTTAGATTTTTTTAAAAGCAGTCGACGACATTTACACGATTTCGATTGCGAAAATGACTATTGTGCATATTTTGGTATCCAGTATGTGTGTATAATTATTTACCGCCTATATGTGTATTTGTTGTAATTAATATATATGTATATTTTTGTAATTAATATATATGTATATTTTGTTGTAATTCATAGCCATCATGATAATTTTAGTGCGTAGACATTTAGTAAACGGCCACAAAATATGCAAGCAATTTGAGGAATCTAGGTAGGAATAAAACGTTTATATCTCAACCATTATCACCAGCGAGATGTACATTTGCCATGTTTCCTCAACCGACATCTTATGCTTCCATGGCACATTCACCGGACACTAACTGCTCAATCCCCATACAGTGTAACGCCGAAGAAGAGAGCTTAGTCGATGGTTTTACAGACATATGGATTGCGGGCAGGAAAGATTAATTAAACGTTAGACCAGAAACTCTAAAAATCTTCTTGTAGCTACAAAACTACATTAGAGTTTTGTTCTGAGTCGAAGGAAATAACGAGTTTGATTAAGATGGATAGGTATTCATTATGCCCAACAAATGAGTTCTTTGCCCTGGCTCGAAACAAAACACGAATGGGTTTTGCATTTATTACATACTGCCTCTTCTATGCTCTCTAAGTATTTTTTAGCTTTATAATTATAATGAAATTAAAACGAAATGGGATTTGCACAAGTTCAATTAACTGCATCAAACACAATCGACGCGAAGGTGTAAAAAAAGACACCTAATTTCCAATCTGGGTGTGCCATGCAGAAATACGGACTGAACATCTATATCAAACACAAGATCAACTACGTAAGAATAAATGGGTATATAACGTAAGAAAATGTGACTTATTAAAATTAATCAAAGATCTTGCATTCTGACTTTGCCTAACTTTATTAACCTCCATCAAAGGTAGAAATGTGAAATCATAGTATCAACTTGTGAGAAAATTCAATGACTCCTAAGATATCCTTGAAATGAAATCCTATGAAATCCTCTACCTAGCTTGGAAGAAAGTATAATCACTATGTATACGAGTTTGCTTCTGCGTTTAATATAACATTTTTGTAACAAAAGTTCTCTACCTTGACTATTAAACTGTTCTCTCTTTGGTAGATAAGTAAAATCCATAACTAAATCAGTAACTGTAATAACTTTGATATAAAAGTGAAGTTTAATATTCTCCTGGAAAAATGTATCACAAGAACAATTTCATATAAAATAATCCCCGTTTTTAGCTGTTTAGTTATCCTGTAGTGACTACATTTTACAAGTGTGTTACGTTTGTGTTTTATAAACATATAGTGCTTTCGAAGTTGAGTAATAGATTTAGACGAAACTCATGTCGTTACAAACGTATTAACCAGAATGGAATATACTTGTTTTCAAACAGTGTTCTAGAACTAGATTATGAAATCTCGTTGTCTCAAACTGAACTCGAATAATTATGGCCTCTCTAACATATTGTGTTGAATTCGCTACAGATTTTTAGTCTGGTACCGTACCTTCGTCACTAAGTTTGCAGCGTTTAAACCAAATTTCAGGTAATGGAATATACCGTGTAGGCCCAGTCGTCGACACAACACAGACTTTTCTGACTTGGATATAGTTTCACGAATTATCTAAAATGTTCTTCACGGAGATTTTTTAAACACCCGCTCAGAACGGTCCGAGCAGAATGACTCGATGTGTCCTTGAGATCAACTCTTAGGTTCGACCTTCCCGGCATGATATACTGTGGTCTTAATATACCTCCCCGTATGTTTGTACCCCACCCCAATCAATTCACATTTCAAAAGACTGCTAGCTCCACTTGGTCATTTTCACTTCCTGGATTTCAGGGGTGAATTTTGTATTAAAAAAAAGAGCCAATAACTTTTTTTTAACATTTTATATATATGATAATTCATCCATTGCACTTTCAGAAGCTGCTATTGTCTAGTTGGGATAAACTCATTTTCCCTATTTCCCTATTTTAATAGGTGCTAAAGATAGTGTACTTTAGACTAATTCAGGGTGATTTTGTTTAGCACGAGGGAGCAGTCATTTAAATTAGCATTCTGCTTAGATCATGTACAATTTCCATAAGTACAATATCCAACGAAATGTCAGCCACATTACATCAAAGTAGCATAGAGGTATGCCAACATTCTCTCAACTGTACATATTTCAAATGCGAACAACTTCACCTTATATACGTCACTCTCTCAAAAGTACATAATAACTGGAGAGCACAGAGATATTATTATTGTATGATTTAATTTTGATTGCATGGCTGAAAAATTTAAGTCGCAAGCATCAAAACAGTCCTTTTGAATAATTCTCCTGTATTTCCCCATAAAGGACAATATTTATTAGTGTCAAAGTCTCACACAAGCCTAGCCCCCACCCCCACCCCGCACCCACCCTTATGATAAAAAGTGAGCTTTTAAAATGCACATTACATTTTGTCAACATAGCAACCAATGTTATGCTGAAAGACAGGAACATGAAACTTGCCAGAATTATTCCTGAGATGACACCAATAAAAAGTAAAGTTTGAAAACGGATGGAACATATGCGGTTCATGAAGGTCAAATGTCAAAGGTTAAAATATTTGCCTATTGTTTGACATAGAAGAAAGCGAATTTGCTTGCTTATCATTTTTAAAAATTTAATTGCAAAGAAATGAAAAGAAACATTTTCACTATATGTTTCTTTTACTTAATGTAACAGTTTTAAATTTAAGTTGACTTCATTCTTATATTCTAAGACTTCAAACTTCCCCATAATTAAGGTTAGTACTCACACAACACTGCCTCAAGGCAAATTATGTAAGCAAGAGCATACATAATGATATGAAAATAAGAAAAACAATTGCGTAAATGTTCATATTTGTATTAAGGGTCACTCTCTCAAAAGTGGCGCTCTGCAGTTTCGTATTTTGCATGGGTTAGAACTTTAAAGGAAAAGAATTTCCTCGGGTTTTCACGCTGGTTATACTGGCTATTTCAAAAAGACCTTGGGTATCTTAGGTATTGTTCAAAGAATGTTCAATTCCCATTATTTTGATGTATGATTGATGGGTGTAATATAGGTTATAGAGTATACAGCTTTGCCTTACTCCAGATGTGCTAGTTTCAAAGAAACTGCTAGCTCCACTTGGTCATTTTCACTTCCTGGACTTCTGAAGTAAATTGTGAAAAAACAGTTGATAACGTTTTTTGACATTCTGTATATTTGATAATTCATACATTGCACTTTCAGAAGCTGGCATTGCCTAGATGGGCAAAATTAATTTCCCCAATTTTAATGGGTGCTAAAGATAGTGTACTTTAGACTAATTCAGGGTGATTTTTTAAGCACAAGGGAGCAGTCATTATAGCTAGCAGTGTGCTAAGATTGATTATAAACGTTGCATTTTCGCGAAGTCTTACTGCTGAGACAAGTCCGTGTTCCTATGATAATAAGTATAACCTTTCGAGCCAATCATATTTCGGCGATGACGTTAGTGCCGCATAGATTGCCTATTTTGAAAATAGAGATGCATGTATACGATGTGTGTGCAGTGAAGAAGACAATGTCTAATTCTTGCATGGAACAGGATTCCTAAAGTTGAATCGAGTTAATGGTAAGTAAAAACTCACTTTTGCATCGACCACTGTTCTGTAATTCAAGAAGGGATGCATCGTAGAGTCGCAAACATGGTATATGTAGCTCTCTTCACCGGTTTTCACCTGTCCACGCACTTGTCCAGAAGACATAATTCGCGAAAATGCAACGTTTTGGAGCCCGTAACTTCAGTTGGGTACAAGGCAGAAAAGTCAATGATGGCTTGATGAATAGAAACATATCTCAGGAGTAAAACAAGCCATATAGTAAGGTCGTGGGCCTTTAAAGACGGAAATAGTAGAAGGAAATCGAGGGTCATGGGTGGAACGAAGTATTTGGAAGTTCCGTACCTTCTCTCTTATATATTATGAAAGAGAGGGTCCTATGTCAGAACGGGTCATGGGGGTAATCTAAGGTATTTTTGTCACTCTGTGATTTTTTCCTTTAGATTATTTTTTTCTTCTCAACATCAAGCTCGCGTCGAGCACCTGTGCTGTTGAGCGGCTCCTATATACTACGTCGTCTGCTTCCGATATTAAATTTGTTAAATCAAGCCAAGGACAAGAATCATAACTACAAATTTGTCTTTCACGTGGATTTAACAAGTGGTGTAGTAATTTGTTTGTTGTTGACAAGCCGTGTAGCTTTCATTCTGACATCACAGCAATCGACATTCATTCCGGTTTCACACCATTAGATTCACCTCGTCCAAAAACGTCACCGTACTTCAACAGTGATTTTGACGTATGTATTTCTTGGGGCGTGTAAATGCTGACCACGAGGTGCATGAATCCAAATAAAGTGAATAATTGTCATTTAAAGGTATGTGTTATCAAAGTATATTGACGTCCACTGCTGAAATAGTCGGTACGGACATAGCGGCCCGTTTCACTTGTCTAATAGTTAGAGTTACTTTTGAAGATCCCTAACACTGATCTGCTGAATACATATCTCTCCTTACTAACAATCGCCTGTCCTAAGAAAACGTTATCTCACTTTCCAGGGGTATCTTATACATTAGTTTTGATACCGCTTTTCGACATCTCAATATATTTAGAAGAAGAAGAAAGAGATGAAGAAGAAGGAGAAGGAGAAGCAGAAGAAGAAAAAAAAATATAAAAAATGTATACAGTTTTCTGGGTCGGCAGAACAATGACAGCATTAAAATATTTTATATTAATATAGCATTTGTTTACAACATAAGAGAGTGTCGTTGATATTATTGGGGAGAAGACACAGACAGGACATTCCAAGCAACCCAACCCAACACACACACACACACACACACACACACACACACACACGCATGCATGCATGCATGCATACATACATTCATAAGACTCTAGGGTCTTAAACTAAGTAACAACAAAGAGCGATAACCATCAGGTTTTGTATAGTTCAACATATAAGTTATTTCCCTAAAATGCAAACAGAAAGAATTAAAAATAACGTATGTATGGTAAACGAATTCCTAAAATGCAAAAGAAACGTTATATCTATTCCAATTGTTCCAAGTAACTGGAATAAGTTCCAAAAGTATTCCAGATGATGTTTTATTGTACTGGTGCACCAACAATGCAGAAGAATTACCGTTATAATCGCAAATATATATATAAATGAATTCACGGTAATTCAATTCAGCTTTAAATCCAATTATCATTGAAAGAGTTCACTGTAATTCAAATACAGTTATTACTCCAAATGGTTTCGAATCAATTCACATTAATTTCAAACAGCTATTATCCATATAATTTTTAACTGAATCTTAGAGTACTATAATGACAACGAATTATTAAAATTAAATAAATGAATAAATTCTCTGAGAAACTCTTAGAGGTAAATAATAATATTAAGAATGAATCATACCGCGTAGTAATTTGTGTTGTGACGGGTTGTTATGCCGCCACTGTGGTAGGTATGTTATGTTCCTTTACGAATCTTTGTCTTTCCTTTGAATCTCCTCTCTAAGTTTTGCCGTCAAATTACGAGTGGCTTCATCGGAGTAACCCTATATTGCTCATCAATCTTTCTAGGCGAGACTAAATTTTCGCTTGCTAGTTAGAAGTTATAATTCGGATCGAAATTGTTATCACACTCTCTATCTCAATTACGATTGGATGTCTCTTTGACCCGATCCAATCAAACTAAGCGGACAATGTCCTTCTCGCTGTCTGTCCACGTGGGGACGGATTTAGAACACGCACCGTTCCGTCTCGGGTCCTCTGATCTTAGGACTAAGCTGTAACACATAGGTGAGAAGTCACGTGATCTAGCGCCTGTGCGGTTCAAGATGTCGGATCTTCTCTCAGGTCACGGTAACCATCCGTAAGAGATTAACTTTAGCCTGCGGAAATGTTTAGACATCAAACCATGGCTTGTAATAATACCATAGTTTATACACGACATACTAACTGGGGCTGAGCAAACGTGACATAATTCTTTTACATACAAGGCCAAAACGCAATAAAGAGAAAATGCAATACAGGGGCTTTGAACGAATCATCTGGCATTCGAAATAATTTATCAGTAAACAAGGTTATCTTGGTTTACACTAGCTAATCAGGAAATATGTCAGTTGCCTTGTTTGGAACACGACGAATTCCATTCCAAGAACTCATGTCCTTGTTGGATCGCGTGATGTTTAGTAACATTACAGTATATCGCAACCTTGAAACTTATGAATGAAGCAATTCACGCATTTCATATATGACGAATATTACAGTACAAACCCATTCATAGGATATTAGCGTGAAAAATTTAATTAATTAAATGACCCTTACAAAGCTATTCTGATGAAAATAATACACTACACACACACACACACACATGGTGGGGGGGGGTTTTGTCCATCAAGTAGATGGGGACCACTTTAGTAATCCATTGTTATAGCGGGAAAGAATGGTCTGTAGATGCGTAGGTGGCCGATGTGGAAGATATGCACCCTGAATGTTCTGTGGCATTGTGGACATGGGATGGAGGCAACGCTGATCGTCGAGGGGGGGGGAGGGAGGGGGCGACTGCCTCGGGATTTCCTGGCCTGCCTCCGTTGTTCTTCCGCGACTGTCCTGTTGGCTTTAAAAGCTGCAGCACCATTAGTGATGGAAGAGCGCCACACGACCCTGTCCTGGACAGTCTGTTCCCAAGTGTCACAGCTAATGCCAAAGTTCTTCAATGACGTCTTCAGGGTGTCCTTATTTCGTTTTCTCCGGCCTCCTTTGTTGCATATTATACGAGAAAAATCTGGTAACCATCACGACTATTTATCAATCTCTATGATAGCATTTAATGAACAACTGTCAGTCATTAAACAATTGTCGTGGATGAGTGAGAAATTCTGAGAAAAGAAAGAAAGATAGAAAACTGGTCTAACAAATGTACAAATATTAATGTAACATAACTAAAGTAGATATCAAACAAAACTATCAACATACACCTTTTAACAGAATCTGGAAGTTCAACAAGGTAGTAAATCACGAAGATTAATGCATAGAGAGATATTTCATTTTTCTTTTCTATTTCGAGTTTAATAGATCATGTTAATGATACGTCTGCTTATTTTTGAAAAAGATCGTGACAATAACGATGTATTTACGAGACGTATACGTTTATAGTAATAATAATAATGAGGACTTTGTATAGCGCCTAATCTTTAGAAGTTCTAAGCGCTTTACAACATTAGACAACACCTATAAGATAAAAAAACATATAATAATATTATTACAAAAACAAACACCATGAAGTTAGAAAAACATTAAAAAATAAAAAAAACATGCTGAGAATATTTCAGATAGAAAACATTATTAGGTCTTTAAGTTTGTTCTTGCAGTCGAAATAAGTGAGTTTTGAGAGCCCTCTTGAATGTAATCACTGTGTCTTTGTGTCTAAGTTCAGTGGACAATTCATTCCACGTAGCTGGGCCTTGGTATGCAAAAGAATTTTCGGGTAAATCTATCCTCATTTATGTGGTTGCGCTAGGGCGTTATATAATTTACACAAAGCATGTTTAATAATAACACCTTTATTTTAATCTTGTTTTTAGGGCGCATATGGAACTTTATTTATCTCTAGTTCAGCACGAAATTAAGCACAATTTTTCTTTCATGTTACACACGTGTCTACAATGTGCTCCTGCTGTTTCAGTGGACGATGGCATTAATTTGAGATTAAATGTAAAATAAAGATGTACGCCTTCAATCGCGTAATCAAATTTAAATTTGATTTGTATTTTAGCTGAATATTCCTCCGTATATAAATATATGAACCTATCGGTAGATAAAACAATTAAAAAATAATATTATGCAAACCATGAGGGCAACCTTTTGCATCGCCATTTTTTCTGTCCATATTACAAGGGCGCATTTTGCCTGCTTCGTCAACCCATTACAGGTAGAAAAAAAACATAGGTATATATATATATATATATATATATATATATATATATATATATATATATATATATATACACACACATTCAACAGATGTAAAATAGAAACTTATAAAGTTACAAATGCTCGCAAAGTTTATATCGTTTTTTTGTGCTAAACTATACAACTCATTAGCTTTTTTAAACAAATGCATGGATCGTTCAATTTGGTTTTGAAGACTGATATGTTTGGAACTCATAAATTCAAATTGCGACACAGTGAGAATTTTAAAATATATACATTTGAAATGGTTTCCTTTCTAACTGGCAAATAATATTAGGCTATCCTCTTGTTTGCAGACTAGGGATTTAAATATAGGGGATATTAATTATATGTTTTGAGAATAAGACTTATCTGTAGACGACAAACAAGATAACGTACATAAAATTGAAAATATTGTGATGCCTGTAAGAATTAAAGGTAAAATGTATATACTTGTGAAATGGAAATGATACAATGAATCGTTTAACAGTTGGGAATCGGCACATATACGTCATCCCATTAGAATAAACTCGCTTGTCATATAAAAAAGCTGACCAAGGTTGTCTCCTCTCAAATACCGATGGTATTGTAGCGGAATACTTCCTCGGCTACACTATCCCGAGTCTCGCTATCTGGGGTTCTTTAGGATACGTCTTGTATTTGGAGTAATACCCCACTGAATTTTTCTGAGGACTGGCGCTCCACAGTGTGACAGATTTCTACCTCAGCGGGACACCGTATTATTCCTGGCTTCCAGTCGCCGACTGTGTAGCAGTTTTGGTCGCAGTCTTCGACTGTGTCGCCGACATGGTTTTAGAGTCAACGATTGGGTCGCAGGGCCGCCGACATGTTGCAGGGTCGCTGACTAGTCTTCCTCTGGTCGCAGAATCGGTCGCAGAGTCACCGATTGGGTCGCAGCGTCGCCGAGTTATTCTTCCGGTGGTCTCAGACTTGGTCGCAGGGTTGCCGACTGGGTTTCAGGGTCGTAGACTGGTCTTCCGTTGGTCGCCGAGTAGCGTCGTAATCCCATCGAGATCGAAAGAGAGAAACGACAGTGCGAAATATGAAAAGAAATTATCCTCAGTCAAAACGTGTATTATCGCAAGATCTCTGCGTTTCTTGTAGTAGCGTTGTAGTGCCGTCCTTTGGTCGAAGAAAGACCATGTCCCTACTCTTTTCCGATTCTCTGGCCTTGCTCTCTCCTATCCGACGAATTACGTCCAAATGTCCTTGCTCTGGTTGGGTGGTTATACAACCCCACCTGCAGGGAACGTCTTCACACTGTACCGCTTCCTGACACCACCGTAGCAGCCACAGTTGGCACATGTATATACCCAGGTGAAATCACGTGACCCAAAATTAAAACTTCAGATGGCAATACAAAATCAGCCAAGCATTTAAATTCGGAACATAAACTTTAATGAAAAGAAAATTACATTGACAAAATGAAAAAATAAAGCCTATGGGTTCTCCTCGTTACGGTATGTTTTTTTCTTCAGCTATTTTATATATTAATTTTCAAGATTTGTCTTATATAGCGACATTTAGAATTTTCAATAACAGCTGATGAAGATTGTTATTGCTCGCTTTTGAAAACAGATTTAATCCTTTATATTAAAAAGACAATCATGTTTTCATAACAAAGGAAATAAATATCTTAAATTAACTATGCCCAAGCAAGGTGTGGATAACTCTAATACCCTTTTGGAAACTTATTTTAGACCCGGAGATCAAAACAGGTCTCTTTTCACACCATAAATTGTGATAATGTGATAACATTTTGCATGGAATTATGGGTATTTATGCAGAGCAGATACACCAGATCTTGTATATCATGTCTCATAATTTTAGCGCTCGCTTCATGGTGAGTTAAAGAACAACGAAATCTTCGATTTACAGTTGTCTCTCTTAATTGGTAAATATTCGCTCTGCATATATTTTTTTAAAAGAGCTTCATTTAAACCTTTTCTCAACATCATTTTTTAAATTTTAACTATTGTGCCTTTTTGAAACTGAATTTTGAATTAAATGAGTAAAACTGTCATTCAATGCGGAATAGACAATGACTGACAAGATCACGGAGGTGAATATAATAACGTTGCACAATCGCCGATAAGGACGCGCCGGAAACAATAAATTTGGTATATAATTCATGTACGTGGATGCGAACACGAAACAAAAGTTAAAGAAAATCGCCAAGTCTATTTTCTTATTTGAAACGTGCCAGTGTCAAATTTGTACCTGAGAAAAATGCCATGTTGGTATATGCAGTGTACCAAAATATGAGTGCAACATGGACATTTCCCTCCCAGTTCTCGCTCCTATTCAAAATTAGTCACACTTCATTTAAGATTGTTTTTGAAAAAAAAATACGCTGCCTCAGAAACATATATTCCAATGTAAAGGACAATTAAATATATTTTCAAGCTATGAATTCCTGAGTTTCTTAGAGGAAAGAAAAATTTCCAGTTTTTTTCATACGGACTCGGAAATATATTAAGCTTCGAAAGTATATCAACTTTTGGACCACACTCGACACACCATAACTATTTCATAACTTTTCAATCACCAGATATGTAATTTTAAAAGAACTGATGACCAGCTTAGGAAGTATTAGTACTAATAATAGTACCCTTACTCTTACCTCATGGACAGGGTACTAACATGAGCGTATACGTGTCAATGGAGCAAGCCGGGTGTGATTCACACCCGGCGCTCTTTTAGCCTAATAATAACACTTCGAACATATTCCTTGCATATAATCCAATAAATTGAGTAGTCCTCTTATTTAATACCAGAAGTATAGAAAATCATTGTAGAAATAGTTGAAAAATCTCGTTTACCTTTTTCTAGCCGAGATTTTCGTTTAGATCGTCCGCCATATTAGTTCAAATAATGATTAATTGCGTTCTCAGCCTCGTTTGTTTGTGTGCCATATAAGGACATTGACGCCTTATTTGGAAACGTAAACAAATCGTAGTAAAACTTTGGCGCCGTTTGGGTCAGAAATTCCGCGCATTAAAAGTAAATACGGATTATCGGCAACTTTGAAATTCCACCAAGAAGCGATTATACGCCACTTGATTGATAATAACATAGCGTAGAATATCCAAATATGGTCTCGCAAGCCTCACGTAGAAAAGGGGTCACGGCGAGAGTCTCGCGTTATCTGTCATGGGTGAGGTTAGTGTAACCATTCCAATTTATTTTATGGTAAAAGGGTTTAATAAATTCATAATAAGCCAAACTTCTTTCACAGCATGATTATACTTATGTAGTAGATTTCTACACTGTTTGTTTTTCTCACTTTAGTGATGATTTTTTTTTTGCTCCATTACATGACGTGGGGATCAGTTCGTAGCCTCAACCACAACAAATCAAGTTGAGGCTACGACATCGTAGCTAAGGAGGTATAAACTTCTGGAATGCTATTTTGGTGCTTATTAGCGCCAACCTACATAGTTATAAACACGACTTAACCCCTTCGCCATCTTACGAAGTGTCGTTAAGTATGGTCTCAATCTTTAATTTGCTAGCTCTTTTAGGAAAATGATGCATGACATTGAAATAGTGGATAGCAACCAGCATTTTGTTTTCTTGTTTCTTGAATCTCTGGACAGCTCCTGGCTTAATATCTTAGGGTTTACGTTTGAAAAATATAAATATGTAATATTGAAACAATTATAAATCCCCCAAAAGTTAATATTACTCATTGAAAATGCATTTTTCAAAAGTACTTTGAGCATAGCTTTTTAAATTTTTGTTGTGGTTGCCAGTTTGAATTTGAAAGACTGCTCCTAATAATTTAAAGCTGCAAGGTCTGTATCAAGCTTAGAACTAATTCAAAACAACCCATTCTATTTAACTCGCATTAATCAGTTTTGTCCATACATTTGCAATGATAACTGAACTATGCATTGACCTAGATCAGTGCCACTGAGGCAGGAACCACCCAGTTACTGATGCGGTTGTTCGTTTACATATAAACTTTCTGGTGTTACTGTCAAATCTATATCGAATTCGAAAGCAAATGATACGTTAAATTGGTCACATGAGGTGAAATCGTATCTTATTTTCATAAATAACCATGAGCAGCAGAGAGAGTGAGTGAACAGACCTTTTGCTACTATCAAATCATTTGGTCTCCATAAATGCCAAAAATTGTTAATAGGAGTTCCTGAAATTATTTCTCGCATTATTTCACATTGAATTTTATTCGGTTGTAGCCTGATTAATTTTAAAATCTCTTAATTCTGGATCAAGTGTTTTATGATGATCACTTATTTCTTCATAATCTACAAAATCCCTCAGCCATCCACGTGGAGACAATCCAACAAAAGGCGGTGGTTGACCATGATCACCACACATTATTATAGCAGTATTTTTTGTCAATAACCAATCAAGAAACATGCTTAATATTTCTAATAAAGCAGTACATATTTCATCCCAAACAATAATCCTTGGAATGTATTTCTCTCCCATTCGTTCACTAGTCCATTGATATTCCTTCCATCAAAAGAATGTATGAAAAGTGCAATATTTAATAATTCTTTCTTTCATTTCTCTTGCGAGTCTGTGTATAGGTGTTAATACAATTATTTCTGAACAACTGTTCAAGAATAATTCGATCACACGAGTTGTTTTACCAGAACGATCAGATCCATTGTGATAAACTGTTTTATGTCTAGCTAGAGGATAAATTCCGATGGTGCAGATGATAAGTTTGATATTTGATCTCTTTGGCGATATATACCCTTAATTTCAACGTCGGCGGATTCAGAATAATTAAGCATATTTTCTTGTTTAATTCTTCTGTAACAAGATAGACCTGAATGGATGCCTGGATTGAATGACAACACAACACAATGTAATGAAAGATGAAAATTTATTATGACCTAATAAAAATAATATATATATATAGAAACAAACATGACTTGTACAGCCGTATGATTTATATATATTTGTAAAACTTGCAAAATGTGTCCACTGACAAACCACACAGCTCGCCCGAATTCTTGGGTTGGCCTTCACTTGTATTGGCCGTACACACCCTTCATGGATCCACCATGCGCACAAGTTTACAAACTAGCGGTTTCATCATCGCATGGCCTTGATGGTTACATCATCTTCCATATCGACACACAGACTGCCAGACAGATAGCCTGATATACCCGCACACACATACGCACCGATAGCACACAGTTCTCCTAGACTGGGTTGGCCCACTTGTATTTACTAAGCCCTCCCTTCATGTATCTACCATGCGCACAGACATAAGTATGGACATACTTACAGACAGGTACAGACAGCCCTAGACAGACACAGACAGCTCCAAACAGCTTCAACAGCCATAAACAGCTTCAGACAGCCATATACAGCTTGGGACAGACCTAAACAGAGAGACCTAAACAGCTTCAGACAGCCCTATATAGCCACAATAAAACCAAACTGGTCATAATAATAATAGGTTCTGAATTAACATCTTTAGATATGTGCTACTAAATTAAACTCTAATAGCAACTTGTAGTTCAAAAGTTCACAACGTATGAAATCTGCGTAGTAATAAAAACATCATTTCACGATACCACGTTATAAACTGAATACGCTTCACGTATCAAAATAAAGTACAAAAGTAACACTTACCCCTATGGCTAGAGAACACAAATAGAGAACGTTCACTCCTTGACAAGATCCATAGACCAGTGTGTAAGTTAGAAACGGAACTTGTGTTAAATCCAAAGGAGAGTGAGTATTAGGGTGAAATACCCGTGCTTACCGTGCTTTTAGTGAATCTCTTCGCAATCTTATCTACGACGAGGTACATGTTAGTTCAGTTGCTTACCTTGAAAAACAATCATTCACCCTAGATAACGTTGTACGCATGTACGACGAAAATTATCAAATCGTTCTAAGGCGAAGCCAAGTATTTCTTGCCTTATTCTGTGACATCTTCATTCACCCCATGAAGCGCAATTGCCGATATGTAGTTGTTCTAGCAGCCCTGTATTCTTGTTGATATAAAACGAATCCGTAGCGACTCTGACAGCAAACTCAAAAACGATTGATCGAAACGTTCGCGAGCACGGCAGATGTTAAATGAGTAAACTGCGGTGACTCACCATCCATATAACTCAATTGTATCTAATTTAGTTCCGTGTGATAAATTAACATAACCTCGACTTATAAATTGTTTCTACTCGTTGTATAAGCAAATATAAAATCGAGTTCAGCACAATCTATAATCAATCTTGTACAATGTCGTTTATGATCATATGATCCTCCTTGGGCGAATTTACCGATTATTCTTGTGCGAAGATCTTTTGCGATTTTATTCTCAAAATCAGCTAAATCAGGATTTCCATCATCAGAATATTTTTGGGAGTGGTAACCAAACTTCTTTCTGTGGACGATATGATATAATTGCTTCACTACGGTAATATTATTTTAACATCGAGCACATACCGTAATAAAACTATTAGTGCCCACATTTATTTCTGAAAAATGTTTGCCAAATCAGACATAACAAATCGGATGAAGATGTTCAGCAAACATGAATGACTCGATACAAGCAAATCCAGTTCGGTCAAAATCCGGTATTGGTCCATTTATCGATACCCTGGTCATCTCCTGTCCAAATCGCTCAAATTACTTAGAATACTATCCCATACCAAGAAAACTTCCCGGATAGCATGCAACCATATCAACTGAAATGACATCTCTATAATCGTATTTAGTATTCAATAATCCAGCGTGTCCGTATTCGACACAACTCCGTTGTATTTCTTCAAGAAAATCCAATTGTGTTGGTTTCCACGAATTTCTCTCTCTAGCAAAATGAGGAGCAACTAAAGGAACGGTAAAACAATTACTCAGTAATTGTTCAGCATCGTCATGGGTATATTTCAACGAAAGATTCTTTGTTTCTTCATGGAGAGATTCTGTACAAGAAATATCTCCATTAGACTGTACAAACTGATCATAGTTTCCATTATCGGAACTTTGAAACAGACACACGGATACAGGATCATTCTTACTTATTTCGTTAATAAAATCAAAAATATCGCCTTGGTAAAATTTAACAGCTCGATTTCGTGGAAATGTTGTTACTGCACTAGCCCACGCATGCGAATTATGATCAACAATTTCAATGGAAGCTCCTTTCGATTTATACTTTGATTCGTATAAAATCTATCCGGTTATTGTTCTTGTTGTTATCGGGAATTTTCATTTCTTTCATAAATCAGCGACGTCTTTGTCAGAAGCTCCAGTATCTTTAACTATTTCTGCCCACCAGTGTATTATTTTACGTCTTTTGATAGTTAAACCGTTTCCACGTATCACATTTGTGAAATGTTCCTTTACTGGTTCGGCTACGCAATTTATTTTCTGAAAATTCATCGAGTTTAGATTATTAACACTGGGTTCATCATTTATCAGATAATTCCATAAATAACCGCGGTTGCAGGATACGCTTTTTCATAATAACAACTGTCAATACCAGTCAACATTCCTTGTTTGGAATTTTTACTTAATACGGCAATTTGTTCATTATGAAAGACAGGGTCACGTTCGTCACTGATAATCCAATTATTATTGTTTGTTTCTGCTAATGCAATAAACTTCACTCTGAAAAATATCTTCGATTGTCGTCGCTGCTCGTTTGTCATTCATTGTAGTATTGATAACATCGTCGACTCTATCGGTGTTGCGTATGATTTTCAACGTCAATCACACATGAGATACACCAGCTTTACTTAATTCTTTCTTGGTATCATGAATAGTATTAATCAAACTTTTATTCGTCCAATCAAATCAACCAGAGCTCATCGGTAAGTCAGGGGATATTATGTCAAGATTAAATTTATCTTAATCTCTGTTAATTCTTAGATATATAAATTAAGACAAGTACATATTTAAATTCAATCATTGTTTATATATATATATATATATATATATATATATATATATATATATATATATATATATATATATATATATAATATTAAAATGATTCAAACAAAACAGGTGGCTTATGATAGGTTCTACAACTCCTTGTGACAAATCCTGTGTAAATGAATTCTGAGGGTATCATTTGCAAAATGTACGGAAAGGGAGTTTAGGACCAACACCATGTTTGATGTGTGGTGTTGGAGTTAGAGAAGAAACGCAGCTGTGTGTACAAATTAATGGTTAAAAAATATAGAAAGCTGAAAAGAAGTTACGATAAAAATATAATACTGATAATATGATAAAGTCATGAGAAATGTGACAGATTATTTAGCTAAATTTTAAAAACAATAATTTAGACAAATCATTATTTAAACAAATAATATTATTATAAAAATGGAGCTAAAAGAATTTGCGAGACATCCTGTCATAACGAATTATGAAGCATTTCGTGATGATATCATCAGGAATTTTCGACTAGAAATACCTCTCGTCGGCGATGTTAATAATTTTGGTTGTCTAAGATTTACTTTTGGGAGGAAACATTTTTTGTTCTATAAATTTATTTTTGAATGTTTCAATGGATTAATGTATAAGAACTTTGTGATCGATTAGATTAATTGATATAAAAATATTTTTTTTAAATTTTCTAGTTGTTACAGAAAGTCAGAATTGCAGATTGGGAGATCCTGGTTCTAATAATAAGAGTGCAAGAACAGTTGTATCCGTAAATGTATAGATAGGTGAGGAAATACTATTTCAATCGACATATGCAGCTGCTAAATATTTCGATATTTTTCCTGCTTCAATACATTATGTCGCAAATAAAATATACAGATCTGCTTTTTCGAAAAAAGAAGATAACTTTTCATTATTGTTGAAGGAAGATAACTCTACCAAGCTAAGATATCTCCGGTAGTGTTGCAAATACTATGTTACTATAATTTTATTTATTTAATTTTTTTGTGTAATTATGTTCATTGTTAGAATAATTATTTATTAAATCTGAAACTTCTATTGTCACTGTGGAAAATTGAATAATTACATACATATTAGTTATCTTATCCCTTTTTGCCAGTCATAGTGTGTGCGGTGTTTTTTGTGGGTATTAAAATGCCATGATAGAACAGTTATCTTTCATTTCTGAAGCTTCTATCGTTGGTGGTGAAACTTATAAAATCATATAATAAATATTTATGATAGAACAGTTATTTGATTAATCTGAAGCTTTTATCGTTATTGTGACAAGTATATAAATTACTATAACATTTCTGTATTAATGAAGGGAGATAACCCTGTCTCTCTCCGGCAGAGTAATTCAGTGGTGACCTCGTTTGTTACTGCGAATGACCTCAAAGAAGGGATATAACTCTGTAGGATAACTTTTTTCTTTGAGCTTAATATTTTTTGTCATCATAATTAATTAATTAACCATCTGTATAATAATTAATATCAGGGAAGTAACATAACTGTATAATAGTTCAAACTAGTAGAAGGATATTTACGGTTTCTAACCTATAGAGAAAAATCAAGGTAGAAACAGTGGTTATACACGCCGTTACATGTACAATATAGCTAAGCTACTTTTTGATCTCGAGGTAACTAATTGTATTTCAACCTTGACTTTGTCAGTCCAGAAAAAATTTGCGATTATTTTATAAAGTGTATTTAGAAACAGAACATAAATTCACGCTGTAATTTTCCCAGTACTGTATAATAATCATCTTATCAATCCGGCATAGGTAACTTTATAATAATTTCTAAAACACATATCAGTAAGATTAGAACATAGCGCCATGCTAGCGTGGCTGATTCTCATACTTGGCGGTCGTCGATTCAATCCGTGACTGACATACTGTCGACGGTGGCGATAATCGTGGTTTTTCTGTAAGTTTTTCAGTAAGTTTGAAATTTGTTCTTGACAACAATATTCGTTGCCGTCTTCATCAATACTTATATTGACACTAAATTGTTCTTCCCCTACTTGGGGTGGCCTCGTTGTTGTTCTGATGGCATTTTCAAGTACCTCTTTGTCGTGTAGAAAAACTCTCACATGCTGGTACATTGTACAAGATATCTTGATTAAATAATTAAAAGCAAAACACTCTGCAAAAATATCTTCATGATCAAAACTCGTTAAGATTTTACATATAAATTTATACTCAGAGATTTTCCATGTAAATCATGTAAGTGTCCGCTCTGGTCAGTAAGTTTGAAATGTATTCTTGACAATAAATTATTATGACATCGTAGATAAGCCGGGTTGATTGATTCTTGTACAATCAAATATGTAGGAGGTGCTTGAGGTGTAAAAGTATATGAAATGTATCCTTGCTGAGCTTGATTAGACTTTTCAAGATCTGTTTGATAACTGGCATCAATTGCATCACATGCAAGATTGACAACAACAGTTGAAGTTATATTTACAATTCCCTGTGAAATATGTCATTGTTATGCCTGAGAATAGATGCTGGTGGTACTATTTTTCTCCAAGACTCGAGTATTTTGGGAAAATATTCAGTAACATGATCGCTAAGTGATTTTTTGTTAGTTCGTCAATTTCAAATTCTAGTAGTGTAAAAATTAGTAATTCTGCTTCGGCTATTTTATAATGATTACTATATAGTTGCCTAATGCTTTTTATTTTTTGGATTCTTGTAATATAAGTGCTATTATCTATTATCGTAACAATATTTCGGTTAACAAATTGAAGGTCTGATACAATATTATTCAAAGGTTGTACTGTTGCAGTGATTTTATTTTTTAAATTGTCATTAGGATACTCCAGAACATAATCCGTAAATAACTGCACTAATGTCGTGAGCATAGTTTTATGTTTAGTTTTAATTTTATCGGCAAGTGATCTGAAATTTTTTCATAAACAATATTCTCGGAAGTTTTTCCATCAACATCAAATGATGAAAACGGAAATACACGATATTTCTTACCATCAGTTTCAATCTCATCACTCCTACGCCAACGCCATGGATATTCATCATGATATTTTGGAGTTGTTATGTATTTTCCTCTCCGTGTAAGGAATTCCTCTAACTTTGGTTCTGTCGGTCCTTGCTATTCCGGTGGAATTTCAGGCCATCCTGATACGGTTCTAATCGATGATTGATAAATATCTACAACATAATCTTGCGAATATATTTCAATCGCATCTGATAATGCAGGTTCGTGAACTGTTTTAGCTATTTTGGATTCTCTTTCCGTTATAGATTTGCTTTTGCGCTGGAGTTCATTGATTTGTTCGATTTGATAATTTCCTCTAGGTACGCCGACAACTTGCTTTTATTTGCAAATACAAGCGAATTATTCGCCTGTAATTCACAGAATGATTTTGATCTGATATTTGGCCAGCTATAATATACTCGTAATTTTGCTAGCACAATTTCTTTAACAGGAATTGAAGTTGGAAAGTTGACACGAAATTATGGATTGGTTGAGCTTACCGATATCATCGTAGTTTTTAACGGAGTTTTGTTAAAGACAATTTGTTACAGTAACTCGTTCGGAGTTGACATTCATATTTAAATATTGATTTTCTAAATCAGACGTTGATTCTATCACAGCCATTACTTCCTTGTAGATTTTAGTCATCTCCGTGAACTCAAAATCTGATATTTTTCCATCGTTAAGACCTGCTGATATTAACGAGGATAATTTGGAAGATGCTAGCGTTGATGCGTGTAATTTTACTACATAATCATGCAATTTAGCATTTGTGCGCGTACATATTTTTTTTGCAATGATATAAGAAGGCCAGCTATCGTTGTTGCTGTTGAAACAAACTGTTATAACTGCTGGTGGCATCATTGTTATTGTTGATAATAATACACCGGTTCCAGCAATGACAGCAGACACTGAATAAACAATTATGTCAACGATAACTTCAAGTCTACGATATTTTTTTACTTTTACTGCATACTCGTCAACTATATTTTTTAGTTTTATTTGCCATTCACGTGCTTGATTGTACCTGAAATTCTGAACATAGATTGGAAGGCTCATTATATTTTATTTAGTAATCACCTGAGGTGTTTCAGCGGCGAACTCCAGACACCACCAGTATGACACTGTGGGTAATTTTTTTATCAGTTGATTCCAGCATAAATGTTTCCTCGTCTCCTTTATTTAGCACAATAGACACGGTTCCAGAAACATTATCGGTTGAAAGACGCCAAGGATACGTAGTAAATATACTAAATTTTGCACCGCTAAACACGGATAACCTGTACACACCAGTGACTTCCGCGGTATGTTTGATAGTGTTATTTTTCTGTGACCATGTTGAGAATCCCGATGACATTATGTATAGCACGCTTTTAATCTGCTTGTGTGGAATTTTAATCAGATTCAATTTTTTAACGATATCAGGAATTCCATTTATAGCATCTTCTAGTTTTTTGTTTTTCTCTTTGTTTCAATATCTGATATAGCAGTTTTAATATCGCCACGTTTTTGTGTTAGTATCAACGAGCTTCACGTCAACAGTCAACGCACTTCCACAGAAATCATCTACGATTTCATTAAGTTTTCGAACGTTTCTACGAAGATTTGAAAACATATTTACGTGAACGTCATACTCAGCTCGCAGTGTGGTTAATTAGCAATTGTGTACATATTTTTTGTTGTGGCCTCTTCATCAGATGTTGGATCTCTTAAAACGAATATTTTATTTCCATTCATGCTGAGTTCATCTGTCATTGTATCACTGGTAGATTGTAAACGATTAGCGACACTTTTTGCAATTTCATTTCAAATAGTTCCGATTGATATATTTAAGTCCCTGATTCTACCGCCGTCAGTAAATACTGGAATATTATCCGTGGTAGCACCGAGAA